>CM027084.1:16801007-18137882 GCA_015343265.1 Pao palembangensis
GCCAACTCACTGGAGGAGTTGTGAGCAATGGCAGGCCCAGAGGGAGGTGTTATAGACTCAGCAGCAGTAGCGAAGCGAGAAGAAGGACGAGGTTGTGACAGCTGAGATTCAGCGTCTCTCTGAGGTAGAGAAGATGCGCACAGGCCATCAGACTGAAGCTCTGTGGTCTGGGTGGAGGTGGAGTTGAGGTTGGTGTTGGAGGAGTCCAGGTCCTGGTCCTCAGCGGGCTGACTGGTTGCCATCAGGCGCAGGAGTTTATCCTTGGCGTTGCTCACCTGTTCCTGCAGACTGTCGATCACAGCATTCTTCTGATGAAGAGCAGACATAAAGACAGTAAAGAATCTGCCGTTTAAAATAACTTTGAACATGTTGACTTTTCTATATGACACAAAGCTGCAGTGATTGATTAAAAAAAAAAACGCAGTTAGTTTATTCTTGTATTAAAACCCTACAAAATGTCAGAAGCATCTAAGTGATGCATTACCTCAGTGAGGAGCTTTTTCATGGAGTTGTTCTCCCCCAGCAGGTAGTAGATCTCCTCCTGGCTGTACACTGAGGGCTGGCTCCTACTGGGGCTGCTGAAATACTTTGCCATCTGAGTTGGATTGTTCTGATCCTCTTCAAAATGGCGCCATTGGGTCAGCTGCACGTCACAAGTGCAATATTATGTGCATTATATATACATAGGTATAAAAAAGTCAAATATATGTCATCATATTTCGGGTTAATATAAATTGGAATGATGACCTTTTGAGCAGATGTGTTGAAACGTATTACTCGCAGTTCAAATATTTCTTTCCTTTCCACAGGAGATGCATTCCTTTACTGTCGCATAAACCAGCCAGCAGACACTTGGAGAGTCATAAACCTGTTTGCAGGCCTACATCATTTTGACTCATAAACACCTTTTGAATGAGTCACACTCCAAGATAGACATGGCAAACTGACGTGGACATGGAGAGCAAACGCGTGGGCATCGCAGTCATCAAAATTTACTACTTCCATTGTATCTGTCATTGATATGTCTGTGTACAATTTTGAATTGACAATAAACTGTCTCGTGACTAAGTCTCTTCCCTCCAGAGATTTTGCTTTAGTTTTAGTGTCTCGCTAACGAAGGTCAGTGCATTTTGTCAAGGGTCTGGAAGAAGGTTTTTGGACTGATTGCATGGTACTGTGGTGTAGTCTGTCTCTTACCTGAGGAACAAACAGCATGCAGTTGGAGGCCAGAGTGCAGATGAAGATGGCACCAGCCACGGTGCTGTAGACCACATTGGGCCAAGCCTGCAGGAAGACGGACACAGGAAGAGCCACAGTCGAGGAGATGGTGACCAGCGTGACTACAGTTAGAATAGTGGGCGACTGGTTGACTGGAGGGAGGCTGACGTTGTTGGTCAGACCTGCTAGATAAGTCCCATAGAGAAGAAGGCAACCCTGCGGAGAAAAGAAAGTAACAGCATTGGTTTTATAAAAGCACTCAATCCTTCCTTAAACTGTCCACATTTTTAGTTTAAAGTGATTTTATAAGACATGTTTCTGTTGACTGGTTATGTGGACTTAAACTGTAAGTGGGTAGACTCAAAGTGAGATGGGTTTATGCTACGAACAACCCGGGTTTTGATATGATTTCTGAAGAGAATAGATTCAATAAATAAATAGAAATTCAGCGGATTGACAGTCTGAGGCCATGAATATGTGATCCTGGATTAGTTTATTTCTAGCAATGTGGCTGATCTGTGCACAGTGAACACTAAGCTGAAGAATGTCAAAAAGAAAAAGCAGACAACATTTGAAAATGCAAAGTAATTTGAAAAACAAGTAATTTTCGCAGATAGAGTTGAAACAATAAATAAATGTACATAATTTATTCAAACTCATAATTTCAGCATAATGCAGCAATGCAAAGCAATCACTGTTCGCAGCAACTTCTGATCCAAACAAATGTCATTTACCTTCTTTACAGCGATGATGGTTACCCACAAATCAGAGTAGAGAGAGGAGCAGGCATCAGTCTGAGAGAGTGAGTAGGAAATGTGTCTCTCCATCACCTATGGTCATAAGAATCGTGGAATATAACATGTTACAATTTGTGCATGTCAGACCTTTGGTCATCATCTTGTTTTACAATGTGCTTTTCACCCTTGCCGAAAAAAAAAAAAAAAAACCCATAAAAAGAATTAGATGCGTCCGATTGTACCTTGACAACAGCAGCCACAGATCGTGAACACCAGCTGGGGTCAGTGAGGTACCAGGTTGTGAGAATCAGAATGTCCACTAGGATCAACAAAGCCACCAGGCCCATCAGCTGGATGTCTCTAATGATCTGAGACCCAAAATATGGTTTTACACTATCTGAGCATCATTTAAACACTGTGGTTTACAGCAGAAGGGCCAAAGAAAGGACAACGCAATGTAACTTGAATAAAATAGAAATCTTTCAAATTTATTTAGGGATATAATGTACTTAAGCTGCCTCAAAAGATACATTTGACTGAGAACATTAAAAAAAACACATCAGCAGCAGTGTGATTCGATCTCTTGCCCTAAAAGCTCTCAGGCAACGCTGCCCGACTAAAGCAAACACATCACACAGCTGTCTGGAAACACAAATAGACGCCACGTGGCCGGCCTCCTACCACTCTCTTGTCAGGCACTCGCTGGGTGAACACCCTGTACAGCCTCCACGTCTTCCCTAAAATTGGGCCAAACACCAGTGTGCTGCCCACACAGAGAGTCCACATCCGAGCCTGTCGGAGGAAGAATCGTTAATCCGAGCTAACAAAAATACAGCAAAGCATCATAGAAGACAGTAGAGCTTTTACTTGTAGCACAGCAGGAGATGCTCCCTCAACAAGAGCAAATAGAAACCCACTGCTGTAAGTGAGAATGCTCCCGAGGAGAGTCAGGACGTTTAGGTTGGGGCTGGACATCTTCACTATCCTGACAACAGACACGGTGGATGAATTCAACTGTGAAAGTAGCTCTTTGATTCATTTTTGTGTGATATATATGTGATACTGCACTCTACCTGTTGTTTCTGAAGCGGAGGGTGAAGGAGAGGAAGACAATGGCTAACAGGATGCCACAGGAGAGCAGAGTCCACATGACAGCACTCAACACTGGAGACAGAGCTCGCCTGGGCAGCTCCACAGCCAGCTGCACGCAAACACACACACACACACACACACACACACACACACACAAATCATTACAATCATGCATGCATGATTGGTTTTTGATCCTTCTCTAGATGTTAAAGCACATAATACACAACAAATAATTCAGATCATGATCAAACTTTATTAAAGCAGCAAATATCCCATTACATCTTAACTTTTGCTCCCTTTCTTCTGAGAATTATACAGGCATTAAGCAGGAGATCAGGATAAACAGCTGGATTTCAAAGATCCACAGGTGGAATGATCAGGGGAGCAGAGTTGGTCCCGTTCTGATTACGTCGGGGGTTAAAGTAGGGGAAAAGTCTCTGACTGAAGGAGTAGCCAGTGAAAGCGTAAATCAGAGAAGGAGCATCCACGTCGTAAAAAAAAACCTGTCCGCACTCCATGTCTACGTAAATCCCGACTCTATGGAGTTTCTTGAGCAGTGGCACACTGACAGGAGTGCTGCTCAGGGCCCAGTAGCTCTGGTCTCCCCTCATCCCGAGGGCCCAGTAGCCATTTTCTGGATTCAGCATGTTTCCTCCCTTTCTGGTGACAGTTTCCAGTCCAACTCCGACGTCCCACTCTGTCTTCCCTTTCACCAGGACCTCGTAGTAGAACCTGCCAGAGGAGAAACCCTCCTTTCCCAAGACACTGACCCCAGGGTAGAATCTCTTGGGGTTGTCTGGTAGACTCAGAGCGACATCGCTGTGGTGAACTTGTTTCCTGTTTTCAGACAGGATCAATTTGGGATGAGCGGTATCAGGGTCAAGAGTCACATCCACAGCGTACTGTCGAGCCCTCTGAATTTCAGTCTCATACAGCCGCTTCACATTGACTTTTACTGTCTCCTCCAGCTCTCCCGCCACGCTCGTCGCCCCTCCACTCACTGTGCCCATGTACACAGCAGTCTCCAAGCAGGCCCGTTTGGCTGATAGTGTGGAGGATACCGGACAGTGGGGAAGTTCACCTGCACGTTTCTGCATGAGGGTATCGATCTCCTGCTCCAGATTCACAACAAGCTCTCTGGCCTTCAGTTCAACTTGCCTCTGCTTTGCATCAATTTCCTCCAGCAGATCAGCCTGGCCTTTCTGGACAATGTGGAGCAGTTTTTGAAAGATCTGCAAACAGTCCTGAATCTCTCTCGCTGCATTTTCCCTGCTGATCTCAACAGTTTGGTTGATTTCATCGATCCACTGCAGGCGATCATTGATCAAAGCATCCACCTGGCCTACAAGAGAGTCCTCAGCATTAGAGAACAGTGCCAGTAATTTCTTAGACACACTGGCCTTCATCATCTCCTTAGGCTTATTAAGGGTGTGCTTCTTGAAGACTTCGACAACATCTTTCTGGCTGGAACACTCATCAACAGAACTGGATGCACGTTCGCCTTTTTTTTCTGACAACTTCTTAAACTGAGAAGTCAGTTCCGATATGAGGGTATTTACTTTGAATTCAGGCCTTTTGGAGAGCTTCTGTTTGCACACAGGGCACTGGGATAGTTCAGCAGTCTCCCAGTATCCTTGAATGCACGCTTTGCAAAAGTTATGACCACATGGAGTTGAGATGGGCAAGTTGAACAGATCCAGACAGATGGGACAAAGAAGTAGCTCCTCAGATAGCGTGCTAGCCATAATTTCCATATCTGGGAACATATCCAGGGAGAAAAGCAGGAGGTTTTATATGGAATAAGTTGAATGTAGTCAGGTTCTTCACTACTTTGTTATTACATATAGAAACAGTTGTGCCTGGTGAACTTCCCATGTCTACAAATAGCCACATGTGCTTGGTGTTGCATTAGCTGATTACTCTTCATGTTTCAAGTTTAACAGGGAATTAAGCCAATTATTTGATGTAAAATCTAACAAAACTTAAAAAGAACATTTGAATAGAGCGTTGCTCTTTCCAATAATGAAAAAATTCCCAAAGGCATCAGTGAAATCTGAAGCTAACACCAAAGCTACAAAGCACACAAGAAATCAAAGAAATAACTCACCTTCCTTCTACGAGGTGTAGTTTTTGTTTTGTTTTTTTCTTTTAAAGTGTCTGTGGCACGTGTGTTGCACACACAGTGTTTTCAAATAGAATCAGCGTCAGGCAACGTGGAGCCACTACAACTTGGGTTATACTTGGAAAGTCATGCTAGACATCGATAGGCCCATCCTGCCCTCTCCTAGCAACAGAGACACTGCTAAATATATCCTCACTAGTCCGTCAGCAGCATCAGATCTCTGCTCATGAAAGATTTCTTAATAAGCAAATGGCACATGTGTTAACTGACATGAGGCACCAAGTCAACACGTTTTGAGCCACAGATCCAGCTGAAGTGCACGGAGGGACAGTCATAGCAGTTCTTACCTTGCTGAGGCCGCATAATCTCTGCATGATCTCGAGGCCCTCTTGCCTGTTGACTCCAGCGTGGATGAAGCAGAGTGCGGAGTCACACTGGGAGCTACAGTTCATTTCAGGCTCCATAGCAGTCCGATTTCACTCACACATCCTGAGGAACAGACAGACATCACAGGTTACGCTTCACTCACGTTAAGGAAGTGCCTTCATTTGGATCCATCTCCTCGTTGCACCATTTACATAATTAAATAGTCTTGTGTACAGCAAGAGTGCTGGATGGTGTGATGTTCTAGCGCAGGATCATTCAGCGGTGGTGTACACCTGTGCGCCAGACAAACGACAGAAGAATGGGCAGTTGCGGGAAATCGTAAAAAAGCGCTGCAGAAAATCACTAAACAACTGGCACTCCCGCCACAGGCGTGTTTATGACCTGTGCTGCATCAACATGTTGCAGGCTTAATTGCACATCTTGACTCTAAACCTGATACTGAGCCGTGACTGAGTCTGATGGCTGCTAGCGCAACCGTGAGTCACGGCTGCTGCCTTTATCAGACACATGATAGTGGCGTGTTCTCAGACCATGTCTGAGAATGAGGGTCCAATTTAAAAAGACATTATGGGACCAGGAATTATGCCATAAACACGGATCACATTATCCACTAAAGTGGTGATATTTCAAAGACATCCTCCGTGTAAATTATTCAGTGACCTATTTAGGTCAATGCTGTCAACGGAACAATGAAGCCTACTGGGCAGTGTAACTGGGAAATGTCTGGAGTTCCTGTTCACGCTCTTTCGTCACTTTCCAAGTTTAGGTCACAGTTCTGCAGCTTCCTGCAGGAAAAGCCGAGCAGAGGGAGGCATTTCCGTCAGTTTTTCGAAATCTATCCTTGGCAGGTTGCAATTTGGGAGAAAGCCCACATAGGTCAGCGTAGGTTAGGCAGTGAGGGGGCTCCATATGGAGGCAGAACAAGGCCCTTTATCAGGATGAGTTAGGTTTTATGGACATGTTTTGACAGTTCAGAACAGTCATGAGGAGTGTCTTTTGAAGTCCTCAAGGCTAAACCACAAGTAATACCTGAAGTATCTGAGGCTTTGAATTTTTTTTTTCTGACAGCCAGTGGATGAGAGACTTAAATTACAACCTCTACTTTCACTTCACATGGAATTATTTTTTAAAACTGTGTTTTGAAAATATTTCGTCACAAATATTTCAGCTGTTTCTCAGAGGCATCTGTGCACAGACAACCCAGTTCAAGTGGAATGAAAGCCTGAGGAGCATCTTCAATACCATTTTCCTTTTTTTTAAGCCCATTCATTGTACTGTCAATCTTTCTCTCCCTTTTAAGAGCAACCTGGTGCGTCACCACAGGCACTGCCAGATGTAAAGCCAAGTTTAAGGACCAATATTGAAACATTCCTCCTAAAGTAGCAAATCCGTTTACAAGTTTATTCTTTAAGCTGAAATAGAATGCAATTACTTAAATCCAGTCTCAGCTCAAGCTGTCACACGCCATTTTAGAGCACATGTGCGTTCTAAAGCCTGTTGCTATTTCATAACGTATAAAGTACAAAGTACGCAAAAAGCAAAAACTGCATTTAACGTCAGTGGTTTGTTTTACATAAAAATTAAGAGAAAAAATTAGAACAAGGAAGCTATTAAGAACAACGACGTTTTGATTAAAATGTTTATTAAGCTCATAATTATTCTAAAACAGCACAAACTCAATCTCACGTTCTGTCGTTTGGGGTTGAACTGACTTTTCTGGACGAGAGGATTCAAATTTACGCACGAAACGAATGCGTCACGACAGTTTCACTGTAAAACAGCCAATTGAGCAATCCAGCTGCAGTAAGAAACACCGAGACATGGAACAGGACATGGAAAAAGAGGAGCATTATCATATAATGTCATATAATGTAATACAAGTTTTAAAGAGCAAACCTCCAACGCGCAAGGAGGATCCCGTCTCCACGTCCCGTTCCAGACTCCATCGAGCAAGACTGTGCAACGCTAAAGTAATAAAACTGGGAAATAAAAGACTGAGCTGTGTTATATTAAATAACATCGCTACAAAGATCCCATCTCAAAAGATCTGTGGGGGGAAAAAAAATCTGTGAATTAAATTGTTAACCCACAGCCGAGAACCTCCTGACACTCGGGAAAACTCCGGCAGACTGTCGGAGCATTCATCAGTGTACCGAGGAAGTGTGTGTGTGTGTGTGCGTGCGTTTGTGTGTGTGTGTGTGTGTGTGTGTGTGAGAGAGATAGAGAGATAGAGAAAGAGAGAGAAAGAGACTCTAAATTATGATACCACTTTTTGAAAATTAAATTAACCACATCAACCAGATTTCACGAGTGTATTTTTACAGATTCAAAAGGACAAATATTTCAAAAGCAAAGTAACTGTTTCACTAAGTGTGGTCAAATAAAAAATAAATGTGTGCCTCTAATTTGTGTGAAGTAGAAAATGCTAATATTATAACCAGGTATAAATACTTAAAAAGTTGCACTTTCACATGTGTTTTTATTCTGTGGTTTCAGAGAACATGCCACATGGTGCAGCCCTGGGGGACTAGGTGGCATCAGGGTAACCACATGTGGACAGAACAAATACATGCACTGAATAACAGAGTTTGTGGAAAGAGAAACAAAAATGGTACCTATTTTGTTTCGTCTGCACCAGTGATAACAGAAACATTGGTCCTGCTGACCAGCGAAAAACATCACAAGAGAAAAAAAAGGGCGTCGGTGTGAGTGCCGTGAACCGGCAGGAATATTTCTGCATTTCTTCCAGCAGCCATAAGAGACATAAAGGTGTTATTAAGACGTCACAGAGATTTACACAGCCTGATTCCTGTTGAGGGAGTGTCACCTCTGCTGACACCTTTAAGTGGAGAGCACAGTCACAGGCAAATGTGCATAACTTCAGTTAAACATCTCTCCATCATTACCATGACAACCTTAACCTAACCCGAGGTCTTCAAACGAACTATTGTTCCTGAAAAGACCCAAGAAAAATCTCCAATCCTTTATTCTTTTAGCTGCTAGAAAGTTCTCAAATATTACCTAAAAATCATCATCTTGAGAAAGACAAGAATAAACTATGAAAATGCAGATTCATACTGCTTTATGCAGACTAATGTTCACCATGTGTATATTTGTGTTGACAGTTCCAAACATTCCATTTTATTCACATCCATTTATCACTTTAGAGATGTTTAGGAAGTGGAGGAATCAAAGGACAAACATCAGCAGTGAATTCTAAGAGAATTGCTTGTAAATCCATATTTCATCTCAGAAATCAGATGATACTAGTTAGCAGCCCGCTGAAGAAGCCGTTGTTGCTCTGTTGCTCTGTCTGCACCCAAAGCGTGGCGGTCTTTCTCAGGTTTCTGTCAGGATCAGGTTCGACGGTGGCCATGGCAGGTGGATTGCAGACATGATCTCATGTTACCTGGAGCTTGAATATTTCATCTGGAGACACACTGCTGCTCAAAAAGCAGGAGTCAAAGGAGCAGCAGCCAGGGAGGAGGCCTGATGAAACAGGACGCGTGCTGTTCCTCTGAGGTTACCAGGGATCACTTCTAATGCTGACTGGTGTGATTACTAAATGCAGGTGTCACCGTCACTGGTCACCTTTTATTGCTGCGATCCAGTGTTGTGCATCTGCCAGCTGGAAGCCAACCAACCATAACACACAACAGGTAAGGCTTTTTTTCCTGTTAAATGGCCACTGTGGCGTTTCCGGGAATGGAAACAACTGCAGCTGTGTTTCAACATCTGACCACAGTTAGCTTTGTGGCGTTTAATACTGTGTGGGTGGATCTGTTTGTTCTGTGTGAAGCATCACCAAACTCCTGTCCTAACCAGAGCCTGGACGCTCCCCTCTGACATGCCCGGGTTTGTCGACTAATACACACACTTTTCTCCTGCTGGGTTGCTATGGATCAAGATTGTTAGTGCTGGGACAAAGCTCCTCAGCAGGCCGAAACTGTCTGTTGGAAGCAGTCAAGCAAAATGTAGGATCACAAAAACAAACCGAAAAAAAAAAAAAAAAAAAACCCCTGAAAAAAACAAAGTAACATCTGAAGGAGTTTAATAGGACAGGTGAGACGGAGACTTAGCTGGATTAACTGGAGCAGTCAGTCAACCATGTAAAACAGAAACAGAGGTGATGTGTTTCCGCTTCAGAGAGTGGTTTCTGGGATACAGAGGTGCTGCCATCTTGTGTTGGTGACTTCATTTACAACCACGAAGCAACAAGGAAATGCAGCATCAACATTGACTTCCATCACGTTCCAACAGCTTCTAATTGAATTACTCTATCTACATACTAATTTGTCACACTTCAAGTTCCTCTAAAGTCTTTGCATTCATGTCTCTTTTTTTATAATACCAGGAAAAATTAAAAAAGTACAATATATTGGAAGTTTAAAAACAACAACCTAAAATCTGAGTACGAGTCCGCGCATGCAGTCACAGCAGGGGCTTGCTGGAAATTAACTATTTTTTAGTTTCCTAGGTGCTGTTTGGTCCTTAAATTGAGGGTTTAGTCAGTAAGAGAACCCAGCTGTGACCTGTTCAGAGACCACTGAAAACAAATCAAGCATGTGACCATGCAAAGCGTCATTCCTGCCAACAAGTCTGAAAAAGCCACCATGTGACATTAAAATTGAAAGAGACGCAGCAACGGGGACACAGTGGCTCTGTTGGCAGGTGATGTTTAAGGATTAACAGACTGTGTGAAGGGAAAACACGCTTGTCCCCATTCCGGAGATCAGGCAAGGGCTTTCGGCATTCACACACAAGAATGAACTCACCTTCATATGCAAATGAAGATGGATAAAAAACATGGTAGCACAAAACCTCTCCTTTTTTGCCTCCTTCAGACAGTTTTTATGTTTCCTTAGCGAGTTCAGCTGCAGTTAAATCAAAGTTTAATAAACACATTTTCAACAGATTCATGATTAAATTACCTTTATTACTATTATAACACTTGAATTAATTTACCTCAATCAGGTACAAGTTAGAATAAAAACATGTGAAAATATCAATATATTTTCTAATTTAGTCTTTTTGTATTCTGAGTTAAATATTTGTGTTTAACACAAATTAAATGAATTTGATATAAGCAGTTCATCATAACAATGCTACTTTCTGTGCACTATTGGCCATAAGAGCTCAGAATGCAACATTTAGCATTAATAGTATTAATCATCATATTTCAATGCGCATGTCGTTTCGTCACACCGTTTTCCTGCGTCAGAAGTCCCGATTACCAAGCTCTGTAAATGCTCAAATCTGGACTGACTGTAACATAGAGGAGTGCTCCGTTGCCTCAACACTGCTGTGGGGCCAGATGGATGGTTTCCTCCTAATGGACCCAACTTGTCAGGGAAATTTCAGTGTCTGAGCTTTCCAAACAGGGACATAACCAGGAAAGGACACCAAGTCACTTCCTGTGTAAAAAGAAGGTTGGGTGATCTGAAAGAGAGGGATGAATACAGGAAATAAATCACTCTCAGTGCTGCAGTGTGGCGCAGCAATGGTGCCTTACTCAGTGGAAAACAATGAATATCCACCACATGGACACGGAGCCTCTCACTGGTTTAAGCTGAATAGCTATTGTTTCTGTGCCACAACAGTGAATGACTTGGCCCAATCCGGCCTTTCACCCACTTCCTATCGTCAGTGAGCCGGCGCAAGATTTCTCTTACATACACAAACAGATGTGGGTTCCATTTTAAATGAACACACACGGTCAACATCTTGGATGAAAATGAGTGAAAAGGGAAGGAGAGGACAGTTTTGACCTTTGCCCGGCAGGACCACACTCGGTGTAAATTTTCTAAAACTAAAAGTCACTACCATCATAGTTTCTACTTAAAGCAAACAAAAAAAAAAAAGCTCTGGAGCTAGGAAAAAAATACTAAGTGCAACCTTATAGTGTTTTATCAGCAGTTTAAACATAGAACAACTGTTCAGAACATTAAAAATGTAGTTTTTACCCTGCACCAAATATCATACTGAAGTACATGGTACTGAAAAGGAAAAGCAGCTCTGTCTTTCATGGCTACACATGAAATAGGAAGTTTCCTGAAATTGTATGCAGGGACACAGTAGGAATTTTTACATTGTGTGTGTTACATACAGCCACAACATTAGTTTTTTGTGCGAGAGTCTGTGTAGTAGTTTGGCTCAGCCAGGTTCATCTCTGCTGAACACAGTGACAGACTGAAGATGGTTTGGTCCACCGTGAGGCGCTATCCCAGAAGGACCCTCTGGAGGCGGTAGGCGGGAACGCTGTTCTCATCCTCTGACTCTGCGTCGCTCTGCGGGTTGGAGCTGCAGGGTGAGGTGCACTGTGGGGAGCACAGGTAGTGCATGAGCGGCAGTCGATACTTCCCACAGAAGTCCACGAATTTAATGTGGCGGACGCATGAGTCAAAGTAGACACCTGTTGAAAAGAAAATGAAACCAAGTCAGCGGGCACTGATAATGAAAATAATGCTGTTTTTTATTCCAAATATTGCAAAACAGTATCTTACCAGCGCATTTGGGGTTGGGGCACTTGCTAGCCAGGTCTAGGTAGCGCAGCAAGTTTGCAGGGAGGTCACAGGGATAGTAGGGAATATTTCGACTTTTAATGGTACGTCCCGCCAACTCTAAGAGTGACGGAGGGTCATAAGTCATCTCCTTGACAAACCGCACCACCAGAGGGTTGCCACGGAGACTGAGCTCGTGCAGGTGCACCAGGCTGAGTATCTCCCGTGGCAAGTAAGTGAGCAAGTTGTTGTGAAGGCTTAAAGATCGCAGTGAGTGCATTCTGGAAGGAGAGAAAGAGTTAAAATACTGAAATGCTACAGCAATACCCTGTTAGCAAATCTGTGCAAGGCTGGTGTTCTTGTCATTTAACTGCTCACTGTACTCGTAAGACACTCGTGCTGTTACCTGGTGAGCTGAGGGGGGATGCTTTGAATGCGGTTGTCACACAGGACCAAGTAGCTGAGGTTGGGCAGGTAAGCCAGTTCTGGGGGAATAGCTGAGATCAGGTTCCCACCTAAATACAACAACTCCAACCTAACAGGACAAATGGGAAAAGTTTAGATGAATCAAATTCAGTAAGGAATAATGTCAGAGTGGAAAATACTAAAACACAGAAACTAATAAACAAACATGATTACTTCCTATTTTTACAAGCTTCACTGTTCATCACTTGTACCTGTCAAAGTACCCACGGAAATGTTTCCAGTTAGTGCTGAAGACCGAGTAAATTTACTACACAACACACGGGGGCGCTAAAGACGCATGTATTCATAAAGAGCGCTTGTGATTCTGTCTCTGGTGATATTTGTGATATCAGGCTTACAAAAACGACAGAAAAAAAGAGAAAAATTGGGTACTAGAGCAGACAATATTTCAGTATCTCTCAATATGTTATCACAAAGAAAACCTTGACAACAAGACGTTTGTCCATAAAAATGATGTTTAGATTTTTGCTCCATTAAGCCAACAATGAACCCTAAGGGGTTGTACGGGGGGGGGTAAACAGTACACAGGGAGTGATTAGAAAAGTAGCAGAGTGACAGGGAGGCAAAAATGGATGGCTGGTTAGCCAAAGTAAGCTGTCAGGCTATCTATCTGCTGGAACTGATGACACAGCCACTGAGAGAGAGGAAGCCATTATCTCGTCCTTGGTGGCTGACCACTGAACAAGGCCCGTCTGTGAGAAGACGCGAGACTGCAGCTATCCTACTCAAAAATACTTAAGGCAGTGAGTTAAAGCGTAGGGAGTAAAAAAAAAAAAAAAAAAAGTTCTCTCTTTACCGATTCACCCAGATACATGTGATAATTGCACTTGTAGGTTATAGGTTATAATGCGAGTCAATAATTATTAAGGTGTCAATATCCCAGCTTTATCAGGTTTCCCAAGTTAATTTTTTACTAGGAAATGCCAAGAAAATGTAACTATCATTTTGGTACTAAATATAAGCAAACGTGATGATTACAGACTCTCTTGTCGTTTACATCAGCCATACTGCATGCAATAAAATGACGAGACTCAGCTGTGTGATCTTTGGCCTGACAGAGGTTACTGTGACTTGATAGTGTTAAACTAGATTGATAAGCCTCTCATCGTGACCCTGCATATATATGACCTATGATAGCTTGAATTTAATCTGTTTTTATTTAACCCATTGTGATTCTGCTCTGATTCTACTGGCAACTACTTTCCTGACACTTTCCTGAAATGCCAGGAGTTGAAAAACATTTCCAAATGAGGTCAGGATACAGATCAGCGTCATCTGGAGCAAATACGCAGCAAACAGAATCCTGCTTTTTACAAAACAAGATTACTATACCAGAACATGATGACTGACTGATGATAAACGCACAGTACCTACCACAGAACCTCTTTACTGGTTTATTACC
This sequence comes from Pao palembangensis, assembly GCA_015343265.1. Taxonomy (NCBI): domain Eukaryota; kingdom Metazoa; phylum Chordata; class Actinopteri; order Tetraodontiformes; family Tetraodontidae; genus Pao; species Pao palembangensis. The sequence goes on from CM027084.1 coordinate 16,814,952, forward strand.
GTTGTTTACAGGTGACACAAATGGGTCAACAGCCCTGACTCATGCAAATAGCAATTGAACGTAACATGGGTTTAATGGTAACTCAGGTCACGGCTGATTAATGGATTTTTAACTGCAAAATGAAGCACGATCCACTTGCAAGAAGAAACCTAAAGTCCAGGGATGCCGCCACACCTGCATATAGTTGCATTCTGCAACAAGTACTCCTTAACCCAGGGCAGAATCATGACTCTAACCTAATCTACCGTCAGATAAAACACAAAATAAAATTCATATTATAATGGACTTGTGGAATATTAATACTGTTAATTCTGACAAGTTAATAAACTGTCGACCACGTTAAATTAACTAAAATCTTTAGCATTCAAGATTAATCAAAGTTAAAATGTAAGTAAAGACAAAATGTTTACTGCCAGCTCTTATTTATACGGTTTTATTTGAACATTGACGGTGGCTAATGCTAACCAGTCGCGTGCTTTTGTTCAGTACACATGGTTACTTTGTGACAGTCGTGCTAACCTCCCCAACCACACGTTTGGACGCAGAAATGACAGCGACTGACCTGGTTAGATGTTCTATCTCCGCTGGTATACTTTTCAGCCTGTTCCCACCGAGTGACAGCGACTGCAGATAGAGCAGTTTCATGCACTGAAGCGGGATCTCCTCGAATCGGTTCCCACTAAAGTTCAACACCTCCAGCTGCAGGGAGCCGAACTCTTTGGGCAGAGAGAACTCGTCCAGACGGTTGTTCTTGGCTATGAGCGTCTTCAGCCTGGTCAGTCGTGTAATGCCTTCGCAGATGGCCGTCAGTCCGTTGTTGCTTATGTCCAAAAACTCGAGGTTGGAGAAATGGCTGACAGACGAGGGAAGGGAAACTAACCGGTTGTAGTTCAGGTACAGTTGCCTGGTGTCTCTTTTCTTCTCCTCGCTCAAACTATCGACATTAAAAGTGTTAAGACTCAAACGAGAGAAGTCGAGGACGCTGTCCCCTACGGCCGCAGCTCCCTCACGATTCTCCATTTTGGCTATTTTAGCGACAATTACAATTCTGGGGAAAAAAGTCCTTGTAGAAATATAATTTTAGGACAGGCGTCTGTAAACCGTGAGTTAGCTCCAAGACTGTCACATGGAAGAAAGGAGAGATTAGTAAAACTCAATTAAACTACTGCAGCATCTCCAGCGAAACTACAGAACGCTACATTAGCGAGTGGCCAAGAGAGTAGAAGGGGCTGTTGCTCACTGTAGAAGCAGGGCCTTTAACGATTTGGATTGGTCATTTTCTCTGACAAACCCCTCCTTACCCAGCGCGGATTGGTTGTTTTAGCAATCCATCACACGACATTAGTTCTTATTTAGGATTTTTAAGATTTTTTTTAATTTATTGCATTAATATTGTCGTGCCATAGCGAAGAAAGTCCACATTATTGTAAGTTATTTGCAAGAATGTTTCCTGCATTATAACTGAATATCGTGCGATTACAAGAAATTATAAATTTTAGTTTATTCTGCCATTATGCAATACGCCTTTTTTGTTACATTATGCAACGCCGAACTCCCATTCTATGCACAACCGTGCATATAATGAGAATTTTTTTTTTTTAAACTGGATATCTGAGTTCTTCAAACTGTACTTAGCTGTCAGTCGGGCTGTCACAATGATCATTTCTTTCATATTTTAAGTTTTAATTTTTACATTTTCGTCGTATAAAGCCCAGAAATATAACTTTGAATTAAAAAACATACATTATTTAGTGTAAGGTTATTTAAGCATCTTAAATAAACTGTATGTTTTTTGGAACATATACAAAATGAACAGGCGGAATGGTGGTGGATGGCCTTTATTGGCATAAATTCATACAGTTCTACAATCTCTGCACCGTAATGTGAAATATAAAGATTTAGCTTGAATCTAGTAATGCAACTTTCACACAGATACATATCTAGGATAGTCGCAGAGCGCTACTTGACTATTAAAACTGGAACAGCACATTCACTCTAGTTTTCCTACTGGGCCCAACAGCAGCTACAGGTAGAGACCAATGCTGCGTTCAGGTGTAAGGCACTGATTTTTATTGTCAACCTTCCCAAATTTGAGAGAATTTTTTTTAAACAAATAAACACTTTTAAATCAAAGCACACTACTCTCATCACACTTTAATCACAGACATATGCACACGCACTCACACGCATTCTCTATGCAGTTTTCATTTCTAAGCTTCTTTTGTTGACACTGAGGCTAGTCCTACTGTTTAAAGTAAAACTCAGGTATAGTGTTGTTGCTGGGTCCAGGATAATGTTTTACCTGGAGATTTCCGTGTGTTAGTCATCACTGCTTTGGTATCATTCACCATGTTATATTCAGACCAGGTGTCATGTGCTGCTCCGCACTTAAAGGTGGACAGTTCTTGTCTGCGCTTTTTGTCTGAAATGCAAGAGAAAGCACCAGAGACCTGCTTGATCATAGCACGAGACAAAGATTAAGTTACAACGCAAGCTATTATCATTCTTAGATAAAAAACAAACAAACAAACAAAAAAAAAACATTCTGAGGACTAAAGAGCAAAATCTCCTATCTGAAAAATGCACTTTAGAAGGAAAAAAAACAGCTTGTGTTCTTGCAGAATGCTAGTTGTTTGTGGTGCCCAAAATGCAAAACTAAATCATTTGTTAACACTACCAACTACACAACCAACCAAAAGTGCACATAGGATGTTTTTCCCCACTTTTCATGGATCATTTTGCAGATAGGAGCTTTAACGCTTTTTCAATTTTGCAACAAATTTATGATCCATGCGGATAGGACGTCAACAAATTGTAATAAAAAAAGTCCTACAAAGCTACAGAGAACTGAGAGAAGTGCATCAGTCAAGTAGTGGCCTACTGCTGCAGTTCGACAGTGCAATAAAATCACTATCACCTTTATCCTCTTATCCCAATCTCTCCACCCATCTCTGCTGCTGACTAAACAATCTCACAAGGTTGTGAAGAGACTTGCTGCGTCAGGTGTCAAACAGTCAAGCTTTCCGTGCACTCCAACGATGTTAAACAGCGCAGCTCTCCAAGAGTCAAACTTTGATGCATTTCCAAACAATGACTTCCACATAGCAAAACAGTGACTAGTTTGTTTATAGCAACTGAAAAAAAAAAAAAAAAGGCATAAGTTCATAGGTAAAAGAAGCCCCAGTACTAGTGTGGAGGTGCAGTAATACAATCAAAGAGGACAGTACTGAATGTAAGGGAATTGCCCCCGTTTCTAACAGACAATAACGCAAACACGTGAACAATGTAAAAAGTATCATAATTAACATAGTAGACATGTAAAAGTCAGTTTAATAACAACACACGGCCGCAAGATAAATCAAGTATGGGGACAGGGTGATGACGGGCATCCTCTCCTTTATTTCCTCCTTATTTAGGCCTCCTTTGTGCTGCTCTTCATCTTCTCAACTGTTTCCTGGATTACATAAATAAAAAGAGATCATTAACCCTTGTGAATATATAATGTGTACACTGGTCTAAAAAATACCCTTGTACACATCACATCAGTGAAAACAGTCCTCTTTTCCACGCAAGTCCTCACTGTCAATCACTGTCCAGCCGGTCACAGCGGGCCTTTTCCCACCACAGTTGTTTGCAGTGCATGATAACACTTCCTAGAATAGAGTGTATGACCTTGCTGACTCATTGGTGAGCCTCAAGCCCCCGTGCATGCGTACATGCATTTCATCCTACTGAACTGATGCTGACACAAAACCTCGACTTTAACAGTGTTCGACCTCATCTTTGGTTTCTTGGTTAAAAAGAACACATTATTGACTTTGTACTGCACTTCTAAACAATCACGAGCATTGTCGCATTTAGCACTAACGATACCATTCGGGCTAATAAAAAAAAAAAAATACGGAACATAAGAAAAGGCAGCTAATCACTGGTTGAAAATGACTATAAGCCACTTTTGTTGGTTTGCCTATATTTCTATTACTGTGTAATTTGTTTTCTTTAAACCATGTTCCTCATGAACTGCTTTGGGATGATATAATTTATTATGATACATTTCTGTGCTGTTTTTTTTTTTTTTTTTTTTTTGCAATAAAAAGTTACCTGGTGCTTGTTGAGCTCAGCCACGCGGAGATTCCACTCCTCCTCGGTCATCTCTGCCCCAGTGTCTGTGGGCTCCCCGCCAGCGGCCGTTTTATCTGCACCCATAGAAACATAGAAACGTTCACAGGGAAGGATGCCTGACAATGCCCTCCATTAACATCCTGATTCGTTTTGCAATACACAAAGCATAAATATTAATATTTCTCCTCTGCAGCTCTTTTTATTAGTTGTGTTAAGCAATAAGATCCAGTATTAGAATGTTTTTGTTTGCATTCTTTGATATGAAGAAAATATCTGCTATTGCTGCTCCTGATTTTCGATAAACAATTAGCAGCGATGTGTATTAAATGTTTGAAGAGAGGAAAGGGAATGTTTGAACAGGCAGCCTGCTGATAATTCCAGGAAAACACATAATAATAGCCGTGAAAATCAGGACCTTCTGCCTTAACACATATAACAATGTCCAAAGTCTGAGACAGTGCAGCTCATGATGAACAGATATCTAACCAATGTATTGCCGAACCCTTTCCCTGTTTATTTCGAGGTGGGTTCATTAAATGTCCACATTCTTCACTCACCAGGGCAGACCATTGCAGTGCACACCCAGTTGCCACATGCACAAACACAGCGGTTACACTCTACTTGGGTCTCTGCTCCATCTTCATATGTCTCATCCTCCAAGGCACATTCTGCACGGGTCACAATCAAAACAAATTCATATAAACATACTGTATGTGTATAGACTTCCTACACACAGGCATGTACACACAAGTGTGTGTGTGTGTGTGTGTGTGTTGAATGTGATGCAACTCTTGGCTTCAGTGCTCTGCAGTGCATATTTGCTTTCTCTGCGTGCCTGTGAACTTTAACTTACATCTGCTACTTTTGTTCAGTGGAACTGCCGTTGGGACCCTGTGTTATATATTGTAAAACAGCTTTTATTTTGACTCAAACAGTCCAGGATGAAGAAACCTGAATCTTGTGTGCTAACACTCCTGTAAACGTTTTACACACACTCTTTTTGTCAACCATTAGATAGATAACCGGAGTTATGGAACAACCACAAACAAAGACTGCATGGGAATGCATGGAAGCGCAGCTTGAGGCTCACTCTTCTCTGGTGGATTGAAGCCTGGTTTTAGGCAGTTGAGAAACTCATCAAAGCTCAGTTTCCAGTCTGCGTTCTCATCAGAGAGCTCGATGAGGGCGTCGACACACAGGCTCCTGGGGGAAAATAATTATTATAGACTTTTTGTGTGTGTTGCCTTCAGTTAACTTTATGTGCAAAAAGATACTTTTAGCCAAACTGAAGTACAAGTCCAGCACAAACTCAGAATAAACTCATGTCAAGAGAAAAAAAAAACAACATTTGACCATGTTAACATGCAAATCCACAAACCGACCTGAGCAGGTTGTTGCTCTCCTGGTCTGCGTAGGACTGCAGCTCTGCCACGGACTCGTTCTGCTGGATGAATTTGAGGAGCTCTGAGGAGTCTAGCTGAGAATCTCCGCTGTCAAATTTCTGCAGAGACATGGACAGACGGTAGTTTGTCTCCAGTCCTCTTGTCATGGCAGAATTTAATTCATTCGTGTTTATAGGTTTATAGCTATAGCAGCTCATTAGCTGCAGATGTGCTATTACCTGATCTAACCTGTTCCTCAGACCTGGATCTAAACGAGCAACTTTGACGCATCATGTGTGCATCTACTGCCACTATGTTGCAACAAAAACTGTCCAGGAGCTGACTGATGAAGGCTTATGTACTATAATTTATCTTCAGTTCACATACTTTCTACAGCATAATGCATGTTAAAGACTTTACCTGATTTAATCTTACAATTTAATCACCGATAATCTCCATCGCACAGAATAATTAACTGATGGATGAGGACACTGATCGTACTGTCAACTAAAATGAAACAAAGATGAGATACAGTTTATCTGAAATAGCATTGCTCTATACTGTGCTTTTAGTTATCTCAATTTTCTTTCTATTTACATGCGACTCACCACATTCTACACCATTTACATTTATATTTGAAACACTGGATTAGTAAATCTTCAAACTCTCTGAGACAACTTCATCCTCACCCACTGCTCAGTCCTTAAAACAGGATTTAAACAGGACATTAGCATGAAAGTGGTCAGACTATGAAAGAGCTCATTCATTTAGCAGAAAATTGCTGGTCTGACCTTTTACTGGTCTGACCTTTTAAAATGCTCTCACCTCAGTCTTCTCTCTACCACTGTCTTTCTTCTTCTTCTTCTTCTTCACTCATCCACAGTGAAGTGAAACATGAAAACATGGATGCTACTCGCACAAACTCCTCCCAACAAAAAATTGAGGTATCCGGTACAAAAGAACCCATGTCGCTTATGTCAAAAAGAAGCCCACCTTAAAGTATTTCAGCAGGATGTCAGAGAAGTTGGACCCCTTGACAAACCAGCCGTCTGGGACAATCTCAGTCTGCAGCCACTGGATCACGCGGCTCCTCAGCTCATTGCGGTTAGCAGCGTAGCACACCACTGCAGAAACAGGGATGGTTTTAACGCAACAGAATTCATAAATAAACCAAAGGATAAAACTCTGCCATGCTTCACTGACAGCAATTTGAATATTAATACAGATGTAAACTAAGCAGAATGCTGCTACTTACCTGGGCTAGCAGCCGCCTGTTCTGCTTTCCTCTCTAAAGGTGAAAAAAGAGATAAGGAATGCAACAAGTAAGAAAAAATAATTTTTAAAAATCAACCAATTTTTAATTCAAAGGCAAAAACTGCTACTGAGCCCTTAGCACTCTAAAATATGCATGAGATAACGACTTCTGACTGCCTTCTTTGCAACATCTCCGATCAATGTCCAGCTGAACGAGGAGACGTAGAACATGACATCAACTCAGTGAAAGTTCGCTGAGGATAGTAACGCAAAATAGATCTAGATAAGCCGAGAATAGCAGTGCGGTTGACCTCGCAGGGTTTATCATCAACCTTGTCACCTTATATAGCACAAAACTGCACCAGTGCTTAAACCAGGTGACTGGGCTACTCATGAGGGAGGTAATAGAGAAAGAGTGCCAGTTCCAGATCCCCTGATCCATCTTCTGTCAACCTCCATTTATTCCTAATTAGGGTCACAGAGGGTGCATGTGTTGATCTTGACATCCCACATTCTGCAAGGCATTCAAATGTAAAACTGATAAAACGAAGGTTACAGAGAAACACACTATAAACCCCCCTGGCAAAGAATTTTTTAAAAAAAATTATTAATATCATTTTTTAATTGATGCAGATGTTCTAGTTTCAAAACTTGAGGCAAACATATCATATTAAAGAATTTGCATTTAAGGATAAGCGACAGGCCCTAATGCTCCTACCCTGACAGTGTCCATCATGGGCCACTTGGATCTTCAGGCCAGTAAGACAAGCGTCCCTGTGGAGCTCACAGTGGTTCCTGTAGGTTTTGCCATTGCTGCCACACACTGACCTCTTGTGGGGCTTACAGCTCTGGTGCAAAAGGAGGAAAAAATGGCAAAGTAAAAACTGGAGGTTCGTAAACCTTCTGCGTATGTGTGGAAGTGGAGCCACTAGACCTACCTCGATACACAGACAGCTTGGTTCCCCCTTCTCACTGACAGCACACTCTCTGCCAGCACCACAGAACACATTAGCACACACTTTGCTCTTGCTTTGCACTTCCTGGAAGAGAGGACACACAAAACCTAGTTTTTTCAGACTTTACACACATGGTGGCGCTGTTCTCCTGCTACCAAGCCATGCAAATGCACTGTTACTGCAGTAATTCTGTAGAAACGAGTCTACTCTCTTTAATCTGTATTTTCACTGTTAGATACTGAACCTTTAAAATGTATAGGAAAAAAAGTGTACCAGACAATCATTCAGACTGGACTGTTCAGAGATGTTATTATCTGATCTTTAAAAATGATATGTAATCTACCAGACCATCATTTCAGGGCACCAACACTGCAGAAGCACAGTTTCTGTTTATGGTTTGTGTGCTAGAGGCTTGCTCCAACATGAAGAACAGCAGCCCACGTTAGCAATAGGTTCTGAGTTGGTTAAACACACTGTTTTAATAACCTAGGCTGTACCGTAGATAAAGAAGTATTGCGCTTCATATTAAAATGTGTTTAGTTTTTCAAAACATGAACATTAAATTATAACCAAATGTCAAACCAATTATGTGCGGCATCAGCAAGGCAGGCAGAGACTTTCTGCTGTTCTTTTCTGAAGCAAAAATTGGATGTTAAAAATAAAAGAGACTCATTATAAACTCTACTGTGGTCTGAATGTATTCAATTAAAATTCAAAATGTCACACAGTGACGGTAAGTCTTGCAGAGTATGTTAAATGTGGTGAAATCCTGTTCCAACTCTGTGGTTTCTGGACATTTCCCGACAATCAGGAACCAGTGCTGCTCTACCAGGGCTTTCAAAACCAACAGAAAACCAGTGGAAATGATTTTCTTTTTTTTGAAAGGACTGACAGTGACTCAGTCTGTCTCATTTTCTCCTTGTAAACATGTTCAAGTCTTTGTTTGGTTCTCTTTGGTTTGTGTCTTGTCTGTAGATGACTGCCAGCAGGCTTGCCAAAAAAGCGGAGTTCACCGGGGTTACGAACCAACCAATCACAACACGTCAGGATAACTCCGGTATGACCCTCATTACCTCCAGCTTTCCCTTGTGTTCTTTGTATGTATGTGTTAGTGTGTACAGGGTGTTTCCACATCTGGAGTCTGAGCTGTGTTTCCCTTTGGGCCCATTCCCATGCTCTGAGAATTCTTTTCCCCCTCCCTGTTTCTCCAGACTCCCCTCCTCCTCCCTAAGCCTCCGTTTCCTGTAAGAGCCAGACAAAAAACTTGGCCTTCCCTTTCTCGCTGCACGTGAGCTGGCTTCCAACTTGCTGTTTTTATGAGGCCTGGTTCGGGTATGTAGGTTAAAACAAAGCTGGAGCTAAGAGCTCACTCGTGACTAAAACAAGCGAGGGGTGTAGGGGGAGGGGCCAATCACAAGTAAGCTTGGCAGTATAGAAACTTTACCGCAAAGCAGTGAGAAGAGACCACATGGGGGGTCTCATTTCATTTTATGAACATTTTAAACATACAAATAGAGACACACACACACACATGCACAGCCATGCTCCAAAGCTGAGGTCATGGAAAATCTTCAAAGCACACCCTGTAGCTTTGAGCATGCAGGACAATTACATTTGTTAGACACAGATGAGCTCACCGTCTGTTGAAACCTGCAGAAACCTCCAATAAGAACATGAATAATGTATGGCATTTATCCATAAATTAATCTGTATGAAGCCAGAGCGTCTGCCTAAAGCCTGAAGAGAATTCCTGACATTTATGCTCCTTCATTTCCAGATGATTTGAGTGGATTGTTGCCATGGTGAGCGCATGCAGCTGTTCTTGTTGTGGCACGATCACAGAAGTGTCAATCAGAAGAGGCAATGTAAACAGGTCCTGTAATGAGCTCGCAGAAGAGTGGGCTGTGCAGAGTTCATGATTGCAGCCAGCAGATGACGTTGAGCTAAGCAGCTGCAACGACACCCAGCCACAATCTGCGGAACATCAGTGAAGTGAAACCACTTGATAAGGTCATCTGTCATGCCTGCATGTTGCTATGAGCACAAATGGACAGGCATACCCCATTACATGTGGTAATGGAGGCAATTATTTCCATTTGTGTGGGTGTTGCTCTCTGCACAAAGTACCATAACTTGGCTGTTTGGTACAAGAACAAGAAGACATTGATTTATCTTCTGAGAGGGAGTTAGTTAAATCCTTATGATTTTGTAAAGCCCACCATAACTCATAATACCCAATTTAAAAGAAAGAAAGAAGAAAATGTCTTTCAAATGTATAAATGGACGCAGCGCAATGTCCCTGCTGTCCCTGCTGCTGCGGTCCTAGTTGAATAAATTACCCCCAAATTCGAAAGTTTTATAAACTGTAATGATATTATCCTCAAACAGAAACCGTCTTAACAATCAAAAGTCCTACAGGAAAGACGCAATGTTTCCTAGTCATTGTTTCTGTTGAAATAATTTTTTTTCAGGGGGGTAAAGGAATATTTTTCACTTCCACTGGTGCCTAATCTCCATTTCTCCCTGTGTTACTCCCCCCCCCCCCCCGTGCCATGCCCTTTCACGGCAACGAGAGACGTGCCAGTGAGCCGAGACAAAGTCAGAGGAGGAACACAGGAGTTCTGAGGGGAAGAGGAAGCCATGCAGGGCATGGCTTCCTCTCAAAAGTCACAAGACACAGGTGGATACTTAAGATACTTAATCTGTCTCAAACCAAGTGTTGAAATGGCTTCTTGCTGCAGAGGGCTGGTACTACAATGAAATCTGTTATTACAAAAAAAAAAATATATATATATATATATATTCCTCTGCTCTTAAAGTTACAGACATAAAATATATCTGTGTGTCTTTTTCATCCGACAGTGTTATCAGTGAAGCATGTCCACCTTCCAACTCCTTGTTTGGTGTGTGAGCAAGTGTGTATCTGAGACGCTGCATTGATCTTGGAGGCCAGTCCCATGAATCCAATTCCCATAATGCAATGTTGCCCTTATTAGCATAGGAAACATTGATTTATGGACTGCAAACAGTCCACGGTGGGTCGGCCCTAGGGGCAAACAGGGATTAAAGCATCAATCTCAATGCTGGAGATAATTTCTCTGAAATGAGTTTAAACACCTCAATCTTGTGAAAACAACATGTTTACAATCAAATCCTGTTGGTGTTTGCAATTTTTTTTTTAGAAATAAGTAATACTTTTTGTACCTCATTCTTGGGTATTTCCCATAGGTACGAACAGAGTGTGTAAATCTGACAGAGTGACGGACAAATGCCTGCAGGGCGAGGAACCCCAACACATGCATGCTTCTAATTACACCAGGGATAAAAAGATGGACATGGAATCCTATAGTAGAGGGGGAATTCCTAATCTGTGCTGTGCCTCCGCTGAGGTCTGACTGGCTTCATCTCCAGCCAAAATCTCCTCAGTATTCAGGTCACCACAGTACCTTTGTCCAGCATTTGCCCTAATGTTGTCTGCCCAGCTCTGGATTAGATTTCAGGAGATGTGGGCTCATGGCCAAGGATGGAATCAGACACGCAGGACTGAAAATGACCAGCCTCATGCCACTGCAGAATCTCACTCTGGACAGCCAAAACATAGCCGAAGAAGAACAAGAGAGCCTCTATGCAGCACATCCAGGTTTAGGGAATTCATTTCACACGGGAGAAACATGACAAACCATCATCGGCTGTAAATAATTAAAATGCCTTCTTTTTTTTTTTAATCTTAAGCGTCTTCGGCTGTAACTTCATACATATGAAATCAGGTTCCTTTCTTCCATTACTGATGTCTTTTGAGATCTGGCCTACATGATTTAAAGTGAGACCACTAAATCATCGAAATGACACAATCTACTGGGGCGCTTCGGTGAACTGAGATGCCTGATGAGTATCTGATGCAGTTACTGTACATGAGGACGAGCAGGATGTCTTCCTGGAAAAAAACATCAGCCTCATTTAGGTGTCACATTGGAAAATCTCTACTGGTGCCTCCAAATACGCTCTGAGAGTGAGCATTTAAAACGTAGCAACAAAAGGGGCTGTTGGCATACACCCATTCGCTTGTTATTTTTCACTCTTCCCTTCTGTTTCTTATTCACTGTGAAAGGAATGCACCAACGGACTGGATGATGTCATCCCAGTCATAGGATCATTTTGCACGCATCCGTCTGGTCTTCAAAAGCGCCACTACTTAGCCACCCTTAAAGAGGCAATACAAATTCAAGGTAGACAAGGGGGGGGAAGGACAGAGGGGGAAAAAAGGAAAGAGGCAGTAATAACAAAAACAGAAACGGAGAGATGGCGGCAAAGTAAAGAAAGGCAGGAAATATGCCATGGTGTAAGCAGAGCCACATCTGCTAGCTGTTACAACGTCACCAGAGAAAATAAAAAAAATGAGCGCAGCACCACCCTGGTCCCCCCTCCCCTGTGCTGACACACTGGTGAGACAAAAGTGTCCCCAGTCCCCCAGCAGCCAATTCCAACTCCACCAGCAACACAACCCTCTCCACATGCGCCCGCCACCATCCTTCTCTATTGAAGGTCGAGTCCAGCCTCTTTCAACATTTTAGCTTTGAAAATGTCCCCTAAATCCTCGGCCATCTTTTCTTTTCTCTCCATCCATCTTTCTTTTCTCCCCTGTCTTCCATCCACCCCTGCTCTGATCTGGGCATTTTTCCATGACCAGGAAAGGAGAGAGGGAGGGTGAGAGGAAGAGAAGAAGAGAGGGAGGGCCTCTGCTGTCAGGCTGGGGGAATGAGCAGAGTTCCCTGCCCTCTGCTTGGGCTCTGTCTGGGGCCAGTATTGGGGTAAATAGCCAGAACAAGTTTGAAATAAGACAAGGAGGCACTTGTAGGCTGTAGGATGTCATCATTTCTGACCTGTAACATCCAGGAATATGTATGTAAATGCTACATTTCAGATAATAAAAACATCGGGAATAATGATTATGAATAGGAAATTAGCGGGGTGGATGAAACTATTGTCAGCTATTGTATTTTATTTCATTAACCTACCTTAAATATGACTAAATAGTGTATTCCACTCAAATATACTGTACAACAAAATAATTTACCCCACTGTAAATAAATACATTTTGCACTCTAGCAACCATTTATAATAGTATTGCTCTGTGATTAATGACACTGTTTAGCTGTAGTAGAACAACACCAGTTGGAGAATAGCCAGTATGGTATTTCAGACTGGGCTGGAGTGGGCTTCTATGGAGAATAGTGGATAAGTCATCGTCCCCTCTGCAAGAATATAACATTTTGTAAAATGGCCCTGCACTTCAAGCTTTTCTTTAAAAACGTCACAATGATTTATTGCCTTTCTATGTGTGCTAAAAAAGCAGGGAATTAAAGCTGCTGCTACCCTGCATAATCAGTGAAGCATCTGGAATGAAATGATTCAGGTACCGCCTCATATAGGAAGCTTCAACTTTTAACATGCACACACAACTTACATTTTAATTATCTCTCACAGCCTTTCGAGCGGCTCTCTGTAATTTCGGTGCCTGTGGGTGTTAATTCATGTCAGTGCCAGTAATGATAAGACACCAGTACAGCTGTAAACTAAACGAGGACTCCTTTTATGACAAGCCAAGAGTGAAGGGAAGACACTGCAGAGACATGAAGCACAGCCCACAACCTTCTATCTTTCATTCTACCCCTGACTAGAGCCACCCACCCCCACCCCAGAGCAGGGTGGTGGATCTGTCTTCTTTCTGGCTTACATCACTTTGTCATGTCGTCCTCCGCGATCCCTGCGCAGGATCCATGACTGGATGTTGGGCTACAGTAACTGGAGCAGGTTGATTCAAGCAGAGGACACGGCGTCCCCTCGTGCTCATGCCCCCTACACCTGGGCAGATTATTTTTAGCCCACTTTAAGGGGGGAGAGGGAGAACAGGCATCAAGGTGGCAACAGCAGACTGCGGCTCAATCAGGATCTGTTCCAGATCCTGAGCATCAACAGGGAGCAGGCTTCTTCATCATCTTCCTGTAGTTCTTGTCAACTTAACCTGCATATCTTTAAAAGAATCTGACTATCTGAGAGGCCTCCATCTCTGCCTTCTTACACTGAAAAAAAGCCAACACAAATATTTCTGTGTTTAAATTCAAGAGTCAGGGCTCACATTCCCCCAAGGTTGCAAATTCTTATGACGTAAATCGACCTCCTTAGCGTAACAAGCTCCTGATGTGTTGAATAAATAAAACTTTTTTGGAAATCACATTTAGAGGCAGATAGGGACTGTCCTTCACAACAAGTTAAGGGTTATATTATATTCCCCTTCCTCCTGCATTGTAGCCACTTAAATTGCATTTCTGTTTTCCACTTGGAAATAGAAATAAATAGAAATATCAGCGCACACATTTTAGCACCGCCCAGCACCCAACAGGCTGAACATAAGGACAGAGTATGTGCGAGCCATATTAAAGATAAGTTTATGTATCGCAGTAAAGAGTACACCCCTCCCCTCTTATAGGTGGTACTCCAACTAAACTGAAAACTCTGGCCTGCATTTTATTTTTTTTTCTTTCTCTACTACCTTCTTCTTTCTGCAGCCATTTTTTACTGCCAGCTGTATTTCCACCCACAGAGGTGTTGTATGTGGATATGAGATGCATTTACGCCTCTGTTTAATGCATTTAAAACAAGCCCATATCCACCTCCAGAAGAGCTTCAGCAGAGCTGATCACAGTTTGTCCTCAAACGCCTCTCGAGTGCATAAACATCACACTTGCGCTTTTGTGTGATTTGCACAGGAAATTACCCTAACAAAGTGTTGTATAATGATCTGCATAGTTTTAGATGTTTTTTAATGTTCTGTTTTTTAGTGGCTTTACTTGAAAAAAACCTCAGCAGCTCATTATGTGTTGTTTAGTCATCCCCGTTGGCTGTGTGTTGGGACGCACCGGTTTTCTGTCGTACTGATGAACAAGCACTGCAGGCCAGGTTTTGTTGCCCGACTCTTAAATCAGATCAACAAATGCAAATTCAAAAAAAGCCACTTAAAACACACATCTCCACATCTAGGTCAGTGATTCCCCACCACTGGGCCTTGAGCTGGTAGGGTTCCATGGGCGGAGCCGCACCAGGTCGAAAAAAGATAGTCGACAGCAAAAAAGGAGAGGTTAATTGTATGTTATGGGTTTTTTTGGACACAAAAAGCATCAGGGGTTGGACACTCTTTACTATCAGGGCAAAAATAAAATTTATGTACATGAAATTTAGCTTTAACACTACCAGATTCTTTCCCTGCCAACAAGAGTCCAAGAGGAGTCCGAAAACTACCCTGAGGTACGGAAGGTAACAAACCCCTGACCCAGGTCATCAGGCTCAACTGGGAGACAGCTTTGTTCCAACTTGTTGACCTCCGTCTTACAAGACGCTGGAATGTCAGCTCAGGCCCTTCCCACGGCCAGACAACAGGCCATATGTTATCAGGATAATCACCTTTGGAGGATAGATGTCTTTCGCATGCCTCCATATCAACTTAACGGGTATACTTAACAGATTGTACGTGCTCTGTCAGCGTGGTGTCACACCTCGAGGATTACAGGCCAGGAATTCAATAACGGCACATTTTTCAGCCAGCAGACAAAGGTAGTGACAGCAGAATCCGGACAGGTCGAAATGGTAGACCACTGTAAGTCATTAAAGGGTAATCAAAAACAACTGAGTCTGGCAAACGAATCATTAGCGTAGATCCCACAGGGACTGGATTTATCTTGGGTTTTGCATTTGGTGCAATTATAAATGTTTAAAAACCCTAACAGCCGACATTTGGTGCAGGTCAACAAAGGAGTCAACATGGAGGCAGGTGTTCAACAGCTGTAGCCAGTGAGAAAAAAGATCCCCTTCCACCCCTGGTGTGTGTGTTTCTGTTTCTTAAAGAAACAGTTTTTACGTCTAGGAAGTTCAGTCTTTGGCGTTGTCAGACCAGCTAAGGTCACTGTGTGTTTATTCAGACGCCAGATTACTTAGCGTGCCAGCGCGAGACCTCTAAAGGTGGGGATTCTCACAACCTCCCTGCGCAGATAAACAAAGTCTCTTAATCGACTACCCAAATGTGGCGGTCTACTGCATCCCAGAAGCTGCTATTGGTTTCAGGACTCTTCAACACTGATGAAGAGGGGTCATCATCATCATCATCATCACTCCAAGGTGATCTTACACCATGACCAAGGCAGAATTAATAATGTCACTGCTGAAAGAAACTCTCTTGGAGGCTTAAAATCCGCTTTGTAAAGCAAAACTGCAGCGCAAACACTGGAAACGGGGATGTTCGCGCCTTGGAAAGCTTTAATCACGGAAATGTTGCAGGTTTTTTTTTTTTAATAACTGAACTTACCTCTGCGCTGCAAACGGACACTGCAAACAGGAGCAGCACAGCCACACTTGGCGACATCTGGAAGGTGGAGAAGAGAGTCAGGATGGTCGCACACGCGCGCGCGCGCGCGCACACACACACACACACACACATTTAGTCGCTTCTCATCACAGTTTATCGGCAGGCTGAGAAAGCTCAAAGTTAGAACTGTGCGTAATCTTTCATCTTACCATTTCGCTGGCGGAGGAAAAGTCTGCGTGCAGCTGTTCTGGGTGTTGGAGCCGCCGGGAGTGTGAGGGGCGTCTGCGGACTGGAGAAATGTGAAGAGCACTGAGGAATTCGCTCCGTCCGTCACCCCCCACCCCACACCGCTCCTCTCATCCCCCCTCCACTATTTCCACCGTGGCCAATAAGGAGGACGTTTACAGAGACGCGCAGATGAAGGAGGAGCTAAGGAAGTGTGCTCGTGTGTGCGTGCACGTGTGTGCGTGCACGCGCGTTGTTGTTGTTGACTACACATCTCACCGAACTTTACTTTTGCAGTGTATTTTCCAAATTCTTTATATTGTGATTGTATTTTGTGTCCTTCCGCTGCTTCGTTAAATAGTCCGCTTTATCATGATTTGCTGTTGTGTTGCTGACAAAACCAATCAGCCTTTAAAAATGAGCATCTAAACATGCCAAAACATGCCAAATACAGATTTATGGACTCAGAATTACTCCTTAAGAAAATGTTTTGAATATTCTATTATAATTTTGATCAATGACGTTTGCCTGTGTTGCAGAATTTTTCCTACATCTTGGCTGGGTGGAAAAACAGGAGGCACCTGCCTGCTTGTTTGTGTCAAAAAAGTGACGCAGAGCAGTCTTTTTAAAAAAATATCGCTCAGAATTTATTGAAGAAAAATACAGCCAAATGAAATCAGAAGAATAAAAAACACACGAGGCTGAGGCAAAAATATAGTGGTGAATCAAAACCCAAAAATGTCAGTTGACTGGAGCAGAAGTCATCGTCGCCACTATCTGGTCTCCAGATGTCCCTAAAACGCTCAGCCGAGACTAAGACACCTCTCCGGACTTGGTATGACGCCTTCTGCTGAAGCTGGATGCTAACAGTTTGCTTATGTGTGTTCTAAAAATGCTCAGTCATACAAAATCTACAGCCAAGTCTTTGCTTCAAACAAACAGTGTCTGTTCTCACATCTTCAAGGACATGAACTGGGGCCCCAGATGCGTGAGGAGGTCGCTGACCTGCTAGGAAATCACAGACAAGAGCAAGGCTAGGCCAGCTCAGGTGTCTGTACCTTGAACATTATTTGTTCAAGCGTTGTATGAAGCATCTGCTGTTTTAGGTGGTTGACATACATGTTGCACACATAGTTATTTTAACTTCAGCGGAAGTTGTTTAACTGCTCAAAATGACTCAGCAGGCTGTCAATGACCTAATAATTGACTATCTTTAAAAGTATTTTCATACACTGTCAGCATTTATGGTGATTGCGTTCGGTCATACAAGATAAGTACATGGGGAGTCATACGCTAACCATATGAGGAGTCACATAGGAGTAAGCTAAATTTATCATTTCACACATGGTCTAAATTATTAGCTAGTTAAATGAAGCTTTGACAACTCAGGGGTTTTTAACTGTAACATTAAAATTTTCCTCTTCACCTACTCTCTGATTAGCTGTAAAAGAACAAGTTCTGGGTGCTTAGTCTCAATGCAGGTGAGCATTCTGAAACCTTACACTTTCTTCTTAAGATTTTTAAATGTTTTGAAAAATCTAATATTTTTTTCAATACCAGATTTTCTTCTACTGTTGTTATCAACAATGACTTAACATCAAATCTGTGTGCATCGGTTTGCAGTACCTGAATTGTATCCAGGATTTCCCCATATAGAGGCAGGTTTTTGCCTGTGTCTCTATGTGGGCTGAGCCAGGGTTCTGCGAGAAGCATCTTAATCTTCTGGCAATAATGGGCAGCTCAAGTGGGACAACATAACTTAACACACACACGTCAATATGGTCTTTTATACTGTAGCAGTAAAGGCCACAGTTTGTCTTTAATTACCTCAAAAAGCAAGTTTCTACTCTGTAGTACGCATTTCTAAACCTTAACTATGAAATGTTAAGTTATAATTTAAATATATTTAAAATTTGTTACAATTTTATTTCTCTCTCTCACCCAACACAACTTTGTTCTTTTAGCAACCTACTTGCTCTCTGCTGGTGAAGAGCAAGATTACAACATCACCATGTGTCCTCAAATGTGCTTCCACGTCTACCTTCATGCAAATAAGGCCAAAGACAAACACAGACAGTCCACATTAAATGCTGTTTTAGGCTTGCAGGACAGTCTATTGATAGAGAGAATGAAAAACAAGGTTATGACCTTACAACCTTTACTTGATTCATTGTTAGTCTATGCGTGTGTGTCTGTGTGTATGAGTGTGCATGTATGTATGTATGTGTTCACATTGTGCTCTCTCTCTCTCTGTCTCTCTCTCTCTCTCTCTCTCTCTCTCTCTCTCTCTCTCCCCCTCTGTGGTCACAAAGGCCATAGAGTTACAGGAAACCCACAGGGCTGTGCATGTGGACATTTCAAGTTACAACTTACAGTATGCTTATGACAATTATTAAAAAATCATAAATACAGCTTGAATCCATATTGAGGCTTCTTTCTTTATTCTGCAACATTTAAATAAATATGAAATTATCCATGCAAAGGCACACAGTCAGGATTAGTGAACACTAATGACACATGCTATGTTACTTCTATATCAAATCTGCCCACGTCAGCTTTATTATTTCATTGTTAGGCAGGGCTGAAAACGCCGCATATTAAAACACATCTTTTAGGCATTAATACACGTTTAACTTTCTCATGGTATGTTAAAATCAGGTTGATATTTTGCATGAATGTCTGCAATGCAAATGGCAGATGACCAGATAACATGATAACATATAATTCCTTCTGTTGTTGTTTAAGGGGAAAAACCATACATAACAGCTGCTCATATTCAGGAGTTTCTGCTCTGAGCTAAGTGTCAAATCTTCACACGGGTGCAACTGCTCTTGAGCTCACCACTTCCTTCTGTCTGTTTGCTTTAGTGGATTGTGTTGATGCATTCTGATGGTGATTCTCTGAGGAACAACATGCTGACCCAGGCAGCTCTGCTCTTCATTCAGCTGCTGTTCATGTGGAAAGGCTCTGCAGGTACAGTAGAGATGTTTGTCTGTGTGTCTGTGTTCATCTGCATTTACTATCATTTTTACTGACTAGTTGATTTCTTCACTCTTAGATGTTGTTACAACTGACCACAGAAATATAACAGTGCTCAGAGGAGAACCTGTCACCCTCAACTGCAGCACATCCGTGACAAATATAACACAAATCAACTGGAATAAAGACAAATTATTCTTTGCTTATCGTGCTTCAGATAAAATGAATGTCACCAATTTAACTTCCGATCGATTACAAGTTAACATTGACAGTAGTTCACTCTCGACACTAAAACTTCTGAACGCTCAGCCTGATGATGCAGGACAATACATTTGTAATCTAATTACCAAAGATGGTGTCAGGACGACTGTGTGGAGTTTACACGTGTCTGAGAAACCTCCAGGTAGGCAGATAAAGACAGAGCCGATCATCTCTTCAAAGGTCCTGCTGATGTTTCAGTGCTTTCACATGTGGGTCTGTCGCTGCAGAAGCCAGTCCAGTGAGGACTCTATATCTCCTCATTTGTGTTCCTGTTCTGCTGCTGTGTGTCATCGCTCTGACTGTCTGCCTCTGTAGGTGAGTACACGTGATCCCTTTCAGCTTTCCTGTCTGTCAGTCTTGCTGGAGTATGGCGAAAAGTGAAGGTGGTGTAACAGCAATGTTGGTACATTAAGTAGATTCAGTGGAGTCAGTGAACTGACTTTGGCTTCAGTGTAGCAACAGCTGAGTCCTGTCCTGAAGTGTGGACTCTCCTTTCTTGTCTCTCCTTTGTATTTATAGAGGTTGTTTGGCCTCTACTGTATACTGTATATACTAATATACACAAGTCAGAACATTCATTGCTGAATTGGACCACGTGCACAACACTGCTCAGCTTGTAGTTCTTTTAATGGTTTTACCTAAATGCAGTCTAAAAACATGAAATGAAATGATGCAACATCTCCTATTTGATTAAAATATCTTCATAATCATCATCATTACTATTCTGTAGCCATCAAAGATGGGCGTGCCACAGAGCACGACCTCTGCAGTAACAAGAATGTCCAGTTTCATGAGCACCTGAGAGACGAGGTCAGAAGAACTTTCATTATTTTATTAATGTTCCAAAACTTTTTATTATTGTTTCTTTCTTTGGAGTCATAGATTTATTTCCATCTGCAGATGATTCCTCCAGAGCACCAAAGTCACCTCAAATACAAGATGATATCTCAAGCAGAAGGCACCCACACCTGAAGAGACTCCATTTAAATGCAGCACTGACAAACAGAAGTTTTTTTCTTTATTAACTTCACTTCAACCATTTATTATCTACGAAAGCCCTAAGCGGACATGTTCTTGTTTTTATTTTTTAAACCCCAGAAATGTTTGTCTCGGAGAAACAAACTCCGTTTTCTCGAGATTTCTTTTTTTTTAGACCGAGAAATTATTATTATTATTATTATTATTATTATTATTATTATTATTATTATTATTATTATTATTATCTCGGGGAAGCAAACTCTGTTCTCTCGAGTTCATTTGCGCTGGACTAGAAAGATTGGGCTGATTACTGTAGGTGGTGTGTGGGTGTCCGCGGTGTCTGCCTTATAAAGCAAAGGTGGCAAAAGCAGTGGGAGGAAGAGAGGAAAGATAGGTGGTATTACAGAATACAAAGGAAAGTTGGGGAAATGAGAGGAGCAGAAAGAAACAGAAATGAAGAAAGAATAATATCAAGAATGAGATTTGGACGCACAGGTGAACAGGACGGCTGAACAGGGGCCCGTTTCAGAAAGCGGGTTTAGCCATACCATGAGATGTGCAACTGAGTTTTCTGTTTCAGAACATGTGTTAACAATTGGTTTAATGAACTCTGAGCCACAGTTACCCCATAGTGACGCTCGTGGACGAGGATATAAAAAGCCTTATCAATGGAACGCAGAAAACGTGAACAGAAAATGCGCATGTTTTCAAGAAAAAAAATACTGCTGCAGCAAAATTGCTGACCGAGTCCATGCGTGTGTAGCAGGGACTACTGCAACATGTCAAAAGCTGCTCCCTTGATTGTGGCCATTAGGGGGCACCCCATAAAAGGGAGCCAGCTCCTCGGCTCCCGGGTTGTTTCCTTGATTGCGCCGTTCGTTTCTTTCTCCGCTGTTGCCAGTGTGGGTAGACTGAGATCAGTCATTTTCAGTGTCTGTCTGTGGCGATGGTTTTGAGACGGTAGGTGGTAAGTTCCTGTATGGTGCCCCCACTTGTAGGTCTGCTGGGTTTTTGCGTCGTGTATAAGCAGGAGGTCTCCTCTCTCTCTCTTCCTGAGTGTGGCGATAGGTAACCGGAAGATACTTCTCCCTCTGAAGGTACGTATGTTTGTGGTGATGCCGTCATACATTGGCCTTTTTGTATTTCTTGTGATTATATTGTGTGTGTGTGTGTGTGTGTGTGTGTGTTTGTGTGTGCGCGCGACAGAGATTGTAGCCACGGTCTGGAAACTGCCCTTTTTATCGGATGATGCGCCGTTGGGCCCTGAGACCGCTGATGTGGGCTTGAGTGTGAAGACGCCCCCCCAACGCATTGCAGCATGTGGTAGCTGTTGGCCGCGGAGATAACTTTTTTTTTTTTTTTTTTTTTTAATTGTTGGTTAGCGTGTGAGTGTGCAGGCGTGATTATTTTCACAATTGTCTATTCTGCGTTATGCAGAATGACGGTGAGTTAATTTATGTGTATGTTATAATTTTTTTATTTTCTTATACAAGTTAGTTTCTGGTTATCGTGTCGCCGGTTGGTTAATGTGTTTTTTTTTGTTTGTGGCTTTAGCTGTGGACATTGTGTTGATGTGTTTTTCTTTTTGTTGTCTGTTTCTCTTTTGTTGTTGTCCACCTCGTTTTTGGAGGTATTACATTGAGTCTTAAGTTTTGAGTTGGAATTGATCAGAATGTTTTTGTCTTTCAGTTGCTGAAGCCCAGCAAGGTGGTGCTGTGGGTCTGGGTGGTGCCCCCCCACCTTTCTTCCTTTGGAGTGTGTGACCTTCCCTGGGTTTTTGAGTTCACCCTCACTTTTTTAGCGTGTAGTGTCACGTATGCTCGGGGTGAACTTTGTATATAGTTGTACATATGTCTATTTTGAGGTAGTGCCCCACCTCACCTCGACACTCCTTCTGGTAAGCTTCAGCGCTGAATAGACTGTTCTTTTTTTGCTGTTAGTAGGGCAACTGAGAAATTATTTTAAATTGGTAACAATAAATTGTTTTGTAATTGGAGCACCGTCTATTGCCCTCTCTGTGACCTTAATCTGTGTGCCTTGTTGCACCTTGGTTCCTCGGGGGGGGAACTCCCGAGGTGGTGTTGATTGGCTTTAGCCCTATTTGTAGTTGGGGTCCTTGCCGCCACACGTGATTATTAACTGGAGAGAGATTTAAAAGAAAAGTAAAAAAAAGTGTTCAACTCATTCAACATTTGTGTGATTGAGCCACAGGTGCGACCCAACAGGCACAAAGCAGACTTGGCAGAAAGTTAAGATGAAATACAATAATATAGTTCAAACATGTCAGGATTTAAATATAATCTATTGTGGTGTTGTTTAGCCTGTCCTCATTAAACAGCGTTCCGTTGCTTCATTTAACCCATGATAACTATATTTACAGAAATCCCCTAAACAAAGAAAAAGCCAAATCTCTAGCCTTCCCATCATTGTCGGTATTTAGTACTGTCTGAAAGCCTTAAATGCTCATTATAAATGCATGTCTCCATTTTTTTTTTTTTTTTTTCTTGTAGCAGTTGTATGTAATTGGCTGCTGTTGCTTTCAGATGTCAATCTATTGCTTAAACTGATACCTGCAATTCTGTGGAACACTTCCATGAGATGTCTGGGCTGTCTGTGACTTTTTAAGACTACAAACGTGTTTCAAAATCGTTTGAGCGCAAGAGTAACGTTTATGACAGCCCGTCGGCTACCTTGGACACATGCTCACCGATAATGTATATTTAAAAAAAAAAAAAAAAACTTGTCAAAAAGATGATTAAGATAAAAAAACCGAATAACAATTTGCTCCGAACCGAGAGCCATTCCGCAACATAAGCGACGTGAAGGCTGAGAATGCTGTTAAACTATCGAGGGTGCAAATCTGTAACGCTCAAAGAAGTTCCCGTCGGGGCTTAATCAAAAGTCTAATCGGGGGCGGATCTTCTCTTCAAGAGCAGCAGAAAGTCGGGGTTATTTGGAATGAAAGCATATGTTACCCCCGGTAAAGGACTCGGTTTGCTTTCTGAAACCGAAAACCGTGAGTATGCCTTAAATGACAAATTAATCGAGTTCTCGCTGAACCCGCTTTCTGAAACGGGCCCCAGGACGTTATTTATGATAGGGCAGTTTTTTGTAAAGAGCGGCCTGAGGGCGACCCCTAGTGTTCCGCGAGGTGACTACTACTTCCCTCCGGAGGCCTTTATTGGCCTTAAGTAAAGCATTTCTCATCCAGATGGAGCAGGTGGAACATCCGTCCCGCTGCGTCCCCCTCGCTCACCTTCTCCAGCTCCTCAACAACTTTATCCTTTCCGCACGACGATATTACAGAAATACATAAGAAGTATGGTGACCACCTGTTCTGATCTCTCACATTAGACTGGTAAAGCCATCTCAGCGTTTGCAGGAAATTGTCGTTGCCGTTCTGTCGCTGGACTTCACTATTGCTGTTTTTTTGATACTACCGGTAATTTCAAACACATTTAACAAACACAATGCTTTGATAATATGTCCTATATTACATTAAACCTGGTCTGACCATATTTGTTGAAGAAAGGAATATCAAATCAGTTACAGAAATATCGCTGTAACATATATGTCACATTGGGCTTTTAGCTTTAAAATAAGAATAAAAAACCTGATGTGACCTATTTGTCACAATAACAAATTTTACTATCCTATGCTGATCCCATAAAAATGTAAATGTCTTATTCTTGTTATTCTATATTCTTTTATTTCTATTTCATTTGTAGCATGCAAATGAACAAGTGCTACACTCTTCAGGATGCACTAGAGGCCATCGTGGGAGATGATAGTGAGTTTGAGCGATGTGACGATAGCTCAGATGAAGACCCTGATGACCCTCTTTACAATCCCAATAGCCAAGACAGGGAGAGTGAGTGTAGTGATTCAGACAGTAGTGAATCAAGTACTGTACATCAGATGATGTACCACAACCAAACATGAATTCAGGGCAGCAAAATACATCCGTCCAAGGAAAAAACAAGAAACTGTCCAAGGGAAAAACCAATTATCTTGGAGGAAGAAACCTTTTGAAACCCCTGAGTGCACATTCAAAGGACTACATGTCACACCTCCAGACAATCTTCTTAGTCCTCTGGAGTACTTCAGAAAGTTCATAACACCAAAAATGCTTGAGTTACTCAAGGAACAAATATTGCATGCATACTGAGAATGCATACTGGGAAAATGACACAATGTGTCCAGTGGTGGCTGACACTATGTCACGTAATTGTTTTCAGAACCTGCTGGCAACTCTGCATTTCACTGACAACACTGATGTATCAAACAGGCAAACTGAAGATAAGTGCTGGAAGATCTGGCCATAGTTGGATATGTTTCGTAAACAATGCCTAGATATCACCCCAGAAGAGCACAACTCTATTCGTGAGCAAATGGTGTCCTTCAGAGGGACACACAGCCCAATAAGACAGTATGTGAATGGCAAGCCCCACCCTTGGGGTTTGAAAATTTGGAGCCGCTTTTCTTCCTCAGGAATCCTCTGTGATTTTGCAATCTATGAAGGTGGCACTGGGAAAAAAATATTTACTTGGCATGGGAGGTGATGTTGTGGTCAAGCTTTGTGAAAACTGTGCCATCAGACCAAAACTACAAAGTATTTACCGACAATCTTTTTTCCCCACTGGTGCTCAACCTTCACCAAGATTTACTTTGTGTGAACTCTGCGTGGTAATCGCTTGGGTGTCAGCTTGAAGACGAGAAAAGTCTTGCCAAGAGCGGCAGAGGATCTGTTGACGCCAGACTGGAAAAAGAAGAAAGAATGGTCATTGTTAAGTGGTATGACAACAAATCTGTTACCCTGATCTCATCCTACTGTACAGTTGAGCCCCAAGATAATGCTCAATGCTGAAGCAAAGCAGACAAGGTATTTATGGAGGTCAGGAGGCCACACATTGTGAAGGAATACAACACATTCATGGGAGGAGTAGACCTCCTTGATGCATGCATTTCAAGGTGCAAGTACCACACGAGATCACGGAGGTGGGATATCTACTTGTTCTGGCACACCATCATGTTAGGTCTGGTTAATGCATGGCTGATCTACTGTCGTGACTGTAAACTACTTGGTGTCCAAAACACACTGAAACAAAAGAGCTTCCAGGCAGAAGTTGCCACTAGCCTCATTCTTTGGCAGGCACAAAGAGGCCGCCCATCACTCAATGCCACATCTCTACCACCACCACTGCCCAAGAGGGTTTGTGGTGGAGTTCCACAACTGACCAAGTTGCACATTGGCCTGTAATATGTGACAAGCGTGGCCACTGCAAACTCTGCCAAAATCAATGCAACCACCACTCTCTGTGAGAAATGTGCATCTTTGCTTCACTGAGGAACGAAACAGTTTCAAGTCAGTTTCAACCTTGCTTTGATATATGCTGTGGAAATGCAAATAAAAAGGCAATTTTATGTTACCAAGCAGTAAAAACTGTCAGGTTTACTTATTTTTAAATAAGGAATACGTTTACCACTAATGCCCAATGTATCATATATGCAACAACACAGAAATATCATAAATGTGTTCTATATGGTCCACTTTGTCTGTGGTATATCCCACATAATTTTCCTTTAAGGAAAATGGGCCTGGTTTCTTATGGGTTAAGATATATATATATATATATATATATATATATATATATATATATATATATACTCCACATCAGTTGGTGGTGATAATGCACCAATTTGTTGAAAATGTCAGAGATATGTGTTCGCCTTTTAGTTGTCTATAATTTCCTCCCTGAGTGGCGGAATATGTGTTTTTCCCAGTGTCATCACAATATTTGTTGCTGGTTTGCTGATGAAGTGGGTACAACAATCAAAGGTAGCAGCGTTATAATTATCGTTTTTGTGACTTTATCAGTGTTGTTTTGGTCCCGGTAACTTTAGGCAAAGGTAAGGAAAACTATAAAAGATTCAAAGAGGTAATATTGGAGGGAAATTTGTAGCTCAGTAGAAAGGAAAACAGAAATTGGTAAAGTTTGGAAAATGATAAAAAGAATGAATGGGAGTAAAAAAGAGAGTATGGTATCCAGTTTTAAAAGATGTGGAAACAACAGCAGTGAAAGATGAGGAGAAAGTAGAGATGTTAGCAAGAATATTTGTTAAAATTCATAGTTAAAATAATATCAGGGAAAAGAGGAAGAAAGGAAGAAAATCTGGGCTTTAAGGAAAG
The DNA here is from genome assembly GCA_015343265.1 of Pao palembangensis. Taxonomy (NCBI): domain Eukaryota; kingdom Metazoa; phylum Chordata; class Actinopteri; order Tetraodontiformes; family Tetraodontidae; genus Pao; species Pao palembangensis. The sequence goes on from CM027084.1 coordinate 16,841,655, forward strand.
GAAAGCTGTCAGCACCAGGCATAGACCAAATTTGCTATATAATGATAAACAATCTTAGCAGAACATCAAAGAACAAGTTACAAAAGCTTTATAATAAAGTATGGGAGGAAGGGAAAATACCAAAAAGTTGGAAAGAAGCTGTGGTGATGCCAATACCAAAAGCAGGGAAAGATTGTTCTAATCCAGGAATTTATAGGCCGATTGCTCTAATATCAAATATATGTAAAGTAATGGAGAAAATAGTTAATGAAAGATTGACATATTATGTAGAGAAGAGAGCATATGTATCAAAATATCAAAGTGGATTTAGAAGAGGAAGAAACACTATGGATCCAGCATTATGTCTAGAAAATGAAATAAGGAAAGCACAGATCAACAAAGAAAGGGTAGTAGCAGTCTTATTTGCTATAGAAAAGCCTTATGATATGATGTGGGGAGAAGGATTAAATATATAAAATTGTTGTTGGCAACAGAGCACAAAACAAGCCTGCTGCTCCACACAGACGGTGGCCAGTTGCTCAGTCTTCTCCTGCAGAGCACTCTCACGTAGCTAAAGTACATGGTCTTTTTGTCGCCCGTGCGGAGGTCCAGTTCTCGGGCCTTCTCCAGCAGCGGGCCGGAGGCATCGCCAAGCTGAGGAGTCAGGCGTAGATCCGGAAAAGGGTCCTCCGGGTTGGGCTCAGTCCCTCTGCCGTACGCAGCCAGGAGAATCCTCTCTCCAGCAGTTAGCCTCCTCCTCCACAGCGCCAGAGACCTCTGCATCATCCTGGTGGACCGGACCCCCAGCAGCGACCCCAGCGCCCCGGCATCCGTCAGCGCCGGCCCAGCTGCGTCGACCACCTGCTTCAGTTGGAAAGTCTTGGTGCGGAGCAGCGCCGCTTCCAAACCCGGCATGGCCTCGCAGGAAATGTCCAGTCTGGCGCCGTAAAAGACGGGTTCAGTCAAAAGCCAAAACAGAGAGTTAGAGCTTTTCCTTGAGCTGCCCTTAAACAGGGCCCACGACTTGAAAACACCCTGATAAAAAGGAGGCACCCCATTTAAATTTACAAATCTAGAATCAATTAGAAACAGAGCAGCATCCAGTCCCAGGTCACCCGCACGTCTGAACACACAGCTGGCCAGTTCTCTCCACACCAGATCCGCCGGACCCGTCAAAAACCTTTGGACAAATTGTAACCTGAAGGTGGCAGCCCTGCTGGCCAGGTGGATGAGGCCCTGCCCCCCCCTCCCCTCTCGGCAAACATAAAACCCCCTGCGGAACCCAGTGTCTGTTGTCCCAGAAGAAGAGTAAGAGTAAGAGTAAGAGTAAGAGTAAGAGTAAGAGTAAGAGTAAGAGTAAGAGTAAGAGTAAGAAGCGGAAGAAGCGGAAGACAAAGCCGTCTATAATATCCTCCCTGAGTAGCAGAATATGTGTTTTTCCCGGAGTATCTTCGCAATATTTGTCGCCGGTTTGATGTTGGGTACGACAATCAAAGGTATCAGCTTTTATAATTATCGTTTTGTGACGTTTATTTGTGTTGTTTTGGTCCTGTTACGAACGTCAATGCATCCAAATTAAAAGCTATAAAAATGCTTCGTTCAAAAGTCCTTCCATATGTGCTAGCATGGTAGCCTGTGACACACACACGTCATTGATTTCGAAAACAACAGTTAAAATTTTTTTGCGCGACATTTGCACTGCTGGATTTCTGCGTTGAGAGGAGCCAGATGAGGTGGCTCGGGCATGTTTGAAAGGAACTAGAGAGTGAAAGTCAGTCTCTGAATGTTGGACTTTTTTGCCACTGATGTGAAATGAATCCTTCTAGTGCGTCCAGTTTCAAGCATAGTGGATAATCATCCTGTTTCGGGTGATAAGGAGGTTTCCCTCGCTACCTGCACAGCTGCTGGTGCCAAACCACCTGCAAGTGTGCCTTGGCTAGTTGGTGATGTTCCAGGGGATCTCACAACAATATCCAGCTCCATTCAGCAAAGCAAATAGCAAATAACCCTACTCAAAACACTTGTCCTTGTGCAACTGATCCTGCACCGTCTTTTTTTACTAGTCATGTCATAGCTGTGTGGTTATGTGGATGTGTCATCCGTGCATCCACAGTATAAATGACGTCTGAAGGTTTAGTCAGTTTACTCTCGCTGTCCATGAGAGAGTGCATCGACGCTTTAGTCCTCTGATCCAAAGTTAGATCTCTTTGTGCAATTGGAATGTAAGGTTTCCTTGAAAACGTTTCGCCTTCTCCAGAAGGCTTCTTCAGGGGTGAAGAACCGAAGAAGCCTTCTGGTAGCATTGCCAAGATCAGGAGCATGTTGTCTCAACGTGATGCTGAAAAACTCGTCCATGCCTTTGTTACATCTGTACTGGACTACTGCAACTCATTACTGTCAGGATGTCCAAATTATTCCATTAATACCCTGCAGCTGATCCAGAACGCTGCAGCCAGAGTTCTGACAGGAATCAGCAAAAGGGATCATATCTCTCTGACTTTAGCCTGGCTTCCAGTGAAATTTAGAATAAACTTTAAGATTCTCCTAACATATAAAGCTCTCAATGTACTATCTCCATCATACCTGCAGGATCTCATAGTTCCGTATATTCCTAAAAGAACACTCAGATCACAGAGTGCAGGCTTACTTGTAGCTCCCAGAATTCATCAAAGTAGACTGGGAGGACGAGCCTTTAGCTATCAGGCAGCTTTACTGTGGAACCAGTCACCAGCCTGGGTCCGAGAGGCAGACACCACGAATGCCTTTAAGATCAAACTTAAAACCTTTCTGTTCAGTAAAGCGTAGTTAGCCTCAAACAAAGTGTGTAGGACTGATAGATGTTGTTACAGTCAGTTCTCACAGCTGCAGGTAGAATAGGGTCATCATACCCTTACCCTTTAATTTTTAGCACAGCTATGCTGCTATAGGCTACACTGCTGGGGACACAAACATGATCCACTGAGCAGTTCCCCACCTCTCAACACCAGCCACCATCTTTACTCCCTCAACTCCTCTCCTCCTTTTCTTCTCACCGGGATTATGTTTCTCCAGTCTTCCTTTCTGCTTTGTGTTTCTCTCCCCCTCTTCTCTCTCTCTCTCTCTTTGCAGGTTTTCCATCTCCAGACTTTCATGCTGCACAGATCTCAGCCTCTGACAAACCCAGTGTCCACTGTCAGCACCTACCTATGCTATTCCTCTTTTTATAACACCTGCTATGCTGTACTATGTAGATATGTGTTATGTATATATATATTATGTTTGATATATATATACATGTTTGTATTTCTATGATTGATTGTATCTGTTTCTCTCTCTCTCTTTATTCTCTCTGTCCTGTCTCCCTCCTCTTTTCCTCCTTTACCCAGCCGACCTTCAGCAGGATGGTTCCTCCTTATAAACCTGGTCCTGCTCAAGGTTTCTTCCTGTGAAAAGAGTTTTTCCTTGCCGCTGTGCTTACCTGGGGGTTCGGGCTCTGGGTTTCTGCCTCTGTAAAGCACCTAGAGACAATTTTTATGGTAAAAGGCGCTATACAAATAAAATTGAATTGAAACGAAACGTCTTCAAGGAAACCTTACAGTCCAGTTGCACACAGATCTAGCTTTTGGATAACTATGACCTGGATGAATGAGAATCTACACAGACATTTAGTCCTCTGACTTTTCTGCTGCAGGAACAATAAATAATAACTTTCATGTCACTTTTGAAAACTACAGAATAAATGTATAAATAAATACAGAATAATGAGTGTAAAATAGAACGATAGTGCTGCTTTATTCCAGAGGAAAGCCATGCAGAGGGTGAACTGTTGTTCTGAAATGAAAGCTTTGTGTTTCATTACTTGCAGCAATAACACAACCCTTTTATCTTTTTTGTAGTTCCACCCACTGAAGTGAACATCCGTCAGCACACAGAAGATTCATATAGGTGTGAGGCTGAAGCCAATCCAGCAGCAACCTTTGTCTGGACCAGGTAGCGCAGTTGCAGCAGCATTGGGGTGGCTTTTCCACTGTGGAATCACCTGATGTCAATTATAGATTACTTTAATCACAGCATAACTGGAATATTCAAGAATATTCTGATGTTGCTTGAATATTGAGGTTTATTTGAATGTTTCAGAATTGATGGCTCATGGCCACAGTCCTCCGTCACTGCAGATGGTGAAACACTTCAGTTTGTGGCGATGACCTCATCCCTGAACGGCCTTTACCAGTGTGAGGCTTCCAACCAATACGGCTCAAAGTACAGTCTCCTCTATATCCACGTGGCTCCAGGTGAGCTCTGGATTACATTCTCAGGTTTTGTCTGCTTTTTTTTCTAGTTATTCTTGTGGTTGATTTATTTCTGGGCCTTTCCATTGGATATTATATTAAATGAACTAATTTAAATTAATTACATTGAATCTTGTCATCTACAGGTCAATGCGCGATTTGTTGGATCTTGTTGGGCTGTCTCTTTTCAGTTAATGTTGTTGCTGTGATGTGGCTCTTCTACAGATCTGGTAAACTTAACAGGTAGTTTTTGACATTTATACAGAATCTGAAGTAAATGGTTGTTTTTATTATACAAGTAAAGTAACTTATGTATTTCTTTGAAGAATGCCATTATTCAGGAGCTGGCAGACAGACCAGCAGCCAAACAAGAAGGTGCAGCAGAAATAGAAGAGGTATGGTTTCTTTGTTTATTTACTGCTGTTTGTTTTGTCTCTATTTGCTGTATTTCTTTGTGTTCAAATTAATAAAACCTTGTCTTTAGGAATCTGAATCTTTCCTTGGAGGAAAAAGCTATGATCCAGTTGGACCCTTGACTTCCTTATATGAAGCCTGCAACAGTTTTACATGTGCTACTGGTGGTCAAGAAAGAATATATATGAATTACTAAAGTCATGTGACTGGCCTGTGAGATCCTGGCACAGACAGAAAAAGATCATGTTTACAACTTTGTTGCCAAAGATCTAAAGGGAGTCCCAACCTGTCCCTACCCATATGTATGGGTATTTTTCTGTAGCGGTTCCTCTTAAATATTTCCTAATCTTCTGATTGTAACCTGGCAATCCTTATTCTTTGGAAGCATGGCACCTAAGGCCAAACTGACACAAGAGAAACACAAGAGAAAGCTGCTAGAAACCTGTTTCAAAGAGTTCAGTTTGAAACATTTTGAAAACAAGTGACAACTCCTGGAACAGCGAGGAAAAAAAATGTGTCGTATCTGAAATCGCACACTGTCACAAGCTGGAACAAGCTGGAACAAGTTTTACTTTAAAGTGTTCTTGTGTTCACAAATCAGCAAGGGACTTCACATTGAATAGCACTTTTCCTACAAGCTCAAGATTGTTTAGTCATTAAAGAGTGCCTGTGATTTTTATTTACTTTTAAATGATTAATGAATTGACTCCTGCACTTTATAGAGCAAAGATCAAACTGATAATAAAGGCACTGATTCATTGTTTGTTTGTTTCTTTATGTAGGTATTCCATTTAACTTTTAAAATGGCTTTTAAAATATAGCATATATATCGTGGGATGTACCAGGTAAACCTGGTACATCTTATGTTAATTAATTTCGCACAAAAATGAAACATTTTGTGACCACGTGTGACTTTTTATTGCATTGGATCTCATTCCAGAAGAAGGTATCGCCACACAGCTATCAGCTAAAAAGTCTACAAGTTAGTAAAAAGGTGTTTTTTTTTTCCTTTAAAGATTAATTATATTGTCTTACAAACATACAGGCAATGCAACAATCTTAAAATACAAAAGTCATACAGTAGCAGTCATTTTGAAGAACAAGAAGACCAGCATTGAGCCTGATCTACAAAACTTAAATATGTTGAGTGGTTTTGTGAAAGCTGCATGCTCTGGGTTTCCTGGAAAACAATTTGATGATACTCATGAGCAAAAGGCACATGTTTGTGACATCAAGACTGAACTATCAAAGTATAGAAATGCAATTCAGAGGTTTTTTTTTTTTTTTTAAAGAATCAAATACATCAGTTTGACATCCCAAGCAGTAAATGCACTTGCTACAATATTACATAATTTACATTCACAAAAAAGGCACAAAAAATATACAAACAGTAAGAGCTGTTTGACTAAACAAGGAAAAGTATGAGGAAATTCCTAAAATAACTAAAAGCATACTTAAAAGTTTAGTATGCTTAAAATTATATGGTAGCTAATAATTAGCAAATCAGTTATTTAGTTAGACACATTGTGGGTATTATCTGTTTACAGTCTTAAGTTTGTGATATTTTAAAACTAATCTCAAGTGTAATTAAAAATGACTAAAAAGAGCTGTTCTCCACATTATATACATCATCAGTCATGGGTATTATGCACAATGGAGCTGTCCGTGGTCAGTTTTAATCTGCAAATATGAAAGCATGTCATGAGCATTGTTGTTGTTGTGTTTGTAACCTAAGCTGGTCACATAAAATCAAGTACCCACATCTTTTATATCCAGGTCAAGGATGCTTGTTTTCATTGATGAGTAGGATTTCTTTTATTGTCTCACCTCCAACAATACATTGTGCTGATGGTGCGTGATCTTTATCGCCCGGATGCCTGTTTGTACAGCACGAAAAGAGAGGATTTGGCCTGAGGTCGCTACCAAAGTTCATTCTCTGATAGGGCAAAATGAGCCCTGCTCTCTACCACGGACCGCAGCTATCACAGTACATAGTTCTACTTCAACATTCTAAAATGCAGAGAATTACACTGAAAAAGACATTCAAGTTGTGGTCTTTTTATAATTTTTCTTTGATTTTTCTTTCCCAGAACTCAGCTCTTGCCCTGCTACATGGAATACAGACATTAAAACGGAGATAAGATCTCTGAAATGTTATTCACATCTTTCCTCACTTGCAAGATCTGTAGATGAGGTGGTGTGAGGATTAAAGGCCTTGCACAGAGACTTAACTTTGAATGTGCAAAAAACAAAGGTATGCTCTTCACAGCTCTCCAACGATTCTCCCCCTCCTTTCAAAGAGCTGAATACCTTTGTAATGTAGCGGTATTTAATGTGTCCTGTATGTGCCCTGTCACCGAAGCCTCTGTGTGCAGATGAACACTACATTTGCCATTTTTTGTGTCACAATGGGGATGAAAGTTGGTGCCTAACTACAGTGTTAAATTACTGATTGGCAGACACACAAATCTATCACAACTCAATTTCCCTGTCTACTCATGTCCTGTGTAAAAATGTCTAATCCTCCATTTTATATGATGAAAATTAAAAAAAAAAATTGCTAAAAATGGAACTTCAAGTAAAAACATTCTTCCGTATGTGTCCTCTCTACATTTTTGACTGTAAGAATGCACAGTAAAAAAAACCTCATCCCCTCTTTAATTAATTAAACTTTTTTTATATAAACATGCAGATTTTTTATTGTTTTAAATGCTTCAATCTATTGCTATTATTCATTGTTTTTTATTTTCTGCCTCCTGTTTAAGCGTTTGCGTGTGTCTCGTACGTTCAAATGTTGGGTGTGTGTGTGTGTGTGTGTGTGTGTGTGTGTGTGTGTGTGTGTGTGTGTGTGTGTGTCGGGGTGGGGGGGGGGTTGCGCGAGTGAGCTGTCACGGGTTCATACTGTGAGATCGTCTGACCTGGCTCTGCTGCTGGCTTTGCTCAGTCGGCTCAACGGTCTGGTGTCTTCTATCGTATCCGTGGCCTCTGCTTCAGTTACCTCTTCCACATTCACCACTTCCTCTGCCTCCTCCTCTCTCACAACCACCTCTGCCTTCTCTGATTCTGCTGGCTGCTTCTCCTCTACCTCTTCTTCTTCATGTAATGTTACCCCCCCAGTCTCAGTGGTCTGGGTGTAGGAGGGCAGAGTCTCATCGTATACCTTAGAGATGTCCTCCATGGGTAGCACCTCCTCTGACTTCTCCTCTAATCCCTGGAAGGGTGGGGTCCCTCTGCCGGCCTCCATGCCCACCTCAGCCAGTGGGTAGAGATGAGTTATTGGGGGAGCTTTCTCCTCCTCCAGCAGCCTGTAACCTTTCACTCTCTGCAGGGAGGGCACAGCGAGGGAAGGCAGACTCTTCCCCTGTGCTGGAAGTGGGGCCGAGCCCTCGCCCTGGGCTGGGGCCGGCACTGGCTTGCGAAAGACAAAGCGAATCTTCTTCAGGCCCAAGTGACTAATCTCCACAAAGTTGAGGAAGAGAGAGACACAGGCCACAGCCAGCATGAAGATGATAAAGACGGTCTTCTCAGTGGGACGAGACACGAAGCAGTCCACCGTGTTGGGGCAGGGCCAGCGGCTGCATTTGTACAGCGGCAGAATGCGAAAGCCATACAGGAAGTACTGGCCCACCACAAAGCCCACTTCAAACAGCGTCTTGAAGATGATGTGGCAGATGTAGGTCCTCAGCAGGGTGCCCTCCAGCCTGAACTTCTTGCTTCCCTTTGTGCTGGTCTCCTTCGTGGTGCGGACACTACCCTGATCGGGTGCCAAAGGGAGACGCTCCTCGCTCAGCTCCTGCTGCCGGCTGAGTTCTGCCTCCTCTCTCTCCTTGCGTTTCTCCTCCATGTGGACGTGGTGCACAGCATGACCCACGTACACCAGAGATGGTGTAGACACAAAGATGATCTGCAGCACCCACAGGCGGATGTGGGATATTGGGAAGGCCTCATCATAGCACACATTCTCACAACCAGGCTGCTGTGTGTTGCAGACATAGTCTGACTGTTCGTCACCCCACACAAACTCTGCCGCTGTGCCCAGGATGAGGATGCGGAAGATGAAGAGGACCGTGAGCCACACCCGGCCGATCACCGTAGAATGCTCGTTAACTTCCTCTAAAATATTACCCAGAAAGCTCCAGTCACCCATGATCGGTCCGTAGCACTGCAAAACGAAGGGTGGGGTAGGAAGGGACAGAGAGGACAGACAGTGCGAGGGGTGGGGTTGGGGAAAAAAAGGAGAGGATAGTACCAAAAGTAAGAAAGGTAAAAGAGGACAACTCAGAATTGTCAAATATTGAGCCAAAGTCTAAAAATGATTGCAACCAGTGAAGCCTGTTGAAATTGAAAGCGCAGCATCGAAGTCCATAAAGAGACATAAAAACCGTCAGAATATTAAAAAATGATTCTAAAATCTGGAAGAGGTTTTTACTTTTTGACTGCCGAGTTCTTAGTTTAAACACTTTGATGCAAAGCAAAAACTATGTTTCGCTTAGCTTTAAAAAAAAAAAAGAAAGAAAGAAATTAACACAATAACTAAAATCATTCGGACTAATCGATAGATAAACTGTTTTTTTTTCTTTTTCAGATATATGAGGAAAATGTAAGTAAATGGGCAACTTGCCACAGCTGCGGGTCCGGAAAAGTTGAGTCCTGTCCCGTTCTCTTGGCACCCGGCAGGGAAAAGTGAACTTTTTTCAGCCCTCTATCCCACCTAAAGCCCCGTCCTTGTCGCCCCACTGAGCAGATGTGAATGAATCTGCTCTGATGGATGGTTTTTAGTTTGCTGCAATATTTAAGCTTGGAGCCAGACGGCCTTTATTTGCCGCGCGACGTGTGGTGACGCAGGAGACAATAGGATCAACAGACCCGGAGCGATGTATGGGAGCAGGCCTCAGGCTCCCACACCAACATGGACACTGTACGGCCAGGGCAGCGAGTCCACAGCAGAGATTTAACAGCACGCATACCGCTTCCTCACACACATCCACATGTAAACTGTATGTAGAGGCAACAACAGAAGCTGCTCCATGCATGACATGAGGTTAGTCAGGGACAATCAGTCAGGCAGTACCGGCCCCTTCGCACAGGTATTTGTATATAGAGGTGGCCATAGGTTCATAACAGTTAATAAATGATAGACACATTATTTGTGTTCTCATGTTTGGACATCATGAAAATGACTTATTTGCATTTGGTTCAAGTTATTTCTGTGTTTTATACATTATGCTTGGTCTGGCTTTAGAAATCAAAGGTCATCGATTACCAGGGGGAGTAATTGCTTCAGTATTTAATGTATATCACTGGACAAGTGACAGTGAATCTAGAATTGACCAATCCAGCCGTTAGCCTAAGCACAGATTAGTCACATTTAATCATCATCATCGTCTTCATCTTTGGCATCTTTACAGCAAATGTCAGGATTTTTTAGGCTTATTTTGAAATCAGCAGACCTTAGTAGCTGAAGCAAAAATACAGCAGTGGATTAAATGCAACAGATTTTCCTCTTTTGTTATCAACTAAAAAAACAAAACAAAAAAAAAAACAAAACAAAAAAAACTTTTATTTGTTTTATCACACTTAATGGATGATAGAAAGAAAGATACATGTGTGATACAGGCTCTGTGTGTGTGTGTGTGTGTGTGTGTGTGTGTGATATCTGTCACTCAGCTTGAATGTGAGGAATGTGAGCTGTTCGGAGAGAGAACAGACTAAATTTTCTCTCTGAGGAAGGTTAGTCAAACTTTCACAGCTGTGGAAGAAAAACAGTCGGCAGCTTTGATCTTTGAAGTAAAACAGAAACTAAAAAAGAAATATTAAACCATCCTGCCGCTCTGAGGTTTTAGCTCCATGATGAGCATGATTGCAGTTTTGTCTGTGACAGTCTTCAGTGCTGATTAAATTTATAAGTAGCTTCAGTTTAGCTGTTGTTTTTACAGCGAGAAAAACAGAAATGCATGAAGTGACGCTTCAGACAAAAGTACCAGTCTGAAACAGCAGAGGGAGAGAGATGTTTCTCCTGCCTGTGTGTGTGTGTGTGTGTGTGTGTGTGTGTGTGTGTGTGTGTGTGTGTGTGTGTGTGTGTGTGTCTGTGGTGGCAGGAGTGCCAGCATGGACATATTATTATTATTATTATTATTATTATTATTATTATTATTATTATTATTATTATTAGTGAAGTTAGAGATACCAGTATTTATTTCATATTTCTATTGTGTTATCCATCCATCCATCCATTTTCTATACCTGCTTTTATTGCTTTTATATTGCTTTTATTGTGTTATCATGTTTTAATATTATTGATGAATTTGTTTATATGACCGATGCATCTGATGATTTCCAGTAATTATTTTAAATTCTTATTCCAATTCATTCCAATACATTTATATACATCAGAATAATGCATGATAGCAGGATCTAATCGTCGAAGGAACTAGATAATGATAAAACAATAAAAATAAATAAATAAAAAAAAGACAAACTTGTGTTCCTTTGTTTGTTCCAACATGTGATTATAAAGCGCCTTTGCACTGGGGACGTGTTATACTTTGGTGTGTATGTTATCTAAACTGTTTAAAAGTTGCTCTTCCAGCCAACTGCTGATGTGCCAGAGAAGAGGAAGAAACAAAACAATTACATGGTTGTCTAACACACACAGTTACACAACTCCTGCTTCCTTATGGTCTCATTCACAGCTGCTGCTGCTGCTGCTGTTTCACAGACCCACAGAAACATAAACGGTGCTAATTCCACTTTAAAATTCTAGATATTCAACATGTTTAGTCAAAGCTCAATCAGTGCTGAAAGGAATTAATTATCTATTATGTTGTTTAACGTTCATTCTTTGGCATTTCAGAGCTTCAGCCTCACTTCTTAAAGAGCTTGATCAATTTAATGCTGTAAAATAACAACAAAATCAATGAATGCTGCCCATTAAGAAGCGAACTTTTACATTTCTGTGGAGACAAAGTGGTGCTGATCACAAATAGGAGAATAGCGAGTACATGTGACACACACGGGGTAATGCTACGACCCAATCTAAGATTGGCAAGTGCGGGATGGCTAATTGGTTAATTTGAAACACATGCCAAATTTTGACTCTTGGAATACAAATGATTGTGCAGCTCACCAAACTAAACTGTTCTTTGAAGGACATGGAGAGCAGGTATGTTCTGCTTGCTGAACTCTTCTCCATATGTCTTTCATCTTTTCATATTTGGAAGACAAAAAGCCTGAAAGACTAATTTTCCTCTGAACTGAGTATATGTCAGATGATAAACTGTGTTCAGAGCTTTGTGGAGGCATCTGGGTGTATCCAGTGGGGGGGGCGGGACAGGGAACTACCTTTAAAGAGCTGCGTGTTAGTATAGTGGATGCTTGCATGCTAAGCCCTACACTGGGCTCGTGAATGGCACCGGGATTCCAAACAAAGACATGATGTCATGATGGAGGGTGCGGACTCTATTGAGCATGTGCAGTGAGGCGTGAGGCCAGATTAGACCTCAGAAGCAGGGCACCAACTGACCGTTAATCAGAATGCTAACACGCTAACAAACATATCGTATGGTGATCTGATGGATGAAGCCACGTGCTTCCTGCTTAAAGGGCCTTTCAAAGACAGGAAGTCACCAAAGTCACACTTTTGTAATTTGCACGCAACATTACATTTACATTAATTAGCTTTCTGTAGTAGTGCAACCATGCTTCTGTGGAATATCAGTACTGGGTCCAATATGAACTTTATTAATGAATATCAAATGCTTCTTACAGATTTGGTGACATGTTTTGCCTAACAGCACTAAGTAAGGCGAATGTACTAACTCCTGATCAATAATAATCATAATAATCAATAATAATAATAATAATAATAATAATAATAATAATCACTTTAGACTTTAGGTCTTGCAGTCAAGCAGAGCCAGAAGACGAAATGCATGTGTGACACAGATTTAATTAAGCACTACTTCATGTGAAAGAACACCAGGAATTCCTGTTAGCTGGCAGCCAAAATTCTCAACAGCAGACAATAACCAAAGCTCTCCCAAGATGTGTTGAACTTCCAGCAAACTACAGACAGGTTTAAAGGTTTAAAGACGGCTCCCTCCCATCACACACAAGCAAACGTCTTTTCTCATCTTGGTCCACTTTATCATTAGAAAATACTATTGTTTTTCTCAATTTCTTTGAAAAGACTGTTTTGAGTCATCACGATCAAAGCTGTGATCATCACTCTGTGGTGGTTTTTCAATCATCTTCAGCAGTTATTTATCAATATCTAATTTAAAAACCTTAATTTTTGCTTTATGTGCCCTCATGTGTCAGAAGTGTGACCCTGCAACATAAGACCAAAGCATCAAAAAAAAAAAAAACTTAGTCTACCTTTTTAGATTTCTGGGTCTCACTACATGTGATCAGTGTGTGTTATGTATTTGATAGCATGGCAACTGATCGCATTTTGAAGGACTGTACTTTATCTGCATGCATCTTTTTGCGTAAAATTGCAGCCCCTTTCTCGAGATTTTCTTTACCAACTAAAATTATAAGTAGTTTATATACCAGCTTTCATGTGTAACAGACTTAAGGGACTTTAAATATCAATTCGAAGATAGGGTTTATCCTGCCAAGCAGCGGATCTAAGCTTGTCCACTCAGTCTGCAGAGTTGTTGACAATGAGATTTAATTTTATCAGTACAGAGATGACGGGAGTCAGAGGGATCGCTCGCCTTTCATTTAACTTTGTGGTGGTGTCGTCCTCTGGGCAAATGGCCGAGAGAAGGCTGCAGAGTTTAACTGCACAGCTGACATGACGCGTAACACTGCAGCCATCAGCATCTCATGTTCATTTTCCTGTGTGGCAGCTCAGCAGCAGCCTGGCCATATCAGAATTGAATAAGAATCAGATGGTTCTGACTCAGTTCTGAAGCCTTTTGTTTTTTGTTTTGGTTTTTTTTTTTATTTTTACAAGAGTCTGTCTGTGCTGATATCTGCTGATCATCCGCTCATAAACCGTTTTAATGTGTGCCAATCATGTCACACCACTGAAAAGATGGAACACCGGTCCGCCTCTGGCCAACACAGATGAGAGCGGAACTCATCTCATCTGTAATGAGCTCTGCTTCGTTGCTGGATTGGTATTCACAGATGTACCAGTGTCTCCACACACGGTGCGAGTGTGCAAGTAATTGTGTGTGCGTGTGTGTGTGTGTGTGTGTGTGTGTGTGTGTGTGTGTGCTCTGTTGGCATCTTTCCAACAAGATCTTATAACCACAAAATTGTTGCCATCGTGAAACCTGTCTGACTCACCTTTTAAAGAGAGTTTAACTGCAAATCTAAGTGGTATTAAACACAAGTGTTGCCACTTGTGTTAAGCATATTGCAAATCTTTGTGCGCACACTCCTGATGTGTCTGGTTTTTTGGTTTTTTGTCATTCTTCTCTCATGAATCGCCTGTCAGACAGTCGTTCACTGAAAGGAGGCATTCATGGTGGGCTGAAAGAGATGGTATCAACGAACGATGGCCTCTACAGATATGATATGACCTGAGGGCCACGCCGAGTCCCATGATTGAGCTCAACACTAAGGCCTCAATGGTGCAAGGCTTACGCTTAAAAAGCAGGGATACACTTGTTTCTGAACAGAGTTTGCTCACTGAGCAAACGCACGCATACATATTTGCGTCCATATGTCTGAACCCCATCATTCTTCTTTGTCTTTTAGTGACCTGCTGCCTCTGCAAAAAAGCCTTCTTTTTCCCTCTTTGTGATGTTTGACCTCGTTTTTTTCATGAGTCAGAGCAGCTTTTGTTTTGAATGCAGCTATTAGTTGAGATACCAGAAAATGTTTTTATTCTTTAAATTTGCTCTTATTTCTATAGCTGAATTTCTTCTCAAACGAATGTGATGATCAAACAACAAAAATAAATAAAGTGTCAACCTGTCAATCAGAGCAGGTTTAATCCTGCTCCCCAACCAGATTCTCATCTGGTTCTGGGCCACGGCATTGTGTTTACAGAGGGCAGGGATCTTGTCACCAGGTTGTGCCATTGTGTTCAGGAGGTCAGGATTGTTGAGTTTGGACCAGGTCTTCTGTGCTCGCCGCCTCACACAGACGTCAACCCGAGAGCAGAACCCGGTCCTGTTACCAGCCCAGTGTTATGACAGGAAATGGTGCATAAAAACACTCAGAGGTGTAAAATTTAAAGTTTGTTCCTTTGTAAATATACTCACCGGCAATTGTATGTAGGTTTGTTGAAGAGATAAATACAGATGGTGAGATTATAAAAGAGAGTAATGGTGGGAATGGAGGACTGTTTGGTTTCTCTACCTGCATTTGTGCAGGTTTGTCCTGTTAGAATAAAGTAAACCAACCTGTTTGTTCTCTGAGGAAACGTCACCACTGAACCAAGCTGTAATGTCTGTGTGATGCTAGTGTTGTTATTAGCTTTATTATTAGGTTAGAAACCACTGTCATCCTTTCTCTGTCTTTTTGAGCTGCTTTTACATACAATATCAAAGGATGAACTGAAATTCAACTCTTTACAAAAGTTGAAATAGTGTCTAAAATGTTTATCTTTAAAGTGAGAGTCAAACAACCAGACTGTACAATGCCCTGTGTGTTAAATATATATCTTTATTTTTTTATAAATAGGCTTTCATTGACTTGGTTAAACTTCTGTATTTCTTGCTTGTCACCAAAGCCACGTCATTAATGCAAGTAACTCGTGACTCTTCAGGGTTTTCAGACGGGGGGAGGGGGGCATGAATCAATTGTTCCCAAAGAGGGAAGTGGAAAAGCAACTTCCTCTGCTGTAGCAGCGGGCACCATGGGAGGGAGAGAAGAAACCGCACACACAATAGAGAAAGAGCTGGGTGGAGGGAGGGAGGATGTCAAAGACTGGGCGACTGAGACTGAAGTCCAGGATGAGGACTGAGAGGAGAAGGCGGAGGCAAAAAAAATAATTCAATAATTCATGAGCCGCATCTATTGTTGAAGCAGTTTTCCCAGCACCTGAATGATTTCCATGGTTAACGACTGATGCCAAAACACTGCATCTCCTCCTCAAATAAATAATCTTTTCTCAACCATCTTTTTCTCATATGTATGCTAGCATTTGTGCCATATTTGGTAACTTGTTTTAAGAATTTCCAAACGTTCGGATCATTTAAAATGTCAAAAGTTATCTCGTATTAGTCCCAAGCTTTGGGGTCGTGACTACAGTACTGGCAGACAAAAAGAGATGCTGGTGGACCAGATTACAAGCAGTCAAAATAAATGGTTGATTCAAAAAAAATAAATATATTAGTGAGGAATCAAGGCTGGGAGGCTGCAATTTGGTCCTGGGAATCAGGCGCTGTAGGGCAATCTGTGAGGAAACAACACAAAAGGAGGATGAAAGGAATCAAAAAGGAGTTGTACAAGAGAGTGCATGCAGGGGTGACTAAGGCCCCTGTGAAATGCAGTGTAATAGGCAGGAAGAGCTGCTCAGAGGGCTGGAGGTAGACTTGAGAGGAGGGTGACGCCCTCTGTGCCTCTATCAGAGGAACACATGGGCCGACACTGGATGATTTCATGCTTCTGCATCCCCTCCGTCTGCCAGCTGCCCAGTACAATGTTATCTGCGGATAGGAGTGCCGGCACACACGGTCAACCGTGTACCAGCAAACACCCACAAGAGTTTCTCAGACATTTTCAGCAAGATGATTTATAATCGAAAGTTGTTTCCTCGGCTGAGGCAGAGTCACTTCAACAATGCCTGAGACATATGGGAAGTCATAAAACTCTGGGGGATGAAGGCACAAAGACAGAAATGACCATCTAAAATGACCCATTCCGCATTACTGCTCTGCAGTAAATGTAACATTTGATTGTTGTGTAGGTGATTTAAACCCATTCCCGTCAAAGGTTGAGAGGTAGAAGACCCTGCAGTGCAAAACTGCTTCCTTCCTGCCCAAACGACAATCTGATGCTAGAGGACATTTACAGATCTGGAGCTCTCAGGGATTCTTCTCCCTGCGATTATTCTCCTGAATTAAAATCATCTTATATCCAAGTGCCAACGCTGGACTGAAAGACATTGTCATTTCATCAGATGAGGGTGCATCCAGCCAGCTCTCCCAGTCATGGTTGCAGGACGTAAATACGTAAATACTCATACATGACGGCTCCCTCCTCAGTCATCGCTCACACTTGTAAATATACTCGCTAGACAATGTCAGTCTGTCCTCACATACACAAACACACACACACACACACACACAGAGCAGGCATCTGTCCGCATGTCTGATTTGCTCTTGGGTGACGGGGTCTTGCAGATATCCCTCTTCCTGCGTTTGTTAAGCTGCTCCTTCTCCATGAGTGCTCTGGGATGCTATGAGACTTCTGTGGTGCTGATGGGGAAATATGGTTTTAGAAGTTCATCTTTCCTCTGGCTCTCAACGATAACCTTGTTCATGGTGGGGCGGAAGACCACGTTTTGTTTGCTGACCGTGAATATGTACTGAGATCTGTAACAAACATTCAGTGCTGTCCTATAACAGTTTACAGCACATCGGTCTATATTTGAGGCAAAAACTGATTTGAATATCATTAACCCATAACTGATGACTCTTTAGGAGAGTGCTCTTGTAACCTCTTACTTGGTCATCTGTATGGTCACTGGAGAGGAAGTCACTGTTTCCTCTACAGCGAGACAAAGACACACCAGGGAATTCTGTTCAGATGTCTCACCCTGTTTCAAATGGTTCTCGGCTTTAATTATTTGGTGGCTAAAAAGACGTCCTCACAGCTCTGCAGGGTTAGTGGCTGATTAGAAAGATTCAAACTAACTTCAGCCTGGTCAGGCAGCAGGAGGGGATGCTTCCCAGCCTCAGGGCCAGGCAAGGCAGTCTCCCTGGAACGACAGGCTGTTTCCTTTGCATCTGTTTCTTCTTGGACCTTTGGGCCGCCAGTAGAACAGCAGACCACATCATCTCCAGGTTTTTTGGATCAGGACACAAATTCTCCCTTGTCGAATCTCCATCTTACATTCCTCCTGGGCATAGAGGGCATTTCCTTATAATTCAAGATTTCTTTTTTGGGTTGCCTGTCAATTCCCAGGTGGACATTCCTCAGAGGAAATGATGACGGGCGATTAAGAGATAATAGATGGTGAGACATGACTCTCAGGGGACGTCTATGCATCTATAAACTATGCTTCACGCCTCCAGACAGTATTTCGGCGGCAGGGTCAGGGGCCAGCAGGTAAAAATAGCACTAGTCTAAGTTTTGTGGTGAACATACAGAGTATTATATTACATAAGCCTAAATGAAAGGCTGACTGCTCGCAATGTCAGCTTCTCCTAATCCCTCACCTGTTAGCTCAAAGCTTTGTCACTTCATAATGAGCAGACATCACAGAGAACCATTGGCTGTCTCTGACCATGTGGGCTATTCTCAGATTATCAACAGGAGACAACTGGTGTGGTGATTACGGGGGTCAGGCGTTATTCTGTGGTTATTTCCACTCTGACCAGATAAGCAGAGTTTGTCACATTAATACGACTTTGTTTGAGGAAAAACTCAAATTCCTGACAGTAATTTATTACAGTATATAATCTCATTCTGTTTTTCCTCTCTTTCTTAACTCTGGTACCATGATAAGCCACAGTTAGATATCTGAGATCACATCTGAGCTTCAGATCTTTGCTCACTAAATATGAACCAAACCTCAAAAGATGGTTCGCTTTGATTCACTTACCACAAAATCTAAAGCAAACACAAACAGCTTGTCACTCATTGTCAGAGGTCAACTGAACCTCCAGCCAGCTCATTCACAACAGGCTCCTCTGTATTGTGGCGGAGGGTCAAGCTTGAAGTCTCCGTTTACAGCCGATGCTTGTCTGAGGTGGGTTCTGTGTTGCGAGCCGAAGTGTATGCTGGGGTCGGGCTAATACGTCCTTGCTCTGTGACTCTTAAGTAAACACACACAATAAAGTGTATGTGCCACCACAGAGGGGTGCACGTGAACATATCACAGCAGTCCTTTTCTCGATTTGTTTCCCTTCTTGCTCATTTTGCTCACTTTTAGAAGTCAGACGACAGAGGAACCAGGAGAGATTAAAGTGAAACCATGGAACATCACACACTAACTATTGTCCTACCTCTAAATCTCCCCCCAGGAGCTGCACAGGACAGAAGAATATTTAAAGACACTATTATTCAGGACTGAGGTATGAAAAGAGCAATAAAGATTAAGTGCTTTTGGAGTGATCATATGAGGTTGCAAGGTCATTTCTCCTGGCCGATGCTCTGGAACGGTTTGTCATGAGATCCTAATCGCCTGTTTTCTCCTGCTATTTATACTTTACATGCAGAATTTTCAGTTCTGTGGAGTGAAAGGCGCAGTTGTTGGAGAGGAGAATTTGGCCATTCAGATCACTGCTTAAGCCATGGCACGTGCACATAAATGAATGCTCTGTGCACAATGAGCATAAAAGTAAGAGTGAAGAGTAATTCTGAAGAGTCAATAAAGTCACTTTTTTTTTACTGTCCAAATGAAAAGTGACCCTTAAACGTGTGCCTTAGATATTTGTTTTCAACTTTAAATAAGTCCATGGGCTGTTCCTACTCGAGCTTTATGCGACGTTTCATTATAACTGCTGATATTAAATCTGCCGTGACGCAGTGTTTGTTTCATTTAATTCAAGGACCTGCGATAGATCATGAAGTCTTATCACACACGAGACATTACCATTGCTTTTTTTCTGTTTCTGGACTTTAACAACAGCAATAAACAGGATCGTAAATTATAGAAGGTAGCAACTTTGGAGTCTGCACACATGATCCTTGCTAGTGTATGAAAAAGTCACCTCCATCTCTGATGTGCTGTCCATTCTGTTTTAGTCCTCCTGGAACAAATTATCCTTGGTGTAGCCTGATCTCTGTTCAATTAGTCATTACAATCTTATGATCACAAAAAAATGCATGTTACTTTGCCAAAAATCTTCATTTTTGTGTGACAGAAATTGGTCTAACAGCAATAGTTGACTGTCCTCTTACTGTGGTCTGAATGAATGTGCGTTGGTCTAATGTGCAGACAAAGCGGCTAATGTCACCAGAGACACGCCTGTGGCAGGGTTTGTCATGTTTCTCATGGAAGATTTAATCTTGTGATTTGTTTGCATGTGTTTTGTCCCCTTTCTTCTCCACTAAGGCTGATTAGTTTTAAGAGCCGAGTTAAAGTTTGGTCAGCGTGCCTGTCTGGCTATCCACTGTTGTATTAAAACTAATCTGATAATGTCTAAAATTTACACTGAGCAGTTTGAAGGACACATTTTGTACAGTTTATGTTTTGAACACATGGTGTTATAAAAGGTCATTCCCAAATTATTTCTTGGGTGGGTGAAGTGACTTCTTGGTGCTAAGCTAACCAACTTTTGGCAGACACGAGCGTGGTGTGGTTTTCATCAAACTGTCAGAATGTTAGCCAATAAATATATTTATGTACTCTAACGGGTGAGGCAAAAATAGGATAGGAATCTGTCGCTGAAACAACTATTAGATTATTTTTCTGCATGGTGTGTGTGTGTGTGTGTGTGTGTGTGTGTGTGTGTGTGTGTGGCTGGATGTCATTAGAAACTTCCAGGTACTGTGTGATAATGCTATATCAGTAATGAGATTTGTCTTCATCGCTCTCCCAAAACAGCCTCAATCGTTCTCTTACTCGTTGAGCCAAAGCCGTTAGGATAAATTTAGGATTAGAGCTGATGCCAAACATTAGCTGGTTTGCTTGTGCTGGTTTGGATCATTACAACCCTTCACAGATCAGGATTCTCATGGAATCTTACCAAAAATTAAGTCTGATCCATCACAGGAGTTTAAAGCTGCTCGGCCATAAACACAGCATGGACAGCAGACCCCTGAAGGACCACACGGTAAACAAGACCCCTCTGGAAGCTGGCTCTCAGCGGAATTTCCATTGATGACTGAAAACAATTCCACTTCCCGTCCTGCTGCCGAAGAATGCTTCCCAGCAAAAAATAGAGCACCAGGGATGTAATAAGAAAGTCATCGAGTGTGTTTGTGTGTATGGGGGGTGTGGGAGGGGATGAAGGAGGAGAGACAGAAGGGAGGGCCGTGGGGGGGGACTCTCATGATGCCCCTGCTTTTCTTCTCGTGCCCCCTCCGTGGACGATTAGTTCGGCGTCTACACGGCGCTCAGGCATCTTCCTGAAGAAGCTGTTGGTGCCACTGAACCCGTCTCTGCTGGGCTTTTTCTCCACCTAGTTAAGGGAGGACTTTTGAGGAGCCTGAAGTTGGTCTGAGTTGTCCATCCTGACAGTTATCCTGCAGTCAAAGGTAAGCCGCAAGCTGAACACCCAATGTCAGTTATCACAAAAGTGCTTTGAGCTGCTGTTGGAATGAAGGAAAAGCGCTGATCTTTAGCCCTGTGTTGGAGGCCTGTTGTGTGTTAGAGTCCCTGTCCTCCCCTGGAGGTACTGTCGCTCTCTCTCTGTCTCATTTCGTGTGGCTCTCTCTCGCTTATCGTAACTCACAGTCAGACACACGCAGTCAAACGAAGTGCAGCGCTGGAGGTTTCAAAGTGCAGAACCACCAACCTTGTGTACAAATCGTGACAAGGATTTAATTTCTGATTTAATGCTCCACACAGAGTTTCTCCAGTTTATTATCTCCTCAGAAGAACGGCTCAGACACAAGGGATGTCCCTCCACGGAGTTCCATGACAATGATGGAACATCAAAACGCTTTAATGGAAACATGCATGGATGTTTCAGAACTCTGGATATTTAAACACGGAGCAAATTTTGTTGAGTGTTTTAACTTTAGTAGCAGTCAAACTGAACATTTACATCTCTGTGTAGCTTTTTGGAGCCCTTCTTAACACGTGCATGTTAGACAGTGTATTGTGTCAGATACAGTTAAAGAATGCATATATACGTATATGACAGATAGATAGATAGATAGATAGATAGATAGATAGATAGATAGATATTGAAATTGAAATGACTCTTAAAAAACCTGTTTCATGAGATCCAGTAATCCATAAGTGTCATCATTGAAGAGCTTATCAGATGGAAATCTGCTGCACACAGTCTCAGACTGCGTGAAATCGAAATCCCGATCCTGAGTGTGTGTCAGTGTTGTTCCCGTTTGAACCTGGAGGCACAAGAGTGATGAAAACTGACTGGCACATACACACTAACACCAGTGTTGAAAATCATCTCCCACTGGAGACATAAATAAAGGCTTCAGATTTGAACTGCAACAATACTGATATTTGTAGAAATACAATGGCGTTTTTATTTTAGCTTTAAAAAGAACAAGCAAGCCAAACATCTGGTCTGTCACGCCCTGAAATAAAGAAAAAAAAAAATCCATTTTTACAGGAATCTGAAATCAGGAGTGTATTCGTCAGAACCACGTTGCCATACGCAGCAGACCAATAGATCATGGCGGGGCTGTGGGTCTGTGTACAGCAACGGGCCGATGAAGAGCTTAACAGCCATGTAAGGTAGCAGCACATCCACCCGCTGGACTCCTTCTGATATATGGCAGCCTGTGCCAGCACTGGCCCATCGATAGCAACAGGTGACTCACACGGGTGGGCAGCATTCTCGACCTCGGCCTGCGTCACATCCACTTTTGTAGGTCCCCCTATCCCCACAATGCTCCCATCTTCATCCTTGATGGTAATCCTGGCACTCACGGGGGGCCGGAGGGCACGTTACCCCCCGCAGCCAGACAGCTGCTGCAGTGACAGCGCGGATTGACCCTCCACACATGTTAAAGTCCAACTTTGAGAGTCACATGTCACATATGTGGCGTGAAACAGCATCAGTGTAATAAAAATAGCAGCGAGTGAGCTGAATATGTGTCTGCTCATCCTCCTGAATGCATATCTGTCAGACGAGCTGGAGGAAACTGAGGACACAACACCCTCCAGGTTTTTTGTTTTGTTTTGGTTTTTTTTAAAACAGTCATAATATGCAACTTGATTTTGAATGTATTTTTTTTATGCTGTTTCTGTAAATGTGAAGTATTATTGTGGTAGGAAAATTAGGCTTGGCCACCTAAAAGCAAAGTACATTAATTTTAATATGGGATTATTATTATTATTATTATTATAACATGTATAGTTATTTTATTGAATTCAGTTTAAATTCAATACAACTAACTGAACATCACACAGAGCATTACATCAAAACGACTTTATTCAACAGACACAGAACATTAAAAAAATATGTTCAAGGCATTTTAGCATCTATTCCAGCTCTGATTGGGATGATATCAGAGTTGCAAAAGAAGTCTCAAAAGTGCAGAATTAAAAACCAGATTTTGCCGACTTCACCCCAAACCAGCAAAGTGAGGGAATCTGATCAGTGCTGATGATCAGTCAGGAAACTCAGTAGAAGGTCACAGTTCAAGTTTCTCTGAATAACTTTATTATACTTACATCAGTACTGAGACATTTGTCTATGTGTGTGTGTGTGTGTGTGTGTGTGTGTGTGTGTGTATGAGAGACATAGAGAGAGAGAGAGAGAGAGAGAGAGAGAGAGAGAGAGAGAGAGAGATAGAGTGGGGGGGGGGGTTAGTCAGTCTAAACATCAACCATTAAAGAGGCCTGGACCTCCCTGCCTCCTCCCCTGTGAGGATCCATATTCCACCTGCTTGATGCCAAATGGTCCCAGAGTGAAAGTTTAAATCAACCCTGCCCCCGTTGTTGCCCGACAGGACGTCAGTTGTGCTTTTCTGCTGCACGACAGTAAGAGGCATGGATGGATTTATTTGTGGTGTTGCTGTGCAGAGTAAGTATTCTCCATCTTCTCATGTTGCCAAGCAGCAGCACAGATGTGCCCATGGTCAGTCCAGTCAAAGACACATCTACTGATGCCTAATTAGTTTGTCTTAATGACAGTCCTCTTCTGCTTTGTCTCCAAGCAGCTGTTGCTACAGTCGCTGTCAGACATGCAGGGAAACACAGATTTGCCTCATGTCGCCTTGTTGCGTAATCCTCCATTACCTGCCAGTGATATTATAAACGGGTATGACAGCCGAAATGGCACGCAAAGAAAAAGAGCAGAATGCATCCCAGTAAGTTCATGGTCATTGTCTGGAGAGCAGAGAGGAGCGCTGACGTGACAAGTCTGAGGCTTTTAGATGAGAGGAGGTCACTGGAAGGGCTCTGGAACACCTCTGCCTCCTCGTTCCTTTCAATGCACTGTTCTTATGGAAATCATTTTGTTTGAGATTGTTTCCTCTGAGAACAGGAAGAGGTTGTCGAGAGTGAGACAAAGAGACTGAGGCTGCAACCTCTCCTGAACCGTAGGTTCCTTTCCCACCTGTTTGTGTCTCTGCTGGAAGCTTTATGTTCCTACACAGTTCAGATTAAGGGAGTTCTTTTATGTAATAGTATTCATTAAGTAAGAGGACAGTGCACCTTAATGGACATATCTATAAGTGTGCCAGTGTTAGCCGAAGCCTTGTTTTCAGCCAGATGCCAAGACCACCTCAGGCCATGAAAACACATCGACCGTCGTGAGACAGGTTAGTTTTACCCTACTGATGATGTGTTGCTGCAACAGTAATCCTGCTCTGTCTAATCTGTCTAATGATTAGACAGAGACACAAAGGTCAGGAATGCCATAAAAAAGAATTGTCTAAATGAGTTCTGTCTATCTGACCGATTCACATGTTAACTTTAAATTCCTAGTGCAGGATTCAAATGATTATAACCAACCTGTTGCACAGGTGATGAACCTGTTGTTGCTGTTGACTCTCACCTCCTCCCTTTTTTCTCTGGCTCTCCGACACGTGAGCCGTGATGTTAACTGGGCTCAGTGGCTCGGGCTCGGCCGCGGTGGATCAGCCGGAGCATTCCCTCTCCCACATGTTTTGTGTCGCCTCCCCCGCCCCGGCTCTGATTTTTGAACTTCTCCATATATATACTTCATAGAGAGGCATCAGGAAGGGAGGGACAGACAGAAGGACAGATGGCGTAGTCCTTCAGAACATTCCTCTTGCGTGCAGAAAGACTGTCAGCCAGGGAATTTTTGGACTCCCTGATGCTACTAACTTGTTATGGAAACGGCTGGATTGCAGGGGGACCGAGATACAATGTTATCTATGTTTGACTGTTTTTCCTTCTGTGTGGGCAGTGATTATATCCTCTGTTGGACATCATTAAAAGATCACTTTATCTCGGTCCACAGGTTTGAAGTTGTATACGTGTTTTTTTGTTTTTTTTTTATAGCCTTTAGTGGAACAGTAAACCTTACATGTCAGATGATCTGAGTCATTTGCCTTTCATCGCTAACTGCATCATAAAAGTCGTCAAACAGTATGTATCCACATCAGGGGTCGTCCCCCTCGATGGAGCCTGATGGGTTTTCCTCACTCCTTTGATGGCAGAGGTCATTTATTGCAGCCTTAAACCTGTCTGGTGAGCAGCCTTATAGGGTCATTCACAGCTGAGACTTGCCAGGCTGCCACTGCCATGTTTGGGTCTCACCAAAACCAAAGCTTGGAAGTGAAGGCGCGCGCACACACACACAGACACAGACACAAACGACAGTTACAGAGACAGCATGGACACTCACATAGACCCAGCGTGTAGCTCAGAGGCGTGCATTACTGCACAGCAGAGGATGATCATCGGAGCCACTGCTCTGGCTTTGTAAGTGACGTCTGCTGGCCTCAGAGTCCACAGGCGAGATGGGGAATGCACGGCTCAGGCTGGGTCACATTATTAAAAGGACAAACTCTGCCAGCTTTGACTCAGCCTCTGGCCGGGGCTATGTGGTCGGCGTCAGTCGTATATTATTTCAATTTACGCACGGAGAATGTAAACACATGAATAGCATAACACCGAATCCTTTTTCTCAAAACAACCGCCTTATTTACTTGTACACGGCTGTCCAACTGTGCATGGCTCTCTTTCTCATGGGAGCACGGCTGCTGTCATGCCAGTGTCCAGTCCTCAAGCAATTCACAGAGAGTCTATTTTTACGCATGTGAAGCCGCATAAAAGTCCAGGTCATGTCATTCTTTTACATCATTTCATCTGCAAGACAATAGAGCTCATACCAGCAGCCTGAGCACTCTTCCTTTTTTCTCACAGTGCA
Organism: Pao palembangensis; assembly: GCA_015343265.1. Classification (NCBI taxonomy): domain Eukaryota; kingdom Metazoa; phylum Chordata; class Actinopteri; order Tetraodontiformes; family Tetraodontidae; genus Pao; species Pao palembangensis. The sequence goes on from CM027084.1 coordinate 16,867,432, forward strand.
TTACAAACTTTTTTTTCCCACCCTTTTCTCTCCAGTCTTTGTGTCACAGGTCAGAGTTCCACTGGTGAGCAGTGATGGGTGACTGGAGCCTCCTGGGGAACTTTCTAGAAGAAGTCCAGGAACACTCCACCTCGGTCGGAAAGGTCTGGCTCACTGTTCTGTTCATCTTCCGGATCTTGGTGCTGGGCACGGCCGCTGAGTCCTCCTGGGGTGACGAGCAGAGCGACTTCCTGTGCGACACTCAACAGCCCGGTTGCACCAACGTCTGCTATGACAGCGCCTTCCCCATCGCCCACATCCGCTACTGGGTGCTGCAGATTGTTTTTGTCTCCACGCCGTCCCTCATCTACATGGGTCATGCCATGCACACTGTGCGGCGGGAGGAGAAACAGCGCAGGAGGGAGCAGGAGGACAGGGAGGCGAGGGGGGAAAGTGGAGGAAGCTTGGAGGAGAAGGAGTTCCTCCAACAGAAGGAGAGCGAAAAAGCAATGGCGTCAGAAGGGACCAACCGTGTTCGCCTGAAAGGAGCCCTGCTGCAAACCTACATACTCAGCATCATGATCCGCACGGTGATGGAGGTGACATTTATTGTGGTGCAGTACCTGATGTACGGGGTGTTCCTCAACGCCTTGTACCTGTGCAAGGCCTGGCCCTGTCCCAACCCTGTCAATTGCTACATGTCCAGGCCCACGGAGAAGAATGTCTTCATCGTCTTCATGCTGGTCGTGGCTGGTGTGTCTCTGCTGCTCTCCGTGTTGGAGCTCTACCACCTCGGCTGGAAGAGTGTCAAAAGATGTCTACGCAATAAGCTGATGGAAAAAAGCAACCACAGAACTGTGACGGTGGCTGTGTCCACGATCTTGGAGCCCAACAGTCCACCACAGCCTTCTGTTTCCTGCACCCCACCCCCAGATTTCAGCCAGTGCCTTGCAGCCTCAGGTTCCATCAATGCCATGACCTCCATGGCCTCGCATCCCTTCAACAACAGGGTGGCGCTGCAGCAGAACTCGGTCAATTTGGCCACCGAACGGCATCACAGCTGCGACAACCTGGAGGACGAGCCGGACTTCCTGAGGATCAGATACGACCAACTACCCATGGAGCTTCCCCAAAGCTGCTCGCCATCCCCTCTCCTGCAGTCTGGCTTCATGAGAGACAAACGGCGTCTGAGCAAGACCAGCGGGAGCAGTAGCAGACCTCGCCATGATGACCTTGCAGTGTAAACCCACAAGCAGTGGTAGTGGCTGAAGACTAGGAGCGAAAAGAGTAAGGGACATTTTTGAGAGTAGGAGTCAGAACATGAACACATATTAACTATACAAAATCTGGCTGCAACTCACCAGTGTCTGAGATCTGCGAGCCTTGATTTGTACTTGTTTAAGAACCAGTCTCCCTGAGAACTTGAAAAGTGACAACCAAACTGCAAAAAGTATAAAAGAGAGAGAACAGGGTAACAAGTGGGACACCTGATTGTTAAAATTAGTGTGACATTAAGGTGAAATACAACATCTCAGCTATTGAATTAATTATATATTGGGCTGTGAATTAACAGAATTTAAATATATATATATATATATATATATATATTTCCTGCTGTAATGGTAAAGAGATACATTAAAACCAACTTACTTTGCAACTGTGAAGCCTGCTGATATATACCATAAACTGAGAGTTCTTGGACTATTTTTCGCTAAATTGAATAAAAGTGCCTTAAAATGAGGTGGACCATTTCTCGTTCCAGGCAACAAAGCCATGGCTAACACTTGAAATAAAAATAAGTCATCTGTTCTTTACTAAATTACCATTATGATCCAAGTGGTTCATCTGTATTCGTATTATTCGTATTTGAGAGGAGCTGTTGTGTGCAAGAATGATGACAGAATATAACATGTTTAGTATTTTTCTCACTGAGACGCTGAGAAGGCAAGGTCATGCCGAATGATGTCACGGGGGTATTTGGCCACTAGGTGGCAAAATTGCACTTATATTTTTCACTTTCTCCGCTGGAGCAGTCATGTAAATAATGAATTTGTCCACACGTAATATTGTATGAATTTGTTTTTGTCTCTTTCTTTTTTTATTCGATGTATTTTCACTGTGCAATTTTTTTTTCTAGGTATTGCTTTACAATATTCCAATATCATGGACTGCGGGTTTAAAATTCAAACCCTACGTACGGCATAAGCCTTCTACACAGTCGCTACATCTTCTGGTTCATTCACTCAGATCTATATGCAACAAAAGTCAGCAATAAACAATTAAATCAATAAATATTGAACAAACTACTGTATAACCTGCTGTTGTAGTCGGTTTGTGCAATTTATGTGTGCATTTTTTACGTTTAAATTCATTATTACGTCATGACCAACGCTGAAAAACAGATGGTAAAAAGGTGAACTATGATGGAGAAGTGATTGAATAACAGCTCTGCCGGTGTTGTTCAACAGTCTTTGTTTGTAGGACAGTCTGGAGGAAATGAACAGTACATACACAAACAAAGACTGTCTCGCCTTTTCTGTCAGGAAGCCGATCCCAGTCTTGAAAGCTGTTCTCAATGCTGTTATTTTGCAAAGTTACCTACATTTCCTCATCCTCGGTCGATGCTGGGCATATAGGCTAACTGACCCTGGCAAACGTTGTCCACCATGTTGGTCCACCAATGTTTGTACGGTTATAGTAGTAAGTGCTGCTTGTTGTAATCAATATCTATAACAATATGATCATTTTACAAATAGAAAAACAAAACGCAATCCGTATTGTAGATTTCACCAAATCTCACACAATGAATCGTAAATATAAGTTTTCAAATGACCCCTAAAGAGATTTTTTTAAATGTCTTTTTTGTGCAATTTGCCCCCCTCCCAAATCTCTCCACAAAGTAAGAGGGAAATGTCTTCAAGTCTATTACCAGCCCACTCTCATTACCTCAGACATTCAGGCAGTGTAAATCATATGTAAATTCATAAATATTGTCACAAACGACCATAGGCCTCCTCATGTCAACCAGTGTGTAGCCTATAACATGAATAAAATGTGAGGTGCTGCTAGATCTCAGCATGAGTAATGTAATGTAATGTGGCAAAAACAGGGACTTTGCCACTACAAGTAATAACAGCTTTACAAAATACAGGTATACAAAGTGCTGTAAAGCAAATATGCTTGTCAAATTTCAAGAGAGGATGACATCTTTTTACTGGGAGTTGATAGTTAATAAACAGTCTTTACAGTGTTCATTTGTAGATTTAAAAGATTAAAACCAATTCTAAAATTCACAGTGAGCCATTGAAAAGCAGTCCTTTTGAAACTGTTCATACATCATTTTTGCAATATATTTTCTACCGGTCTTTTAAGATTTAGTTTAGATTGCATTGTTTATTCCTGTATCTTTAAACAAAATGAAAATTTAATGGGGAACAATATAATTATATGCTATATTGCATTTTAAAAGAATATTTCCTACTCAAATATAGCAATTTGGATTGAACTTGAAGGCATAAAATACAAATACATATTGAAGAAGAAGAAGAAGAAGAAGAAGAAGAAGAAGAAGAAGAAGAAGAAGAAGAAGAAGAAGAAGAAAAGACGAAAAAGAAAAGACGAAGAAGAGACGAAGAAGAAGAAGCGTATTAGTGCATTTCGGGAATTGCAGTTTTATTTTCATCAGGCTAGCTTGTGTGTGTATGGTAGAGCGGAGTCGACTGCTCTACATTTCCCGATATGTCGTTTCAAGTGCACGGCGTCCAGACCTGTCGAATAACAGGAAATGTGGTGTACAACTATTTGCATGACACCACAATCTGTCGTTTATTTTCATTCGAAATAGTTTTTATAACAAGTGTAGCGGAACAAAGTAAGTCCGTTACTTTATGGTGATAGCTGTCTTGATGTGATTATTGAAGTGAAAGTTAAACTTTGTGTCAATATTGTTGCAACTAGTTGTGTTGCAACTAGCTAGTTTTGAAATCGTTTCGTTGGTTTTGTAAAATTTACTTTACGTGCTTTTATGTCTCAATGAGTTTGTGTCTAAGGTAGATACACACAGTTGTTGGCCAGTTGTTGAATAGTCTTTAATCTCGCAGTCTTGTGGATTTTGTTAAAAACATATGAATGTTACATGTCTGTCAAACGAGGAAAGACTTTATAAAAGGCATCTACTCACTAGAAGGTATTTCGTTTGTTTGTCTAAATGAAGGTAAGTTTCTTTTAATAATTAAAAACATTTTCACAGATTGTCAAGATAGAAAAGAGTGTCGAAGCAAAATTGAGTTTGTGATTTCTTAAATGGTTAATGTATCTGTCAAATAGTAGTGTGAATCTTGCCATTGACTGACTAAAGGCTTTACCAAGAAGCAGAACATTATATATCGTTTGAGAGATCGAATCATAAAAGAGTTCAGCACGCTTTGTCTTTTTTGGGCAGCACATTTCAGCTTTTCTTAAGTCACGCCGACACACTTGCCCTGTGTTTCTGATCACAGCACAATTACAGTAAGCCAAATGAGGCATTATCATGTCTGTCTACGGTTTCAAATGCAGTTTGGTCAGATTTGCAGAATGGTTTAACTGCATTAATGTGGAATTGAATGTATTAGGCAACACAAAGGCAATATATTCCAATAAGATGCAGATTTCATACATACTATATTGAAAAAGCCCTACAGGCTAAGGTCCAACGGCACCATCTAGTGGTGTAAAGAGCACTGCAGTTGCAGACACCACCTCAACAAGTGAGCAAGTCAGGGCCTACGTGGCCTCACGCAGAAATAAGATCAAACAGCAAATACAGTATGAAGATCCAAAAAATCTGATGGACTTTGAGACTTGATCTTAAGCACCCAACTATATCAATTTAGCCTAGTATTTCTGCCCTGTACTATATACTATACTGGTATACTAACTCACTTTGTGTTACGTTGTGAGCGCCATTGTTTACCAGCCCTCCCCAAAAGAGGCACAAGTGTAGACACAAATGTATGGTTAAGTTCAACAACCTTTATTAAAGCAAGACATCCTTATATCTCACCCTCAATCAGATGAAGCAAGAATATTTAATACACATGTATTTAATAGTAGTGTTGAATATTTACAGGGATTGATGCAAAAATTAAATAGCAAATAAAAGTCAATGAAAAACATGCATGACTTTCATAAGTTCACCGGTAAAGGAATTTGATCATAGTAGATGTGAGGAGCTTTAACTGTCAGTGTCAGAAGTTTATAACAGAACTTTTTACAGGCTGGACTTGTAATTAGAAAATCAAAACTTTTGCTGTAATCCTTTTAAACATCTCCAACAGCAACAAATGTATGCCTTTATTTTCCATTTGGTTTTTAAAGTGATATGCCCACTCACCATTTGCTCTGTGTTGTTCACAGAAGAGCTATGAGGACATTTTGGACCAGAATTGGTATTATAAGACCGATATCAATGGCCTTTGGGTCGCTGCTGTGGTCAGCGAAAACTGAAGCTGATCACAGTTCTCCCTATGATCTGAAGTTGGTGCAGGTCCTGTTTCGTCATGGTGCTCGAACTCCTCTTAAGTCAATACCTGATGTGATGGAGGTAGAACCTTTATCGCTACATCTCATTCCCTCAATGAGTCACATTTATCCATTCATATTAACCACCGTGCCATCTTTTGTCTCCTTAAAGGCCCAGTGGGTGCCCAAACTCTTGGAGCCTCCAGCACATACTCACATCAACTATGTAGTGACAAATCTCAACGGGGGACCAAAGCCTCCGGCTCCTATAGAGGACAGCTATCGGAAAATGATGCTAACAGTGAGTAGGTGTGTTTTGTGCTGCTGAATACAACGTTTTAGAAAGAATCGAGGCTCATTGTAGCTGTGCCACTACTTGTTTCTGGTGTTACACTGTTTTTCAACATTAACTGGGATGGAAATTCAACAAGTAAACAGTGTGTTTACATTCTCTCTTCTCCCTGGCAGAATTTCTCTTAGCCAACAAACACGAATCTTTGACAGGTTCATTTATTTCCTTTTATACGTGCGTTGAGATTGCTGGTATCTGGATTTTTGGCACAGTGTCCATGGAAATCATAGTTTCTTATAATGACACAGTGAAAAGGGGGATCTGGCCCTGTGCTGTGAATAAAAGTTGATCTGTTTGTCCCAGGGTGGCTCATTTCCTGGTCAGCTGACCACACTGGGAATGCAGCAGCTCTATGACCTGGGAAAAACGCTGAGGACGAGGTACATGGAGGAGAAACATTTCCTCAGCCCTGCCTTTAGCCTAGCTGAGGTCTAGTAAGTACTGCTCATCATGAAGGCTCCCCCCCCGCAGTAAAAACACAGTTTTATTAGTTTCAAATTTTATGCTTTCTTTTATTACAGTGTGCGTTCCACTAACATTGTACGGACCATTGAATCTGCCAAATGTCTGGTAGCAGGACTCTTTCAGCAGGAACAAAAAGGCAGAGTACTAATCTACATAGCAGATTAATCTTAATCTGTTCTGCTCTTAATCACATCTGTCTCTTTGTTGTTTTCTTGTGCTTGCAGATGTTGTCACTATACTAACAGAGACAGCAGAATCTGAGGTCTTGTATCCTAACTACCATGGATGCAAGATGCTCAAAATCCTCTGTGGGTACGTAGAGAAGGTGTGACACCAGGAAGTTCAGAGATGCTACACACAAAAGTCAAAATGGCATAAGAACTGCTTCAGTGAAGAGTCTGGAGATGGATGGAGATGGTGCGACTGGTTGTAAGGGTATGTCTGTGCACTCTCTGCAGCCACCGCTGGATGGAGTCTTCCATGCTTCCAGACATCGCAGCAGATTTGCAGAGCATCCAGACAGCGTTGGGCATTGCAGCAGACCAGCGGGTTGACTTTGTCCTCATCAGGGATGACATGGTTGCCAGACAGGTGACCACCTGATTCAGATGAGAATGTGAAGTGGTCAGGATAGGCTGCGTATAAGCGTTGGGTCGTAACAGTACAGCTTCCACAAAAATCTGATTTTCATTTCATTCTCTTAAAACTAATTTCACAATGTTCTTTTCAATGTTAATTTGAAGACAAGTGAAGCAGATTCAAGGTTCAGAGGTGATATCAGGTCCTGTTTGATGTTTGCCGGCTGCTATATTCTATAAAAGACTTTATACTAAAGAGGATCACAGAAGATGACTCAAGTTGGTGATTCAGGAGTCTTTTCACATTACAGCTCGTCGCGTGTGAAACACAGAAACGTGAACATGGCATGAGCTCACCGGTGTTTACTGGTGTCATGACTGCTGACAGAAGCAGCGATGAACTCTGACCTGTAGACTGACAGGACAGGACAGGACAGACATTAAATTCAGTCAGTGTCAGACTTGCAGATATTCTGACACCTTGTCCGTCACTGTTGTTCCAGGCTCACGGGCTGCCCTGCCCACCGGCACTGGACACCTGGAAGAGCACGATTGAACAGAGAGCTGTGGACATGATGTGTCATCTGTACAAATCAAACAAGAGGTTCAGACAGCACACCGAAGTAATCCTTTTCAAAGTTAAACAGATTTAAACAACTTGTTGGTAAATCTTTCCCCCGCCTCTCACAGAGAAACTTTACAGCTGTCTGTGGGACCCCTCCTGCACATATTGCTAAGCAACATAGAGGAGAAGGTGCAGGACACCTCCTCAGAACCAAACAGGTTAGAACACTGAGATGATCAAGCACTGTTGTGTCTTCATGGTCTGATATTCAGTCTCTCTCAAACAGGAAGTTATTTTTGTACTCTGCACATGACACCACTTTGATGCCCTGTCTGATGGCTCTGGGTATTTTTGACATGAGATGGCCTCCGTATGCTGCTGATTTATCTCTGGAGCTGTACCAGCACAGACAGACTAACGAAGCCTTTGTCAAAGTGTCTTATGTTGGCCAGGTATGACAGACTCAGCTCATTTGATCTGAACTGAACTGTTGCCTTCTCCTTTTTTTTTTTTTTTTTTTTTTATAAACTCCACTCTCACCTATTTCTGTTCCGTGCAGGATCAGCTTATACCAGGTTGTAGTGGACTCTACTGCCCCCTGGAGGAGTTCAAGAAGGCTGTCTCGGCGTACTCTCTGAGCTCAGAACTACACCAGTCGCTGTGTAATAACACAGAAGGCTTGACTGAGCCTTGACCTCACGCACACCTTCAACCCTCTGGACAGCTGGTACCACAACTACACATCCACAAATTCTTACTCCATCCAGCTGATTCACTCGTACCTCCTTACACTGGCAGAAGAAACAGAAACTATTATAGAAAAGACTTCATGATAGTTTTAAATTTGTATTTTTTCCCGACTCATTTCACTGTAGGAACAGCAGTTGTTGGTATTTTTGGATTGTTACCAACTATAGCAAATGTGGTCTTTCTTTCATGTAAATGTGTGATGTCACACAAATAATGCTGCGTTCACATAATCCGCTGTATTTAAATGATCAAGGCTGGCATTCAGGGACAGAAAGGCTACAACCAACATCACCTTATTGGTACCTTCGTAAATGTTTATCAGCTCAACGCAGAGATGAAAATGAGCATCTAACAACCATGAAGCTATATTTATAAAGTATTTCTCTGGTATACGTCTGAAAATGTTTAAATGCTATTTGAAGTGGATTAAATAACCAGTGTGCACTTTTCTGGGACTACATTCTACAAGTGTGGACTGATAGTCATCAGCGCAGATATCTCATCACTTGTACTTGTGACCTTTAAATGCTTTTAGGAGGTTGACAGTAACACTGGAGGTATTTGGGCCTTAAGAATAAACTTTCAGATTCACACTGGTTGCAAAAGCTGTGCTGATTAGTTCTGATAGTTTTACCTTTTTAGCAGAGTCTATGTTGAGGGGCAGTTAAAAGTAAGTCCGTACTAAAACCACTGGCATCGTAAATGTATTTTCTCATGGGAATATAGAAGACGCATTTAATGTGTCTGTCACGTAGAAAGGAAATTATTTCTTTGCAGATTGATGGATTTGCAGTCTTCCTGGGATTTGTTGATAATATCATGGCTCCAGTATTTGGTGCACACATCTGAAATCATATTGGGACAGAAGAACAACTTGTATCAGAATGATGGAGATGTTTGAAGAAGAAAAGGAAAAACTGATGATCTGAATCCAACCTCATCGTGTGTCAAACATGGTGGAGAACCTGTTAGAAACATGAACATGGAATGAACTCACTGATGTCATGACATGAACTGTAGACGGACAGGATGGTGCCCCCCAGTGCAGATGTAGGACTTTGAAAACCAAAAAAAAAAAATCAATGATTCACCAGATCCCCACCCAGGAGACCCGATGCTGCAGCGAAGATCTGATAAATCATCCCCAGAGAAGATAAGAGGTGATGATCTTGGACATGTGCGAACACAAGTAAGCCATTCCAGTATTCAAAACCACTGTTATTTACTGTGCAGTCATATTTGTTTCTCTGAGGTGTATTTAGGCAAAATAATTCAAACTAATTGTGTGAATACATTTGAACTACACTAATATTAAATGTAAGTCTGACCAAAGGAAACAATAATCCTGGTAATGTCTTGGAGAGACGAGCATTTTCACGTAACAAATGCAGATATTTAATTCAGTCAGTGTCAAACTTACTGACATCCTGACAGCTTGTCCGACACTGTTGCTCCTGCAAACCATCAGCTGTAGATAAGAGCTGATCCCGATGGTGACCGTCATCATGACCTGACCTGTCTAACAGTGAGGGACAACTTTTAGCCTTGCTGCATGTTTCCTTGTCGACCTGTCTAAGAGAAGATTGTGAGTATCTGCCCTATCTGACACCACTTTGATGCCCTGTCTTGTGGCTCTAGGCATTTTTGACGTGAGATGGCCTCCGTAGGCTGCTGATTTAACCCTGGAGCTGTGCCAGCACAGACAGACTCACAAGGCCTTCTTATGTTGCCCAGGGATGACACAGACTCGGCTCATTTAATCAACTGTTGCCCTCTCGTCTTTTGCTTCACTCTCACCTATTTCTTTTCTGTGCAGGATCAACTTATACCAGGTTGTAGTGGACTCTACTGCCCCCTGGAGGAGTCAGATTTTGAATGGATTGACAGGAACACTAAAGGTAATTGGGCTTTAATAAATTATTATCAGAGTCACACTGGTTGCACAAGCTGTACTAGTAAGTTCTGATAGTTTTAGCTGTTAAGAAGTCAGTCTATTTTAGGCATATGTTAAATATCTGTTTATGCTGAAAGCATAAACATCTTAAATGAATTCCCCATGAGAATAATTAACATAAATTATGAATGTGTCTTAATGCGTCTGGCATATTTGACACATTGAAAGGGAATCATTTAATTGAAGACTGCAAATCTGTCAATCTTTGTTGGTAGTCTCAGCAGGGTATTTACAGTATTTGGTGCAAACATAGATATATCAGGTCCATAGCTGTATTATAACAAGTTTAAATGTTAAGGCAGAAATAGGAGACTGATTCATTTCTAGTCCCTCTTTTCGCACAGGTCAGCGTTACCGTCACAATCAAGTCTAGTAAAATGTGACACTACCAGTTGGACAGGGACAACTAGTTCAGTGGTGCTCTAATGCATCAACATGCTTACATCTATTTTTGGCATGCAATGTCCTCTTAAAAATAGCACTGCAAGTACCTCCCGATGTCAGTGTGGACATGTTGCCTCTTGGGCTGACTCTCTTTGTTCCATCTAAGTGTTGGCTGGTTCGGTAAGTGTAATGCCTGCCCAAAAACAAACAACACTCGGTCTACATAACTACATGGGAGTGATCACAGGCCATGTGGTCACAAGAGCTCATACACACAGTCCAAAGACAACATGATTATACCAAAACAATATCTTTTATTTGTAGTCCATCACCATAGCCCTGGTAGGCTATTCTGCACCAAAGCCAATGGAGAAACACATGACAAGCTTTAACAATAGAGAAAAGAGAGGAAGTCAACTGGATGGTACGTGTTTACATTTGTGCCCCAATCTGGACACCACCGAACGGTCTAACTAGCTCTAGTTCTATAAATCCCGGCATACCTGTTGAAGCATTCAGCCACTCCTGTCCCGTTCTGCTGACCATTTGGGATTATTGCTATGGGAATGGTTATTACCCAGAAAACCAAACAGGAACACGAGGGGGACAAGAACACATAGCACATCTGGGTATTCGCATTCCACAATAGTGATACTGTTAAGTCCTGAGAGTTTTAGAGCACAAACACAAACATTCTCCAAAGAGGGTTTGCATTGTGCTGCAAAGCTGCCAGGATCATCACAATTTGTGTGTTGTTCTCACTGGTCAAAAATACCGGGCGGGGGGGGGGAAAAAAGAGGCTTTCTACAGACGGTCCGTGTTTGTGCTTTTTTAATAATACTATTATCTTAATGAGGTCATAGTTTGGTTTGTTATACACTGGAGTTACAAAGGAAATTAAAATAGACTAAAATTCAAATAGCCCACCAATGGTAAACAGTACAGTATTTTAGGGGCATTCCTCCCCCAAAGAAAGTTGGGTGAGAGGAGTTGAGAGGTCACTGATAGAATGCCTATACATACAGACACATACATACCACACCAACATACACTCTGCCACACGCGCTCACTCTCACACATATATACTGTACAGAAAACAGTCAAAACAATGGAGCGAGAGACAAGATGGAGTTTCACTAAAGTCTTCACAAAGCACAAATTCTCATTCCTTTCTCTTGTTCCATATCACTGTAATGACAAATTTGTATTTTTTAATTTGAAAAAGTAGACATATACTGTAGCATCTCCACGTTGATTTGTTAGGTTGATTCCTCTTTGATGGTAAAGTCCTTTTTAAAGTCAGATAATCAAAAATCACAATTACAGTTCTGCAAAATTGATCCACAACAATCCCATACATTCTGAAGTTCATAAGTCAAAATTAAATGTTCTTGGGGCAGACAGAAGTACTCTAATCTGGGCCTTTCCAAGTCTCCACTGGAATAGTTCTCATAGGACAATACTAGGTGACTGGCTAGCTCCATTCAGTTCAGTTCTAGGTACTTCTTCTTTCTGGTATACTTCCGTTTCTCAGATTTTGGAAAGTTTTTTAAACACTTTCAGAACATCTTGACCTTTACTTGATCCATGTGTACAGTCCAAGAACATTTTAGATACAAGGTTTTTTAATATTAGAACATTCCAGGGCCCGGACTGAACCCCATGTCCATATCGCGTGGCCTCATCTGCCCCCCCATCATCATTGTCTGCTGTGGGGGGCCACCCATGCCTTGCAGTGACATCATCATATTAGGTGACCCGCCAGGTCCAGGGTGAGCCATTTGTCTCCCCTGCATCATTCCTCCTGGGCCCCCAGGAGACATCATCCTGTGCTGGGGGCCCATCATGCCTTGACCCATGAATCCTGGTGGCCGCATGGAGTTGTGACCTGGGTTTCCCATTGGCATATCTTGGGGGCCTATTCCACCACCAGGACCCCCTGGCATCCCCCCCATTCCCTGCATGGACATCCCCATCCTCGGAGGGGCATCGCCCATCATGCCCTGCATTGGGAAACCAGATGGGTGTGGCGGTTTTACTCCAGGGTTATCTCCTCCACCTCGAGGAAAGTAAGAAAGAGTCTGGCTTGGCTTCTCTGACGGGATTATTCTGGACAGGTCAAACTCAGGAATTCCAGATGCCCCTGGCCGCATTACTTCATGAAGATCTGCGTCACTGAACCCACCTTGCATGTTGTTAAACTCTGGTCCTCCAGGAGTGTTGGGCTTGCACATACCTCCATCACCCCCTCCCCCGTGAGGCATGTTCCCCATCCGTCCCCCCATAGGACCACCTTCTCCCTGGAAGCCCATGGGATGGCCTGGAAAACCTTGAGGACCAGGGCCATTGTGTGGGGAGAAAGGGCCTTGCTGCGAAGGGGACTGGGTGAGGGGGTATGCCTGACTCCGGTGAGGGTAACCCATGCGTCCCTGGGGCATCATTTGAGGGTTTCCCATACCAGGGTCTTGATTTGGTGGTATCATCATGCCATGAGGTATCATACCTGAACCCATATTAGGAGCATTGGGAGAGGGCATTTGTGGGGGCATGCCATGGGAGAGAGGCTGAGATCCCATTGGATTCATACCCAGAGGGCTGAGGGCAGACATGGGTCCAGCATTTCCTGGTCCCATCATACGAGGGTTACCTTGATGATTCATTGTGGTACCTGCATATAAAAGACAAAGACGATTCATTTCAGTAATGGCGTTTTAAAAAAATGCTCCAAATTATGCAAATAATAACTTGTTTGTAATTTACATTACAGATGTTATCAAGTGAGTTACCGTTATTGTTTACTGATGGTAGGTTAGGTGAGCGAGCAGGGGGTGAGTCATCATCAGAGCTGGCAACAGTCTTAATGGCATCATGGTAGAGCGGGGTTGAGCTGGGCATTGCAAATTTGGACATACGTGACATCATGATGGAGAGAGGGTTCTGGGAAAGGGTTGGCTCGGGGGGTATGGTGTATGGACTGCCAGACGGGACGTTGCCTGGAAGAGACATGGAGCCAGATGGAGCCCCTGATGAAGGAGGTGCAGAGGGAGGACCATTGCCACCTACAGGATGACACAATGTTTAAAACCCAAACTAAATGAAGGATCAATCTGTTGGCTTACACACCTAATCAAAATATATTGAAATACTGAAAAGGGCATCCAATAAGCTCTGTTTCTACCAAGCTGTACTATTTAATTCATACAATTAGATATCTGTATTTCGACTGTAAAAAGGTGTGAATTTATCAAAGCAACCCTTCTGTGCCATTCCAGTTTTTTGTGTTTTCCTTTTCTTCCTCCAAAATGTAAAGATAACAGAATGTTAATGCTGGTCTTTGTGAACCAAACACACACACACACACACACACACACACACACACACACACACACACATATATATACCTTGCTCCATAGCTCCCATCCTATTAGGTGAGGTGATGCTAAGGGGGGGCTTTCCTCCCTGGGGAGGAACTCCAGGACTCTGCATTGGTGGTTTTGGTGAGGAAGCCCATCCCGGGGAAGGGTTAGGAAGTGAGGGAGATCTCATATGAACTGGTGAAGCCCCAGCCGATCCCATCATGGAGTGGGGGGACTTCATTGGTGCTGATGCTGGTGGAGCTGAAGGGGCAGTGGGACCTGTAGGACCAGTGAGCATACCAGCCAGCTGGGATGGAGTCTGGGGGGATTTAAGGTTTCCAGATGGTGAGCCCATCATGGGGGACTGAACTTGCCTTAGAGGAGGAGATTTAAGAGGGTTGACACTTGGAGAGTTCCCACCTCCTGCTTGGACATTCAGGTCTGCTGGTTTTCGGCCCCGCTGACCTTGTGAAGGGCCTCCGCCAGAAGGTAGATGGTTGATACGACCATTACCTCCTGTTGGTGTAGATCTGTGCTCTGGACCAAAGGACTGGTCTCCATGGGGACCTCGCATCCCTCCAGGACCCCCTGGAAATGGACGTCCAGGCCCCAGAGGAAAGTCTCCAGGTTGTGTCTGTTCAGGGAAAGGAGGGCCTTGCATGGGCCTTCCTTGCGGACCCATGTTCTCCATAGGAGGTCCTCCTCCACCTCTCATTCTCATCATCTCATCAGGACTCATGTTCATTCCCGGATCTCGTAATTTGGAAGGATGAATATGTGCTCCTGGTGCTGGACCGGGCCCCATGCCAAATTCAGGGCCCATTTCTCTTCCTCCTATTCCCTGAAGCCTGGACGATGGACTCATAGGACCATCACCAGGCATCCTGGGAAATATACCCATACCATTACCAGGTTCCATTCCTCCTCTTTGGTGCCCCATCATTCTTTGCATGTCCATCATCATCCCAGGAGGAATACCCTTTTCTCCACCCATACCTTGGTGAAACATTGCTTCTTGGACGGATTGAGGATTTGGAAAACGTTCACCACGACCACCAGGACCAGCAAACATTGCTCCAGGTCCACCAGGAAAGCCACGGGCATCTCCCATACGAGGAGGCATATCATCAGGCCAACCCATTCCAGGTCTTGGGGGTCCTTCCATTTCAGGATTTATCATACCAGAAAAGCCAGGCATCCTCTGCATATGGGGAGGCATACCTCTCGGGCCAGGGCCCATTCCTATGCGTTCTGGGTAGTGCTCCGGTGGACCACCTGGTCCTCCCCACATTTCCCCTGGGCCCATCTGATAGGGAGGTGGAGGCCCTCGCATCATACTGCGTGGACCGTGAGGATGCATCATCATGTCTGGTGGTAGCGAACGGTGTTGCATTTCCTGTTTTTTCCGTTTTTCTTCAAAAAATTCCTGCTGTAATTTCAACCAAGCTACCTGTTCTGGGGTCATCTGATCTCCTTCTCCACATCCTCCTGGTCCCCCCATGTGTGCACCCATTTCGTCTTGTGGAAATGGTTGCATATCTCTAGGACCATGAGGGGGGCCAAAGGGTGGACCTTGGGGACGAGGTTGGCCAGGCCCACCTGGTGGTCCAAGACTCTGAGACTGTGCTATCATAGCCTGTAAGGGGCCTTGCTCAGGTCGGCGAGGTGCGCCATCGGGGCCTCCATCATGGGGTCCACCTTGGGGCTGTGGGGGCCCAGCTGGTGGGGCATCACGGTCGTCTGGGAAGAGCATACGCTGAATATCTCGCAAGGTCTGCAGTGAACGTTGGCGATGCTCCAGCTGTTCTTGAGACAGACCCTCAGTGTTGGCTTCTATGTTTAACAACTCCTGCGCCAACTGCTGCTGTTGTTGCTGCTGCTGCGGTGTCAGACCTGTTCCACCAGGTCCTCCACCTTGTCCCCCTTCTCCTGCCGTTTGAGAATTAAGGCCCGTGTCAGGTTGGTTGACAGGAGCATGGTCAACTTGGGTGGTATTGTTGCTTGGGCTACAGCCAGGAAGATTTTTGGATTCCATGCCTGCAGAGGATGATGCTTCCTGTGGAGGAACACTGGACTGGTTCCCTTGGTTGGAAGGCTGAGACGAGGCAGAATCCGCTATGCCAGTTAAGGACGGTTTGGAACCAGGCTGATGACTCTGATCTTGGGAGTGAGAGGGAGGTTGTTGAGGCTTCGAGTCATTTCGGAGCGTGCTTGCTGCATTGTTCTTTAACAGAGAGAGGGAGAAAAATGCGTACACGTTATAACACATTTATTGATCATGCTGATGTCCAAAAGTATAACTTAACATTCTTACCAAGAGAAGGTGAGCTTTTTCTTTGCTGTTGGAGATATTTTTCATGTGGAAGGCGATGATGTTTTCTGTGAGGCCAGTAAGAACTGCATCAGCTGCCCTGAGGACAAAAAGGGAGACAGTCAGTTACCAGAAAGAAACAATAAGAATGTGTGGTTTGTTGTCTTTTAGAGACAGTGGTCCTCTTGCTGAGTTAATTAAGGTCAACACATTCTGTAAACTGTTGCATACACACCTTCCACCAAGGACTTACATCTTTGATGTCTAATTTTCAAATGAATGTTCATCTAAGTCGAGTGTGTACCTCCAAATATTTGTGCATATGAACATTTGGGGACACAAGTGAAGCAGAGATGGAAAGCAAACACATATCGCACCATGAGCCAAAGCACATAACCATTGTGGACAACAGCACAGAAATACAATTCAGACAACTGACACCGGTTTTTCAATTTGAGCCACAAAAATTCCAGTGTTTTTTTTTTTTTTTCCCTGTAGAATTTTACTGGCATTCAAGTTTCATTGTAATTTCTGTGAAAAGTAGAGATAAGCTTTCTCCTTGAGTACCAGTCACTAAATTATAACCAGTTTAGAGGGTACCTGTAAAATGTGATAAAAATAGATTCGAGCAATAAATTATTGCCATAGTGAAATTTTGCAGCTACAATAGTACATAAAACATGGCTGACTTTGCTATTTGCTTTCTTACTTGTTGGCCATCTCTGTGGTGAAGACATAAACAAGTTTGGAGCCTGGTTTCTGGCCAGTAGGAGGTTCTGTGTTTGACCCCTGGCTTCCCAGTGTATTATGGGATGGTGTGGAGGAGCGACTGAGACCGGTATTGGAGGTAGAATGTGTGACTGAATCCTGGGGCTTCACGTCACTGGAGGTGCAGTCTACAGAGATGAGAGGGATGGATAGTACTTTAGGTCTTCCTATAGGTTTATCTGCACAACAGTTCTACTGAGGTACTGCCACACAGCTGATTGACAGTAGAGGCATCATTAATTAATGCTTGAAAGCATAAAATTTTATCCCAGACATGGGAAATTAACTTGTTACGGCAGCAGTCAGTAGCAATAACAGTAAACTTAACACTAATTACAAAAAGAGCAGATTACATGTGCAAATATGCAACATGAAAAATGTAAGTTAAGACACTTACTGAAGAATCCTTTGTCGTCCTCGTCACTTTCTCCCCCAGAACACCAGTCAGCTCCACTGTACGGCTGCCTCCTCTCTGCCACACACATCCTCTTCACCCTGCTGCTGTCTGTAGATACAGACAGACACACACACACAAGGGGACTTGTATTTGTGCACAGCTTTTTAAAAACAAAATAATACAGTGATATAGGATGGGGCAGTAACATACAGTGTAAGGCATCAACAGAATTATATATAAAAAAAATCTGCTATAAATAATGTGTGCCCCAGCTGCCTGTTACAATTTAATTGGTCTGATAGAAGTACAGGCTCCAGTGGTGCTTACCTTTTTCCTCAGTAGTGGATGTTCCACTCTCTGGCTGTTCAAATGATTCCACTGAGGTGCTTCTCTCCCTTTTGACTTTAACCTTGGAACTTGGCCCAGAAGTCAAACCCTGACCATTCTTTAGCCCCATTCCCCCTGGTACATTCTGAGCCCCTTTGGCACCCAAGGTCTTGGGGTCACATGGTGAGAGCTGTGATTGGCTGCCAGTGCTCCCTGGTTTACCCTGATTGGGCATTTTAGAGTCCATTTGGGTGGCAGTGGAAGGAGACATGACAGGAGGTGAGCGTACCATAGCCTCCGTCTTAGGTTTAGGGCTGACAGAAAGAGAAAACAAAAATCCACAGTATAAGTCATACATTTAAAAATGGCATTAAGACTAGAAATATACTTATATATACTATATAATATACTAAGATAAATGCGTAGAAGGACAAATATAAAAAAGGTATTCATAGGTCATAAAAGAGTCCAGGCTTATATATTTCTATTTTAATTTCCTCCACATAGTTCTGAACTGGTTACTAATGAAATAAGGCAGATGAGGCATATTAAGAAGATATAGTTATCTACTTGATTTTTACAGGGATGCAGAGCTAGAAACTGATATGAGATCTGACAAATACCAACTTGCAGCTACTGTATACCCTTGGCAAAAAAGAAAAATTGTACTCTTTATTTATACTTTATGTCCTGTTATGTCCATTATCTAATCCATAAATATGCAATAATAGACTATGACACAGCTTTTAATAAGGATGTCTCTCACAAATAAAAATGTCAAATGGTCATTAATCTTAAAAAAGACTACAGAGTTACAAGTCCTTATACAGAATTTTAAAAAAGGCTAAGAAAAACATGATTATTAAAATAACCAATATTTTTGCCTCTGTTTTGACTATCTTAGTGCTTCAGGAAAGTTGTGCTGTGCATACATTTTAGTCCAGACTCACTCAGCAATGAGAACTAACTCACGGGGTACAATCACTACTACAATCACCTGGAGCTCTTGAACAGAATCACAAGGATTTTTCACATAATTGGACCCTGGTTTCTGGGTGTCCTCTTCAAACCAACATTCTCTCTTATTTTGGATGGATGCATTATGGCTATTTTGAAACCCACAAAAGTCATTCCCCTTCATCTACTGATGAAGACGTTGTGTCATTTGCCCCATTTATTCATAAATCGCTCATTTTCCTTGTTTTTTTTATGCCAATCGTCAGTATGTTCTATGCACAGACATCCATGATGAATTCTTCCCAATTTGAACACAAGATTAGGTTAGTGGTACTGCAAATTGGATGCTCTTAATCAAATCTGAAACACAGAGATGTGGGCGATATACAAGTGACTACCACTGACTAGTTATAAGAGCAGCTTATTTCAGGCAAGCAGGACATATCCTGGCAGAAAATTCCCTCACCACACCCTAATCTTTCTGTCTGTCTTACATGCGCGCTCACGCATACACACACCAAATGCCAACATGTCCAAAACTGTATCCTAGCACACTTTATGTACATATATACAGACACACAGTCAGTCAGTTGAAAAAAGAAGGCACAGCCAGGATTTTGTCAGAGCAGACAGCCGTTTCCAGAGGCACCAGAACCATTCGTCAGCAGGGAGAACTTTCATGTTAAATGTACTCCCTGACCTTAGATTAAAACTGGAACATAAATTAAGGCCATTTGAGGTAAAAGAATGAAAAATAGGGCTACTTTTTAATTTAACAGTAGGCAGAGTATTATTCAACCACAGTATATCAATATTTGATACAAGAGTTTGTGTGAACCGAATATGTCAAAAGACAGGGCAAAGATAATCTCACAGTTTTCACAACATTTCATACAAAACCTTGGTTAAAAGCCACATACCATTTTCTAAGATTGCAAAGGTAACAGAGTCTTATTTATAATCTTAGTTTCAGTTTGTCAGTTTTGATATTCAATAAAAAGGCTGCGCTCCAATTCTGACCAATCAATAGTCTGTGATGGCTTCACTTGGTTACTACCTTATCTTGCTCACTTTGAGCAAGGTGGTCCTAAAAATAGCACCTAATCCAAAATACTGAAACATCATTAATGAACACTTAAGTCAATCAGCCACACAAGGTATCATTTCTAATGATTCAAATATCTCCATAGGAATCTGTCATCAGACAAAACAACTGCACTCCCAATTTTTGATCAGTAGCTCAGCAACCAATGACTGAAAGTCCTTAATTCGTATACAGTTTTGATACATGGTTGATAGCACCTGGTAGTAACAATACAAAAAATATCTGTATATGTCTTATTACATACTTATATTACAGCTCTATATTATTACCAAGTGCTAGCAAAACAGGGCGTGGAGCCCACTTTGAAGCTCATAAAAATAGTGCACAACTACAAAAACAAAGTTGCGTTACACAGTCTTTCTGTGGTTTTGCATACATGTGGGTATGTTTCAAAAATCTGAATGGAGGCCAATAATACAATTTTCATTGGAAAAGCCTATCGCTAGACCTCAGTGTCATAACTGAGTTTCAATTCATGGACTGAAAGGTAATGTACACAACAAAAACAACAGATTTTACTCAAGCTCATCATCACAGCACTGACATGTAGACCTTTGGCAGGTCAGACAAGCAGTGTTTACTCACCTCTGAGTGTTGGTGGACGGGGAGTTCTTTAGCCTATTGGAGTGCATTGATGGGGCTCCCAGGACTACAGAACAGGGTGGAGTGATAAGCTGGTGAGGACTGCCTGTGTGGGATAGTGGCGCTTTGGCACGCACGTTCCTAGAACCAGGAACAGGATTCCCGATGTTGGAGAGGTTTCCCCGACTGTCTTTTGTCTCCTCTCGCTCTTTCTTCCCTCTCTCCTTTTTGTTGAAGTGTGTTGCTGCTGTACCTGCCGCCGCTGGCCTTTCCTCTTGGACCTCCAACATTCTCTCTATGTCCTTGTCTGTGTGTGGGTGTGTGTGCATGCGAGTGTGTGTATGTGGGTGGGTGGGTGTGTGTGTGGGAGGAGGTGTTTGTAAAACAATAACAATAGTCCAAGAGCTTTTTCTTGTATAGAGTGTATTTATGAAACTCCCCCTAGGGGGCTTTCAATGGCCCTTGGGGACACTGTTGAAAAGAGAGAGGAGAAGAAAAAGTTAACAAAACTGGAAAGGAGTGATGCATTCTAAACAATCTACACATCCATACACATGCACTGGGCTGGGTATGTCTTAGCCATTATAACACAGCTACTTTTTGAATACATATTTAACTGATGGGTCACAGCAGTATTACTAAAATGATCAACACATTTGTTATAAAGCACCTTCATCCTCCAAAAACTGTCACAGGAAAAGGATGATTAAAACACAGTTAAGTTAGAACATGTTAAAATCTGAGCAGAGATAACTGAAAGCAAACATTCTCAAACTAGAGCAGAGATCTGAAAGTAGACATTAAAAAAATATGTAGTTCAAGCCACAGAACTCTGGGAGCTGCAAAGATACCAACAAGTCAATGCAGAGAATAAAGTTCAGTGGAGCAAAACCGAGTGCTGACAAAACCACAGCTTGGAGGCAGACTGGACATTCTAAGACCACGGATGTCTACTGGGTACAGCTCAGCAAGTACTGGCACTTTTGCAGCATCAGCATATGACTACCAATAAATAGAAAAAAGGTGTGTTTGGTATGGCCTCATGCTAAGATAAACATAAGCGTGACAAGAGGACGAAGGGGTGTACCAGATTAACTGATTTGTCTTGACCAAAAGGATTGGTGCATAGTTCTCACTAATCACGTAACCTAATATTGAGTGCCTTAAAGAGGGTTATTGCATTAAAACATATGATATATTCTTACAGTTTACAGGTAATTATGTAGTAGTTTAGGGTAATTAGAATTCACAACTTCTGAAATGACTGCTCATCTCTTGCTGATTATAAAATAATAAATTAATAACACAACAACCCTGTCATTGCAAAAACAATACAAAACAAAACAGAGAGAGAGAGAGAATATATTGCATGAGAATAATGATCAAGAGAGAGCAACTCAGTCAGTCAGATTACATTGTCATCCTGAAAATATTTAGGAGCTCTTCCAAAACACTCAACATTGTAACTGGCTCCAGAGTTCCCTAAGGGAGGAGGAGGTGGAGTGTTTGTGGGGGTTGGGGTATCACTAGAACCAGACAAATACACCAACTCCTGCTACAGTGTTCATCTGCTTTTCACAAGAAGTGATTTACAATTATGAGGTCCACAGATCACTGCTGCACATGAGAGGTTTGCGTCTCCACAGAGGGCGGGCAGAGAAGAGCCTGGGGTATTCACACTATTTGGATTATATTTGGCTGATTATTACCATTTAATTAATCACTGAAATGAGCTCACATTCATTTACGGCAGAATCGGTTGAAAAAACCTCTCCAATACGTGAAATGATGAGTTCTGCATTGCAACAGAGAACACAGTCACACAGACACGATTACCCTAAAGGCACAATTATAAATGTAACCCTACTGTGATTGTGCAGTGCAGAGATCTACACAACATCTTGCAACACCTTTGTATTAACATGCGACCAAAATTTCCTTTTGGTACAATCAAATATTTTCTAACCAGTAGTTTTCACAAATGAGGCTCTATTGCTTGAAAATAGAATGAAGACTGATGGAAAACAAACACACAGATGCATGTGGGGATTCTGAAGAAAGAACTGCAGAGGTTTAGCTACAACAGGTAACAATAATTCACCTTTTGGAAATACTGGAACAAGGATTCATTAATATTTGTGCTTCTGTTTTTTTGTGCTGCCACACATTTTTTGACAAACACACACTATTCTCTCCACTAGCACTGGCACATTTAGGATTTTTTTTTTTTCATGGCCTTGTTCCTCCCTATTTGTCTGAGGTGTTGAACTTTTGTCAATATAACAAATCTCTGTGTCCTTCTGTTCCGAGTCTGAGGGTATAAACAGTAGAGTGAACGTGCCTTTATAACTTGTTTATTCAAAATGTCCTCAACACAGATTTGTAGTTCCTGATATATGATGGCATGTTGCTGACAATCCAGCCAGCCAGCAACTAGATGGAAATGTACTTTTCCAAACTATACTGTGCCACCCCAGGACACTATGCTTTTGCCACAAAGAAAAAAACCTCAAAAACATCTTCAGTGTTTCAGATCATTTTACAGAAAAAAGAAAATCAAACTATAGCTGTGTAAGAGAACTAAAAAATGAACTTCAGACACACTGAAATCCTTGTGTTCAGCATTTCTGGCCATTCATACCACAGCAAAGTGTGAACATGGGATTTTCAGTGACAAAGCTCTTTATTTTAGGGCTAAAATGATTCATCTAGGAATTTTGATTAAAAAAAAAAGGGGGATGTCTTGACGACACTGTACAGAAGATTCTTACTGAAGTACAACACAATTCCACAAAGATAGCCCAGCACAAAAATCAAATGTGTAAAAAGGCAGAGAGCAAGAAAGAGAAGACATAAGTGAAACTGTTAGACATTTTTGATCATTTTAAGATTAAGTCTTTTAGTAAAAAACTGGTACTATAGCACTATAATTTTAGCATGTATCGAAGTTACGTTACCCTAGACAAAAGATAAATAGAATGCCATTTAACTGTAGTGAATGGCTACATTTAACCTTTTCTTAGCTGTGTTGACAATAAATACAAGTTTTCTCCTGAAAACTATGGTGTACTCACAGAAAATAAAAAACTGTTTTTCTTTCCAGCTGTATGCTAATGTACAGTGATCAAAAACAATGGAAGACACTACCATGCAATCCTTTAACAGTGGATATCTGTCTATACATAAATGTATGTCATATTAACTAATGTCAGTATACAAAACAACTGTCAATCATCTGTTCCTTCCAATCACACACTAATGGGGGACTCCTAATTGGGGAACTTACTGACACGACTGTCATAAATAATATGCAACGATCAGATGTGCACAAAGTAGCTGACCGCAGGTACACACAACAAAGCACTGCACAGTTAATCAGCGTTCCTCTTCCTCAGTCTCCAGTTAAGATGCCCAACTGTCAATCACGAAACACACAAGAAACTGCAGGTCTGGAAGTCATTGGGAAACCCTCTTAAAAAAAGATTTTTTTCTCTCTGATATATATGAAAAGAAGTCACAAAGTAGTTCAGTTAGATTCGGGTTTTCAAATGCGGGTCGAACTATAAGGGAGTGTTTCATTTCACACTTTTCACACAACATCCATCGTATGTTGGCAGAGACCAGCACAGAGAACAAACCTTCCTACCGCTTCAGACAAATTCCTCTTAACAGGGGATGCTTCATACCAGTTGAGCATCTGCTGGGATCAATAAAGGAACAGGAACCGTGACCTTGCTGCCAGCCTGGTCTACTGCCTTTATGTTTTAACTCAACAATGCTGCAGATATTATTTTACAGAAAGGTATCTGGGGGTCCTGAAGTGAAAGTGTGCAAACACACACACCATACCTCCAACTACTCAGTCCTCCTCCTGGCTGTAAAAAGAATCTGAACTAAAGCATAAAGCCATAAGCATCTGACCATTAAGGAAGATGTTTTTTGAGCTTTGTAATCTACAGGGATTTGGCAGCATTATGAATATAAAGTCCAGATGAGTCAATACTCACACATTCATCCACAGCTTCTGTATAATTGCTATGGGACCAAATGCAGACAGATAGGAACATATACAAAGAAAGTGGAATACTAAGGAGTGTTGCCTAAATTGTTTAGAGCAATTTAAATACAATGTATTTATTTTAAATAATTGTAAAAACATATACAAATATTTTCAGGGTAATATAATGATGGTATTTATTTTGCCAGGTTCCATCCCAGTTTAAGGAGTTGAATTCCACTGTTGCAGAACCATAATCAGCTGAGCGGCCTACAGTGTTGAGGAAACACCTGTATGCTCACCTGTGGAGGTGCTTCTGACAGCAGTCAGAGTCCCACTCCCAAACTAGGGAACTTGCCACTCCCTACAGTGCACAATCCTGACTCACACTCAGCGCCTATAGAATGTTAAGAATGCCGAGCATCACAGATAATGGAGTTTTAAAACTACCAATGACAAGGTCTGAAAAGACATCCCGCACCAATAGTAATAAACAAGCACACAGCGACCATTTCTGCCTGAACCAACCTACCTAAGAAATCAGTTCCCTGTGCAAAAATTCTATTTTCATACATCTAATTTTATTAAGAATTTAACGGAAACCCCTTGGAAATCAAAACCAAGAAAAAGCAAGCTCACTCCTGTTAAATGGCGAAGGACTGAACTCCTACATAGCAACTGCCTGCAGAAACATCTCCACATTTGTTCTCATTAGAGTTACGGTAGTTATCAACTTTGATTGCAAATTACAGACTTTAAGATATTTTGTGAAAAATGTGATCACAGCAAGTTCTTTCTCAAAAGTGGATCCCGGTCATCATTTCACTGTTGAGTCATTCCCACATTTTTGACTTGGTTGGCTTTGGTCAGTTTTGGCTTTCGATTTCTTGGAAGATAACGTATGTGACGTCACGTCATTCTGTTACTGCTTATCACGGTGGCAGGTACCTTGTTGAATCAATTACACTTGTTGAAGTGGGGATAAAAAAATATGAGGGTTCTAAAAAGACATGACTAATTTATACCCATAGTGAGGTGGCAAGGACAAAAAGGTTCTAAAAAAAAAAAAATCAGTCTATTCACCAAGTGTGCAATCAGTGTCTGTCCACACACACACACACACACACACACACACACACACACACAGCTGACTCACTACTGATACTCTGCTGGTGTAGCCTGGGCAGAGTGCCACATGTGGCGGCCAGCTCCAGCAGCAGGACTGGCACTCAACACTCAGCCTGCTGCGATCTCACTCACACACCCTGTGAACCCAACTCTGTCAATCTGCCCTCTGTCTTTGCATCTCTGAGGAAGTGGCTGTGTCCTGCTTGTAGACACACACACACACACACACACACACACACACACACACACACACACAGATAGCATTGAACTTAGCATGAGACAAAGACGCTAAATAAAGAAACCAATGTACGACTACTGTCAGCAATACCAACTCGTGGTTGCATCAATCTGTAACACATACTGTGAAACTAAAAACCTGGTACTTACGAGAAAGGATGTTTAAATATATTTAGAGACGCTCCTAACTAGAGCAGGAGTAATGGTGTATTATGAGAGTGCCCACTAAAGTTCACAGGTTAAAATGGGATCACAACTGAGTAATATTCAATCGCGCAAACATAAACAAAAATAAGCTAATGTGTTAATTTACATATTTTGTCTCTAGATGGTGGTGAAAGCTAAAATTTGATAATCTTCAGGGAAACTCTGCTGTCCTCTGTGCAGGCCCTTCTATCTTTCTTGATCATGCTGTCTGGGCTTCAACTCCCTCCCTCCATCAGTCCTGGCAGTCGCTCCCACACTCGCGCCACATTCCTCCCCTGTACACACTGAGAGGACATCTCCCTGTGGCTAAACCCATTGTGGGAATTCTCAGTGCCCTGGCCCTTTAGACACCACGCAGACGTAGAGGTGTAAATGATGCTGGTGGTTGATACTAGTCAATCACATATCACTTCTTACAGACACTAATGCCGACACTAAAGCCTGACACAAAAGAAGACAGTTTAGGGCAAAACATTTAAAACCTGAGTTTTCATTTCATGAATAATATGAATTATTTCAACACCAATTAACAGTAGCAAAGAAACAAAAACACATCCTTGATACATGCAACCATGCCTGTGAAAACATTCTACTGCAGTTTATTCAACAGTTCAGCTATTAATCTGCACACCGAAGTACACATTTACACTGACTGTGATGGAAACATAACCTTTTTGGCAGAGGTGCGCACAGCTGAAAACCTCACTAAACCTGGACTTATCTGGCGCAACATCACATACACCAGGATGATTTACACAAGCAGAAATAAGAGAATCCTTCCATTTACCTCACAAAAGCTCTGTCAAACCTCTGACTTACATGTAAATTGTGAGCCCATGACTCTGACATCACAGTGTGAGCATGGAGAAAATGAACTGACCATGATGACGTGTGGGGAAGAGAGATGCTCACAGAGGCCCCAGTGCTCAGAGCACACCATTTCAGCACTCTCCCAAATAAAAGAATAAAACAAATCAGAAAGTATTGAAATGTATCTTGTTCATTATTTCACCTGCTGTAATCCAAGACTCGAAAAGATGTTATTCACACCATTTTAGAGAGATTCGTTCAACGTGTGGGTGTTGATTACTGGTTTCAGCTTCAAGGCTACAGACAAGGTCCCAGTTTTTAAAAAAGGTTTTTTGAAAAGGATTTTTATTAAATCAATTTCATATCTGGGGGGCTTTCAGAAACTGGAGGTTTAAACAACCCAGAGGCAGTGAGGCTAGTTTATGTTTCTTTGTATTGTGGCAGAGGTAGGTGGGCATGGGAGATGTGAAAACAACCATCTCTTAACTGTGCTGCTAAGTTACAGCCACTGCTCTTCTGTTAGCATGTGTCAATTCCAACCTCTTTACTGCCCAGCAGATGTGGAAGTGAGAAGGTCAGTGACATCTGAAGAATGACAAAAAGGCCACCCAAAAATGGAAGGGGTTGCTTACTCAATCTAAATAGACTAAGTACAGTAATACGGTACTGTAGTTTGAATGCAGACTGAAAGGAGATCAGAGTAATTGTGCTTGTTAAAAAGACACTGTCAATCCAGTTATTGGCCCAAGCCTTGGCTATTTGTAGCAGTCAAAAGTTGAGGGTACCATTGCTGAGGTCGTGAAGGAACATCACAGACTCTGAGTTCTACCAGTGCGCAGCTTTCTTCTCCAGTTTCAGCCAGGTGAAAAGACCATCGGTGCAATAAATGTCAATTGCAGCAAAGGTAGGTGAACGCAGAATAAAAGATTCTGGCTCAGACAGCATTTCTAATAATGCTGTATGGGCAGCACCATCCCAAACATGAGGCCTCTTTTACAACAAACCACTCCACACCAGTGCAGAACAGCTTCCAGTCCTATCTCTAGATTTACCATTTACCAAGGTAACTCCATTACATTTGCAAATGTAAGCTATTCAAGGTTAGGTTATGACTAGCTCAAATTCATACATTTTTAAACATAATGGGCTTAATGTGCTTAAGTACGTACTTATGTGTATTTGTAAATTTAGACAGAGTTAACACTAAAACTGTTCAGGGGCTTTCACTTACATTACCGTGGCTCAATCTAAATCTACTATATTTTGCTGTAGATGTAACTTAAGTCTTCTGATCAATCAGCTCAGAAAATGTTAGTTAATATACATTTACAACATGGAAATATCAAAGATTAATTGCTAAATCAATAAACAGTTTCTTGTGCCATCAACTGCAACATCTTTAAATGGAAATGCAAAAACTGGAACTTGTGATTGGAAACTCCACCAAATGTGGAAAGAAATTTTGTTGCCTGCCAAGTCACAGTCTCCTGGAATTAAATAAAAAAATGCACATCTTACAATACAAGACAAACTCTCCCTTTATATGACATTAACTATAGGTGACTCAAACGAACATATATATATAGCAAATAAGTTTGACTGTTAATCAAATTATTTGACAACGAATATACAAGTTCCATAAAATGAAACTAATTACAACGCTTTTGTTTTTAAATGAGATTACAAAATGAAAAAAAGAGGGCACTAAACTGCACAGGAATGATACATGCCAATACACAGAGGAGGGAAATCCTTAGTCACATTACATCAGTATCCATTTCCCTACGTCCTTCAACTCACTGTGGTTTTTGGTTAACACACATTGAATAAGATAGAAGACACACCACATAGAAAGCATTGTGAAGAAGGTACAGGGGCAAGGCTGTGGCTGCAGTATCTGCAGATCAGAAAACAAGACCCAGAAGATAGTTCATAATTAACTCTGCTCTGAGGTCCTTTACATCAAGAGGCATCGTAGGAAGAAACTCTCCAACTGAAGGCCTTTCTCAATATAATGCAGCTATCAATGTGGGCATCTCCACCGATAAATGTCAACGAGATAGGAACAGATATTGGGAAAAGCTTGCTATTGTTGTAAATCAGTGTTATGCTCGTAAGTGTTTTGTCTCACTGTAAGAAGAAGCACCGCAAAGCTCGATAATATATCAGAAATCTGTCTCGGGTCAAATAGAAATACTTTTACCGTAACTTGATAAGTATAAATGCATCCCCTGCAGTCTACATTGAAGAGATGAACATTGAAGAGTTGCCTCATAAGACTGACAAGGA
Source organism: Pao palembangensis (assembly GCA_015343265.1). Classification (NCBI taxonomy): domain Eukaryota; kingdom Metazoa; phylum Chordata; class Actinopteri; order Tetraodontiformes; family Tetraodontidae; genus Pao; species Pao palembangensis. Next base: position 16,896,432 of record CM027084.1, read on the forward strand.
AAAGCGTGCGAAATTGGACACATATCTCTTAATTCTCAACCATCTATTAAGAACTGATTACTGTAAACATTTTACACTGTATAATAAAGGGTGCAACTCACATGTTGTTGCCACATCCTATGGTATTTGTTTCTTAGTGTTTATATTTAGACTCCTCCGCTGCAATTACAATGGCAGGATCATATTTAGGAGTAGTCGGCCATGGACATATGCTTGGGAGAAGTGCAAAGATGTTTGTATGAAGAAACAGGCTGACACAAAAGGACAAAAGAAGGCATGGTTAGGATTGGTTACCTCAGAAGCCCCCTGCCCTTTCAGCAGGGCTTCATATGGAGAACCAGGTATCAGGTCCACTGGGCACTGATGTCGGCTCCCCACACGACTCCTCCCAGTCAGCCACGGAGGCTGGACAGGAACCGGGCCCACTCACAATCGTTTATACCCACAAGTCATTCACACCTTTATGAGAGAGGAAAAAAAAATGTCATTGATAGAAATAAACAAATGCAACTCAAGACTTGGTTTAGAGTACCATATCTTACATAACCAGAAAATAGCTTCAGCCATCAAAGGCCATAAAAGTAGCAAATATCCACCTTTTAAACGTAGACACTAATAGATATGTTTCTACTTAGTGGTGTAACTGAAACTACTATCAATAAAAACTATTATACACTAGATAGCTTCTTTACTTCAAATCTGACAGATCCAAAATGCTAACAAAAACAGACTTTTAGCTCAATGCTAAAAGGAATCACATTTAAAGTAAAGGCAAAGTACTACACAAAGACATGCGTCTTTGCTGTCTACAAATTAAACACACAAAGGTCGAGTTAAGGGAGGAACTCTTTTTCAGTCTCAACATGCGGAATGTACGTTTTAAAACATTCAAAAACACCAAACTTTTACCTTACAAGTTGTTCAGGATAACAGACTAAAGGGCCCATAACAACCAGGTAAAGAAGCTAGAGATTTCCTCATTTTCATTATGTGGAAGAAAACTATACATGCAAGACATCAGTATGATGTGGGATACACTTTTTTTTCCCTTTTTTAAACAAAAATGAGTCTAAAATGTCTTGGGTTTTTTTGTCTATGCAGTTCACCTCAAAAAAAAAGGTGAACATGTGAACTTTTCTCAAAATGAGAGTAGCTCCTCAAGCTCGTCCTAAGTAAGCTTTTTATCCATCAAATTACCGCAATATGATCTACTGAAATAGAAAAGTATTAGCCGAAAGTAAAACTATCACTTTCTTTCCTGTGTTTAGCTCCCTAGTCTTGCTACAGCAACACAGCCAACACAATGCCATAGAAGTTTCTCACAAACGGGCCAGGTCGAGGAAGTCTCTCAGAACACAAGCAGATCTCTCCAAAGCCACAACTCTTCATAATAAAGCACGAAACTGCTACAACACAGATTCGACTTCTCTGTGAAATCTCAGTGCCTCACTGGACAACTCTTGGCGGACAAAGTAATTCCATGGCGCTTGAAACTCCAGGAACTTTTTTTCTTTTTTCCTAAAAGAAGTTGTTCCTGTTTCGCCAGAGCTGGGGGGGGGAAGGGAAGACTTCAGCACTTGCATTCATGGAGCGTCGGCCAGCGCGAACAAAGTCTTCCCCGAAGAGGGAGGCACTGGACGGCGGCTGAGAGCGAGAACAACGACGTCTTCCACAAACACAAGCACACAAAAAACACACGGCAAATGCCATTTATTCCAGCGGTTTGGTGGCTAATGAGACCATCCAGGCTGCGCTCGGGCAAACGTTCGTTTTCAAGTTGTGCTAGCTCTGTTAACAATGTAACAATTAAATCGCTCGGCAGATGATATGGCTGGCCGACACAATCAGCAGCAAAGGCCTATAATCTCCATACGCCTTTATAAATCATATTACACACAATTTTTAATAAAGGAAATACAATACCAGCGGTGTGGTACTCCCGAAGAATGCAAAACATGCATGCTGCATTGTATCCTTTTTTCATTTTAACGAAGCACGGGCGGTATTCCATTATAATGGGGTAAAAACCAATATTTCTCCGCGGGTTTTACAACACGCTGAAAACATCGTGAATAATCCGCTTCTGGTGCGCTCGTAAAAAAAAAACAAAACACCAGCGTTCACGATTGAAAAGGTGCTCAGTGTCTACAAGGCCAGACACGACGTGGGTTTGCTAGCCAGCCTTCGGGGACATAGGCAGGAGAAGAACGGATACCGGAGTGAGATGTCCCCGGGAGGAGGACCCGCGTGTGCCCGTTGCCAGGAGGCGAGCTCTGGTAAAGACAGTTTACACCTGGAATTGGAGTAAAAAAGAACCCTCACCTTGAATGATGGCTTAATTCCCGTTTTCATCGATCGACACAATCATATCGTAGACTTATCTAATCACAACATTATGACGGAAACATTATAAAATAGAAAGGTGTCTCCCCCCTTTCGCCTGAGATTTCCAGTGGTCCTACTCCATTACATCCCAGTCAAGATTTCCTGTCGTCTCTCACCCCTCCGTTCTAGCGCGATGGTTTAACCCGAATTCTAAGTAGCAATTCTAGGTCAGGTCTGTGTGCCAGTGAGAATGTCTGTCTGTTAGCAGCAAGACACCGCCACACCAATTTCCAGTAAAACAGTAAATAAATTAACATTAAATCCATCTGCATTATCATTTCTAACTGCTTTTGTTTAATTGTTTTGTAAGTGACGTTAAACTTCCTCATGATAAAACCTAGTAGCAGCAAATCATCAAAATTGTGAAAATTCATACAGAGAAATATGTTAAAGTTTAAAAGCACATATAATGTATAAAAAAAACAATTAGGTAGATTAACTGATTTTTTTCCATCTATTTAAAGATTAGAAATGAGTCTCTAATTGCAGTAATTGCAGCTGAGTTAAGAAAATAAAACTTTTTCCTGCTTTTCATTATGGAAATTTTCCTCCATGTAATAGTTGAAAGAGTTCACTGTTCAGGAATTTGCAACCAATTCATTCTTTTATTTCTCCATATTCTTTTGATAAATGTCAAGATCAAATTACTTGGCCTGTTAATCAGCAAACTAGTTCCTTTACAGTGTTGAATTCAGATGCATTTGTAACTCAACATAAGTTCCTATTTGAAATGTAAATATATGGATTCAGAAGCCTCAGTTCAGTTTGTTTTACAACAAGGGTCTACAAAATATTTCTGTGCAGGGCTGATAATTTAATTGGAAAGTTACTTTGCATGTTGTTGTCATAGTCCAGTCTAACGTATATATGCCCAGTGTGAATGGCTGCATTCATGCCAGCTGACTAAAAGGAGGCTTGTTAACATGAGCGTAACACAAGTGTAACAAAAAAGAGCAAACAAGCAACTTTCAGACAACTTCACAAGGTATATACATTAAATATCTGAAATGTTCGGAAATACTGTTGTTATAGTACGTGATGAAGTACATGGTTTACAAATTATGTTTTATGGAAACACACAGACACACACTCACACTATTGGCCTATGACAAGCCTCAGAGGAAAAATAAACATTGTTTACATGAAATCAGAGAGTGATCCTGCTTAATATTTAATCAAGATATCCTTAGATTCCAACCTGAATTTGTAATCTCAACATAGGACTTAAATGAAGTGGTGTTTAAGTGCAGGTATCATTTGCTAAGATGTGTTTGTGTGTGTGCGTGTTTCTGAGGTCCTGGGTTTAGTGAGGAATTAATAAAGGTTAAGTTAAAACCTAGTTCCGAGTTATTCAGCTGGGCTATTTACAATAAAGAGAGTTCAGTGTAGTAAACATTGGCATTGTCCTTTGAATATTTTTTTTTTAAAGAGGAGATTTACTATTTTTTGTATTTAGCACCAGCAGCACATTTGCTGAAAATATCCAAAATGTCAAAACACCAGGAAAGAGACCAGTAGTGAAAGATGATTGAGGGCTAAATACAAAAAATAAAGATGGCATGTTCGAAAACGCATACATTTTGCAATTAGTGCTCTTATAATATTGGATGAATGAAATCACTGTGGAATAAACTTTATGTAACAGTAAAATGTTTCAGATTCTCAGCAAAACTGTTAAAACAACTGGCATTAAAACAAAAAAGTTTAAATTTTTACATTAAAATAAGCCAAAAAAATTGAAAGAGGAAACGTTCAAATTCGCATAGCTTCAGACAGTAATTAGCTTACCACGAAGTGGTTTTTGAGCTAGTTTGAGGCTGAAACTGTCTTTTAAGCTTTCTGTATGTGGGTGTTGCATACCACGTTGCTTTTTGAATATATCATGCATGTCTGTATGGCATCAGGCTCATTGAAGCCTTTTTAGGGCAACGAGCACTGCGGGATGACATAGTTCACAAAAATCACAGAATGTGAGCTGCATATTTGTGACTTTTGACAAGAAGGCCATGACTGTAGGACATGTTTCTGCATGCTAGCAGAGATCAGTGACACACCACAAAGCTCTCTCTTTTTCTGTCTTTCTCTCTCTCTCACACACACACACACACACACACACACACACACACACACACACACACACACACACACACACACACAAACACTTGCTCACATCCAATGCCCTCCCTTCTCTTGTGTGTGTCAGTGTGTGGGTGTGTACATGTGTGTATGATAAACCCCACTGGTGGAAAAACAGTAGACTGGCAGTATTCCCAGACTGAGTTGCATTAGACATACACACCAGCAAAGCTCTTCAGGTCAATGTTATGGCTCTCGACTGCTGCAACTTACTGGCATGACTAACCCAGAATAGTTTGGAAATAGAGGAGGAACAAAATCCAAATTTGCCCTGGAGTTGCATTTAAACTATAAGACTAGAGGAAACAGAACCACATTTATTGCATTATGGGCACATCCTTCTCTATGCCTGCGTGCGTGGGTATGTGTTTATCGTTTAGCAGGAATGTGCTTGTGCGTGTTTAAGCACCAACAGCGACTGTTAACTTATTGTATTACCATCTGCATTATTTAAAGCTTCAACAAACAGTCTCAGATTGGGGAGATGTGCAGCAGACAGGAGGGATGGCGTGGGCTGGCCATGTGATACATTTCATTGATCTCTCCGATTATTAACAAACACAGACACATAGCTGCCTTCAGATGGATGGAGGAGACGGAGGTGTGATGGCCTGGAACCAGGATGGGGCTAGCTGTGTTTCAGCAGAGCCTAAAGCCACCTGGGTTATCAAAATACTGACACAGTGAGCTCACTCACACAGCGGTGAGGTCACTCACCGGAGCGCGGCAGCCTGACCAATCACCAGTCAGCCTATTATCATGGTATTCAGTGTTGCTATGAGTAACAGAGACAAGCACTGCCTCACAGATCCCTAATGATGCACAGCAAACTGGCTTATTCTGTTTTGTCTTCGCATTTTTACTGCTGCTCTTCCTAAGACATTCTCTCGTGTTTTTATACTCTATATTTGGGAACTTAAGACCCCAAACACTTGATTCACATGTGTTTTGACATCATTTCCTTTCCTTTCTCTGGCCACCATCCTTTGTTTACTGTCCCCTGTAGCAGTGTTTTCTGCATCTCAGCTGTGGCAGGTGAGGGTAAACAAGCTCGAGGACTGAAACAATGTTAATTAACCGATCATTAACGAGTCAAGGCGGACCCCTGAGATCTAAACACTTACCCACCCACCTGTGCCTCACCGTTTCACTAACTGGACTGTTAATGACTAATCAGAGGCAAGAATGATTAGATTGCTTCCTAATGGGAGGGATTAATGAATGCACAAGTCAATTATGTCTATAAGAATGAGGCCTTTACACTAACACTGCTGCTACAAGTAAAAGTGCTGCACCTATTTCTTCCTACATCGGTGCTACCATATTAGCTCTATGTACTCAAGTTTCAAAAAGTGCCATGTTTAGATTCTTACTACAGCTCTGCTGCATCAACAAAGGACAAGGCATCTACTTAGAGTGAGCTGAGAAGAAGAATAATAGGAATAAAAATATAATGCAAGAAATATTAAAATCTCACATATTTTTCAAAGCCAGTTACACTTTAAAGGCGAAATAATGCTGAAAATGCCAGGCCACAGCATCCCAAAGAATTCCGTCATGATAGACGCCTTTGTAACGCAAGTAACGCTGCATTTGTGCCATAATTAAAGTTGCTTTCCACTGTGGCTCGGATCTCGCAGGGAGGGGAGCAGACATCATGGTAGTAGTGTGCCACCCAAAGAGAAATACATCCTGACTCATGGAAGGCGCATTCTCTTCCTCCCCGCTATCTCTGTGTGTGAGGATGCTTACTGAGAGGAAACGATAGATGCAGACATTCCACAACCCTCATTCCCCTCACTCTATCTAGTTGCCATGGGAACCAAAGCAGATGGGAGACAGGTTCATATCGGCCTCCCTCAGGTCTGCAGTCACAGTCCCCCCCCACTTTTCTTTCTTTCTTTCTTTCTTTCTTTCTTTCTTTCTCTCTCTCTCTCTTTCTCTCTTGCTCCTCTCCGTCTCCCCTCCGTGTGTGTGCGTGCTGTCAGAGCCGGCTGCTCCTGTGTGGGCCACTGATACTCGCTGATTAAAGGAAGTTATAATTTGATTTTCTCAGCAGGCGCCGTTTAATAGAGCAGTTTAACTAAAGCTGTGCCATCCCCAGGGCTTATAGAAGGAGAGGGAGAGAAAGAAAGAGGGAGATATATGGAAGAGAGAGAGAGAGAGAGACTTGCTAATCCCAAACACTGAGCATTCACCTCATGCTAAACTCCCACTCCCACTCTCCAATTCTAATTCTGTTTGCCTCTTTTACTGTCTCTCTCTCCCCCTCTGCTCCTTGTCTTCCTCTCACTGTTTATTCCTTTGCCTGTTCATTTGTGCATCCCTCTCCTCCCCCTCCCTCCATCCCTCCTCTGCTCCCTCATTTCTTCCTCCTTTTTTCAGGAAGGGGTCTGTCTTGTGTGTGTACAAGGTGGCAGCATTGCTGACCCATTGTGATAATAGAATTTAATTATTCTCTCTAAAGCCAAAATCAGCCCCATCACCACCCCCCCACCGCCCCCTGCCACCCGTCTGTGGTGTGTCTTTTACTTCTCCCTTACCGCCCCTCTCCCCTCATTCGCGCATCTCTCTTCTCCTCTTTCCTGCCGCCACCACTGCCCCCCCGCCCCCCCGCCCCACCAACCCCTGCCTCGTTCTCCAGCTATTTCAGACCCATTTAGCGGGATAAGCATCTTGAGACAGACAGAGGGTTTTTTGCTCTCTTTCAGAGCGAGGCGAGGAGAGGATATGGAGACTGGCATCTCCGTGCCCGCCTCAGAATACCAAACAGGGGCCCGGGCATCTTAATATGCAGTGTGGGACAGAGGCGGAGATCAAAGAGAGGCGCAGACAGACAGACAGAGCAGAGAGATGGGTTTGGTGAGGGGTGGGTGGAGGGGGAGACAGAGCCAGGCAGAGATGGAAAGGTGAGAAAGGGAGGGGGGTTAGTTCTTTCATTTCTCCTCATCTGCGCATCCTTTGCCTCCCATCATCATTTCTGCTCCTGCGTCACTCCCCTGACCTTAAGAAAAATCGACAGCTTAATTACCACAGCGTACAAATCAGCGCACATGACCGTGCATTGTTGTGTTTTTGTTGAGGAGTGGAATTGTGCTCGGTTTCACCCTCCGCTTCTTTTTTTTTTTTTGGTTGTTTTTGCGTCTCCGGGGGTGTTGGATGGTGGCGGTACCTGCCCCTCTATCTCCTCAGTCAATTAAGATCGTGAGTAGCTGTCCCTGAAGCAGTGTAGACAGGCTAAATGAAAAGGCAGTGGATGTGAAATATGAATCATTAGAATACTGCAAGGACAGGCGGGGGGAGGGCGGGAGGGAGAGAGGGTCTGGTAGAGAGATAAGGAAGGAAAGGAATGGAAGAGAAAAGGAGAGGAAGAATGAGAGAGCAGATAATAAAAGATTAACGTCACGCTTCTCAGAGTGGTGGAATTTCAAAACCCTCCAGATCAAATTATTTATCCCTGTCTATAAAGACAGAGAGGAAGATGAGGCAGAGGAGGGCTGGTGGAGGGCTGGGAGAATGAGTAAGAAGATGGGAAATGGAGTGGAATGCATGGAAGAATGGCGCTAAAACCTCTCCTGCCGCCTTTGATGACGATGCTGACAGCAAAACAAATATGGCATGCGTGTGGGTCTGCCTGCGTTTGTGTGTCAGTTCTAAGACAGAAAACTAGAGAGAGAAAGAGAGAAAGTGCAGGCAGATGTCTGCGTTCGCTCAGTGGGAGGCTCCAGGCTGTTTGCCGAGGACAGAGAGACAAGAGAGGGAGAGGAGAGAAAGAAAGACGGAGAGAGAGAGAGTGAGAGGGGCGGATTAAAATGAAACCTGTTTCTCTTTGATTCTTCCCTAATTTGCAGTGAGATGAAGAGCACTGAGAACAAACCACCTACGCAAAACGGTGCCACACACACACACACACACACACACACACACACACGCACGGAAACACAGTTATATTCGCGTGTGGCTCACTGGTGTGTCTCACCGGTGACATTGACATTTCTCTACATGGATTGTGTTACCCCTGCCTGACTACAGCTCTCCTGTAATTTGAATTCATCCTCACCCCCTCAACTGCATTTTCCACTCAACATTTGCCTAAAAAAAGAAAACTCTACAGAACAATTGTGCCGTCATGTGTTGCGACAGAGCGCGTTGCTCGGATACACACTCATCACGCATGTGAAAGCATAAACACGAGCGCGTGCACGGGCAGGCGCAAAAGTCCTTCCTCATTAGCCCTGATTCCTTCTGAGTGACATCTTTAACAAAAGGATGCAGCAGCCTCTGCCGCCATGGCAACAGCCTCCTCCATCTCTGTGTGGTGCTTTAGTCTGTTTATATGATGGGATCTTGCGCTCTTCTCCCCTCTCACTCCATCGCTCTCTCTCCTTATCTTTATTCCTCCCTCTTTTCGTTACTCATTCTCACTCGTTGCAGTTTCTCCCCCCATCCCACCCCTCTTTCCTCCTCTTCCTTTAGCCTTCTGCCTTGCTCCCTCTTTCAACTATTGTCTTCCCACCATCCTTTAAGGACATTCACTGGTGACCAGCTGCTTGTCAATCAGAAAAAGATATCTGTGGATATAAAGAGAAAGGCTGACACGGATGAGTGCATACCTGCCATGCTGCGTGTGTGTGTGTGTGTGTGTGTGTGTGCGTGTGTGTCCATGCATCTGTGTGTAAATTTAAGCATGGGAGGCTTGCAGGAGATTCTGATATCTAGGCCACAGGAGTCTAAGGCAGTCAGTGTGTCTGGTGTCACAGCAAATCAACTGTCAGCTGTACACCACCTGCCTGCCCACACACACACACACACACACACACACACACACGTACCAAATCTAAAGAGAAGAGACTAAGAATAGAATGCCCAGAGTGTTACTGTTTCTTCCTCGTCCCTCTCTCTGCTCCCCTGCCACCATCAGCAGCAGTGTGTGAGTGGCCTCCAACATGGCAAGAATCCTCCCTGCATTCGTCCCGTTCCCCCAGAGCTCGGCCCAGCCCCTTTCTCTCCCTCGGTGGAATGAGTCACCTGCATGGTTCCGCTCCTTCTGCACCTTCCGCTGAGGTCTGAGGAGAAGCTCATGCAGGCGGCCGGCATGTGCAGCCCCCCTGGTGTACATGTTTGCCATTAGCGACAGCAAAAGTAGGGATACAAAGTGGTAAAAACACAAGAGATACCTCTGAAGCTGCATTCGATCTGAGGCCAGCAGGGAGGTGTGCTTGTGTTTGTGTGCTGTGCGTGCATGCGTGCATGCATGTGTGGTTTTAGAGGCCTAGACCACTAAATCATCTCCAGGGAGGGGTTTTCAGGGGTCTGCGCACACATTAATGCATGAGATATTAGACAAGATGGAGTACTTTATACATTTCCATTAATGGTTTGGCCTGTTGTATACCTACATGATACGTGTGTGTGTGTGTGTGCGTGTGTGTGTGCGTGCGTGTGTGTGTGTGTGTGTGTGTGTGTGTGTGTGTGTGCAGAGACAGAGACGCGTGCATGCTGGCTCACACGTAGCGTATTTGTGTTTGTGCTATGCTTCCCAGTCTGGTCCCTCTGTTTCTCTGCTGTCTGTGGCCTCCTCTTCCCCATGAATACTAATGCGCTTCAAACCCCAGAGATCAACCCTCCTCCCTTTCCCCTCCACCCCCCCTTCCTCACCTCCCACCCTCCCTCCTCTAACCATGCCTTCCTTCGCCACAGACTCCATTCACATCTCCACCCTCTTTACCTTTCAACTTACCCCCCTTTCATCTAACCTTTTACCACCCATCTTCTCCTCCTCCCCAAAGCCATCCCTCACTTCCTCTTTCCCTCTGCCTGACTTCCTGCATCTGGGGAGGACCCAGTATCCCATTTACCACACTTTACTTCTCTTCTTTTCATCTCATCTGCTTCCTCCTCTCTCCCCAAAGTTAGATCTTTGCTCCTCTTTATTTCATGTTATATGTTACATTGTCTTCTTCACTCCCATACAAAACATGTATTCCTCTCCTCTCTCCCCTCTTTCCTTCCTTACTTCCTCTTTCCTCCCCTCCCTCTCATTTCCTGTCCTCTTTTTATCCACTGATGAAATGCACCAATCCAGCACTGATTTTGGGCTAATACTGATGCAGAACACAACATCTATTCCAGTTTAATCTGTTTTATGGGTCTTTTTTATGCTGACAACACAAGCACACTTTTAATAACATTTGGTAGTTATTAATTAAGTCTATGTTTTTTTAAAGGATCCTATTTTACCCCTTGATATGAGTCATTTAAAGGAACAGATCACCAAAAATGATGAATTAGCTCCTTGCAGGACTGCTGGTAAAGAGTAAGTTAGTTGAGTTAGTTCGCTGCAGTATTTCAGTATTTGGAAATGTAAAAAATTTAAATGTGTTTTATTTACACAGATCAGTGAAATGAGATCTGTTGCCACGTGATGTAGTCGGGCACATAAGGATAAGGTGAAAACAGATGTTTTAAAGCTGACCATTAATGATTAGATGACTCAGGAAGCATCTTAAGATGCTTAAGAGTGAAAATGGCCCCTCTGAGGCCACAAAACACTGTTAGTGTTGTAAAGGTTTAGAAAGGTGAAGCTAAGCATCTTCAAAAGTAACATCTGTAATCCGCAAAATGAAATGATGCAAATTTCATCATGTACATCATGTTTTTTTTATGTTCTGCTTCGTCTGGTCCTGTTTAGGTTGCCATGTGACAGGCACATGATTTGCAACAGACAGTATATTTTAGACCTTCATCCCAGATAGATATTGGATTTGCACTTAAAGCCGTGGTCTGAGCTCAGGTCAATGGACCCCTTTCCTTCCCTTGTCATCCTGTCTAGTTTCCTCGCTGTTCCTCGTCCTCTTCTTTTTGCCTCATCTCCTCTGTTCTTTACACTTTCTCAAGAGGACATGTAAATGAGGTCAGCCACGCTGAATGCACCCACCGTAACATTCAGGTGTGAGTGGAAGTGCACATCAGCACATGCATGAACAAACTGAGGAGCAGCACCGGGGATGTTCCTCTTCAGCCGAAAAACAGTCAAACAGACAGTAGAGCAATACATGCTGACATGGGGAGCAAAGTTCATGGCCTAGTTGGATGATGGGATAGGATGAACTTTCATTTTCCTTAGCTAGAACCTCCTCACTGTTTTTACAGCCTTCCACACAGACACAAAGGAAGAGTGTGAACCGGCTGGAGAGTAGAGAATCAGAATTAGTTGTATCAGATGTACAAAGAGTTCTTTTTTTATGATATAAAGTGTATGGGTCAATATACAGTAGTTCTGTGAATCTGTGAACAAACCAGCAGAAGTGTGTACGTGCACATGTGTGTGTGTGTTTTGTGTAGGTTTTCTCAGTGGTGGTGCTGGGAATAATGAGGCCAGAGAATAGGAATCCTGCAGGAATCCGTCTCAGTCTGCATTCCTCCTCTTTTGGAGCAGTCAGAAGCAGAGCAACAGGCTACAACACACACACACACACACACACACACAGACTTCATAAACAGATTGAATCGAAGGAGCTATTCACACTGGCATGCATGCAGAGGGAAATATGCAGATGCACATTTGAGCATCGGTGTATATGTGTGAGTTTGTGTGGACACACACACACACACACACACACACACACACATTCACACTGCAGGACCACTTCAGGTTTCGTCATCTTCTTTTCCTTTTTGCTTTCTTTCTCTTGAGATTTGGGAGGGGGTGCAGAGGGTGTCTCATTCCCTCTTTTGTTGCTGCTGGGGTGAGAGAAAATGAGAGAGAGTAAGAGAGAGAGAGAGCATATTCATACAGAACGCTCTCTCTAGGCCCATTCACACCCACACATCCCCCGCCAACACACGCACGTACACACACGCACAACTTCAAAGGGCCGACACCAGTGAAAGATTACTTCAGCCAGCCACACACTAGCTCTTCAATCCGGGTCTGTTTCTGTTGTGCAACCCCCCTCTCTCTAGGCCACATTTGGTACAGCCCAAGCATTCCTGCCAAGTAGCTTTCACACATGGAGGGGAAGCTTGTCTCAAGCAATTGCTGACAAGCTACAAACAAGACAGCCTCCCTTTCCCTCTATACCCCCCTTCGCTAGCTCTCTCACTTACTCACACACACCCCTGTAGCCCAGGTCTACTTTACTCCTCTCACTCCTTACACTCCTTACCCTTTCCACTCTCTACCCTCCTTCTCTTCCACCACCCACCCCCTCTCTGAGAATGTGGGGGCCCCACTACCAGAAATTGTCAGCTGTTCCTGGGCGTACTCTTCATGGCTCCCTAAACTCACATAAGCTCACACACTCAGTCGCTGTTGGGACAAGGGTAACTCAAGTAAGCTCTGTTGGTTATTAAACTGAAAAACTACACTGATGTCCACAATGCTGCTGCAGCGTGCAGCTGCCGAGGACCGGCAACTACAAAAAAGCTGCAGATTCTAAACGGAAACCAACTGTGTTACAGGCACATCATCATGCTTTTAATGAATTAATACTTCTACAGTTGATAACCTGTTTTGGATGTGTCTGTCCTGCAACAAATGGCAGCATATTCACAGCCATCACTGGGGGAAAGAATGACATTTCACAATCATTTCCCATTTAAATGTGTATATTTAGAAGTGGTTCTTTTCAAAACAATTACCAAGATTTTATAATTAAATTCAGTATTTTTTTTTTTATGAATGTTTGGGTTCAATAGAGGATAGGAGCATGCCATCAGTAGTGGCTGGAACCATTTTGCATTGTTGATTCGTTGGCAGACCAATTTAGTCGTCTTCGTTATCCGTTAATGAAGAGCGCCATCTAGCGTCAAAGCTGGATAGTGGCTTCAGACTGGCAGTAAAGACATGTATGACATAAATTTATTTATAAATATTTTTTCAGTAAAATGATCTGCTACACTTCAACTTCTAATGACTGATGAGTAAATCTCCCCAGATTTTCCAATGACATTGTCCACTAGACAGAAATAATGCAATTACAACAGTAATAAGCTATAAAAGGAAATTTTATTCAGCCTTTAACAGGAAGAGATAACTCATTTCAAATAAATTTGTAAAACACATCTCTTTATGTGGACACATTGCATTTACTCAATATTTGCACAATTTAAAGACTACAGGTGCCTTGAATTTAAGTAAGACAGCTCAATAAAACATCTGTAACATCATATTTGGGTTGATTAATGTTGAGATTCACATTAAAAAGTAGACAGTTCCCTTTGAAAAGTGGCAGCCTTAGAAAAAACAGTAGATTACAAACAGTCTCCAAATACACATGCTGTGGTATCAGAGGCAAATCACCGCATCACAGACTATGAGACTAGTAAATCAATACAAAGGAGGGACAGTCTAGTCATGTAAAAGTTAGCACACCAAAGGACAAAGACCTACTCAAACACCCAAAATCTAGACCCCAAAACCCTCTGACTTCAAGTATTCCGTCCAGTGCTCGCATCACTTCAAGTATTCCCTCCACAGAAACCTTCCATTTCTCCACCACTTCTTAGGTTTACAAGATGAGCTCATGTATAAGTGCACTCAATTCTTCTATACATAGAAAAATAATAAAGGAGCTGTAATAGTTATAACAATAACTTTACATTTCATTTTATACACAAGTGTGATGTTAAAGTCATTTTTTACTGTGGCATCCCCATCCCAGCCCCCCTGAGTGTAATGTTCAAGTTTAGCCATGTCAAGCTATGGAGAAGCAAACAAGACCAGCAACCTTAGTCTGATTATTTAAATAACATTAACAAGCGACAAGAATCTGAATTTTTATGCATTTCCACAGATCATTGTGCTTGTGTGACAACCGCATTATGTACAAGCTGCAAATCAATCAGATGCTTTCAGTCTGTTCAATGCTGTCAGGACACAGGAAGCCTCCAACCTGGAGTAAAAACATGGGAGTCAAAATGGAAACAAGAAAAACACAACACTCATTACAAAACATAATTACATCTGGCACAAAATGATTGGTTAACAGCGTTGTCTTACTTATTCATACTGTGGAGTTAGAAAGCTTTCGGACTGGCCTCGTACTAAAATAAAACTATGGGTACACTCACACTAGCGTCACATCACAACTACATCAGCTTTACTGCTGCGTTAACTCCAGCCGAGTGTAGCTGAGCAGAGCAGAATAGGTTCCACTTAGTGGAAAAGCAGCATTACAGTCATCTGTCTCACCTCTGATTGGCTCCTCCAGCTGGCTCAAGACCCAGCAACAATGCAGCTCCGACATTTGTACAACTTGGGGTCATGAGTGTGGATATGGTTCCTTACATTCCTCAATCGAAAGAAAGTCTTACTGCAGAGCTACACACCAGAGAGCACAATAAAGAATTATCAACACGGACTGGAACATGAAGACAATAGAGAACGTCTGATGTCCAACACTGCAGCAGTGGGGGTTTTGATTTTTCATGAAATAAAAAGCATCAAGAAGGAAATTAAAACTTCCTTAAATACAAAATGAAAGGGGTCTTTGACCATAAATTTGGTTCCAAACCTTTGCAAAATAGGACAATGCCAACATTGGAATGACATCACAAAGTTTAATGGAAAATGTTTTCAGAACTTTGAAAAAGAAGGAGGCTTGTGAGCCAGATCTCACCGGGCATGGCCAGTGCTTCCCCTCAACGTGTCTGAGGCGATGTATGATTAGAGCATCACAGTCCTTGTAGACAGCTGGACACTGAAGGCAGGTGTGGGACGCCCTAGGGACTTTGGGTGCCTGACTACGTGGACCCCGAAGCTGCTTTAACCTGGCTCTACGTATAGCATCCAGCATGACGCAGGATTTATCTTGCTGTGCAGAGAAACCACAGGAGCAAACAGCAAATGTGAATGAACACACGTACAATCTTGGGGGACAGAAATGGGACAGAAGTGACTTAAGTCACATGACACACCCCTGATCTTTTGTCCACCTACCTTTGGCTTTGTCCTGGAGGCTTTAGGCCCAGCAGGTTTAGCCAGATGAAGAGTGCCGTTTCGAGACTTTGGCTTAGACCGCCGAGCTTTGCTTTGGCTAATGCTTCTCTCCTCCTGCTCCTTCTTTATCACCGACATGGCGGATGTTCCTCTGGCTCTCAGTACCCTGTGAGGTGACTCTGTAGCAAATGCCTCACCGATTTGTGACACTGATCGTGTCAAACAGATATCCACACTTTCCTCTTCTTTTTTCAATCCTGCTGGTCGGCAGAAACTAAACAAAAAGCCTGAGTCAAGTAATTTGATGGGGGGCTTGCTCTGGCGCTTGCCCCTGTCCGGTGAGGGAGGATCAGAGAAGGAAGCCACTGGGACCGGCTCTGCAGGCTCCTTTTTGATGACCTTGTACAGAGCGTGGTTGTAGACAGACGGAGGTGGTGCCTGCTGTGAAAAGTGGAACTCATCAGGTTTGTTCTCTGTCAGATTTGTGTCTACAGACCCCTGTACCCTGTGGCTCCCCACCTTTCTGCCCTCCTCTCTACTCTTAGATTTCATCTTTTCTGCCTCCCTTGTGGAGCACTGCCTCACTTTGGCCTTTGTTGCTGGACGCCCGCTGTTGTAACGCAGTTTCTTGGTTGTTTCAGCGACCTTATTTTTCATTTGTGTCCTCCGTGACTGTAGAGATTTTTCAGGTGCATGGCTTGATGAAAAAGGTGGTCCTGAGATTTCATATTCAGCTGGTTCAGGTTTAATCTTGATAGTGTTTCTGACCAGTGATTTTTTGGAATTATGTCGTACAGGTTGCTGGACAGGAAACAGGGACCTGTCTCCCATCCTCACAGACCGTCTGAGCTCTCTCCCGCTGAAGGAAGGCAGGAACATGTCTGGTACCGCACCTTTACTGCGCATGCTCCTGTCACTGGGAGGAACATATCGAGGAACGGTCTTTGACCTCTTTGTTTTTATCTGTTCCACACTGACAGCACCCACATGTGTGCTCTTTCCTGATTTTTTCAGGAGGCAAGTGTTTACAGGGTTACAGAGGGGCAGTGACAGAGTCATAGTCCCAAATGGCAGTCCTGGGGAGGCAGACTGGGGTTTCCGCCGCTTTGTCAGTGAATAGTTGTTAGCCTTTAGTTTCCTCAGTCGTTTCTTTTGCCTCCATCCAATCAAATCCTCTGGTCTGGGGAGGAGAGCGGTCCTTTGTAACCCAAGGACATTCATCAACCTGTACTTTTCCTGAGCTCTTTCATAATCTTGCTCATCTTCTCCCACCTCAACAACCTCCTGCTTCACCTTGACAGGGCTACAACACAGCTGAGTGACAGAGTGAGGATTTTTCTTTTGTCTCGGAGATTCAAAAGCAGGAATCAATCTCCGAACTTCTTTTGCAGCCCCGGGAGTGGAGCGAAGAAGACGGGTATTTGGCGGTGATATAGTTGAGTATTTCTGGGACTTTGGTGTGGCTACCGCATGTTGAGGCGTGCTAACCTTCTTTGAAGAGGGAGATTTAAAGTCCATGAGCTTCATCCGATGTGAAGGGGTCAAAGTGAGGCCATTATAGTCTTGAGATTTTGGGGTTCTGCGCAAAGTGCGCCTCGGACTTTCCTCAAATGAGTCACCTGATGCATCCACTGTCAGACTGAAGTTACTGTCCACGTTGTCCTCTAACCCCCAAACCCTTTTCCTTCTGTTGTCCCTTTGTTGGTGGTGACACTCATGACATGCACCAGCACATCCAGAGGTAAAGCACTTTCTGCGATGGAGCTGCTGTTCCTGCTCATTCATAAGAGCTAAACAAGCTTCTAATGCAGGCCACATGCCTAAGTGACGGGCCATGGCCATGACTTCAGGCAGGTCTTCCTGACGAACACACAGAGTGGAGGAGTAGGAGAAATCCAGCAGAGACAGAAGGCTGTCCTCACTGAAACCTGGCAACAGCAGCAGAGAAAAATGTGATTTAATCCACTGCCAAGCATGCCTGATAACACATTTAAACTGTTGACTTCATTAGGCTAAATCATGTTTCCTTGTGTAATTGTTGACAATAACTCCCTCTTCTCTATCACAAAGGAGCTTCCTATATACACTCAAAGAGGAACCCACTCCTTTGTTGAGCAGGTTTTTTCCATTAAAGTCAGTCCAGTTATTATGGACATTGAGCAGTGAGGGTTTTCTGCCCTAACTTTTGCTTCGGTTCACTCAATCTTACCGGTAAGATCTATGTCTTGTTTCATGCTAGGGTCCATTTCTGTGAAGATTTCCTGAAAGTGGTCACTGACTGCTGCCAAAACAGCTCGGTGGGCCGGGAAGGGCCGTCCGTTTGTGCGCAGCGTAATGTCACAGAACAGCCCCGCCTCCCGCTGACTCCTCAGCTTACTCAGCATCTCAACACTGTGCGATGTCATTGTCTTTGAGACGCACCCTTTGGCCACCACCTCAACAAGACAGAAATGTTGAGGTTGACAATATAACAGGGATAATACCGTAAGTAATTATAACATGCAACAGCAGGCTTGAGAAAAAATGAGTGAATTATGTGTTGGGTCAAAAAAATTGTATTCAAATGAAAGCTTAAAAGTGTGATAACAGTTAAGACAACTTAAGGGGGCTCTGCAAAAATAATAATTGCAATTATTTTGCTAAAAAAATGTATCCAGGATCAAATCCCTTAATTGTAACATCCCACCCAGAGATAGTTTGTCTAGTCTCGAGTTTGTCTTGCTCCTTACCTTTGTCTTGGTGTGTTGACTCTGACATTCTGGACAGCCAAAAACAAAATCTCTAATTTGGAAGTACATCCCTGTCAGAAAGTTACACACAAAAGATTATAAATGCAAGACTCAGGCACAATTATCAATCTATGTATTGAAGTTTTCTGGACTAGCCTTGGGTGTATGAATAGATCGTATGAAGTCAAATCGTCAATGAGCAGACGGTGACGTTCATACCTTCCCACCAGTAGTTTTCAGCCACACATTTGTAGGTCTCTTCCAGGGACAGGTGATGCTGATCAGACTGCTGCCGCCGGTGAATAGTGCCGATGGCCTCATGTCTCCGGTCCTCATCCAACACCTCCCGGTAGTGAATAAAGCCCCTCTCAAGCTTCTTGCGGTACAGCAGCCCGTTCCTCACCTCGAAACGAGGCGGCCAGGGTTTGAAATTTCCACGCCCTTTTAAATCCTTGACTTTCTCCGTCTCCCCATCATCCGACCAGGGTTCGGACGGGCAAAACGTCTCTGTGTTCGCGTAACTAGTGTGGGTGCAATCGCCGGCCATTTTCACTGTTTATTTACTGATGCACTTTTGTCAGTGGACCTTCAGCCCTATCTTGCTGAACCACCTCTGGCGTGCACGGCGCGCAGGTACGAGCCAAACTTTAGTTAGAGACCTCAAAGTCCACGTGGATACGCGACAGCAGACAACACAACAACAAGAAGATCCAAGAAGTCTCTGACCACCTGCTAACAGTCAGACATATCAACACCACAGAGCTACTTAGCTATGATGAGCCGCTGCGTCTCTCATCTTCATTCTCAAAAAGTATTAACTCGGAGACGCCAGAAAAGTTTCCATCTGGCAACATTTTTTGGCGGGGCCAATTATATATATTATATTATATATATATATATATAATATATATATATATATATATATATATATTATATATATGTTACCCTAGCTGTCAGTGAGAGCTTCACTTCTCACCATCACAACTGTTATAGCTAACATCCCTAGTCTAAATTAACCAAGGTCCACTTTTTCTTAGGAAACACACTATTTCTATAAATCTGTATATTTAAGATTATGCAAAAAGAGAAATGGCCCACTTTTCATAAGTGTAGTTAAAAAGAAAATTGTAGCCGTGGGGGTATCGCACCAACTGATGGAAAGTGACTACTTTAGCGGCGAATACGTAAACAGCTTCAGTGTTGTCCACTCACCCGTGGTCCAGCTTCCATCAGAGGCCGGGAGAGACCTCCGGTGCTGGTTGACGACAGACAGCCTCACCGCTGGCGTTAACTTGTGATTTCTTTTCGCAAACTCGAGTCAGAAGCAACATGATGACGCACCTATTAGACCAGCATCGCCACTTCAACGACCTAAAAGCGAGGAAGCCCGCACTACCTCCGCGAAATGTAACAAATCACAGCGGGCCTTCCTTAAAAGCTACCAAACAAGTTCCACGTAGAAACCCGACATAGTTCGTATTATTATTGTTGCTATAAAGCCAACCTGGGGGTGATATAATAGAATTTTTTTAAACTCGTAACCTTCTGTTTGTCGCTAGCCAGCTGCCTAACGAGCCAAATCCACCCCGCCTTCAGACAAAAACCATTAGCAGAAGCGTTAAAGAGCAACCGCTAGACGAAGTCTGATTGGCCAGTCGAGCTGTCACTTAAGTAAATTTTCTTCCCTCATACAAAGGTAGGTTGTTGTCACACGATGACACTACCGTGATGTTCTGTCAGTCTGGTGTTTTCTGGATCCATTGTCAAGTCAGACGTAATAAACTGAAAAGCACAAATTATGTTATCAACAACTGATTTCTAGAACGCCTCCTGAAATCAGATATAGCTATTTTTTCCATATGGGAAATGTTCAGTCACATTTGTTACACATATTCTAAAGTAGCAGACTCAATTTTTAACACAATTGGACGACCCAATTAAAGTCTATATGAAGCAAAATAGAAGATTACGGAAGACTGAGTTAGCAACACTGGGTGTGTTCATTTCTGCAAATTAAAGCATGATACTTTCAAGTAACACTAAAAGGGTCATATTAAAAGTTAAAAGAAAGCAGAGTTTGTGTTTGAAACACTAAGTTTAAAACTATCCTTTTTACAGATGCTATTTTTTTCCCCATTAAAGACATTATATGCTTTTAAGCTTTACAAGCAATAATTTCTCTTGGTAAAAATTCTTCTTCTTCTACTGTCCCTCTGATGTACTCATTCCTGTCCATCCAGGATGGACAGGATCCCAATGAGAACCTCAGCATCTTCATCTCTGCTACCTCCAGCTCTGCCTCCTGTCTTTTCCCGAGTGGCACTGTCTATAGGCCAAACAACATTGCTGGTCTCACCACAGTTTTGTACACCTTACCTTTCATTTTAGCTGAAACTCTTCTATCACACATCACACCTGACACTTTTCTCCACCTGTTCCAGCCTGCCTGCACACGCTTCTTCACCTCTTTTCCACACTCTCCATTGCTCTGGACTGTTGACCCTAAGTACCCTAAGTAAATCCTCCACCTTCTTTATCTCTTCTCCCTGTAACCTCACTCTTCCACTTGGGTCCCTCTCATTCATACACATGTACTCCGTCTTGCTGCGGCTAACCTTCATTCCTCTCCTTTCCAGGGCAAACCTCCACCCCTCAAGCTTCTCCTCCACCTGTTCCCTGCTCTCACTAAATATCACAATGCCATCTGCAAACATCATAGTCCACGGAGATTCCTGTCTAACCTCGTCACACCTCACCACTGTCTTACAGTCCTCGTCCATGTCCTGCACTGCTCTAACATACTTCTCTGCCATTCCAGACTTCCTCATACATTCATCACCACAGTTCCTCTCTGGGCACCTTGTCGTAAGCTTTCTCCAGATCTACAACGACACAATGCAGCTCCTTCTGACCTTCCCTGTACTTCTCTATCAACATCCTCAAAGCAAATACTGCATCTGTAGTACTCTTTTTTTTTTTTTGGCATGAAACCATACTGCTGCTCACAAATGCTCACGTGTGCCCTTAGTCTAGCTTCGACTACTCTTTCCCATAACTTCATTGTATGGCTCGTCAGCTTTATTCCTCTGTAGTTACCACAACTCTGCACATCTCCCTTGTTCTTAAAAATGGGCACCAGCACACTTCTCCTCCATTCCCCAGGCATCTTCTTACTATCTAAGATCCTGTTAAACAACCCAGTCAGAAACTCTACTGCCACCTCTCCTAGACATCATCAGGACCGAGTGCGTTTCCACTCTTCATCCTCTTCAGTGCTCTCCTCACTTCTTCCTTACTAATCTTTGCTACTTCCTGGTCCACAACAGTCACCTCTTCTACTCTTCATTCTCTCTCATTTTCCTCATTCATCAACTCTTCAAAGCACTCTTTCCATCTTCCCATCACGCTACTGGCACCTGTAAATACACTTCCATCCCTATCATTAATCACTCTAACCTGCTGCATGTCCTTCCCATCTTTGTCTCTCTGCCTTGCCAACCTGTATAGATCAGACTCTCCCTCCTTGCTGTCCAACCTAGCATATACAAGTCATCGTAAGCCACCTCTACTTTCACCTTACGCTGCATCTCCCTGTACTCCTGTCTAATCTCTTCAGTCCTCTCAGTGTCCCACTTCTTCTTAGCTAACCTCTTACTCTGTATACACTCCTACACCTCCTCATTCCACCACCAAGTCTCCTTATCTACTTTCCTTCCAGATGACACACCAAGTACTCTCCTACCTGTCTCTCTGATCACATTAGCTGTAGTTGTCCAGTCATCTGGAAGCACCTCCTGACCACCCAGAGCCTGTCTCAACTCCTTCCTAAAAGTCATGCAACACTCTTCCTTTTTCAGCTTCCACCATTTCGTCCTCTGCTCTGCCTTTGCCCTCTTCATCTTCCTCACCACCAGACTCACCCTACACACCACCATCCTATGCTGTCTGGCTACACTCTCATCTACCACTACTTTGCAGTCACTGATCTCCTTCAGATTACACGATGAGCACACAGATAGACTACATCTTGTGACTACAAGATGTAGTCTACCTGTGTGCTCCTACTTCCACTCTTATAGGTCACCCTATGTTCCTGCCTCTTCTGGAAGAAAGTATTCACTACAGCCATTTCCATCCTTTTTGCAAAGTCGAGCACTATCTGTCCTTCTGTGTTCCTCTCCTGGATACCAAACCTGCTCATCACCTCCTCATCATCTCTGTTTCCTGCACCAACATTGAAGTCTGCACCAATGACAACTATCTCACTTCTGAAGATGCTCTGCATCACTTCATCAAGGTCCAACCAGAATTTCTCCTTCTCCTCCAGCTCACATCCTACCTGTGGAGCATACCCACTAACAACACTGAAAATCACACCTTCGATTTCTAGCTTCAGACTCATCACTCTGACACTCTTTTTACCCCCAGGACAATCCTAGCAAACGCCTCCTTCAAAATAACTCCTACTCCATTTCTCTTCCTATCTACACCATGATAGGACAACTTGAGCCCTGCTCCTAAACTTCTAGCCTTGCTACCTTTCCACACAATATATGTCTACCTTCCTCCTCTGCATCATGTCAACTGACTCTCTACCTTTTCCTGTCATAGTTCCAATATTCAAAGTCCCTACTCTCAGTCCAAGACTCTTGGCGTTCCTCTTCTCTCTCTTCCTACGGACATACCTTCCTCCTCTCCTTCTTCGACCAACAGTAGTCCAATTTCCACCAGCACCCTGTAGGAGAACAGCACCAATGGCGATCGTTGTTAACCCGGGCCTCGACCGATCCGGTATGGAAGTTATAGATTCGATTTGGCAAAAGTTTTACGTCGGATGCTCTTCCTGACACAACCTTCTGTATTTATCCGGGCTTGCGACCGGCACAATAAGACACTGGCAGGTGCCCCCTTGCGGCTACATTCTTAGTATCACCATTATGTGGTTGGATAATTTTCCTTTATGTTAAAAAAAACATTTAAAGTTCAGTGCAAACTGAAGTCTATAAAAAATAAATCTAACAATTACCCCAACTAAGTATTTAATGTATTCTTAACTCCATCCATTTTCCTCCGCTTATCCGGGGTCGGGTCGCGGTAGCAGCAGCCTAAGTAGGGAAGCCCAGACTTCCCTTTCCCCAGCCACTTCATCCAGCTCTTCCGGGGTGATCCCGAGGCATTCCCAGGCCAGCCGAGAGACATAGTCTCTTCAGCGTGTCCTGGGTCTTCCCGGGGGCCTCCTACCACAGGGACGTGCCCTGAACGCCTCACCAGGGAGGCGTCTGGGAGGCATCCTGACTAGATGCCCGAGCCACCTCATCTGGCTCCTCTCATTCTTGCGGCTCTACTCCGAGCCCCTTCTTAACGAAAATTGTGCACAATTTAAAGAACTCATTACAACCTTAACTTTATCAGGCTTCTGTCAGAATCCTCAAATTAACCAAAATGATGTCTGATATGAATAGATTACAGTCAAGAATGCTCAGCCCATCCTCAGTTTAGTAATCACTAAAAACTATCTACACATTAAAAGTCTTTATTCTATCATATTATTATATTTTAATAATTTGTTTTATTTTTAAAACTTTTGTTCGCTAACCCTAACCCTAAACATGAGACAATTTTAAAAGCACCTCTGCATCTGTCATACAAATTAGAATAAACACTTTCACTGTATGACATTAAACACACACATAAAAAGGACCTGGTGGTGCAGAGCTGTTTAATAACAGAATACAAAACATGACATTAACGTCACTGCTTTATGGCGTTACATCCACTGGTGGAGCCTGCAGGTATTCTGTTATGCCAACAGCAGTTTATTTCCTCTGAGCTTTAAGCCTGAGCGATGTCAGAGTCTGCTCCGATTTCGTTGGGCTTGGGCCGTTTCGACTCCGGAGGCTGGCACACTGGGTCGGTGGGTGGAGAGGGACGTTCTGGAAAAATACAAATGAACAATCAGTGACTCAAGTGTCAGGTGTGATGAGTACAGTCTTCTGTCATCCTGGAATATAGCCCTTCAATCAACTGACTTTAACTTGTCTCACTTCTTACATTTCTTGGTTAACTGACTGTTCTAAGTTCACAGCATCTAATTGTATCCAAGCAAATACATTCTTACAAAAATTACACCAAGTATGAAATGATTTTAACTTCCAGTTTTCCTTGTCTTGATCTAGGGCTGCAGCTATCAAATATTTTAATAATCAGGTATTCTCTTAAAAATTCATTTGATTAATCCGGTAATCAAATAAAACATTTTTGCTTGGTTAAAGAGCAATTATAAATGCACAAGACAAAATAAGACATATCACTTAATAAAAGACCAGCTTGCTCCTGCTCCTTCAACCCAACATGTCCGCTTGCTCCTCCTTCCTTTGCATGGGTGACATAAGTGCGTTGTGCCACCTTAAAAATAGTCCGTGCGAAGTACAGTGCTTTGAGTTCCACAAATAAGTCCTCGAGGCAGAGAAAATTTCTCAATCATTTTTTGTAATCGAGGTACTCAAAGTCACTCAGTCTGGGCAATGTCTTGACAATATCAGGAAATATGAAACCAGACACATTAGAAAACAGATTTATCTTAGTCTGATGTATTATAAGAGTTTTGGTGAATTTAAATCTACCATCTCTAAATGGAAGTATATTTGTGAAGAATTTCAGGCTCAATATGAGTCACATATTCATCTAAAAGGATCCTGAAGATAATAAGAACCCACGGTGTACAAGTGAATTTTAAAAATCAAAATTCTTTTTCTGACAAAGTACAGAAAAGCACAAGTAGTTAACACAGTATTTGATCCAAGGACAGATTAAGTCTGGTTTAATCTTCATGTGTGTCTGTCAGGGCAATTTTCTATCAGCTTTATATACAATTGCTGATCCAGACTTTTGTTTTTAAATCTGCAGCATCACTAACCGTGCTTGGCCTTCTCAGTAGAGGAGGGAGTGCAGAAGAGGGAACCAACAGCGGGAGACCGTAATCCCACAGGAGTCAAAGACACTCTCCTGTAAACAGACAAAGTAAGAATAATTTAAAAATATGACAGTAAATTCATGTAAAAAAGTAAGCCGCTTAATCTATGGTTAAACTAGTTCAGACTAGCCAAGATTAGCAGTTACAGAGTACAAAAACAAGTGCGGCACTTCCTTTGTCTGCCAGAGTGATTATTTTATAGTCAGTGGGGCGGGGGGGGGGGGGTCCAGCGAGTTCTTCATACTTTGCCAGACACGGCTTTGTTCTCCAGTCCAGTGCTCAATGCAGGTAAAGCTACTAAAATATCAAAACCTCTTCATGTCATCAGATATTTTGTCCACATTTTCGCTGAGTACTGTTTTCGGAGGCGGGTGCCATCCATCACTAAACTCGAGCGCGCCTCTATAGTTTATCAAAAACACTGGGAGAAGGATGCATTACTCTTGGTGGAGTGTGGAGTGACCTCCTCAATCCATCTGAATAGTTAAACTATTTCCAAATACTGCCATGTACTTTGGTGACAGGCTAAACCTGTCTTGATCACATGACCGCCCCTACCTTCCTTTTAAATTTGTTCAGCAGGAGAAATTCATCAACATACTTATTTTAAAGTCAACTACTGAAACTAAAGGAATTACAGCAATTCTATTCAGGGTGCCTCTCTTTTAGGGGGTGAAAAGTACTTGGAAATAGAGCCTCTCTCAAAGTTCATGATCACTTCCATAATAAAGCAACTTTTTAGTTACCAAAGACAAGAAAGAAAGAAAGAAAAAAAGAAGACAGTCAACAGATTTCTGACAAAACATCAGAGAGAAAACTCGTTGTTCTTTGACTCCACAATTTCATACAATAGGTGACTGTAGTAGATATTATCCATGGTAATAAAAACCATTGTTGAATTTAAGCTTTTAAGGTCCTGAACAACACACTAACACTGAATACAATGGTTATATATCATAAATAAAAACATTTGTGTGAATCCTCATGAATCCAATTTGAAACTCTACACTTCAGTCATAGAGGCCGTTTTCATTCAAATCCACTATGCTGATGAATGGAAGCAACAAACATATTTAAGCGCGAGCAAACAGAAAACTGTCTCTGAATGATTGAGCAAAATATGGACATTTGATTACAATTTTAAAAAACAAACAACATAAAAAAAACAATCATCGCATCTTTCTCTTAATTTTACCTTGGGGTTGGTCCTTTTGGTGTGGTTGCACCCTTTGGGGTTGTAGAAACAGCAGAACTGGTTTTGCTATGGCCTTTGGGGGTGGAAGGAGTGAAGGGGGTGATGTTTGGCAGGGCTGTGGAGGAGTTATTAGGAGTGAGAGGGGCAATGTGTGTTTGGGGAGTGGAGGGAGCGCTAGAGCTCAGTGTGGTTTGCATCTGAGCAGTTGTAGTTTTGGAGGTAGCGGGCTTCCCCCAACCCTCCAGAGTGTGGAGTGTGATCCTGCGAGGCTGAGCCTTGGTCTTTGTACCCGGGGTGCTCTTCTTGTCCTCTGGAGGGGTGACAGACGGATTCTCTTTTCCAGGACCACACTGAGATGAGGGAGTCAGGTTCCCTGGAGATGAAGTCCTGGCCAATTTCTTTCCTTTTTTCTCAACACCGTTGTTTGGGGCGAAAACTTCCAGGATGGGGGGCTCCTTTAAAGGAGTACCCAGCTCCCCAGGAGAGAAGGATAAGAAGGAGCAGTAGCCATCTGTGGAAGACACAGCAAGGAAGGAACCATTGCGAGACCTAAAGAGGAGATAAAATTCTGTTAAAGTTCACAGCCTAAATGAATCACAGTTCCACCTTTTTCTTTCCACAACTTTAATAAAGAGACATTTCTTTCAAGTACAATGTTAGTACATTTTTTGTTATTTTCAATAATCAAATAAAATCACTGCCTTTCTCAGTTATTTGTTTCTAATCTTCTGATCTCTTTATTTTAAAGATTCTATTATCGCCATTGTCTTGGTGTTAGCTTTTTAACAAAAAACACTCAAGGACACATTGCTCGATTAATTCCCGCAAATGACAAAAAGACATGAAACCTCAAAGTTGACACAAGAGGGTGCTGCTTTACCATGCAAGGTCACTCAGTGTGTGATAGTGAATGTTGGCCACCAGGCCAAAGGGAAGAGCCTGCTGTGTGTCATATAATAAAATGGAGTCCTCAGATGCCACAGCAAACACCATACGGTATGGCAAGTGGAAAGCATTGGGGAGAGTCTCAATAGAACCATCTGTAGAGGCAAAAACAGGAATAACAAAGATCGCACACTGTACAAGTTAAACAGAGAGCTTGTGAACATGTTAACAGCAGCCGTGCTGTCCTTCTACTCTGGTAAATAATGAGACATGAATTCTCACCTTCTCCCTTCTTGGTTCTGAGCTCAAAGTATACTGGGCAGCAGCGGACCGCCAGCGTGGCTTTGGTTGGACATGGTAAGTGGGCGATAGGCCTAAAAACAGACCATCAGTTGTCAGCATTATTGTATTTATGGGCCTCTGTAACATGTAATACACTAGTATATGCTAAACATTTACCTCTTCATACCCTTCCTGGAAAAGATGTAAGTGGTATTCATGATGTTTTCTCCAATTTCCACGCAGCCAGCTTGAGTTAACGCAGATAAAAGGGGGACAAAGTCAAGAATAATAGATACAACATAAACAGCTTATATACTGCTCATTTAATTTAATCAGAAAAACAATGGGTTTGGACTGTGGGTACCTGGAACAAGAAGGAAAGATCCATCTGGTGTAAATGAAAGACGTCGAAAGAATGACCGCATACTGTCATCATGGAACATTCGGTACTGCTTTACCTGCAAACGCAAATGTGAACTTCAGAGCATGTAATGAAAGCTTGTCTTTCTTTACAAAATAAAAGTCTCATTTTAAAAGAACATTACGGAAGACACAAGTGCAAATTCAAGCCTGGACAAGTCAATCACAGGAAACACAAATGGACATGAGCACATACATGGACACACATACACAGGGACAGACATAAAAGCGCGCGCGCACACACACACACACACACACACACACACACACACTACTCGCGTACTCACGATGATGTGCAATCAATAGTTTCCAACCTATTGTGCAAGTTTTTGGCCTGTGGGAAGAAACTCCCACAAATAACCACCTCACCCACAAATGATAGTTAAAATTTAAACTAAGAAACCTCCCATGTACAAACAAAAGAAGACAGATAAAACAAGCTATTTGTTTTACTCCCTCTTTTTAGTTGTTTTAGTATTGCTTGTCATTAAATGCCTTAATTGAATGGGCCCCATAGTGCAGGAAGTCTATAAATATTAGCCAGTTTTATTAAATGTAAATTGAAGGTGATACAGCATAAAAATTTACTGCAGCACAAAAGCAGGGTTAATTTAATTGGCATGGTATAAGCCTGTTATTTCTTTCCCCCTTTTCAGTAATCTTACCAGTTTATAGTAGAGGCTGGTGTCACACTGAAGCTGCGGCTTACCCTGTGCTAATAAACCTAAACCTAACACTAAAAAAAAATACACTTTATGTGTTCTGTCCTCCACCTTCTAACTGTGTTCTGCTTCTCCTGTAGTCCAATACTATTGACATCATTCTGTTTTTGCACATAGGGAATGGAGACTGCTTGATTTGTGCACAGTGGAATGGGTCAGGTTGGGTCTTTGATCAAGTGATGTCTTGATGTCTAATAACTAGTGCAAAATTCACAGACTGACCTCTCCCTCTGCAAGTGGTCCTGAGCTCATTTTACTGATGCAGAAGGCCTTCTTCTTGGTCTGAGTACTGTAAACACGCATCACTCTGAGTGGGCAGGAAACACAACCAATGAGACAAAGCTACCGAAAGCAGACCACCACTCAACTGTAGCAAATATTTTTAAGAAGCTTAGTTAAACCACTGACAAGGGCTTCCAGGCTATCTGTTCTACCTGTCACAGCTGAGAGTGGCAACATATTGCCCCAGAGGATCCCAGGTCACCCCCTGCACGTAGCTCTTATGGTCATTTAAGATGCATAGTTTCTGGCCTAAATGTGCAAATGCAGAAATAAAAAGTAATAAATACAATTATGGTAGATTTATTTGAATATCTACATATATAATATACAAGTCCAAGCAAACCTTTGTTAATGTCCCACATGACAGCAGTGTTGTCAACAGAACCAGACACCATGAAGTTTCCATCTCGTGTCCAGCAGATGTCATACACATCTTCTATATGTCCCCTAGATGTCAATTATAAGATGGAAATGATTTAACAGTAACACAATTTGCAAAAAACAACAAAACTGTTGTAGAGAAGACATCTCAACAATGTCTTTCTAAATGCCAGCAATGGTTATCAATAAGGGACAGTAATTTCCTTTCCAGAGAAACACCTGTGTGTGATATGTATGACAGAAATAACTTTACTAAAACAGGAATTCTGTTTTTATTGAGGTATACAATTCTATATGCATCTACCCAAAATAACTGAGGGAGAAGCATTAGTGCTCCATACTGCAGTCAGCCACCAGAGGGCAGCCAAGGTGTGCTGATTTCATGCTGTTTACGGTCCTTCTGCAGCACTTGCATGTGCTGCTGCACAGCATGCTTCCGTGTCACTCCCGATCCCCTGCTTTAGTCTCAATCTGCCAAATGTCACTGTTATTGCAGAGATCGAGGTTTTAAATATTAAATTTATTGTTGGCACGAGAAGAACGAAATAATAAAAACAAGAAAAGCTGTGTAGTAGATGGTTAGCAGCTATGAGGTGCTGCAGTGAAAATACCCTTTTTTATTTCTCATTTACTGTGCCTTCTTACTCTGAAAACAACACACCATAAGGATCTTAAGAGGGTCACATCGTGGGTACCAAACCTGCCACATTTGTGTACCTTAGGGTCTTGAAAACAGACCAGCTCTCTTTGTTGAGCTGAGCATCTTCATCTTCCTGGAACACAGGAGTCTGTTCAGGCTCCTTTGAGTCATTGAGCTTCCACAGCAAAATCACTGCATCTGTTCAAAAAGTCAGCTGATTAATAAAGGTTGTTTCCCTGCTGAAATATTGTAGTTATTTATGCAGCTTGCATCTGTGTACTATGCGTGACATACCATCTCCTCCCGAGGCAAGCAACTCTCCATTTGGGCTAAAGCGCACCACATTAACGGCTTTGGTGTGTCTCGCAAGGTTAGACAGGAACTCGACGACTGCCTTTCCATCCCCGTCTGTGTCTACACGCCACAACTGCAGCACGCCAAAATATACAGTATCATTCAATCAATGGTGATGAAAAATATATCTAAATCAAGAAATGCAACTTTTTCCCCATAAATCAGCATCAACGACATTAGTGAAAGAAATCTGTTTTTTGACGCACATATTAATCAATCAATAGTCATGAAGCAAAAGTCTCCTTGTTGTACGAAGACCCTCCATCGTTAACATTGTCTGTTGGTTCATATTCACGCACATGTAAGCGTTGTTTCTCTCAGATGTAGATTGTGCAGTCACTCACTCTGACTGCTGTGTCCACTCCAGCTGTCGCCAGCCGATGAACGCGTCCATCAGAGCCGTGCTGGAAGTCCAGGCTGTAAACTGGTTCCTTATTGTGCCAAGCAATCTCACACGTTACCACCTTCATGTTGAGTCGTACAAGACCTGAAGAGGACCAAGGTAAGAAAAATAAATACTATGGACTTAAACGCACATGTATGAGCTCAGGAGATAAGATAGTAGCATTCAGACATGAGGAAAACGCGTATACCGCATTCTGGAATGCAAATCGGTTGACAAAGCGATACTGCACTGTGCTGAAATCCACCGCTATAAACTAAGACAGCTAGTGATTTACCAAGATTTGAACGAGGTCTTTGAAATGATAAAAATACGTTTATATACACGAACAACCCTTGTCGTGTGTGTGTATGCCGTTTGCTCCAATCTCTCCTAGGTTTCATTTATTTTTGTTCTAAACTCTTACCTCGTCTGTCTTCGGGCAGTAGTAATGTTTCCCGCGTATGACTCGTTCAAAACTTCCGGTCGAAAAGCCTGCAGTGACTGGATGAGAACACGGAAATTGAAGCCGGATATTCGTCCACCATCAATCACCATCTTATTGGGTGTTGACCACATGTCCCACCCTTCCTCATCTCTGATTGGTTTATGAGACTGTTGCACGTCCCGCACTCAAACTAAATATTCTGAGAAGTCAGACACAAATTCACGGATACATGATGTTTTTGTACTGTTACTAAACACAGACTAAGTGTTGGTGGCAATATACACTTTTTATACACGCTATTTTATTGCTTTAATAACACACAATTCGGAGCGCACCATTTTTTAAAAGATATTTTTAACTGTTAAACAGTTACTCTCAATTAGGACTCCCAAATAAATTTAAATGTAGACACAATGGAGTCAGGATTATAACTCCTGATTTTGAATTGAATTGAAATTCATGCATTTCTTTTCCCACTTAACAGGGCTATAAGAACATCATGCAGATGAAGTCATCATTTATGTTTCCCACTATAAAGTGTTAATTACTCAGATTGTCAACCCACCTAAGTTTATAGTTTTTTTTTATTGAATTGTTAAAATTCTCATTACTCATATATTTGGTAATTACAATGTCAATGAAGAAATCTCACCAAATAAGAAATACTATTAACAACAGTCAAGTCAGGAGATAATAGCAAAATACAGAATATCATATTGTTTTTCTCTTGTAGTTTTTATCATTTCTTCCTCAGTCAATGTAAAAACTTCCCTACTGTATCCAGTACAGTTAGTGGCAGTTAATAATTACCTCATCTTAAAGTGATATGGTTGATTTCGTGACATTTTCATTAAAACAATCTGTTTTTCCTAGCCTTAAAACAGGACCCTGAGAGTGATCAAGGTGTTATCATAACCTAAAATATATTAATAATAAAGATTTCACATTTTAAAGAGTTAACACATCCATAAAAAAATTAAGAAATGTCTGTCAAAACACCACAGTAGAAGAATTATGCTTTACCTGATGATACTGACTCCAATCCATTATGGATGTGGATATGGGGTAATAACAAAAATAATAATGCAGTTTATTTCAGGCACCTTTCAGGTCACCATACAAGAAAAAAGACACAATATATTAAAGAATAGTAATGCAAATTATGGTGATAGAAAAAAAGATAGACTCCCCTCAAAAGAGGTTTCATACATTCAGGTTACTTGTTCCACCAGATTCAACATTAATAAGGACCTGTTCCAGTATCTCATCAATAACATCACACTCATAGTTTACTTGGTCCAGTTCCAGCGCAGGCACAAAGGTGACAAGAAGGCGACTGATATTGTGTCGAAGACTGATCAAGCTACTGGGAACAGAGACACACAGAGATTAAGTCATGTTACACATGGATTTCATCAAGTTCAGATCTTTTTAGTTGCACGTCATGTTGCACATTTTCATGCTGCTCATTTGCACACGTAATCTGCTCGTTTTGAAAATAGTGTTAGTTACTGTTATTGCTACTGTAACAAGTTAATTTCCCGTGTCTCAAATATAATAAAGTACTTCTTATATTATCTTTTCTAAAACCAACCTTCTGTATGCTGCCTCCCCTGCATGACTTTGTTTTGTAGGCCCTGTGGCTCTGTGAAGCATGCTTCCCTCTTGTGAAGTTTCTCTCGGCTGTAAGACCAAATTCTGCTCCTCACATTGCTTTACTAAGTTGGTCCTTTCATTCTCCACAATGTTCAACTGCAGGTAAAGCAACCAAGAATTAACCAAGTAAAAGAGAAGCTAGAAAAATGCACTTAAATGCAGTGACCATACACAGTTGTATTTTGGGACAGGATTATGTCAGCATGCACACCATACAAACATTGATTCTTTTTTTTTTTTTTTTTTTTTTTTTTTTTTCTGGGCAAGGAACACAGCATTAAATTCTATCTATTGGGGTTACAATTAGTGTATTGTTGGGAGTTGTTTTTGCTCAATCACACAGCAGTTTCTTTACTCACAGAATGGAATCAGGTTTTCAGTATTTTTGGAAGAATTTCATATGCTAATACATATGTTCAATCACTCCTAAACACAGCTTCCATGTTAAAAGATTACAAATACCGTTAGCTGTCTGACTGACCTGTGAACAAAGTTCATCCCTCTCCTTGTTTCTTTGCTTCAGCTCCTGGATCAGAAGCTCCACTGGCTGTACAATATCATAAAACATTTTTTCTTCACCTTGGACAGCACTTGGCCCAGCCTCAGTGGTTGTCAGTGAAAATGTGTTGTCCTTGATTAATTCATCAATCTTCTGTTTCACCTTTGTAAGTAAATGTTCGTAATTCTTTCCATCTTCTGTCTGGCTAAACTGATGAGAATACTCTTTTTTTACAGTGGACCCAATGAGTTCCTTCAACCTGTCCTGCGTCTCCTGCAGTTGGACAGTTAGCGCCTGTACCTGCTCTTTCAGTGAGTCTCTCTCCTGAGCTGCAGTCTGCATGGCCACTTGGAGCTGGTGCTGTTTTTCCTGTGGCTCAGTCACATGGAGGCAGTGTTGGGGAGAGAACCTTCTCATGCTGCCATTTGCATTTATATCCTCGAAAGGATATGTCACCCCCTTCTGGATCTTCTGCGTCTCTGGATTCTCACTGTGATTTCTGTCGTGGGTCTCTTGCTTAGTCGGCTGTTCCTTCACACAGAAACTGTTTCCAAGATTCTGACTCCTTTCCCCTTCATTTTGACTTTGGGGCTCCTCCTTCTTCACTTTGCCTATTTCTGTCTGCGTAGTGTTGCACATAGTGGTGGTTCCTATGTCAGAACTGGTTTCTAGATCCCTAGACACAGTTCCAGCTAAATGTTTCACCGTTGAATCATCATGGGTTACGCTGTCCCCACATTCTGGCAGCATGTCAATGTTACTTTGATTTGACTCCATCTTAACTTTGATCGACTGAAACCCTGGTTTTTCTGACTTGGGGGTAATGGTGTTCTCCATGATGATAAGGTTATCATCAGTGTCAGAACTATTGTTGTTGTTCTCAAGCAATGACGGGGAAGTCACTGGGCTTTCTTCGACTGATAGGAATGGATCCAACATGTCCTCAATGAGACCTTCGTGTTTTTGTTTTTTTGGTGTTTCCTGTGGAATTCTAGGCTGTGGTCTTTTTCCCCTGTAGCACACAAAACGGATCAATACACTGGACTCTGTCAACAGACTATTCTCTAAAACCAACCAAAACATACCTCTGGAATCCTGGTGACAGTGAACATACATCAGTAATAACTGGAAGACCACTGTTTTTGGAGAATCTACAATCTAGAAGAAAAAAAAAAGGAAAAATGACACTTTTTATTCTTAAACTGTCCTTGTCAGTTACACAAATAAAAAAAAAACAACTTTTTTTTTCCTTACCAGCTTGTGAAACGGTGGAAAATTCAAAAGTCTTCTTCAGTGGGGTTACATTGGCAGAGCAACGCTTAGCAGACTGTTGAAAACCAGCAAAAGCCCCCTTGTTTTCATGAAAACTGGCATCAAGTTCTTAATTTAATTCAATATTACTTGCCAAAGGCCTTTCATGTTGACTGGAAAACACACTTTTTGATGGAGCTGCCGTTTCAGTGCCTGATTTTGCCTGGTGAGTTCAGCCAATCGCTGCTCTTGATGCTTTTTTTCTTCCTCTTCCTAGAAAAGAAAAGCACTAATGTTGCAACTTTACCTTGAGAAACATCAACCAAAATTAACTTTACAAAGATGTTAAGAACCGTGACAAAATTTTTACCTTTTGTCTTTTCATCTCTATCTTCTTCTTTTCTTCCCTCTGGCTATAAAAGTTAAATATAGGCATGTAGCATCATTTTTATTGCTATGGTAACAACATTGTAATTTTGTCAGATTTAAAGACAGCTTACTGTTTTTTATAGGTTTTACAGTACGTAGGCTGCTCATCATCTGAGTCTTCAGGTTCCTCGTCCACATGGCAACTCCTAGATTTTAGTTATATAACATTAACAAATTTTCCTTTTGTAGGTTGTAATCTTGTGTTGGGCACGATACGAGTAAAACATCACTTTAGTTGTGGTTCAGTTGATTATTTTCTCTGGTCTGAGAATCTAATCATGGCTTACTGAAGGAAAGAAGACGAATAATCAACACAAATGGAACAAAGTAGGCCAAAAAGTGTAATTCGGTCCTCAGGCAAATTTACAGTCCATGCTACCATTTAGACAAACTAAAAAATAATGTCAGTAAAAACTGCAGCATTCTTGTTTTCATGTGGAGAAGAAACAAAGAAGTGGAAATGCAGAACAAGGGGAGACTCATTCAGGCTGAAATGTTTAACTTTTTAAAAAGATTTTAAAAAGGCATTAGCTTGGTCCAGAGGACAAAGTGCAGGTTCTATAGTACCTATAGCACTAAAGTCTATCTGAGAATATGAGGAGCCCACTCACATCTGTACTCACATCCAGTGCCATGGAGAGATTTCTGCAGTTTTGTATTACTGTATGTGTTTGGGTTTTTTCCTGGCATAATTTTAAAATTAAAAAAATCTTTGCATCATTGTTTTACAAAAGAAATAATATATCAAAGTTTTTAGCCAGTTATATCATCTCCAAAAGATTTGGCCATCTCTGTGCACACTGCTTCACTACCTCATCGTTGGACAGGGGTTTCTTCGCTCTGGGAAACAACATCAGATATCTTTAGAGCCGACACCTGTACAGGAGTAGTTCTAGATAAAAACAGGACTGCTGTATTTGCCTTTGAGGTTGACGATGATACTTGTCTTTGAGTATGTGGTGGTAATTTCAATGAACTGGATGGCACAACTTTCTTGGTTTAGTTTCCATTTTTGCATGGAAATGTCTGTCTGTTGTTCAAATGGATATTTGTTGGACATTAAAACTGACCAAAATGGCCGGCTGCTTCAAAAATGATAATCCAATGACTGGTATTCAACGTTAAATCAATTTGTGGACCCCTTTGTCACCCATCTAGTGGTGACAAAGGCAGCATGCGGCCAAGAGGGCGCAAGCTGTCCATCCCTGCCTTGGATTATTGTTTCGTACTTTGCATTACCTGAATTGGGGATCAGGGTTCAGACGGCAAAACCATTTATCCGGCAGCTTGTTGAAGTTGATCCCATCTGGAAGTTTTCGCCATTTCAAGCACTCATCGCACTGTACCCAGTTTTGATCAGGGCGCTTCCTAATGACATGCAGAGACAGGTATAGAAAATCATTCAAATTACTTGGGTAATTAAAAAGAGAGCATTTGCAGTACATAAACATTTTTAAGCTGTTCCATAGTGTACTAACACAGCATCTTCCACTGGTATGCTGTTTGGATCCTCTTCCTTTCTCTTGTGGCAAATTTCATTCCAGTACTCTTCCAGTTTATTCCCCAAACTGGAAATAGTTTTACTGTAGGAATAAAAGACACTTTCCGATATCATCATACAATATCCAGATGTATGACTTTTTCTGTGAAGTATCCAACTGCACAAATCTGGGACATGACCATTAACAGAGGAAAAGAAGATGAGGTGTACGTGACCATACCTGTATTTGTCAGTCTCAATAAAGCTCTGTTTGTTGTGTGTCGGATCCAGAAAGTTGCACTCTATGACTCCAATGACACCAACACCTTTATTGTTGGCCTGTGGAAGGTAAAGATTTGCCAGCTCACAGAATATTTAAATTTAGAAATGTATGTTGTTCACAAATTCACTGGCTAAAACACCCCACCTTTAACTGGCAGCCTACGCGTTTATAAGCCTTTATAAGCCGATTCTTGTGATACATCATAACACCATACTGCTCTTTACTTTTGGTGTTATAACCAAAGGTTATAGTAAGGCGCTTGTCCTGAAAGAAAATATAGAAAGAGAATCAATGTGTGCAGTCAAATTTGAACCAAGAAAAAAAAAAAGATTGGGCAGTGATGAGAGGGTACCAGGAAGTTAGGCTTGTAATGGTCCTTTTGGATGTAGGCCAGACTCTTAGCAATGAGCTGAGTTTTCACTTTTTGACCACGAATGATAATCTGCATCCGGGGCTTCAGGTAAAGAATGCTGCAATATGCCTTCATGCAATGAAAAAAAAGTTGGATGCTTTGGTTCTCTTCAGACTCATTAAAAAATATGACAGGGACACGATATCGTGCTCCTTACCCGCAGCTTGTGAAAACTTTCTGGGATGTTCGATTCTGCCCCCATATCTTTCAAACTGTCAGAAACATCTGATGGAATTCTGATGTCATATCGGTCTGTCTCAAAGTCAAATTCTGTTGTCTTAGTAGATGTCCTGTTGGGGAAAAAAAGAAAGAAAAATTCACGCTATTCTTTTTAGTAAACTATAGATATATAAAAAGTTCATGTTTGTATGTTCAGGCTTCAGACCTGCGAAGATTCCAGATAATGATCCGTGTGCCAGTCTTTCCTAACGGGGGTGAAGTGATGGCATCAACTTCAAGTTGCAGGTCTCTCAGAGTCTTAAATGGAGAGTATTGCAGGATGTCCTGCAGACTGGCCTTGTGTTCTTCTCTTACACACAGTAAGGTGGAAGTTAAGGATGAACCTTCGTGTTGTTCAGTCATTATTTATCAGACTATATTTCATTTAAAAATGTTATACATTGTATAAATGGACATTATTTTAAATTCTAGTAATAGGGCAGTTTAAATTCTACCCCGACAAACAGTTAAGTTCAAATGTATAATACATTCACACACATTGTTGAACAATACATGTATTTTTTTTACTGATTAGTCCATGTTAGTAACATTCTCGACATCATCCAGCATAAACTATCATCCCTTAGTTAAAAGATGCTCAATCCATCCATCCAAATCGATGCTTTATGCTTTCCTGCAGTATGTAAAGGATATATTTATCGTTTCCTTCAAAGCACACAATAGGAACAATTATTTGCTGAGCATTAATCTTCTCCAAATAGGTTTGCGAGAGCATGCCAACACAACGTGAATCCTTTGACTTGGAGAAAACAATAACATCACTGCCAAGGCGCATTGATCCGGATTTGAAACCATTCCCATAGATACCAATTGGTTCTTTCCCATTCAAAGCAGTCTTATCGCTGTACCCAAAGCTAAAGTGAGGAAATGCAAATGTAGTTTAGTCAGTGTCACATACCTTCATACAGAAATTTAACAGCATGCAAGGTCTGCACAATATACAGGAAATGTAATATTATCATCACAATATTAAATAATAAATCTGGTGGAATAACTATTAAATCTGCATTTGCTACAGCACAGCAATACAATCAGATCTGCTTGCTTAAATGTATCATTGATGAACTGACTAAAGACATGCACCTACACAATGAAGGACAGAAAGCGAATATGAAACAAAAGGGCAAATTGAAAATTTTTATGTTTTGGCGAAGTGCTCTTTGTCAATATCTAGTAGTAGAGTAGCCGAGTGTTAGAAAAGTGTGATTTCTGCCCATCTTCCACTGA
The DNA here is from genome assembly GCA_015343265.1 of Pao palembangensis. NCBI lineage: Eukaryota > Metazoa > Chordata > Actinopteri > Tetraodontiformes > Tetraodontidae > Pao > Pao palembangensis. The sequence goes on from CM027084.1 coordinate 16,935,065, forward strand.
CTAGAAGAAATCCAGGGCTTTATGTTAAGCATTTAGAATGCAATATCTCGGTACCTGAGCATTTTATGCATTAATTCGTAGGTCAGCCCATTTCCATCATCCATAAAAGTGAGACATTCCTTTCCTTGTACCACAGTCTTGTCAATCCAGAAATGACTGGCATTTACATCAGGATCATAAGCATTGTCTGGCAAAAGAGACAAAATGTAAGGTACGGTCATACCTGCATAATCAGTATAGCAGCATAAATATTTTAAAATAAAAATTTGAGCACATACAAATGATAACAGAATGCATAGTTGATTATGACTAAATGAACATACAGTATTTAGATTTACAAAGCTTAATAAAAAAAGTTTATAGCAGATTAACAATTTTACCGATAAGCTCAGCTATGGCACTGAAGGGCCAGGTGTGGCTGGTGGAATTTGTATGAAGAAACTTTGGAGAAAGCTGCAAGCGCAAAAAAATTAAAATGAAAAACATACATATTTCCAAGAGTCACTATTTTCAAGGCATACACACGGGTGTATGCCTTAAAATAGTTTATTTGTCAAACGAGATTGTTAATTTGTCAAACAGGATATTGTTTCATTATTCATTTTATATTGTTTAGTAAAGACTACATGACATACTAGTGTTAAAACATTAATTTAGATTTTTAGTCTATTTAGAATATCCAATGGCAGGGTCTTTGACCTAGTTTCAGTTTGGGCCCTTTGTCTGTTGGGTCACATGGTAATAAGTCACCAAGTCTCGTCAAACGACGAGTATACAGTATACAACGACCCCGTCGACGACTCTCAGGTTATTAACATGCCAATGGTCCACAGGGGCTATATTTTCAAGCTCTGCCCCCAGCAAGCTCAGAACTGAAGAAATTCTCTTGAGAGAGCGTGAAACATTTTCAAATAAACCTTGCAGTCCAGTTGCACACAGAGAGATCTAACTTTGGATACGACCAATTTTTTGGATGAGTGACAATCTACACAGACATCTATTTAGAATAATTGCTAGTGATGAAGAAAAATGTGCTTGTATTCTAGAATGTCTTGTCTTGAGGAAGAAACCAAAGTTTGTCTTTTAGCCATCTTTGTATATTAGGAATGTCTAGGCATTCTATTATCTGGAAAATGTCTCAAACCATCTGTTCCCACCCACCAAGACATTTCTCACTTCTTACTGTCTTGTCTCCCATCCTCCTCTGGCCCTTGTCTCTGCTTATCATCTTAATCAGAGACCCCTTTGCTCCTGAGGTCCATGCACAAATGGCATTGTTTATCCTTCACACCCTACTATCTTGTGGTCTTGGAACCTCCATTCTTGCCCCTAGATCCTAGGGTTTATGCCCAAATAAGATAAGATAAGAAGTACTTTATTTTATCCCAGACATGGGAAATTAACTAAATGGTACCGACCCCCTGCTTAGCCCCTACTGTGTCCCCTGTCCTCCTGGTTCCTGTGTAATATACTGCTGTATTTACATATGCAATCACTGCCTTTTGTGTCCCTTGTATAAATGTACCCTGATTTCACTGCTCTGGGTCAGCTCACCAACTCAGACCAGCTCTGTGTCAGTCAGATCACCTGTGTGCCGGCATACTTTCAATTAAACTCACACCACCACAGCAAACCTCAAACTGAGTGATTTCTTCGACACTAGGTAAACAGTTTTTACTGAACTAAAAGGAAATGCATATTCAGCAGATAAAGTCATGTACTGCGGTCACACCATCTGCGCTTCAAAAGAGCATGATCGCACTATCTACAGTGTGAAAATAATGTGCCTGTCTATATTGCATGGTACAGTAAAACGTATGCGCGGCAGTGGAAGTGGCAGATGCAGAAAAAAATATATAACAAAAAACACATTTTTTTCTATAAGTTCCATTACATTCCAGTTCTCCTTCAACATACCCCCAGATACCACTCTGGAGACTTTCAGGGTTATTCACTGTACCATTTTCTCACAATCACGCCACCCACAAAACATCCAATGACCCAATACGTCAAAAAAAAAACAAAAAAAAAAACATTTAAAATGTAAATCAAATTGTTTTCTACAAATTCCACTTCAGGCTTCTTCTACACATCGTCCTCCAGTCGACTGAGTTTTTGGGTTTTTGATCCACCACTATATTTTGCCTTGTGCTTTTTATTCTTTTGATTCCATTTGGCTGATTTATTTTTCGTCAATAAATTATGGTCGACATTTCTGAAAAGACAACCTCTGGTACTCTGCGTCACTTTTTTGACACGAACACGCAGGTGATTAAAATCATCTTCTATATATCACCGAGTTTCAGAGTTGCACTTGACTGAACCATCAAAGCGCTCACTCGCTTTATCGTACGAAGCGCTGTAGACAGGCACTCAAAATTAAAGTGTAGATAGTGCGACTGTGTGTTTTCGAACTGCAAATGGCGTGACCGCAGTAAGTCATGTGCCCCGCTAAAAGCTCGAACCAGAATCCTTTGAACTGCAACCCAACACCCGATGCTGCCTTGTGGTGAATTTTAACCCTTGAATGAATGCATTAAGATATCTTTGTTTCTGTCCCATGTGTCCGCATTTGTGTTCATTTGGTCGGTCTGAACTGGTAATAAAGTCCGAGAACTCCACCCCAAACATTTGGTCGAGTGTCCCTTTTTTCCACAAATCCAAGGTGGCAACCCTGATAGCCCCTCTACACTTCTGAATAGTTTGCTACGCCACTACAGGAAACTAAATGAACTTACCGTACTCAGCGGCACTCCTCGGTCCGCCTGCCTAGCCATTTATCGTCCTAACCTTTCTAGATCCAAATCGAAACTGTCGTTTCGTTTCTCGGTAAACGCACCCTCGTTCTCGTCCTGACGCGCTCTAATACGTCATCAATCTTCGCCCAAAAACTGTTCCAATTTTGACAAGCAGATTCTGGCAAAGTTTATCTAATTTTATTTAAGAATATTGATACTGTGTTAGTTTTGGAAGAATGTGGTGTTTGCTCTCCTGAGGGATGATAATACACTGAGAAAGGCGCTCACACATGCATTATTGTCTTCGTACTTCTGATGGCCAAATATCATGTTCATTTCTTTAAATTCACTAATAGGAAACATCAATTTAGGGGTGCGCTGCCTCGGTCCGCCTGCCTAGCCATTTTTCGTCGTAAACTTTCTAATTCCAAATCGAAACTGTCGCTGCCGTTTCGTTTCTCAGTGAGCGCACTCTCGTTCTAGTCCTGACGCGCTCCAATACGTCATCAATCGCCGCCCAAGTACTGTTCCAATTTTGATAAGCAGATTCTGCCAAAGTTTATGTAATTTTATTTGTGATAATATTGATACTGAGTTTGTTTTGGCAATTAGTTATTTAGCTTGATGAGTCGCCTGCTCTACTCTCCGTCTGACTGCAGTGGTGCAGTAAAGATGATCATATAAGAATTATCCTGAAAGCATAAGTAGTAAGTTGTTGCGAGTGCTAAATAAATGTTTTTCTTCTTTAAGTGGAAATTCTCAGCTGCATAGATGTAATGACATTTTCAAAATGTATTGTTTCTGTTATATTTTTGTCTCTCTAGGTGCAGTGTACAATGTCTGCGATGGGTTCATTTCGGATGTGTCAACTACTGTATACAGATGCTCATACAGATTACACTTGCAGAAAATGTTTGTAGTTAGTACATTTATTTTAATTGCATGTTAAATTACTGTTGTGTAGTTCTGATTTAAATATTACTTTTTTCACTCAACAGGTGATTCTGTTTTCCTAATGGGTTATTAGAACTGGCCAGCACCTTTGGTTCTCTTTTTTTTTGTTTTTTTTTTCACCTGTTTTGAGTTGGGTTTTAATAAAAAATATTTTTTTCAACCTCAACTGCAGTCTGGTGTCCCCTTTTATAATTTTAAATGTTCTTATACATTATTTGAAAATCACCCATAACCGTCCATAAAAACAACCTAATTTAAGTTCATCTCTGTAAATGAAGCATATTCTGATGATGTAATTTCAATTGTCAGAACGTAGTACCTTTCATATATTAGTGTGGAAGGATATTCTGACGGGGTAATTCTAACTGTCAGAACATCCTACCTTCATATATTAGTGTGGAAGAATATTCTGACAAGGTAATTTTAACTGTTAGAACGTTCTGCATACATCTACGTTTTATTTCAGACGAGGGTACTCAGTGTTTGAGCGTCCTACTTACAGAAAAAAATTACTCTATAAATATTTTTATTTTATTTCTTTTTAATCAATATAAGATCCATTTTTTTCTACTGCATTGCTGCTGCTGCTTTTCTTCTTCCTCTTCTAAAACAGCTATGACATAAAAATGAAACTGGAAGTGCACGGTAGGATTTTCTGATGAGGTAGCACAGATCGACAGATATGTCGATCTGTGCTACCTAGTCAGAAAATTACCCTGTCAGAATATGTTACCGATATGAAGGTAGACACCTGATGTGAAAATAAAATAACCTTTGTATATTTTAATTATGGTAATATGCACAGTACCAATTTAATGCCTGGCCAAAAAAAAAGTCGCCACCTGGATTTAACTAAGCAAATAGGTACGAGCCTCCTATTGTATAATTACTGCATGGGCGATTATCTTTCAGCTGGCAACAAGTTATTTATCCCCAACTGGTGCAATGAGTTGCTTATTATTTCTTAAACAATCATGTCGAAAAGATGTTAGTCTGTTTGAGAAAGGTCAAATCATTTGGCATGCATCAAGCAGAGAAAACATCTAAGGAGATTGCAGAAACTACCAAAATTGGGTTAAGAACTGTCCAACGCATTATTAAAAACTGGAAGGATACCATCGTCTTCGAGGAAGAAATGTGGCCAGAAAAACATCCTGAATGAACGTGATCGGCGATCACTTAAACTTAAATCAAATCGAAGAAAAACAACAACAGAACTCGGGGTTAGGGTTAGGTATGTTTAATAGTGAAAGTAAGAGCATTTCCGCACACACAAAGTGAAGGGAACTCAAGGGACTGGGACTGAACAACTGTGTAGTCTTAACAAAACCACTAATCAGTGAGGCTAACCGGAAAACAAGGGCTTCAATTTGCTAGGGAGCATAAAGATTGGACTCTGGAGCAATGGAAGAAGGTCATGTGGTCTGAGTCCAGATTTACCCTGTCCCAGAGTGATGGGCGCATAAGGGTAAGAAGATTAATGCAACACTGGATGGAAATAAATCTTATGACATTGCAGAAGCTTATCGAAACAATGCCACAGCGAATGCATGCCGTAATCAAAGCTAAAGGCAGTCCAACGAAATATTAGAGCGTGTGATCTTTTTTTTTTGCTGGCGACTTTTTTTTTGGCCAGGCAAACATTGTCACTTTATTACCTTAATGCACTGCAAGGGTTGTACGGCTGTAAGACGCTTCCCAACTTTCTGACATTGGTCACATTCCTGGATCTTAAACACATACAATATAATTAGTGTTTACAGAATAAGTCTCATCACTGCACCCACAGTGCTAATTTCTGCATGAAATCATTAAACTCGGGTTTTGAGATATGTAACTCATATTGCAATACACTTGTGTTTATGGTTGTTCATATGAATTTCAGTTGCAAACAGTAATACATACCCATTTGTCAATGTCTACTGACATGCCATACCAGTAGAACCTTGAACACAAGGCACTTCTCGTCTTCTGCATGCCAGTATGCCCTCCCATTGGTGAGGAATGGAACTCTGCGAACACTCTCCTCATCTCTTCTTTTGATTTGACAGCTCGCCTTGTGCCAAAAAAGAGTTCTCCCTCTACATTAAAATAAGTATAAGAATCATAATTACATAAATCACACTTAAATTAATTTCTAATGCATTGAAGTACATTTCATATTTATTACTATTTTCAGGAAACTACTGACCTCTCAATGTGAATTTGGAGGCATATCTCCTCAGGTTCTGCCTCTTGGATTTGTCGTAGTCTCTGGGGTATGTCCCCGCAGAGAGAAGAGCATAAACTTCCTCAAACTTCTCTTCCATATCTACAAAAGACAGTGGTACATCATTTCTGTTCTGGTGCAGTTCACATTGAGGAACAAGCCAAGTATGCTATATTAACAAACATAACTGCATGCTCAGGCCATATCTGCACCACATGTCTCAGCGCTAGCTTGAACATGGCGATGCAATTGTTTCTTATAGGTGGTTAAATTCGCTCATTTACCCAGCATAAGTTAGTTGAATCAAGTGACTGAAAGTCTGAAAAGACTGAAATACAGAAGTATTTCAAAAAGAACATTTACTGACAGTACCGCGAGAAGTAGGGGTGCTGCAGCACCCCCTGCTGGTGGCAGTGCAATGCTCCAAAAATGTTTTTACCCAAAAAATAAATACATGAAATAAAGTGGAAAAACATGCTAAAAGTAAACTGGAAACATTCATCACTATAAATGATCTGTCGCAGCAGAACAACACTCATGGCGGTGTTTTGTTAGACAGTGGACTTGATTGTAGAAGAACTGAGAAGATTCGATCAAGATAGCATGAAAACAGCCGCTCTTAGGGAGCAGATGGTCATCATGGCAACCAAAAGGAACAAACAGTGAATGTGCATTCAACGCACCTTCCCCTGCAATTTGACAGAGACCGACTGGAAACGCAGCTAAAAATGTTTGGAGACGTCCTCGGCGACTCCCCCGGCAACATTGTGCAAAACACAGCTGCAAAGATGTCTGAGTTCCATCCACAAACGAAGGCTCTTTTCAAAGAAGTTGAAAGCCTCATCAAACTATCACGTCTCGACATCTCGGCTGCATCATCGGTGAGAACAATGTCCACTCTTCGCCGCCTGAAGACATGGTTACGCACAACTGTGATACAAAAAAGGCTGACGCACCTGGCTCTCATGCACGTTCATGGACATGTTTTGGACAGTCTGGACATTGGTAGCATAATGAGGAACTTCATCAGACTCAATCCTGACAGGAAGGCCACATTTGGAGTTGTATGACGCCCGTAAACCATTTCCTTTTCTAATGCTGCGCAGCGCATTACGTCTGTTACAAATTGTTTACCGTTGGCAAGGTGATCAGCACCGTGGAAAGTTTTAGAGACACGTTTGTTCTAGTTCCATTATGTATTGTTGGTGCGAGTATTTTTTGTAACCATTATTATCAATGCAACGAGTTGCGAGTGCAGCAAACAAGATTCAAACAAAAGCTAGAAATCGGCATTAGGTTAAAGTAGGTAGAAAACGTTAAACACTCACCGCTTTTGCTCAGAACAGCTATCTGGTAGGACAAATTCCTGACGAAGCTTCGAGAAATGACGTAATGTGTTGTGTGCGCATGCGCAGTGAGGCTTGGTAGGATCTCTCGATGGGTAGGAAGGATTTAAGAAGGATTGACCGGACACCGCCTCTCCTCTTCCGTCGTTTAGTGCAGCTGTAAAAGCTGCTGTTCTGTAAATCCTTCCTACCCGTCGAGAATTCCTGAGTATTTTGACGGGAGTAATTTTAACGGTCAGAACGTTCTACATTCGTTTATTAGTGTGGTAGCATATTCGGACCGGGTAATTTTACCTGTCAGAACTTTCTGCATATATCTTCGTTTTATTTCAAACGAGGTAATTTAGTGTTTGAACATCCTACTTGCAGAAAAAAATAGTCTACAAATATTTTTATTTCATTTCTTTATTTCTTTTTAATCAATATAATCGCCATTCTTTTCTACTCTATTGTTGCCTCTCTTCTTCTTCTAAAACAGCGATGACAAAAAATGAAACTGGAAGCGCACAGTCCGTCGATCTGTGCAACCTCATCTGACGGTAGGACGTTTCGCAGAAGTAGGAAATCTTGACAGAACACCGCCTGTCCTCTTTCGTTGTCGGGCGTGGAACGGCCCATTCAGACTTTGGCCCCGCGGTGCTGCCCCTTCGTCTGTGTGGTTCTGGCTCGGGTGCACGCTTGCTGCTGTGCGATTATGTTCTACAACTTCCGTTATTATTTTTTTTTTTTTTATTGATTTATTTGGTGTATTTCCACATCTCCCGTTAATTAATCTATTTTATTCGGTTATTTAGTGAGCGGGGGAAGATTTATTTATTTATTTATTTAGGCACTTCCGTTTGGGACGATATTATTCAAGAGTACCTTGATGCAGACAAGATGGCCGACATGGGGCCGCCATACATCCAATCCATGCCGGAAGTTAGGTTATCTTTTATTTAGTTTCACAAAACTTTATTAAGAATTGTGCAAAACAATACTAAAACAACAATTACAAAAACTATCGCCACGGGGTTACATACATAAAGGCATTTTTTTTTTGTTTTGTTTTTTTACAGTTTGCACTATTAAAAAAATATTGTAGAGGGCACATACATTCAGGGTCTTGATAGCTTTTATGTTTTGATGATTTTTCAATAGTTTTAATATATTTTTTGACTTGGTTCTTAATTGTAATAAAGGATTTTGATTACTGGGGAGGAAGGAAAATTGTTGTAGATTCCTGGTGTAGTAATCTGCCTCTACAACAAATATCATTTAAACACTGCACAGACACAGGTCCCCACACATTGTTATTTTTTTAAAGGCACAGAAGAGCAACTTAGCAAAATGACTTCAATCCTGCTGATTGTATACTGCTCAAAAAAATAAAGGGAACACTTAAACAACACAATGTAAGTCCAAGGCGTTGTAGGGAGGTCATACAGGCACGTTGAGGCCACACACACTACTGAGCCTCATTTTGACTTGTTTTAAGGACATTACATCAAAGTTGGATCAGCCTGTAGTGTGTTTTTCCACTTTAATTTTGAGTGTGACTCCAAATCCAGACCTCCATGGGTTGATAAATTTGATTTCCATTAATAATTTTTGTGTGATTTTGTTGTCAGCACATTCAACTATGCAACGAATATTTCATTCATTCAGATCTAGAATGTGTTATTTTAGTGCTCCCTTTATTTTTTTGAGCAGTGTATTTTCATCCAACAGGCAACACAATGGCCCCAGACATTGCTGCAACAGAACAGGTATTTCCTGGGTCTAGAGATGTGTTCATTATCCGATGTAGCCATTATATGCATGCAATAATTATATTTTCCTATTGTCAGTCTTCTGTTAAATTTATTGTATTTCTAGAATCCAATAAAACACAATATTACACTATCATACTGGCAATAATAATTTGACTCGGAGTTCTTCTTTTTGTAAACAACGTCTTTACTGACGTTTGTTCAATCCAAAATCAAAAACTCTCAATGACAAACAAGGGAAAAGCATAAAACAGAGAACAGACAAATAATAGAGAGAAGAATACAACAATGAAAAAACAATGAATGGTGGTCGCCAGGCTTCCACTGGCCATCGTGGTCGCTTGGAGGTGGGTGGTAGCGGGTGGTGGTGAGGGGGCTTAAAAGAGGCTGCCACTGGCCATTGTTACCTCTGCCATCAGCCTCGTCACGCCTTCTTCTTGAAGGATTTTGATAAAGATCAGAAAAACAGTTATATGATTCAATCTGACCTTGTGATGCTAAAAAGGCCGTACTCTTTTGTTTTTGTGCTTTCCAAAAGGAATAATATTGACCACCCAATAATTTCCTTCCATTTCCCAAACAAGCTAGATTGACCTTCTTACCTCTGGGAGCATCACGTCAAAGACAAAATCCAGGAGTCTTATATCCCCTCTCTTAATTTTTTTCTCCTATGCCTGTAGCCTCCCCAGTTACCGTCAGGAGCTCAAAGATCTATTGAAAAGAAAAGTACAAAATAAACAAATTCAACTTTTTAAAGTTATATCTTGGTAAACACACATACACATGACTGATGGCATTTTCATTTACTCGCTGGTCACTAAAATTCAGTCTCCTTAGCTTTAGATGCCATTTGAGGTTTAGTGAGGTGGAAGGATTCTGCCACAGATACATCCTGTTCGAACGGATGCTTCCATTGATGAGATCATCATGTAAGCTCTGAAACCAAAGAGTAAATGGTGAACATTTAATCATCAGAGAAAGTAAGAGAGACTGTAACTACTAAAAGCACAGCCTATTCAAAAGTTACCTTGATCTGTGTCTTGGAAAAGATTGCCAGAACCCCTCCCTTCTCAACAGTATCCATGATGCTGCAGAAAAAGGTGATGAAAAAATTAGGACTGCCAGCAGCTGCAAAAACTGGACTACTCAGCCACAGTAATTCTAGGACCTGTCCAATCATTTGACATTGACATGGATAGCACACAGATATTACTTTTAACACGACTGTAAAAACAGGTGATATTGGGGATCCTCTCGATAATTCTCCCTGAACTGGCATTTTCTCACAGTATTTAAATAAACTTTCTGTGAAGGGTGTTGTAGTGGTAAAGCCCCTGTTTTTGCCCCTATGGCTGGTTGCCAACAGCATTGCTCAGACGTGTGCCCAGTGCGCCTGGAAAATAATAGCAGTCGGAGTTAAAGATTATGATTATCATGTGTTTATTGTCCATATTCCAAAATACTGATTAATGATAAAGAAAACCCAACAATACTCATAACACTGTAACAAAATAACAAATCAAATCTTCTACACAGGCACAGGGCACAGTCAAAAACTGTGCTTCATTAAATTGGCAACACCTGCCATTGGGGCCACCGGGATTAAATACTCCATACAGCCCCCCAGTGGTCAGAAGCATGAAACAACAAAACAAAACGAGGAAAAACAACTATGACTCATACATTCCAGCCCCTAATTGCTTCTGTCAGAGCAATTTATTAAAAAATATTAAAGGAGCCATATACAAAAAAAGAAAAAAAATTCGTCAGGGAAGTAACTAATCTTTTACTTCATTTAATAAGCAAATTTTAGTTACAGGTCGGTCGATGACGCTTGTTTTTGTTTTTAAACGAACCACACGTACCAGACCTTGCTTATCAGGAAAGGTCTCCATGACTCTTCCTAGCATCCATGACCCTTGTGGAGCGGATGAGTCCACGACCATGACCAGGTCTCTTCTCCTGGTTCCACTTTTGGCGTTCCTGTAACAGCGGTAGGTATTAGTGGATCCACTGCTTCCAAAAGAGATCTGAAATGTATTGGCATTGTTTCCACCTTCTCCATGCATAGACATCCCTTTTCTCAAAAAATCCGGGTGGGAAAACTGGTTTCCCTTTAAGGAGTAGGAGATGGTTTGGTGTCAATGCTTCAAGGTCGTTGGGGTCCTGTGACAGTTTTGTGATAGGGCGATCATTGAGTATTGCTTCAGCCACACAGAGTATGGTGTGAAAACCTTCGTCGTCCAAGGTTTGCTGACGGAGCACGGAACACAAGATCTTCTTGATCATCTGGATGATCCGCTTCCAAGCTCCACCGTGATGTGATCCAGTTGGCGGGTTAAAACTCCACTTGATTCCTCTTTCAGACAAAGCTCTTTCAATGCGGTCATGATGAAAAGAGGCCATGGCTTCCCGCAGCTCTCTTTCTGCTGCTACAAAGTTAGTCCCATTGTCCGATCTTATATGGGCAACTTGTTATCTTCGGCAGATTCATCGTCGCAGTGCACTGATGCATGAGTCCGTGTCGAGAGAATCAAGGTGCACTTCAAGATACACTGCCCTGCTTGTCATGCAAGTGAACACGACTCCATACCTCTTCAGAATGCTGCACCCTCTTCTCACATCAACTGGCACGAAATAATCTACACCAACGTTGGTGAATGGCAGTAGATCAGGTACCACTCTTCTGGCAGGTCTGCCATTTTTTGCTCGCCAGCCTTTCCTCCCTGTAGCCTACAGATGAGGCATCTTGAGATAATCTTCCTTACTGCCGAAGGTCCACTGGTAATACAATACTTTTTCCTTGCAGTGGAAAGAACATGATTCTTGGCTCCATGGCCAAGCTGTAGCGGCGGAGATGGACAGAAATGAGGGGATGTTTGATATCCTCAGGAATTGCTGCTTTATTTAGCTGTCCCCCAACACGTAGAACTCCTCCTTCTAATACAGGACTTGGGATCCTGGATCCCAAGTTAATGATCCGAGTGATCACCTAAGAGTCGTTGGCAGGGTCGTTCAGCTAGTTTCAGTTTCAGTGCTTCTCCTTGTCTGTTGGGTCACATGGTAATGAGTCACCAGGTCTTGTCAAATGTTCACACGAAAAAGAAACTTCCGGCATGGACTTCCTGTATGGAGTGGATGTATGGCGGCCATCTTGTCTATAGCCACTCATATTATTTGTGTTTATTTAAGTCCTGTTTTATTTGTGGGTTTTGGGGATGATATTTTGTTGTTTTTTTTTTCATTGGTGCTCAGCTGTGTCCACCTTACAGTTTTTGGTCATTGCCAAAATAATAATTATTTATTTTGATGTCCCGTGTTGAGTTTAGACTCAAATTTCCGCCCGAGATATCAAAGGAAGGAGCAAAACCTCCAACATTTGAGGTTATTGAACGAAAACACAGTATTTAAGATCAATGTTTTGTTTTAATGAACCTTCTGTTAATTCAGAAATGGAAACATTCCTTTAAACATCCAAAATAAATTACTTTGGCATTCCGCAATGTGGAAATATGACAAGAGCCAAATGTAAAAGCCCAAGAACACCAAAAACAGACTTCCCTTAAACACCATAAATAACAAGCAATTTAGTGATGTACAGCAGCGTTTCTGAATGTACACAAATCACATATAAAAGTGTTTTCCAAGAGCTTGTAAGGTCACATACAACATATGTCGTGACAGAGAACAAACTACTAGAACTGACAACTGCAGACGTTACATTCTTAGTCATACGTCAGAACAATTTTTAACAAGAGGAAGGCCAACAAAACAAACCACTAAAAAAGTTCTTCACACTGATTCTTTAGCTTAACCGCAAATTAAAGTCAAATATGAAGTTATATATTTATTAATACATACCAATATTAATAGCAAGAGTCATCCTCAACTCTACTAAAGTTTGGCATTAATGCTTCCACTGTTTTTTTTACCTTTAAATCCTGAAACTCCAGTAAAAACGAATCCAAAAGTGTCATCTTTCCCCAAGTCGGATTCAGTGTTGGAGCACCTCAGGTATATAATAGAGAACAGATAAGTAAAATAATAAAAATAACATCATTTTCTTTTCCCCAATAGAGTAAAACATAATTATCAGGTGAACGTCTTAAGGTATCTAGCTGCAGGTCAGGACTGTTGATGATTTAGTTTGGGAAGCTTCACATTGGAGTTCTATCACTCCAGGAACTGCAGTGAGTCCAGAAATTCCTCCTCGGTGATTTGCTCCAGCTTCTTCAGGACCTTTTCTGAACTTATTGGTGGATAATCTGCGACCGGGAAGTGGGACATTAGGTGGTCATAGGAGGGGTTGCTCTGGAAGGAACAGCAAAGCGTATGAAGGAAAGGCAACAGCTGGGTAATGGAGGTCAGGGAGCGCTGAGTGAGGAGGGGGAATTCCAAAAGCTCTGTGGCAGATTCCTCATTTAGATTTATTGTCTGGAGAGAAAAAAAACAAAAAACAACAAAAAAAGAACAGGACAACATAATCAGACTCACAAAATAGCAAGTAAATGTAACTGTTATAGTCATTTTATATACGTATTTAACTGTCATCAGTTAAAGTTTCACTGCTTACTAGGATTATGCTATCTTAACTAGCCACACATTCCATATTGCTCTACATTTGTCATCTTGAATACTGTTGAATTTTGTCTGTTTTCATTTATTACAGACATTTTGTCAGTTTCTTCTTCCTTGACTTTATTAGTGTGCTGCTCTGTGTCAAACTAATACGATTTCACCCAACTTTCATCTACTCTTAACCCCTCTTGTGATGTGGTTTGCCCATGAATACAGACCATACATTTCCACAGTATGATGCACTGAAGTGAACAGAACTGAACAGAATTTGTAGTGTTTAAAGAAAATCATGCCAGATCCATGATTCACATACTTGTATCATTATTTAAAAAGTAAAATTCTCAAGTTTTCAACACACCCCATATCGCTGCTGTATCCCTTCTAGTGTCTGGACAACATGGGGTATACAATCCTGCTCGCCTTCTATCAGAGCAGTCTCTGGCCCACTGTAGTGGTTCACATTCACTTCTGGGACAAATGCCCACCGATACCTGAAGGACGAACAGGAAAAAGTGGGGTGTAAAATAATAAATAAGTAATATAACTGATGGAGGGCACTTTTGTTCTCCTACATTTGAAACAGAGGAATCCTCTCTGCAGGAAAAGCCAAAGAGGTGTCCAAAAACTTGCAGGCTGACAGGTACATGTCCAAGTCTGCCTGAGTAAAGCTGACTGGTCCACTTCTGTCAAGAGCTCCGCGAACCACTTTAGCTAGTCTTGGTGCGACACACACGAAAAGACAGTTTGAAAGAGTACCAGTAGCAGCAGTGTGTTCATAAAAACTGTGTGAAATCACCAGCTTACTTTGAAATGTCTTTCTCTGACTGTAGCGTTTTTTCTAGACGTGTAAAGATTCGAATCTGGAAAAAAAAAAAAAAAAAAAAAAGTTTTCAAAAACATAAGCCTTGTTCAAGCTCTGTGTGTAAAGTCAGTTTCGCGTCAAAGGATGGAAACCTTACCAACTCTGTGACCATGATTGGCCAAAGAGATGTGAGATGGTGGGAGGAAATTCGCAGCAGGAGAACACGAAACATTAAGAAGATCTGGGCTGAAATGGCAGCAGTGGGGTTCATTCTCAGAGTATCAGTGAGACGCTCTGAAAGGAAGGAGGGTACACAGTTGGTGCTGATACCTGCTTGAACCACTGTACTGAACTAGATCACAACACAGCACCCGGTAACGAACCTTGAATGAGGGGCAGATAAAGATGATACTGGTCGACCTCTCCACTGAACATGGCAAATGCTTGACGCTTCAGCAGCATGGGTTTCTGGTCCACACTAGCAAACAGCTTCAGGGAGTTGCTCTGCATGCCTAAAGCACAAGCAAATGTTACACTTCGAAGCAGCAAAATCAAGATAAACCCATGTGATTAATATTAGATTTTTTTTTTTTTTTTTGCAAATGGAACATTTAGGTCATATAAATGACTTCAATGATAGTAATCTCTAAATAGAGAATATACTTACTCATGAGGTCTTTAAACATGGTCTTCTCATGAGTCAGCAGGTGATCAATAATGGCCTTCCATCTAATAAAGCAAACACGAAAGGCCAGCACAAGGAATTAGACTCAACAGACACAACAGAGGCCTTTGTAGAGAAATGTGCTGTCTGTGTAAAGATGTGTTTGTTTTGATTTCTGTGGACTGTGAACTTGGATGAGTTCACATTATGTGAACTGTGCTTCTAACTGTGGCATGATAATAATAAAAAATATGTGACTAGACCGCTGGTTTTCAGGAGGGAAAAAGTGATATACAGCATAGCAGAATTGTGGATTCCATTTGAACAATATCTATCTAATACATAAACATACTAACTTGGGAGCACAGGAGACATCCATGGTGAAGAAGAGAGGGTCCATGAAGAGCTCAAAGACCTCTTTCCTCCAGGCCCTTTTGGTATAAGCGTACCCACTCAGACTGCTTAGCAGCTGAGCGCCTGCTTCAAAGCTGGGCATGTTGTACGCACTAGATGAGAGCAAAGTGCAAGTCAGAGGAGTATGATCAATCTGTTGACTTTAAAATGGGCCAAAGCGGTTACCTGTGGTTCTTAAGGTAAGGGAAAACATAGTACATGAGACGAGAAATGAGAGGAACAGCCTTCTCCTTCTCATCGCTGCGGTAGATCATATCCAGAAGAGGAGCCAAGATCTGTTCATAGATGAAACATGTCAAAATGAGCAAACACACATTTGAAGAGATTCTTTATAATAGCTTTAAAAAGCTACCTCAGCCAGAAGTATCAGAGCCTGTACACTGTATATTGACGGGGCTGAAGAGGAAACCATAGTGCTGGCCTGAGCAATCGGCTCTGACAATGGAGACAAAAGTTCAAATGTAAAGCAGCCTAATGGAGAACATAAAACAGGAGTAAAACACGCTCATGTACAATAAGAATAAAAAATGTTCATCAAAGAATCAAAGTGTTGTTAATGAATTGTCAATTCTAATATTCCTCTCAAGAGCCATATCAGCATTATCAATGCTATCTCAAGGTCTGCAGAAACATTTCAGAGTTGCCAGAGTTGATATGTTTTTTTGCCTGAATATAAATTCCCAATTAATTAAGTACATTTACATAATAATACGGGCTTTACAACGATGGCTTATTAGTCAATATGTTGTTTGGATGGGAACAACAGAACATTCGGTCTCCATATACTGAGACAACTCTGACATTCAGAGAAATGCAGATACGGTAATGAATTACTGTGTCAGAACTATAAAGTTACCGGCATGGTCGCCATCCATGTCTGCGTCATCAGGTTCTTCTGCTTCAGGACACACCTGTGGCTGGACTTTGACCTCAAGGCTGCGGCTCAGCCAACTGGTCTGCTCCAGAGATGACCCCGCGATGCCTCCCACTGTCTCCAGGACACGCTGAGTCACTTCCTGAACAGAAATCAGCAAATGTAACCACAGTATCTCACGATCTCAGCAAAAGCTGCAGATGTGCAACATACCTGCAGATCTTTTGAGTCCTTCTTATTCTCTAGGTTGGGGAGCCTATTGACGACGTCATTGAGAATCCTGCCAACAACAGAAAATGTTATTGAATAATACAAATGATAAATACAAGTGTTTGTCTTCTCTTTAATTACATGGGTACTTGATTGCTAATTCTTAGTTGTTACAGGCCTGTAATAACTGCCTGTCATTAGAATTAGTGTTAATCTGACTCTCCAGGCGTACAGAAATGCCCTGACTATTCAGACAGGAACTCTGACATCATCATATTTAAGAATATATATCAGTTTTTCATCTGTAACTGACCCCAGCAGCAAGAAGTGTCCAGGTGGAGCCAGATTGAGTTGGACAGATTCCCGTAAAAGACTGAGGAGGGCAGCAATATTTTCCTGTACAGCCTGAGCTGGAATGCTACAAACAAAAATGGAAATGTTGTTAACATAGTCTTTCAACTTTACACAGGAACTTGCATGAATTCTGCCCCCTTACCTTTGAATATATGCATAGATAAAGTGTAACATAGGGATGTCCACCAGACATGACTTCTATGAATTAAACACGAAAGAAAAATGTTCATTAGCTGAATTGACTTAAAACAGTACAAATTTCAAGCTCTAATAAATTACACACCTGTTCCCCTTTGATCTGATTGGGTTTTTTCACCACTTCTTTAACCAGCTGCAAAATGGTGTTTGTGCGCAACGTTTCCAACGATTTCACCAGATCCACAATGACCCAATGGGGCTGGCTAGGCTCAGGTAAAACCTACAGGTAACACAAGCAATAATCGACAAAAGCTCAGAGAAATCAGGGGCTATTGTGCAGTTAATATGCATTTACTTTGTTTTTGAGTTTCCTTTTGCTCTTTCTTCTGCTCCACACTTCTCCCAGTGAAGCCATGAGCTGAACTCCGTACTGTCTAGTAAGAGGAAGGAGGAATGCCAGTACCCGCTGCCGTAAGACCTAAATATTATAACAAGAAATACTGAGGTATATATGAAAAAATGAATGAATGAAGCCAGGCATTTGTGTGTAAGTAACATACACCTTGGTGCTTTTAAAGTAGACAGAAGCAGAGGAGTGTCTGCTGTTCTGGACAGAATCAGGAGCACGCTTGTGGAGCTCTTCCCTCATGATTACCCCCCAAATCAATCCCATACTACTGAGCATGTTTGGTAAAGCCTCAATCACAGCACTCCGTGCATTACGAATATTCACAGGATCATAGGCAGGTGAGGGCTACAAGGAAAAAAGAAAAGAGGGAATCATTATATGATCTGTAAATAAGCAACATGGGAGTGTGTGTGGAACAGATGGAGTATGGTTCATTTCTCACCCTCTTGTCCAGCAAACAGTAGTGTGTAATGGTGGTCAGGCCTTCAAGCAGAGTCAGAGGGTAGTCAGGGGCAATGTTTTCTCTCTTACCACCCAGACTGATTAAAAGAAGAAATACAACATTTTAAATAAAAACACAAAATTGACTTCACTCTATGTAAAATAAAAAAGAGTCCTTGAACTCTACCAAGATTTCAGTTTTGCATTCTTGATAATTAATAACATTAAATGATTAGTTTTAGCAATTTGTACAATAATCTAACTATGACTTAATGATCTGACGTGAATGATACATGTGTATGTTAGAATACCTGTGACTCAGCTTTCCTCCATCATGCTCACAAAGCTTGACCAGCTCGTCAAAGTTCCTGCAAATTTGACTGATGAGAGGCGCTACAATGATGCTTAAAGAGCGCCCCAAGTATGGCAGAGAGGCGCACAGCAGAGACACCCAGTGGGGGTGCATAGCATAGCCATACTGTGGCTGCAGAGCCCTGGCTGCAGCAGACACAAACATTCCTTGGGCTGTGATGGGGTGGCTTTGGACATACTGCGCTGCCTTAATGGACTGCTGAAAAAGGACTGCAGTTTGCCATTCACGAGCCAGTGGGGTGCTGGGAACTGGGTGTTCGCGAGGCTCCCCTGGTGATCCAGACGGTGAAGATGCAGAAACAGCCCCACCAGGCAACACATGGTACTCCAAGATTATAAGATCCTGGATGAGTTTCAGTAACTGCATTTGTAAGGGGTACTGTTCTGGTCCCGCTCCTACTCCAAAATTCACCAGACTCTCTTCTGACAGGCCTCCTTCTCCATCCATTAGCGCCAAACACTTGGACTGTCCCTTTTCTGCACCCCTCTTGCTGACATACATGGATGCAGAGAGGGTAAGCAGAGCATACTCCTGCACTTTACATCCTGAGAGGAGCTTACGGATCAACTCCAGATTTGCCTCATTGTCTCCCTGTTTCTGTGCCATATAGCACAGCTGCTTTACTATCTGCGTAAGAACCTCCACACTCTTGACTTGAACCTCCTTGTTCCCCTGTTGGTCAAAAGGACCCAGGATCAGATAGACTGGATAATGAGAGCGCATGAATCGTAGACACAGGGATAACAGCAGTTCAATGAGCAGGGATGGGGCCATGGATGAAAAAGAAGATGGAGACAGCAGAGAACCATAGAAACCATGACCATCCTGCACCTGCTGGTGGCGCTGTAAGAGGTTGGAGACCAGGTTTAAATGTGCTGCAGAGCTTGTGTCAAGAGAGGTTGTGCACAAAGCATCAACCAGAGAGCACTCAGCACCACTCCTCAACAGGCTGTTTAGCAGTGCCAAGCCTTGAAGCAGATGGCACCAGCCGCCGGGCACAGGATACAGCAGCATGTGTCGGAATAGTGAGTCAATGGCCTCTCTTTTCTCACGCTCCTCTTTTAGCAGGCGAGACTTGGCCATGGCCTCCAGCTCTAAGTCTTCCTCATCACTTGACAGTGAATCAGATGCCTGCGTGTGTTCAGACTCCACCCTCTGCAGACCGTTGACGAGACGTCCATTGTCGGGGTTGGGGTAGAGAGCAGATCCTGAGCTGGAGTCTTCAGTGGACACGTGAGCACCACTGGTGTCAGCTGACTCAGTGTGTTCACTCTCTTCCTCCTCTTCTTCCTCAGCTTCTCTCTCTTCCTCCTCCTCTGTTTGTTCGCTCTCTGTCCTAGACACAACTAAAGAGTCAGGTGGTTTGATTAACTCTGGACCGTTGTCTAATTCAGTCCACAGTGTTTCCCGGTCCATAATATTCATAAGATTTAGACTGGTGATGTCTGTTGCCATGGAATCTGCTTGTATCCCTGATGTTTTGGTGGAGCTCCGACTTCTGTTGCTTAAAATTTTCAAAGCACCTTTTGATAAAAACAAAAGTAAAAGTAAAAAAAAAAATCATCCAAATTAAATTGTAATTTCTAAAATAACGTATTACGCAGATTGCAAACAAATATCATTACCAGCTGTGACATTTTGTTTGATGCTCTGAATGGAGTAGCGCTGAGTGGAGGGGTGAAGCAGCAACAGCAAAATAGGTTCCAATATCCGAATCACATCATTAAGAGAAAGTGCCCGAATAAGCCATCGCTGAGCTGCTGTGCTTATTGAGCTGTCCGTAGAACTCAGACTGTTCACCACAACACAGAGAGTCCTGAAGACAGAAAAAAAGAAAAAAAAAAAAAAAAATTTTATTTTTTTTACTTTTGGAAAAAAAGGTTTAGGAACAGTTTCTTCCCTGCAGCTGTTTCCCTGCTGAACTCTACTCCCCGCTGAACCCCCATGTCTCCCCACTGCGCCACTACTCTTGCCCCCTACCATGCCCCCCCTTTCATGCTACCACTACCTCCATGACTCGTCTCTCTTCAACTCTCCATCTCTCTTTGCAGCTCACCCCAAAAAAAAAAAGTATATATTGTCAATACTGTATATCTCTGTGTATAGTTCATCCGGTACATATTTTGTACATATTGCTTATACATATCATATCTATTGAGTTATATATATCTATAGCACAACTTTATACCTGTCTATAGCACGTTATATATACTAATAGGTCTACTGTATACTTGTCTATAGCACATCTGTTTATACCACCATATGTTCATATTTCCGTATATAATTCACTATAACCATACTGTCTATATTGTATACACTGTATATATAGCTTGCTGCACCTTGCACTTCTGATTAGATGCTAAATGGCATTTCGTTACCTGTATTTATACATGTGTAATAACAATAAAGTTGAATCTAATCTAATCTATCTAATCTAAAAGGGTTAGATGGAGACAGTTGATTTACTATGACTATCCCTGAGGGCAGAGTAGGAGATACTCATCCTTACACTTACTCTCGAAGAATGATTTATTATCCTGCCTGTTAACAAATAAATCATTTAGATGCTGTTAGCTCAACATGCTGAATGTTACAATCTTTGCATACATAAGTAGGTAAGTATGGCTGTGTGAGGTTAAAGTTTTAGTGAAAAACCTCCAATCATGAGAAATGCCACCAATTCTTCTAAGGTTTTCATGTTTGCATGTTTGCATGAAACTTTGCGTGTTTCCATCCCTGATATTAACATTTCCTTGTAGAGCAGGTTCATCCACTGCTGGGGGAGCAATGACATACATACTATACTATTTTCAAGAACTACAACTGTACACTGAGACAGAAAACTATCCTTAATAAAAACAAAACAACAAAAAAAAAAAACGGTGCCCTCCAGAACAGAAGAGTGTTTACTAACCGGTCAAAGGAGCGATCGAGGGACATGGTTCTGTTGTTCTGAATCTCCCTCGTCAGGTGCCATAGAACCGTGAAGCGGTGTAGTGCTTCGAGCCGCACTCCCTGGGGCGGACAAACAAAAGACACACCTTTGACTTTTCTCCTAAACCTGTGATATTTCCTGTTTTTATGTTTGAGTTAAACAGATGACATGTGTAAAAGATGTGAACAAACTGTGCTTCACCTTGTCTTTGTGTAACAGTGCCTGACAGATGATGTCTTCACAGATGGATGACGATGGGGCCAAGCAGTGAAGCCTGTAGAAAAGCTCCACACAAGAAATGTGCTGTTCTCGACGTTCTGTGTCCAGTTGGTTCCACAGTACCAGGGAAACCCTCTGTGTCATTGGAGAAGAATCTAAAATTATTGTTCTGCAACTAAGTACTCAAGCTGATGCTTCTATAAATACTGAGGGCACAAGTAATAATGAAAAAGCCCTAAACTGCATTACAGCCATAAAAAAGGCAATATGCCAAACAATAGAACAGCTTTTTCAAACTTTACTAGCAGACCTGATAGAAATCTGTGCGCTCTTCTAAAGCACGAAGCACGGCAGGGTAGATGGGTGGAACAGTGATCATCTGTAACCTCCCACTCAGTGGGTTGGTATCAGTTGTGTGGTAGCGTCTATGCTTGTCCTGGATGACAAGTGCTAAGGACTGTGAGTGGTTGATGAGTTCCAATAAGGATGCCACGGCAGTATGCTGGATGTAGTAGTCCTTGGACAGGCAGCACAGCATCATCAGTGACCTCAACCACATTGGCAGGCTGTGGATGTTGCTGCCTGTGGAGTACAAAGGTCACCACCTCTTTGTTAGCTAAAGGAGTTTCTGCAGTTTACTTATAAATGTTCTGTTAACACACTGACCTGTGTGATCAAACATAGCTGTGTAGAGCTCCCAAGTCTCCTTTTCAGTTAGGTAAACAGGGAAGGTGGTGCCCTCCAATAGAAGGTGACAGGTGGCTGTAAAGGCTTGTCGACAGGCCTCGGAGATTTCTGATTTTCCTCTGGGCATGTAGCCAACCAACCACTCAAAGCTCCCTGAATTTTCTTGGTCCCTTATTGTCTCTGTGGGGGCTTCTGTGGAGAGACTGTCGGACTTTGGGCTGGATTTAAATTTGTTAGGGGTGAAAAGTTCTGTCAGTTTGTCTTTAATTTCCCGTCCTCCAATGCTTGCCATTCGAGTCTTCTGATCAACTACGGAAGTAGTTGTGTCAGACTCTGGGGTTTCTTCTGGCCCAATGACATCTTCTACTTGCACTAGCAGATATCTGAAGTGAAGTAAAAAATATTGTAAACAGTATCAAACCTCATAAACAATATTTGGGATCCAGATGAAGCCGTTACCTCGTGGCTATGAAGGCCAGGATGTCCTGCAAACTCTGGGTCAGGCTCTCTACACTGCCTCCCCTCCTCCACATTGTCTCGCTTTCCTCTCTAATTTCTTTTTCCTCAGCTGTTAAGCCGGTCCCTGGTGAGAGATGCTGCTCTGATGGAGAAGCACTGATGCCCAATCCGCTGTCTTCAGATCTTAATATCAGATTAATGTCATTTCGTGGCTCTGCCTCATTTCTTTGATCTCTGTTCATCCCTTCATCTTCATCGGGAACATGAATCTGGCCATTGGCCATGTCCTAAAGAGTATAATCAATGAGTTTGGACAGTTAACCACTAAAACCATACCTGAAGATATTATACTGGCATAGATTGTGAAAAAGTCAAACCTGTATCTTTTTGTTATCCTCCTCTGGTAATTTTGTGTCCTCTAACTGTGTCATTGCATCAACATCCATATATGCCACAGGCATTTGGATCTTACTCAACACTTTGAAGCAGGCGCGCAGACTTTGAGTGACATCTTCTAGACTGACAGTATCCATGTGGCTGTACAGAGTCTTCAGCATGGTGCTCAGCATCTCTGGAAGGAACTGGGACTGAATATCAACATAGAGCTCCTGTGGGAAAATAATTAATTTGATCAAAGAAACTTCTTTGGGTGTTGTGTGGGTGTGTTCTTGTACTTGCTACATATTGAGCACTAAAACACACATTGTACTGGCAAAAAGAAGACATTTTTGGGAAGTGAAGACATTTTGGCTGGTCTCCATTTCAAAGGACCATTTTTTAGCGTTAACACACAGTTTTAAGGTTGAGGTTTCGCACTAGGGTAAAGGTTAGGGTCAAAGTTGGATGGTTAAGGTAAGGAGCTGGGTAAGGCATTATGTCCATGAAGGTTCTCACAAAAATAGCAGTACAAGGATATGTGCATGACAGAGAGAGTTAGACTTTGCTCAACTTGTGCTTAGAATTTCTCAATATTTGTTTTATCCTAAATACTGAACAAAAATTTGTGCATGGGAGCCTACTTTGTTTTGTCAAAAACACTTTTGTAGTTTTTTCGTACATTCATAGAATTACTTGTATAATATGAAACCCAGTATTCTGGTACAGAAAACTTAATCAGAATTACAAGGAATATTCTGAATTCTTAGGTTCCTGGCTGTTATGAAGCATGTATTGTCATTTACCAGTGGAAGAACATCAAGTAGAAATATGATGAGATTGGACATCTCGGTGACAGATGGAGCCTGGTGACAGCGGTCTGGGCGAGGAGGTGTCGGTGGGTCATCTTTGTCTCTTTATGGTAGAGACAAAGAATTCACAACAATGACTGTCGCAGCTTGACTCAGATTGTATAAAAGTTAACATCAGACACCGAGGTCGGCTGTCATTCTTGCCTTACCTGAGAGAAGTGCAGAAACGCCGGGTCATGTACTCCCACAAGTACTCGCTGTTCATGGAGCTGACAAGCATGTTGACTGTCTTAATGATCTCTGAGGCATTCCTATTCTCCTTTATCTTACTATTTAATGAAATAAAAACATCTGTTTCCGTATGCCATTATTAACATTAAACAGTGCGCATCTTTGCTCCACCCTCCTCCTCAACACTCTTACATTGCTAGCTGGTTGCCAGACAGGCCTGAGCTGACAATAATTTGTTCTCCCAGCATCTCTCGACAGTATCGGTAGAAAGCTCTGACCACCTCCAACAAGACGCTGCTCATGACCACTGCACCTGAGCACAAGACAGGACGTAATATTTTGAGAAATCAACAAAACTGAAATGATTCATCCTTTGGATGTGTTCATATGCTGCACATTGTTATGCACCTATTTCTGGTTTATCCAGCAGACTCATGATGAGGCGAAAGGGCCTGAGGTACCCGGACACGTGCTCAGGGTCGCGCTCCACATCTTTCTGATTCAGTATGTTAATCAGTGCCTAACATCACAGAATGGCACATGTGATAATCACACACAAATGAGTTACTTAGCTTTTAATTTTAGCGTTTATTAATCAGTTTTGTCATGCCACATTAACTGGACATAAAAGTCTCCCCAAAATCTGAAAATTTGGATTTTTGCTCACACAATTTTGTTAAATTTCTAAATCCAAAGAAGCCACGTACCTTCACGAGATAATCTCTAGAGTAGGAGTTGAAATAGAAGGCTGTATGTTCCTCTAGGGTGGTGGAGAGTGTAGAGTGTGGTGCCACCATTTCTCCTTTTATGCCCGTACCTGATTACACACGATCAAATGATTTATTTTCATGAGGTAACTTCCTTTGTAATAAATTTCAGAACCGTACTGTAATGATCTGCACCTAGGAGCCACGCGTAGAAGCGTCTATTTAATGACATATCTCTGCGAAGCAGAGTAAGAGACGCTGCAGACACGACTGTGACCAAGTCATTGGCACTGATGGCAATGGTGGGGTCTACTGGGTCCTAAAACAACAATGCACACATTTTTGGTAGAAAAACAGCTCAGGAAATGGTGGAAACAGCTGGTTTCTCAGGTTAAATTAAAAAAATATCATCTATCTATAATATTAAAATAGCCACAAGTTAGTTCCTGCTTTGACCATAACTCATTCCATCGTGTGGAACACCATACACTTCTCACAAGTTAAACTGAAAGCATGCAGTCCATAAATATGGGAAGTTAGACTAGGTGTGCATTTACCAACAGTTCAGCAAAGGGGAAGAAGTAGAGCAGGACCTCGAGCATGTTCCTCTGCACCAGAACATTTGAATCTTGCAGTGAAAGACAAAGTGACTTCACCTGATGATAAACAGAAGCTTAGAAATTGAAACAGGATAAAAGTAACAAAATGACAATGCCAAAAACACCATTACAGAGTGGTAAAGGTGCTTGTGCAACTCACAACAAGTCTGTGGTCATGGCCGAGCATGTATGTTTGCTGGCGTAGAGACACCATGCGGTCAAAATGTGTGACTATAAAGACGGAGGCAGGCAGTCGGACTAATGGACTGACCAACACGCTGCCCCACAGGGCACTATAGAAGACCTGCTGACCCACCACGAGAGACAACTTGAGCAGCAAAGCATCCGTCCTGAAAAGTAGACAAAACAGGGAGATCTCCTGCATTTTGTGATCTACAGCCATGCTTCCATTAAATGACTGGAGACCATAAACCTTACTGGCTTACTCAAACGATGGGGCTATAGGCAACAAAGCAAACGTGGACAACAGAGAAAATGGGACTGTCAAACAGAGGAGGAGGAAAATGCTAATGTTGGGCAGCCAACATTTGTCCTTGTTATTAAGCTGGAATTTATCTTGTGTACTACCAGGGACTGAAATACTGACATAATGATGGAGATAAGAAAGAAGTCATCACGAGGAACAGGATCATGAGCCCAATATTTGCAACAAAAAAACAACAACTATCTTCTCTAGCGTCAGTGTTTATTTTCATTCTGGGCTATGCGACATAATACTAGATGGTATAAAAGTGAAGTCTCTATAATATATACAGCATATATATGTAACTTTAAATAAATAAATAATCGTAATACTATGTAGGAATCAAATATTGAATGTATTTAAAATGTTATACAGCCATGATGAGGCATTTTGTCTTTTTAGCATAGCACGTACCTGTCATAGACCTCTAGGCCCTCCTCCAGGCCTGGCAGTAGTCCAGTGATGAAGGCCTGAAGACTGGGCAGCAAAGCCCTTTGCAGTGGGAGATAGTAACGCTCGTAAAGTTTCAGCAGCACAGGCTTCACTGCCATGGATGCGTGCCCCAAAAGTGGGAACAATCCTGAGCTGAAAATAAGAAAAAGACTAACTTATATCAAAAACATACTGCACAAATAATCACCACGCTCTCACCTCAGAGCATTGGGCTTTACCTGTAAATAAACAGATCTTTTGCCAGCCATTTGGTGCCGATGATTTTAAAAATGACCTCATAGGTCTCAAGAGCCTTGAGGTGAACGCCGCTCGGCAGAGCTGGGTGCAGACACTGGGCGAGGCGTTTCCCAATGATCAGCCGCTTAGGCAGGAGAGAGTAGCGGAGGTTGCTCTGCAGAGCCTAAAAAAAATATCAAGTTCAAACCATGGTGCTTTTAAAAATGATTTTCAATTAAATGAGAACAGATGGAAAAAAAAGTAAAACACAAGTTACTTTAGGGTCACAAAATACCAAAAAAAAGAGAAAAATTTTGATAAACTTACCTTATTGAGTTTACCCAAAGAGGAGATGAGATCAGCCCACTCACTGGAAGACTCAAAGTTCCTCAGAGCCTTCTCAATGACCCCCTCATAGTGCCGGTATCGGTAGTCATTCTGCAGTTCTAGCTCTTCAGGATCCATGGTGCATTAGAGTGATGCCCACATGTTCAGGACAATATTTCTGGGGAAAAAAGGAGTAAGAATAGAGATTTAAGGGTAAGGTTTATCTATCTCACAGGAGTCAGGAGTCGCTTGGATCTTGCCCCGCCTTTGCAGTGTGTTCATAGTTAATAGAATTACCTAGGTATTCCAACAAGATCCTGTTGAGCTGTTTCTGATCCTGAACTGGGACAATTTAGGTCAATATAATTCTCGGAAGGAAAACAAATTATGCACTGTGTCGGCCAATCATAGAAGGTTTTTTTTTATTCTCCCATGGTTCTGTTTTTTTTTCTTTCCTCTGAGGAATTAATTCAGCACTCAAACATTACAATCAAATAACTAGTGTACACTTTTCAATTTTGCAACAACAGCTTTCTGTGGTCTGAATCAAAGTGAAGTGACTACTGAAACAAAGAGAAAAAGCAGAAGCTGATATTTCCTGTGTGCTGGAACTATAGGTAGCTACCTTTAGCATGAAAAAAAAAATGAAATAAAAATTAAAATATAGAATTCAAGTACAGACAAAAACACAAAAGTGAACACAACCTCCTGTTTCAAACATTTATTTCATGCTGCAGGCACATGCCATTAGCAGTGGTGTTTGTGCACTTGTTTGCATGCAGCGTATTTGAATAAACTCAACTAAGAGAGGGGTGGGGGAGTTGGAGGGCAGGATTAGAAGAGCACTGACATCTGGACAGCCTGAGCTGAAAGGGGCTTTAACATCATGCAACAACACGTGCAGAGAGAAGCTTAAATCATGAAATGATCAGGCGGAAAAAAATATATAAAGTACGACAAGGCGATTGTGGTGGGAACTATCAAAAAATATATAGACTTTATTTGAGTTTTTCTATGTTGGACTAAGACTGTTGGATCAGTCTAGTAGCATAAAGATGTTGCAAGATTTTTTTTCTTTTTTTGAATTAAGACAAGTATATACAGTCCTTACATTACTAAGCTGTAATCTTTGTCAGTAGGTACACAAGTGAAACTGGCAAAATTGTTCCTGAAATAACCATTAAAATAGAATCACATCTTAATTCTAAAGGTAGTAGTTTTGTAACACAAACCATATAAAAAAATTAAAAACTAAATCAATGCCAGTTACTGGAAAACAGTATATACTGTGTCACAACAATCACCCTAGTAAATAGATAGCCTTTAAAGCAGAAATGTATGCAACTTAGCACAAATACTTAATACTTCTACCTCTACTACAGTAGATTTAAGGTGTCCCCAGTTTGATTGAGACCAAAGAACAGCATTCTAAGTAAGCAAATGCGCATGTCTTTCACATTTTTATGAAACGCTGTGTTTGTTTTCTTATTCACTGGGAGAAGCAATCATACTTAGAAGACAAATTAAATAAGTTTCCAAAATTTGCCTTTGGAATCCTGCATTAGACAGGCTATTTTACTCAGATGTAACTCATAAGATGGGGAAAAAATCTAATATTTAGAAATAACGCCCTACAAGTAAATTTAACTCAGAACCAGAGGTGACAGCTATAAATTCAAATGATGGCTAAGTGCATGTTGTTACTTCCTTATTACACGTCATGTTGTTAATCAGCAAAGCAAAAAGTCTGTACTCTATGCACATAACACTGAATTCTGTCGGCTGAAGGACAGTGTGTAGTTGTAAGGTGCCACAAAAATGTGGCACTTTTCCATGATGTCTGCAGCAGGATGATGGAGCGTTGGAGAATATAGCTGAAGGCATTATGCAACAGCACAATCACGCCACTGACTTCACAAACAAAAAACATTAAAAACAAAACAAAAAAAAAAACATTAGCATAACATCAATTAAGAATGTAACATGGTCAGATTTCGTCAACCCTAAAATCGAGTAAACTAGCTAGCAAGAGTGATGTTAGCATTTACGTGTGGACGATGTTTTTACTGCAGAATATAAAGCTCCAAAGACGACAGCGTGTAAAGCAAACAAAAATTAGCTAGCTATCAGGTGCATCAGTGACTCACCAACTGCGAAAAAGGCCCAAAATGCGCCTTAGTTCCCCTTTTTTATCTAATTCTCCTCCAAGAAGACCGCTTTACACCGAGCATTATCTCATTCTATAACATTGCTCAAATGAAAACAGCAAACATTTCATTTAGGAGTTCCAAGAGGGGGCGGGATCGTCAAACTCAGCTGATTCGGAGCAGAAGCCACAGGGACGCTTCATTTTCCGCTGGTGGAGGGGTTGGGCGGAGACACTCCAGGCACAAAATAATGTTTGTTTTCAAACCGTCGACGATGAGTAAATACCAATTAGTTAGCCTAATTCTTGCCCCGAGAAACAAAAAACCAGTTTCCTCTTAACACAGCTAAGAGACAATAGCTAAACGCAGCTATGCTGATAACTTCCCAGGCTTTGGTTTAGTCCAGGATGAGCCGTGTTTACAAGCGTCTCGCTTCATCGTCAGATAGGTGAGCAATATGGCAAAACCAGCGTATATCAGTCATTTAATATCACTCAGTTGTTATTTTAGGCTACATAAAGTGAAATGAATAAATGAGTTTGGCATGATTTTAATTAAACGTGGTATAATGTGACTCATGACAAACAAACGTCGACAGGATTAACGCCTTTCTATTTTGAGTTTTTGCTATATATTACTGTGTTTGCTATGACTAATGCCAGCTTCTTTATAAATCTTTCTATTGTTCTTTGCGGTTCTAGCATAGATTAATAGATTAATAAATTACTCAACTTTCCTCCGGAAACCCTATCTTCACTGATTGTTACACATTTCCTCTGTAAGTATCCCAATATCAGCATATTTTAGCAGGATCGTTACATCGACATGTACTACATATTAGGTACAGTCAATATTGTAATTGACAAACAGCTGGGGGTTCAAGGATTGAAGGTGTCTTTATCATTTCAGCCATACATTTATGGTAAAATGGCAGTCGAACTGTGGCACTACATTAATTGCACTAACCTCAAGACAACACAGAAGTATGTAACATCATACATGATTTGGCCAACATGTGCAGTCAGTGCACAGTCTTTACTTTTGTGTATTACAACACAACTCTTGGTGAAATTGTATTATTATTTTTTTTTTTTTTCTTTCCCAAACTGAGGATTTAATAAAAACGTGAAAAATCAAAGAAGCATTTTGGCATTTGCCTCTTCATCTGTACACCTTTAGATGGCGCTCCTGCACAAAATAAAAAGCAGCTTTTAACAGTTGTGGGTTTTGACATTTGGTCAAAAACCACGTTTAACTTGTTACCTTTGTTCATTTTTTTAATTTTACGTGCATAAATATACGTGATCTGTATTTTTTAGATATTCATCATAAAGCTAAATATAATTATAAAATATACAATAATAATGTAATTTCTAAAAAATAGTCTAAAATCAATTCTAAATAAAATGCAACAATGCATCTAACCTGAGGTCAGTGTTGAATTATGAATAAGCAGCACTATAATTTAATTAAACATTGAATGATGTTCAAATCCTTAAACAATGGAACAAGATGAGGGGAGGCATACATTTTGGGTCATGCAGGTCAGGTCAGGTGAGGAGACAACAAATATTCAATAAATCTTTCTCTAAATTCTTGAATGTATGTTGTTTTATGGAAATCTAAACAGCTAGGAGTTCTGACAATACTGATTCCCTCAAATTTATTAATGCATTCATATTCAGTTTGTTTGATTTTTGCAGAGAACTTAGACAACATAGAACACGAGTCCACTACTGGTACTAAAAATCTATTAATAGAACCAATGACTTCATATATTATTTACCTTTGGAAAGTATGTCTAATAATAGAAAAGCTTTATCTTCATGACAGGGCGATAAACAGCAGTTTTGGAAAGTACCAGGTGGTTTGAGTCTAAAAAACATTACTTCACAGTGTTATTTCAGCTTGGTAGAAGTTCATGCTAGTTTTGAAATTATTTTTATTCATGATCTTTATTTAATGAAAATATTTTTGGAAATCCACAAGAATTTATGAAAGAGGTGGTGATTTTAACATTTGGGATGTATGATTTCTCTTAAAATAGATTGCAGATCATTTTCAGTTCGTCTTTGGAACTTTTTTGATGAATCTAATCAAATGCAAATTTATGCTAAATCCACCTTTGGGAGTGCAACCCTTAAAGTTGCCACAAATAAAATTTGTCTGCATTCAGACTAAACCTGAGATAATAATTAATGGAAAAGAAATGTTGCTATCTCATCAATTTTTCAGTCATATAACAGGAGAAAACAGTGCAATGGCAATGTTTTGTAATGTTATGCATAGTTTTACAGTTTAACCACTAGATGTACCTGTTTGCCTTTCATAAATAATGTAAGATCCTTGAAAAATAGCATTAAATCTACTGCTTTTCTCAAGAATAATGTATGAAAATAACATTGTAAACAAAAATAACAATTATGGAACTGTTGGATTTGCTTCAAATACCACCTCTCAAACAAGTTTGTAAAGTCAAAGCCAGCCAAGTCGAAGGTGCCTTACACAAAGCGGGAGGTGTGGTCTTGTGTTCAACCCTGTACGTGTACAACGTTTTCTGCTGTTTCTAATCAGCAACCTGGATGAGAGCGAGAGGGAGGGAAACAATGGGTTCATTGTACCTCTGCCAAGGGGATTGTTTTTACAGTATGCCTGTCTCTTTTGTTAAAGTTCTATCAATTCTATGAAGGATCCTATCAATATATTATGAACAGTGGATGTATTATTAATGATTCCGTCCACAATAAGATCATATCTTCAAAGATAATCCACGCCTGTTCACTTACATAGTGTGTTTGGCCCGTGAGCTTCTAAAAAAGTAGTGTTTTAATATACTGGACAGAAGTAGTTTTGGATGGAACAGCATATATATTTTGCAAAAAAAATATATAAAAATAATACTTACATAAAGGCTTGGGATTAAGATATTATCTACAAATGCAATGCTGAGATTGTTCGCCACTATTTTGATAAATAATGGGATTTATAAGAAGATTAAAATATCATGGGCATTGCCAGTAGTTTTCTGTGTGTGTGTGTGTGCGTGCGTGCGTGCGAGTGTGGGTGTGTGTGTGCGCGTGGGCTTGGTCGTGTCTTCACTTGTCTTATTACCTGCCACTGGATGTACCCTGTGTTCATACTGTACCTAATACCTGATTGCTCTGTTTCCCCTATTATTAACACTCTTTCTTTGAGTACTCTTCATTTCTGTGCAAGATCT
This sequence comes from Pao palembangensis, assembly GCA_015343265.1. NCBI lineage: Eukaryota > Metazoa > Chordata > Actinopteri > Tetraodontiformes > Tetraodontidae > Pao > Pao palembangensis. The sequence goes on from CM027084.1 coordinate 16,967,191, forward strand.
TGACCGTGAAATCCTGTTTTCTGTGTTTTGACCTTGCTTGTCATCTCTCCTACATTCTCTGGAAGATTAGCCACATAACCAGCACAGTCTATTTAAAGTAACATCTTAATAATCACACTTGTCTGTTTTTTCCTTGTCTCCATTTTATTACCCAGAAAAAAAAGTTTTTGTACAAAACATGAAACATGCACATAGAACATGAAAGCAAAATGTCACGTGAACAACTTAAGCCCTCTGCACAAGAAGGGAGTGAAGAAGGAGACGACGACTCCATCAGGAGCCATTTGCTAAAATAGAGCCTCGCTTGAAGGTGGATTCAGTGGAGGGATGCTGGTTTCAGTTGGGGGGCAGATAATGTGTACAATAAACCTGATCTTAAATTTAGAGCCTTGGATGGTTTGGTACATCGGGTCAAATGTCATGAGCGATCTAGGGGTAGAATGAAAGATTGATCTGATGTACTGGAGACCAGGCTAGATTTTTATAGGCTGCATTCTGGACCAGTGGTATGTGGTACTGTGGAGGTGACGTTAACTTAGTGAACTTGATTATTTAGAAAGTAAGGTAGCACAGCACTCTTTCTGACAGGAGGTTTGTCATAGATGGGAGGTTGCTGAGACATTGGTAATCCCTTTGGTGTTTGAGAAGGAGATTGAGTCTCATCAACTCAGCAGTGAAAGACGTTTAATCGTTTCAAGATGCACGCCATGTATAAAGTGAAAAGAATGGCATCTAAGGACTGGGACCCACTAAGCCAGCGATCAGCTGTTGGTAATGTCTTGAATATCTTACACTCACTGTCACACAATCTGATTGGTACCTTCTGCACATCAGACCTCTCAAACAAGCTGTTCAGCCTTTCAAATGCATGAAAATGAAGAGAAATGCGACTAATAGCTCAGGAAATCACCTGGAGCCTTGGCAACCCTCAGCAAAGATTACAACATTTTTTTGCAAGAGGATCATTTAACGCTAATGTAGTGGTGTTTGTTTAAACTTGAATATCATCTTTGCAGTGCAAATGCATAGTATCAATAATATTGATGTAAAAGTAATTATTTCTGAAGCTCATTGTGTTTACACTCTAAGAGCATACACTCACATACTTGTTTTTTTCCTAAAATGATTCTTGAAATCCCATAAGGTTTTAGTAGATGCACTGTTGCTTTTAACTATCTTTGGCTTCTTCCTGATGTGTGGGAACAGTTTTCAAAGTCACTTCCAAAAATAATAGTTAATAACTAACAATATTTTAGTGCGCATGCCTTGCCAGCCCCATGTTTTTTTTTTGTTTTCTTCTTTGGCATCATCATTTATGGGTTTTAAAACAACCACAGAGAAACTATGCAGTATTCACATTTAAAAAGAGCTCTCTAAAAAATCACCTGAAATTGTGTCCAACATATGGGGACTGTATAGGTCTGCTTTTGTTTCCTTTTTTAAATTTACTTTTCACAACATTTTTAACTTTCTGCTCACTGTGTTGGTGATGGGGTGTCAGCCTGATGAGCTGCTTCACAGCAGTAAAAACTGAAGAATAATGAAGTCTGATTTTTTTTTTTCCCTCAGAAAGGCTTCATCTCAGTTTCTACTTCCTGTTTTGAAACATCCATGCAACAACTGATTTGGCATCTTTGCTTAACCAATTTAATATTCTCTTAACTCTAAATGCTTATTAGATGAGCACGAACACAAAATTATAAAGATCCTGGTGCCAGCTCTGGTTTTAACAGTCTGGCTTTCTCTGTTCATGCAGCTGGGGAGGGGGGCTATGACTTTCAGTCCTTCGACCCCATACTGGCAGTATAAGGTTAACGAGGAAAAAACAGTCTTGAACATTAAAATCAGCATTAACAAAATCACAGCACTGGCAGCAACTGGGAGAACTTTTGATGTAGGATAGATTGTAGCTAAAGGGGAAAGCCTTTATCTCAACTTTAAATGATTAACAACCAATTAAAATTTCCATAACTTTTTATTTTGCTCAGTAGCCTGCTGGGTGCTGAGATAGCAATTTGTTATGAATTCTCAGTATAAGCCACCATGAAATGCCATGCCATTTTTGAACCCTAGTGTGGATTATCAACAGATTTTAGGATTTAAAAAAGCTGGCCAGTCACATCACATCTCCAAAGGGTATAGCACGTTGGAATATACTGGTCATGACACAAACATGCTGCATAGGAAAGAATAATAATATAGAATAAAATCTGATGACATTCCATGAGCCACATGGTGTTCAGTGGTACAAATGTTTTACACAAGCTCATTTCAGAGTATGAAAAATGCATTAAAATTACAATTTTGGACACATCAGACTTCAGACACGACTCTGAACAGTGCTACCTCCAGAAGTTCTCCGACAACACCGCCATCATTGGCTGCGTGTCAGAGGGGAACAAAGAGGAATACAGAGGAGACATTGCTGACATAGTGGAATGGTGTGAGGAGAACCACCTTCTCCTTAACACCAGTAAAACAAAAGAGGTGGTGATAGACTTCCGCAGGACATCCACACCCCACACACATCCAGGGTTCGGACATTGAGATGGTAGACTCTTTCAAATATCTGGGTTTTCACCTCAACAAGAAACTGGATTGGTCTCACAACACAGACACCCTGTACAAGTGTACAAGAAGGCCAGGGTCACCTGTACCGGTTGAAGAGACTGAGGTCCTTCGGTGTGAGCAGGGCTCTTCTCAGGACATTCTATGACACTGTAGTGGCCTCAGCAGTGTTTTATGTCATCGTGTGTTGGGGGGAAGCAGCACAGACAGAGACAGGAAGAGACTTAACAAGCTGGTTAAGAGAGCTGGCTCTGTCCTGGGCTGTAGCCTGGACTCCATTGAGGAGGTGGCAGACAAGGATGCTGGCCAGGCTGACATCCATCAGGAGTATCTCCTCCCTCTGCACCACACTGCGAAGGCCCTAGGCAGCTCCTTCAGCACTAGACTCATTACAGGAAGGAGTGCTACCGCAGGTCGTTCCTCCCCACAGCCATCAGACTGTTTAACGCAGAATCCTAGCTATCACACAATCTACCTCATCTGCAATATCTGCTGATGTGCAATAAACCCACCAATGGGAAATGGTCATGCTATTCATGTATAGAGCCATACTTGTAAATATATAGGGTTAGCCATATTTTTATTTTCTCAAAAGTCTTCTATATTATTTGTTTTTTCTTTGTATGCTGCTGCTGGGACACTGCAATTTCCCCACTGCAGGATAATAAACAAACAACATCAATTAGAAAGTAACTGTATACAGAAAATAAAGGAAAACATTACATCATATATCATAATTTGAATCATAAAAATGGTTTTTGAAAGGTAAGATTAAATTTGATGATTAGTCAATTAAATCTTGAGATGTCCTAATGCTTTTTTTCCAATCCCTTCTGACATTGGATGCATCTGACTAATCCCAGAAGTTATTGCAGCAGCAGCAGGAACATGAACTGTTTATTATAAGATGTAGTTATATGTATCTTTTATCCAGAACTGCAGAGTTGTTAAATTTGATTAAACAATACTGGATTTTCCAAAGCAATGAAACCTAACAGCGTCGATGTGACAATCCCAAGTAACAGCAAAAGAGCGGAAAAAAATATGTGGAATTGGAGAAAAACCAGGGCCTGAAAAAACTGCTGTGTTAAATGTTAAATTTCATGTAAAATGTGTGTTTTTTAATTTTGCTTTGCATAATTGTCTTCATTGGGAAGATCCCTGGCTTCCGGACTGCCAGCAGATGTCCAGATAAATGATTCTAAACAATGCATGAGTAGTGTATTTGCATTTTTGAAGTATATGTTTGTTCTTCTTCTATTTTTGCCCTTACCCCTTGCACATCTTCCTTAATTCTTTGTCTTGTCTCTAGTGTGCCTTTACCCTAGGTTTCTGGCCAACTGTAAAAGTGTTTTGTTTTTTTTTTTTAAACCACAATTGCATGGCACTGACTGCTCGGGGGTCGGGTTTCTGTATAATAGTAAAAGTCAATTCTAAATGCAATGGACTCTGAGTAAATTAAATTGATTTGAGTGCCGGTGAATTACTGCTATTGTACATTTAAGATGTTCAATAAAGTTGTAGAAAAAAAGACGCCGTTTTATCATGACGTAATTTCTGTAAAGTCGGATTCTCGTTACGATACAGACTTCATCTTGTGACTCCTAAATGTTTCTCTTTCCAGATTTTTAAAATCAACAAAAATAACATTATGAAAAACGGAAACAGGAGAGAAAATTAACTGCATTTTCGCTCACGTGCTGCTAACTACTGTCGCTCCGTAAATACGTAGCATTCACGCTGGGAATTGTAGTTCTTTAACCAGTGGAAATTTCCAAGATTGTGACTTGAGTGAGTGGAAATTTCCCATCTCCCTCCGTGCAGAACTGTGTCTGCCTTGCAGGGTATTTTGTTGTCAACAATGTTAACGTTATTCTTATGTGAGTGTGGAGGCTGCAGTCAGTTGTTTTTTCAGCTAACTATGTCAAAATGCATGTGGAGCTTTGTCCTGTGTAAAATATTAGTTTGCTTTATATAGTAATTAATAACACTATTTAAAGTGTTTTTGCAACACAGAAATTGTGTGCAAAACAAAGACTGATTGTTCAATGTTTTATAAAACTTGAAGTCTATGAGCTTACTTGGTACGTGTATCTTGCAGTATTTCCTTTTAAGTGTTCTATCATTACTGTGATACACTGAGAAACCACATGATGGGTGGTGGTGGTGGCAGGGGCTCTCTCCACTCTTCTTTCTCTAAAATGACAGACATTTCCTCTTTATATTCAGCTTTCACATAGCTTGTTCTGTGCCAACTCTCAGAAAATGAAAACACATGTACTTGCAAAAGCTGAACATGCTTTGAATATGCTAAGTTTATACATTGGGTAGGTGTCAGCCGTCATTGTTGGAGTTACAAATAGAATTCTATGTTACTGTTATTTAAATGGATTTTTGAGTTTCTAGAGTTTTCCAGGTTACTATAATCTGATTAGTTTTTCCTTGACTAGTCACGAAAAGATCTTTCCAGAATAAACAACAGCTTAGTGACATTGTGTTATTTCAGGTAACTTGGCACATTGATACACTGCTGGATTGCATGCTGGAGAAGATTTACTGGGCTTAATAATTCTAGTTTGATAACGTGACCACTTTTTTCCAGATAGACAGCGATGCGAGTCATCAATTATACGTGCAACAGACATAAACAGCTATTTTATTAAAGTGCTGCGACTTTTTAATTCTGCGATAGGGTTAAAATCATAATAATTCGCTGGAGAAATGTCCACAACATTGCCTGTGTGCGTGTGCGTGTGTAGGGAAGGGGGCGTGGAGCAGAAGGAGTGAATGCATATAAAGGGAATCTGCAGCATTATTTAACGGGTGTGACAGCTCCTGTTCAAGAGTCGCCTACATGAAGTCAATATTTCGACAAAGGGGCGCCGTGTTGTACAAGGAAGCAGTCGTCCTGACGTAGCCGACGGGTCTTTCTCCAGGTAGGAGCCGCTTTTTCCATTCATCCACATCTTCCGATCTTCCGTTTTGGGGCGTAACGTTACGCTGGTTCTTTTTTTTTTTTTTTTACATAGCATCTGTAGCGTGTTTGCTAATGCTAACAATAAATGCACTTCTTTAGCATTCTTCAGTGTTTTAACAATGTTGTCACTGTGTTAGTTTTTACCCACTAGTGCATTATTAGCCTGTCTGGAGTTTTTAGCCACAGTTTATTATTTCCTGTCACTGTCAAACGTCCCAGCTGCCTTTTAAAAACGTCGACTCACAAAATCTTTACAACGCCATATTAACATGACAGATGTTTTATTTTAAATATTATACGTACATATGGATTATGGATATAGCACAGCCAGAACTTATAATAGTGAAAAACTGGAGCTTCTTGAAGACGGAGAAGCGTTTGCATGGGTTTGAATCAGTGACCGTTCCAGAAATTTCCTTCCGCGTATTAGGTGCATCACAGCTGCGCGTCCCAGGGCTGATGTCGCTTCCCTTTGAAATACCAACATCTAGCTATTTATGAAGACATTCTTTTATTTATTTTGCCCCAACAGCTGCCCGTGCGTGCAAATGATGCCAGAAAGGATTTAATATTGTGTTTATTATTTGGATTTAAAGCTAAAATCCAGAAGAAATTATTTGACTTAAATTAAGCTCCCTATGCTACAAGCTAAAATCTTACCTAATTAGCTCCACATTTCTGTTGTTCAGAGTCTGTCTTAAGTAGTTTTGCAGGTTATGATAAGGTTGATACCTTAATTTTTAATTACCTTATCTCTGACAAGCACATACAGTACTGGCTGTTTACTAGGGGTGCACCAGCATCAGGTTGGTGTCCAGTACTGTGCTGTCTACTCATGCTGTTGCAATACATCAATGTCTAAAAGGCACGTCAGCAGTGTCTCTTTTGCCTTAACAATGTCTTAATAAATAAAGGTAAAAAGGGTAAAGTCATTTGCAAATTATGGTCAAAATGAGCGCACTCTCATTTCAACAGTTTGATGAACTGCCAGCATGGAGCTGAACGCACAGCTGGAAATGGCACAGCCAACGTTGCAGACCACTGGAGGAGCAAAAGAAAATGTTCAATGGAAACATGAAGGTGGTAATAATTACTGTATGTCACCTGGTACTTTAGCATTTCTGCTGTTGATGTAACATGTTGACACTGGTGTACAGGATCTCGTAGACATCCACAATATAACCACCTCTCACAGGAATTCTCCAAGAACTGGAGTCATAAAATATGTTTTATATGGAGTCATGGGTACTGTGCAATGTATCATTTAACGTTGGAAAGTTTTGTCTGACACGATTACTTTGTATTTAGTAGTCCAGAAGGATTGTGCAAGCGATAAGTGCAGTGAAAAGTACAGAGGAGAAAGCCTGATAAACTGTCAATGGTTTTGATTAATCTTGTGATAAATCAGGATTAAATGTGTAATTTGTGCATTCAGGGTACTGGTGACCACAGCAACTCAACAGAAACTTAAATCATTCACATCTATGCAACCAGTTAATCAGCCAACCACAAAAAAGGAAAAATACACATAGATAGTTGCACACAAAATCTATGTTTTATTAAAGTTAAATTTATGACACGAGGAACACAGCTGTTTCACTGCGAGGTAACAAAAACGGACAAGCCCTATTTATATTTTAGCAGTTTGTACAATATTGAAGAGCAAGATTGTTAAAACATCAGGAAGTGACATTTGTTAAATATAAACATATCAGTAAGTATGAGTCAAATATCACTCGACTTTTAAAGAAGTGCAGCATTTCCACTTTAGACATTTTAGAGTTTCTTTAATACAACAGTATTTACGATTAGTCAAACCTGTTTTTCTGATCCAGTAATCTGTTTGTAGAAGAGGAACAACTGTAATTTATGTCAAACCCATCTTTTAGAATCGACTTCAGTTCTGGTGTAGGTGGTAATGTAACTTTATGTATATTCATTTCACTTCTTCTTTGGTTAAAGAGGTTCTACTTTGATGCTGGAATGGTGGTGATTATGTTTCAATTCTGTGTTATGTAACTTTGGAAATAAAATTGCTTTTTGTGTGACTGGGCTATATTTCATTGCCTCAGTCTTGGTCATTTTATGGTGAACACATGTAATGCAGCTCTTTGATGATGAAATGGTAAATGAGAAACAAAGACTTCTTTGATTGAAAGTGATGTTTTGTATATAGCCTGGCTGTGAAGATGATTGTGTGGGTTATTTTGCCCCTGCGTGGATGGCTGAATCCTCAGGAGAGATCTAAGTGTGTGTGTGTGTGTTAGAAAGAGAGAGAGTGTGACAGAGAAACACATTGAACAGATTTGCTCTCATCATCATGCAAGTCAGGGCTTGACATTGAGCTTTTTCATGCAGTGGTTGGTATTTACATGCCTAAAAAGTCATTATAACTTGTTGAGAAGGATGAATATAGCCCCACTGAAATATAAAGAAGATTAATGTCAGCAGCGGCTCCTCCATCTGCACGTTATAGGGAGCATATTTATTTGCCGATGTAATCTATCTGTTTACTTTGATTCCAGTTTTAAGTTGCAGGCACTTTTTAAGCATTATTTCCTTAGGTATACAGGTTCCATTGTTTAATTCATGACGGGTTCCAATGTTTAATTTAGCCTTACATTATCTTTTAATTCAGTTTTAATTTAGGAATCTAACAATCTCTTATAAACACTAAAAATGTTGGCAATAATCATCAAATAATAAATTGAGCAAAAATGTCACAAATATGAATTTTACTCTTCATTCATTATAAGTTTGCTGTAATTTACATAAAAAGCAGTAATGGGTTTAATAATGACGAGAACAATTTAATCAGACGTCATAAAAGGTCTGTTTTTGGTAGCCAGTTTTATCAAAACAGTGAGCTAACTGCAATGACATTTAGTTAATAATTGCCGAGATAAATTATGGTAATTAGACAGTTTGACTCACATGTCCGGCCAGCAGCTCAGCCAGGCAGTTTTTTCCTTTTATATCTGACTAAAGCAGTTGTTTGGACATGGACAAATGTACACGTTTACATTTTGAGGCAACTGCATGACATATTCCACTTACTTGTCTGCAGGGTTTACTACTGAACTCTGCAGGTTCTGTTCTGTCTATGCATGTCCTCTGTTTCTGACATAAGGATTCAATTTAAACCATTTAACTAGAGTTAAAATTTGACTTTTAGCCTTAGGGTTTTTTCTCCCCTCATATCAGTCTACGTCTTGCAAAGTCAAATGTGAGAATTCTGGAACTTAGAAGAGTTTATACTTTGTAAAGCTAAAACATAAATTGTCGTGTTTTTTTTTTTTTTTAATAATTTCTTACATAATATTCTTAAGCTTTCTCTGATGTGGCGTGACTTTCTTGTGTTTAAAAAGATTAAGGAGTCATATGTTGGCTGAAACCCTCATCAGGTGCTGATAAAACACTTCAGTTATGGAAGCAAACTAACTCTTTCATCTTCTACATGTTTCATCTGTTTTGGTTATTTTATTTTACAGATAATGCAATGTTCACTTTGAATTCAGTCATCTCTCAAACCTAATGACAGGGTTTTTGGAAGGTCTGGACCAAGCATTTGTTTGGTGTGTTCTTCTCCCCTTTCAAAATAAGTCTAATGAGGTGTTTTTCTTTGTCTTTGTTGTCTTGCAGGAGTTTTAACTCTAGGTTGTTTTGTAATCCAGAGACCTGCAACATCTTCCACTAAAAGTAGAAATTTCTTGCCGGTGGATAACACCCCCAGAGCTCGGCTAGTGAATTTGACCTGACTGCAGCTACGACAGCTTCATCAAGACAGCAAACCAAAGCAGAGCAATTCATTTGTGCCCCTTTAACAACTCGATCCATACTTTTGTGTGTTTGTATCAGCTTTTTTTAAGGATATTTTTTCACACTGATTGCAAAACAAAAAATAAAAAATGGGTCCGGGAATGGAAGCAGCTGACATTGCCGTGGTAGCACTGTATTTTGTTCTGGTGCTTGTCATCGGGTTTCTCGCCATGTGGAAAGCCAATCGCAGCACTGTGAGCGGCTACTTTCTGGCCGGACGCTCCATGACGTGGATAGTGATCGGAGCATCGCTCTTCGTCAGCAACATTGGCAGTGAACATTTCATTGGCCTGGCAGGCTCAGGAGCAGCCAGCGGCTTCGCTGTTGGAGCATGGGAATTTAATGCACTCCTACTTCTGCAACTGCTTGGCTGGGTCTTTGTCCCCGTGTACATCCACTCGGGCGTGTACACCATGCCCGAGTACCTCTCCAAACGCTATGGTGGCAACAGACTGAAGGTTTACTTTGCTTTCCTATCCGTGATGCTTTACATCTTTACCAAGCTCTCTGTGGACTTGTATGCTGGGGCTCTCTTTATCCAGGAGTCTCTGGGTTGGAACCTTTATCTTTCTATCTTCCTCCTCATTAGCATGACTGCACTTCTTACTGTCACTGGTGGACTGGTGGCAGTAATGTACACTGATGCACTTCAGGCGGTGTTGATGATTGGTGGAGCCCTAACCTTAACTGTCATGAGTTTAATTGAAGTTGGTGGGCTAGAGGGTGTCAGAACTCAGTACATGAAGGCAGTTCCTGATGTTCCTGCTATAATTGCCTCTGGAAATTTCACATACTCTCCTTCCTGCCGCATTCACCCCAAAGAACACTCCTTGCGCATCCTTCGCGGTCCCCTGGATGAGGACATTCCATGGCCAGGGTTCATTCTCGGCCAGACCCCTGCTTCTATTTGGTACTGGTGTGCAGACCAGGTTATTGTTCAAAGAGTACTAGCTGCTAAGAACATTGCTCATGTTAAGGGTTCTACGTTGATGGCCGGGTTTCTCAAAGCCCTGCCCATGTTCCTGATAGTCATTCCCGGAATGATCTCCCGCATCATGTTTGCAAATGAGATTGCCTGCATTGGACCGGAGCACTGCATGGCTGTGTGCGGCTCTCAGGCTGGCTGCTCAAACATCGCCTACCCTCGCCTGGTCATGGCAGTGATGCCCGTTGGACTCAGAGGTTTAATGATGGCTGTCATGCTTGCTGCCCTGATGAGTGACCTTGACTCAATTTTCAACAGCGCAAGCACCATTTTCACACTGGACATCTACCAAACTGTGCGAAGAAAGGCATCTCAGCGAGAGCTGCTGATTATTGGCCGCGTATTTGTTGTGGTCATGGTGGCCATTAGCATTGCCTGGGTGCCTGTAATTATTGAAATGCAAGGAGGGCAGACATACCTATACATCCAGGAAGTTGCTGGCTACCTAACTCCACCAATCGCTGCCCTCTTCCTGCTCGGTGTGTTTTGGAAGCGGTGTAATGAGAAAGGTGCATTTTGGGGAGGCATGACAGGTTTCATACTTGGCACCCTGAGGCTGATCCTGGCTTTTACTTATCGCCAACCTCGCTGTGACCAACCGGATGATAGGCCTGCCTTCCTTGTAAAGGTTCATTACATGTATTTTGCTGCCGGGCTGTTCTGGCTGTCAGGATTGGTAGCAGTGGTGGTCAGTCTCTGTACCTCCCCACCAAATGATGAACAGGTTCACACCACAACAATTTGGGGGCTTCGAAGCATCCAGAAGGTGCATGCGAAGGGCCGAGAGGAAATGTTTAGGTTAACTGAGAAAAGCCCCAATAATCTTGATGCAAGCCTGCACAAAGAAATGCCCCCTGATGTCAGAAATGAAAGATGTTTGGATGGAGCAGATGTCAAACTTCTTGTCCCATCTACTGACCATGACCCAGCAACCCCCAGTACAGAGACATCCCCCGCCACCACGCCAGCGCAGCAGTTCGGTAATGGAAAGATGGACATGATCAAAGCGGAGGAGGGCTACCGCGGTCATGAAGGGTCCGGCAGGTGCGCACGTATAGTGGAATGGCTGTGTGGCTACAAGGAAGGGGTGCAGAACACTCAGCAAAAAGTCCCCCAGGACGACGAAAGAGTCAAGGCAGAAATGCTGTACGAGCCTCCGAAAGTGAAAATTCTCCTAAATACGGTTCTGCTCCTGGTCTGCTCTTTGGACATCTTTATGTTTGTTTACTTCTCACTGTAATTAAATCCTGTACTGCACATAAATGGGGATTGTTGAGCTGAAAGATGGGGGAGGGACTATTGCAACTAAATTGTGGAATCTTCAGAGATTTGAGGAGCTCTGTAATATTTACAGTTGTCTTTATTGTAGCTCTCTAACAGGGATCTGAGCATATTCTAATCATATTTCAAATGATTAAAGCTTCTCCATATGAGAATAATTGTACTCTTTTATGACTGTAAAGCTTTTCGGCACTGGTGTGTCCATTTTGTACAGCTCTTATTATTACTTAATCTTACTACTCATTAACATGCACTTGTACTTTGTTTAGTGAAGATGAAGTATGTTCTGTGATTAAGCTCTTTTTCTCTCTGCTTGTGTTGGCAGATCAATCTAGTGTACTGGAGATATTACATCAAAAATCTTTCATCAAGCACTTACCTGTTTAAATAAAAAAAGTTTGAGTTTTGCAGCACGAGGGATGAAGCACAGAATTAGATTGTACAAAGTCTTTGCCTTTTTCGTCGAAACCTTTCATCAAAATTCTGAGTAATTTACAGGACGGTACTTATCCAGACTAATTGGCCGAGTAGCGTGTTCTCATTGTCAGGGACCTCATTTGTATATTGTATTTTGTACGACTATATTTTTGAGTTACTTTTTTTTTTTGTGGCTGTAACGTTACCTTTTTTTCAAACCGTTACATAATATCCAACTCAAAGCCACATGTATCAATTCAGATTTTCTGTGTTATTTTATTCATTTCTCATGTTCTGTTTTATTTTGTTGGACATCATTTTAGTGCATTTTTCACTCGACGTGTACAATACAATTCAGGGTTCATTTGTTCATTCACCGGAAACATGTCTTCTGTGTAAAGCTCTCTCTCTCGTTTGTCAGCTGTATGGCAATATTCTGCAGTGATGAAATGTCATTTAATCTAATTTCAAGTGCATATTTTTTTAAAACTTGTACCAAATGTGTCTTGAAGTGTGTGATGATAAAAGAGAAAAAGTAAACTTAAAATTCTAACAGTTTACACAGGGAATTCTTCCATTTCAAAGCCATCAACTGGATCCAATTCGTCACAAGGAAGGATTAGCTCGAGGTGCGTGTCAGTACTGACAGAAATGACATTTCAGATTTTTGTCACATGATCTGCTGGAGGAACTTTATTAAGACATTATTGTGGTTCACTGAAAACTTTGCATAAGCTTGTTTTGAAGATTATCAATACTACTTCCACAATATTGTGTTCACTCAACATTCTCACCTTGCAATATTAAAAAAACGTGTTTTTTCAGAACATTGGTGAAGCCAAAGTGTTTTTGTGACGGGCCAAGCTGTGATACTGTCAGGGCAAAGGTACCATGGTGGTGAATAAGTTGCATTTGCTCTGTGGGGAAAGAGCTTCAAGCACCATTTGTGAGAGAATAAATGTTGTTATTTTTATGGATTTTATTTTTAAAGATGGAAAATAAAGTTTCTGTTGAGACGAAACCCTATCCTGAGTCCTGTGATTATATGTTGTTGAATGTAAACAAAAATAATATTCTTTATTAATCTACACCCTTAAAGTAAAAACTGTATTTTAGATTTCCCCTCAACTTTATTTAACAAAGCAACAACTGAAATATTATATTGACGTAAGTGCTCAGATTCTACCTGGTAATTTTGAAGCACCTTTGACAGCACTTGCACCCTTCAGCCCTCTTGGTGTGACGCTATGAGCTTTATACCCCCGGATTTGGATGCATGTTCTTCTCTGCAACTCTGTCAGGTTGGACAGTTGCCGGACAGACTCCTTCAAAGGTGATCAGAGATCTGTCTCTTCTCTACTCCCTGTTTTGGCTAATTGTCTTGCTGAAAAGTGAAACCTCGGCCCAGTCTGAGGTTCTGAGGCTTCTGGATCAGGTTTTCATTTACTCCTTTAAGCTTTGACTCAGGCCTGAGCAGTCTTCCAATCCCAGTCCCCCACACGCCCCCATCCCACCATGCTACACCGTAGGACTGGATGTTGATTAGATGATGATCAATGCCTGGATTCTTCCAAACATGCTGCTTAGAGTTAAGAATAAAAAAGTCCAGACAATTCTGTTTCTCACAGTCTAAAAAAGTTCTTCAGGGGCTTTTTTCCCCACAAACTTAAGGTGGTTTCAGATGTGTCTGCTACTGAGGAGAAGATTGTGTCCAGACAGGACACGACTGGTGGAGCCCTGCATGATAATTCTTCTAGAAATGTTATGTAACTCATAACCTTTACTAGTATGTATATTAAAAGCTAAACTAAAACATGACAAGTACCAGGTCTTGTATGACTTTCTTTGAGTGTTACTATGACTTTCTTTGAGTGTTACTAGTAATATGAGTCCAAATAATACAGTGTTTCGTCTACATTTTTTCAGGCGTCTTTCGGTTATTAACCAGGATTACACAACCCATGGCTCAGCCCTATTAATCTGCTCAGAACCAGAAGAGGATTGGATGAATCCAGGCCAATCAAAAAGCCAGGCTCAAAGGCTTACAAATCTCCACTTCTTATCAGTTTTGCTAAGTGCATCATTCGAACGTGGTTCTAACCCCTGCCGACCAAACCACAAATGCGAAATTTCCCGCTTGATGAATGATGTGCACAGTGGAATCTGAAAGTTAATTGGTGAAGTAGTTCTGTATTAAACAAAGTCTTGTTCACACCAGCAATACGAGTATTCATTTTTTTTATCTGAGCCATGAAGTGTGTTGATATTTTGAAAACCATATATACTCCCCATAAAAACAGGTCAGAATGTAGCATGGCCTCTCCAAAAGGGAGTGTGTGGGCAGCAGAGAGAGCTGATCCCAGAAAATGACCGCCACAACATCGACCAAGAGGAGTAAATAGTTCAGTCGCTGTTGGCCAAATTGAAGTCTATCTTCTTGTGCCACATTCACTTCCACTCAGTGACAGTAGCACAGTTGTGTTGACTTTAAGATTTCTGTCTGTTATTGTGTAATACATGAGTCATTTTGGACAAGCTGGGGACTGATACTCTTCATAAATGATAGTCCTTATTTATGTCAAAGTATTGGGAACCACTCTGTTACGTCTCTGTTACTATGGTACCAGTGCACTTATGTTGACACCGTAACAGTTTTGATTTATAATATAATCTGCTTTGATGAAGAATGATTATTATTTGTGTGTGTGTATGTGTGTGTGTTTTACATTGGGAAATCAAATTAATTCCTCTTAATTCTAAATATAACTTCCACAAAAAGTAAAAAAAAAAAGTTTCTTTCCTACCATGACAAGCAAATTCATAGAGTTCTCCTTTACAAACGTCAGTTTAGAAGGTTCCTCCTCTAGCCTTCATGCCAGGCAAAACTCAAATCTATCTTTTTATTCAAATCAAGAGAGAAAGATAAGATAATCCTTTATTTGTCTAACAATGGGGAAATATGCTGTGTTGCAGCATCAAAGGATACAGTTACAGGATAAAGAGCATGCAAAAGTAAAGCACTCAAAGAAAGAGCAGAGGTAGATGTGCATTTTTAAAATGATACTTAGAGTAGTACATGCAGCTGTACACAGTACAGGAGAGCTATATACAAAAGTGCTCCTCATGAAGGAGCTATGTTTGTGTGGTAGCACAGATTTGTAAAGAATGTGAACACAGTTTCACATGTGTGAGTGTATTATTGTACGCATATTTTACAGTCTGAATTATCAAGTTTCCTGCTGTCGGCAGGAGCCAGCGTGCAGCAAACAGTTAAGATCTTTAAAAAAACTGCAGTTGTTGCTGGGACACTGTGGTCCCGTTGTCTGCAGTGACACAGACATGACTGTATCTCATGTTGGTTTGAAGTCTCTAACTTATCATGTCACGCCCTTCCACCCATCTCTAACTCCTCCACACCAGCCAACTCACACCCTCCCTCTTTCCCAAAAGGAAACTAATATTGTCCTTGTGGAAAAGTACTGGCATCCAGGCCACGCTTTGTTCATTGTCTATTTCAGGCCGTGAAAACACCAACAACTAACAAGTGGTAACAAGGGACTTCACACTGTTGGCATGAGGGTGTAGATGGGATTAATGAGGCTGGATATGACATTTGACAAGAGCAGTGCCCAACAAGCTAACATTTAATTTATATGGATTCTCTTTAATCTTTATCACAAGTTGATTTTTCCAGCTTGTTGGTCACAAATACAGATATGAATAAAAATCCTGTGGAGGACAACAATCCAATTTGTTGTCTTAAAGGCATGCTGAGTGGGACTTTCCCACATGAAGCACCCTTTTTCTCGTTCTTTGAGTGTGTGTGTGTGTGTGTGTGTGTGTGTGTGTGTGTGTTTACCGTGATCCAGCCTTCTCCCCTTGGTCCCCAGAAACACTCCTTTCTGCTGGCACCCTTTTCTTTAAACAAACAGAGTAGATATTTGGAAGAAACAAAATACAGCATCACTCTTATGCGCAACTGCACAATTTTTCTTTGTAAAATACCACAAAATGAGTTACAATGAATTAATTTTATGAAAACATAATTGACACTAAATAGAAGTCATACGAGTTGCAATAAATGATCTGAACTCTTAATATCAAATTTTACACAGTCCCACACTCCATTATGTATCCTTTATACTCCACAGACTTTATCCACTTATGCACCAGTAGATATGTTTGTCAAGTTTAGCAGCGCTGTCTGCTGGTTGAAACGGTTGATGTCAATATCCGGGGTTCAGAGGAACATGCAGAGGAACATGCAGCCAACATGCAGCCAACATGGAACCCAGGTTGCGTTGAAAACTTAGCATCTAGGTGAGGGTAACATGAACAAAGGTAGAAGTTACATAGCATGTTTGGTGTGTGGTGGTGCTGCCTGTGGTCTTACCAGTGGAAACAACTATAAAATTATATTTAAACACTACTTATTTACAGATATTTTTGCAAGATATTGAGTACCAATTGCTTCATGATTTACACTATAGTTATATTTGGGGTTTTTTGTGCTGTAAATTTGGTAAATTTGTGGTAAATTTCTGTGCACAGTGATGACTAATGTGAACAAAACATCCTTTATTGTCATGTGAGTATTGTTTTTTTATGATTACATGACTCATTTTATCTTTCTCCTATGACTTTCTTTATTTATGCCTGTCTTTGGAAGTGTTCGATACACAACATACATTTGGGTTTGTTTTTTTTTTTTATTTTATACGTTTTGAGATTTGTTGCATTTTATATGTATTTTTAGAGGATTGTAAGTTACTGACTCAACAGTTGCACAGGTAGGATGTTCATGTTATGAAGTTTGAATCACACATTTCAGTGTCTTTAACTTCATGTGTTTGTGGCATCAGAGAGACAAAAGCCAAAGTTGATGGGCAGTTCATTTTTGCTACAACAGATAATGTTTTTCTTTTGCATGAAAGCCACATTAACGCCAGAGAAAGTATGTTATTCATCCATATTTCTGTGAGAAGAGGAGCACCCGTGTGAGGAATGTGGAATGACCTTTAAATATATGGCAAACACCCCATGTCAATACATTCCTGTCATTCCTCATGAACAGCCCCACTAAACCTCTGCGACAGGACTGGGATTCTGCCATTAATCCATGAAATAGGACTTCAATAGGGAAAGGAAATATTTACTAGTTTTAGGAACAACAGTGGGAAGAATGGTGTCTGGAACATAACGAACAGGGATCACTGAAGCAGACGCGCGTGAAGCCTTTTCCAAGGCTCTCTGGGTCAAACTGTTATTGACAACAATAACTTTGCTTGTAAGTGACACATGAGCAAATTTAAAGTGCTGATAACCGGCCCGAGCATGGTGCTGTTAAGATAGAAAACTAGGCTTTAGCCGATTGGTAATGCTCTTTATCTCATAATAGGAAGAAGTACAGATAAAGAGCATGCAGAGGAAACACACTGTTGCGTGTATGTCACATGTCTGGCCAAGCTGAGAAAGTGGGTGAAGGTGTGTGGAAAGTTTTGTTGGAGGACAACTCACTTCAAAAGCATGCAGAGTTTCATACAAGCCCAGACTCACAATATATGTGAATAGGTTCCTTTGTAACCAAAACACAAACACACACACACACACACACACACACTTTCCATACTGTAAGTTCTTATCCTGCCAGAAAAGCCCCATAAATTGAGTTAATTGTTAATTTATCACCAGTATCCCTTCTCTAAAACTCTATTTTACTGTTCCTTCCATTCAGTAGACAGATGCGTGTTGTTGCTTGGACAGATAGTGGAGAAAAGCAGATGAAGAGAAGCTCGATCATGACGATAAACTTCCGGTGAGGAGGTAACGGTGCAAAGCTGCAACATCATGCAGCTCTTTTTTATGTCAAAAGCTTTCATAGATCTGTTGTAACCAGGCAACATAAGGAAACAAGGACTTTTACCTTGAATTATATGAAGATTTAATTGTTTTACAGGTAGGGTCAATTTGTTGTTTATTTGTGTGGTCGTTTATTTTCTGTTTAGGTGTTATCTCATTGGAAGAGATGTTGTGTTTTATTGCTTTGTAATCCTTGAAACGTGATAATGTTTAGGATAAAGAAGTGAAGGCTTCATGAAAATGGGGTATTATGTTCAAGTTGTTTAAAAACAGGGGCCCCTCCTCACAATGTGTGAAAAGACAGAGGAGACCACTAAAACTCCTGTGATTACTCAGAAGAAGCTACTCCACATCATCATAACAATTCAAGTTCTTTCACCGATGTTTTCTCTCTGTCTCACATCATTATATCATTGTTTTAGGTTTTTTTTCCTTATTATTATATAACTGTCTGCTCATTCCTGTGTAAGAGCTCCTGGTTTATGCTAACACCTTAGAAATGATATAACTTCAGTGCCCACAAGCACACACATACAAGCCAACGAACACATGACAGAAACACGCTTCACATGAGCGTGTGCTTGTCTCTTGGTGCATAAATTAGTAGAAGCTGGTATACGGTGTCAGGGAGCACCAGTCTGTATTTCAGAGTTTATGTAACATTTGAGCATAGCGGGGAGTTTACGGCTGACTGGCTTCGCTCTTTTACATATGCCAATCTGGCCTTGGGGATTCTGTCGCTGCTCTGCTTCGTGTCCGACTGCTGGGGTTTAATCCAGCCAGGCTGTGGATGATGTCAGAGGGCCTGTGGTCATTTCAGTCACAGTTCTGCTCTTTAACTTGTTTACTCCCTGGAAGTGCTGGACGTCACATTCACTTTGTAAATGCACAATGGTAGGCTCTTTTATTCCCCCTTGGTGAACTTGTTTGCACATTCTGGGCCCTTGTAAGAACAGATGTACTGACAGAGTGACACCAGAGGAAACATATTATAGACAAGCTAGTTTCAACCTCATGTTTTATTCTGGAAGTAGATGATTACTGTTCCAGCACTGATTGGGTGGTAAATGCTGTGAAACAGAATTTTGATCTCAGGAATTAAAATGTGATATTATTGATGAATTTTGGGTGTTGAACACTCGTTTTGGATCACTTTTCCATGCAGTCAGGGGATAATACTGCTGTGCCTCTAATCTCAATGGCTCTTGATCATGTTTTGGGTAGAAAAATTGTGTGTTGAACAATGTTATTGTACGTAAAAGGAGGACATCAGGATTTCCTTTATTATGAAACAAGTCTGAGCTAAGCCCATTTCACCACATCACTGAATATGTTTTATCAGTACCAACCGTTAAATTCATCACCTCGCGGACAGATTTCTAGTTGTGGACACTGTCTTTAATCCACCAACACAGGCACAGAAGACCGTGAACGTAAAAGCAGAAAGGAAGTTGCATAAGTATATTACTATTCAAAAAAATACCCACTTGGCAAACTTTTAAGCTTTGCATTTACAGACTTTTAAGGTTTGCATCTACAGTTGAAACTAAATGGCTCTGTTTTACGTCCACCCACTGCTTTGGCCAGTAAAATCTATTTTGATCAAATCTGTTTAAAAAAAAAAAAAAAAAAAGTTTCTTCTTTGCAATATAAACACTGAAGCTAAAACCGAAGTGTCTGATTACATAAAGTCAAGTATTTGTCAGCTCGACTGTGCAGCGTTGTGCAGCCACCCCCAGGAAGTTAAAGGGCTTATGTTCTGATAATCTCCCCTATGTGGTACCGCTCCCATGTGGGAGATGTCAGTATTACAAGTGTCTCTGCGGCCCTAAACTGGAAACGTGTGCATTTTCACATCTGCACTTCTGTAGCAGGTTCTACTGGCATAGACGCTCATTTTGATCAACTGGGGTAAATATTTTAATAATGTGTGTCTGACTATCTTCCCTCTCTCACCCTCACTTTCTCTTCAGGATAACAGGACAGCTTATACAAGACAGGGAGTATTTGTACCTGATAATGACTTCCTTTTATATTAACCTGCTGTCCTCAGTTTTATCAATGCATCTTTATTTTATTTTCTCTATGGCTTTTCTCTTCCTGGCTGGTTTTTCGCTGTCGGAAAGCTGGCAAAAATTTGTTTGTTTTGTGAATCTGTGCCTGAAAGTGCCCAAGGGTGTGGAGAAGATTACTTGGAGGCAATTAAAGGTCACTTAGAAGCTCTACACTAATTGTTTTGCTTTCAAAAGACATGGATGTAATAAAACAAGATTCCTTAATCTGTTACTTTAACTGTAATGTTACATTGCTCTAAAAGTTCTATCTGTACACATGTCACCTTGTGCAGTAAATAACTAAGATGTCTGACTTGCAGGAGAATATTTTCTACAGGTCTTAAATTTTTAGCCACCAGAGGGAAGAAGAGGCTCAGGAGAACTCGTGGAACCACAGCATTAAGATGCAGAGCAGCTTTGGACGGTGAAATATAGGTCTCATACACAAGCTTCTACAGTCAGTATGTTGGTTTGATAACAATAAAGATGGGGAAGTCAATCATGTGACGACGGGCACAAACTGGATATTATCAAGAGAGATTACCTCCAAATCAAACCAAAAGGGGTTATATTATATCCAAACAAGGTTATCCAAACAAGTTCAGTTCAGCTGCTCCACTCTGGCTAAGAAGAACCTTTTACACACCTGTTGATCCTGAGCTCAAGGGGAAAATACAGAAACTAAACGTACCAAAACACTCATGAGCTATGGGGAAACGGGAAACAACGCAGCACCTGGATTTCTTCAGATCAACTCTCTCTCTCTCTCTCTCTCACACACACACACACACACACACACACACACACACACACATAGAGTACCGTTGTCCTTTGCCATCTCTCTGTCTCACTTGCAGTTTTATTTTTAGCATTCAAACAACTGGTCTCCTAAAAATGGGCCTGTCCTGTCAGAGTAGGGGGAGAGGACTTGAGACTATGTATGGTATCCACCCCCATCACACTGCACCTCATAGAACCAGCTGGAATCTTGATGTGTCTTTGTGGTTGCAGAGAGACGCCCTGATCAAGGTGGACGCAGAGTTCTGCAGGTTCCTGAAGATGCTTGTTGGATTTTGCTGCTCGGACTGGGACGCCTGAGTGCTGCCACTGACAGACCAGATTTCACATCACTTCCAGCCGTGATTCCCTCTCATAAGGCTTGACCTTTTGAATCTACAGCATACAGATAGAAACTCCGTGGGGCAGCTCGTGACCATGCTCTCCTTGTTGTTGTTTGTGCTCTCGTGTCTGAGCCTGGTGCCTCTGTCTCCGGCTGAGAAGGGCTTGGAGTTTCCACAGTATGACGGGAAAGACCGTGTCGTAGATATCACTGACAAGAACTACAAGAAAGCCCTGAAAAAGCACGGCATGATGTGCCTGTTCTACCACGGGCCTGTACCAGACAGCAAGGAGCTGCAAAAGCAACACCAAATGACCGAGCTGGTGCTGGAGGTAAAGTATTTATACCTTAAGAGGAAACAAGAACAGGAAGTTGGTAAATTTTCTGTATTTGTGCGACATTGTTATGTTGCTGAATTCGAGCAGAAGCCCGTCCGTGTCCTGTGTATGCAAGCAGTAGGTCAGAGACCATGGCTGGCGGGTGTGATCTTGTCATTTTATCAAATGCCTGAATTGCAGAGTGACCTCTGACTGTTGAGAATCACTGCTGCAACAGTCTTCAATGCAGAGAAAGTAATATAACTTTTATCATTAATACAGGCCATCCATGAGCCAGTCATGTGATTATTTAGCTGACTTTGAAATTCTGATATAAACACATTTCAAATCCGTTTTGAGTCCAGGGTAGTTTTGATATTTAGATAGCATACTAGTAGTTGGAATCCTCCAAAGCTTTCAGACAGCTTAGCACCTCAGCACGTGATGTGTGCGACAGAGGTTGCAGCCGTGTGTGCCACGGAGCAAAGGCCCCCCGCAGAGCGGGCTGAAGGCTACATCGTCAGACATAAAAGTGGTGCTTTGTTTAGCAGGCGATTAAAGACGCCCCTGAGAATGTACTGCAAATTTGCCAATGCCATGGCGTATCAGTTGTGGTATGTCTGCACAGGGCTGCCAGTCTCTGTAGTCTAAAACTTTCTGGCATATTCTACATGATGGCTGTGGAAGGTGAGTTCATGTGCATTTGATTAAAAATAGCCTGGGAAGGACAAAACGACCTTCTTAATCGTTTTTTTGGAAAACGATTTTGTGGTTGAACTGAGCAGCTGGGGTGGTGTTTCTGTGTATCTTTGATTAAACGCCATACAGTAGTAGGAAGTTTGCCCTGTCTCGTGTTACACATGACCGAGGTGATCTCTGATCTTCTGAATGTAATCTGAGCCCAGTCGTGCACTCCTGAGCCGAGTATCCCTGCAGTTATACAAGCCGGAACCACGATACAACAATAAGATGTACAGCAGTTGTTCTGTTGGGCTGTCTTGATTTTTATTATGACTTTTCTGTTGCATTTGCTCTTGTTTTTTTTTATCTGTTTTTTTTACCACCATGCCACCAAGCTTGATTTAAATATTTAAATATACAGTACATACAGACCTGTGGATATAACAGCACCATCTGCCACCGTGCATATTTGTGAACTTCCAGATGATGAAAATGTAATTTTTTAATTACTTTTATTTAGACAAATAAAAAAAGAGTAATATGTTGATAAAAGGGCGTGACAAGACAAGTGTTAATATAAAAAAAATGTACAAAGATTAGGTTTTGCTATAACCTTCTTACTTTTAAAAGAGCAGTCACATATGCAGATACTAACACGACAACAGAGGCTTTGTTTGAAGACCAGACTGGCGAGATAAACTTTAAACGATCACTCAGTCCAAGCATTTGTGCCGGCTTCTATTTGCATATAGGCCAGAGGTAAACATCTCCTTTAATGATGTTTGATAAGGGTGAGGGTTTTCTTTCAATCCACCTGCAGCTCTCGCCAGAACAATTACACGGTCACACTCCAGCTTTGGTTAAATTTAGACCCGGATGGTCTGGGGGGGATTATGTAATTTTGCTCTGTGGGCCTTAGGCAGCTGTTATATTGCCAACTTTGGCAGTATTTTCTCTTCCTTGAGACCTTACCTGACACTAGTTAATCTGTTCCCTTTTTCCACTGAGGCAGAAGTGTTGAATATATAAACAGCACTTGGATTTCTGTTCTCTTGCTCTTGTTCTCTTTTGGTTTTAGCTCGCAGCTCAGGTTATGGAGGAAAAGGACATCGGTTTTGGAATGGTGGACTCCCAAAAAGATGCTAAAGTGGCAAAGAAACTAGGTGGGTTTACGATTTGATGTCTCAATCACCGATTTCCCAATTGAGGGCCAAACTTGGAGAAAATATTTAAATGAATTTAATTTAAATGTAATTTCCCCCAATGCCAGGCCTGGAGGAAGAGGGCAGCACCTATGTTTTTAAGGAGGATCGGGTGGTTGAGTTTGATGGCTTGCTCTCTGCAAACACCCTGGTCGAGTTCTTGTTAGATGTGAGTAAGAATACGAGAAGACGGTCACAAACAAAGAAGCTTCTTCAATACTTCAAGCTCCACTTTCTCTCTGTCTCCAGCTGCTGGAGGAGCCGGTGGAGGTGATAGGAAATGCGCTGGAGCTGAGAGCCTTTGACAGGATGGAGGAAGACATCCGTCTGGTCGGTTACTTTAAGAACGAGGACTCGGAACGTGAGTCTTTGTCGCTGTGGGTCTGTGAGGAGCTCTGCCTTGCCCTTTGTTGTAACAGGGCTGCATTTAACGCTGCTGATCTGAGTGGATTTACAGCTCCATTTTTACCAGCGCCGCTCACACAGCTGCCACAGTTTGGTCCCGGCTTGAAAGTGGTTTGCATGCATTGATGAGCTGCACTCACATCCTGTAGTCAGATGTGAGTGGGAGATTAAGTAGAGGTCAAAGTTCAGCTTTTTCCACTGGCCGATGTGCAATCATCATGTATACAATGGCCAAAAAAAGCCCAAACAGATGTGGTGTGTAAGGATACAAACAGAACCCTGACTGAGTCATTACTCAATCAGGAAAATATCTATTATTGATAATATAAAATTATGCTTTAGCCTTTAGAAAATGCCCTCTCTCTCTTTCTTGATGCAGATGTTTTTCTTTCCGTATTCTCAGATTACGAAGCATTTAAAGAGGCTGCTGAGCAGTTCCAGCCCTACGTTAAGTTCTTTGCCACGTTTGATAAATCTGTAAGTCATCACCAAACTGACAGACACGTGGATCATAAGCCATGTAGTGACTGGTTTTCTGCCAACACAGGTGGCCAAAGAGCTGACTCTGAAGTTGAACGAAGTAGATTTCTATGAACCATTCATGGAGGAACCGCTCACCATTCCAGGCAAACCTCACACAGAGGAGGAGCTGGTGGAATTCATAACGGAACACAGGCGGTAAACAAGGACAGTGATTAATGAAATGGTCTTAAATAAATCTTCTATTACATGAATAAACAGTTGCATATGATGGTTTATGGTGTTTTCCTGTGCTGCCAGACCCACTTTGAGAAAACTACGAGCAGAAGATATGTTTGAGACCTGGGTGGGTGAGGATTACTTTTAGAGTCCTTAAACACAACCTTTAAAAATGAGCTCATATTTATATTTGCATTTCATCTCAGGAGGATGACATTGAAGGCATCCACATTGTGGCTTTTGCAGAGGAGGAGGACCCAGGTACATACACGCCGCTGTTAATGCAGCAGTGAAGAAATATCGATATTAGTTTTAGGAGGAAGCAGGGTTCATTTCCAGATGTGTGGTGTGTGATGTTGCCTCTAGATGGTTTTGAGTTCTTGGAGATCCTGAAGCAGGTTGCCAGAGACAACACCCACCTCCCTGAGTTGAGCATCGTTTGGATTGACCCAGATGACTTTCCCCTGGTGAGACATGACCCCTTCATTCTTAGGCAGGCGCAGACATGGAACAGAATGTTCCACAGAGACCAGCGATGGATGGAGGTGGACGAACAATTAGCTGCTCTGTTTCAGGTCAGAGTTTAACGTTTCTTTTTGCTGACTCATTCCAGCTGATCCCTTACTGGGAGAAGACCTTTAAGGTGGACCTGTTTAGACCACAGATCGGCGTTGTCAATGTCACAGATGTGAGTCTGCAAATCTGTCAGACATGACATTTTTCAGATGTTATTTACACCTCTTTCTTTCTCTCTCTCTCACTTTGTGTGCGTGTGTGTGTGTGTGTGTGTGTGTGTGTATGTGTGTGTATGTGTGTGTGTGTGTGTCAGGCTGACAGTGTGTGGCTGGAGATGGATGATGAGGAAGACCTGCCTACCCCTCAGGAGCTGGAGGACTGGATTGAGGATGTTCTCTCTGGTAAAGTCAACACTGAGGATGATGATGATGAGGAGGAGGACAACGAAGAAGATGATGACGGCGACGACGATGACGATGAAGAAGAACAAGATGAGGAAGAAGATAATGGAAGTGATGATGATGAGGAGGAAGATGACACTGATGATGATGATGATGATGATGATGATGATGATGATGATGAGTGATCCATAGTTTGAAACCAATTATTTTCTTCAGGAGTTTAACACGGATTTTATTCTGCATTAAGCTGTAAATAAACCTGGAATAGTTTTTTTTTAAAGTTTAAAAATATTTAAATATCTTAAGACAACATCAATCTCATCAAACATTCATTTATATCTAAATGACCGTGATTAATAAAGAACTTCTAACTCTGACTGTCCCTGTCTTCATTACACCTCAACGTCTCAACAAGTCACATTTTAGACTATAATATAGATTATAGATAACATCTATTGTGATTAGATTATTTTAAATAATGTCTTTTTTTTGTACGTGTTTGCAATGTTTGTTTTTCCAGACAATCTTAAATTACATTAAAAATATGGTTTATAGTCCAACTGTTTTGGCCTCAGCTCTGGAAACCTTTTTTTTGCCGCAAATCCTTTAATGATGAACTCTGAAAGTTCAACTCCCTTCCTGTTATGTAATCCTGAACTAGCAAAAACAAAACAAAACAAAAAAAAGGTAGTAATCAACGATCAGATGCTTTGGAAATATCATTACAAATATTTATTTATTCGATGTGAATAAAACTGACTTGAACATAGCTGTGGTTAAAAATGTTCTGTTGAAAGAACGCGCGCGCGCACACACACACACACACACACACACACTCAAACACACGCCCTCACCCACACTCACTTGAAAACATGTTGAGCTATCATAGAATGTAAAATTGAGGCACCATAATGACCTTTAACATTCTAAAACCTTTAACAAAACCACACAGTCAGTCACCATGGTAACATACAGTATATATGTTTTACAGGCGTCATAAATAGAACGGTGTTGTTCCAAAATATGTCGTTAGATGGCACTAGTGCAACGCTGAGACAAAATATGACATGAATTTTTTTAAACGTATGCATACATTTAGTGATTTACACTGAGTTTTTATTTTAACACTTGGTTAAATGTGATTGGGACAGAATATTCTAAATGCATCAAGAATATTTAAATTAATATTCCTTGAAAATCTGAACAACACAGTCACCCAAACATTAACTCTCTCTCTACTAGTCTACAAAACAACCAGTACTGTAACTGTACAAATGCAAGCATAATCATCAATCACAGGACTGACCACCTTGGTTGATGGCTGTCAACTTACTTGCATTAACCTTAAGAGACTTATTGTCACCTTTACATCTATTTACAGTCCAGTTCCACAAAGTGGAGAAAGACAAGATTAGAAAAGTTTAAAAAAAAAAAAAACGCCTTCGAACAGATGTTTAATATAAATGTGGAGGTGAATCTAAAAGTGAGTGAAGAGATAAAGTATATTCACATATAAATACTGTACATCCATCTCTAATATAGGAGGGTCAAATAAAAGAGCCGTTTTGGGGATAAAGGGAGAGAGGTTGAGACAGCCACCTGGCGAACAATACACTTAAAGACATCGTATCCTATTTCACGCATTTCTTCACTCAGGCAAACACTGGCACATGCAAATAAAAGAGGGGGAACAATTTAAGGGTTAACTGTGCTGCATAGAAGTACGCCTGAACTGTGTTCTATAAATGTCAGGACAGAACCATTTGAAAAGTTCCCTTCACCTCATTTCTTTTGATTATTTTGTCATACAGGACAAAGACAAAGACCATGTATGCGAAAAAAATACACAATTAGAAGTACAAAAACTGTAGAAAAACTGGAAAAAATTCCATCAAGCAACTGTAACAGTTCTAAAAGTCCAGATCAGCATCACAAGTGTTCTGCATCACCATTAAACCGAGGTTTCCGATTGGAGCAGCAGTAGAAATTTATGAGATTTGGGGTCAACGTACTCCTCCGTCACACGAATGTAAGGGATTCTCCTTGCAGTCACAGCTAAGCTAAAATCCAAACATCTGAGTAGGAACTCTGTTCCCTCCTTCATACCACTGGTGACGGAAGCCTCACTGACCAGTGTCCACTGATCAGCCATCCAGCGCTCAGGTCCATACTGCAAGGTTGGACCAGGGGACAGGTAGGCTTCGAGGAAGGCCTGAGCACAAACAAATAAGAGTTTCTTAAAATGTATTTATACCATTTAAATGTTATAATTTAAATAGGTTATGACAAATCTATCTAGGCTTCCAATTACTTACATGGAGGTACCTGCGACTAACATAAACATCTGTATTCAACTGTGCACCTGTTTTATGTATTTTTGTCTCATGACTGACTGATCAAAAGCCTTGGATAAAATTTGTATTAACTTAAGTTGACAATCATCTATATCAGTTCTCATATCAAAAGAACATTGAATGCAATGGCTCATCAGATGGTTTTTAAGTGTTTGTAGAATTATTTTAAGTAATGTTTATTTTTGCTCCAGTATTAGTACATCTATATACTGATAATTTAATATAAATATTCAAAATGAGACTTCATTTTTAAAAATCTGAAATAATAATCTGACACAATATTAACATTAAATTAACCTTTGGACTCATGTTATTGATGAGGCAGAAAGCCAGGTGTTTCTGGATGCTCTCCATGGTGTGGCAATGCTGCCTCCTGGTGGTGCGGAGGTACTTCTGCAGGGCACGGGCCATGGAGGGAAACACAGCCAATGCTGCTTCGTGCACATCCATGATGTCAGACGGTGTTGCACGCTCATCCTCTTTCTTCATCCGCCGCACATGTGTGAAGGCCTCCTCCACAGCCACCACCAGCCTGCCGGAGAGGACACATCACTTCCTATTTGAAGTAACATTGCTACACATCGATGTGTGTCCAGAATCCTTTTTTTTTTTAATTAATTCTGTTTATTGAGCAATGCATCAAACATTATTTTATATAAATACAAAACAGGTGTCATGCATGCAGGTAACTAGCCCTAGCTAATTTGCAACTGCTGTTCCTGATTTGACCTTTACTAAAACTTCCAAAGCAAGGTTAAAACAGCACTTGTTGACCCTGTGACTCACCTGGCTCTACGTTTGCGGACTCTTCTCTCATAGTCGGCCTCTTCGTAGTACAGCTCGTTGTGGGCGGCGTCTTTGCGTTTGGCAGCAGCTGTAACCATGGCCCTTGACTGACTCTCATTACCAGGTTGTGCTCCTGCTGTGTTCCCGGGGGCTGCACATAAAGGAGGGCACGGAGCAAATTGGTCATATTGTTTTGAGACAGCAGCCCTTGACCCTGACAAACTGATTAACAAGATTTATTTTATTTCCATCTGAGCCACAGACAGAAAAGGTCGGAGTAGAGGAGAGGTGAGATCTACAACAGCGTTCATGGTGTAAAAACAGCTGAGGAGTAGCCTCAATGGCCTGTATTATGCCTGTTTTACTCTCTGCTGGCTTTTGATAAAGAGTTAAGAGGAGTGCATGTTCATCTTTGTTGCTTATCTAGGCCATCCAAGAAGATCATGTCTCCCTCGCAGAGAATGTTAATTATAGTACGAAGTAAAGAGGCAGTGGAGCCACATTTTTCCAGAGACAGATGCAGGAACTGTTTTATTCGGGTTTGGATTAAATATTCATAATTTTACACTTCAAAGGCCATAGTTTCAAGTATGAGTTGCGAACTGACTCGTTTGTGCGACAAATCCATAAAGCTAATGGAACTTGAAATGTTATTATGAAATACACGTTTTCCATATTTATGAGGATCAAATCACTGTTGGGGGGGCGGTTTAAAGCGTAAACGCTGCGGGTCAGGTAAGGCTATGAATCATTAATGATCTTTTCTGCATCTCAATTTTGGAGCAGTTTGGAAATGAATAGTAGTTTAATTATGTGGATGAAGATTTTTTTATACTGGGAAAAGGCTTCAATAGTTTTAATTCATGCTGATTAAATGACTGGATGATGGACAGAATGACAGTGGTTGAAAAGGGAGTGGAAGGTGGACGCAAGTAAAAAAAAAAATCATTAAGATTTAGAGGTTAAAAGAAAGTGAACTGGAGCTGGGGAGAGTGGGGGAAAGGAGAGATGTAGGAGTATGTGAGGAATGAGCGTTACTCTGATGAATTATTTAAAGCTTGAAATTCCACGGTCCTCTAGAGGCCTCTCAGTTGCACTTTGATGGTAAAGGGGGTGGGGTAAATGGATGGAAGGGTGGTTCTGCGTGTGCACCAGATACGGTAATGCATCATCAAATCCACAGCATTGTGCACTGAATAAGGAACTGATGGATGGATGGGGAAAGGGTCTTTAGAAATAGTGCAATAGAGGATGCGTGCACCTGTGCAGGGAGACACTACATCTTTGTGCATGAGTGTGTGCCTATGTGTGTCTGCTTGCAGCCATAGATGCAGCAAGATGCGGGTTTCACAGTGCATTAAAGTGAACTAAACTGTGACATTAGAGATATCCTGAGGAATTTTTATCAGTACTTACTGTCAAAAAGGAATGTTCTCAGTTTGTTTTTATAGTCTTCTCATGGAAGAGAGAGAGGAGGGGAAGAGGAACACCTGATACATCCACAGAAAGCAGCAAGAAGAACTTAAAAGCTTGAGGAGTGAATTATTGGCAGAGACAAAGCTACTGACCATCCACGTTGTAGACCTTCAGCCCTGCCAGGTGCTTGGCAGCGCGGTGCTTTGAGGCAGAAAGAAGTGCTGGGTTATGGACGGGGAAATCTCTGTAGTAATACTCCAAAATGGAAAGCGCTGCCTTCTGAATGCTGGGAGGAGATCAAAGGAAGACAATAGACATCATTGATTAGTTAGTGTACTTACTGGAATCGATATTGTCTGATCCAGCACACATGAGTTCTTGTCCTATATTACCTACTTAAACAATGACTTTTTGTTCAGTGACTAAGCTACGTCATGCTATAGGAGCAGAAATCCAACCAGCTTTCTGTCAGTGTTTAGTCTTTAAATGACATCACACAATCCACTGTTTCAGTATTTTACTTTCAGGTTTCCTCATCGATTATTGACGCTAGTATACTGTTAATAATTTTTTTTTTTTTTGTATTTTCTCTAAAGGTTGCGTTTTACATCACAATAAATCTCAAAGAAACATTTGGGTTTTTAAAGTTACAGCCAGGTCAGTCTTATAAATAACCACTGTTGTGTCAGAGGCTCAGATTTAAAAACAAACAGTGATGTGGAATAAATCACCAGGGGCGAAGGAGGCACAGAGGAATAACTTCATTAGTGTCTGTCTCTTTCTTTCAGATACAGAGTTCAGTGTGACAGATTAAAGTAGACGCATGTCTCATATTCAAATGCAGACTCATTCCTCCATCAACTGTACGTCAGAACACAGAGGAAGAGTTCAAACCTGAGCTGTCCTATGTTGTAGTGTCGCGTCTCTCCATCGGTGGAGCGGATGACACACACGTTGTAGCAGGGATGGAGGTGGCGCAGCTCCAGCAGCACCACGGCTAGGTAGTGCACAAACAGCTGGGAGTCCACGAGGGACGCGGAGAACTGGACGATACCGTGATAGTCTTCATCCTGCTCAGATGAAGCAGGCTTTAATGTCAACAGCTACTGCTGGCATGTTAAAAGCTTTCATTTGATTTATGCTACAAGGAAGTGCCACTTAAAGATAGATAAATATAGATAATTAACTGTGTTATAGATTACAAGACACGTTAAATGGTTCACATCTGAAGATGTCAACATACCTGAGCATCAAGGATTCGAACTCCATAAAACAGCCAGTAAGACATGGTGAGCAGGAGTGTAAGAGTGTTGAGGAAGGCACGATACACACACACTCTAGGCAAACTTGCGTGGCCAAGACGCAGAAACAGGGCCCAGATGGCCACCAGAAGGATCAGGAGCTTGAAGGAGATGGAGAGGAAGAGGCCCTCACAGGCCGCCCCACAAGCCTGGAGTCTGTCGGGCCACAGCACAGCCGGAAGAAGAAGGAAGACCAGTGGCGTGGCCACCACCAGCAGCCCCACACAGACGCCTACGGCCAGGGGAAGATAGCGACGGATGCCCTGGGTCCGGTCTTGTATTTCTTTCCCCAGGCCAACGACTTCTTCCTGGGAAATACTGAGCTCTGAGGTGCCCGTCACTGCGGTGGTGGTTTCACCCCAGTTATCATCCTGAAGAAGCGATATGAAGAATTAAGGGAGGGAAAGTTGTTAAACAGTCTATAGTATTATAGTATCTAATATTTAAGGGTGTCAATGTTTAATTAATTATAGTTTACATAAAACCCAAGTCATAAGTTAAATATTGCTCTCATTCTTATGCCTTCTGGATTCTAATTAAAATGAATTTAGGCACACCGTTAGTACATTGGGGTGTTAATCTTTGTATTTTTTCCAGGTTGGAAACAAACATGCCTCAATTATTATCTTTTTCTCATCTTGGCACAGATTTTATTTGCACTGCACATCCTTCACTCTTCAGAGACGTCTGACTTTCTTTGTGTTTTGCCTCATTATGACAGACCTTCTCAAAGTCCCACTGAAGTAATTGAGGATGACGGGCTGGGAAACGTGTTCATGCTCATGTCGGCAGGAAGATACAGCAGATCTGAATCACAACAACAAAAGCCAAAGCTTTCCAGGCCCGTCACTGCAAATTACAGTCACATAGCTGTGTTCCCTTTTAGACAGTGAGGTCATTTTAGGCATAAATCTTTCCAACAGCGCAGAGCTGCAAGATTAATGACAGCTCTCCTCTGTAGAGGTGTGCCGTGAATGGCAAATTCAAGTAATTAACCATTCATTGTCCTCCAGGGTGTCACAGCATTACAAGCCTGCAGCTGCAACCAGTCAGAAGGAGCTGCTGATGAGGACGAGGAAAAGCCTTGATTCAGGCACATCTCACACACAGATACACCTGAACGCAACAGTCTGCACGGCTTCAAACTGAAGGTTCACAACCATAAGTATAGAAAGCAGACATGTTAGCCACATAGAGAGGAGAGGACCACAACAGCTAGAAGAGCTGTTAAAGAGGTTAAAAATCAGTGATGGTGAGTCCCACTGTTTATAGATTATAGAATAGACAGAGACTGAGGCTGAAAACATACAATTTGCCAGTCAGGAACACGGTGTCAATTACAATTCCTGCCCTCAATTGTAGTTCACAACTAATCAGTTCAGCCATGAAGGAGGAGGAGCGAATGCATCAGCAGGTAGACGATAAATGAGCAGACGGTGAGATGAGGATGTAATGGTGGCGGTGTGAGAGAGTGAGGTAAATTAGCAGAGGAGGAGGGAAAGAGAGGTGATGTGTGAAAGCAGAGGTCAGCGTTGGAAGTGCAGTGTCCACTCCACTTACTGTCTGATCTCATTTCTATTCCTCTCACAGCTCCTGTTCCTTATTATTGAACTCTTTCAACAAGGTCCCAAACACTGAAAGAAGGTCTGGAACCAATCAGCACTGCTCCACATCCCCATGGAACAGCAGAACCAGAAGGAAAATGCAGTTAAAAGAGCAGAGATAGGTTTAATAAATGATGTTTGGAATGTCTGATGGTATCAAAAATTTTCAGCTGTAAATGAAATGTCTTCAGTGTTTAAAATATCTTTGACAGTATGTTTAAATGCCCAAAGAAAAGAAAAGACAGTAGAACCTAACCGTGACTCTGTGGGCCTGTTTACATGACCGGTCATTATCCGATTTCTGGAGCTATCAGATTATTTATATCATGTAATCAGCATAATGTGATATGCTTTATCAGATATCAGATTATGAGAGATTAACACATTTAGATCCTTCCCCAATACGCTGATGTCTTCATGTATGAACAAATGTTGATCTGATTTATTTTTGATCTTTTACATCTTAGAAAACAGAGACAATATAGACAAGGCAATATTCTACAAAAGTGATCGATGATGTTGCCCCCCCTTATGAATGCTCCTTATGAAAACTGAAATGTTGCATCATGAAGCCATCTTCTTCATCCTGTTTGACTCTTTTCTTTGTGGTCAGCAATGCAGGTCACATTTACACGCCTGCATGCAGCTGAGCACACATATAAAAGGAGAGTGTGATCCCAGCAGCAGTGTAAGTAAACAGGCAGAGGGGCCGACAGTTATGAGGGTCTGTTACGGCCCTAAGTTGTTTTTTTCCATTGATTTATTCATTCCAAGCAGCAGTTAGCAGGAGAGGTGAACCTGCAGGCCTACAGCTCACCAGCCCAGCCTGCACTGCACCCAGTAGCTGTCCAGATCCAACCCAAGCTAATACACTTTTAAAACCAGCCCATAAATCTGGGAGGATTAAAGCCACAGATTAATGCTCCACTAATCAGGTCTGATCTGTATACATAAAGTAACAGGAAGAGAAAATGTGAATAACTGAGAGAAACAGAGCAGGATGACGGGGCGGGGGGACACAGAGCGAGCTGCTGCTCACTTGGCAGACATTTCCACTGGCATGGAGTGAATGTGGATTATGGTTGGGACTGTTTCCTCTGCGCATAACACAACTGACAATAACATGCTGATTAGCAGTGCTCACAGACTCACACATCCACTCCAGTCGGCTCAGCCTCCACTTGTCCGGGTCGAGGTCAAAATGGAGCTGGTAGATTTGAGCTGGTGAACAGATTAGTGTCACTAGATGTGTTTTAACAGAGGCCGGAAGGGACCAAAACCTACATAGTGTTATCAGTAGTAGTAGTGGTATAAACTGATGAGTGCATTAATTAAAATAAGGGAAAATATAGGATTTAGGGCTTTGCTTTGGTTTTACTCGAGCCAACATCAGGAACTGCTGTTGCCTCCCGGCTCTAAGTCACAGTCAAAGTGCTTTGTATCACAAAGCAGCATGGATGGTCTCAGTAACAGACTTGGCCCGCTCGTGGTGACTCACTCACGCACCCACAGAAGCCTCAATCCTGCAGCGTATCCTTATGTCACAGGCAAGCAGGCAAACATGCAGGATTATGGGTATCACGTTTCCTGAAAGTGGCGTTTGGCTGGGATGCTAAAACTAATCTCAGCCTGCGAGAATGTCCCCCTGCACCAGAGCCGGTTATTGATACAGTAACAGAGCTGCTGTGGGTTCTGGTAAGGATGCTCCTGCTGCCATTTGGACACATTTGGCTGGAGGGCTACGGCAGCACAATGGCAGATTACCTTTCACTGCGGACAATGGACCCTAGCTACGAGCTGACACTCACAAGACATGCAGGAATGTGGCTGCCATGCCAGGAGGGGATGCTGAGCGGAGAGCATAAAATAGGTCAGAAATGGTCAGGCTTGGGGGAAGCATCGTACAGCACATCATTTGCAGGAACTTTTGGGACATATGTGAGAAAGAAAAGCTATCAAGTAGGTCAGAGAAACGACTATCTACTGTAGACAGCCTAAAGAATAGCAGTAAAAATCAAACCTTTTAGATGTTCTTAGGTATCTGATCATGACATCTTGTATGGCCTTTCTAACTGTTGGCTACACTATTATGCTCTACGTGTACCCTGACAATCTGACTGGTATTAGCAACCGTTAGCATGCCTAAATGATCCAGGAAGCCTCTTTAAATTCAGTCTAGCAAAAAAGTAAATGCAAATGGTTCAGCCAACAAATGTATTCCTGCCTTCCAAAAGCATTACATTTCAACGGGAATGCCTGTGCAATTCCTGCTCATGTCTAGAGCGACTTTGAGCTCGATCCGCACAGCATTTTACTTCGCTGTCAACTCAAAAACCTGTTTTACTTCCAGAGCTCAGCAGAATCAGCACTATGGAACAACTGTTTCGGATTTGCTCCTTTCATAGCTATCATAGACATACACGCACACACACACACGCACACACACACTACAACGCTGCTTGGTTGGATTCATTCAGGCCCTCAAGAGGGATGCTAATTCTCTGACCTATTTGTTCTCATGTCACGTTGTGTCAGGTGCTGAGGAGGCCGGCTGGGTTAGGGCCTGTTTAAGAGGTCACGATGAAGAGGTCACACATACTGTAGGTGTGCAGTTTGGTGGTGTTTTTGTACATGGTTCAGTGGAGGTTACCTGAGCATCTTCTCCATGTTCTGCTGCTGGTCTGGGCTCTCCTGGCAGCGTCTCTCCGTTGTGAACAGGGGAGTCCTGGGAGGGTGTGTCAGGGGGGTTGATGACCACAGACCTCTCAGAGCGGCTGCTGTCCTTGCTGCTGCTGGCCTTGTGTCGCTCGCGACTTCGATCCCTGGAGACCAAGATGTGTGTAAAGACTGCTATGGACATTTCAGAATGACTGGATCAGTTTTCTTCTACATCTCAAACTTCATTTGTGTGTGATTTATAAGCTAGAAGCAGGAAATATTTGACATTTCTGATGACCCAAAATTCAATTATCAACCAATCATCAAAAAAATATTGTCAAAGATATAACCTCATCAGCCCTTTGATTGTAGTTAACCCTTCTTCAGCTTTTGAAACTGCGGTTCTGATCTTAGACTGTGAGAAACCAGCACACTTTATTCTCAGAGGACAAAAGTCTGTTTGAAATTAAAGCAACGAGGAATCAAAGGGAGGGAATTCAACAGCTTAGATGGAGTGAAATAGGTTGATCTGCTGAGCTGTGACGGCCCTAATCCTCAAACCTGGCCTGCCTCTACACTCTCACTGTCTGTCCAATAAAATCTGATTTATTTGGCTGTAGCCGAACACGAGTCAATAGGCACCGGACAGTAAAGACTGGTGTGTGATCCAAGGCTGAGCTTAATTACTGCCTCTGATTGAAAACCCACCCGTGTCGGTTCGATCTCCCGGAGCGGTTGGAATAGCCCGAGTGGGTCGACTCCGTGTCCATTTCGGGGGCGGTCTGGGGTCACGGGATGGCGAAGACTCTGTGGTGCTGCAGAGATGGAACGTTAGGAGGAGTTTGTCACACAGACAGATCCTACAACACTGATGGCTAACGCAGAGAGGTGCTCAGGCGGCCACATCGACCTGCAACAAACAGGCAAGGAGACTGCTGTCAGTTTAAGTTTGCAGTTTAATAATATTAAGTTTAATACTCACACAATTATAGGCGAATAATCTAATGTGCGAATGTTACCAGAAGAGACACCAAGGCTTTAAAATTGTATTAAATCTAATCTTAAAAGTGACAAATTCTCAGATTGTAACTCCTGATTGATATGCTCTGGATTATTTACAATTTAATTGAATATATTTCTGCTGCGGACAAAGTAAGATATTACCAGAGCTGTATTTCAACTAATGGACATGGTTATTTCTGACAGCGAATTATCCAAATGGGTGGAAAGTCAAATTATTGATCTGAATCCTGATCTGTGTCAGCATGTGTAATGTCTGCAGTAGATCCTCTGTTTACACTCAGCATTTGGTTAAAAGGTGGTTATTTTCTGAAACGAGATTAAAAACATAGCACTGTTGTTTGAATTTTTAGGTGAAATATAAGTGAGTGTAACAGAGGCTCTGGCCTCTGAATCAAACGGAACTCTATCTCCTGTTCTGACTTAGACAAAACCCTTTTTGGGCCTGATGACAGTAACATGTCTGATAAATACATACACTCTGTATTTGTAAAATATTCGGCATTTAAGAGTTAAATATAAAATAAAATAATCATTTTATTGAGAAGGTTGAAGCAGTTTAAAATGAAAAGCAGTTTCAACAGCAGCAAAAGTGCTAAAAAATTATTTTAAAAAATATCAGAAATGAAACAAGACAGCAGAATTTTCAGAAATACTGACGCAAACACGGTGATTTCAGTTAGCATAGATGAATGCTGACGCCTGCGTTGTGGCGTGAAACATTTGCCAGAATTAGTCGGCGCAATATTCAGCAGATGGAAGCGTTTGTACCTCAGGAGTTTGAAGCCATCAGAATTCCATTCAAACTAATTTGTGTGGCGCCTGACTACGTCTTGACGCTCCGCCATGCATGACCATTCATTAAGGCCTCCTTCTGAACACTGTCTGCCTGTCTGTTGCCAGGGCAACCATCTGCCCACCACCATACCTAAGCCAGCGTTGGTTTTATGAAAAGGGACGTTTTTCGGTGAAGAAGCTGGTTTCCAGGATGCTCCGCCCTGGGCTCAATCCTGCTTAACTTCAGCCAATTAATGTGCATGTGCACGAGGAAATGCAGCTTCTGCAATAAAATACGCATGAAAAATTACAGCTAACTCTTATTGGCTGCCCGAAAGCTAAAAGAATCTATGGCTGTGTTATTACTTTTATCAAATCATCAAGAAATTTGACAGAGGCTGGCATCTGGAGCGTCCACTGTTGCCTTAGTAACAGGAGACAGAAGAGTCCATGTAGCATAGATCATCAATCACCCCCTGCTGAGGGCAAATTTGTATGATACATTTATGTGAGGGGTGAGGGGCAGCAATGAGCGAACAATCACACCCAGTCCCAGCTAGGTTAGACGAATAAAGGCCTGATCCCAGAGTATGTGGGCCAAGACGGTCTCGCTGAGGGGCCATTCGTCCACGAGGCGAGCAGGGAGAGGCGCAGCAAACCAGGCCATGCGGAAAATGGCAGCCACGGGGTAAAAAAAACTATCAGTTACAAACCCACGGACAACAATGAATAAAGCATGCGGACGCAACAACCCAGCTCAGAGACATTCAGACCGCTCCAAAAAAGATTCAGACATCTTCTGGGAGGGACGTCTCGGCGCTCTGCGGGGGTCTTCCATTGAGGAGCGAGAACCGTTCCGCCTGGCTGCGCAGAGGAGAAACTCACCAGGGCAGAAAGTGACACTAATGTAAAACAAACACTCGTTAATATGTTTGTTTAGTGGGTGGAAGCTGCTGCACAGTGGGAGCTACTGTAACCACACACGCTGGGTGTGGAGGTGCAGCAATCAGACTCACACACGAGGACTGTCCAGAAGGCTGCAACATCCCTGATCCAGAAATAAATAAACAGATTAAATGGGATTATTTTAAAACGTCTCCTCTTCAGTCTCAGCGCTGAAAAGATCTTTGATTTGCATGTGGAGGTCTTGTTACCATGGCATCAGTGCCCTCCCTCTAACCCATTAGCATCCTTGCTTCATGTTTCCTGCCTTGGTGGCATCACCCAGTAATCTGCCAGATGCAGCTGCTGTTTTACTTTATTTCCTTTATCTCACACAACCTGCAAGACCCTCATATATACTGTACCCACATCACCACAACCATAGGTTATTTCATGATTTCACACCACTGGGGATTTTGATGTTACTTACTGGGATTAAACTACTCATGCTAAAATCATAGGTAAAATTTATAATTTGGGAGGGAAGAAAAAGATGGAAATAATAAATGAAGGTTATCTTTTCATAATGGACTTTAAGATGTACCTTTTTAGTGCACTGTGAGAAAATAAAGGTGATTTTTTAAATCCCACCTAAATTACATTCTTCATAACAGCAGTTCTGCAAACAAAGAATAGAATCACGTGAATATGCTGGATAATAATATAAAAAATAATTGAAAATGAAATTACTAAACCTGACAGAGTAACACAACATGTCTGTGTTATTAACAGTGATAACGATCGTTAATCCCTTCGTGGACTTCAGATAATCCGTAAGAAATGATTGCAGATGAACATATTTAAATGCCTCCGTTGACTGATGATAAGAATCGTGTTAAATGATACGAAGAACCACAGTCACACCGACCTAAGAGGTGTCACTGCAGGAATCCTCGTGTGCGTCACACACACACACACACACACACACACACACACACCCGCCCTCTCTAGCCCTGCAGTAAAAGAGGAAAGTTAAAACTTGACTCGGATCTCTGGAATGCAGACTCAGCCTCCTGTGATCCGCTCATGTGAAACTAACTGAAAGTAGCCACAGCAGAGTGAGTGAGGGCGTGTGGCGGATCCCTCACCACATTCCTGCTTTCAAAGCCCGGACTTTCACATGCGTCAAAACCCTGCTGTAAACTCCTCTCCCAGCTCTGCAGGATGCGCCGATGCGCCCCGGTAGCCTGCAGCCAGGCTCCTCTTCTCATTACACTGGTGATACATCTGCCCTGCCCGGCAGACTGAGAGCCGACTTCACGGCAGAACAATGACAGGAGCCCGGTTCCTGTGATCATGCATGACAAGAATGGCTTGCAGGGGTTGACTGTGTCCTCAAACACCTTTTATCAGCACAGCTCAGTAATAAAGGGCTGGCTCTGCCGCACCACGGTTCTAAGATGGTGAAAGAGGCAGCTGGCGTCTCCTTACCCAGCTGTGCTCTCCAGACAGCTGCCGGTGATGGCGACACACACACACACACACACACATCAGCCGCCGGTTGATGCTTTCTGGGCCTCTGGGATGCGATATAATTCAACTGCGGTTTCGATTACAAAATATCTCACTTGCAAGGTGAGCATTATGCCCCCCAGCTACAATCAGCTCAAATGATGCCCATGAAAGTGGTTCTAATAATTCAACACGAATAAAATGGAAATACGAGACAGAGGCTGTGTGATGAAACGGGAATTATTCCCCCATCATTGAAGTTCAGCAGGTATGTCTGCTCGGTGCTGTGGCTCAGGATAGAAAAGGGATTATCAGAGACCTACCCGTGATGTCTCAGATTTGTGCCGGATGTTTCTCCGCGGGCTCTCCGGTGCCTCGACGCCGCCGCCACCGCCGCTGTGCTGCCACCGCTGCTGCGTATCTTCGGTCCTGACAGACGGGCAGCTCCCTACGAACAGCTAGACCATTATGGTTAGCAGTACCGGAGAGAGAGGGAGGCAGCATGGAGGGACAATACACATCCGAGCCGGCGCAGTGAAATCAGCGTTTGCAGTTGGTGCCCACAAGAGAGCGCCCTTCTTCAAAGGGTATTTTTTTTTTTTATAAAGTTTAATTACCAATTATCAATTAAGAACAAAACGATAAGAAAAGCTGCTTAGGGCGTTATAACATAACGATTTTATGCAGTAGATTAACACCCATTGAAAAAGTGTATATATTGAAATTATGTTATATCGTCATATTGCTAAAATGATACATTTTTTGCATAATTAATATTATTATGATGGTGGCTACATTGCTTTTATGTTTTCTGAAAAACCTGGAAAAATAATGTTTAATTTTGAGCCAGTTCATACGTAAATGGCCGACGTGTCTCTTGAATGCGTTTCAGAATCAGAAGCCTTTATTGTCATTGTACAAGAGTACAACGAAATTATAGAGAGAACAACGAAATTATAGAAAGTACAGGGAAATTATAGAAAATTTCTGTAATTAATCAAGTATTTTGTAGGTAGAATTTCTGAGATTACAAAGATTTTTATATTTGTGACAGAGCTGTGTACACATCTTAAATTTTGGGTATCTGACACACACTGACTACAAATGTATATGAAACACGTCCAACATGTGCGGTCTTTACGGCTTCTCTGCCCCATTTACTGACTCTTTAAATCTGATGTTGCTGTATTCCCCATCATGCCTTTTGTGCAGTGAGTGTGTAGTGTGTAGTGTGGAGACAAAAGAGCCGTCATTGCGGCTGCTGGAGTGGACATGAACAATACGCTGAGCCCCCAGGGCCACATTACACTACGGAGAGTCTTAACAAGGGAAAAGAGTCACGGGGCAGGAAAGCCCGAGCAGGAACAACGTCTGCGTCCCCACCCTGACTGATCTCATGAGAAAATACAAAAGCTGAGAGAGAAAAGCCTGACGTTTCATTCAATTTATGTAATTTCCTTTTAATAAACAAACTAACCTGGAAATTGCAATTATTTTCCTTTTTGTATTTTAAGCAACCCTGTCTGATAAGAAAATGGTCCTTATTTGTGTGTGTGCGTGCGTGTGTGTGTGTGTATGTGTGTGTGTGTGTGTGTGTGTGAGAGAGAGACAGGGAGAGAGAGAGGAAGAGAAAGAGGACGAGGGATGGGAAGATTATCTGCTGGGGGTGGCAAAAAATTAGTGATAAAAAAATATGAATAACTGCTCATTATTTACTGCTTTAATTCTTACTGGCGCTTGAATTTGTTGCCCCTAG
Organism: Pao palembangensis; assembly: GCA_015343265.1. NCBI lineage: Eukaryota > Metazoa > Chordata > Actinopteri > Tetraodontiformes > Tetraodontidae > Pao > Pao palembangensis. Next base: position 17,008,558 of record CM027084.1, read on the forward strand.
CGGCGGACACCTACACTTCCTTCCTGTCAAAATAGCAGCGCTATCCGAGGTCCTGAACTAAAAACAGTACGTTAAATTAAGCATCATTCACTAATAAAACAGTCAGAGAATCCATCAGGAATTTTAGGCATTGAAATTAATATCTGTGTTTATCAATATTTAAATCACTTTGAACAATTATTCCTGTTTTTACAACTATTTAAATGATTTGATGTTTAAACGAAAAAGGGTATAAATATTTCCGAGGGACACCTTAAACGACCTGTCAACATATGGTTTGCATATTAATTATTATTAATACATAAATTAGTGTTTTAAAGTGGAGATAAACTGCTATCCGGGATGAAGGAAGGATTAATAAATGAGAAGGGGAGAGTGGACTGAAAGACATAGGTGAGACATGTGAGGGTCATTAGGGTTAAAGGGCAGAAAGAGGAGACAGAGAAGGAGGGAGGGAAGATTGTGAGGACAGGAGAAAACACTGACAACAATCAACAGACCCAGCAGACAACAGATCTATAAAATATACAGTAGAAAACCTCCATTAATGCTCTGCACATAATTTCAGTCTGTCTGCCTCCAGCTCATCTTGCTCTTGTCCTCCCCACCATGTGCTGGTGAGGAGATGAGGAGCATGTGAAACCACATTTCTGACATATTTCTCAAACCTTTGGCTCAACTTTCAAAATAAAGTTTCTAATAAAAGATCTTTGAACAGAATTGAAACAACTGTAGACTGTGAGGAGAAATTGCCGCTGTCATCAACGTGCAGGGGACGTCTTCATCTGAGTCCAATACAAAAGTTGTCTCATCAAACTTCCAAATCTACAACTTCAAGATATTGTTTTAGTAGATGCTCAAATGGGACGTTGGTGCAGTTCATTCAGGAATGGAAACCAGAGGAGAGATGTCCTCAGAGGTGGATATAGAGGAGATTGTCTTTAGCTACAAGATTCACTGCAATCTGTGTTTAGAACCTGTGTGTTTTGCTAAATGTTTAATGAAGGTTACTGACTTCAGGAAACTAAGCAAAACCGACAATATTTGAAAAGGTAACTTCTTATCTGGAATGAGAGATCCTTCTAGGCTGAAAACAAGTCCTGTGTTTCCTAGAGCCAACTTACCTTTACTGCATGAATACAGTTTCCTGCCACTTACAGCATGAATTAAAATTATGAGATTCAGTCACGTTTTCATCCGACTCTGAGATTTAAGGCGTTTCAATATCGTAAGCATTTTAGGTAAAACAAACAATCGAAGTGATGTTTAAACTTGTTGGGAAATAAAGCCCATATTGTTGTATTTCCAAATATTGGCCGCATGATGGCACTATAGACCAAATATTTCCACATATCCGCCAGGATAGAGCAAAAGTAAATCTGTAACTTCACACATTTAAATGAATTATTATGGTTCTGTGTAGGAGTGTTTAAATGTAGGTCACAGACGTTCATTTAATGTTCTTTATTCTTAAGGAAAAGTTGGAGAAAGTTTACAAAACTACCTGACACAAACCAGAAATTAAGAACTATATATAAGTAGTGCATCAACTAATTAGCAACAAATCACTCTGGAATTTCTAATACATCATTGTCCATGAAAATATCTTCTGAGAAAACACATGCCGTCCTTTTGTCACAGCAGAGTAAAGAAAAAACAAACAAACAAGAAAACAAACAAGAAACAAACAAACAAAAAAAAACAAAACAGTGAGATGATAATGCTTAAAATGCAGAAGGGACCAAGACGTTGAAGCAGTAGGCATCATAAATAACAGAATAGAACACAATTTAGCCCATTTCAGGGCTCAAAGCAATCTCAATTACTGATAAAACTGGGGACAAAGCAGAATGACAGCTGAGAAAGCATGTCCATTTATCTCACTCATGAGGCATGCCTCCATGCATGTGCGTCTAATTATGCAGCAGTTGTTCATTAACCCCCCTCCTTATCCTCACAGTGGCTGGATAAATGGGAGCGATTTTGGCTCCAGATGTGTGCCAGTTTATGCCTGCCTTTTGATGTCCAGTGTTGGTTCAGTATTTCTTTTAACAGGACAGTGTTGGTGAGCGAGCTCAGCCCCAGGCAACTGCTCCTTCAGAGGGAGGCAGTGTAACAGAAAAGAGGACAGTAAAAGCACAGTCAAGAGATCACTCAGACTTGCGTGCTTCATGTTGTCTGAAGATATCAGGAGTGTCACATCATGTTTTAATTAAACATACTGTACGCAGACTTGTGCTGTCAAATGCATACACACAGTTAGAACACGCTCACACAACATGCTCCCTGTCCCCATCTGGGGAAAGAACACAGCTTTAACACAGATCACGTGTGTGAGGGAGAGTTTTTGGAAGTCTGTAATTTTTAAAGGCTCAGCCACTTCATTCTTAAAACCTGCATGTTCTGGTTTGAGTCCTGTGTTTAAACGCATGAACGTAATTTGTCAGAAAGATAAACGTGCTCAGATAGTGCGGAGTCTTGAGTGGAAAGGCCCAGCTGCCAGTTGATTAGTCCATGAGCCTGATTGCTGATTGACAGCTGCTGTGAGTGCCACCATCAAGGGTGTATAAAAACACCATCTGGAGCTCTGTTGGAAATGAGCAGCCCTTTTGATCACCACATCAGCCAAGGAGTTTTCCAGTGGACATCACGATGAGTGAGTTTAATGTTTTGTCTTTGTTATGCAACCTGCAGTTCTAAATGGTAACAGATTGTAGGACCTAACCAAGTATGACTTTTCCTCCTTGTGTCTGGCTCATTTTAACCACAACTCTTGGTTTTGGCAGCAAAGACTGTTTTGGTTGTGTACGCTCACCAGAGTGCCAGCTCATTCAACGCAGCAGCTAAAAATGCCGCTGTGGAAGTCTTTACTGCTCAGAACTACAAGGTGGAAGTGTCCGACCTGTACGCCATGAACTTTAAAGCCACTGCCACAGCTGAGGACATCACTGGTAGACATCTCAGAATGCATTAAAGAATATCATGTGATTACATCAGTAATGACTTCCTTACCTTGCTCTCTCTCTGCAGGTGAAGTTAAAGATTCTGAACACTTCCTATACGCAGAGGAGACCAAGCTAGCATGGGAGGCTGGAAAGCTGTCTGCTGACATCACTGAAGAACAGCGCAAACTTACCGAGGCGGATCTGGTCATCTTTCAGGTACAGCTCAGGAAAAGGTTAAATGTCTCTGCATGGAAGTAATCATGTGTTTTTCTCTTTGCATGCAGTTCCCCATGTACTGGTTCAGTGTTCCTGCAATCATGAAGGGCTGGATCGACAGGGTGCTCACAAGGGGTTATGCTTTCTCTGAGGAGATGCCCTACAGCCAGGGTGTCTTCAAGGTAAAATGCATCAGTTGCAAAAACTGGCTGAATGAAGTGCCACTCTAACTTCTCTGCACATGCAGGAAAAGAGAGCCATTCTCTCCTTCACCACTGGGTCTCAAGAGTCAATGTTCAGGTCAAATGGCATTAATGGGGACATTAATGTCACCTTGTGGCCACTGCAGGTACTGTACCACGAAGCAACCAACAAACTGAGCAGTTCAGGAAGTCTGACTCTTATTTATTATTTCAGAATGGCATCCTACACTACTGTGGCTTCCAGGTTCTGGCCCCTCAGATCTTCTGGGCTCCATCTTCTGCTTCAGCAGAACTGCGAGCCACCATGCTGGAAAACTGGCACACACGGCTGCAAGGCCTCCTGGAAGAAGAGCCCCTGTGGTTTGCCCCCCTTGATTACTTTGATAAGGAGAAGGGCTTTGAGCTGAAGCCTGAGGTCTCTGAGAAAAATGCCACCACTGAGTTTGGGCTTAACGTGGGGATCCACCTGGGCAAGCGGCTGCCTTCAAGCAACCAGTTAAAAGCTGGTGTCTAAAGTGATTCTCCTCTCAAATGTCAAACATTAAAACTGATGCAAATGAATGCAACTGAGCAGCTGGTTTTTGACATGCACAATACATATTTAGCAGTTTGGGTTTAGCAAGTGTTCTTAAAGGGTGAAACCAGAGTACTGGCAGTCAACTCCTGACACCATTCACAAGTCAGATGAAAGGAAAGTGCATGAGTGGGCGCTTGTGGTTTAACACCTGATTGGTAATTAAGATTCCCTCGTCTCACTGTGCAGAAATGCTAGGCTGCAGCCTTTCATCATTAAACCCAGTTCTGTAGTGCTGCTTGCAAACACGGCAGTGACGTCCAATCAGCCTATTGCCACAGTTTGGCTGCTCCTGAGAAGTCTGGTTGTGGGACGGCGAAAACGCCCACTTGTCAAACTGGCTCTTACAGCCTAGGACGATTGCATACACCAGTTCAAAGGTGAAACAATGACCCTACTATTCAGCCTTTTAACCTTGTATAAAGAACTGTATCTTGGTGTAAAATCCCATTGAGTGCTGCTTTCAAAGGGGTTAATGCATGGCTGTTAACCTTGTGAGTTTGAACAGAACATGAGCTTTTTTTTTTTTCCTGCCATTTAAGCTTTTTTCTTTGGCAGCGTTTTGGTCTATCTTTGATCTGCTTTTTGAGCTGCCTTGAAGTGCACTGTCTGTTGTCTTAAGTCATCTCTACAATAGTAATCCAGGACCTGCTTGGCGTCCTGGGTCTTAACACTGACGACTTTGATGGGTAAGAAGAGTTTCCAGATGAGGCCGGATCATTTGAAACATCCTCGACAAGTAGATAATTCAGATTTGACCCACTGGGGATAAACCCAATACACACACAGCTGGAGGTTGGTGATTTAAAACAGTTCTTTCTGTGCTAGTTACTGTGTTTATATGTAACACATCGTATGTGGGGGTTATTTGGAAGAAAACCAGCCTCTTGCAGTGTCAAACACAACATGGTCTGGACCGCAGCCTGCCCATGAGCTTAGTTTTGTCTTGATGCAGAGAGAGAAGTGGCTGAGCGCTTTTCCCAGAGAGGCAGCTTTTGTTTAGTTAGGGAGGAAATGAGATGGGGGTGGGGTGGGGGAGGGAGGGGGGCACACTTAAGGAAATGGCCTTGCACTGTGATGTCCAGACCACAGGCTGTGACATGTAAGAGCTCAATCATGTGCATAATTCACAGGAGAGGTTTCAGAAGGCAGCCAGTTGTTTGTTTGCGTTGAGTCAGGCCTAATTTGATAAGCACCTGTCCCTGAAGCTCGGACGTTTCCTTCTTTCACGGCCCAAAACACTGAATTCACTGAGCTGAAGAAGTGCAACACGGCCTTTGACATCTTTTGTTTAATACTGGCTCTGCCCACACCGACCAGCATGGTGAGAATTGTTTTAAAATGACCCCAGTCTGGATCTCTCTTCTCTGTCAGGACAAATCCCACTATTGTCCATTTAAAGTTTTCCTTTTCTATATGCATCATTGTCCCGGTTAGAAAATGTTTGAATTTAAATTTCTGGTTTGGGCTTGAACCGCAGTCTCTGATCTGATGTCCATCCTGCTCTCCCATTGTCCATCCCAGTTTTCCCACCATGGCTGCAAGGAAAGCCATTTTTGGTCGCTTCAATGGGAGGAAGTGGGCACCGTGTTATACCAGGGGTACGGAATAAGTCCGCATGCAAGAAGTCCTCCTTTACTGATAGCTGAGTCACACAAGGAATTCAAAATCTGATGAAAAGTACACGAAATATTTAAAAATCTCTGCCAATTTGTGAAAAAAAAAAGAATCAATCTGGAATGTTAATGTGTAGCAGGACAGAAGGAAAAATGGTCCATCTGTATTCATCTAAACTGTTAAATCAGGCATGTGTGATATGAAGGAGATGACCCAGCACATTGTCACAGGATTTGGTATTGATGGTGCAGGCAGGCTAATGATGACATAGTCGTCTGGCGGTCCATCATTGACCACAATCCATCAGGATGCTCATAGAGGGAAAATGGCAATTTACAGGAAGAAGGCAGGAAACTGGCTTTGGGAAGATAAGTTGCACAACATTCTGTGGTTTGTCTCTGTGAGTTATGGACCATATCTGGTCAATTGGGAAAAAGGAAATTTAGGGTTTTTTTGGCAGCGGTAAATATGTGGGCTTGCATCTAAAGGCATGATTCATGCAGATTTAAATATTTTAAATCACAGAAGCAAATTGTTGCAACCAATATAAATCAGTTGTTTAACTTAAACCATAAAAAATAGCTATATGAAACGTGACTTCTTTGAGAATGACACTATAGACACTGAGCCATATATGCACAGAGCCAGATGTGACTGATTGTTCTTGGTTGACTTTTGGGTGTTTTGATTGCACCGTAAATGGATCGCTGTGTTTGCACCAGATGTCACAGGGTTAACAACAGGCCAGCCATTAAAGACCACGACCAAAAACAGAAAGAGAGACAGAGAGAGAGATGATAGAGTGTGTGAGAAAATGAAATAAAGTGAATTCTCTACATGAGCCTTGCTCTCACTCTTTCAGGAGCTACATTAAAATCAAATCATTTATACCTCAAGGAGAACCGCAGCTTGTTGGACTCGCAGCTGAACCGAGAGATTGTGTGAAAGAGCGAGTGTGTGAAATAGGCACCTCTCTGGGCAGTTATATTAAGATTGGCAGCAGCAGAGGTCCTTCATGAAGAAGTACACTGATATTTCCCTTCATGGTTTCACCGAAGTTCCAACTACCCCTTTACCTTTTCCATCACAGAGTGTCCATTGTACGCTCTCTGACGATTATGGAAGCGAGGAATTCACTCTGACATCTGAGAACAATCATCCTCCGAAGCTACACCAATCACAGTGGCCTCCTAAATCAAGTCTTTTTCCTGCAAGTGCACGATCTTCACTAATAAGAAAATTAAGATTGATAGTCCCACAAAGCACTTCTTTAAATTTACTTTCCTCCAACCTTCAACATTGTTTAAATTGTTTTACATTGGGGAATAAGTTGTGGGATGTCGCATACCTGAGACAGTATATTTCAAGGTGGCATGACAGAGGGACTAAGTTTATGGGTTTATTTTCCTCATAGATTCAAAGCACAAATGGCTTGAATGAGTACCTGCCTGTTCATGTTTCTGTCTTCGTTTCTATGTGAGGCCCAAACTTTTCATGCTGTGGGGTTTAAAGTTGTTTAAAGGGCCAACATTTTTAACTTTAATGCCAAATTTAGCTGCAGATGTAATTTCAAGTGTAAGGCATGATTTAGGGTTAGAGTTTGATGTTTAATGTTAACAGTTAGGGTAACTATTTACAGCTAAATAGAAAATTAAAGGAATAGAGGCCCTGTAAATACAATGCACAAGACGTCCCCCCCCGTGTGTGTGTGTGTGTGTGTGTGTTTGTGTGTGAGAGGCTTGATTACAGCCTGTGCAGCTGCTTATAAAATGTATAAAAATTGTGAATCACTGCAGCTGTAGAGGAACACGACCACAAACAGAGCCAAGGTGCTCTGAGGACAATTTCAAAAAGGATAGAAAAATAATAACAACAATCATCGCCTCCTTCCTCCTTTCATGAATTCACGCAGGATGTGTCTTTCATGCCTCACTCTTTTCATCCTTACCTCCATCCTTCTTTTGTTTCAGTTCTCTCTTCTCACCGGTGTGAAAACAGGCAAGGAGCATTTACCACAGTGGGTCCGTTCACACACCTTTCACTCATTAGTGCATTCACTGGTGTACAACTGAGCGTGTTTCCACATGTAAACAACTGCCTTGACAAATCACGACACTGACACTTCAGTCAGCTCAGCTGGCAGTGATGGGGCCCAGGCGGACGTTGAAAGTTGCGCACAGAAGGCCTGCCGTCATGGTTTTGATGAATGGATGGACATCAGTCGATTGGTCCTCTTTCAAGCCCTGATGTATGGAGTGCCTGGTAGTGGGAGGCGGACTGAGGCTGCAAAGCTGTTTTGTATTTACAAGCTGAGGTCTGAGTGTGGGAGGTTTGGGGGATGCCTTTTGTTGATTCGGGGCATCGTAGTGACGGGGTTAAAACTGCAGTCGGCCATTATGCTCCTCTTCTAAACCTTTCCTATTGCATAATGAGAAGCGGATCTCTATTATCTTCACCACAATCTGCAGACTGATGGGTGAGTTGATGAACAAAGAACATCCTACCCTAACTGCTCTTTCATGGCTCCAGTGCTGACATCTTGTCTAACAGGAATAAATCGGTTTTAAAAAAAATAATAATAAATTGGAGTTCATGATTAGGGATGAACCTATGAGGGAAGTCTAGATAAATGCAAGTCAAGCAACGCTTTGCGAAGGGCTCCAGGCGAGGGGCTCAGCTCCAGATGCTTGCCTGGGTTGCCATATCCTGGCCGTGATCCCCCTGCATTGCTGTGAGTGCTTTCGTGAACCCAGTTAAGGGAAACCATGAATGGGAACCACCTGGGACAGAGAAGAATAGCCTGAAGTTATTTTCATCACATGTAGCCCTGGTGGTTTTGATGAATTGTTTCATGCCACAAGGTTACTGTTTAATTGACAGGATATTTACAGTACGTAGCCATTTAGCCTCTTTCCCTAAAGCTGGGATTAATTTGTTTCAAATGTTTATCTACATTATTTTGCGTTTGAGTGCTGCATTCCTGCCTTTATATCCAGTAAATCCTTCAGTATTTGGGTTTCTCACAGTATTCATACTCTCCAAAAACTGGACTTTTTTTCTCCGAAACTTAGACACGGTTTCAAACTCAAGTTAAACTCAAGTTAAACTCTCGGCATTGGCGCTTCAGTACCGAGGCTTTCACGCACAGCCGTGCACAGGTCGTGCACAAGGTATCAGCTGAAAGCAAGAAGTGGGGCTGTTGCTGCAGGCGTCTCCAAAACACCAGTGAATTCCAGCACAGGTGATGGTCCATTTTTCATTCGCATGACAGGACAATAGGGGTGAAAGTTAGCCACCTTATCTGCGAACTCAGTAGCACCAAACAGCATCATCATGTGGCGTGTACACCGGGATTGTCCAGATAGGATTACATGGAAGTTGCAACCCCGGGCAAGCACAGTGAGACACTGACCTTCTCAATCAGCCTCTGGCCTTCTGTCATTCACTAATCCATACTGGAGACTCACTATCTCCCAAGACTTTAGCCTTCACCAGCTGAAGCATGATCCAAACACCCTGGCTCATGTGTGTGCTGTAATTATGGCTGAAACAGAGACTTTCACGTGTTTGAGTGACTGCTGCTTGCAGAGAAGATAGACAGAGTGAGTGCTCTATGTGAGTCAGTCACAGACCAAAGCAAAACATGGCAGCACTGACAGACATCAGTGAGGTCGAAGAGAGAAATGAAGATGAGAGCAGGAGAAGAAGATGTGGTTTTAAAACACATCACAAGTGTCTTTATTGAAGATGTTTCTTCTCTTTAGCTCATGACTGGCATATCTTAACAGGGTTTGGATTGATCGCTGCAAACTTCTACATGCATTCACATTCCTGAAAAACACTGCTGTCTCATTTCAGTGATCCTCTGAGCTTGAAGCTGCTTGCTCAAAGTGAGAATATGCTTGTTGTTCAGCCATATTCAAATCTTAGGTTTCACATGACACACAACTGCGACGTTGTGCAAAACGGTAACTGACACCACAAGAATCTTAAATATATCTACAGAAGCCCAGCGTGAGCAATGACAAGCCATTAATGTACAGAGCAACATGGATATTCATTAAATATCAGGTGGGACAGAAGTGGAGGAACTAATGACTGTCCAGCACCCTCTGCACAGACAGCAAGCTTTAGCATTTGGAGCATTTCTTTAAGCAAGTTAAAAGATGAAAAAAAAAAAAGAAAATCCAAATACGGTTAAAGCTGCTGAGTAAATAAAAAAAAAAACCCACATGTGGTTTCAATGTTCCTCTAGAAAAAAAGGATTAGACTTAAGACAGACTATTAAGTTTCACTTTGTTGTTAAACACAAAGCCTCTTAGAATTCGCTCTCTTTTGGACATTTGTCATTTGAGAAGCAGTCATTTTAACCTTCCACAGGATGCTGTGTTAGCATGAGGAATGCTTGCTGTGTTTCCTGACGATGACAGTCTCTCAGCCTAACCTGCACCTGCATGAAGGTTTTTCCCTCGGCGGGCTAAAAGATTCCCTCTGCACCAGTGAATCTACCGGCTCAAAAACCCAAAGTCCAGTTGCAGAAAGAGCCATAGTTCTATGGTCCTTTGAACACTTGGAGGGTTCTTCATGGTTTAACACTCTTTCAGCAGCTGCTTCCACTGCTGTGAGCCTTAATCAGGCGCACCCTCATCCTGCTGCAGGATAATAGCAAATGAAGGTGTAATTAAGATAAGAAAAAGATGAGTTGGAATACCAGGAATGTGCGAGGAGAGGAGAAAATGAAAAAGGAGCCCGCGGGTAGGAGGGAGGGCAAAGATGTGGTGGAGAAAGACTTCGAGAGGGACCCTCTGAATGGAGATTTGCACAAAAATAGACAGTGTCTTCAGACCCCCCACTGTGACGTGGCGCCCGCCTGCAATAGAAGTAGGAGCCATTTGCAATAACTCATTCAATCTTTCCTCCTGTTTGACTTAACTTTTTTTCTCCCACATCCCCACCCACTCCTTCTTTTACGTCACTCATACCCTGTTTGCCCCCCTGCATGCACCCACCCTTTTCCAAGTCTTAATCTCCTCATCTGTTTATCCTGTTTGTGAGAATGGGTGCAATGAACTCGGCCTGTGTTAAACACTTTGGCTTCAGGTATAAGAAGCTTTCGAAAACTTCTGATCTCGTGTGTAAAGAGTGAACAAACAAGACTGGATGTTGTTTTGAGCATAAAAACAAACATTTTGAGCCTCAGATAACCTTGGAATTTAGTCATAATAACAATTTCTACTGGTGTGGAGGTATTACAGAAATTGCACGGCAAATCATTAGTTTTAAGTCTTTTTTTTTTTTTTATTAAAATTGTCACAAATTTTAATTCTACATCAGATTGATTAAAGCCATGCAGCTGACTGGTTTTGAGCTATTCGTTTTTACTAACAACAATGTTTCGGTTAATCGTTTTCCCACAGAAGGGTAGCTGGTTTGCCTTTTCTCAGACATACACAGACAGAAAACACCCCTGTTGTTTCCAGTTGGCCTGTGAATGAGGACTGCAGAACAGAGGCTGGCAGCAGTTGACTGTGGATGCTTATCAGGAGGGCTCACAAACCCCCCGATGCTACTGATACGGAGGACAATGGCTGTGCGTGCGTAGTGGGAGCTTTCCTTCTCTGAATCACTGAAACTGACTTGGCTGCTGCCTGTAATGGGGTCAGGGTAGCCTGCTGGCTGTATTTCATCACTGAACACAGGCCACACAGACATAATAAACTTCGGCAGGGTGACCTGTGCAAGTCAGAGATATCTTCTTCCAAAGCAAACATGCCGGACATACTACGCCAGGCAGCGCCAAGCCTCCAGTCACCTGGACGCACATCAAAACAATCTTACGCCTAAGCTCTTTCATAACCTGCTTTATTTTCAGTTGAAACATTATTGAAACAAAGACCATTTTCGTTTCTGTAGTGAGTCTGGGTTAACTGAGTCTGGGTTAGCTGTTTGTGCTCTGAGTGCACAAACAGCTGTAAGGCCTTTCAGCAGCTTTCAGGAAGCACACGAGCCTCCCGCATGGCTTTGCCACAGTGATGACAATAAGACGACAACTTTTCTGCAAATGTTCAAACATATATTTTCTGTTCTTGCTTTAAAGTGTTTTAGACTGCTTTAAACAGGCAACGCAAGCTGAATTGCTTCTACAACAGGTTTCCAGTGGGTGTCGTCAGTACGGGGCTGAATGCTGGTTTGAACCGGTTTTTTGGTTTTGGGTGGAAGCAGAAGACAGTAAATGTCGTTTACTGACTGTGTGCAGCCTAAGTTTCATATTGAGGTAACTGGGGTGGGGCCCTGAAGGCAGCACAAGGAGGCACCCTTTAGTTTCATGTACTTGATGTGTACTGTATACTTTGTTTAAACTATTTCTCCTGATGCAATGAGGTGAAAAAGTTTGCCAAATCAGGTTCCTGTATAATTCACATGATAAAACTGAATGTATTGTCTCAGACTTTGTTATTGTCATAGTAACAAAGACTATAAGACTAAACAGATTCTAGCTTGCTATGTTGTAATTTTGAAGCTATAATTTTATGACTTATTGTTACTGACTCAAAATGAGTACATCAGAGGGACAGCACATGTTAGAGGTTTTGGAGATAAAGTCAGAGGCCAGACTGAGATGGTTCGGACACGTCCAGAGGAGAGATAGTGAATATATTGGTAGAAGGATGCTGAGTTTTGAACTGCCAGACAGGAGGCCTAGAGGAAGACCAAAGAGGAGGTTTGTGGATGTAGTGAAAGAAGACATGAAGGTAGTTGGTGTGAGAGAAGAGGATGCAGAAGACAAGGTTAGATGGAGGCAACTGATTGGCTGTGGCGACCCCTGAAGGAAAAGCTGAAAGGAAAAGAAGATTGTTACTGACTCCACATGCAGTATATGATGCAGTATAGCATGTCTAAAATGTGTTAAACCATAAAAAACTTTAAGTTTTTTATCTAAAATGCTGAACTTGCTTGAATAAAACTATAAGATATATAACAAAGTCAGTAAATAATATAATAATAATAATAATAATAATAATAATAATAATAATAATAATAAGCTCTTATGTTCCATATTACCTTGTGGTGTGTGAGTAATATGTGTGGATTTTGTTTTAAGCAGTGAAATCTGTCTGGAATTCATCCCAATGTTTTGTTTGCGTGTGATAACCCTGAGCCACAGAAACCCAAGTCCCACACATGCTAAAATAATGTAACCCTCGTCGTTTGCGGTTTCCAAATGTGCTGCAGCATGGAGAATCGCATTTGCACACGCAACACTGCACAGCACAGCTTTACTGCGAGAGCAGATTATTTTAGGTCAGTTCAGCTTCAGACTTGTGTTAAACTTCATGTTGCGAACAAACTTTCCCAAACTAACAGCCCAACAGTGTAAAAATGTTCTTGTGTGCATGACAAGCAGGAAATTCTCGGTCATTTGGGCTGAAACTGGTCAGACTGCTCGCTATCTGATGTCATGTCATCGTGCGTCCAGCCGCTTGGTCCAGCCTCGGAGGCGTTTCTGCTCCCAGTATCAGCAAGTGCAGGACAAGAAACAGCCTCAGATTCATTGGCGGAGGCGGGGAGCAAAGCACGCAAGTTCTCCGGAGAGGAGCTGCCAAGACCCAAACAAAGGTGTTATTTAAAGCCGAGAGGCACAAGAGGAGGAATTTTAAACAGGTAAGCGGCGTCAGTATCCGGTTTCTCGGTTGTTGTTTTTTTTAAACAAACTCTAAACTTCCATAATTGTTAAAGAAGTTGTAGATTATTTCGAAATATCACGACTTTAGTAACGGATAAAATCCTCGTTGCTGTTGCAGAGATAGAAATTATTTTAGAACTGTTTCCATACGTGATTTGTTTTTGGCACTTTTCATCTTCCCAGCGTGTCTCTGCGCTGCCTGTTTGTCTCCTCGGCCAAACACGCAGACGACACTGTATACAAAGCTGACATCTGATAAGAGCAGTTTGTTCCCAGCCTGAGCTCCGTGAATCAACAATTTCAACAATGACTTTGTGGGGTTTCTGCTGCAGTCCGGGGTTTTCTCGGATGGACTCGGTACTTTACGCATCGACGCGCACTACTTTTCCACCCTTCTCCCCCTCTCTGGAATCTATCTAAAAGATTTTTATCCCAAACCAAAGCATGCAAATGGTGCATGACAGGAGGACCCTCTGACAGTCACGCTGCACCTGCACCTTTCTTTTTGGCAGCATTAGCACATGAAAATGCTCTTCAGTGGCTTTTCATTTGCTGTGTATTGAGTAACAATAGACGTTTTCAGACAATTTGTAAATGGATGTTGGTGAGCTGAAATGGGAAGAAACAGGGACAGGGAGAGAGCAAGACTATGTGCTGTTTCTGTTATCTGATGGTGTGGGCGTTAAAAGGTTAATTATCTTGAAGCCTGTGGGGTTACCTGGCACCTTCAGGTATTTTCCATATAATATAAAGGGAATTAGACAGAAACCATTGTGAGGATTATCTCAGCCTTGAAAATCCCTCCAGAGGAATGAAAAGCGCTCTCAGTGTCTAAGAGGAGGGTAAATGGAAGGAAAATGAAATGAGATTTTTGGCACGAGGTGTTACATAGACACGGGAACAATCATGATATATGAAAATCTGTATTTTTATATCCTTTTAACTATACTAAACAAATAAAAATAAAATCAAACCATCTTTTTAAGTAATACTCAGGCATTAATACATGTGAAGGACATTTTTTTTTAATCTGGAGCTGCAAAACATCCACTAAATTTTAATATAATTTAAAACTGTAAAAATGTCAAACATCAGCTGAATATTCTCATGAATATTAAAGGTAGACCTCAGCCAGCTGCACATATGCTAATACGTTCCAGGTGTCCTTGCCTTTACTTATTTTCACTATGCTGTTTTTTTCATCATCCATCGTGACTTTGTGCCAATTACCCATACAGCACAAGTCTCCTCCGCAGACAGATGCCCGACACGGTCACATTTCACTGCTTTTCACCGTGCTGTGTCGCCCATGATCAGTGACCCGCTTTTTAACCCCAGCTGGACCGTTTTGCAAAGCGTTGAACCTCCCGCTGATTCCTGCACACAATTCATTCTGTAGGCACGTAGGTCAGCCGGGGGCGACAGAGAGGTTAAGCCACTCGTGTTCCGGTTTTGATCTATTACCTTTCACCTTTGATCTTTCCCACTGTGGCAGGCTGCCAGTTAGGGGAGAGATCCCGACGAGAGATCACAGCCCAGATCCTGTGAGGCTGAATATTCAGCCATCACATGGAGGTCTTTCCCTCGTCAGACTGCTGTGTGCCGCTGAGGTGATGGGGGATAAAGTTGCCAAAAGCTCAAAACCATAATGAAACCCATATTTGAAGGTGCACATGTTGTTGTGATGTAGGATTCATTTTAAAAACGATGTGCTGGCCTCGGCAGCCATTTTGTGCGGCTCATCGAGGTGGTGACAGCTCATTTGTCAATTCCCCCTCCCAAAACAGGGGAAGACATGAATTGTTTTTTTTTTTTTATTCCAACAAGCGTCTTACGGAAAACAATCTTTAAAATGGCATCCTGTTTCTCACCCTGGACAAAGCTTTGTCTTGGAATGAGTAGAACACTCCGGAAGTAAACCCTGTTTTTCATGATCCTGTTTCCTCGCTGTCATTTTGCGTGTCCGTGGACCTAATGTAAACACTTATTGTACTCCCGCGAAGACCTCACATCAATCACAGAAGACTGCAACACAGCAACAGACAGTTTCTATTAACTCAGTACTGTTTTAACAAGTAACCACATTAAGATTCTTTAGGATCTGGTGGCATTCCACAAATGGCTTCATGTTTGAGTAGCAGTTGGGGTCCATATGGAAAAAATCATCCATTCCTTACAGAAACCTGCTTCTTAAGTGTGTTAGCCATTTTTTTTTTTTTTTTTATTGCTACTACTGTTTAACTGTTAACAGATTAGCTTATAAAGTTTACTGGTCTTTGTTTTGTGGTTTTAAATAATACTGAAATGAATATTGATGTTTTTAAGTTACTAAATTTAGGAGTTTTATTTGTCGAGTCTTAAATAAGTGTCTAAAATTACTCAGAAATGATGACGATCTCTTGTTTTTGCAGGATCTGTTCCAGACAGGTGTGTTTGTGTGTTACCGCGCAGGCAGCTGTTCTAACTGAAAATGAGTCTGAGCACCAGCGAGCTGGAGGACTTGTTCAAGTTGTTTGGAGACCCCAACGTCTCCGACACCTTGAGCAATATATCGAGCGTGGACACGATGGTGTGTGCGACGGCGTTCAACCGCACCGCCCTGCTCTACTCCATGTGTGTCCTTTACACCTTCATCTTCATCGTCGGTCTGGCCGCGAATGCGCTGGTCCTCTGGGTAAACATCCGTGCGCAGAGAGACTCCACCCCTCGCCACGAGACACACATGTACATCGCCCACCTGGCGGTGGCAGACCTGTGTGTGTGCGCCACCCTGCCTGTGTGGGTGAGCTCGCTGGCTCAGCATGGCCATTGGCCCTTTGGCGAAGTGGCGTGTAAACTCACCCACCTGCTGTTCTCTGTCAACCTGTTTGGAAGCATCTTCTTCTTGGCCTGCATGAGCGTGGACCGCTACATGAGCGTGACGAGGCGCAGGAACAACGAAGAAGGCAGGCGCAGGAAGCTAATCCGTCGCGGAGTGTTTGTGGGGGTGTGGCTTCTGGCTCTGGTTGCTTCTCTGCCAGACACGTACTTCCTGCAGACAGTAAAGGCAACACATGGGGACACGATGCTGTGCAGGCCGGTGTACCCAGAGGAAAACCCCAGGGAGTGGATGGTGGGTGTGCAGCTGAGCTTCATCCTCCTGGGCTTTGTCCTCCCCTTCCCCATCATTGCGGTGTTTTACATTCTGCTTGCTAGAGCCTTCACTGGCTCCTCATCTTCTTCGTCCTCCACAGTGGAGCAGGAACGTCGCGTGAGCCGCAGGGTAATCTTGGCCTACATTGTGGTGTTCCTGGGCTGCTGGGGGCCCTACCATGGAGTTCTACTGGCTGATTCCCTGTCTCAGCTCGGCCTGGTGCCTCTGACCTGCGGCCTGGAGAATGTAATCTACGTGGCCTTGCACCTCACACAGTGTCTGTCGCTGCTTCACTGCTGTTTCAACCCCATTCTATACAACTTCATCAACAGAAACTATCGCTATGACCTCATGAAGGCATTCATCTTTAAATACTCCACCAGAACGGGCCTGGCCCGTCTTATCGAGGCCTCTAACATATCTGAGGCTGAGTACTCTGCTGTAGCCCTGGACAACCCACCGCAGATCTGAAACATATCTGGACAGTTTTCAAACCTTGCAAGTGACTGTAATGATATTTAGATTTCTGAGATTTGGGACAAAAAAGAGTGGAAACAGGAGTCTGCTTAGCTTGCTCTGAAAACCTTGAAGACAGTCCAATATCAAGTTTCATGAACTGATTCTAAAGCACTTAAACAGTAGCCCATTCATTTCTAAAGCCACAGCAGCAATGTAAATCCGTGCCTGCATGGGCAAGGCATTAAATATTGTATCAGCAGTCATATTGTTAATGGTTTTGTATGAAGTTGTATTTATATACTGTACATGCAAACCGTGTAGCCTCATGTATATTGTAATTCATAGTCTTCACACACTGATGTCTGCTCCGTGCTACGCTCAAGGCAGTACCTCATCATGAGTCGAGCTGCTGGTTGGCTCAGTATTCGAGCCCTGTTGCCTTTTTTGTTAATCATGCACCACCAGTTAAATTTTTCTATTTTAAAGACTGGAAATATGCAAAAATTCAGTTAGGGCACCTTCCAAAGCTCATCTACCAGCATCTACCAAGAGGATATGTTTTAGTTAGACTTAACTGTGTGAACACAGACGTCAAGGATAAAGCTTTTGTCCAGGGCGGATGAAGTAATGTCATTTCAGCATGTTTCTGTATCTATGCTAAGCTATGTTAACGCCATCCTAAGCACAGAGTGGTGTTAAGTGTATAATTATTTCTGTTTTGAAAATTTCTCAATAATATCGTCTGGTGTCTTCAACTATAACTACTGAGTATGAGTAGAAACTAGCACAGTGCTATCAAAACTGCAACAATGATAGAAGCTAAAATGTTTCAGAACAAGCGGCATGAATAATTATTCATGTTTTTAATGAGGAAACAGCTGTGGCGGGCGCCATCTGAGTGAATATCGGGACCAAATATCACAGAAAAACTGTAGTGGTGTATATATGTCTGTGTGTGATGCAGTTCAAAAATAATTCTTGATTTATGCGGCATGCACTGGGTCAGGCACTGTATGTGGAAGGAAACTTTACAATGTGGCATGATTACTTACACGTGTATGCTTTTACACTGAAAAGAATTCAGTGTTACGGTTGATGAGAGATGAACGTTTGTGTAGAATAATAGAGGCATTCTTTTGATATTGTAACACGTCAACTTTGTTATGTTATATATTAAATATACAGAAATATTGTTTTTGCTATATTGTTTCTTTCTGTTATAGTTGAGTTATAGAACATATGGACAGATGGTTAAAAACAGGCAAAGAATATAGTTTAATCTATCACCTCATTGGGAAAAATGACCCTCACACACCTGCTCACTTGCAGACAGCAATAGATGTGCTGAGAGATTAGAGCTTCGCCACAGACACACGCGGCCATTTCTCACCTTCCATACTGACAGTCCGCAACCATCTGATGCACTTCGGACCGTCCGTCTTTATCCTGTGAGAAGATGAGCTCAGCGAGAAAAAGCAGACCGGTGGCCAAGGACCACACCGCGCTGTTGGTGAAGGATGCAGTGATCTCTCTTCCAAGGTTAAGTGTCATGGGATGGTGAGAGGAATATTGATTCAGTTGTTCCAATGTTTCCTCCTCTTCTGATGGAAAAGGGATGAAATTTCTGGGCCGTTTGAGTATTTCTCTTCTTAAAATAACAGCAATGTCAACCAGCAAAGATATTTTTCATCTTTATTATTCGTCCTGTCCCTCTCCCCATTAAAATAGACCCCTTTTCACCTCATGCGTATACAGCTTTAGCACATCAGTTTAGTTTTTCAGTGTCTTTGACACCATTAACTGTAGTAATAGTATATTGTTGCTGACAAGAGGTGTTGACAGTTTTTGTTAGCAACACCAGAGTGCAGGAAGACAGTGTGTCAGAGGTTACCCGACTAATAAACCTCAACAAGGGAATTCCAAAGGTCAAAAGGTGAGACTGATCTGCCGATGATAATTTTCGGGCCCTTTGACAAAGCTGTAGTCTTACAGTGTCCCTGCTGTGTGCTGTTCACCTCTGCCACAACCGTGGGTTCACAACCCATCTGACCTTAACCCTGTCTATACGTCCTGCTGACGACGCCCTGCTGACGACTCCAGGTCAGGGTAGTACCATCTACAAGAGTCTCAAGAGGCAACATGTAAATAAGACCTTCAATCAGACCCCTTTTTCTATGAGCTGTTATGCCCACTGAGCTCCAAATGCATAAAGTTTCAATCAAAAGGCAAAATTGAATTAAGACAGCATAGTGGACTGGTTTTTCAGATTGCTCTTCCCAGGATGACTCTCCTATTAATTTTCAATTGCCCACAATGTAACGTAAGATGCCCGATGTGAATTTCAGAGTAGGTTTAGTAAACTCACGTATATCAAACAGGTTTGCAGCTGTAATCACTATTGCTTTAAGGGGATTTTCCACACATTTTAAAAGAACCCTGACCAAGGGAAAGATAAGGATGCTGTTGCATTTTTCTCCCAGAACCCTGTCCAGGTTGTAGAGAAACCCAAAATTAATTTGGAAAGATTTAGTAATAAATTTATAAAGTTTGATCTGATTTCTAATCTTTTTGTTATTGAGAGTAATAACACTTTAGGATGAAGAATAAACTCGACTATTGTTCTACTCTCTGGAGCCACAGAAGGATTTATGTTGCAGTTTTACAAGAGTAATCTCCATACCTAATTTATAACACTGCTTGATTCTGCTTCATTCTATTCTATAATAATCCCACGTTACACAACAAAGCAACTCACAGAGGAACTTTATTTACATATTACTCATTAACTCTGACAAGAAGTTCATGCAGAAAAATGACTTAATCAGTTACTTCCTGTATAATCATTATTCCAGATGAGGTGTCGTGGTGTGTGACAAGAACACACCTCTAAATTCTAAACTATATATGGTGTGTGTGTGTGTGTGTTTGTGTGTGTGTGTGTGTGTGTGTGTGTGTGTGTGTGTGTGTGTGTGTTGCGGTGAAGGCTGGAAACAAAGGAGGAAACAGACTCTAAAACACACCTCTGTTTTACTTGGCATGCACTGAGGCTGTGAAACTTTTGCTTCCTTTAACAATTTGCTAGTTATCCTTCTCCTTAGTTCCCATTACAGGCCGCTCATGGAGGCCATGTCAGACAACCACTGAGCTACTCTTCTACATAAACCAAAGCGCTTTTTGTGTTGTGGAGCAAACTGTGAAAAGGCTCTTCTCGTAACACTATACCGGCCTGCTGTTGTCTCTGGCTGGAAGGTGAAATCTAAATCTGTCTTTTAGAGCAGAAAAGATAAAGGATTTTACTGCAACTGACTGAGAGGTCCAAAGGCGGTGAAAGAAGCATCCTATGCTCAGTTCAGCCGCGGCTTATCTTACAATAAGGTTCTTAGATTAGTTACAGGAGGTTCCTTAAGTGGCTTTGTGAACGTCGAGGTTTGATTTAAAAAGCAGGGGCAATGAGCCAGAGATGAAGTCAGCTGATGGAGTGTTGCTTCCCAGCATGTCTGTACCTTATACAAAGGAAAGATAACATCAGTGAATGATGACACAGGGAGGAGGTGCAACAGTGAAGAACAATTTTAAACAACTCTATATGCTGGAAGAGATGCCCTTCCTTGCTTGCATGGAGCTGGAAGATCAACTATTATTATTTCCAGCCCATTTAAACCCAACTCCCATTCAAGCCTGCGCTTGATGAGTTTCTGCATGGATTCCATGCAAATTCCACATCATTCACTGAAAAGACTTGAATTATTAATGAAGCGGGGAAAAGAATGCAGCAGCTGCTGGAGCACGTGGGCTGTTTTTCAGAGCGAAGGAGAAGAAGGTGAGAGGATACGGGCTGAAGATCGGTACTTCATTATTCCATCGCTCCTGTCAGGACAGGACAAATGATCTGGCCAGATGTTTTCAGCTGGAAGAGCACCAACATTAATTCTGAATGTGTATTTGTGAAGTCATTGCATATCTAACTGCAGGTTTGAATGCATGAACAGATTTCATTCATACATTTAATTATCTCCATATCAAGAGATTCCACCCCCCGAGATGACTTTATGACTGACAGGAGTGCTTTAAGAGGTCCCGTAGGCCAGCACAGCAGGTATTTATAGATGAGAATACATTTTATTGTCTAGTGACACCACATTGCCCCTGTCGTTGCATTATAAAACCAGGGTAAATACAGGGCATGTCGTAAAGACGTCAGACATCTAACTTCAGTTTTCGGAGGAAATTAAATCTTTGACCTTTCGGCAGAAATTATACATTAACTTGCCTGTACCGGTTTCCAGACTTTTGGTTTTACTGGCCTGTTTGAAATGAAAACCCACTTCACTTCCCAACACAATGAAACTGGGTTTCAGTATGGTTACTGTGGGTTCTTCAGAACAAACAGGGACACTGCTTCCTGAAAAACAATGATCTGATATTTTAAATTGCGTCTTTCACTGCTGCATCACTCCGAATTCCTTTTGCGGTGGGAGAGTCTCAGAAGCTGAAAACTCATGCTCCAAATTCCTGGCTGCTGGTTAAAAACCTCTTCATGGAACGGAGGAAAATATTCTCAAGACCACATTCTTGAAATGTGATTGTAATAAAGCAAATTTAAGCCTGTATTAAATGACTTCTGCAGACAAAACACTTAACTGACAGATATCGTCTGAATTAAGCACACAGGTTCGACAGAGATGAAACAGGTTGTTGCAAGGACTATGGTGCAACAAGGCAAGTAGACAAGGCAGAGGCTGGAAAAATAAGATGAGACCTTTGTGCGAGCACTTCAATGTTATTAAAATTTTGTTTAGAATAGATTTTAAAATATTGGCCATCAGAACGGTACAAAAGTCGTTCTCGCAGTACAAATACTAAAAAACCATAAAGGAAGCTTTATGGTTCTCACACTCTTTAGATTTCTTCTTGTTAAAACACCCTAACAGTTATTTATGACCCAAACACGGATCAGACGCAGAACTTTCCAATATAAGCTTTACATGTGCCGTGAGTGACGACCTGTGATGTCCTCTCCTGTTACCTACAGTACCACCACCAGGCCTGATGATGATAAACTCCTCATAAACCAACCCAGAGCTTACTGGGAGTGCGGAACCACTAATCTCTTCCAGATCCGCAAATGTGACTGCAGGCCAGGAACACACCGAGTCTGTACCCGAGCCACAGATTGGGTGTTTAGACGGCACCTAATCCATCCGCCGTCACGCTGACTTTAAGAGCCTGGCCTTATGTGCAGCTTGGAGCTAACCACCGGTTCCATCAGCCTGGCAGCATGCTCACGTCAGAGCAAAAGGACGAAGCTTCAGAGGACGTTCTGGGGACGTGACGGAGAAGAGACAGCAGCTGCTGGCTGCATACAACATTACTATCCATCACAGCCATTACAACATGGATGTATCATGTTGATCTATTGCTTCTCCCACTATTCAGAATTTATTTAAACTTTATATTATGAATAGAAGTTTGCATCACAAACTCCTATAAACTTTGTTGCGTTTAATCATGCTCAAACATTTCCATGGCAGATCATTATTTATCAGTTTTTCACTCGTCAATCTTTTTCTTTTAAACTCCACGCTGATGCTGCCTGCAGGCGAAGCATTCTTTGGTTTATTTTGGTTTCAGAGTGGAAGAGCAGCAGATTGAGGGCGTTGACATGCTTAAATCTAGGCTGACAATGTGCTCTGACAGTAAGAGCTAAAATCAACAGGGGGTTTACGTGTCTTTCCAGAGAGACACAAAAAGAAAAACCCCTCATGGATTCATATGATGTTTTGTCTGCATTGGTGTTTGGAACATCAGAGGAGTTCAGTGGTTCCTGTCTGGGGTCAGGCTCTGACATTCCACTGGGGGGGCTTTTCAAATTACAACACCCCGGCCAAGTTTGCATGACATCGCTGCACCCCTAACCCTATTGAATTTGTGTTTCTTTCTTGAATGCATGTTTTGGTCTGTTCCATGCCCACAATTAAAGAGCTTCCCTGATTCTTGCTGAAATGAAACAGTTTATATTGGCTTCCAAATGTACAGCCTGCCTTTCCGATCTTTTCTTTAAAGTTTCTTTGAACTCAGTTTACATTATATAATTCCACTTAAGTGCCAGTTCTGTACATTTTTACTGGGAATGCATGATCAAAAGTACATAATTCTGGAAAGAATCAAGTTTTTTTTAAGTTAATTTTGGATCTATATATCACAAGACTGTGCAAATATTGACACACACCCAGGAAAATCTTGAGTCTCCAACTCAACCGAATGTGCATGTTTTTGGACTGTGAGACTGGACTTGGTGAAAACCCACACGGGCACAGTAAAAACATATAAACCCCACAGAGAAAAGCCTGAGCTGGAATCAAACACAGAGCCTTCTCTCCATGAAGTGACCGTGCTCAGAACGGCTCCTCTATGGTTACCTTAGTGTTCCTTCTGGATTTTGATGGAAAAATAACATCTTGCACGCTTTTACATTTCTGGTAAAATATACCTAGCCTCATCGAAATACCACCTTTATGAGTGTGTTGGGATATAGTGAATATCTAGATATCGTCATGGTCATGCTGTGTTTCAGCATTATGGCTGTCAGTATCTCATACATACAATCACAGATGCAAACGGAATATCTGAGCGTGAGTCTGCGAAACACATCTGCGCCTGTCCCTCTCTGCTGTCTTCCTCTCTGGGTAGCAGCGCAGTATCGGTTTACAGGGAGTATCTCTCACAGTGACACAGCCAATTTACGCCCTGAGGTGAATGTCTGCGTGTCATTCAGCAGTCACCTCGGTGTGTCTCGGCTTTAACGACAGGTACTCATCATCCTCTGCAATGCCTTGGTTACTTCTCCCGCAGGAGCAAAACTTCCACTGCTTCCCTGGAACTCACTCAAGCATTTCTCCATTATGTTGTTTTGCTTGCAGACTCCTTCGGGCTTTAGCAGCCTTCTGGTGCACACCATGTACCCTGCTGTGAGAGTATGATTACAACTATTGGTTTCGCAAGACAAACTATGTTGTGGCAGCTGAGGTTTCCAACATTTGGCCCAAGAACCTGCACAGACTGAGGTTCCTGTGATCTCTCTCTTCAGCGTGAGGGTTTCCCTGCTGCTGTTTTGCCTAGTCTGGTTCCACAGAGCTCAATAATCTTTTGCGGTTTGACAAATGCGTTTTTAAAAAGGCTCCTGAGAAGCAAAACAAAATGGCAGGAGGATGAATGGGGAAAGGAAGTTGTAGTTTCCGTGTGTGGATGAGGGTGTTTTGGGTGGGGAGACTGAAAGTTGACACACCCAATGTCTGTGCATGTCTGACACCGAATCTCACCATTCACCGACACAAGTGAGCAAATGAAAACATGTTACACACCGTGTTTTCCCTCCGGCCTCTCTTATGAATAGATGATATTTGTAGAGGCTGAAGTCATGGGGTTTGTTTTTTTCTGTCCTCTTTTCACCTCGGTGGTCGCCCCCGTGTGTCTATGACCTCTTTTCATATGTTTCAAGTCACCATTGTTGTCACAGGTGTGGCCATTCTGCAGCTTGTAAACAAAGATTTTGAAATGAGAGCTATAGGAGAAACATAATGCTAATGCGGCAATTAGCACCGCCAAGAAGGTCATTTATCCGACTTAAACAAGTTCAGTTCAGTTCAGCTTTGTTTTCGGAATGGAAATCCCTGATCTGGCTTGAGGTGTGTGGATAGCGATAGCCGCACTGCACCTTAGAAGAGAACCAAGAAGAAACCTTGCGGTGCAAAAGGTATATTAATTTGTTTTTAATGTATGACGCAAATGGTGGATTAGCTGGTTTCTACACAGTTAAATGCACAGCTATCCCTGCTCTTGATGCAAAATGTGGTGGAAAGTACCTGAAGGTCAAGTAAAGAAGAAGAAATTAAAAAAATAAAATAAAATAAAACAAAAATGGTGTAAGATAAAATCAAACAAATAAAAAAAAAGCTGCATTGAAGAGGGGTTCTACAGATCTACAGAGCGCTAGAGTCTGCAGACGCTGTCCCAACAAACAAAGATTCCTGGGGTGCTTTAATACCTATAACAGTATGACGAGTTATGTACTCCCTTGGCTCCGTTTCTTAGAAGGAACAAAGCACCCTGGTACAGATGGAAAGTCTGTTGATTACCACTATGTGCTGGTATTCAGTGGAGGTCATGTGTGGAGGAAAACAAGTACAAGGGAATGGCTGGTGGATATGTGCAATAAGGCTAAGAATTCTAATTGCCAGTACACGTGTGGAGTAAAATACTGAATTACTACAGTAAAATAAAGAATTATACAACAAATTATGCATAGTTAGAAAAAAAATGAATCTGAGTGCAAGGAACATTCCTATCAATCTTTTTTTCATTAGATACCTTTACTGACCATACAACCGTTCTGGCTGCCAAAAATGGCGCGACACAGATCAATTATTTTGGATCTGTCATAAAAATGTCATTTAAGGAGTTGAAACTGCAATATATAAACCAGCTTTCAAAATTCAATCAGTTCAAAAGTGAAATCTATCAACCGAACTTTGCTGACACCCCATTATGTCTTCAGGTGTGTGTGTGTTTGTGTGTGTATGTGTATGTGTGTGTGTGTGTTCAGGTGCAATGGATGCAGCACACAGAAAAATTTTCATATTTAGATTATAGTCACCACCATATTCCATGCAATGCAGTTATCAGTTAAAAAAAAGCTATGCCAGAAAAAGGAGCCCTGTTTCTTTTCAACCTCCCCAAGGAAACAAAAGTATGATCACCATTATCTGCAGCATTGTCTCATTATTTTGCCACAGTAACATGAACTATCTGGAGCAGAATTTGGGTCATGCCAAAACATGCCAGAAGATAATGGGATAGGTGTAGGCAGAGGGCTAATGATGAATCAAAATCCAAGATAAAGGCTCTTAATGATGAGAGGTAAAACATGAAAGGAAGAAAAATGAGAGCAACAGTTACACAATCACACTTACTCGTGATCACACTTACTTACCTGTCAGAGAGAAGAGGCCCTGCAACCTGACACAGCAGATATGAGACACAAACATCCAAATGATCTGCAGAAAACCATATGTTCAAACTCCAGAATGATGGACGTCACTACAGCCATTCTGGATTTTACTATACGTTGTTGACGTGCTGGTCAGAAACGTCAGCCAGTTGGCCTCCCTGGCTCATGCTAAAATTCCACAGCAATAACATGACATTCAGGTATTTATATCATGACAAAGATTGTGATCATGGGTTTTCTTCATTTCTCCCCAGGAGGTTGGTGATGTCATCTCAGCAAACATGATTGATTCCCATCATGCAGGCATTGCTCGGGATGATTTGGATCAAACTTCTCATCAAGCCATCAGGTCAGCTATATTTACGGTAAACCCCTCCAGCACCTCCACCACACAAGTCTTAATAAATGCTTAAATTACTGCACCTGTCTCAAAGGAATGCGTCCTACTTAAACTCTGATTAAGGTTTATTCCCATTCCTCATATATAGTTTTATTTAGATACTTTTATGTACAGCACAAACACCACCAACTGTAATAACCCAGCCATTATAAGGCCCGTATTGTCAAAAAGGGGCACTTTATTTTGAATCATAACTGAAGGCTTTTATGAGCTGTCGTGACTCATTCGTTGTTGCAGTTCTGCACAAGGCAGCGTACGGATTTGCTTGTGTGGCTGCTTGCCAGAGGTAATTTCAAAACAAGATGGTTCAGATGGTTCAGTAATCTGAATCTATAAACTCATACATACATAAATGCACTGGAGATTGATGGATGAACAATTTCATTGAGGCTGATACTTTCCGTCCGGGTCTTACGTTGGGGTTATAGTCTGTAATTCTATAGGGGAACCCAGGGGTGTTGAGCAAACATACACATTCAGGGGAGGAGGTGTGTGTAGGTGTGTGTTTCACCGCTGCCTGCCGCAGTATTAAATGGCTTTCCTTCACGTACCTGTCAGCTTGTAATCAATAATGCTGGAATAACACCCGAAACTCGGCAGCCGTCAGCGAGCCACCACCAAAACTTAGTCACAGCAGCACACTAAATAAAAAGGAATCAATCAACCCCAGCTGTCTGGTGGCTGCTCACACATCACTTCTCTGAGCGGCTTCAGAGCTTCCAGGTACCATCCATCACAGCCACCCACCGGAGGGGCTCTGTGGCTCAACCACACCAGGCCGCACTCCGGACACACACCATCCTACCCCTACAGACATAAACACACATTAAACACACATCATCGACACAGATGCGCTGCTGTGTGCTGTCTCAACACCACCTCCATCTCTCTCATTACTGTGTGGAATTATTTTAAACTGATAATCCACATTCTTATTTAAATCCCTGTACATTTTCCCACTGTTTTCCATCCATTTTCTGACTGCTTTCCCACAGAGGTTTGTAGGTTTGTAACCATTTGTAAATGTTGGCGGCCTCTTAACTGAGGGGAACAGATATATCAAAAGTTGTAGCTCATTCTTCTAAACTCTTCACCCATTAATTTTACCTCATGCTTCTGGCATGTTCCAGGTGAAATGCACGTCTGTCTGGAGATGGACGCGTGCATGTAATGCGAGCGGGGAGAACACCATGGCAGCAGGTTTTCACACCTTCTCACAAAGGCAGGCTCAGTAAATGCTTCATTTTCACACAAAAAGTCAATCATCCTGCAGGTTTATACTATATCTGTGCAACAATGTTTTTTTTTTTTTTTTTTTTAAGATTTTTGACTAATAGAAATAAGATTTTAATACTTATATACAGTATAACACTTATATATAATAGTTCATGATCTACTTCTTCAAAAAATGCCAAAAATGTAAATGTTATCAAGACTAAAGATAAGCCATTTGTGGCCCAAGTAGCTGTGAGACACACAGAAGCTGGTTCAAACATATTCCAGCACACAAGAAATCTTCATCAAACAAATGTGGATTTTATTCAGCAGGTTGCAACACGTGACAACAGGTTCAGGAAGCATGTGCAGGTGTTAGAGAGTGATGGTTCAGATAAAGGGATGCACAATAGTCTGTGGGTTATAGGCTGTGTTAAAACTATACGTGCACATCACACTGTTTGTGGTAGATTTCCTCCATACGCGCTTTTTTCTTCAGTTTGAACAAGGTCCTCATTAAATATTTGATCTGTTGGCTTCTGTTGTAAAACACGTGAAAGAATGCTTTAAAGCTAACTGGTGTCAGGCTAACGCCAGCAGCCCCGCTCTCGCTGTCTGACAGCACATGTACGCTTCCTGTCTCCCACGTTACCTCCAGGGTGCGAGCTCGAATGAGTGCGACCTCGCTGCGGTGTCAGCTTGATGAAGGTGATATAAAGGGCCTGATGTTTGGGTTCATGAATGAGGCGTCAGGGTGGAAACTGTTGCCATGACTTCATTTCTCTTGCTGTCAGGAATGTGAGAACATATTGGCAAGTGCTGCCTAAGCAAAAGACCAATACTAAGCTTGAGCACTTCACAAATAAGTAGTAATCATATAAATGTCGCTCACAGTTTATGGTGTATGTGCTGTTACCGGGTTGCATCCCTATTCATATTTGCTTCCTGGATATTCAAGCATGTGTAAGACTGACACTCACGTCTATAAATGTCACTTACCCTAAATTCCGTGGTGACGAAAGTGATACCGTAGAGCCACGGCGTAGACAGAGCAGTAAAATATTGTGGAGGTAACACACAGCGGCCTCCTGAGTAAGATCCAGTCAAATATACAGCAATAAAAGGACACAATTACAGTCAAACAGGAGCTAATATCACCAAACATACAGGTTTAACAGAGGGCTCCAGGGATAGTTTAAAATATGTGAGATTTTGATAATTGACAGGCAGAGAAATAAACTTGTGCGCTTCTGCGGGATAAGAAATGTCCTATAAACACTGTCAAAGAAAGGGGAAAAAATAAGGAAATATCTTTAGTTCAACAGGAATTTAAATATTTTGACAGTTTTGAATGTGTCTGTCTCACAGCGAGCCAAACAAACTTGTCTTTAACCTGTAGCAACATCTGAACACGATACCTCGGCCGGTCTGGAATGATTCAGGAGGAAGCCTGCGAATGTTTGCCATCTCTGGATACTATCCAACCCTCGCAGAGGATTTCTCACAACCTTTCACAGGTCAGCTCAATTTGGATGATGAAAATTGGGCCCTGATGGCACCAAGCTGCTCTTTAGAGAGCAGAGGTGCAGCCAAGACATTGACGAAGATCCTGTTCAGGGGTTCCTCTAATGTTTTGTCTCCCGGTAAAGCGATATCCCCCTCGCTTAGGACCATAATCACAGCAGTATTTATCCTGTTCCTCTTTGTTCTCATGGGTTTGTCGAACATCATATCTGTCTCTAGGTTGCACAAAGGCACACACACAACGCCATGTGAAAACTTTCCTTTTACTTTTTTAAGAAATTATAGAAGCTGTCAAAAGAATGTGTCAACGTGCGGAGGATCGCTGTCTGTTCAGACAGAGATGCCTTTTTTCCTCCCCGAATCCAGATTTAGTGGCTGAACTTTCCTTCACCTCCAGATGGAGGGCAGGGACACAGAAAAAACAGAGCACACCAGTGGAAATTCCTGCCCAACGTCCACCAGTGTCCTAATACCACAGGAATGCACCAGAGAGATGAACATAAGTTCGTGACAAGCGGAGATGAACCCAGGTCACACGGGTAATGTTACTGGTTACTGTTTCATCTTCCTTTGTTCTTATTTCTCAGCAAATAACTTGCTTTGCATCCCAACTTTTTTTTTTCGGTTTGTTGTATACAAGTTGTATAAGCAATGATCCCTGCCATCACGGAAAGTAAGAGACGTGTGTGGTCTCTTACTTGGGAGAAGCTAATGTACACACAAACTTCAAAAGAAAATAAAAATATTCATCTTAATCCACTTCTTGTAAGCCAGCAAACACACGTTTTCCCCCCCACCCCTCAAGATTTTTTAAATCTCTTGCAAAATTCCTTCCACAAGCAGCACTCACGCAGGAGGGTTAAGCAAGGATAAATGTAATTAATGTCCCTGCGTGATCCTGCATGGAGGAACACAGCTCAACTGTGGCAGAGAAGTGAAACAATCAGCTGTTTATTTAAAGAATGCAGGACAGAGTCCTGCTGACATGACCTGGGACAGACTGTGGGCATCAATCAAAGTCTCATCAACGACCAAATCTGCAGCCAGTCTGTTAAAGTTCAGACTGGGAAAAGGTGGGTGAGAGAGGAGGCTGGGTGAATGGGAATGGTGGAAGGTTAATCTGTGGAAAAACATGGAAAAGAAGAACAAATGTTTTCATACACTGGCAGCTCGGAAAGACCGAGGCGAGAGTCAGAGGCCACCTTTGTAATAGGTTTATGAAGAAGATCGGTAGTGCTGGTCCTCTCCTCTCCTCTCCTCTCCTCTCCTCTCCTCTCCTCTCCTCTCCTCCAGGGCATTCAAGGATCTGTGTTCTCTGAGGCGTGTTGAGACAGTGAAATGTTATTGATGCTGTATCAATAACAATGTGATGTGAGCTGTGATGAAAAGGTCTGGAAGGGAGCCACAGTGGTGGTGCAATGGTGAGCTGCTGCCTCAGAGCAGGAATGTTCGGTGTATGGATCTGGCTTTTTCATGAGCCTCCATTTCTATGATCTTGGAATAAGGGGTGATTAATAGAAAATGGATTAAAAAAAAAAAACACTAATTTTAATGACCTTGTTGCAGTGTAATGTGCTCATAGATGTTATGTAACTAGAGTCTCACTCAGTACAAACTCTTGAGAGACGTTTGCAACACTTCAATAGCACAACTCTAACTGTGAGCTCTTCCAATGGAAGAAGCTGGTGTTTTTCTGGCAGCCGCTCTGAATAACATCTAAATCAAAGCTGTCATAGAAAAGGTTCAAGGTTAGTGGAACTAATGAGCACAGAACTGGGTCTGTTTTACTCAAGGGAATCCCACCCCGCATGCATCTTTTGTTTTTCCAGCCGTGGACCTTGCGCAACCCATCCAGGGAACACCCCGTCATGGCTGAAGAACAACGTAGAGCCCTTTGATGGTTGAACATTATCTCTGGGTGGATCTCCCGGACAGCCAGCATTTATCTCTGAGATGGCTTCTGCATTAGCAGAAAAAAAACTTTGCGGTTTATGTGGATTTTGTTTTACCATATGATGCAACACTCCCCATTGTGCTTCCATTCCTGCTGATGGAACAGAGAGTGACGTCTGTTGGCAGAGGGCCCATTAATCCCTGATTTCAGCTCTGAACTCTTCACACTGTTGAACTCAATAAAACTCTGCATTTTCAGACTTGGAGTGTTTTTCCTATAGCACCGTGCCTCCTATAGCCTCATATTTACATACAATGCTGCGTACATTAATGCACAACTCCGTACTGACCCAAACGAGAGCTTTGTTAGCTGCTGTACGCTGGCCATCGTCCAGAGAACCACTCAAAAAAACAAGCACCAGAGGCTCTGAACGTTCCCATGCTAAACAAAAACATGCCGGCAAAGTCAATATTTGTCTGTTATATTGCAGGAAACACAGAGGATGGTTGAAAGCAGACCTGAACACAACATTTCAGGAGCTCAGAAGTGTCTCAGGGCTTGTGTGCTTTTGTGTGTGTGTGTGTGTGTGTGTGTGTGTGTGTGTGTGTGTGTGTGTGTGAATGGCAGTCTGACCTCTGACATTCATTTTAACATGCCTTAAATTGGTTAAATACAATATCAATCAAATATCATGATAAAATCAGTACATAAGCTCAATTTAGACAATGTGAGGATCAAATTCCCACCGTGACACATCTGAAACAGCAATAATTTCCTCTTGTTTACATCAGTTAGTTCACAGATTTGGTCTGTGATTAAAGTGATTAAACTCAAAGCACCATTACAGGACTGAAAAAATTAAAATGAGCTGCTTCTGTCATTCTCAGTCGCCCAGATTGCCTTTTTGTTGCCATAGAAACATGACCTCACACGTGACTTGATGAGGATGTTAAATAGATGTTTTCTTAGCTTTGTGAGTCTAGAAAATCTGAGGAACTTTTCCAAACATCCAACGATGTTTTATGCTACCTTGGGGTCTTTACATTACACATTATGTCAAATTAAACAACAATAACAGAAAATATATACATATACAGATAATATATACATTTTAGGGCAGTTAAATCAATTTAGTTTTTTAGAGCGTGCATCAACTTCAGCACGACGCTTAAGATTTTATTCCGACTTTGGAATTTTGTCTGTGATTTTGAAATCGCATAAAAAGTCGGTAAGTGTAAGGCTGGCTTCAGTTACACTAGGTCTGTGTAGCTCTAACTGAACCAGAGGGATCACATGACTCGGATAACAGGACTGACAGGTTGTCACTCAGGGACTTTCATGTACTTCATAACAAATTTATTACCCTCAAATCTGGAGGCAGAACTCGGGCAGACCTGCAGGAAGATTAAAATGGCTCCTTTTGATCTCAGAGGCACTTTTATTAGAAGTAGATTTCCTGTTTTTATAAGCAAACCCTATTGTGAGAAAATATTAAAGCCTTCATAGCAAACCTCTGCCGCCACCTCCCTCCCCTGCTTGTACAATCTTTAAATATAAAAGATTAAAGCGAGCGGGTCAGATTTTTTTTCTAATGAAATCAGGGGGTAAGCCTTCACTCATAAATTTCCTCAGCAGACTTCTGGCAGTAAATCCTCCTGAGTAATCCCTTGTTTTAATCTTCCATAACCAAATGTTTTCATCTGTCCTTTGATTGAAGCGACTTCTCTGTCCTTCTCTCCCGTGCAGCTGAGTTATGACCGTATGAGCAGGGCCAGCGAGGTAGGGTCAGGGGCCATTACCGCCCTGGCCAAGACGTAGAACATCAAGATCACGTCAGAAGAACGTCCGTATTTGGCACTAATTCCTCCGGTGGAGAGCAGATAACAGCTCGTTAAAGGGCAGCATGACGGATTTCCAACTTTATATGCTGACGTGCAAAACACAGATACCTTAAAGACGACGGCTTTCGCTTCACTGGCTCCAAACGCTGACGAACACTGACAGAGATACATATGTTTCCTTCTTGTCTCTGCTTTCCTTAGCAGTGGTTTCCAGTATGTACAGTCCATAGTTCCTAATCCTTCCCCTCATATCTCAGGATATCCTGTTTACTGATTCTAATGAGGAACTAATTTTGCATCCATGCTGATGGCGTCCCCACTAACTGTGAGCCTGGCTGTGGAAGTGGGGCTCACCTGATTGATGGCCACTTCCACTGACGTGGGACTACCGCGCTGACATAAAGTCCAGGAAGGGTGTGAACGCTGCGCCGCACGCTCCGCACTCTCCTCCGACCATCACAAGAAAGCGGTTTATCGCCGCTCTGTTTGCTCAGGAGGCCGGAGTCAACTGCTGGAGGGAAGTGGGAGGAAGGTTTCAATCAAGATAACACATGAAAAGTTTGGACTTACACCAAGTCTTTAATAACTCAACGGTGGACTGGAAACAAAAAAGGGCCCAGAGCAGCTCCGTCTCCACTCCTGTTCCTGTCTACTGATCAGGGATCAAAGGTCACATAAGGCTGGCCCGCTCCAAGGCCACAGTTTGCAAACTATAGAATGAAAACATCTTGAAGAGCACTTACAGCATGCAGGAATTCTTCCTTATAGCTAATCAACACAGTATTTTCCTTTTGAACTTGCTGTTTACTGAATACCGGATGTGCTGAGAATGTCCTCTGTAAAAAAGTTCAAACGTTTTTACCTCAGGCCTCCACATCTGACCATCTACATTTACACATAGAGAGGAAATACAAACAGTCCCATTCATTTGCTGTTTCAAGTCAGAGGAAAGTGTAAAATGCTCATTTATATATAAAAATAAACATTTTTAGCAGGCTGCAAAAGGGCTTTAATGACATTTTTAATTTTCTTCACAGACAACCAAGATGCAGGAATGAATGTAAATGAGCAACCCTTCATCCAGGACTGATCAAAACCCGGTCGTACTACATGAACAACACAGGCAGTTCCCCTTTATTATCATCAGATTTGTCATGAAAGCAGAAGGGAGCCAGCCGTTGTGCCTGTAAGATGTGATGTCATTACAGGGAAAGATTTAAAGCTCGTGTAATGGATTTATTTATGACTTTTAGAATCGAAAGTAAAAAATTCAGGAGGATGACTGGGTCTAAAGCCCAGATCTGCTGAAAGAGACATTCCTATCTTTCCTCCACTAAACCAGAAAAGGTGCCTTTAATGGCATCTAGTAAACAGAACTGTGACTTGGCTGAAATATGTGTTCTCTGTTTACAGTTCTGCTGAAGAATGTGTCTTAGTGGCAGCTGCTGGGAAAAACAGTGACTCATTTTTGACACAATACTCCAATATATCAGCAGGTTCAATGCATCATCTGTGAGGGTTACCTCTGAGGAATTAGACTCTAACCACTTCAGACTGTTCATTTTGCTCTGAATAATGTTTTGATTACAGCATATAAAATCATCTCTCTAGTGGACTCGCCTTGTACACACTTACAAACTTTTAAAATTCAAACTCGTACAGCTACACAGTACTGTCAAACCCTTTTTTATTGCCTTTCTTTGAGACTGACTTTTTCAAATTAAGGTCCCTCAATAACACTCTAACTAAATCATATATATATATATATATATATATCATTGTCTGGTGTGCCCCGGTAGGTCGAACTAGCAATGTTTCCGTCCCTGCTGCAGTGATGCAACACATTGTTAAAACTCATAAATGTCACATTAAGTTTGGCAGGCCAAGGTACAGACGTGTGACTCTTTGTTGGCTGCAGAAGCTGCAGAAACACTCAGCCATCTGCTTCTTATTAATCATAACAACTTGCACATTTATCTTACAAGCATTCATAGAATTTTAGAGGGGTGTGTTCACTGTGAAGTAGTTGAAGTCTATACTGATATAAAAAAAATTCAACTATTATTATTATTATTATTATTGGCAGTGGTTTTTAATAGTATGATGTTGAAAGACATCTTCTTCCCTTTGTGATATAGTTTCATCTGACCATTTGCACAAATAATATTGATGCTATGTGATGCTTTTTCCCCCATACCCGAATGTTAGACTTACATAGAACTAATGGCAGACCAGAATTGGCTCCTTAGTGCGAAAAGTGATCCTAAAGGGAAAGAAGATACAATCCAAATGGGATTTGCGCCATCTAGTGTCTATATGTATTCTGTTTTTTAAAGTAAAGATAGAGGAAGTTACCCACTGACATCGATAAAACGACAAGTTTATTTTGCCTTCAGAATAAAATATGGTCGCGCTAAATAAAAATATAATAGCTGGTAAATCGAAAGAACATTGATTTATTTGCATTGTTTAATTAAATGTATTCGATTTTCTACAACATGCAATCATACATACAGTACACCTAACTATAGTTCTTAATTCTTACACTGTATCGTTCACTTACCGACGTTACTTTGAAAGTTTTCTACGGAAAAAGTTTTTTGTCATAGTTTAACTTAACTTATCAGCTAACGCATGCAAACAGTAAGAACATGGCTTACAATGCAAAGATTGGTCCGTCCATCCTCAGCAGCGACCTGTCCTGTCTGGGTAGCGAATGTGTGCGGATGATGGAGTGTGGGGCAGATTATTTGCACCTCGACGTAATGGACGGGTCAGTTTTTTAGGTAGTTACAAAAGCTAGTACGCTAACTGCTAACCCGACGGGAAGTACAGAGACCGCTGAAGTTAACCAATGTCAGTCAATGGGCTAAGCTAGCTTGCTTGAATTTGAGCTAGGAAAGTATTTATATAAGTATTATATA
This sequence comes from Pao palembangensis, assembly GCA_015343265.1. Taxonomy (NCBI): domain Eukaryota; kingdom Metazoa; phylum Chordata; class Actinopteri; order Tetraodontiformes; family Tetraodontidae; genus Pao; species Pao palembangensis. The sequence goes on from CM027084.1 coordinate 17,044,194, forward strand.
TAATGCATTATTCTGACTAAAATATGTTTAAAAGGACCCCAAGTTTTACCTTGAGTTTGACATAAACTTATTTTACAGTTCTTTTGCTTATTGATGCAAAACCGTGCACGTCACCATAACTTTTCCTGTAATCTTTGTTTTCCCTTAAAGTCACTTTGTGCCAAACATCACATTTGGCCATCCCATGGTAGAATGCCTGAGGAAATCACTTGGTCTGGACCCATTCTTTGGTGAGACAAAACCTATCACATATAATTAGATCATTTGTTGTCTTCATTTTTTGAGTGTTTGTGTTGCAGACATGCACATGATGGTGTCCCGACCCGAGCAGTGGGTGAAGCCAATGGCTGCAGCAGGAGCCAGCCAGTACACATTCCATTTAGAGGCCACAATCAACCCAGGAAACCTCATCAAGGAGATAAAAGAGAGTGGCATGAAGGTAACAGAAAAGAGACCAGTAAACTCTGAAATCAATATTTTTGGTTTGAATCAACGGGTTTGTGTGAGTACATATTGGCATGCTGTGTTGATGTCTCTGCAGGTGGGCTTGGCCATAAAACCTGGCACCACTGTTGAAGAACTTGCACCCTGGGCAAACCACATTGATATGGCCCTGGTCATGACTGTGGAACCTGGCTTTGGAGGACAGAAGTTCATGGAGAACATGATGCCGAAGGTAATGACAGGAAACTCGAGGCAGCTTTAAGGTTTTGGGTTCTGAACCAAATCAACAGCAGTGTTGACAAATAGCAGCTATATTTGCAATCGTCTGGTGGTTTTTTTTTTGTTTTTTTTTTTTTGCAAAAGCTGCCACAGGAGTTGCAACAGTGCTCATATTTACAGACGTATTTACTCTTCTCTAATTTGATTCCATTTTTTTCCTATGTAATTGAATCAAGGGGGAGAAACTTGTAGAGCAGTCAGAGTCTGCATTGCCTCAATCTAGTATTACTTTTCTGAGATACTTTTCAGTAACAACATCGGACTTGGTGCAGGGTAGTTTTGCTTTTGTCCAGAATAGTTTGAGGGCAGTGCTTTACACAAAGCACAAAGCTTTGGTCCAAGGTACACTTCAGATTTCAGTGTCCAAAAATCATCCCTCCTTTAGTAACAGTAGCAAAGGTTGAAGATAAGAAGCCGTTCTGTGCTGTTTACTTGCTCCATCTGTTATTTGGAGACACTGAGATAGATGGAAGCCTGAGTGGAGTGCAGACGTACTGATTTGATATTCTGCTGCAGCTAAATGGCACAAAACAAGAAAAATGACACAAAGGCTCAGATCTATTATCTAGTTATTGAGAATACACCAACAAACTGGCCACTGCGACAAAGATGAGTGCAATTGTTGACTCCCTGAGTTGCTGCAGTGACAATTTGCTGCATTCACTGCATCTTTTACAGGGGGAGGGGCAAACAAACAGTCATGTGAAGGTCACTGCACTTTGCTGCGCGTTCTGTTCGTGTCAGACTCTGTTAGCCGGCTGAACTTTTCAATCAGCTCTTCCAACTCAGAACTAGTCAGTCGGTGGGAGACATCAGTCCAGTTGGCGGTTTTATTTTTGCAAATCCAAGAGAAACTTAAAAAAGCAAATGGCAAGGAGTGAATGTTTAGTGTCGCCCCCTGCTGGTATAGAGATACTTTTGCTTTATCAATTAGAAAATACAGAACTGAAGAAGCACCAAATATGAAGCTCTGGTAAACTCCACAGCTACAAGCTGTTACATATTTAATAAATAAAGATGAGTCTCAGCATCTCCCTCTCTCTTATCTGACGAATGGTTCCTAACCCAGACAGATGCTCTCTCCCTGCTTCCCTCTCTCTGAGCATTCAGAAAGTTTGTTGAAAGAGTTTTCCTTGTTTCTGGTGTAACCCAGGTCAGCTGGTTGAGGAGTCAGTTTCCGTCTTTAGACATTGAAGTTGATGGAGGTGTTGGTCCTGATACCATTCACAAGTGTGCAGAGGTGAGCGACTCAGACACACGTCAGGCAAATAGCTCAATCTGCTTTTTGGAGATCAAAAATCTTCTTATTTCTTCTCTGCGTCAGGCCGGAGCCAACATGATTGTGTCGGGCAGCGCTGTGATAGGCAGCGACGACCCTCGTTCCGTCATCGCTCTCCTCCGCACTGCCGTGGCCGAAGCGATCCAGAAACGATCGCTGGACCGCTGAGGTGATCGGCCCAGGTTCTCTACCTGCTCGATGATGCAGCGGACAGCAGGACAGTTGTGTCTCGGGGTGTGAGGAAAGCTGCATGGCAGCTCGACGGAGTGTTCCCACTCCATCCTCCATGTCTCCTCTCAGATTGGAGACCGATGATTTCCATCTGAAGCGGATCTGACGCTGGTTTCACATTTGTAAACATTCCAAAATCTTGAACAATGTTACCACGATTGTTTGAAATATAAATTATGGATTTGAAATGGCCGAGGGGAAAAGTGCTGCGTTTTCATTACGGGTCATTTTTGAAGTGCATGTTTGACACTTCAGTGAACTTGATTTATAAGCTAATGTGGAGCCAAGAAGGTGTCCTCTCCTGAAAGCTGTCAGAATCTGGTTTTCAGCTGAGTATTGTTGAGATCCTTGGATGTTTGGATCCTTGGATCGTCATCCTGACTCAAAATAAAAAAAAAAAAAAATTAGAATTGAGTGGCTGCAGCCTTCAGGTTGGTTCCTGCCAACGTCCCCCTGATCTGGTGTCATGCCAACAAATGTGTTTTTTTTTTTTTTTCATTTTCAGGATTGTGAGCAATGCTCCTAAATTCTCACCCAGACATCAAACTGCTGGAGCTATAAAGAAACACTTGGGCAGACTAAAGAGTCAAACAATGTTGACAGTTTCTTTAGATCGTTCTCGGTTGCACATTAAACAGAAGCAAGTTTCTTGCTGGAGTTCATTAGTGACAGAGCTTAGGATATATTGGATTAAACGTCTAAGATTTTCACACTAAACTGGTTCGTGTGTCGGGTACGAACCGATGCTAATGTGGAATTCACTCTAGTTATTAAATACGAAAACCTCTGAAAGTTTACAAAGGAAGCATGTGCCATGAAAATCAAACTTAACTCACTTTATCGGCTCGATCGTTGCAGTTTTGAACCTACTTAAGTTTTTAAACTTAACTGCCGTCAGAAAAAGGGAAAAAATTAGGATAAAACTCTTGCATAATCTAATAAATTAGCTTCTATTTGAGCAAAGGAATACTAATGATACAACAGATGCTCCAATGTATCATTAATTTAGAGAATTTCTGTTGATTTGAAGTCTTTTCTGTGGATTTTGCTTTTCTTTAATCAACAGCTTAAGTTTGCGTTAATGTTCCTTTCGCGTCCACTAGGAGGCGAGTTTGGACATCATTCATGGATAGGGTAAAAAAAATAGTAAATTGTATTAATTGAGCCGGATTTCTCATTTGCACACAGATGACTGACTTGACAGATGTAATGTGGCTCATTCCTGGGAGGTGTCTCCTCTTGACGTCAACATGAACACGGGACCCTGTTTTCCCCCAGAGAACAGCCGGAAAGACTAAAGACAGGCTGGAGCAGCTGTCATGGTTTTGTCTCTTCCTGTCAATAAGAATCATCCGTGACACACTTTAGACCCACTCCCCCACCCGTGCATCAGCTTCAGCGGGCCGCAGGGTCAGAGGTCAGTGTCTAAGACATACATGTTGGAATCTCAGTACTGCCTCTGCTGAAACTTTTGGGTAAACCCTTCATCAGTGAGCGGGACAACCATCTCATCGGCAACCGACTCATCCCAGGACACCCCCCCCCAAACACCATCTTTCATTTTCCCCTTGCACTTTCAGCTGCGGTTTGTTGCGTTCCATCCCCTTCACCCTTTCCCAGCTCGCCCTTCCCCCTTTCAGGGATCATTATATGCTGGAATGATATCTTTCTTGACTCTCATCTCCAGCACTAAAGGCACATTAGTGATCTTACTGTGCCGGTGCCTTCTCATTCATAATTACTTAGCGTCCCACAGGAGAACAAGATGCACATCCCTGATTAGCTTACTGTTGTTGCCACCTTCATTTATGCAGAGAGGCAGCGTTTGACTGAGTGTGTGCAGACCTGTTAACAATTACAAAACAGGAAAGAAGATGTGTTTGCCCTCAAGCGAGGAAGGCTCCTGATTTAAAACATATCTTTGATGGAAAAGCGTACTGTCGATTCCCAGGGGCCAGTTCGGGGGCACAGGGCATCTGTTAGCTCTCCTTTATGTAAAATAAGATCCACTTTACTGGTTTTGTGTCTCTTTCATGGCCTCAGTTCTGCGTAAGTGGTGTATTCAGGATCTTGGAAACGAGAGATCACTTCATCTTAGATCAAACATTTCTCATGTTCACAGTGAAATATTTCAATAGCTAATGAATCAGTGGAGGGAGACTTTATAGTTCAGTGATTATGATCCTCTCTGACTTTTGAATTTGACATTTAAGGGTTTGAGTTTTATACTCTCAACACCTTTTTTTGTGGGTTACTGTGTACACATCCATCCAGAGTAAGACATCTCTGCTCCTGTGAGTCAAGCTGTTTTAGCTGCCCTCAAACTGGAAGAACAACGTTCATATTCAGATTGGTGCTTGCTCAGGGCGATGAGCATTCAACCAATAACGATGACCTATGGACATGTAAATATTGCACTGCTCAACATTTTAGCTAATGCCTCCCAATATATCCCATTAACAACGCGCATCACACCGACAAGGTCAGCCTCCAGCCTCCAGCAGTTTGTCTGAATTGTTTTGAAAACAAATACAGGATGTCTGAATCTGAATCTTCAGGCTTTCACACAGATTAAATGCAGTTTTCCCAGGTGAATTCTGCAGCTACTGTGTCAAGCGCAGGCATTGGTTTACTCCATCTTAGGCACAGGAAATACGATTTGAATGTTTATCAATTATGGATTCCCTGAGAATATTGTGCTGTGTTTGTAAGCGTCTGCGTGTCTTTCATCCATTATGAATGACGGGGGAGCCTCAGTGTTTTCGTTTCTTGCATGTCAGCGGGTGTCTTGTGTGTTTTGTGCCACATTTGAATGACTGGGGTTTATATAACCACCAGCGAACTCTTCAACGGCCTTAACAGCTCCTGAAGGCAGCATTGATTCATGTTAATCCAGCTGGGTTCAGCCCGATGGCCCCTCACCGGAGGGCCGAGCGCTGCTCTAGTCCTTCAGTGGCAGATTGAAGGCCGGTGGCGGCGCATCTGCTCTCCTCCAACTGGTCTGGTTCTCCTTTCTGGTTTTCTGGGGGGAAAGTGTTTCGCTGCTCAATAGCTGCACGCTACAAATCGTGTCCTAACAAGATTTCTTGCTGTTCTCATTGACTCACACTAACGTCACGGTAATTCACACTGCGCAAAGAGGCAGTGCTGCACAAAGGTGAGCACAACGAGCTGTGCGCATCCCTCAGAAGACAAGACTCATTCCACAAGCTGTTCATTCTGTCCCTCCTTATGTCCTCACCTCTCAGAATAGAAAAGAAGAACATGAAGTGTGTAAGTCAGCAGGGATCTCTGCACTGGTGTTCTGCTGATCTCAACCTGCGATTATTGATTTTTGCCAATTTTGTGATGCATCGGCCACAGACAGGGCCGCAGATGAGATGTCCTCTCCTTTATATTCCTCTCACGCTGATAATAAATCATAATCTATTTGCCTGAGCACCGGCGCGCTGCTCTGGATCGTTATGGCCCGTCCGTCTGTCTGTCCGTGCGAGCCCTCGGGTCTCGCCGTCCTCGGCAAGGACTATGGATTTGTGAGTGTTAACAGCTTCCTTTTATGCAAAACAGCCATCCACATGGGGGGAAGCAGTGGGAAAAGAAAGCCAGACACGACACAAGGAAGAAGAGTTTTCTGGAGAAGTTGTAACATCAGCAGAATCGATGTGGCTCCGCCAACCATCAACCGACCTTTGAACGTTTAACTTTTTTAGATAAACTGACAAGTTAAATGTTAAATGTTACAATAATCCATACGATGATGAATGACTGATGACCACGATGATGCTGATAAACAGGTGACTCCACAAACGCCCATCAAGCTTGATTATTCTGAAAAATGGCAGTGTTGGTACTTGATTTGCGTTGCATTAATGTGAACTTATGAAGAAAGACAAATATTCACATGTGACAGATGTGCGCATGCACATGAGAGAAGATGTGTTGCTGAGGCGGGAGAAAAGTGCCCGCTGCTTCCAGGAAGCTCTCAAACCGTCACTCATCCTCTGACACACTGACCCACTCCCACTCGGTTCAAAAGTGGAGACACATTCATGGAGACACAAACTCGCCGAGTGCATGGCTGCTAACGTCTCTGAGATGTACTGAGGTCAACAGCCTGAACCGCCTTAACAAGCCCGTGCAGTTAGCAGTCATTAACCCCCAGTTAAAGAACAGGATCTTTGCTAGTTTTTCATACATAGTGGCGGAGGTGGGGAGCAGAAAAATGAAGGGTTTTATTGCAGCTCCAGTAAATCTCTTTAAATGGTCACAATTGCAGCCTTTAAAAAAGAACATCTGGATTTCAGGTCTCCAAAATGACAGCCCTCAACTTTATGACTCAAATCTAAAACAAATGGAAGTTGGTGGCTGTGAAGCAGCTGCTCACTGAACCTGCATCAGTGTTTCTGAAGCTGGCGCAGCAGCTCCTGCACCTCTGATGATAAAAAAAAAAAAATGAAAAGGCTCCATATTAGGACGTGGTGGCTGATGCAGATGCATGTTCTGAGCAGATATGTAACCGTTGCTGTCAAATCACTTCGGACAGCTTCGTCTGTCTGAGCGGCCACGCAAGTTCTTCATCTGATGCAGTTATTTGGTGTGTGTGTGTGTGTGTCATGTTTCCTGCTGCTTGAGAGCACACGCAGGGTGCTTTCCTCTAAAACAGAATAACGCCGTTCTCTTCAATTCTTGATGAGCAGATTATAAACAGGTTGAGCATTTAGACATTGATGCTTTCCTCTGTTGTTTTGGCTGTTTTGGTCTGATTGAAAAGCACTTTAATGGTCAGGTGTTTTGTGGTCTGTTCCCTCATTACTTCAAATGAAGCCCATAAAGGTGGCATAAAGGTGTGAGGGTCATGTCGACTGGCGACGCTCGTCTGGAGCGATCAAAGGAGGACATGAAAGAGTTAATGACACAACTAAATATTATGATTTGATGTTTAGCATTGATGTCCAGTGAGGACAATTCAACTTCCATTTTTAGGAAGAATGGATTTTTAGGATGAAAAATCTTACAAAATAAGCTTTTTCTTTGTTATTTCTCTCATTGCGGCACATACTGTAGTCCCATACTGTTAGCCAATGCCAGCGCTCTCTGAGGCGGCTGCCTGCACTGTTGCAGGTTCCTCTGAGTTTGTGTACGCCTTTTAATCATCTTTCCTCTGTCATGCTCTGCCTGACAGAGACCTTGATCACAGAAACGTTGCCTCATTACTCGGGGAGCTTGCGATATTCCTTGTGTGGACCTTTTCTCTTTGTTTGTACCCGGCTGACTCTGCTGCAATTATCAGGGAAGTATGTCTTCATAACAATATCACTTCATGAAACAATTAAAACTGCTATTAAACGTTAAACAGCACTTTGAAAAGTGTCATGAGCAGCAAACCCCAGGGGCTGGTTGGGCAGCGTTTGACACGTCACTTTTGGAACGCCATGTTTTTCTCCAACATCAATGCGGTTTTTATGTTCTTTCTGTGTCAAAGTCGGCAAAGGTCAGCTTTACTTAGAAATGGCGGTCATGCTGGCTCTATTGTACGCCTGCCTGACATGTCATATTGTGTAACCATGGAAACTGACAGCTTCATTGCAGTGTTGCTAAGTGGCCCTGAAGCACCCTGATGTTCAAGCAAGTTAAAATTAGGCTGGTGTTAGAATTTTTGTGCCCTCTCTCTTCAGCTTAACGGATCATTCATTATTATATTATATATATCTAAGTTTAAACACATCCGTAAATGCCAATGGCTTTATGTCGCTATTTAAATGACTTTATCTCGCTACAAAATACACAGACTGCAAATAATATAACACTGCTGTGTTGTTGCTAGTGTAGAACCTAATATAAGGACTGGTGGGATGCAGCTTCTGAGACAGTTGGAGTTAAATATTTCCAGTGTTTGGTGGATAATTATTCCAGTGTCTGACCTCTGGTTACTAGCTCGCTTAGTTCTCGGATTTGTAGAACAAAATGTGGAAGAATATTACATGTCGTTGCTTTTCTTTTCTCTGGTAACTCTGAAAACCTGCTGAGGCTGTACAAAAGTGAGACCTGCATGATGTGGATGTCCAACAACATGGTTGTATCTGAATCTAGCTTCTGGAAGATCTCACACAGTGTGGCCTGGTGGAAATAAAGGCCAGATTAGTTAAATGCAGTCTTATTTACCTCCTGCAGACTTTTTAACTTCCTCTACATAAGGTTTTCTATTTGGAATGTACTTTTAAAGTAGAAGCAACTGGCAGAATGGACATGACGTTTTGTTTTTTTTTTTGTTGACATAAATCTGTTTAATGGAGTGCTGCATAAAGGCAAAGCATTAAAAAGACAAATATGAGCAATAATATCAAACACAATCTCCACAACAGCCTTTCTTCAAATAGGTTACTTCACAGGTTGAAAAGGACGTCTTCGACTGGCAGTCAGGTACTGTAAAACCACGAGGACTGGGGCTTTGTGGTGACTCTCGCCTCGGGTACCTTAGTCAGGAGGGTGGGAACGGGATTGGGGAGGGGGGGAGGGGGGATTCTGGGCATTGATATGTCACACAAACACAGCTCAGAGTTTGAAGAGTTACAAAACATCAAAATCTCTCCCGCAGTATTGTCATGCAATATAAATGTTGACACGACTGTTGATGAACAATGTCAGTTTTTTTTTTTTTTTTTTTTTTTAATTTCTGTGTCCAGTCTGGCAGTGAGAGGGTCAGGACCGGGTCAGGGAGGCCTGACTCCTGGCCGTCGCAGATTTTCACTTGGCAAGAATCCGCAGTAGGAAGCGTAAACAGTTCAGCTTCACCTGCCGCCCGTCAAACACCCGGCTTCAGCGTCACGTCATGTTTTATTGATAAATGCAACTCAGGCAAAAAGCAGTCAGTGAATTCATTTTTGTGACTCAGCTACTGTACACGTCGTCCCGGTTACAGATATGCAGTGTGTTTCCGAAACTGGCCAAACTTGACGGCATGGTGTGAAATGCTACAGACCGCAGTTCGCAGGACAAACCTAGCATTTCTAAATCTACCACATCGTCAACACACAGGCTATTGACACAAACTGCTTGGTGCAGTTGCCAGGCAACGCGAGCAGGGCAGTCCTTACAGATTTTCAAATTGAAAAAAAAAAGGGGGGGGGGGAATCTTAAAAAGTAATGCAAAGTAGTATAAAACAATAAATAGAAATTTTCAAAAAAACTTAAAAACAGACAAAAATATCCTGTTTGTTTACGATGTGCAGGTAACATTTTTAGAGTGCTTCACTACACACGAGGGCAATCTTCAGTGTGGCTCTGAATAAAATCATTTTTAACCTATATGCTTCTTAGTTTCTGATATCTCTTAAAGGTCGGCGTTCAACACAAATGTGCAAGAAATTCATTTCAGTCGAAAATCTCCAGGTTGCGCCGGCCCACAGCAGAAGGTGGGCAGACGTATTTACAATCTCCCTTCAAATCATTCAGTTGCCCACATCCCTGTCCTTCACTACTTAAAACAAGTATTTAGCTGCAGAGGGAGATGTGGAAAGACAAAGGTATTGGCACTGAACAAAAAAAAGTGAAATCAAAGCACATGTATCAGCAGGAGGACTGTTCGTTTATACTCGTCCATTCTGACAATCCTCCCTCTCTTTCTGTGTTGGTCTGTCCAGAGGGGAGGAGGCCAGGGGGAAGAGTGGGGCAGTCTCTCACTGAGGCCAGAGAGTCTGGCAGTGTTTAGTGTGCGAGGTCCTGGTTCTGTCTGCCAAGGCAAATTCATTGTGAAGGCAGGTGGGCCAACACACATACACACATCCTCAGTCAGGACACAGACTTGTGTGTCCTTGCCTTTGTCTCTATGCAGGCTGGCAACCAAGTCATCAGCTACAGAGTCAGTGGGTGCAAAAAATCACTATGGTAACCAACATCGTGGGCCAGGATGTGGCTACTCTTGGATCGGTGCGGAGACTTTTTTTTGGCATTTACTCAGTGCCACAGTCGATGACAGAGTTCCTGCTCTTAAATGTCCTTCCCGGATTGGCCGGTGATCTCTGTGTGAGCTTTTCCTTTATTTGAAAAACAGACGAAATACTCAAGAATAATCAAACCAAAACTGTGGCTATGAGATATAAGTTTCACATATAAACAAAGATGTCACGCTCGTCCTGGACGTCTGCACACGTACAAGTAAACGTGCTAAAAAGACACACATTCTGGTCCACACACGCGTACCAAAACACACAAATTAGGCAGCCACCAGGGTAGAAATTGTTAAACTGATTGACTAATTCAACACAGCGGTGAACGACAGTAAAGTCTGAAGGTGGAGTCCGGATCTGCTCCCTGGCATTGTGTCGGCTGGAGCCGCGATTCTGCCCGCGGCGGTGGTGGTTCGCTGCTGCACGCGCTTAGTCGACGGATCCGGGGTGTAGGCTGAGCGCGGGCGGGTCCAGACAGGTGGGGGAGTAGCTGAGGTGTGGTTCTTTAATCCACAAGAGGGGGGCGCCGTTCTTGCCTTCTTGGCTCTTGCTGTTGCTGCGGCTTTTGTAGCGCACGAATAACAAAGCGATGAGCAGGATGGCAAAGATGGGGAAGGGGTAAAAGAAGACGAAGTAGAAGAGGGCCTTGTTGGAACACACCACTGATTGGATGGAGGACACTGTGGACAGACAAACACAAGGTTTTGATGACATCATTAGCTTTAATGCTAAACAGTGAGTGGCTTTCACCACGTCACCAGTGACAGTGTGGACATACGTTAAACGTGTCCTGGACTTACCTTGTTGCAGCACGTTGACGATTGTAAACCCAGAGTCGTTGGCGGTCAGACGGTACCAGGCGTTACGGGGGTTAAGCAGCCACTCCTCCACATGGCAATAGTATTGTCCTGCGTCTGACGGCCGTGCCTGGTGAATGGTCAGACTGTACTGGTCAGACGCCATCCGCTCAAACTGCAGGCGGGACTTTAGAGCCAACCCCTCTCTGAGGTTGCAGTTCCCATTCCCAAAAACGGCATCATGACCGATGGAGAACACGCACTCCCGCTTCCTGTTTCCGTCGCCCGGCTGGTCGACACTGTCTTCGTTTCCTGAACGATCCACGTACCAGGACACAGAGAAGCGGGAGTCTCGGGAGGACTGGGAGGGAATGCTGCAGCCCAGCCTGACGGAGTCAGATTCTTCCACAGTCACATTTGTCTCCGTTTCCTCCACCTGCAGTCGAACCTCTGCAAGGACAAGTAAAGCAGACGTGAAGAAATATCTCTTCCTTGAAATATCAGACGCACGGAGGTAACAGTTAATATACCGTAAGATTCACAAGAGGTTTAGGAACAATAAACATCACTATTGGTTGGCCTCATGGGTCAGGCCCTTTATTGAATTACACTGGCTGCAATATAAGCGTTAAAAATAGAAACAGATGCTGTATATTTGCTCAGATACAGTCAGGAGAATGATCCTATTATCAACCTGAACCAGGTGATGATTTGATTCAAAGATAATGTCAACCCTCATTAATTCACTGCAATTTCCCCAAACAGAAACACAGACATTTGGAGAGTTATCAGATTTGATAATAGTTTAAATACACATTCCCAATTAAATAGTTTAGTTTTGCCTGTAATCTTCTATTTTTAAAATTCATTTAGATATAAAGATGCAGAGAAGATTGAAGAAAATAATGATTGCATGATTAAAAATGGGGACACCAAACTTTAAAAATATACACAGGGAAAAATAAATAAATCCTACAGAGTTGCCAATGGTGACCATCCGTCTTGCAGCTTTCGAGTAAAGATAGAGCCCTCCCCACAGCTACTGTGTCTGGATGATGCCACCCTTCAGGGATGGTGGCACAATGACCCAGTTTTACTCCAGTTGAAAATGAAAAGTCAGATAAAGATGTGGCTTAAATGCAGCTTGGAACAGCAGGAATGCAAAGAGAGAACAGCAGGAATGCAAAAATAAATAGATATAATGAAAAGCATAATTCTTAATAAAAACCATGCTCATGTTAGCTTATGTGGCTGTTTGTGCAAGACTAACTATGCAACAAGGTTGGACATGGACACCCTCCTGTCATGACAGGATTTACTTCCTCCTGTTGCTTTGTGTCAGGTGAGCTGGTCCGCTGCCTCTCTGCTCAAGCTAACTGTAGTTAGCAGCTTTAAGGCTGTGGATCACACTTGTGGAAATGTCACAGCACTGTCACAGTGTTCCCTGCTCCTCCTGGAGATGAAACAACCTGCACACTCTTTCAATGTCTCTGAAGTTCTGTGACATTCACACAGGACAGTGAGCTGCAGCAAATGTGTAACAGCCGTTTCCTCTGATGCCTTTTAGAACGAGGCCAACGTGAGCCGAGGGGACATCACACCCAAGACGTGAAGTGAGATATTAGTGCTTCAGCTACTTCTGCAGACGAGACAGGTGCACGGAAGATTCTTAACTTCTGGTAAAACATATGGGAGCTGGCATTGACTAAACGCCATCTACTGCCACCTGAGCTCAGCTCGGGGCAGATTAAATTATGTGAACAAGATGTTCCTGATGCCTCAAGCAGAGAATCTGAGTGGGAAACAAGGAGGAGCAGAAGAGTTCCGCCGCTCACCGGCAGGTGTTCCAGCTGCGAAAATAAGCGGTTTGTTAACTCACCTGGCCGTGTGACTAGAACCTGCGTGAACCCCGAGGTGTCGCGGGACACTCGATACCAGGCTCCGTCTGGGTCGCTAAGCCATTCTTCCACCAGGCAGTAGTAGGTACCGGAATCGCTGGATTCTGCCCTGTTGAGCGTCAGCACGTAGAGTCGCGGTGACAACCTCTCGGCCTGCACTCTGCGCCGCAGCCGCTCTTCATCCGCGTAAGCGCCGTACTCAAAGGTCCCCGAGCGTTCAATTCTCAGCAGGAGCTCATCTGCCTCTGACCCGGACGTGTGTCTCACATACCACAGCACGGCATGCTGGGAGTCCTGGCTGGTCTGAGCAGAAATGGAGCAGTTGATGCGGACGCGGCTGTCCTCCAGGTACGTCTGCGACTGGTTGGTCTTCTGCACCCGCAGCTTGCTCTCTGCAGAGATTTAGGTGAGAAAAGAGAGAGTGAGGACAGTTCCTTTGGGCGCACGGACACGTTAGCGTCGGTGACAGGAAAGCAGTGCAATTTCTTTTTGTGAGATACAATCTGTAGTTGGGTTTATTTTTGGTAGCAGCGGGGCAGCAAAAGACAGTGGCGCACCGGTGTCTTAGGCAGGTGACAAGACACGTGGAGGAAGAAGGACATGTCAGCTGAATCAAAGCTGAGGGAATCGGAGGTCTGTTGTAACACAGTGGAAAAGAAGATGAAATACCAAACAGTGGAAAAGAGCAAAGTGAAGCGGGGGGGGGGGGATGGAATTGAGATGCGGGGTTACAGATATAATTAGAAAAAGACAAAAGCAGGGTGGGGGGGGGCCTGCTAGAACAGAAACGAAAGAAAACTATGTAAAGTCAGACAAGGACAGAAGAAATTGGATAGGAGAGGGTGGGGATGATAGAGAGGTGTGACAGAGATGTCAGGAAGGAGCCCACGATGGCCCGGATCCTCTAACAGGATCGGTTTCAGTCGGGGGTGCAGAATTAGCTTCCGCTACATCAGGTGTGACCACTACCAGGGTCCCACTGCCAAATGTTGGATCAGAGGATTAGTCCATTTGTCATACAATGAGACTTTACATTCAACGTTCCGGAGCGCTTGGCAACAGCAGAAGAGGTCCTTTACCATTTGTGCAAATCATGTCTTTATAGCTCTCGTAAACAAAAACCTACAGCATAAAAAGTATCCCCATTTATGCGTGTTCATAAAGTAAAATGGTGATTCTCAAACTATGGAACCTCGCTGGAAATAGACTTTAAAAACCACCCTCAGGGGAATACCGTCTTTCACTGACATAGTTCTTATTCATTTAAATATTTGAAACCCAAAAAAGAAGTTCAGCCCTGATTAGTCACGCCCGGAGAAGTTCCAGGCGGGTGTTTTTCAGTTGCTTGTAATTGGAAATTTTGATTTGGTGAACAGCAGAATGTTTTGAAAGTATTGTTCAGGCCCGGTGCTGAAAGGCCCGGCAGCTTTCACAGTCTTTAACCAAAGAAAGGACTTTTTAAATGGCAGAATTTTCTAGCCTCCAGTGAATCCTGTGGGCTATGGCTGTATTCATAAGCAACATTTATCATTTAGGACGTGTGGGGATTAAATTCAAGGAATTCTGCTTTACCTGTGTACAGACAGATTCTTTTTACATTTTAAAATATCAAATTATACAGCATGGTGCCATGGCAGTTCTACAGAATGTAATCAATTCCTAATAGGAACTACACATGAATTAGATTTGAAGCTAGTGAATTGCCATCTACTGTACCTTTTATTTGCCTCTAATGTCCTCCTGCAGCTTTTTCTTTTTTCAGCTTTTTTTTTTGCAATTTCAAATTTCAGGATTTTACGACTGATTGACTGCCTGGGGTCACAGCCAGAAAAGCTCCCACTTACCCAGAAATCCTTGTGCATGCTTCTGCATATTTGCATCGTGCAGAGATTATGCACGTGTTTGGTTGCAAATTTCTGGGCTGCAGGGCAGTAATTTTGCGCCGCAGCATCTCAAATGAATCATGATTGTTGCTACCTCTGGAGTCTTGGGTGGAAACTTGACAATCTCCCAAACCACTGCAAAACCCTGCTGAATCCTGGCAATCTTTTTTTTTTTTTTTTGGTGAATAACTGCCAAACCTCCTGAAGTGGAACCATGCAGGATTGGATTGGCAAAGGACAAAGCAATTCTCTGCTGCTGCCATTTGAAGTTGGAATTTAAAAAAAAAAAAAAAAAAAAAAAACACCTGAGAGCTCAAAGCTTTTTGCCTTACATCACTGTTTACAGGAATGCGTTTTCAAGGCTGAAGTAGGCTTACTATTCAAACCCTATTTGGAAGCATCAAAAGTTATTATAAGCAGCTACTCACTCAGGCAGAGGCAGAATTGAAGAGCAATGAGCATCAATATGTACAATAAATGAAAGATTCTGTCTTTTTATGTCCTGAAGCAACCTAGAAGTATTAAATCCCTCAAGAATTTTAATGTTTCAATAAGATCAACAGCTTCGCGGGCCAGTGTGTCACATCTTTGAACATGGGTCTGTTCCCTCCGAGAGCGAGGTTACATTTTAACCCAGAGCCTCTGCTGACACGGGCAGAAGAACAGATGCTAAAAAATTCTATATGATGTGCGAACAGTGCACTGTGTTAGTGTGTGCCCTATTGATGAGGGCAGGAGGATGGAGATGCAGTCAGATTGTAAGCCGCTAACAAGGCCGCCCTTCGTGCGAGTGTCAGAGCGGTGCAGTGTTTGTGTGCGCAGTCAATACACATTTAAAGTGGGAGCACGTGTTCTGTGCTGCTGAGTTTCTATAATGAGCCTCAAGGGTGCGTCCATGAAAAAAATAGACAAATCCATAATTGGAAACACTGCTGTGCATTAGTTAATGTGCCACTCAAACCTGACCTGAGTAAAAATTGTAAGTGGAGGCTCATTACAGCCACTATCTTTTAACTCAAAGTGTTTTGGATCCAACTGATTCCACACACCAGAAAACTGAACAAAAGAAATGTCTCCCTCTCCTTACCTGCTTCTGATGATGTGCAACTCTCAGTGCAGTAACACTGCAGTGTGGCTATATCTGAGGACAACGCTAATCTCATCTTCCACTCAAAGAAAAGAAGAAAATCTCATTTCAAGGCATGATTAAATTAGGAAGAAATTAAAGTCAGATTCTCTGTCTACAATGTGTGTTTTAAAAATATTCTATGGGGCAGGATAGAGACGGCGTATGAGCTGCATCTGGACAGATCGCCTCAGTCAGACAACTGAAACGCCTGTGTTCAGCGGTGTGCTGTGCACACAGTCCTGCGCAGAGCATTTACTAATTGGCTCAATGAACCCTCATCTCATTCCCTTCCTGTGTGCACCCAATTTGTCTTGTTTAATAGCTTACAGGAAGAAAACCGAGCTGAGACAGAGTTGTTGTTTTCCTTCTATTTATCAGTGGGGGGACAAACGGTGGTCTGTTGATGAGGAAAAAAAGGTCTGTCAGCCTTTAGTAACCACAATGCTAAGACATACTGTACCTAAAATAAAAAAAAGGATAAGATCTTCACTTTGTTTGACATTGTTAATCAAAAATTTGATCCTTTCTTCTACAGAGAAATTCAGCTCATTTTCTGTTTTATGCTACATTATTTAATATGAGCCTGACACCCCTCTCATTCCCTTTCATCACAACCTTTTTTTTTTAGATCAGCTGGCGTGAGATCTACATTTCTGCTGATCACACTGCCTAATGACCTCACATTAATACAAAAATTCAACAGCTTCACCTGTGAGCTCATGAATATTAATGAGGCTTAAGTGACGCGCACAAAGCAAAGGTGCTGGTCTCTGGCTAACGTTTTGGCTCTTTTTAAATATACTCACATAGCCTCCTAGTGAACACTGAGCTGACAACTTAGCCAAAGGGCCTTAGATGTTAAGCTTATTTGTAAGAGGCCAGAGAGTGTCGGAGAGAGAGTGAGTTATTAGGAGATGACCGGAATGAATTAAAGTAGAAAAGGTACTTGAGAAAAGAAAATTTTTCTTAAAAAAGGATATATCACCAAACTTAAAAGATAATCACAGGTAGAGACAGAGAGTCGAGGAGTGGGAGCGAGTGTGCAGAGGGAGGGACAAAGCCTGAAGAAGATGAGAGAGATGTAAAAGACTGAAAGTGTGAACATGCTCCTGAGGGGATTTCAGAAAGCAGCAGGCAGTCTCTCAAGCTCAACTCCAGAGGAGTTACAGTTTTAATGGCTGCTTGCTCCTCTTTTAGCTTTAGCATCAGCGCAGCCACGGGCAAATCCATGTCCAGGACCTCAAGCATGTCAGGACTGAAGGCTTTAGACACGCATTGATCCCCCACAGAACAGTTTGCTTTGCTTTGCTGCTCCCCACAAATGATGCTTTACATCCCACGCCTGCTTGGACCTCTGCCACAGGGGGCAGAGATCAGAAGCAGCTGGCAGTCAGAGGCAATGAGCAATGGGGTTCCTCCTACTGAAAGTGGCTCCACGGCTGAACTGGGAGCCTAATTTCTATGCTAATAAGTCTGTGAAATGTCTATGATCCCATTGTGTCAGAGGGGTATTACCACTGCTCATTCCCCCCCTTTCTAGTTTCCACTACAATATTATTAGGACCAGGCTAATTATGATAATCTGAACGGGCTGGACCCTGAACACATCACACCACAGCTAGGGGAGAATATAAAGACCAAACTGCATTTAAATAAGCACAAAATATGTACATTATGCTCATTAAAACAGCAACAGTAGTTTTGAATCTTGAGTTTGTGCAGACCTCTGTGTGTGTGTGTGTGTGTGTGTGTGTGTGTGTAGGAGCCTATGCTGCTCTGCCCTGATATTATTAGCCACTGATTTACATGGGAGGCAGCAGCACTGTAGCTAGCTGAGTTACGACTTCAATTACAGAAACAGCAGGACATGCACGAGTGTGCACTCGCACGCGCGCGCACACACCCTTGCAGGTGCTTAAGCGAGATGGAGGGACACAACACAGAGAATTTCATTGTGTCTGCAGATTCAGCTGGACAAGGAAATGAGTCCTAGATTGGATTGGATTTGACAGAAAAAATGTGCCCATGCTGGTGCATTAGAGAGTGTGTGAGGACTGGCCCTTGTGAGGAAGAGACACAGAGAGGAAGCCTGACCTTGAATGTCTCAAACAGGCATGACTAATCAAAGGACTTTCATGAAATTATTTTCTATTTTCGTGCACTCCTCTAAGGAACTTCATTTGTCACCTGTATCCCCCCTTATCGCTCTTTCGTCGGCAGATTATTTGTAGGTATTTCCGTTACATAAACCTTGGGCAAGGTGGGCTGTGTTTTGCACAGATGAAGGTTGCCACATTCCTATTACTTCTGATCCAAGGACATTTGAGAAGTAGCTATTTTGAAGTAAATATAATGAATGGAATTATGAGGAGGAGGAAAGTGGGGAATTATAAAATATTGAAAACTCGCAGGAGTGAGAGAGAAACTGGGGGCGTGCAGAGGAAACATGCAGCTAAGTGCGAGTGAAGGGGAAAGAAGACATTAAAAGAGACTTATGGAGAGAGGGAAAACACACTGTAGAAAGAGAGATGCAGCAGAAGTGAGAAAGGATAACATATGCGTGATAGGCTGGGAGTTAATGAAGACAGACAGCTCATATCCATGTTCAGATAAGCTGGAATCTCCAATCACCCCGGCAATACCACCGCTATCAATAATAGCTGGGTGGCAAGTGCTTTGCTGGCTTGAAAGGAGAGCACTTGCAGCATCTGCTAGTGCCAGCTCATATTAAATGGGAATGCACCCTTAAGAGCTATCAGAAAGAGACAGAGATGAGGCAGGAGGAGATAAAACAGGATCCTCAAAGTAAAAACCAGAGCAAACGAAGCGGGATAAGAATAAGCAAAGAAAGCCGTTATTCTTCTCCTGTGATGTGTGATCATGTGAGTGAAAGGTAGCCAGGCGAGTGTAGGTGTGTGAGGCATGATGAGAAGAAAGTAAGTGGGCCAGCCCCCGCCTTCCCCTCCATCATCACCATCATTCCGGCTCAGCCAATAACCAGACGGTCCTAATATCTCATTCTCTCTGCCAGACACGCGCACGCAAGCGTGCACAAACTCAAGTGATGAGAAAACGTATTGAAGTCCCAAAACGATCATTAATCTAAACTCCGGTTCCATTAGGGAAGATTCTGTATAATTAGTTTTGTGTAGTTTCCCTGTGTGTGTTGGCACATGCGTGCATGTGTGTGTCTTTGTCAGTGTACGTTCAGTTATGAGTAGATGATATTAGATTGTGTCGCAGAGATGGAGGCTTCCCTGGTGATCTTCCATGCTGAACATGTGTTTGCCATTATTACATTTCAGAAAGGGAAAACTCAATCAGGTGAAATCTAATATTAGCATATGTGGAGAGGTAAAACTCCTGTTTATCCCCTTTGGTCGTGTTTGTGGAAACACACTGTGCCACAAGCAAAGTTTTTATTTTTGGGGCTTCGGCTTTTATCTTCCTCCAGCTTTTTGCCACTGCTGATCTAAGACACATGGCTGTTGGATCATGGGCCACTTCTGATGTTAGATTTCACTCCCTGCTTTTGAAGTTCCACAATGATTTAATGAGGAGCGCCATTTCGCGTTTGTGAATCTTCTCCGGTTAAGGCACACGTACGTGCCTTTGGAGGCAAGATAGTGCTGTGAGACTTCCACACAGCTGAGGTAAACAGTCTGGCTGTTGTGTCGCTAGATATCAGGGGGTGAAGTGGGCTCTTGCATCTGCGTCGTAAGCACAAGAAGCTCTCAGAGGCACATCGCAAGAAAAAATGCATCTTGGAATATGCATACAAGAATGTATATGTATGCATAATGGTGGTGAGGCAGCCCATACTTATAGTAGCTACCTAAAGAAACCTGATGTGAAGTCCCTCAATTATGAATCTGCTCAGATGTGCATGTGCTGACGCCTCATTACCCACAGTCCCACATGTTGGAGACATGACGCGAATGTTGTGGCTTCTGCTCATTTAGCCACGAGTGCTTAACATTTAGGGTAAAGCAGATTGGGGAGAGGAGGCGGGAGGCAAAGTTGGATGTCCTAAATTCTGACAAATGAATCATCGCCTTAAATAAAGGTCTGACTGGACATGCTTTAAAAACAAAAAAAAAAAACAGAAAGAAAGGAGACAAACAACACAGCATGACCAGGGCCTGAGCCAGGCCTTGGCTGCCTCATAAATGATAATTACTCATTCACCTTCCCCCGTGAGGATGTGTTCTTACACACCAAGTGTACAGTTATGAGTACCAACTGGCTTTCTATCTGCAGCTGATCATCATGGAGATGAAGGAGCAAAAGGACTGGGAGCAGGAGCCAGGTTTTCTTCCTCTGCAAAATCACTGGATGGTTAAGGTTGTTTTGCTTTTTCTGACTGGGGATAAACAACTGATCCACATTAGAGCTGAAGGTAAACAAGCAGTAAAAGAGTGAGGAGAAGGTTTTAAACCAGCCCCTAAAGGCTCTGGAGATGCTGCTTGTTCTGCATGGATGCTTAAGGTCAGAGCACTTTCAGTCAAGCAAGTGAAACACTGTCACTGAGCTGTCCTCTGTGCGTGCCATAGCGCCAACACTGAAACATCGGAGTGTGTTCTGGGCGTCTGAATCAGCATCAGTAGTGTCTGCACTGTACGTACCGCTACATGTCACTAACTCACTTTAAATGGTCTATTGATTGCCCAAGTCCATCTTCAAAGTCAATACAGCATCTGGCTTTACTCTCACCTTAAAATGGGAGAGAGCTGCGGGCCTTTCAAACGCATCTATTCATGTGCTCAAGACTGCAAATATAACATCACAGACAAACATTTCAAGGAGTGAAAAAAAGCACCCTCTCGGCCCACCCACAGACCTGCTCAGATATGGATCCGCGCTGTATTTAAAGTGCTGTGACGCTTGGCTGCGCTGCGTTAAAGGCCAGACGGCAATTTCTTTTTTTAATCAGCTGGATCAATATTTTCCTCTGGCACCTTCACCTGAATGAATAAAATCTCGGTGCTTGTGTGATACACTACACCAGGCTGAATTAAGAGGGTGCTTGTGTCTTCGAGTGTATGTTTTCTGTTTGTATTCAGCTACTGATTGGGCTTGTCTATGTGTGGGTGATTTTTCTTTTTCCATGTGTGGAGCATAAAGGATCATTAAGGGGGGTGCAGATGGGATGCTGCCTCTATAGAGGAAAAAAAAAGGTTCAAGGACAAGATTGCTCACTCTCTTAACCCCACCCTCCACCATTTGCTTCTGTTTCTTCTACCATTTTTACTTCCTGTGGGACATTTAGCAATCCATTCACTGCCCCATTAAGAGACCTCACTCTGATCCCTTGCTCTCGTAGACAGACAGACACACACATACACACACACACACACACACACAGACACACCACCACCACCAATTAGTGGCTAGACAGACTAAGTGCAATGAGATGTTGCAGAAATCCATGTCTGTGAGTCTGCCTGGTCTGCTAGGCTGCGCAGCGTTACCTGGCTGTATAACACTGATGCCCAGCAGGTTGGAGGTGCGGTTGGCCACTCTGCTCCAGCTGTTGTCATAGTTCCTCCTCCATAAAACGGCTGTGCACTGGTACTTGCCAGCTTCGCGGCGTCCCGCTCGGGTCACGGACAACCGAAAATTGGTGTTGGAGTGGGAGCGGTCAACGGTGGTGCGGGTACCCAGGCCCAGCAGTTGCTCCCCCCACTGTAGCGTTCCCTCACGTGTGAAAGTCACCAGGTCTTTGAAGTCTGCCCAATCCTCGCTGTCGGTGTCCGTGCTCGCCGGCATGAAGCGCCAGGTGACTGAGGCGGGTACACGGGGGTTGTGGCGAGGTTTAACCAGGCACAGGAGGTCAAAGGAGTCTCCAAAGGTAACTGATGGTGTGCGCGATGATGCTGACACCATGAAGGAGGATTCTGGATGGTGGAGGAAAAGAAATAAATGTTTGATTTGACTGATGGTGGACCTTTTAAAAATAATGATGCTTCAGATGCATACTATATACATATGTACTGTCATTGATGTTTAACCATGGGTTTTCTGCATTTACTTCAAAATGATGTAACACACAAACCCCGGGGGGGATTTCCTCCGAGCACCGATGTTCAATCCACACCAAACTCCTTGCCAACTCTAAACTATCCTTATTAAGCTAAAACCTCGATATGTAATTGCCAAGGTATACAGCAAAGCAAGGCAATCAGGGAGAAAGTGGCAGATGACAGTGGATGAAAATAAAGCTGTTTATTTTTTTCCATGGCCTTTAAATAAGCTGGCCTGCGATCCATTTTTTAATAAAGGTGAATGATGGCCCCCAGAATCTGAAGAACTAAAAAAATATATAAAGTTGACTGGAGAGATGTTGAAATTGGACTTTTAGCAGACTAAATAGTCTGCCTGTCAGCCCTCCAACATTTTCAGTCATCACGGGTGTCCTTCAAGGTATAGAATCGATGACTTTCTGTCCTGACTTGGTCCCTGCTGGGACAGCCTCTGGGGGTCATAAATCTGGAACAGACAATAATTCTCTGCCTTCTATCCATTTCTTGTCTCCCTGCACTTTTCTTCCATTTATCCACATCACTCTCTCCGGCTGTTCGGTAAAAGACAAGAAAAGGTTGATCCTTTTTTCCCCTCAAGAATTAAATTTGGTATTTTTTACAGTACAAAAGTGTGTGTGGTTGCCTCCGAGACTATGTGCCTGTACATGTGAGGTGTGTACACCTCTCCCCTACACCCTCAGATGCCCTAAGGGCACCTTAAGGTATCAAGCATTTGGAACGAAAACAAGGTTCCTACAAGATCTATCCATCTCCCTTCCCTCCTAGCTAATCAGTAATCAGGAGGAGTAAGCTATGGACTAACTGATAGCACTCTGTCTATTTAATTTATCTGTACAACAACTGAACAAGCAATGTGAGTAAACTAGAAAGTTAGAAAGGACAAGTTTTTTATGCATGGCTGGTTTATATAGGCAGAAACTGGATGTTAAAGGGAGAAAAAAGGAGACTTGTCCTTTTTCACAGGACACAGCACACACTCAGAAAGTCCTTTGATCAACCACCATGGAAGAAAAGGACAGGAGTTGTCAAGAAGCCTACCCAAGGAGAGAAGAGCCGCTTCGGACTTCTTCTCACAGATTTGCATAATGCATTCCTTGTTCCTCAAACTAATGTTTCTGTTGTTGCCTGAACTTAACAAATGGCCACTTAAAAACTGACATCGCTTCTCTGCAGCAGTGTGTTGGGAGTTAATCCGTCTAGCTGTGTGTGTGTGTGTGTGTGTGTGTAAGAGAGAGAGAGAGAATGTGTGTGTTTTCAGTACAGTGGTCTGTGCCGCTCTGCTCCACTGGCTTCTTCAGCCTGTGCAGAGGATGTTCAGCTTAACTCTGTGCTGACAGAGGAGACCTGCAGACTGTGAAATACATTGCAGCTGCATTCAGATTTTTTTAATTCTGAATGTCCACACACTGCGTGTGCATCTATTATAGTGGATGTCACTGCAGTGCTGTTTGTAATGTGAAGAATGTGTCTGAAGTGTGAGATAAATGCTTCTCTTGACTAAACACATTTGACCCTTTATTGGAGTGACTGACACAGACTTGGTGTGTTCAGTGTCGTTGGCCTGTCTTTCGGTAACAGATGTAAATAGCTCTCATCCATTTCCAGATAACACACTACCTTCTATTTGCTACTAAAATGAACTGTTACAATGTCAGTGTCTCTACTGTGCTGCTGAGCATTTTCATTAGCAAACTTTATGGATGAAGGCAGCAAACACGTCCCTACCTCATACTGGCTGAAGTCTGACCTTTGATTCAGAAACTCCTAATGCTACCACACATGTTCAAAAGCAATTAAATTGATTGATAAAACTGAAATAAATCTGGATTCATAAATATTGCTCAAAAGGATTGATAGGATATCAATGATCAAGTAAAAAAAAAAGGAAATTTTACGTACAGCTCTGGAAAAAATAGAGACCACTGCAAAATTATCACTTTTCTGATTTTCACTATTTATAGGTACAGTATGTGTTTGAGTAAAAGAAATATTTTAGTTTCATTCTTTAAACTACTGCCAACATTTCTTCCAAATTCCAAATAAAAATGTAAACATGTAGAGATGCTGATTTCAGAAAAAATTTAAGCGGTCTCTTAATTTTTTCCAGAGCTGTATATTAATGACCTAAACAGATGAACACAATCTATCAGTGTTTCTTCAAAGACGGTAAACATTTAATCTCATCTAACAGGAAGTATTCCATATAGCATCTCATTTTCCAGTCATATATCAACTTACAATCATATCAATAAGCCACTCACCAACAGTTTTAACAATGACTGTCTTGTCGACTGACTTCTCTCCAACTTTCTCCCAGTTCACCTCTGGTTCGGTGCCAGTCTGAAGCCATTCGGTAGCCGTACAGTGGTACTGGCCCTCGTCTCCGGGCACGGTATTGTACAGAGAAAGCGTGAACGTGTCGCCCTGCACTTTCTCCACACGAATCTCCCCAAAGCTTGCTCGTTCTCCGTAGGCTGGACTGTGTGACACGGTACCGTCTCGGTCCACTGAGGCCACTTCCTGAACCGGCCTCGTCCCCTGTTTGTCCGTCCAGTGCCACACAACGGAGAGAGGACCGGCCGTGACATAGACCGAACAGGTCAGCTGGATGGCATCGCCCTCGACGACCTCCGAGGTGTTGCTGGACAACGCCACTGTCATGTTGCTCTCTGGAAAAGGAGGGAGAAACTCTCACCGTTAAAAGACAAAAATGAGAGAAAAACAAGACAACAACCGCCCTCGCTGTACCAGGAGAAAATCACATTTTGCTTTGTGAATTTGTAAGTCTTGACACAAACTTAACAATTTACATAAATGGTTGTTTAAGTCTAGACTCCAAAATTATTCTAAGAGCCTTATTTGGCTCTCGAATGAATTACAGGAAAATCCTGCATGAATATCAGGCTTCTTGGCCACAACAATCCCCCAGAAGAGTCAGTGAAATGCCGGAGGGACTGATAATGTGGTGGTTTTGCATCTGCCTACGGGCACATCACTGTGGCAGCCCATGTACGAGAACCCACCACGTGGGTTTTTTTTGACGAGGTCCAAGTGTAAACAGCAAACAATGCCTTAGATCGCTGGGTTCGGCGGTACTCCAGAAACGTCTTTAACATTTTTTCCACTCCAAACCTCTGCCTTAACTCTACTCATCACTTCTCTCTGCATCAAACATCATGGAGCTCTGGCTGACCCCAAGGTCAATGCTGCAGTGCTATGGGGGCGTGGCTTAAGATGAGTGACATTTCAAATAGGCCCTCAGCTCAAACTTTGCTGCTCTGCTTTCAGCACATTGGCACTTAAACAAGCAGAACCTCTTTCTGAATATGAAATAAACTGGCTGCATATTTCTATCACATTCAAATGAACAAAGGGTAAACCTTTCTCATCCTTTTGTTTTTGGTATTTCACTAAAACCGCTCCCATTGTGAGAAATGAAGGGAGAATCGTAAGACAGTCATAAAAGTCGATACTCACACTTTTCTTCCTTCAGAACAGTCAGGATTCAGAACACTGTTGTCATTTCTCCAACTTTAACGTATTCTACTTTATTCTTGCTCTTTTTAATGTTTTGTTTCCCTATCTTTCTTGCCCCCCATCCGTCCCTCTATTTACCCTTTTAATATTTATGAAAAGGATTTACTGCAGCGTGGAAGTTCTCTCATGTTCTCAAAGGCTGTTTTAACTCATTTATCAACACCGATTTGTCAGGTGAGTTTACTACTGTTTTACCTTCTTCTCACCTCTTCCTGCCTCTGACTTGCCCACTTTAACCACTTTTGCAGCTTCTCACCATTTTCCCCAATTATAGTGATGAAGCAACCCTTCACATCTTGTGCCTGTGTTTTCCAGGAGAAGGGAGGTGAACATGTGAAAATAGTTGAAACCTCCAGCTGGAACTGAATGCTGCTTCATAGATGTTCTCCTCCAATGACCATGGCCGTTATCCTGTGTAAACCCTATAAACATCCTTTATGGGGCATTACACTCTTTTGTTAGCAAAACAAAACCTTCCATTCAGAGATTCCCAGGAGACTCCTTCAGGCTCAGGGTAATTGTTTGAAGCTGATTTAGCAAGGGGGTGCAGAGTGGTCAGGATAAGGTAGTGTGAGTACATGGGACTGTAGTTATTATTGTTTATTGTGCCAGCAACAACTGACTCGACAGACTGTTACAGAACAGGACGCTACCATGAGTGAGATGATGAGCGATGCAAACACCCAAACTAGTAACTATTTTAACAGAAGAACCACTTAAAGGTCCCTCCAGCGCAACAGCCTCTCTCAGCTTCTTTTGTTCCTGTGTTTCTTCTAGTCTCCTTGAGCGTAAACCCTCCTGCTTTCTATTATCCTTTGAAACAGTGTTAGTCTATCTCCTGGCTATGCCAGTCAAATGGGAAGGACCATAATGCTGCACCGTCAATGCTTAGCAATACACTCAAATTGAAAAACCAACAGGAATAGGAGTAATATTATATTCTCCTTTTACTCGCAGCTAACAATAGGTTCAGTTATCTTTTATAGGCCACCTTGCTGGGAGAGATAGAAACAGAGTCTCTTATGAAAAGCTCATCATTCTTAGTGTCTTAGAGAAGTAAGGACAACCAATATACTGGATTTATGAGGAGATTATTACTCACTGAGTGGCTGGATGCTGATCTGGACATTGCGCGACCTCTTGCTGCGGTCAATGAAGTCTCCCGTGGGCGTCTTCTCTCTCTCTGTCACGCGACAGATATATTTCCCGGCATCTTTGGGGTGGAGATGCTGCAGTTTGAGCAGATGCACGTTGGCGCTCTCTTTACGCACCGTCATGTGTCCGGCTGCCTCTCGGGCGACATAATCGGGGCCCAAGATTGGCACGGCACTGGGGCCCACCACGGCCACCGGCGAGCTGCTGAAGACCCACGACACCGAGAAAAAACGCTCTGGCACATTCTGAGCCTCGATGGTGCAGCGAAGCTCCAGCGGCTCACCGGCCGTGAAGGACCGTCGGTCCGTGCTCACCTGGATGCTGAAGTCTCGATCTGAGGAAGTCAAACAAAATTAGTCAAAAAAGTAGCAATGAATGCAGTAAATCTGAAACATATCATGGGTTTGTCAGCTAAAAAAATGTTCCCTGAATGAAGCACCATGTTGAGTGGGAATGGCTTCAAAAAGGAGAGATTTCTGCCTCAAATGAGCATCTAAAACGAAACTGATGTCTAAATGTGGACCCCGGTTGAAATGTCTGAAAAAGAGCACTGCCAGGGTTCTTTTATATACACACAAGATGCTAAACCAGTTTCATAAAGCAGAAAATAGTAACAGAGTCAAGGAGGCAGGTGGACGAGTCAAGAAAAGCTAAAGAACAAAGAGGTTAAAGGGCACCATGCATCACTCTAGCAAAATGCTGAGCTTTCAGAGAGCTCTGCCCTCAGAGCTTCACCTCTGGAGTACTAAAAAAAACACATCTAATTAAAATTCTTTTCAGCAATCGGAAGGAGCTCTCCTCCACCTCCTCCTGCCTCCGTGCTGGAACCCACACCAGACAAAGCAAACCCTGCCATTGGAGGTCATGTTATACCCGTCGTCTGCACATGCGCAGACGACTTTAGTGTGCAATTAATGATACAGCTGTGTGTTCAGTCTTATTTGCTGTATTAATTTCCAGATAATAAACAGTATGTATCTGTGACTGCTCTCGGTGTGGAGGTAGCCCCGAGCTGCAATTACAGAGACTTTAAACAGACTTCCTGAGAAACACATTCATGTGGAAAAGTTCAAAGCTTGCCGTTGGTACTAGAGCTTGTTATGAAGGGAAACACTGTGGTGGTGAAGTTTCCTGATAAATATCACTGTATTAGATTATACAGTCAATTACTGATTATAAAATCAATTATTCTTCAGCCTTAACAAAATGGACAGTAATGTAGTCATAGTCACCTCTTCATAAATGCTAGAAAATGACTTATAGAACAAAGAAAATTAAAGATATGACTGTTAATTCAACATTTAAAACCAGAAAAATTTTGGATGAAAAAACAAAAAAACCCCACAAAAAAACAATAAAGTAGCCAGATAGGTAAGGGCAATGTTAAATAAACCTGATGAGCCACGGCTGCAAAACAAGGAGAAAAAAAGTGAAAGGTACATTAGAATTCTGTCTGTTACTCTCCTCTCAGATGTAGAGGCTGTGGGTGATTCGTTTTTGATGGGGCTGTCTTGAGATCCACTCTCTTTTATAACAACAGCCTAATAGAGGATCTACTCCCATTTCTCCCTTAATTTCTCTCTTTCCATCAAATATGCACATGTACCTGCGCAGCACCAAATACTTACACCTGACAGACAAGCTATGCCTATATCAAGTGAGAAATATGTCAAAATAATGCATATATACACCCGAGCTGAACATTCACGCCCTCATCTCAGCTGGGTTTCCTTTTATCATGCAACAACACCTCCATCCATTATAGATTACAGAGAAGACACAGAGAAGACACAGAGAAGACACAGAGAAGACACAGAGAAGACACAGAGAAGACACAGAATGACAATCGGTGCTAAAACTGGAGCTCTTTGTGTCTTTTCTCTGCTCCTGAAGTAGCAGAAAACCATCTGACAAAACTGTGCTGCATTACTGAACCCCTTCCCATCCACCCAGCACTACTTTTGGCACCATCAAGTTGTACTGGTCCAAAGTGGATTGAATGATTAATGGGGAAACATCAAAATGACTCCTCTTGGATATGATTTACTGACACCAAGCGCTTTCAACTGTGCACTGTCTAGATAATTGCGCTAATGTCAAAGCAGTTTATCACCAATCTCCTCGGCCCATTCTCGGAAGCATTTACAGAGATCCTTTATGGTTGTGAAACACAGCACAGTGGGTGCGAGGGGGTCGAGCTGGTTGGAAAGTTACAAGAACAAATGCATGCAAGGAGTTGTGAATCCGTCTTTGTTTCCCATTCATCAACTCCAGAGGTTGACATCCTTGTAAATCCTTATCACATGGAGCCTCTATGAGTTGACTCAATACACCCTTTGTAACTCCTACATGCTTCAATCACGCACCACTTGTTACTTTCTCAACCCTGCTTCTCTCTTCTTCCTCCAGATGATAGCACTGCTTCTCCCTCCCATTAGACAATCTCCTCCTTCAGAATTGCAAGCCATGGCCAGCAAGCATGGTTTCTTTCGTACATGCACTCAAGCATGAACTCCGCTGCTGCAAATGTTGGCGGGCAGGAAAGCTGCTGGCTTCTGATCTCTCTGCCACCTGTTTCCTGGGAGGTCGTACATGAGGAAATCACAGGACTCCCATGTCAAACACCTGCGTGCGTCAACCCCCTTAAATTATTCTTAAACGTGCTTGTAAGGTTGCCTATCCAGCAGACACAGACACAAAAAGCTGCAAGTCTGCGGAGGTTGGGTTAAGCCCCTTTAAGTAAGCTAATGAGCTTATTGTGAGATACTGATCAGCAATTGAAGCAACCCAGCCCACATGCTTGTGTGACTGCCAAAAAGACAGGGGAAGACCTACAGTAGAAGTACACTAGCATCATTATCTCCTCTTTCACACGGATTTTCCTCTCTGTACTCACCAGTCGGCTGAATGCGGAGCTGAGTCTTGTCACTCTGTTTGCGGGTCATTGCAAACCAAGTGCCATCTGTGTCCTGAATCCACTCTGCAGCCTGGCAGTAGAGCAGGCCCTGGTCAATTGGCTGCAGCTTGTGAATAGTCAGTCTGTAGGCTGTGGCGCTGGTTTTATCCAACCTCAGGTCCCCCGCTGCCATCCTCTGACGGTACGTCCCCCCAGAGCGAAGGACAAAGTCTCTGGAGAGGGTGACCAGCTCCTGCGGCGGAGCGGCTGTCTCCTCTGGGGAGCGCAGGTACCAGCCAACTGACAAGTGCGTGTGCTGGATTGTTGTCCGAGACACCTCGCAGGTGAGCTGCAGCGTGTCGCCTTCCACCTTGGAGAGGGTCTGGGCTGGAGCCACCACTGTCAATGAGTCAGCAATGACTGAGGGGGGGGGGGGGGAAAGAAGGAAAGTACATTAGTTCTCAGAGTCAGGATGAATGTTTTTTGGTCTGCTCAATCCTAATTCCATCCTAGTGCTCTACCCATTTAAAAGAAATACTCTAGTCTTCATTGGCAAACACAGAGGACACAACCTCTGCTGTTATGGAAGTGAAAATGTAAATAGGCCCTGTGCTGTAAATGGTGTTGGAAATCTGATTAACAACCACAAAAACACGTTAATGGAGGTGACAGCCCTCTATTCCCTCCTCAGTGTATGACTTTTACACGTCATTTTGTGTTGATGCTATTTCTTTAAACCCCACAGGGACACATGTCTGCAGAACCCCCCCCGCCCCACTCAAACTGATTAGATCAACAGGTTTGTTTTTTTATCCCAACAGAATCAGCAGCAGAACAGCTCCACGATGGCCACCGCTTTCCTTACACGAGTTTTTAAAAAAGTTCATAATTTCTTGTTAAGAATACAAATATAATAAACATATTTAGTCTGCTCATGCTTCTTCTTTATAAAAGTGTAGGACTTATTATCATTTATACAGTGAAATTAATAAATAATTATATTTTTATGATGTTAATAGGCTGTTTTGCACAACTCCAAAGTTTCTAGAACTATCCAAGGAAATATCACCCAGGAACAAGGATCTTTGGTAGTTATACAAAAGAAAATTGTTTCATGCAAATAATTTAGCTCCTGCTTCAGGGGAGCAGCTAAACGACTAAAAAAAGAACTACCAGGGATGTAAGTGTGCATGGGCTGAATGCATAAAAGATCAGCAGGATTTTTAAAATGCTGTGGAAAAAACACGGGTTATAAACACTTGAAAATGGAGACTAATAGTGGCAGGTGGGCTGACACCAAAGTCCAGGCACTCTAATGAAATTTTAAAGGCACCAGGCCACATACAAACCATTTTATTTTTGTCCCCACAGCTTGCAGCACTGAGCAGACGCCATATGACAAAGCGGTGCTGGGAAAGTGGAGGAATGCAATTTTCCAATTTAGCTTAAATAATGTTGCTATCCGCCAGCTTGCATCAAACCACAGTTCCTACTGGAGGCGTGAGTGCAGCCACAAAAATGGCCTTTGGGGAAAATTTATTCTTGGGGGAGCGTCCCGGGTGGTTAGTTCATATAACTGAGTTTCTAAACCTACTCAGTGCAAAAGTGCTAAATATGTACAATAAAATGAACAAATCATACATTTATTGAGTTATAGTCTCTCCATATATTTCAATTCTGAATTTTCTGCAAAATATATATAAAATGAAGAATCTCAGAGTTGTGCTGTTATATATCAATAGCACAACTCAATATACAAATGTAAATACATTACAGCAACTTAAAACCGAGGTTGCCAAATCCAAGTCCCTTACTTCAAATGAAACAGAAAATAAAGTAGAAACTTGAAGCCGGATGGTTGAGAACTGCACAGATGAGACAGAAGAACAGCCGAGAGCAACAAAAGAAACAGATTTAAGGACGTGATAATTTAAGAAACACGGGCTGGAAATACTTCACACATTTATGGAAATAACCACATATACTGTAGTTCCTAAAAGGGATTAAAAGAGTATTTTTGGACTTTTACCAAAAAAAAAAAAAAACAAAAAAAAAAAAAAGCAGAATAGAAAGTGCTGGACCGAATATCATCAGCTTATTACTGACAACCATAAGGAGGTTTCAGCTCGTTCAACTCGGATGCTGGTGGCTGCACATATGGATCCCATCCTGTTTGTGCTCCTGTCCTTTCCGTCACGCATGACCTCAGCAGTATGTGTGGGGTCTGTGTTGGTCCCGGCACATAGCTTAGACTGCAGCCGTTCGAGCATTAAAGCGGGGCTAGACTATGGCGAAGCAGTGGAGGGGAAAGATGCTGCAGTCTGACTGTGAGCCCTTCTCAGAGGCCTGATAATAAGAATGCTTTATGTGGGTTTATGCAAGTGAAGAGCTTTGTCAAGATGTTTGGGAGTTCAGGTGCTTAAGGGATTGTCATTGTGAGGGCTATAAATCAGCATGTTTGAAGTCTGTTCTCCTTGAGTCACCTACTATTGTCGCACCTGCAAATATAGGCAACTGAGGGAACCTATTTCCTTTCTGCATTATATCAGGGTTCTGTGTAGCCATAGAAATGTTCTTACTGCGAGTGAGATTAATTCAGATATATCAAAGTTAATCAAAGTGGTTTAGAAAAGTTATTCTGCTTTTTGTGAAACAACTGTTTTTTTTTTTTTTTTTGTTTTTTTTTAATTTGCAGAGTGTTATGTGCACCAACCACAGTGCATGCACAGCAGCGAGCCGTTGACAGGAGTCTGCATGACCGACTTTGACCTTCTGTTTAAGTTAGGCAACATTAGAATATTGATGTGAGGTATGATATAGGGATTAAAATTGAGATTCAGGCGTACAAGGATAAAGCTATTAATAATACTTTTTATGGTTGTCAGATGGTACCGAGGTCTAGTTAATTACATCAGAGGAGGCTGAACCATGGGGGCCCAGTATTGTATCATCTCTCTGGGGCCATCCAAACACGGACACTGCAGGAAGGAAGCGTTCCTGCAGTCATCGACCCATGTGTGTAAGTACATACTACATGCTTGTACACACAAACACAGTGCCCACGTGTGTGTGCTCACGTCCCTGCGTGTGAGAACATGAATAAAAAACTGAGAGCTGGGGATTATAAAAACAGAGGAAGACACACCACTAATGAAATAAAACAAACGGGCGGAACAAAGGCAGATAGATCTGAGAAATAAAGAGAGGAGGCGGCGAAAAGAGGCTTGACATCTGGGTTCTGGAGTTTAACAAGACACTCAAAGAAAAAAACTGTAATAAAACAGTAGCAGCAGGGAAAAGAAAGGGAGCAATCAGGTGGGTCAGACACAGGGGCACTTTAATGAGACGCAGCAGTCTGGAGACAGTTGGTCCAGACGTAGATAAACAGCTCCAGAGATCCAGAGAAGAAAACATACAGTCTAGCAGTGAGGAACAAGGCATTTAAGGACAGCACCAACATTCATCTCCTTTCAGGAGCTTTCTCTCCACTATATTACAATGAACATGTAGTGTATTAGTTCTACAGACTTATACGTTATTATTTTCTAATGCTAAAGCTAAGTGAATGATGCTGATCCTTTTCACTCCAACACAGTGAATGGCAGCCTTACATAAATGAACCTCCACCACAACGCACCTACACTACAGCCTACCATTGTCATAGCAACCCTCCCTCAAGATGCTGAGGCCCTCTGAGAACAGCCGGTGGTTGCTATAACAACCACACCCCAGGTGGACGACTTGTAATGACAGCGAGCTGAGTTTTCGCCTCCCTTGTGGCTTGTTTCCTGCAGAAGTATTTAACACTCTGACTTCATCTCAAGTCCTCTGGGCCAAAAAGATCCCTACACACAAACACGCTTGTTGACGGATCCAATCAGCACCAGCCAAACCCATTTTCGTGGGGTCGAGCCAGGGTGGTAAACAAACCAAGATCCGCCAGTAGCCCCACTGACCTCAATCTGGAAAGGATTAGGAACACTATGAGATGGCATCCATGAGTACACACACTCACTTTCATCATTTATAGGGACACAGCACTGATATTGTTTTCTTTATTATGCCTACCCAATAAATCACTGACTCTTATCTTATTTAACCCCTAACCCTATATTATTTTATGTGTATAATTAAGAAAATGTGTTAAATAAGTCAATCATTTTTTCCCCTTATTTTGCAGCAAATTTTACCTTACCCTTAATATGACCAATGCAGATTTTATTCACACACTCAGAACAACTCTGTGGGTCATAAAGTATTTAATCAAGCTTGCGTGCATACCTTTGGAGGACCTCAAGAAAAGCCAAGAGACCAGACATACAGAATGAGGAACACTCTAGGAAGAAAGAAAGGCCTAGGAATGGTGTTATCCACCGCTTCGTCGTGCAGACGATCCAAACCTAACCTGTATGATTTTAGGGCTTTAGTGGCATCATGGGCCATCAGGGGTTTTGAATCACATCCCCGCCTCATAGTTCAGACAGAAAGAGGTGAAATCTGAGAGAATGATGGATTTGTCTTAAAAGCTCTA
The DNA here is from genome assembly GCA_015343265.1 of Pao palembangensis. Classification (NCBI taxonomy): domain Eukaryota; kingdom Metazoa; phylum Chordata; class Actinopteri; order Tetraodontiformes; family Tetraodontidae; genus Pao; species Pao palembangensis. The sequence goes on from CM027084.1 coordinate 17,078,243, forward strand.
AACTCCCACACAAATGCCTTTATAAGCCGTTTGCATATACTGAACAAAACTTAATGAAATAAATAAATATGAGCACTATTTTTTTTTTTTTTTTACAATAAATGAATGTAACAATGTTTTTTTGGGTTATTACATGTGACAAAATTATATGTTTAAAAATAACTGCAACTTCTTTACACCTCATCATATCTCATTATATAACTGAAAAATGGCCATTCAAATTTCATCTTAGTAGAAAATACCAGATTTTTTTTTTTAAATATCTTGTCATATAACCATCCCTGATTCTGCATTAAAACCCTGCACTTGCCAGCAAAAAATAAACAGTTTCAGGAGTTTATGAAAGATTTAGTGTCACATTTCTCATTGGGTGACATTAGAAGTGACAGAAATCAGACAGTGGCGCCATTAAATGCTTTTTACCCTGAATAATCAGCCAATCGCATTACGATTTGGGAGCTTTTCATGTGTGGATGCGAAGAAAAGCCGCGCAAGTATTCTTTTTTTTTTTTCGACTGACACAGAAGCTGCCGATCCTTTATGAATCTTTAAAACTACTCTCCCTCTACCTCATCTGCAATTTCTGCTTTCATCTGATTCCTTTTGAGATCTTCTCTTACACTCGACTCGCTGAAGCGAGCGACGGTTGTCGTACCTCGAGCTGGCCTTTTAAGTCCGGCCGCACAGGGATAGAGAGTGTAGGAGAACATGAGGCAAAAATCAGAGAAAAGGAGGTTTCACAAATATGACACGGGGGGGTGGGGGGGAGGTAATAATTCATGACGTTTGATCTGCACTTTTCGCATGTGACGGCTGCTGAAGTGGCAGCAGTAGAAAAGATTTGGACAGGGAGATGCTAAACAAGCAGTAATCAAACAGCGGTTGTTTCGTTCTGCTGTCGTTCGGCTGGAGCTCAGGCAGGAAGATGACGACTGAATGAACTGGAAAGATTCTTGCTGCCCTCTGGATGTTACCACTGCTACAAATGTTCTGGCCCACACAACCACACGCTCTCTCCTTTAAATAACCCAAACACTGCTAGGCACCCACACAGATATCATTTGATTGCATTTTTCTTGCCTTTATTGCCATGGCAACAGCAATATGGGCAGATTGTGTGGCTGGTATTTCCGTCAAGAGGAACCATTACGTGCAATGACTTTTTTCACTCTTTCACAACCTATTTAGGAATATCTTGAGCCACTTTCTGAGTCTCTTAAGGCGGTGCTTAGCTACGCCGCGCTTGCATCATCGAGCTCCTATATTCTCTGTGCCATTATTTCGCACTATAGCCAGCTAGCTAGGTGAGCCAGCTATGTGCTCATTATTTTTCTGAACAACTTTGACAGAAAGTTTTGGCACCGACTCTTTTGGATGCCATCTGTTTTTAGCTTAAAATGAGATTAGCTCTATAACCATGCTATACGCCGAATCTGTGATTACATCTTTGCATTTATGTTAGTGATACTTTGCTTAATAGATTGGCTGCAACATAATTTATGATTGTTTGTTTAGTGTTGGACGTGATAAACACTTCCGTTGCTGTCATTTGTGTAGTTTGGGGGACTGTAGATTTGAATGGCTCTGGGGTTGAAATCGGGCCAGAATGATTACATGAACAACCAGAAACAGTGTGGATAATAGATGGAATACACGAATCAATCTTTTGTTGTATGCATTCTTCATTTTAATCCTTAAAACCTAGTTTAGTATGATGGGATTGGAGCAGGGGACAAGGTCTGGATTAATAGCAGAAGGGTTTTTTTTTGGGACAACCACCGCCCATAGCTGTTTTGACCAGTCAGGCCAGCCAGAACACCATGCAGCCATAGTCGCCTGAACTACAAGTCAAACTAGCCAAGTGACAAGACAGTCAGAGCAGGCTGAGCCCATGCACTGCTCAACAACCTCCTGGATCAAGATGATGACCCACCCGTCAGATCCATACACCGGGTGCGGTGCGACTCCGACACAACCGCACAGCTGATTAGTTTCCATTCAAGTCGGTGCGTGAAAGTACACTGGCTGCGGCTCCGGCTCCGACAGGGATGTGGGCTCCGTTCGCCCTCTGACAAAATAGGCACCGCTTCTATTTTGGTCGGATGTCGGAGCACGCCGAAACAATCTGGCACAATGCATCAGGAAATCGGGTGCGAAGAGAAAATGAAACATCTGGGAAATTATCAAAATAAAAAGTTCCGTATTTAGAGCGATCATTTTCAACTGTACCAAAGGGTTCCCTGTGAAGATAACAGATCCTAAGTTTTGTGAGGGCAAGAGGAGTGAATGGTTAGTCACTGAAATTACTTTATGCTTACAGTGTTTAATGTGTTTTTCATCTACATAACTACAAAGTGGTAATATCGCGTTGTCATACGTGATTTCGTTTTCAACGTCCTGCCGGAGCTGCACCGCACTGATGCAGACGGTAGAGACGGAGCAAAAGCCAGAGCTGCAACGCAAACGCATTCAGTGTATTAACACTCCGGCAGTGCTCACAAAGTTTGCTGTTCAAATCCAGACCATAATAGGGAGTAATAATGCACTGAGGTCCCTTTGTCGTCTCTAGGACCTGCTACATGTAGTGCTACACTAGTAATAGTAAAAATAGGAAAGTGGCAAAACCCAGGAATAACTCAAACACACTTTAGGAAGGCAACAGATGAAATCTAAATGTTCTACACAGCTGGCAGCGCCGTGCGCTCAACATATGGCAAAACAGTGGTCTGCTTTGTAGGAAACAAAAACAAGACTTTAATGGACTTGCAGGCAACAATAATGAGAATAAATCAGATCACAAAACAGTTAAGTAGTACAAGCTTTGGGATGCCATCTTTAAAACAGGGGCCAGTCATGACACATGAAAAGAGTTCCTACAACTAGGAAAGCACCTTAAAGGACCAAAGGATGGAGACAACTGAGGAATGAAAGAGGTTATATTTGCTTCCTGAAACTGAGAACGGTTGTATGGCTTCATCATAGCCCTCTGAATCAAAGCATGAGCTAGAATCCCAGAGTTAAGTGTGCAACATTTACAGTAGTCTTCTGCTAACGCTGCCAGCCTTTCGTCACAGCGGAAGTGTGTCCTGCTTTCAGCGTGTAATAGCCTTAAGTGTGTATGTTTGCAACACACTTCTGTACGCACGCGCAGGCACATCACATACACACAGAGCAAATGGCCGCTTGGCAAAGCTAGTTGAGTAATTATTGTTAATTACTCTGTGAAACTGAAACAACTGCTGAGAGGGGAAACAGAACAAGTGGGCGATTTTCAGCTCCAATTATGTTTGTCCACCATTAAGCGGATGACACCTCGATGACACGGCGAGGGAAGGAGGTGTGTGAATGCAGAAACTGTGCCTACACCTGCCTTTTCCAAACCTATTATCCATCATTCCGCCCATCCACAGCCTTCACTCCTTTGTTCTTCTCTCAGAACTGCTGATGAGTCAGAATGAGGAATGGAGGGGTTCAGCTGGCTACGGCTGAGAGGAGGGCAAAGTAGGAGGAAAAAGAGAGGGAAAGAAGAAAAAGTAGAAATCTGTAGACACAAAAATTCCTCTAAGTCCACTTTCTCATGAGGCTGGAGATCCGTGTCAGTTTTCAAACAAAAAACTTAAAAACGACTAAAACAAACTGTGACAAAGTGAGGTCTGCACACCGTGCCCAAGAGCATGCACCGATAACAAGTACAGGACACAGAGCAGTAGAGGAAAGACGGGGCAGGGTGAGAATCACACCTTGGAGTCAGAAAAGAGGCATGTGGGAGTGCTCTTTAACAGAGAAGAAAGGGGCCAGACTGAGCTGAGGGCTGTGTGGTGGGATCTGCTTCCACAGCAGGGGGTGGACCACATCCATAATACAACACACACTCAAGATCAGATGAGTCTGATACCTTACTGAATAAAACACAGGGCAGCATACTCGCTTTCCGTGTTTTTGCATTATTTGTGTATTTACTGTAACACAACCCAGAGATTACAGATTTGTAAAGGTTTAAGGTCAGACTGATGGTGTTCCCCTGTGAATTTTTGGGTCAGAAGTTTTCTTTTGATTATTTCTATGCTTAAAATACTTGAAGTTGCTGTTTTAGTTTACAGAGAGGTTGTGTGCAGGCATTCTGTGATCACCAGTGCTTTTAATACCGTGGATCAATCCTAATTTGTTCTTTGTGTTCAGTAAAAACATGCAAAACTACCACAACTGGTCAAGTTGGAACCAGTGGTCAAGAATTTCGATTAAATTCAAGGGACTTTCTCTTCCTGTCAAGATTTTTGCAAGCCTGTTAAAATTAGGTTTGAAGCTAATGAACCAGGTAGTTTCAAATGCAGAATAATGTAACAATGCTGTATTGATCAGCCCTTCCTTAAATGCATAAGTGACTGCTTAGGGTCTGAATTTCTTTTTCTTTACCATCCTGAGGCCCGTTCACAGCAGAGAAAAGCTTTCACACTAGTTCTGCAGGGATGATTTCAGTTATGCGAGCACCGGTCAGCTAGTCTAATTTAACTCCTGCTTGAAGGAGCGCTCTGAAGATCCACAGTGTGAACTGCCAAGGATAGGGGTGTGCATTTCTGGCAGAACACCGTTATAAACAGGAACACCTGCAAGTTCTAAAAGCCTCTGAAGGCTCAGTTTATAATCATCTACAAAGATAAATGGAGATGTACCAATGCCAGATTCCAAGCTATTAAAACATGCATATGCTAAAGACAAACGGACCAAGTGACTGTGGAGCTTCGGATAGTTCAGAACTCACCTTGGACAAATATCAGTACTTCTTGTATAATCTTACTTATTTTTGCAACCCCAGGCAAGAAGCCACCGTTGGGCCAGGTTATGCCACTTTCCTACCCACTGTAAACACATCTATAGTGTATCTGTGTTGACGGCCAGTCGACGGCCTCTCGGTCTACAAACACTGGACAACCACAAAGTTCAGTCAGAACTGACTTCCATGATGCTGAATTCTATGTGACAAACAGAGTGAGCGTATAAATGCTTAAATCGCACGTCACATTCATTTGGGAAACAGGGGCAAAACCGTCCGAGACTTTCTCACAAAGGCACACTTACAGATTGAAGGAGGATGATTACATCCATTATTCACTTAACGGAGTCTCAGAAAATCCAATTAGTTGGTCTCTGTAAAACTTGGATTTTTCTAAAGTTTTTTAGATCCAGATATCATCAGAGGGCTGAATCACCTTGGACTAAAATCTTTCCTACATTTTCTGTGTTTGCCGCTAACTGTCATGTAAAGAAAAAAACCATGATCCTTGCAAAACTATCACCATGCTAATGTACCAGCACTCTTCCTATTTGCAGAAAAAAATGTGCAGAATAACAACAACCACAATAATTTCTAAAATAATTAGAGCAAATATGCTTCGTTCTGAGGCAAATGTGTCCTACTTGAATCTAATCAGTTCTTCCTCCCGTTTTTCATAATATGACACATCCTGTCTGCTAAAACTGTGACCAAATGAAATGTAAGCAAGGACAGGGGCAGAGTGCTGAGAGGATATGAGATCTTACAGATGCTGTTATTAGATTCTCAGTTTGGAACTGTGAGGTCTGCTAATGGACCATCAGCCTGAACGCATGCATGCATCTAAGCGTTCATCCTGTGCCATCACACGGGGGTCACAATGAGAGAAAATGGACCTCTTCATTAAGTGCATCTGCAGAATTATTTCCATTGTCAGACTTCTTTATGTGTCCAATTCCCCCTGCCACCCCCCACCCCCACCCACACACACCCACATACAATCACACACACACCCTCTTCCCTGACTTCCACCCACACGGAGTTCTAGGACATTATCTGCCGCATTTGTCCTGCGCTGGGTGAAAGCTGCCTCTCAGTACCCAATTATCGCTTCTTCTGTTTTTCTCAGCCTCTCTCCTCCTCATCTTAGCTGTCTTTATCGCAAACTGATCCCCGAGCATCTTGTATTCTGCAGGTCAGTCAGACAATGACCCTCTTGCATGTTTTTTTTTTTTTTTTTTAATCCCGGGGGGGCCATCAAACTAGCAGAGGGAGTAACGTTTGCTCCAGAGACACAGCTAACCCCCCCGTGGCAGTCTCAGCTCATTATACCTCAGGGTAGCAGAGGCAAACCAAAATGTGTGTCTCTCTCTCTCTCTCTCTTTCTCTGCAGACACACCCACCCAAAGACACACAGACAAGCCAGAGGGGACGGTTGCTCTCTCACACAGTAGTCTCCACACCGCCAGCCCAAACAGAGCTGTGACTCAGCCTCCTCACTGAGCCACACACAGTCCTAAGGGTTGTACTGCTTATTAACTTTTTTGTATTAACTTTTTTGAGAGAGAGAGAGAGAGAGAAAAAAAGAGAGCTTAATCCTAACAGAAATTACTGGATAGGCACATTGTTGCAGTCTGTATGAATGTAGATTGCCATGACTATCTTACAATTCCAATTATAATCCCACAGCATGTTTTTAAAGTGTTTCACGCAGATCTACCCTGCATTCACTGATCTATTTCACACTTCCCTTATTTTCCTAGTAATTTTCTGAATACTAGAAGCCAAACTTTGTGGGAGAATGACCGGATTGATTTGAATAATTTTTTGATAGCTTAGGTTTTGCACCAGGAGTGACACGTAGGCCCAATTTTTATGTGGCTACATCCACGTTTAGCAATCTGAGAATGAGTCCATGAAGCTTATTATTTCAGATCATCAGTGCTAAAATTTGCACGCAAATATAATATATATACTCACACACTGCTATATGTGTGTGTGTGTGTAAGTTTTCCTGGATGGTTTAAGTGGTTAGATGGAGGCCCAATAGAATGAGAAAGTACCAAAAGAAAGAGTGGGCTTTGTTATTGTAGCAAGAGGATGGTGACTTGGAATTTAAAGGCTGACTGTTGCGATAAGAGGAACCTGCGGTTAGAAGAAGCTTTCAAATATGATGCTGTTTATACAAAGGCAGAAGCTGAGGATTTAAGACTGAATAATACTCACCAAACATGGGCAAATATGTGCGCGCACAGAGGTATTTAAACACACACACTGTGACACAACCCCTCACTAAGGCCTGGCCAGGAAATGAGCCTGAGCGTTGCGAAGATGGAGAGTAAACGGAAGATTAAAAAGGCAAGGCATGAGAGGAGGGGTAGTCTGGAGAGAGGTGGGAGAATGAAAGACAAATCTTCCTAAGAGCTTTTGAGAAGGGCTGTGTGCAAAGCTATCACTGACTGAAATCCTTTACAGCATCAAAGATTTACTCATCAAGCCAAAACATTCAAAATATTGCTCCCCCTAATTCAGCGTCACCCTCGCTCTTCCTTTCCTGACATTTCTCTTCTCATCTTCACCGGTTTCAGACCCACTCTCTCCACTGCTTCATCTGTCATGCTCCCCTTTGACAGTTTCCTTCTGCTCATAATTACAGGAAACACCCTGAGCTCGAAAAATAAAGAAATGGCTACAGATGTCACCCCTGCATCTGCCTGTTTGTCATCTCTGTTGATGCCATTCTGGAGGTTGTTAGCCTGTGCGCAGAGTTTTGCTCTGTCTGACAACATCAGCACACGTACAATCACACATACATACATACACACACACACACACACACACACACACACACACACACACACACACACACACAAGTCTTCACTGCCTGTGCACACATACACATTGCTGCAACTGCCTCCTCTACCTAGAGGCACATAGAGCACATGAACACAATGTGCAGTGATTTGCACAAAAACACACTTTCCACTTGCTCACTATAAACAGCATTTATCAGGTCTGTTATGATTCTAATATAACTGGAGGTGCGAGTATTAAAACTAATAAGCTCCTTCCCTTCGCTGCACTTACCGTCTCGCCTCCCTTTTTCCCCCTCTTCCTATTCCACTTATAAGAGCTCCCACCTCTCCCTTCATGCCCCGCTCCATCCATTGCTACGGCCCCAGATGGTAGAGCACTGTGACCAATTAAAGACTACCCTGAGGAGAGAACCAGTTATAGCCCCAGCCATCTGACCGTTTCTCGGCGAGTGTGTGTGTTGTCGTACATGCTACATCGGGAGGACACACATTTGTTTTTACTAGCAAAGTGAGGACGTTTTGCGGGTGTAAGGTTAAGATTTAGTTTTATGGATAAGGTTAGAATTGGTCTTAAATTCAGGCAAGGATAAGGGGCTGGGGAATGCATGACACCAATGGAAGTCCTCACAAAGATGAGGACTACAAACAAGCATGTGCGTCCCTGTATATTTTACCCTTGCAAAACATATCATGTCTTTTAATCACTGCAAAAAAGACTTGCTTTTGGGTCGTTTCCACTGCCTTCTCACATAAAAAAGGAGGAGCATTTTCTTGCCAACACAATCATGTTTAACCATAACAAAACACACTGTAGGATTTGTAAATACTCCAATACAAGTGAAGGATGGAGTACACGCACCCATACCTGTACCTGCTGAATATGGCCAGGGGTGAAATACTGTGTACGGCTGGTTTTTCTCTGTCTGTGAAAGAAGCTAAGGTTACAGACTGGATACACAACGCATGAGAGAAAACAAAAGCAAAAAGGAAATGGAAAGAGATCTGATTCAATTATTTAAAACTGAGCAGCTAGTGTTTGTCCTCTCTGCTATGCTAACAGAAGCTATACACACAGCTATCCAGAAGACGACTTGCAGTTATGGAAAACTGGAAGGATCACACCAGCCGAAACAGCCGCTCTTTTTTCAGAACTTTGTCGACAAATGCTTTTCCAATTCCTCTTTTACACATCCACTCTTTCCCAGAAGTCACCTTCAAGTGAGAGTATCAGAGCATTTGGTGTTCCCATCACCCTTTTCTGATGTGTCACTTTAAAACGTGCATAAAAAAAAGAGAGTAATGGAAACCCAGCTTATGAGGGATGGGGTAGGGGAGAAAAAAACAAGCGTGGCCAGAGGAGGTTTTCAGCACTCAATCACCAGGCAACCGTCCAGCCGGGAAGCAGATGAGGACGCAACTGTCTGTCTGAGCTGCCAGCACTGAGGGGAATTAGGCATATGTCAACTTTACATCCCCTCTCCCATTCAAGCACGCAGACCCAGACAATCACCAACACAAACAGTCTCCCACCCATCTCTCCGCCCACATTCTCTGCTGTGCACTCTGGGGGAACAGGTGGCGGCATATGGGGACTTTTCCGCTGGCAGTTTTGACCACTGTGAACCAAGCCGCGTTGAGCCGGTTTTCATCTCTCCTGCCAGTTCGGCCATTCTGAGCTGTGCTGCTGATGCAGTACAGCTGCAGCAAAGCCAGACACGGACACTTCGGTCAAGGAGCAATGCTGGGGTGACTGAAGCTCCAGTCTCAAGGCTGGAGTCTCTGTCTTTCGCTTTCTTGGGTCTGTTTTCTTTCAAATATCTGTGTCATTACAGAGCCTTTTCATGCATTTGCTTTGGGCTGAAGCAGCCATTAATTCTCAGCTGGTGAAAACCCCACATTTCCATTACTTTTCGCAGTAAGTGCGGAGCAGCAGACAACAGGCTCTTTAGCTTTCCTGCAAAAGGTAAACAAAATCTTCAGACTGCTGTGCTGTTTTATCTGAAAGCATACATAAAATGAGACCAGTCATTTTCTAGCTGTTCCTTCCTGCCACTGTCTCCATTCTGCTGCTTCAATGTCATATACTTAACACAAGTGTGTCATTAGTGCAAGAAAAGCAACTTCTGTTCTGATGAAAATGCCCGCTGTTCTGGACTGTCAAACTGAATCCAGACATGCCAGAGCATATGTATGTAAATGGGTATACAGAGGCCAGTAATTTGTCTGTGTTGTGTTTGAAAAGATGGATTTAAATGAAATAAAAACACTGTTGCATTGAGTTTCACAGCATATCAGTGTAAAAGTGATTTGACCCTCACTAACCCTCTAAGAGCATATTTAAGCCTACATGGTGTTACTATAACTAAATCAAGTTAACTCTGACTCTTGACCTTACTTTCAATGGCCACTTCGGAATGGCTGATCACTAGCTCTTCAGCCTCCACTCAAGTCCTAAACCTTTATTAAAAATGATCTGTAAAGCCTGGTGATGTCTCACCAAAAGGCAGCTGAGTTAGGCTCCATTTTCCACACCTGTTATGACAGAAGCATGGATGGATGGATGGATGGATGGATGGATTTAAACCATCTGTACCCTTAGATGAATGAGAGTTTCCCATAAGTAAGGCACAAGCATCTTGACAGTCCTCTAGTTGTGGGCTGTAGTAGTGGAAAAAGCCTCTCCTCGCCCATTAGATTTCTGCACCTAAATATATCCATCGCCATCCATCGTCTGCTACTTTATTAGAAAAAAAGTAAACAATGCAAAGTGAAAAGCCACGTTTTTTAAGGGGCCATATTGGTTGGAACTTGATCATGAAATTCAACTTCCTCCGTGCCAGTTTACAACTTCTAGATGTCATTAAAAGCACATGAAACGCTCGTCAGTGGCTTTACTTCAGTACATTCAGAAGTAGCAAATATGTGTCTTCTGAGTTAGTACATGACAATGAAAATCTGTGGTTGTCGGCATGTAGATGATAGAAATGTACATTCCTCCTCTCCGCAAGATCAGCCATCAAATATACTTCTCTGCATGAGTCTTGGAATAACCTGCCTCTGGAGGGAAAAAATGAGTGCCAATAACTGTGCATCCTTTTATACATGTGCAAAAATGGATTTTGATGCCTCAGTGTGTATTTGTGTCCGTGCCAAATCTGATGTACGCATGAACCAGGAAAACCTGCTGCCCTCTTTAAGTGCTTAGATAAAGCTTCAAAGCAGCTTCCAACATCAAACAATCGGTGGCAACCTGAGTGCCCTGGACCGCTCACAAGTCCTGGAGCCATTAGAGCACAACTTCCACTCCTAACTGACACACATTTGAACAGCATGGACACAAAAAACTAATTATCATATCTACTGGCATCCATAGTTGAGTTCATATTCAGACTGGTTGAGGCTCTTCGGTTAATCTTACAGAAAAGAGGAACTAGATCCCCGAGGGTTAGCGCTTAGCTAAGCTAATCAAATTGACTACAGAAGCTGTGCCGCATCTTTAGCCCATTATGTAAGCATTAATAAACATAAACAGTCAGCACACACCAATGTACAGGAACACACAATCACACACACACCTTAACTTATTAAATCCTTGCTCATTAGCCAAGCTAAATAGTGTGGGTGATAATAAATTCAGAGCATCTCTGAAGGCATTTTTAGTTTCTGGAGGGTTAACGGGAAAAATCTCCTCGCCTGTGAGCTGTAAGAGCATTGATATTCAGGTTTAATGGCAGCAGCTGCTTAATTGGTCCCAAACATTAATTGGCACAGAACATTATGGATTATGAGGTGATTCTAAAGTGTGAGCAGAAGTCAGTTCAGCTGGATCTCAGTATAGACTCATTTAGCTGGGGAGCTGCTTCAGATGTATATATTTAATGTGTGTGTGTGTGTGTGTGTGTGTGCTTTTTGCATATGGATTGGAGTCCTGTCATGGAGATTTTACATGTGACACTCTTTATAAGGCAAACTTTTTTGCCCTCTTCCGTAAATATTAGTACAAAAAATTAATTTTATGAACTGAATGTAGGTTATTTTAATGTTCAGCATTAAATAGCCCCCACAAAGACAGCCATGTATGGCTATATGTCTTTTTATTCAGAAATTACATTATTTTCAATAATTCACTGCCGTCTTCAGTGATATTCAGTAGAAATTATGTGCATGTTGTTGTACCATCTTTACCAAAATCAATTACTGGTGACATCTGTCCTGGGTGACAGCTTGATAAAGTGTGTGACTGCTTCTCTGTGCGTGTGGATCATGGCTTGTTGCATTCTGGGTCATGTGGAGCGAGCCCAGAAGCCCTTTTTGCTATGACAGATACTGTAAGAAGTGTGAAGACATGGCAGGGTCGACATGGTGATAAAATCTTGTGCCATGGAACCAATGTGTGTCTCCCTAGTCTCTGCGCGTGTGCACGTGCGCATACACACACACATGAACAAAGAGCTGACAGCAGAGTATATTTGCAAATGAAAGTGAAGCCTGATGGTGAAGTCAGTGAGGTAAAACTGGGAGTACACAATGTTAGAAAAGACAAGGAAGATAAAATACTCTCACACAGGCTGCTGATCCCAATCAATACAATAAGACAACTTCTTTTGACTGTTTCTTTACTCTTACCTTCCTCTGTTCAGCTTTAAATCCTGTACATTTCTATCCATTTTTAATGTTTGCCGTCAATCTTGTGCTTAAGCACTTCAAAAAAAAAAACTCCCTGACTACTGTCATTCAAAGGTCAAACTAAAACCACTCTGCAGCTTTAAACTGGTGGTAGCAGGCAGGACACACATAAGGAGGAAGATGGAGACTGTGTTTGTGTGTGTGTGTGTGTGGGGGGGGGGGGGGGGGGGGGTAAAGGGAGGTGTGGTTTCCATGACAGCAAGTGTAAAAGATAGAATGTAAGATGACATCTCCACATTCTGTCCATCTCATTAAGTGAAGTGGAGGAGTGCAACTTGGCAGCGCCGAATCCCTTGTGAAAAGAATGGTAAGGGACCAAATCAGACGCGCGCGCGCACACACACACACTCACGCGCACGCACGCACACGCACACACACACACACACACACGCTGAGCTCAGCAGGATCGTGATTCAGCCGCTCTTGCTCTGCATGAGTTTGGCTCTGCACAACTCGGCTATGAAAAAAGATCTCCTCCTCCTCTGCCCTCTTCAGAAATACTGGTACTGACATTCAAAATAAACCTTTGCATTATAACCTTGAGCAGACATTGGTTTCTATACGTCTGGCTCACATCTGGGTCAGGGGTTCATCCAATGAAAAGATTACTTTGCTTCACTAATATAAAGCATCATATATGCCATGGATTTAATATAAAATTATAAAGGTACCTGGTGGTATTTTTCATCCTTAATTGAAAATCCTACATCTTGTCTCTTGCTTCGTCTTTCATTTCTCACTCGGCCTCCTCAATTTGTGCTGGCTAATTGCGTTTGGATCTGTGCGGCGGTTAGTAACCGCATTAACCTCAGGAGTCACATCAAGCAGGGACCATTTAGAAGACACCCTAGTGCCAGCTGTATTGTGGGTAATGCCTCAGGGAGATGGAACCAATCACATTGGAGTCAAGAGAAGGAGCTCATCATTTATTGGTCACACACTCCATTCAGCATCACCCCACTAGCCCTTTCCAACACAGCTCCTACTCTCCCCATTCCACTTTTTCTCCCATTTCCTCAACTCCGTCTTTTCTCACCTTCCATCTTGATCCTCTTTCTGCCAAACACAGTTTTTTGTCTGGTGTCACAAACCTTTTCTTCTATTCTCCTGTGTGGTAGCAGTGAATAATGGAAAAATGAGAATGCTTCTGCGCGGAAAATTCACCCAGGCTTTCGTTCTGGTTCTGCTACCACATCACAACAGCACGGGGAATGGAAGCCTTCTGCCAAACGCGGAGGCTCGGTTCTGTACTTCTGCCAGCATGGTGACTCTCCCAGAGCATTCTGGGACAGCGAGGTGAGGGTATATGGGAGTTTCGTAAGTAAGAAAGCACGGCGCGGGCTTGCTGTTCAGATGGCTGTTGGGCCCCCTCACATGCAGGCTGGTGCGTAGGATAAGGCAAAACACGATGGCCATGTTGGGCGGGTGTCCTTTTCTTCTGCAATCTGATGTGTGGGCGGTAAGTTAAACACATACACACACGCGCGCACAAATGGGCGCCCAGTACTACACACTTAAAGACAACGCTGAGATTAGTCAGCCTGTGTGATCAGAGGATGGAGGAGATTACAGAGAAACCACATGTGACCTCTGAACCCAGAAGCTTCACAACACCTGGCTTGAACACTAGGCTTGTGTAACATCAACCATCAATAAGATGAGCCCAAATGAACACCACCTACTGCTGTCAATGGAAGGCTGTTTCTAAAAAAGAAAAATGGTATGACAATATGAGGGAGGCATGAAAAGAATCTGCAACTGCAATATTAATTATCAGTTAGATAAGATGTTGTGTTAACCAAATAATGTGAAAATAATACTGAAGGTTATAGGTCATTTTAAGAGATTGCAGCGATGGATGGAAAGGCTGTGATTCCACTCCTATCCAGGTGGTGGCGTGGGCATGTTAATTCATTAATTAACTGCCGCTGCATTCTTCAAACACACAAATAGTTGAGATTTGATGGGAAGAGGAGGAGATGATGTGGTGGAAGGTGAGGGGTCACCCAACAGTGTTTGTCAGTTGCTGTGTGATGACGAGAGCGAGTGGCAGCAGAAATGTAAGCGAGGACGCCTGTGGGCAACTGCTGCTACATTCTAGATCAAGAGGAGGGTCTGAGTTCAGTCACAAAGAATAGCGAGATCACTTTAGTTCATTACAAGTTTGTGCAACAGCAGTATAGCTGTATTTTATCATCAAATTATGACAAATAACGTGACAGATTTAAAACTTTCTGTCGCATATTTATATCAACACGAATTGCTGCTGTGCTTTTAAATGTGTTTGTAAGCAGCTGAAGACCTTTTCGGTTTGTATTTTGTTCTTTTTTCATCTCCACCATCTCCTGTGGGAAATATCTAACTCAATAGCTGCTATACTCAGGAGCTGCCTCTTGTTTTATACCTTTATGATTTAGGTCATTGTGGAGTTGTTGACTGCAACCATCTGAAAAACAGGCCCCTCGTTCACAGTGACATTTTATATCCAGCCCAGTCTGTAGCCGACAGATTCCAGCGCTCTAATATTCTCAATACAAGATAACATATGATCCGGTATTCATTCACTTGAGGCCAATATTGCTAAGGTTGCTGAGAGCCTGACGTCAGAGATGGCGAGACAGAGACGCACTTTGTCTGTTCGGTATCCTTGTACATTTGAATGCAGGCATCAAATTTCCACACAAACAGCCATTGTTATAGTCAGACATCTGCTGCTCTATCTCCACCCGACGCTGACGGAAACTGGCCACTGCAGGACTTCTGCCCCTGAAATTAACCCAAACACCCCACCAGAGTACATGCGTCTCCTGTCTGACCCTCCACTTCCTGTCTCCCTTCTCCCCGTATGTCATCCCTACGACTCCCCTGGCTATGCTTGTCCTTTGACATCATCCTTGAAATAACACATTCTCAAAGTCAGCATGAGCAGAGCAAATTGGAGAAGAGGCCATGGCTGATGGATGGAGACAAACAGATGACAAAATAAAGGACAGAATGAGGAAGCATTTTTAGGGGGAGGGGAGGGGAGGGGAGAGAGCAGGGCA
This sequence comes from Pao palembangensis, assembly GCA_015343265.1. NCBI lineage: Eukaryota > Metazoa > Chordata > Actinopteri > Tetraodontiformes > Tetraodontidae > Pao > Pao palembangensis. The sequence goes on from CM027084.1 coordinate 17,093,560, forward strand.
TTGTTTGTTCATAATGGCCCAAGATGGGCTGCAGCTGCTGGGGAGTAACAGAGGGGGTCTAACGGAGACCCCGCTCCCAGCTCTGTGCTCTATGCCCCATGAAAGTAGGTTAGGAGTTTAAAGACAGAGGAAGGCTCCGAAAACAAAGTCCCTACACACACTGCAGCACTCTCACACACTTCTATAAATACCGAGTGCTATCAGCACACATTTGTTTAAGTGTCCCACACCTGAACCCTGACCCACATTAGAATCCTACCAGAATACAGAACGTCATATATCCTGATGATAACACCTAATCAACACAATCCAGAAGGTCTATAAAGGAGCCTGACTTTTCATTTTCACAAGTACATAAAAATTTAGCACAACTGATCATTTCTGCCATTGAGCACTTGGTTTGCACTATGACCTTGAGTGGAAGGGCCAGCCGCATCATGGACAAAGGCACAGGAATCAGAGTACGACAGCTGTGTGTTTTCAGGACTGGAGGCTTGTTTTGTGAGTCTGTAAGACACTACAGCTCTGGGAGAGAGAGTGGGAGATCACCTAGAGTACAAGATAAAACCGGTGCCGCTGTTTAAAACAGACATCTCACAAACACGAGGGGTACATTAAGCTCAGGGCGAGGAAAGAATAAAGTAGATGTGAGACGGAAGAACAAGAGTTTGAGTGGGTGTGTGAGGGATCAGGGAGGGCTTCAGGCGAGCCTGGCGCTTCATAGGAAAGACACTTTCCGTATGGGTGTACAGATCACAGTCATTTTTACGGACATGCTCCGGTTATTGTTTGTTGTAATCAATTGTTAATAGAAGGTGTTAAAAAAAAAATCACATTTACATTTACGCAGAAAAATTGTTTGAGGCTTCAGACCTTCGATGGCCCCAAATGTCCCTGGTAGGACTGCTACTATCTAAGAAACTTGTATTTCCATTGGCACTAAGTGACATTAGGCAGTGTGGCGTTTTTCTGCTTCCTCCTGCAAAGCTTTGTGCCAGGATGAGCTCCACTTTCATGGCCTGATGGTGGGTAAAGCACATTAGCATTTCTAATTACATACATCTTTGAAAGGTGCTGTGATAAATTTCCCTTCCGTGACCCCAATTTATTGTGATTGAAATCCCATCGTGAATACAGAATGCTGTGTTCGTACCTGTGACCTGCAGTTACACCCATTTCTTTGTTTAGAGATGGGCTGTCTTTTACAAGACTAAACATCGCGTTCTGCAGCTTTTCTACTATAAAACAGGTACTTCTTACAATGCCCGTGTGTGTGTGTGTGTGTGTGTGTGTGTATCGTCAGTCTGCATGAACTGCTGAATAACTGGCATCATGTGCATGTACACAGAGGTGGTTTCATTGTAAATGTATCCGTGTATATGCATGGAGACTCACCTGTGAGGTTCGTGCGCGCGCTGTAGGATCCCAGGTACCGGCCGTCAGTGTTGGGTGTGTAACACTCAAACAGACCCTGGTCATTTGCCTGCACTTTGGTGATGTGGAGCACGGCCGAGTCACGGCTCAGCCTCTCCACATAGATCTCTTTGCTGTTCACCCTCTGAGCATAAACGGCGTAGGCATAGTTAGGCTGAGCCGTGCTAATGATGCGGATCTCCCTGTCGGGTGCAGATGGCAGATACATGGACCACTCGAAGTCCTGCACGGTCCCTTGTTTGTAGCCGGTCACGTTGCACCAGATGGTCACATGAGAACCCTCGGTTCGGATCAGAGGTCCATCTTGCACCGTCACCACCCTCTGAGCCACGGCAACACCAGCTACACACGAGAGAGATGGCAAAAAGGGAAAGAGGTAGAGAGGATGGAAAAACGAGAAAGACAAGAGAACACGGGTTACAAAACTGCTCCTTGAAATATTTAACGTTTAGCATATTTATGCACCTTGTGTCTCCGAGAAAATACAGAAACACTGTGACATGTGCAGCTGAGCATTCTAGAAAGTACTTACTGAAGCTCAGGTACACGCATACACACACACACACACTTTTTGAACATGACCAACCACTTGAAACATTTACAGCAGCTTTTTAAACAGCTGAGATGCAAACACGCGTGCTGCATTTACACGCATCCACTCTTCACCGCCATGAGCAGCACCGCAGCTGGACTGAGGGGAGACGGGGCCCTGTGGGGAGACAGGACCTTGTGGGGGCCAAGGTGAGGGGTCAGTAAGAACTGGTAACAACCGAATCAGCGGAGTACGTCGAGTCTGTCAGGAGGTGCAGGTGTTTGTGGAACAGATAGTAAATACTGTTTTGACTGCTGCAGGAACATCCACGGAGGATCTCTTCCGTGATTACTACACGCTTGTACATCATTTGTGCTAATATTTACCATTGGGAATAAACTTCTAGCTATGTTTGTTACTTTTTTCTTCAAGTGTAATTTGTAAAACATAATTCAACTCAACACTGGAATGTAAATATGTTTGTTCTACATATCTGCTCATTCCATTAATGCTGCTTGTTTATTCAGAAAGGAAATACATAAAAGGTAATTATAGCCATATGAATACACACCTTTTGAACAGGTAGACTGAACTAGCTAAGTGTGTACTTAGAACTGTGAGAAACTGAAGGTTGTTAGTGTTAAGCCCCTACAGTACACTAATTACTGCTCAGTGTGTTGCTGTGGTCTATATTTAGGTAGGCAGCATATGTTTTGTCTCAACTTGTCTCTGTCTCTCTCTCACACACCGCCATGAGCACACACACACACACACACACATCAAACATCTCTTACAGAGGCAAACACAACAGAATATAAATTGACAAGTTTGCCATTTCCTGTCTGCCAAACGTATGGGGTCTTTCTCCCTCTCTCTCTCTCTCTCTCTTCCTCTTACTTCCGTGTGTGTATGTGTGTGTGTTAGATTTGCCTGTGGCCACAATGTGTCCCATTAATAATTCAGCACAACAGCTTTTAAACTTCAACATCCTTTCTTGCTAATTTTCTTTTATGCACACACACACACACGCGCGCACACACACAGAAATGCCGTTCGTTAGTTTCTGCATTCTTCTTAAATAACCAATTACCACTATTATTTTTCTGTTTTGTGGTTCCCATCCATGTCTCTCTAGACTAAAAAAATTGCATGGAGTCATTCATGGTATCAAAATGAGTGAAAGGAACCTCCTTAAAGACGTTTCCAATGTATCTTACAGTAGAACTGAGAAATAAACCAAAGGAACTGTTCTACTATCCACTGAATTACACTGAAGTCCTCCTAGCAACATGCATGTACCATGCTATAGCTTGCTAGGATGAAGTGTAATAAATAGATCAAGAAAAGGAAAAACATAGAAGAGAAAACATTACAGAAGTCATGTGACTGAGATGTTGAAGACCACTGACCAGCATAGCTGCTTTCCACGATCAGTATTAATTATTAGTATTAATTAATGTATTAGTTTTTGTAACATTAGCTAAAACAGAGACGGAGGGATGGAACACATCCTGACAGGTCACTACTCGTGTCACTTCCATCTGTTTAATTTAGTCTCCAATCAGCCTAATGTTCCAAGTTAAAACTTTCGCTGACACAGAGGTACAAACTCCCTGGATGTGAGGACACACTGCTAAACACGCCCCCCCAAACAAAATAACAATTAGGTGTGATTGTCAGGAGGCTTGTTTTGCTGTCTCTCTTTAAATAAACCTCTCGCTGCCTCCAGTTTGCTGGTGCTGCAGATCTGCCTGCCCCTCTGCCTCCCCTCCTCAGGCCTGCGTGCACATGATTCATCGGCCTCATCCGCTCTGTGTCAGTGCTCAGCAGAGTCATCAGCCACTGCTGCCGCTGCCACTGCTAGTATCTCTACTCTACTGGGAATTGATATCACTTCTGTCTCTGCCAATCAGGACACGCGTCCCCTGATCATAAAATCTCCTTGTAGAGAGTTTCTGCAGTAAGGATTCCGACAAGACTTATTGTCTGCTGTAATCAACGATATATTTGACCACATTCGCTTGTCTTACCTGATTAAAACACTCCTGCATGGTTTACATTTTTCAAGCAGCTGCTGTGAATTATTTAAAGCATCTGATACACAAATATGATCACTGTAACAAAGTCTGTTAGGTGTTTGTGGCAAGCATATGGTAATATTACTGAAATGAATCACTTGATCGTACACAAAAAAAATTATATTTAAGTACAGTCAGTGTGCCTATTTGTTTGAATATGTATGTTTATATCTTTTTTTTTAATCAGTATCAGTTTCCTCATACATTTAATTTGATGAAGTCAAACATTTATGGCTTTCTTTCACGATTAATGGCTCTCAATTGTAAAAGAGGAGTCTTGCATCAGTCAGTAGCAAACATATGGTGCCAATCACAATGTTTCTCAGCCTTAGCTGTATTTGCTCAGCTCGTTTCTATTTCATTTTCTGCTCCTGCAGAAAGAATGGCAGTGGCTGAATAACAACTACAAACATTTGTATAATGTCTTCATTACAGCATCACAAGGATTACTATATACAGCAAGAATTAGTGGAAACAAATTCCCACACACATCAACTGGATACCGTTGAGTGCAGAAGGGCCGGGACTCTGTTTCCTATGGTGATTGGTAAACGTAGAACTCTGCATAGAGCCAACACCAGATACAACTTCCAAGGTCAGATCAGTTGGGCTGCTGGGAAAACGAAGATGGGTTGTCATTTCCAGGAACCAAAACTGGAATCTTGGTGTTGTATTATGTCATTAAACTGGTGGCTATAAGGGAGCATCTGGTATCAGGTTTTTAGTTTTTGTTCCTGTAAAGTCATGAAATTAATTTGGGAGATTCATCATTTTTCTAATTAGAAATAATAATAATCAAACAGTAATTATGTCGTCCCTTCCTGACCATGAGTCAGGTAAATACGTACAGGAATATTTCAAACTCAATTTGCTAACTAGCTTAGAAAAAGTCCAGCAGCGCTCATAAATAATAATCAATATCAAACTCAATCAATTTAAAGCTTGTGGTCGACAGTAAGTCTGTATGTGCTAAATGAATCCCGCTGAGCAGGCGATGCATGACTTAAAAGGCCATCGTCTCCTCTGACTCAGGCTTTGGTTCCCGGTTGTTTGCCGGTGAGCTAATTTGGTGGCGCCCAATTGAGCTCAGCTTAGGTCAGGATGAACCTCTGCAGCAGCGCTTCTCGTGTTTCAGCTACTCATCTGCTGCAAACGCATTAGTCAGACAGAACGCACAGCAAAAAGGCAAACTACTCATACTGCGTTGGTGCACATTCCTCCGCTTGCCTGCCTCCCGTCATCCTCCTAAAACAAGACGCCTCCCGAGTTCTGATGACTCTCACTCCTTCCCTCCCGTCATCAATCCTTCCACGGCGTCCCGTTTCCCCGCTTTCTGGATGCTCCTGACTTTCCTGGCTGCCTTGCGGTTGTCTGTGTCTTTTCAGGCAGGATTTAAGCAGCTCTGTGAAACTTCAAAGTTCCCATCCCTCTGTGGGCTGTTTAGAAAGGCTGACAATGACATACCAAGCCCTGCAGACCTTCAACAGATCGCTCTCTTCCACCAGCTCTCCACAGTAATCCTTAACCTCTGGCTGTGCCGCTCCAATCAGTGACTGCCCTTATTTTCTTAACAAGGCCACAGATCGTCTATTATTAGTGCTTATCTCCATCTCTACATGCCACAGATGTCTTCTTCCTCATGCCTTCCGTCTCTCTGTCGTGCCCTGCCTCGATTATTCACCGAGGGCTTGTATCAGCACAGCTCTATGTCTGCTAACAGGGAACACGCACCCCTCCTCAGATGATGCTGAAGGATCGCTGACCGACCTTGCATGTGTCTGCTGGAGCTGCAGGGCTATAAAAAATGTACACACACGCACGAATATAAGCAGGAGACTCAAAGAGGATTGTGCTAAGTGGAGGAGGGGGGTTAAACACTAATCCAATCATTTATGGCCGGTGTCCTAATCTCTGTGGAAACAGCATGGCCATTGCATCTATGCCTAGCAGTCCCATCGTCAGTCCTCTACACCATGTCACAGGTTAATTACACACCTTGAGAGGTGTGTAATAATGGCACTTCAGGGCGTAAATAACACCAGAACATTCACAGAGGTGCTAATTTAAAAAACAAAAAAAACTGTCAATCAGCTATTAATGCCCTTCTTCACGATCACAAAAAATACAAAAAAAAAAAGAAAATAAATAATGTGGCAACTGTAATGGACAGGGTAGATATGTGATTACAGTACTAGCTGAACGTTGGATTATTAAAGGAGTTAATAGCTATCGATGTAAAGGCATGCTTTTCTTCTTCTCAACTTGTCGAGAAAAAAAAAAAAGTATTTTTTATTTATCTTCTCTCAAACTACAAAGTGGTTCACCTCTTTAAAATAGGTGTCAGCGTCTGTCTGGTTTGTATTGTCAAATAGATTCGCCGTGTCATAATGACTTCTCCAAAAAGGTCAGGCTGAAAAAAAAGAGGGAATTAGGAGGATCCCACTAAATGTTCGCAGCTCACAGATTTTTCTCCAAGGAGACAGGAGAGGGAACTTCTTAATGGATCATCTAGTAATGATTAGGTTAACGGCAAAAGTTAAGCTACATTTTCCACTACAAATGTCTGTACAGAGTTGTCGAAACTTGTCTTTAAAACAGTAAATCAGTTAAACTGCCCCTTGATCTATCCATTTTCTACACCCTGAAGAAAAGTGGGTGGGGCTTAGAGAGACTCCTGCTCCCATTGGCCCCTACTGAAATGCGGTAACTGACTGAAGGTCAATATCCTCAAAGAAATGAAGTCAATCCCATCTAAACCCAAGGTGGCACTGATAAAAACAAGGTTTCACCGTCGTCCAGCAAACAGATGATTGTGCTGTCAGACATTTTGTGTTTTTCAGCTGCTGCTGAGAAGAGAAGCATCATCTGCATTGCCTTCAAATTCAAGTCAGCAGGTAAATAGGAGGGAGTCGTTTTATGTTCGTCAATTACCAACAGATCATAAACTGAAGTGGCTGATTAATAATGTATCGCCTTGTAAATCATGACAGGCTGCTCTGGCTAATGAGGGCAGACAAGGCATCTTTAAATGACCCTCAAAGTAATGCTGAGCCACGCAGCAGTTTTAAAAAAGTTAGAGCAGCTTTCGTTACATAAGGTATTCAGATTTCTCCAACATTTCCATCCGCCAGTCAGAACCAAGCATCTAAATTAGGAAATTAGGACTATGTCAGGCCTCCGAGAGGACTGTAGCCATCCTGCTGCTTATCCAACCTGAATCACATGATGCTTTTTATGTCTGTGTAGATTCTCACTCATCCAGATTCTCACTCATCCAGGTCATAGTTATCCATAGTCATAGTTATCGTTGGCAGGGTCGTTCATCTAATTTCAGTTTGGGTGCTTCCCCTTTGTCTGTTGGGTCACATGGTCTCAAGACCTGGTGACTCATTACCATGCACCCAAAGCTTAGGATAAAAGGACTTTAAATGAAACTTTTATGATATGAAAAACTTTCATCCAAAGGGGAAGCACCCAAACTGAAACTAGGTGAACGACCCTGCCAACGACTCTCAGGTGACCACCCGGGTCATTAGCATGCCAATAGTCCACAAGGGCTATATTTTCAAGCTCTGCCCCCAGCAAGTTTAGAACTGAAGAAGCTCTCTGGAGAGAGGGGGAAACGTTTTCAAGGAAACCTTTCAGTCCAGTTGCACACAGAGAAATCTAACTTTGGATGCTTTTTATGTTGCTTTGCTTTTTATGCTTTTTATTAATGCTTTTCTAGATAATGAAATGACTGATCAGGTATCCAATGCTCCTCAGTTTTGTTCTTGCTCTAAACTCTGGAGCCCTAAATGTCTATGTAGATTCTCACTCATCCAGGTCATAGTTTCCAAAGTTGGTCTCTGTGTGCAACTGGACTGTAAGGTTTCCTTGAAAACGTTTCGCCCTCTCTCCAGAAGGCTTCTGAAGAAGTGTTTAGATAGATAGATCTAACTTTGGATATCTGGAGCCCTAAGCAAATTTTTTCATATCATAAAAGTTTCATTTAAAGTCCTTTTATCCTAAGCTAAATTCTGCAGAGAGGCACAAATTGTATGTGCGACCATCCTCATCCTGAAACTCTTGAAGAAGTTCCCTGAAAAGTTGAACAGATGAAAAAGTTAAGAAACTCATGCCAGTGAAATATGAATCAAACATGAACATGCTTTTTAGACATAAAAAAAATAGACCTAGCCAATGTCCCGTCTCCCCAAGGGAGGTTCACACTCGTCTCGTGCTGGGAAGATTTTAAAAGAGCGAGGTAGCGATGAAAACGAAGGGGCCATGTGGTTAGGGCAAAAGAAAGAAGATGGGAGAAGAAAACTAAAAAGAAAACTACCTCAAGGGTCTTTTGAAAAAAAAAATGCAAGCAACCAAGCGACTATAAGGGCGAACCGCTGATGTGATGAGCTACATCAGAGCATTTTCATCTCGATGCTGGCTACCCATACTCCAAAACCGTTCCGAGTTTGTCTCCCTCTAGGCCGCTGAAAGCGTTTGACCCTGTTAACATCATTACCGGAGAGAGCGTGAGAGCAGGGAGACAGAGCGATTCCACAATGAGGGAAAACTGCTGGGAGAAAGATGAAAGCGGCAGATACAGGCCACGCTTTGGTGCAAAGGTAATGCTAATGTTTAGCGAGCCGCTACCAACATTAACCAGACGATGACGACTTCTTTCCCTCCTTATCTACTTCACGTGACGTCTGTGACATCATACAAACAACTGAGGAAGCGCGTGGTTTTCACGTAAACCTTTCCTGCTGGAGAAACCTTTACACAGTTCTGTAGACTGTTTAATAAAGCAGGTTAGAAATTTGCACAAGCTACAGAAGAAGCCGCAAATTGAAACACTTCAGCAAGAGGCAGCACTGGTCACTGCAGGTCAGGATTTTAATTCTTTTTCCACTTTTTGTCTGTCTCATGGTGATTATCTGAGACAGAAAGTAGAAATCAGTGTTCAGGGGCTGTCATTAACAACATTTGACCTCATCAGCAGCTTTAAAACCTGATGAATCAATCAGAACCATGTGGTTTATTACAATGGGACTGAAGAGGATAAGTGATGAATTTCCATCTTTAAGTGACACATTCTAACAGTGGAAAGACAAGTCAGGAGATGGGAGTGACAGTGACAAATAATTTGATGGAGGGGAACTTCCCTAAGAGAGCCAGTTGGTCGAGAGGCCACTTTAACAGCTGACAAACAGCTACAACAACTGCCTATTACATTTGAGCAGCTAATCATAGCAAGAACGAGCAGAAGCATTCCAGGAGTGGCGGATGAAACGTTCACTATCACTCTTTCAGAGGGTTTTTTGCCAGAGACAGAACCATGTGGTGTGAACATGTGAGGATTAAAGATGTAGACTCTTACAGGGGACGTTTTCGATCAACACGGGGGAATGACAAAACAGTGGGAGGAGAAGGCAAAAAAGGATTGGGGGGAGAAACATACGTGACTCTCCTTTCACCTCTTACTTGAGTAAAGCATTCGCTCTCACACAGCTCTGTTCAACAGAAACTATGACAGAGATTACAAAAAAGCTACTTTAGAAAGATATGCAGCACTCTGAGTTTGATGAGAAGACCCTTCTCTGTGCACTGAATACAAAAGATGGAGTTACATCATTTAGCCTGTTAGCTTGTGCTGCTTCCTGCCCGACAGAATTCCCTTAATTCTTGAGATCAAGCTGTTTATATTTAATGCAACTACTGTAGCACCCTATAAAGCACCCAAGCTTTTCATTTCCAAAGTACATGTTACCATATGAGACTGTTTTATTATGTAATATTAGTCTGTGGCAACACTTTCACAGTCCTAATGTATTTGTATGGGGAATACATATTTCTAAATAATGGCAACAGAACCTTGACCGAAGTGCGACTAATACAAAAAATAAAATGCACTAGTGGTTTCTGTGCAGCATTTTTCTAAAAGACTCCCATTTTGACTGGTCCACAGTAGCAATGCTACCTTGAGAAAAGACTGTTAAGTAAAATTGCCTTTAGAAATAATTATCTTCAGAAAGAGGCCAGCAGTCATTCCATTTCCTGTCATTTATACTATATAAGAGCGTACACACTTTATGAGCAGGATATAATTACACCTACTTTTTCCTTTAGGCTCATTTTATATTAAATATTTAGCTTTAAATGCATTATTTTTGTGATTTTGGTTCTGTTTACAGCTGCGAAGTGTGACTGTCCTGTCTGTGTCACACCTGAGTCACACCATCGTCTGCTCTCGCTATCCTAACTCTTTAATTTATGGTCCTCCTGGGATAAAGCAGTCCTGACCCCACCTGCGCTGTCGTTCCCAACAGCTGGTGAAACCCCAATAAGCAGTGACAGGAGTGTGTGTGTCAGGGTTACCTCAGATTTCTGTGTGCGCTACTGCTACATAACCTGGCTGATGTGAAATGGGTGTCAGTGAGTTCAGCTTCTTACGCGTTATTTGTTGCTTGCTTTCCATCTTCTTCTCTCTTAACATTTAACAGCGCAGTTACTATGTTCAAAGATATTGCAAGCTGATGCATTAAGCAGAAAAACTGTTCTGTAAAGCAGCTAAAGTTCAAATGCATTTTTTAATAGCAACCCAGAGAGTGAAATGAGTGTGTTTGTGTGTGTGTGTGGGATTTAATCATGATTGGCAAAGGCTCAAATGGTGCATGGTGAGTATCTGAGTTGTACATTAACTGAATGCTGCAATAACATATCTCGGACACGGACCAATCAAAAAGGACAATGTTTAGAATGTTTTAGTAGAGAACAAATACAGCATTATCCAGATGAAATCATTTTTTGTTCTGCTTTCAGGATTGATTTTGGTGCCAGCCCCAACATATATTTGGGAGTAAATAAATAAATAAATAAATAAATAAGACTCTATCCATCTGCTATCCTGCATTTAGCCAGGATGGGGTCATGGTGGCAGTAGGTGACTTGGTTCAAAGCTTTTTATTATTAGAATTGAAAATGGAAATGTTCTGCCTCACTCAGCCTTATTGCACGCGGCAGAGATCCAGACATGCACACCTATAATATTCTCAAAGTCTAAATATTGTGTGTGTGTGTGATATAATAACTAATTTAAAGTAGGCGGTGTACACGCGTAAACCGTCTGCCTGTCCCTCCCTTGAAGGCATGCTGCTAACACATTTATTTATACCCCCTCAAAAAAAAGACAGAATACTTTGACATATTATGGGGACTATACATCACTGAAGAAATTCTTTCATATTTTATTCAACCCAGAGGTAACAAAGGCGGCCATCAATCAACAGAGACAGAGAGAAGTATTGCACACAAAAGGAGTGATGTTCCTCATTTCTTTCTAAAATGCCAGACTACAGTTCTGACTTCTCTACCACAATTCTTCTCTTTTTCTAACTTCCCCAACAGCCTGAAAGTTCAATTAATATTAGGAAATTTAGATGCAAGCTGACACAATCGCCTTCATAGATAGGAATCGCAAAAGGCTGATTGGTGGGTCCCTGACCTCTAACTCCATCATAGACTCCTGACATGAATCATAATTTACGTGATTTTACTTCACAAAGATGCTTCACCCACCTCCACAACTACAGCTTAGAGTTTCTTTAAGCTTGCCGGAGCGTGACTGTCATATCTGGAATTCTGTGGGGCTGACTGGGAGTGTTTAGGTTACTGAAACACCCCAGTTATCCGTTAAGATAAGATAAGATAAGATAGACTTTATTCATCCCACAGTGGGGAAATTTCAGATGTGCTCTTTATTTCAGTTTAATGGTATGAAACTCTTAAAGATCCATACTGACGGAGAGTTTTATAGTTTCATTCATATTAGCAAACCACACACACACACACGCTCACAGAAACCAACATGTGAGCTTTTACAGGAAGATAATGCAGAGAAAGGCTCATCATATGATCCTAACATGAGCCAACAGTAGAGCGAACTCAGTTGACTGTTAATTGGTGTATAAAAATAAGTGGCTATAAAAACACTCATATCTTCGGTCATTATCCACCTTGCGCTCGTGCGCAATTAAAGCCGACAGCTGTGTCTACTCAACATACTGCAGGATGGTATTTGTGTGACTGGCAGCTCACTATCAGTCCCCACATTAAGCTGTAGATTGGAAAGGAAAGTAATTAACTATTAATTAGTCGACTTGAAACGGACTTTTTTTCCTGCCATTGTCAGTCATTTTTGCCTCTCAGGCAGGGAGAGGCGTGCACTTGTACATTCATGCATTTATGCATAAGAAATAGATGCAAACAAGCGTGCATCTGGTTTGCAATGTAAAGCTCGGCAAGCGGCACATTACCGGATCATAAAGGCGATGAGAGTGCTCATTGTTGCATTCTGACTTTGACAGAGGCTATTTCGTGTATGGTGGCAACATTCATGCACGCATACAGCACAGCGTGAAGGCGCGGAGCTGTCACCATAGCTACGACGGTGATGCAAGATCTCGTCGGGTGGAGGATCAAACAGGGAGCAGGGGAGGGTAGATAACAACCGTGTGTGTGTGTGTGTGTGTGTGTGTGTGTGTGTGTGTGTGTGTGTGTGTGTGTGTGTGTGTGTGTGTGTGTGTGTGTTTTGGGGGTAAACTGACACACAAATGGGGGAGGAGCAGAGCAGCGTATATCCCACAGAGAGGGGAGCAGGTTGGGCCTTAAAAGCTTGACAACAACGTTGACTGTAAACTGTAGATGTTGGCGTTACACTTGCAGTCTCGCTGCAACACGATTTAAATATCTGGTGCGGATCACACTTGGGGGCAAGCTGTAATTACCGCTCTTTGAAGAAGAAGAGGTGGGCTGTGCAGTATTGTTTAGGAAGAAAAAAAAAGAGTGGGGGAGGGAGGTCAGGGGCTATTCACTGAAGGAGGAGGTGGAGGAGGAGGCAGCAGCTGGAGTACGTTGGAGTGAGCAGAGGCAGCGCTACGTGCAGATCAGTCCAAGAGAACACTTAAAAGCTCTGCTGAAGGCTCATTGTTGGACTGTTCGCGTCACAAAAGCAGGAGATGTGATCTGAGGCCACCACAGATGCTGCTGTGTGGTCAGGACAGAGAATCGTGATGTGTTTAGTGTCCCCACAGCGAACCGGAGCAGCTGATGATGCTCTGCTCTTGTTCCTGCTGCTGTGAAGTTAATCCCAGACACGAAGCAGCCTGAGCTGCGCAGTCACTTTCCTGATTCACTGTGGCAGACAGGAATTCTCCCTCAAGAAGTTTGCTCCTCTCGCAGTCATTCATATCCTGACGTGAACTACAGATAACGGCTCAGATCTGGGTCACATAGGAAGGCCTGTAAAAACAGATACTGCAAGAGAACACTCTGATTAAATAAAACTAACTTTAGATTCTCATTTATTGCTCCGCTAGCATTAAAGTTCAATCATCTGTTTTAATTTTTCCTCCGTTTTTTTTAATTTGTCTGCCAGGGCAAAACTCTTTCTTTCGGAAATAAAAACTTTTCAATTTGAGAGGAGGGAGGCAGGGAGGGGAGTTGATAAGAGAGGGAAATGGGGTTGTTTTAAAACTGTCTGGTTTGAATTTCCATAGCAGACTGTGAGAAAGAATAAAGATGTTTCCACAAATTCAGATTTGTTCAGTACAAGAACGTTAAAAATTCATCCAACTTACTCATCAGTAACCCCCTAAGTGCCAAACTAATGCACATGTTATCCAAATGAAATGATTCCTTCTACCTGGTAACTTCCTCAATGTGCTTGGGAGAGATGTAGTTTTACATGCTGGTCTATGAGTGGTAGATGATTAACAAAACAGAATGTAATCATAAGAAAGTCATGTTCAAGCTAGCACAATTACCAATACAACAATGACAAGAAAAACATTTTTTATGCTTTTCTATTGTGCACTTATATGCTATGGCAACACTGTTGTAATATGAGGAAAGGAAAAGGATGACTCAGCAGAAGATCTACATTAAAGTTCAAACAAGCTCAAGCCCATCCTCATCCCACCCCACCCCACACACACAAAAAACCCAACTTAAGAAGACTTTCCTGTATTTCTGGTGGTGAGACGCACAAAAGAACAACAAAAGTTAGGCCGCACCGAAACCACTACAGGGCTCATAATCCCACAACAGCCGGACACTGAGTTGGTACATTTAGCCTCTCTGTCCAGACGGTGCTACCTTCCAGTGTCAGCTGAGGCTGGCAGACCCACGGAAGGCTTTCTCAGTGTCACAACAGCTGAGTCAAGATGCACAGCAGAAAGGTGCAATGGTCTGACCACACACACGCGAAGGTCTCCGTCACTGCAGGGTGGGGGGGCTGGGGGGGCTTCCAGCTGTCATCCGACCCCACCACAGAGGAGACGCTCAAGGTGGGGATCAGGGTGTGGCACCGCAAACTTTAAATCGCAACAGAGTTTGAAATGCCTACGCGCTGCAGCTCCGTGATGATCGAAGGTTATTTATGTCCTAAAATAATAAGAACACATGCAACCAGTGGATTTGAACACCACCTGTCTCTAAAACATGTCTCACTGTGCGCACACACCAAGGCTGAATGTTATGAAGATTTTTCATTTTCTAAATATTTGTACGTCTTGGAAGTAAAAGGCATCACAAAAATGTGACTCCAGATGCAAAAATTAGAGCCTCTGCAAGACTTATTGGGACCAATTATAGATGACTGGTTTCCCAGTCTCTGTTGATAAGCAGAAAGCGTCTGTGGTGTCACCACAACAACTTGAAACTTTTGGATAAACAGCGGTGTCGAGAGCAGGATAACGGGCTTTTGTTCTGACTTTTAAAACCACTCATCATGAAACAGCACAAAATGATGACTGAGGGGAAACAAGAAAGCATCCACCACACGCTGGGAGAAGATTGGGGGTGTGGGGGGGAGTGCGGGTGTGGGGAGTAGGGGTGGGTTGGGAATGAAGGATCAAGTCACTCTTTGTGCAGGTTTTTCTTCCTCCACTAAGTAGTGTTTTCAATGCCATCATTGCCTATTTTCCAAATGGCACAGCCCTTCAGAGTTTTCGTTTCTATTTTCCTCTTCAGGTGCACTCGCTTTCATCTTTGTCCTCTTTGTTTCGCATCACGGTGAAATCTGTACTTTTGCCCTTCAGCGCTGATGCAAATCCATTTTTGGGTTGTTCTAATGCAATTTAAAGCAGATTTAAAGCCCAGGGTTGTATTTTTTAGCTGAAAATCACCGCGGTACTCTTTAATTCAGCTGTCTGCGCGGGGCTTCGTGTTTTATGCTGCTTCTGAATGACAGGCCCTGCCCACGACCACACCCCAGCCCTGATGAAAAATTCATCCTCCCAGCCCACCATCTGTCTAACAACGGTGCCAACGCAATCATAACACATTTGAATAGTGTGTGAACAGGACCTGAGGGGCGAGCACCTATTTCACCATGCATGTGAAGCTCATCAACGGATAGAAAGGCGCCAGCAACTGCACTCGGCAACAGATCTTGTCGGATGCAGAACCTGAAAGGTGCTCTGAGACAAAAAGCTGACAAAAAGAAGCAGTGGCAGCTTGTCTGAAGCCAGTTGAGTGCAGGCTGCTCTCCTGTCAGTCCAGTAAATGGAAACCACTCAGGCATTTCACAGCTAAACCGGCTAGTCTCAGCAAATTACGTTCCAATTTCGTTATAAAAACTGGGACATTTCCAGTAATTTAGGAGGGCCTCCACAGATTCGAACATGCTCTCACACGAACGGAAACCCACCGACCTCACTGTAAAACATGGCGGCTTTCTCAGATCAACCCTAACTCTCTCACGCCAAGAAGCTAATAAACATACACTCCTCCAGGCTACTCTTTTTATATCATAAACCTGGTCTGGTGCCTCAAATGAGCAGCTCATGCGCGCGTGTGCATACGCTCACACCTGGATACAAACGTGGGAGCATAAATAACACCGGTATGAGATCTGTCTGCCAAAATATTGTTTAAGCAAAGCCTCTGGGTTTAATAATGATTGATGAAGACACTGCTGTACAAAGTTGTCAGCTGCCTTTATTGTCTTTCTTTTCTTTTTTATTAAAAAAGTACACAAATACAAAGAGCGCAGTAAAGGCAAGACAAGATGCTGCCAATCAGGACCTAAAAGCCGTGAATCCATAAGGAGGAATGGAATATTGGTATATTTTAATGACCAAACTCCAATACTGGACCACTGAGACAAGTCGTGTTGACAAGAGTAAGTAAAAAACCTGCACTTCAAGTATAAGACATCTAGTATAAGACATCTAGTATAAGACATCTAGTTAGACAGTTATTCTGATCAATAAAATTGTGAATGAATCTTGCATTAAAAGGGTAAATGTGTCCTCCCTCCTTCTGTATTGTATTGCAGGGTTCACCGGCTCATCACGTACCATCATCACAAGTCAGGCTCACTCATTGTGATTGGGAAAAAAAAAAATTAAAACAAGTGAATCTTTCCTGATTCCACTATCAATGAAAAGGGCGGCAGAATAATCGCCAGTGACGTTGGAAAAACAGCATTAGATCATTTCACGCGTGGTGTGCTCTGTGCCCCCCCCCCACACACACACACACACACATACACACACACACACACACACACACACACACACACACACACACGCGCGCGCCAAATAAACCTCCTCTTTCCTAGCACCTGAAATGTTCCTCGCCAACCTAAGCTGCTCCCAGTTTAACTGTGATTCATGATCATTATGTAACAGGAGCAGCCAGCCCACACTGGGAGACCAGGTCTGAGCTCTTCCATCTCCAATTCTCCAAGTTGTCCCTCATCCCGGTGAAAGTGAATTCTTATCCACTGGAATGAAACGTCAGGAAAGGTAATCCCTTTGGCCTGCCATGAGGGCCTTCAGCGGCTTCCACTCCCCCCCTCCTCCTCCATCCCTGCCCCCCGGCGGTGCTGCCAGGCCTCCCCGTCCAGGAACAGAGAAGCCATCTGGTGTTTGTTTGGGACAGTTCGCGGGCAGGAGGCGCTCTGGTGCCTCGCATGAGCAAGCGTCAGCAGCCGTGAGTCCAGTCAGGTGTCGGTGTGTGTGCAGGAAGTGGCTTTATTTTGCATTTATCCGCGAAAGCCTCTCGGAATTTCAGCTCAGTGTGAAAATGGCAACAACTTTTTAACCACAAGGCTCCCCTCACCATTGTAGTGCATGACTCCACACCCTGCGGGTGACCCAGCTGTGCACGGAGGCTGGATCGGACTGTGTACTTTCACATGCAGACAATGGCAGGATGTCTGGCAGCCCCGCTGATCTTGAGCGCAGGAGGTCAGACTGTATAGGGTTAATCTGTGACTACAATCCAAATATCACATTAACCTAGTTTAACACGCACGCACGCCGGGGCGCGCGCACTCCTACACACACACACACACACACACAGCTGTTCACATGCATCTGTCATGATTGCAGTGATTATCAATGCAGCCTACTTCCACCTGACTCACGATGACTGGCTGCTGGCTGGTCCAACTTGGCCGCACAAATGTGTCATAACAGGTGTGCCGGGTCTGATGCACGGCACGTTTACTTCATCATCTGGACATGCAAATGAAGCTTTTTAAAAAAAAATAAGAAGAAGAAGAAGAAAATATCACTTACCAAAGAGCACGCAGGCGACGATGACGAGAGCACCGGTTGCCATGGCGTGATGCCCCACGGATTTACTTCCAATATTCCGTTTAGGACGCTGATTTCTGGAGACGCTGGTATTTTTTTCTTCTTTTTTTTTAAAGAAGACTCTCCGTGATCTGGACAGTCAAATTCGTCGCCGGAGAGTCCGACTCACCTTTCCCGTAGAACCCCCCCAGTTTTTTTTTTTGTTTTGTTTTTTTAAGAGAGAGAGAGGAGGCTTTCTATCTGCTTCTATCGCTGACGATGAGAGCTTATAGCAGAGCGACCCAACCCACTACCGGCTTACTACGCATCCGAGACTGCGGAGGAGATCCTCACTCTCAACCCCCTCAATGGAGACAAAAAGAAAAAAAAAGAAAAACTCCAGCGTGACTTGCGCGTATATTTGGAAAACCTGCGCGCAGCCGGGGATGTGAGAGGCGCTGATCTGAAGTTGGAATGAAATAAGTCCTTGTTGGATTCTGTCCTTCCTCCACCGCTGATGTGGAAGCGTAAATCGCAGTCCGAGCAGGCTCTGGCTCTCTCCACGGAAATCCCGGAGACTATAATCAATCTCCCACTATCGCTCCGCAGAAAGCCCGATGGGCGGGCGCTCTAGATGAGGCAGCCTCGGCTTTGTGCTCTGACACAATACACGAGAGCCGTGGATGGACGCGCACACTCCAACCCCATTACGCCAACAACACACCTGAGTCACGCATTTAGAGAGGCTTTACCAAATTACACCTGTTTCGGTTTTCTGAGTTTTGGCTCCAGAAATAAACTCTGCCTCTTTCTCTTTCTCTCTCTCTGCTTCTGTCTCTCTCTCTCTCTCTCGCTCTCCACGTTTCTCTCCTTCTCCAAAGGTTACTTCCCGGTTCCAAGCAAGGCACTCTTGTTTGTCTGGCACTTTAGAAAACTTCCCAGCGCGCTTCCCTCCCCCACCCGCAGGCCACTCCCCCGCAGCCTGGGACACCGTTGGCGGCGGAGGGCGAGGCCAGATTTGCATTTGTGAATTAAATTTCTGGGTCTGGACGTCGGCGGCCTGACTAGGTCGAATAAGCCAAGTGGATAAGCAGGTTATTTTCACGGCGTTTAAATCCGCAGCAGAGTTTGAGCGAGAGAAGTGATTAGATTTCACTCTCATGTGCTTGACTTTAATTTGATGTGCACCTGCAAGAATCTCATTTTTTTTTCTTTTTTTTTTGTAATTTAAATTTTCCCCCATCACTATATGTGGAGGTGACAAAAAGGAGGCTCAAAGTGGTCTTAAGATTAAAACAAAGGTGATGTTTGGTGACTTATGTGTTGGTTACTGCGCAATCTGCGGGGGAAATATTTCACATTTATTTAAAGTGGTGGCCAGAATTTTTAGAACACTTGTCATATTTAAGAGGTTCATGTGTTTTGGCTAAATTGACCAATAAAATAAATAGTCTTTTAACTGCTGAACAACTTCCTGACAGAAGGAATTTGCCAGCCCCTTAAAATCCAGAGCTTGACTCCATCCAGCAAATCTGGACAGTTTTGGAAAATAATGTGGCAACATTAGAGCTGATTTCTCTGGAAGTCTTCTGACACTGTGCCAGAGAGACATTCTGAAATATTCAGGTTCAAAGTGAATGAAAACAGCAGGACTCACGTCGTCTGATGTTTGTTACGCTCAAAGCAACCATCTGCAGATTTCAGGAGCATTATGAAATGAAATCCTGTTTTTCAAAACAAAAGAAAGGTCTGTATTTTCAGATATAACATGAGCGCTAGCTTATCTTTTCTGCCCATCTCAGTTCTGGGTACTTTTACACTAGCTTAATCACCTTTGAAGTTGATATGATCATATTATAATTAGAGGCTGTCAAAGTAAAGAACAAAGTAAATCCTGCTTTATATCTGTCATTAATAGTGTTTATTTCTTGATCCCCAAAGTCACCGTCTCATTTATAATTTATCCTGCAGGCAGCACGTCGTATCGACACAATATGCTCACAGGCTCCCATATGCACAACACGCAATGAGCCTAATGAGGTGACACACGCTCGGAAACTGTGGTAAATATCAGAACTTACACTTTTCTCCCATCCAACACATTACAGCTTTTCCTGCAAGCTGCAGATTTCACCCTTCTTTGATTCAGCTCCTAAATAGCAAAGCCAATCATTACTTTGACATATGCTCCCATTTATTTATTTATCCGACTTCGTGGCTCCAATATTAGCAGGTTCTGAAAATAGACAGGGAGTTTGCATGGAAATGGAAAATAGCACAATGAGGCGACAGCACACAGCTGCGAGGGAGCGCTGACGTCTGGAAAGGACAGAAATACAGAATCCAAAAACGCTGCAACTTAGTGAAAGCCACGGCTCCCTCTTGTGTGATACATAAATAAATGAGTAGGCCTTTGTATGTGCATGCAAGAAATGATTGCAAAGGACCCATCTGCTATTCTCTTTATCTGCTGGGAATTTCAAACCCCGAACATTGTCTGAACATAACCACGAACAGTGCTTTTTGGAAGCAGTAAAAATTATTCCTCTCCCTTGGCAGGGCTCGGAGATTTCAGCTCAGATAAAACTTCCTGAACAACCAGTGGAATGAGTCTGGCCCCCCCAGGCGCCAGGGGAGATGTTTACAGAGTCTAGTTTGCTAATAAACCGTAACATCACATCTGACTTACAGTTTAACTGAAGTGTTTAAGGACAAAACAGAATGATTTTAGTGCTTCCTTCGATTTAAAACAGGGAAAATTCTGAGTAAAAAAGAAGATACTGTTATAAAGCACGTGGTCTTTACATCGGGCTTCTCTGAATGCATTTGCAGGTCTGAATTACTACAGAGCCAAAGAGAGCTGCGAAGGTAGGACATGTGCGCCACACCTGATGTGCGGCAACTAAATTTAGCTCAGTTCTCCGTGGACTCCTTATTGCACGGACGAGCAACGGCACACTTTGCACAGACAGGCTGCCGAAGGCTGACCAGAGATCCCCCCTCTGAACACCCCCGCAACGCCGTTTTAATCAAAACCCATGTACGTTTGCCCAGATGAAATAAGGTTTCAGAGGAATTTTTGCATGTGAGATGGGTGTTGGGGAATCACAGTGGGTCTCCATGGAAACAGGAGTTGCATACGCATCGTGTGCGCCTCATGAAGGTCTTCATCACCCAGATAAAGGCTTAATTGCAGAAGCATCATCAGTGTCTTGTGTTTGAGCATTGCCCGGGCCTACCTCTTGTTTATTCCGATCTGAATATTTCAGCCCTGTTACAGCACGACTGTAGAGCTGGTGTCAGCAAGGTTACACTGGGAAGCTGACAGAGATTTGTTTACTTATTTCATCATACACACATTTTTATCCCAACAGTAAATGAATGATTTATTGCATCTCTCTGTGCATCTTCATCCTCCTCCATTCTCACATGAATGCGACAGTTTTGCGCAGAGGAGTGCGCGCAGGCCGCTCACACACATGAGCGGGAACATTTACGGCAAAGCTTACGCACCGCTGTCGAGCGTCACTTCGCATTAGACGGAGGCTAATCTGTGTTAAGGAAATAACCATATGTGAGAAAATATCCACCACAGGGGAACACGGGATCACGCGTGAAACCGCTTTGTTGATGAGGAGATCGGGCACACGATTGAAACCGTTACATAAATGATCTCTGAAACAAAGAGACAACTATAAATAAGTAAACAAAAGCTCTTTGTTCTGATGGAGTCAAAAAGCATTGCAAAAAGCTTCTGAAATGACTGGTCGTGTTTATTCTGGGAGGCCTCCCTGAGCGGAACCAGAGCGATGGGAAAAGAGTCCAGGAGGAAGATGGAATGACGACAAACAGAAAACAGAGTCTGACCTTCTATTGTCGAACGTTGCAATGGACAATAGAAGACTGGACAGGTTTCTTTGAAGGGATGAACTAAAAACTTTACTTGGATGATGATGGAGTGTCTGTGTTGAGCCAGACCTCCTGTTTGGTGCAAACTAGGTATATTAGAACGTATAAGAACTCATTCACCTTAAAGTAAAATGATGACCGAGTGGACCACAGCTGGTTCTAAGTCCAAAGAGTCAATCTGTCTGTCTTTATACTGAGCTTACAAAGTCAGGGGAAGTCCCAGTACCCTGCGTTTTCAAATAACCTTTGATTATTTACAGCAGATCCTGGTGCCGTCAGCTTCCCTTTCCCACACCAGCTTTCCAAATGGAGACACACTGGTCAGATGTCACCCAAGCATCAAGTAATGAATGATGTGACAGTTACCGTTTTGTGTCAGTCTTCATCACCCAGCTGACAGTTAGCGAGGGCACGCCTTGTCAAGTAATGCCGCAGCGGTCAACTCTCCAGCTAGCCGAAGCCTGGCCATGTGTGTCGACATCAGGAAAGGCCTCAATAATAATAAAGGATCTGCACTGAAAAACTGCAGTTTCAGACACGGATTGAAAAGTGATAAAAAGTGAGCCTTTGCTGATGATTATGAGAGCAACACATAGCTGTGAATTGTGTTATTTTACATCGTGTGTAGCTTCCTCATTCAAACATATTGTATTATAATTATTCCGTGTACAGTCCCTAGCCCCGGAGCTTTATTTTCAATTGTATCAGCCTGCTAATAGCAAAACTGCTACATGCAGTTGATAAAGAATCTCCCTGGGGTTTGTACAGTAACGCAGCGTCTTAATATGAAATACCCATCAAACTTCTCCTCCCTCACTTCTGAGAGTTGCTCCTCTTCCTCTGCCAAGCCACACATCATTGT
This sequence comes from Pao palembangensis, assembly GCA_015343265.1. Classification (NCBI taxonomy): domain Eukaryota; kingdom Metazoa; phylum Chordata; class Actinopteri; order Tetraodontiformes; family Tetraodontidae; genus Pao; species Pao palembangensis. Next base: position 17,115,943 of record CM027084.1, read on the forward strand.
TTTGACTCACTTGGGCTTTGATTGGACTGCTGATCGCTGCATAATTATGTGTATTCCTGTTTATAGTTTTCTTTGTTTGCGCTCAAAGTCAGTCTCATGCAGTCGGGTGTGAGGCCAACGCAAAAATTGAATTGAAAATACTGAATCTGTCTAATAACTACATTTGCAGATGGTTTTCACGACATCAATAGATTCATGAACCGCACCTACATAAATCCCTAATGAGTCATTGCAAGGGCTATCCTGTTTATTCAGTTTTAACATATATCATTAGGTTGAATGTGTGAAATCTACTTTGTAAAATAAAAGATCTTACCCAGAGTGGGTGTCGCACAGCTGAATGTCATACAGTCTCACGCACGCTCAGGCTCTGCAATTTCACAGAAAAGCTCATAAAGCGGGAGGTCATCAAGGTAAGCGCATACACACTAGAGACTGCTGGTCCGTTTGCCTGGAAACACAAGCCTTCATTACACAACTCATGCACATTTCATCATCATTGCTCGCAGGTTCAGGCGTGTCCTTTTTACTGCCGCAACAGCAACAAAGCAGATGCTATCAACTCTGAGGTGGAGAAAGAACATTTACTTTTTCATGAACAAACACAGCAGCTGGCTGCTTCAGCTATGGAGGAAAAGGTAACACCATCTCACACACCCTTAAAAATTGTTGGGGTTCAGGGAAAACTAATGGGCTTTAAAACTCTCTTGTATCTGATACATGGTTCTGATGCAGGGCATCATTATTCAAAGTGTGCATTAAATAGAACTGATGAATTCCTTTTGTCCAGACTCAAAAGGGGTTCCACAAGGCTGTGCCCAAGGATGCCTTCTTTGTGGGAAATGATATGATGTCTGTGGTTGCTGGCTGGAGCATATCACGTAACTTTAAAATGTTTTCCTCTAATTCTAAGCAAATTTGGCATGTGAATAAATTTACATCTGCCTTTCTCCAAAGCCAAAACTATAAAGTCGAACAGTCCCAGAAATAAACACAAAAGGTGGCAAAAATATCGAAATAGTCATAGCTTATAAATATCACAGGAATTGATGAGGATGTCATGAAGTTGAATCCAAGACAAAAGATCAAATATTTCCATTTTCATTTCCTGGAAAGACCGAATGTCACAAATACTGTTTTGTATTTTGTCATTAATCTCAGCGCTTAAAATATCCACTGTTATTTCCTGTAATTAGAAAATCCTCTTATTTTATTATGTTTTATTCAAGTTATCAAATATGTTATCATATATCATTATTCTCAGTGTTTAAAATATCCACTGTTATATCCTCTAATTAAAAAATCCCCTTATTTTATTATGTTTTATTCAAGTTATCATACACTGTATGTATTTCATATTTTAAAAGCAGGAAAAGGTTCAAACCTTTACCACTGATCTGGTGCTATACTGGTGACATCATTGTCATGTGACCAAATTGGTCATCTACACTTGTTGACCTGGGTAAAAAAAAACAAAAAAGAAAGAAAAACATTTTACACAAACTCATCCAAGCTTTTCAGAATTTACTTCACATTTTCCTTTTTTGTGAGTCTTCTTTGGAAAGAACTGAATGTGAACTTGTGCTGTTGTATTTCTGCAAAGCTTTGCTGGCTTCATCAGTGACAGCGAAATCTGACAGGAGACATTTGAGAAGGCTACAAGATCCAGGATGAGGAGTATTAAATGGAGTCATACTGTAGGTGACACTGATGAGCTGATGAAACTACATTAGACTGACAGGAAGTAAATCACAGGAGGGCATCTCAATTTAAAGCCCAATCTAATCTTAAGGCTTTTAAGACGCACAACGGAGCCAACTAGAGGACATAAAACCCCACCGTTCTGATTGTGATCACAGTAATCTGTGCCCTCTGATACTTAATCAAAACTTTCCGATGGGAGTTAAGGATCTCAGAAGGCTGCTCTTTTACAGGTGAAGCCTGAGGCGCTTTGAATGATCAGGTCAGCGTGATTTTATCTCTGCTGCTGAACACAAGGAACACGAGCTGCCTGTCTACCTACCTCGGGCTGAGTCATGCACTCCCCTATCTTTAACAAACACACTTGCTTATCCATTTGCATAAATGCGCGTGTGTCGATTGTAGCACAAGTTAGCGCACACATCCGCTTGCTCTGCCTCTGAGGCACACACTTCCCCTTTAAGGCCGCTCTCTGTTTTTCATCTCGTGCGGTCACATTTGCAACAAGGCTCGTCCTCCATGGTTTAACGTTTAGACTCAGGAAAACACACAGGTTGTGTAGAAGAAAGAGACCACAGAACCTCATCAGGTGACCAGCATGTGCTGACCCGCAGCCTTATACGTGCACGGGTACAGGCTCCTACAAGCTTAGTGCAGTTAGCATATCATTCTCCCCCGTTCTGTGACACAAACCAGCGTAAGAAGGAAAAAAACTTTCATTCTTCTATTCGAGCTTTAAATAAGTCTTTACCTATTGCAAATACTCTCTCAGATCTTTCTGGAAATGCAGATGTTCCAGTCCAGCTGGGTCACGCTTACATGCTTTAAACGTGCTGGGAGCCGCCCACATGCGGCGACGCTGACGCTCCTGCTCCAGGGCTTCTTTCCCTGGATGTTTAAATGCATCTTTGTGGCAGTTTCCTCCGTCTGAACTTGGCACAGCTGTAAGCAAAAATGCTTTAATTGATTTGGAAGCGGGAGCTGCTGGGATCGCCTGTCACTGCTGAAACATGCTTGACACGCAGAAATCATGCGAGCTTATTACTACATCAAAGGAGGCGACCACCTAACTGGCACGTTTGATAACATGGCATATTTTATTTCAAATAAGGAAAATTAATTTTGTGCATGTGTCCAGATTCTGTGGTTATGGGGTGGGGGGGGGAAGGGGGGCAGAGCAATAACCACAGCTGATCTTTCCTGACACAAAGATGGGGTTGATTTATGTGTCGCAGTTATTAATTACTGGAGCTTTATGTGTGTGCGTGAGTGACATATGCTCACTGTACTAGTGTCCCCGCCTGCTCCCCGCAGCCCTGCGAGCAGACGGGCTCTAGCACTGCATGAGGTTCGGTTCTGGGCTAAAGAAACTGCTTACAAACAGAAAAACCAATTACTGTGCACGGTATCATGAAGCACAATGGGCCTGCTGTGGCTGAAAAGAGTCTGGATGAAAGACTTGTAAGTTTGCTTTTGGTATAACCTGCATTCTAGCCCTCTGCAGCTTCTTTTAAACCAATTATCAGCATGGCCTTTAAAGCAGCTAATGGTGACATGCTGTGATAAAACTCAGTTTTAGGCCCTCGCTTATCCAGGGATAATTATAAAATACTGTTCAGAATTTGTTGTGCCTGTAAAATAGGGCAAGTCTCCATAGCTTACGACATTTACACTCAGAACACTTTTAACCATGAGGAAAACAGAAATTCTTTGTATTATTATTATAAATTTTGCAGAGTTAAATCCACACATTACCTCAGGTAAAACTTCTGCAGCGAATAAATGAACTCAAAGTTCACTCTAAGATGGTTGCACGCTGTATGTAATTAGGCAGAGACTGGCAGATAATGAATAAGTGAAAAGGATCATAGGACCTCTCATTACCTTCATTACAAATGACTGAGCCTGCCGGTGCTCAGGACCGGAGAAGAATTGACGTGCCGGCACAAAGACGTGGACCAGACCATCTCTGTGCCCCCGAGGTCTACTCTGCTACACTGGAAGATCTTGATGATGTGTGACAGCTCCGCTCACCTTACTTTCACATTAACCAGCAGATCAGACAGAGAGAAGACGCCTGAGTGGGACAGACGTGCAAAGACACGTCTGTGGAAAGTCAAAAATGTGCACTTTCATCATTTGGCCACGACGAAACAATCAAAGAGATGATTATTGTGATTAAAGTATGGACTTTTGTTCAAGTTTGACCAGAATTTTGTATTCAGATTTTTGGAGACAATTTCTAGTTGTTTGTTGACAGTAAAATTTGCTTGGAGATTATTATCAAACTCTGTGTCAAACTCTGTCTAATCCATCCTAAATTCACAGAACCAGTTAGAATGAATACATTCTTAGACCTGGCTGTAAATAGAATCTACCAGAAATGAACATCAGTCATAACTGGGTTGTATTTTCTTTTCTTTTACTACTTACTACTCTCAAGGAGTTGGTTTCCATGGTAGCCGCAGGATGGTATAAATGGGGGATGGTCATCAGCTTTTCTAGTTGAAATGATTATGCATACATCAAACATCAAGTCGAGAGATTTGCAGCTGCTGAAATGCGTCCTATTTAGTCCTATTTAGGGTCCTGACTGTGAGAAGCAGGAGGTCAGAGGTCACCAATCCATTGCACTCACACCTCAGGGCGACTCAGATTTTTTCAGCTTAACGTGCACATTGTTGGACGGTGGGTATGTATGGTCTCGAGTCCAGAACCGAATCCACAATAATAGCCACTACCCTAACCACTGCACCACTACTGCCACCGCACGGTGTTTGTCAGCTAATTAGCAACATGAGTCAGTGTGACAGGAGTTGAGGGAGCGCCTCACGTGCAGAGAACGGTTGATGTGAGCTGATGAGCAGTGAAAAAGAGGCACCGTGACAGCAGCTAAACCACTGTTAATGAAGACACCAGCTGATTGCAGCGTAGCTATTGTTGTTGTGGGAGCGACAGCGATCAAATCTGGCATGAATTCATTGCTCAGGCTGAGGAACGAAGACATTTGCATCTTGTTGACATTGCACAAGTGCAAAGGCAAACTATGCAGAAACAGCAAACACAGACTGTCTCTGTTTTTAGACAGATCTAAACTTTCTTTTTTAACTTTTGTCTATTGAATTTCAATGTACTTTTGCACAAAGGCAAACGCAATAATCCGGTACGGCTGGAGCAGCTAAAAGCCTTTATTCCTTTTAATTTCTGTTGTGTTTGTGTTTCTATCATGAGTGTCAGTGTGACAGACAGCCTGGTGATACATAAACATCCTCACATACAGGAATAATAAAGTGAGACTGAAAAGACCGCTGTAATAAAAAGCAATTAAAAAAAATCACATAAGTACATTAGATTGTGCAGGGAAAGAAAATGCTAAACACAGTGTATTCCTGCAGCAGCAGACTCGGGCTCCTCTTCCAGCATCTGTTTGTATCACTGTGTTGTGTTTCAGCAGTTAAAGTCCAACTGACCGTGACATTTCTCCCCTTTCTGTCCTCCAGACACACGACCTTGACGTGAGCAGAGCTTGAGGTAAGCCTCTACTACCAGGGGCTGATCTATTGGCTGATTAGCAGTTGCATGGTGTGCTGATAGAGCTCCCCGAGTACCGCAGAGCCAAATGTGTTGCCCTATTCTGAGATACCAACGAACCAATGTTTCGGGAGCTGCTGACATTTTTCTCGCTCTGATCCCCCACCTAAGAGGCTTCTCCTCTGCAACAGCCAGGATCAAAACCAGATAACATCAAGAAGTGCAGACTGTTGAACGGCTTAACCATGCTTTTCTCATTCCCCTCCATCCAGAGAAGTTCACGCCAACAACTCCAGTCAGAAAATTACGGCTGTGCTGAATTGCTGCTCTGGCTGGTGTGTAGAGCCAGTTAGCACAATGGGTGCCGCTTGGCTCTGATTGCACATTCCAGGGCATCATCTGCAAGCCAAAAGAGGAGACGAGCACGGCAACTCCCACTGCATTTGTGTGTTTCATCAGTTATTCACACTGTCAGTGTCACAGGGATTTCTTTGAAATCACGTTCCAATGATTTATTAAAGAGAATTTGTGAATGATCAAATATAAATGATAACAGTTGTGGTAGTCAGGATTATCTGTGGGGCGTGCACCACAGGAGGCGGCGGCTGCATGGTACATACTCATACGGCCCTCTAAAGCATCAACAATGCGTTGGTTCATTTTATCGGCTCTGGAAGTGCGTTGGACTTAATCCCCGCCCCCCAAAATAAATAAATAAATAAAGTAATCCACTTCTTGTTTGTCAGTAAGATGGAGATGTCTTTGCTGTCTTGTTAGGACGCGTGGTCTCTGGAGGATTGGAGGAAAGAAATGACGAGGAAAAAAAGCTCAATCAAGAGACATCAAATTCAGCGCCTTGTTCATGCACACACTGGCTCAATGGAGTTTAAGCAACAAAACCAATGACAACAAAAGCATTGATTTCATTTTGACACATGAATCGATATGCACTTCTTTGTGCTGACAGTCATCATCTTCTGTGTTTTTGGGGCCTATTCTCTGTCAGGGGAGATGCAGAATGCTACATGGCTGAAGGCAGCTGCAACACACACACACAAATACATGGGTTTTCCTACATATCGTAGCAGCACACGCGCAAATAAGTCATCATTGTTGTGCTCCTTGTTGCAGGAACGTGATGGTAAAAGGCAGAGAATAATAGGAGCTATGGGTTTGTTGAGTAGTCCCTTGACAGAGGCTGAACAGGCTATTACTTCATATTGCACCATTTAGGCTGTTTTTATTTTGGACTCAGGCTACTTCTACAAGTCGCTGTGGTCTCTGGGGATAATGATCAGGCCTTGAGAAGAAAAGGCAGACAGCTTTTAATAGTTTAGAGGGCATTATTAAGCCCGTGTCTCGGGGCACAGGAGTTTAAAAAGAAAGAAAGAAAAAAGATAATTAGAGCTTATTTGTGTGACAGTGTGGCTGTCACCCGCACTGATAGCGGCTCTGACGGCTACCGAATGCTGCTATACTAGGTTACAGCCTGAAATATCACCTTTACTCCCAACCTCTGTCCAATCATTGAAGGCATCTTTCCCTTCAGTTTCCTGCTCAAAAAAAAAAAAAAAATCAACCACCCTCCGGAGTCCGAGGAGAATCACCTCAATCTTCAAAGTGTGAAGAGGGGAGCAGAAATCTGGAGTTTCCAAGTCTCAGATCTTTACTTTTGTGGTGCAATAACATGATCTAAAGGGCAGTGACTCAACCTTATGGCGTGTTCACCTGTTGCAAATGTATTGCCGCTTCTTCCAGATAACAACAGCGCCCTCTAGTGCTGACAGAGGGCACAGACACAGGTTGTGTCAGCTAGAACTAGAAGTATCACAGGCAGAACATGGCCATCAGGGGACTGAGAAGTTTGAGATACAAGCAAAGAGATGAGGCACAGGGTGACTCATATTTCAGGAGAGCTCTTACATAACTGATGCAAATGGAAGTTTAACTGTCTTTCTCTCTCCTGCAAGTTACCATCACAACAGTTGGTACGGATCATCCTAGAATCACTTCCGCCATGCTTGACATCTGCGTCCTGTGTGGTTAAACTGGAGTCTCTGCTTTGGGTAAGAGTGAGAAAAGGTTGAACACAGGAATCTTGGGCCAGAATCCAAGTCACAAATAAATGTCCGATTAAAACTCTTTCTGAAGGCATTCGGTTTTATCTTCTGATTGCACGTAACACACATTTACTGCAGTCCTGAGAGCATAAAACCTCTGACCGAGTTTATGGTTTCTGAATGTTCATAATGCTCAGCTTGTCACTGGCTCACTGTCAAGGGTTGTTAAAATCGTTATTGTTTATCTTCTGTCCATCTCTGCAGTGGTTTTTACAGCATTTTACTGCATTTAAAAGGAGTACACTGCAGCTCCAGTGACCCAAAATGGAAGGTAATATCAACATTGGCAGGATTATAATTGTAGGTATGTCAGTAAACTAGACAGACCACATATCCTGTTCTTTTACCTAAGTGACCTGCTTTAACTTCTGCTAAGCTCCAACCATGCCTTTAGTTTCAGACACACCTAAGACGCTGTATGTGAACTTGTAGTAGAATCACTGGGATAACGATATAACAATAATCCACTGTCTCCTGGGGACAGAGCATCAAGCTGAAGCCAGACCAGATGTGGAAGGACACCAGAGCATTAGAGATACAAAAGCCTAAAGCATCCAGTCACATGTTGGTACACTAAGGTCTCACCCCTTAGAGTTTTAAAAACTTAAAAATTTAAGAACTGGGATTGAACTATGATCTATAAGATTATCTGGACTTCATTCACAGAATGAGAGCTGACTATGTTTCTCCAACATAATCTTCATTTTAGGATGAAGACAACATCATCCTAAAACCTGATGCCGGGCACAGTTTGTTCTGGACTCAGTGGCGCAGACACAAGCATTGATTTGCCTCTTGAGTCCAAAGTTTCCTTGTTTGCTCACACAGCCATTGCCATGGAAACACAGGGGAACCTGATCACAGTAAAATTAAGAGTAAGGCTCTGAGAGGAACCGAAGATGCACTCTCCCTCTTTGGTGCCATCTTTGTGGGGACATAATAAACATGAAACATTACCCAGCTCCCTACCTTAACATTCCAACTAACTTCCTCACCCAAACCCTATGTGTGTTTAATCCTCTCGGCTCTTCTTTTTCCTCCCTTGGTTGTTGGGCTTTTAACTGATGCTGTGTTTTCACCTCATTTGTCACACAGAGTAAGGGTCTCTAAGGGTCTTTAAAGGTCCAATGTGAGATCCGTTAGCACCAGTTAGCTATGATTGGGTTTTGGAGATAAATCCCTCACAAATAGAGCAATTCAATAATTGTTGATGTGTGAATTGTTGATGTGTGAATGCGTGGATGCATGTGATACACACACACACACACACACACACGCACACGCGTGACATGTGTGTACGTGAGTTACCTCAGACTTAGCTGACATTCAGCTAGACAGTCAGCCTGCTAAACCACAGAACACTTCCTGTATGATTCACAGCTGCACTGCGCTAAAGCGAACAGTTTCAAACACATTTACCACATTTTCTGACCACATTCCAGACTTAGCTGCTTCTGCACACATACTGACGCACACAGAGCGCTCCAACTCTTTCTCATCAAAGAAGCAGTATCACACAACCTGGCGTGTTTTCTACATGAAAAGGAATATGTCACAGTATGTTGCTTTGTAGGTGTAAAGCTAGAGTTGATCTGCCGCCTAGCTCAAGCTGTCCACTGCAGGCAGTAAGAAGCTTGCGATTATGCAAATAAGTTTTAGCCGGAAAATGAAAAGTGTCTATTTATTTCAAATGTTAATGAGCGCCTAAAATCCAAAAAGTCCATGATAATAAGACAAAGAAATCCCTCTCAGATGTACAGCAGATATTTAAACAACAGTTAATGTTAATTTGTTAAAATATGTGTGATTTCACGATTATAACGACTCAAGTACAGCGCACGATTCAAAAAGAGGTGGATTTTCTGTGTCTGCTTCATTCCTCCATGCAGGATTTGGTACTCATAGACACTTTTTCTGTCCAAAGGAATTTTTCTGTCGTCTTTCCTGTCTTCATCTGACACATCTTCAAGATCAGCACAAATATGACAGTAAGAAGGCAGATGACCATGACCAAAGTAATTATGATCCATGTGACAGGGTTGCGTTGAGAAGTGGCTTCTGCATCTCCTGCATGAACAAACAAACAAACAAAGACATTACACATTACTTCACCCCAGCCACATAACTGTATTCAAAGAGGGGCTGACCTGATGAAAAGACATTAACGGTCAAATATCCGGACATTTGTGTTGCGACCTTCCTCCAGCCATGAGACAGAGTTAGAATCCACTCCTCTACCTCACAGAAATACACGCCGGTATCTGCAAGAGCCGGCTTTGACACCGTCAGGCTGTAGTTGTTATGCAGCGGGTGGCTAAATCGCAGCTGATCGCTTCTCTCAAACGCTTGCAGAGTGGAGTTCCGGTAAGATGCAAATATGAGACGATGATTTCCTGTTAACACTTCCTGCTGGAACCACATGACCTGGAACTCAGAATCCTCGCTGGACTGTCGTGTGATGTGACAGAGAACTGTGAACTCCTGGGATGTGCTCACGTTCACCTCCGCATCTTTCTGCACAAGGACAAGGTTGTTTCCTGTCAGAAAGCACACATAAGTAAATAAAAGAATTCGATTATTGGTGAGAGAAGTGGTTAGTAGAGGGCTGACAAAAAGCTGCATATGTAACTAATTTTGCATAAACATTAAAAATGATTGACTGAGTTATAGATCACAAGCCTCACAAGCTGTGAGAGCGCAGCCGCTTGGTACCTGGAGCGTTTACAGTGAGCGTGATGGGGCTGGAGCTCTCTGAGGCCTTTTGCTGCCACTGGCCTTCGCGATCCAACTGGAATAGCTCAATCTGGCACTTGTATGTCCCACTATCTTCCTCCTGAGCCTTTTCAATCCCAAGATAAGAGCTCGTCTGAGCGGGCCTGGAGAGACGGAGCCGCTGCTGCAGGCCACGGAGGCCTGGATGCGCTGGGTAGCTCAGCAGACCTGTATGATCGAGCTGCACCAGAACGTCCGTGCTGGAAAGATTATTGCCTGTGTAGAGCCAAGAAACTTTGTAGAAATGCGAAGGACTGGGTGCGCCAGAGACAATGTCGCACCGAAGCTCGACGTCCTCTCCCTCATCTGCAAACAGCGACTGCTCTTTTGGATTCACGTGAAGGTCGTTTTCTGGATAGTTAAAGAGGGGCAAGAAGGAAAAGCAATCAAATTATTCAGGTTGTAAAATAACCTGTGGCTGACACCACATAAGTGCCAGCACTTATGTAATTAAACATACCGGGCTCAGTAAGTGTCAGCATGATCGTTCTAGACAAAGGCGGGAGTGGGTACCAATGGTTCTGAGGGTCTTGTAGCCATTCCACAACCTCACATATGTAGGAGCCTCCATCTGATATCTGAGCATGGTGAATAAACAACTCAAAGACAGGCCCCTCAGAGCGCATAATGCTGATTCGCCGCCTGCTGATCGGCTCCAACTGGGGTCCAAACGTCACAAGAGCATCCCGGTCCGAGCTGATGATGGTCTTATTTTCATCCTCTTTCTGGAGCTGCCAGGTGACAGCGTAGCGCGAGGATGGAGACGTTTTTTGCAGAACTGAGCATTTTATTTCAATGTCGGTGTTGATGTTCCCCTTCAAGGTCCGGGCGGAGGTCAGCACAAGTCTGCTCACTGTAGCGGGACAGCAGAGACAGCTTAATGAGGACAGACAGACTTAGGTTTCTGCACGGTGACTTGTGGCGTGAATAAGATACATTAGCTCATGCTCAGCTGTGCAACCTGTTTGGCACATTTATCACTCATTACATATGCCAAATATTCACATTTACATACATTTACAGTACACACATTTTAATTTTGTCCTTTGCTACTACCATCATAATATATTAAAATTTGAATGACCTGGGCTCTCCACAATGACAGCCACCTGGTTCGATTCAGGCATCTTGTGGTACACTTCGTTGTGGAAAACAGATACGCTGCACTGGTAGCTCCCTGCCTCCGTGTGGCTGGCCCCATTGATGAGGAGATAGTGGAGGACTTGGTTCCTTTTGCTCTCTACTTTAAGCTGGTAGCGATGCTGGACTGCGGACCAACTGATGGAACCATTGGAGTATACTGTGACGATGGTATCCAGGGAGGAGTCAGCATGCTGCAGGGTCCAGCTCAGAGACATTGGTACGTTCATGTCTTTCACCTGACATATCAGCTCCACCATTTCCCCCACCGTCACTCTGTTGTTTCGACCAATAAGCCTGAGCTTCAGGAATGACCCTGAAACAGATGAGCAGATTGAGACGAAGCACCGACGAACCGCCTGACAGACACATGAAATATGCAAGAGGCCACATGAATTATTCTGGAGTGATTTGTTCTACACAGATGGAGTCAGAGCTCACCTGTAGGAGCCACCGTCACAGTGGACTGGGTGATTGTCTTGTTGTTGGTCTTCCACGCAGACACAACACACAGGTAAACTCCAGCATCAGAGGGCATTACCTTGTCGAGTTCTAGCGCGAACGTGTCCGTTGCCGGACGCGCTGCGCTGACATGGCGGCTCACAAACTCTGGCCCTTTCTCCGTGACGCCGTGCTGATTCTGACTGATCACAGTGGTGAAAGCGGCGCCAGATGTAGCCTTGCGTTGCCAGGTAACAGAGAGCTGACCTTGGCCTCCATTGACTTTGCACTTGAGGCTCAGACTGTCGCCTTCTTTGACAGTCACAGAGTTTTGCATCTCCAGAGAGAATACACCCTCTGCCAGAGCACAAGGAGACAGAATGGCCTTAAAAGGACGGCAGCTTCAACAGTTACAAATATATCACATACACTTTATTTTGAAGAGCAAAACTTTAGAATCTAGTCTAGTCTAGGAGTAAAAAGTAATACTTTTATGAGGTTTTGATTTAACAAAAAAATCCCTCCAGGAAAAAGGATCTTGAAACTCAAGACGGACAAATTTTTGTTGCTATTTTTCTTAAAAGAGAACAAAGAAAAGTTACGACCTTCATCGTCTTATTTTGCTATATGACGAAATATTTTCATTTTAAAGATTGTTTACCTCAAAAAGGGATAAAAGGAAAAGGTGATACCAGGAAAAATCTGATACAGACATTAGGTAACAGGCATGCCCCACAGAGAAGTACAGCTAAATATAGCATAAATAAAAGAGTAGAAGATTATTTTTTTGGAAAGGTGCCGCATTAATTTATGTAACTGAGCAAATGTTAGATTTATCACACATGTAAGAAACTTTCTGAAAATAATCAATGAAATAAAAGTTTGTCTGACCTGACGCTGAGATCTTGATGTAGACAGGATCAGAGTTGCGAACTGCTACCTGCATGAACCCACCATCCTGGCCCCTGACCTCAGGCCACACTTTGCACATGTACTCTCCCTGGTCCTCAGTCCTGATAGACTGCAGTATGAGGCTGTAATCTCTAACTCCTTTCCGGATGGCCTGAAGCTCTCTGCCGTCCGCTCTGGCGCTGTACTCGGACCCCACAGACACGATGCCTGAAGGACCAATGCGGGCCAGCTCAACACTACCCCTGAACCAGGCGACGGTGAAGAACTTTTCCTCTAAGTTCTGAGTGTCTAGACTGCAGGAAAGAGATAGTTCCTGTCCTTGCTGCAGAACTCTGGGCTGTGCTGACATTGTCACCACCAGCGATGATGTCACTGGCAGCACCTCTGTTGCAGATAAAGGCAAGGAAACCAGAGTTAGACAAACAGGAACCCGTGATGGAGGACCAGAGATCAACTGACTGCATCTGCGTCTCACCTCTGGCCTTAACACCCAGAGTGATTCTCTCAGCCTCCTTCTGCGTGATAGAGTACCAGGAACGGTCCGGGTCTTGAATCCACTCCTGTGCTTGACAGTAGATCTTTCCTTGGTCTGGCCGCTCTAGCTTAACAAATTTAAGCTTGTATGTGCCCTCTCCCACCTTATCTAGTCTAATCAGTCCGTCGTGGTAACGCTCTTCAAACCCCTGGCCTGGGATCAGCGTTAAATCTCTGTCCAGGGAAATGATTGGACGGGGGTTGTCCTCGCCACTCTTCTGAAGGTACCAGGTGAGGGATACATGGGTGTGCTGGACAGTGTTGCTGGAAGCTCGACATGTAAGAGTGAGAGCGTCACCCTCATCGTAGTTCAGCGAGGTAGGACCAGGCGATGAAACAGTCAGAGTGTCGTCAATCACTACAGGATCACATCGGACACAATCAAGCTCCTAGCACCCCTCAACTCATGTTCTTCTCAATCAAAGTAAAAAGAGCAGATTACCTCTCACCGTTGTCTTGGCATTGTAGATTCCGTTATAAACAGTATCTGCATTCTTGACATGGCATTCAAATTCTCCTTCATCGCTCTTCTGCAGGCTCTGGATCTTTAAGACAGCCGAGTTGGGAGTCACATGTGTGAGAGTGATCTCCTGGTTCCTCACGCGCTGCGAATACACGGCATAGCTGAAAAACCTGTCGTGGGTGCTGATGATGTTGATTTCATTTGGATTCCCTGGCATCATAATACGGAATTCAAATTCTTTGTCAATGTGCTTGTTGGAAAAGCCGCTGGTGTTGCAGGAAATGGAGAGCAGAGAGCCCACCACGCGATACAGAGGCCCAGCCGGTGTTTCAGTGTTGACTCTGGCTTCTCCTGAGTGAAGAGACACAGATGTGGGCTTGTTAGCTTTAAAGGATTTCAGGGTTTCATTGAAGACATTGAGGATCTATCTACCTGCCATTGATTTTCATACAAAATAAAAAATAGGATTAAAATAGCATGAAGTAATATTTAAACAAATATTGGTTCTCTGGAAGGAAGGAAGGAAGTGTCAGCTGTTACTCACCACAGTGCAAATATAGCTCAAGGAAAAAGAGCAAAAAGCCAAAGGATTTCAGTGACCAGTTCATCTTGAACACTCTTCAGAAGTGCCACTGCTGACACTGGCTGTGGCTAAGTCATGTTTCTGTGTTCTGAAACTGTCAAGTGATAATGCTTCCTGTTAGGTAGGTTAATGCATGAGGATGTTTGATTTTTTTTTTTTCTCGCTGTTTTGTGTGAGTAGTTATATTGTAGCTTTTATTTACTTATTAATTCCATTTTTTGATAAAAAAAAATAAACCTTGCTCTTTCCACGAGTTGGGAAGGGTGAGTTTTTATTTTTAATTTTATTTTATTTCTATGAGATAGTTCTCTTTTACATGTTGTAGGTAATCTTTTGTATACATAAGAAAATCATAGAGTAGTGAGAGATAAGAGCCATGCAGGGTTAAATTGTGTTGCTAGGAAACCAATTTCTACAAGCACTAAAACGTCTCATTCTCGTTGTGCATAAATGTAACAAATTAATAATGAGGCACTGGTGTCCCCTAGTGGAAAAGAAGTGAGCAGCAGGTCTACAGCGGCAGGTTCCATCTCCACAGGAGCGTCAGCTGTGCTTTTATTAATAATTAAGTAGTATCAAAACTGAACTTTATAGAGGTCATGAATTTAATACATTTGGTTAACTTGAAATGTGTGGGTGAAATGCGTGAAATCACAAAAATAAATAAGTGACAAAAATGGTGAGGGACAGAAACTTGAAAGTTTATTGGTATTGCATACAACGTCATAATTTCTCGTAATTTCTCACACACGCTTTTTTTTTTTAATAGTTTACAAGCACACCCACTTCCAAAAAAACTTTTTTATAGAAAATATTGGGGTTATTCTATCTAGGATATTAATTAATCTACCTTTCTTACATTTAGTTTATGTAAATATATTTAGAACTAGTTTTAAATTTTAATTCCTTTAGTATTTTTCAGTATATTTTCAAATGAAAGACGCTGAGTCTGTCCTACCACCGGGGACGGTGCAGAGCGGCAGTCTTCCACTTTTTGGTGGCTCTGGTGTCAGAACACAGAAACCTTCCTAATGTTACTTTTAAATCATTAAGACACATCAAATGTTTATTTAGTAATGTGCATTTATTACTTTAGAATGCAATATTTTCACCAAATGCACCATACACCAAATAATGACAAACTAATTAAAAAAACAAAAAAATCACATTTTGCACAAATATTTATCCTGATTTTAGTGACGAATGCATTTGACTTTTAAATAGAAACTTTAAACTTTAAATAGAAAAAGCAACATTTACTCCTCTTGGTGAATGATCTAGAAACTTCAAAGGACAGAGCGTCATGAGATTTTCATTGGCATAAATAAGTCAGTGCTTACTCACCATACAGTTGCTACTTCCTTAAAAATAATAGCAGCTCAAGATGAGAAGCTGATGGGGAATTCTTGTCATTTTTATTGTTTATATTTTTTACAATGTGCATCTTGAGTATATGTATATGTCTTTACAGCAACGTGGTGCTTCAAATAGTATTATTATTATTATTATTATTGTTGTTGTTGTTGTTGTTGTTGTATTATCAGAAAAAAAACTCTGGACACTGTAAACAATCTGAATTAAACTATAACTTCAGATTTTAATCTTTACGATGGAATTAATCAGAACCTGCAACAATACTGAGAATGTACTTGTGTCTTTTTTTAAATTACACACTATTATAAAAGTGTCATTAGGGTGTATTAGTAAGTAAGGCTGCTGTTCTAAGAAGGAAAATTGAGCAACTTTGGAAGAACAAGACAAAGGCCCAGAAGAGGAAGTTGAGAAAGAAGCAGTGCAGCGTGTACGTATAGTCCTCAGAATAGGAAGTGTGAAGAAGACAGGAAAAAACATCCACATCTTAGCGCGCCTCAGCTGTCGCATACGTAAACCGCACTACTAGTTTTTCACCAGTGCAGGTGCAAAGTGTGCTGAATGTGCTGTAAGATATGACAACTTCTCTGGAGGGAACTACAGACTGTCCTCTGAGTGCCCACGCAGGAGCCTCCAGTCCTGAGCAGGACAAGGAGAATCTGAACGACTTAAATGAGCTATACTGGGAAGATGGAGGTCTGCCGGCGGACCTTCAGAAGGGGATGGAGACCCTGCGGGAGAGGCGAAAGCTCACCGACGTGGTTCTGTGTGTTCAGGGTCACGACTTCCCCTGCCACAGAGTCGTACTCGCAGCTGCCAGTCAGTACTTCAGGTAGAAGCCGTGACTTTTAGGTTTCATTGTGGTTCTGCTGTTCTGCTGTAGTGATGTTGTACTTCTGTTCCTAGGGCGATGTTCTGTAATGGTCTGAGGGAGAGTCACGAGGAGCATGTGGAAATAAAAGGGTTGGACAGTGAGACAATGTCAGTGCTGCTGGACTACACCTACACCAGCCGAGCCCACCTCTCACACTCAAATGTCCAGAGAATCCTTGAAGCTGCCAGCCAGTTTCAGGTACACTTAAAGAGAAAATTGCACTTTTCTGTATATACTTGTCTATAAAATGAGACTTTTCCCCCAACACTGACTTAAAATATCTGATTTGTGTTTATTTAAAAAAAAAGGTTTTATGTATAATTTAAGCCTAAAGTTCAGGAGCCTTCAAAACCTTTAAAAGCACAATTCGCTGCAACATTTGACCTGAAATATTCCAAAACTGTTGTTATAGTTAATCACAATTGTTACTCGTCACATCCTAATGGTCCCTTTGTGTAGAATTATAATTAAAAGTTTCTACTTGATATTATTGTGCTGCACAGAAGAAATTGCTGTGAAGCAGAAGTGAAAGTAAGCTAGTTGTTTACGTTCCAAGTTGTTTACCGGACAGCAGCAACACAGATGTTCTTCCTAATTCATCATCATTCAAACAAAGAACATCTTTGAATATTATTTTCTTTAATGAGGTGTTTGTGGGTTCAAATAGTTTGATGATCGGGCACAATTTGCAGGAAAATGGGAAATAATGACTGTACAACAAACATATTATTTTCATCAAAGTGATATTTCCTGGTCTACACTTGTCTCCTGCAGTTCTTGCGTGTGGTCGATGCATGCGCCGAATTCCTCAGCAAGTCTCTCCATCTTGAATGCTGCATTGGGATCCTGAACCTTGCTGACAGCCACGTCCTGACCAGCCTGAAGACCGGGGCTCAGGACTACATCGTGTCCCAGTTCTCGCAGGTGGTTCAGCAGAGGGACTTCCTGGAGCTTCCGGCAGACTCGCTGGAGAGTGTCCTGCAGAGGGACGACCTTGACGCCAGCTGTGAGGAGTGTGTGTTTGAGGCTCTGACCAGCTGGGTGAGGGCCCGGCAAGATGAGCGCTTTCCTCTACTGGCCAGGTTACTGTCACACGTGCGACTGCCACTGCTGGAGCCTGCCTACTTTGTGGAAAAAGTGGAGGCAGATGAACTGATTCGCAGCTGCGCTGAGGCTTTTCCTTTATTACAAGAGGTCCGCCGCTACCACCTCACAGGAACGGCGGTCAGTATGCACAAAAGTTTTGACTGATGCCATCATGATGTGAGAATTGTTCCATAATTACTATTTCCACCATATTATTGTTCCATAATTACTATTTCCACCATATTATTATTATTAACTGTGTGTAACGTTCTGCTAATGTCTTCACTCCGACCAAATTTCAGGAAAATCTTGGTTTATAAGATTTTGTGTGAGTTTTGTTTGAGATCCAAAAAAACTATATATACTGTAAACCATTCTTGGGTTTAAGAAAAGACTTTTCACCAACTGCATGCACCAGTCTCAGCTAAAGTGGTGCAAAACATTGTTTCCAGGTGGTCTCGGAGCGCACCAAACCACGTGTGCGCCATTTTCTGTCAGAGGTGTTTCTCATCATCGGAGGTTGCACCAAGGACGAACTCTTCATCTCCTCCGTCACATGCTTGGACCCCCTCAGGCGCAGTAGGCTGGACGTCGCCAGGTTGCCGATCACGGAGATGGAGGACGAATCTCAAAACAGAAAATGGGTGGAATTTGCATGTGTCACTTTCTGCAACGAAGTTTACATATCCGGTGAGCGATATTTTATATTGTCAAACGCATCACAGTTACCATCCCGGTCGGTGGAATCAGGCAAATGTCCTGTTAACTCACATAAGATTAAACTATCTTTGGACAGTGAAGTGGTGTTGAGGGTATTTTTATCTTTTCTATTCATTACAACTTTTATCGTGACTCTTTTCTGCATTTTATGAGGAAATCTGAGATGTTTTTGCTCCATTTCATATTGTTGCAGGAGGGAAAGACACACAGCACAAGGTGTGGAAGTACAACGGCGCCCTGGATAAATGGATCCAGGTTGAGTCTCTGAAAACTGGGCGCTGGAGACACAAGATGGCCACTCACAGTGGGAAGGTGTACGCATTGGGCGGATTTGACGGTCTTCAGAGGCTCACCAGCGTGGAAGCCTACGATCCCTTCCACAACTGCTGGACGCAGGTGGACAGAATTCAGCACAGCGTTTGAAAATATAATCTCTGTCAAAATAGTTCTCATTGTTAGAATTACTGTAATTAAATCTAAAAAGGAGAAAGATCAAAATATATCACTATAAAATTCAGATTTTATGAATAGAAATTAACTAGGTTCATAGTAGACATTCTGGAGTGCCACAAGTATCATTAATGAATGTTAGCTGGGGCGTTTTTCCTGTACCTGCAGGTGACACCTCTTGCTGTAGGCGTCAGCTCCTTTGCTGCTGCAACCTTTGACAGATGGATCTATGTGATCGGCGGTGGTCCGAATGGAAAACTGGCCACGGATCAGGTCCAGCGTTGGGAGCCAGGAAAAGACTGCTGGGAAATGCGGGCTCCCATTCCAGTGGAAACCAAATGCATCAGCGCAGTCACATTCAACAGCTGCATTTATGTAGTTGGTAGGAGGGTCTCCACTAACGCTAATCTGTCCTGACCTTTACCAGTCTTAAAATGGTCACTGTTGAATCATCCCCCCAGGTGGTGCCATGCATGCCATGTACTGCTATTCGCCTCTGTCCGACTCCTGGTCGCTCATCACACGCCTGGGCGAGAGGGCGAGCTGCGCCATCGCTGCCTGTAATAACAAGCTCTTCATCACTGGGGGACGGGACAACAAGAACCAAGTTATCTCCACGGTGATGTGCTGGGATGTGAACCGAGCTGTTCTCACTGAGGAGTGTATTCTGCCTATGGGGGTGTCGCATCATGGCAGTGTGACACTAATGAAGTCGTACACACACATACACAAAGTAATGGCTTCGTCGGAGACTAAATGAGACCGGTGACAAGGATGTTAAAACTGACTTAAAACATTGGAAAGTGATCACTGTAAATTAATGATAAAAAAAAAAAACAAGCAAACATGCAACCTAAAAATATATACATGAATAATAGGTGTGACTTTCAATGAACCAACCAAAGGAACCAAAGCCCTGCAGCACCTGGTGTTTATTCACACTTGTTGTTGTGTGTGCTTCTGTCTTCCTGTCATTGAAACTTTAAATAAACTGTATCTGCATGAACGCTTAAAATAAATATTGCACCCTACTTCAGATGTAGCTACTGTTTATACTGTTTTAATCTGGTCACTTGATATTTGACAAGAACTGAAATTCACCAATGGCATTTAAATGTAAGCGTTAGACTTACAATGTTTTTCTTATTATCACCAGAAGTCTCTACAGCAAAAAAAAAAAAAAAAAAAATCTTTGCGGTGATTTTGATTTGTCTCTTTTCGAGGATTTTGATTAAAAAAAGGTAAAATTAAAAAGTGCTAATTAGTTAATCACCTTGTGGGTCTCGAAGGGCTGGTGTGAAACCAAAGGGACCCGATTTAAAACAGGAAATGGATGTATCCATGACTTCCGGTGTCTGATCAGGTAATCCAGACCAGAGCGCTCGCATTACGGCAGGTGTCGAATACTTTCACTTTAGGAACAGGTAAATCCATAAAATTGGGTGTGGCGTCACCTTGGTTTTATCCTGGCTCATAGTGGTTTATTCTTGTCACAACTCGAAAGTTTAGTAACCCGTCAGGTAGTAAATGTGCGACTGCACCTGTAATGTAGGAGTTTCGATTTAAAATTTAGATTGAAGGCTCTGCACTTCTGTATTTCTGGAATGGCTCCTCGATTTTTCCAGGCTTCTTTCCATATTGTGACCTTCTGCCTCGGTGAGTCTTTCTGTAGATCAGCTTTGTGCAGATTTATGGCTTGCCTTTGCACTTTATCTCAATTTCAAGTTTGTTTCAACAAAAAGGAGAGCTATCAATCATTGACCTCCGCATGCGCATAGTTTCTGTTTGTCGGAAAAAAAGTAACAAATCATTTAATTCAATAATATTTTCTATAGTTAAAGTATTTCAGTAGAAAAGGTTCCATAATATCATATTGCAGTGTTTGGATCTACTTATAAGAAGAAAAAGTTTTCCTAACTTTTTCTGATAATTAATAAGAGTTGTATATTTAGTGGGGTTTTTTTTGGTCGTTGTTGCTATGATATTCTATTTTGGCGATATAGAATATGAATATGTTCATATTTTGTCGGTTTGCACAGGTGACAGGACTCTCACGCTACCTGTCTCTCAAACACTTTACTAAAATAAAATTTGTAAATCTTTGTGGAAATATGACTACTTTTGTTGGACAGTTTAGACAGTAATCATTTAGTTGCTGTTTTTAGTTCATCCTTCTCTGTTGTTTTTGATATAATACTTTTGTTTTTCCTCCTAAATTTAAGTTAGCTGCTTTTTATCAATATTAGTTTGGAGCTGTGTTGTTCAGGCTTGACCCAAACTCAGGTGCTTGACACACCATAACCCTTCACTTTATTTTAAAATTTCTCTTTTCTGTTTCTAGTTGCTGGACAGTCTATAAAATATGGTCTCAAGGGTCAGGAGGTAAAATTAAAGCCACAGATCCAGAATCAGGAGAAGCTTGAAAGCATTCTGTGGATGCATAATGGAAACAAAGTGGTTGAGTTCAATGGCAACGAAGAAGAAGTGTTCCGCACATTTAAAAACCGGATCACTCTTGACTGGCACTCTGCAGAGCTGCATCTCACCGGCCTCAGCTCTGAAGACAGCGGATTGTATGAATTGGAAGTGTACCCGAAAAGGACATCAGATTTGTATATTTATAATTTGCAGGTTATAGGTGAGTGTTTCTCTGCAGATATGTAGTTGAGCAGCTTCTGGTCTGAAAAAGGCAATAAAACAGTTTTTTTTTACTTTAGAGCCACAACCTAAACCAGAAAATTAACTTGTTGTTTTTAACTGGTTTTAACATCATTTTGACAAATGTGTCTTTAAATTATTTCTTTCTAAAGATAAAGTTGCCAAGCCAACAATCACCTGTGAGACAAACTCAACCGACAGCTCAAACACACCAGGACTGCTGACGTGCTCTGCAGCTCAGCCTGATGTTGAGTATGAGTGGTTATTCGATGGAAACACACAGTCTGGCCCTCAGTTGAAAATATTTCTGGGGGGTAAACTTGATGAACGAGTGTACAGCTGTCGCGTGAGCAACCCCCTGAGCAACGAAACGGCCAATTTCACTGCAAAGGATTGCTACTCTGGTAGGATTTCATGATGCTTTTCTTCAGCCCATTGTTTGAGTATGATGTAATATGATTAGCCCCACTTCCATCAGACAATTTAAGGATTCTTCGTCTTCACCAGTTATGTTGATGATAAAAACAGAGCTTCAAAGACTAAAACTTGGGTCTGCTTTTGGGCTTTTGTGCAGGTGGAAGTTCCTCTGGTCTGGCTGTTGTCCTGTCAGTAGTCCTCCTCCTGCTGCTGCTGGCGGTGGTGATGGCAGCTATAGTGATCTACAGACGATGTCATAAAGGTACAGTTGGGAGGAATAACAGGGTGAAGCATGAATAAACACAAATAGAGTGTTATTAAGTTGCATTTTCTCACATTTGATTTCTTGTGCAGGAGAAAGGAGAAGCAGCATGAAAGGAAATACACCATCTGAAGCATTGCAAGGTGTGATGTTGTATCTTTGATACTGGTTCCACCAGAAATTTGACTTTATTTTGGTCCAGCTAACACATCTGTGTTTATTCATGGCATGTATTTATTTTTATAGATTTATTTTTGATATTTTTATCATCCGAGACAGTAGACTAAAGTCAAATCATTCATCTCTCTGCATCAATCTGAAATTTTAATTGCTGCTTTAATCACAGCTCCGTTAGACTAGTGTAATCCACTTCATGCAGGTCTTCATGCCACACTCAGCTGAAACACATTTGTTTGGATAATTCAGTTTGAGGTCTTGACTTCATGTCTGATTTTTTTTATTCAAGAGGGCGAAGGTGAGGCACAAGATAAGACACCAAAAAAGCATAAAACATAAAGGTTATTTTTTCTTCCAGCCACACTCAGTGGCACTGTTCACTCGGGTCACCTCCCAAGTCTCATACAGGAACTTAACAGTGTGCTACAGACTCCAGTCAAAGCTCACAGAAACCACCATGGTAAAGTGATTTTTAACCTTTGTTTCTTTTCCTATTTGCATGTAAATGATTACATGTATAGTCAAAATAATCTTCAGGATTTGTTTTGTTATTAATCCTTAAATGTGAGTTGAAACTCATGGAATGATCCTTTACTAAAACCTACTAATGTACTTTTCTTCAGGATTCTGATTCGTTCACTTTTTTCTGTTATTAGTTTGTCTTTTTCATTGTTTCAGATTTGGAAAACAACAAAGTTGCTGTCCAGAATTTGTCTCCTCATTCACAACATCACGAAAAATGTCCTCTTCTCATTGAGAAAATAAGTGATGAGGATGATGAAGGTGCACATCCGGCCAGTGAGCTGACACGTGCAAAGCAGAAGGTGTCTTCAAATAAACCAGACCCAGCTGAGACGGAACCGTTTGTTGTAAAATCCTCCACTAAGGAACCAGGTTGGGAGAGTGTTTCTATTATTTTAATCCACAAATCCTAGAAACTGAAATGATTAGGTATGTTTTATGTTAGACCACTTAAACGGAACCAAATCAACAATAGCTGAAATCTGCTCGGATGTATTGTTGTTGTCATGGACTGAAGGTGGACTGTTTACATCCATATTCCTCCTGCTCTCCTTGTTCCTACTCAGTCTTCCACATCTGTGATTCTCTAGTTTCCCATGCAGACGACAACAAAGAGGAGCTCCAAACCTCTCCCTGTTCTCCAGCACAGGATGAGCCAGCTGCTGCTCTGGATGACAGTATTCTCACCAGCAGTGACCATGATGATGGAGACCAGTTCCCACATTCGACACCGGTGCCACAGTCTTCAGAAGGACCAGACTCACCTGAGGGAGAAAACTCAGGTTTGGAAAAATAAACCTCGTAGGCAAGAAGATAATTAAAAATAGAAACATGAGTAGATGTGATCAGAACATTCTATTTATAACTACTCACAGACCGGTTATTCTTTCATTAGTGATCCAAAAATAACTTTGAAATACTAAACTGGAACCTCACTCTTTTTTATTTACTGTATTGATGGAGAGATACAAGAAGTTTTAGAATCCATAAATCACGAGGCAGTAATACCTAGTTAGTGTTGTTTAGCTGTGAAACACAGCATTATGTATCTGGTATCATTAACAAAACAATTCTGCCCAAAACAAGTTCTTTGTTTTCTCACTTATGGATTTGTCAGTAAGCTTTTACTCTCCTCCTTGATATAGGTGGGTTTGTTTTTTTAGGATTTATGACCCTTTTTTTTCCAATTTGGTAGAAGTCTTTGACCTCAGGAGTCTTTTCAGTATAACTGATTTAAAATATCTTGATCCTTTTGAAAATTGTGAGTAGCATCATGCATATTTCTTTTACAATACAAACTATAAAAGCTTTAACGTTGAATATTAAGTATATTCTGTGCTCGGGTGCAGTTTCTTCATTTTGCTAAAATCTTTTTTATATTTTTTATAGTATTTCAGTAAAACTTAGATATTTTGATTGTATTATTAGAATATGAGAGACGTCAGTTATTCAAGCTCCATGTGCTGCGATTGTTTTGGACATACTTTTCTCTAAACAGACTTAAAAACCTGGATGAGGTCATTTCCCTTTCAAAGTCTTGCTGTCAGTTTACAAAGCACTGAATGGTTTAGGATCCAAATACATTCAGGAGCTCCTGGTTCAGTAGGAACTAATCAGATCTCTCAGGTCATCAGGGTCAGGTCTACTTCCTGCTCCCAGAGTCAGAACTAAACTTGGAGAGGCAGCGTTCAGTTTTTCTGTCCCTCACAGGTTTGTTGAAAGTTTCAGCCGCTTTAAATCAGGGTTAAAAACTTTTCTATATGCTGCTGCCTTTAATCAAACTTGTTTTTAATTGTTGTTTTTAATTCCTTATATGCACCCTTTTTTAATGCTTTTAAGGTTTTAATGATTCAAATCACTGGATTGTTTTGTACACGAAATGTGCTGTAAACTTGCCTTGCCTTGTGCAAAAAAAGAAATATTTTGTTATCCTTCCTGTTGGTTAAACCAGCAAAAATCTCTCAAATATGACAACCAAATATTTTTATAGAATATATCTGAGAGTTAAATCTACAGTAAAGAAGCATCAAATCTCATCATGAGAAAATAAGAAAAAACACAGGAGTATCTAATAGATTTAGGTCTTCTCTATTAAAAATACATGCTTTTATATTTCAGTGCATCATTGATAACTAATGTAATAATTTGTGATTGTTTTTAATGTGGTAATAAAATTTTGCCTTATTGTTCTTTTTTTTTTCTTTTAATTGTTAACTTTCTTTTTTGCTATTCTTACAGTCAGGTTTTTACAAAGTCTTGTGGAGTTTAAATTCTGGTTGTGTTGCCTTAAACTGTTAACAATTTTATTGTAATTTCTATAACGAAAACTAATATTATTTAAACAAAAGGCAAAAGGCTACTGTCATGAGGTTGTCGCGCTAAATAACTGTAATGACACAGTTATGGCACTAGGGGGCAATGTTTATTAGCCCTTCCATGTGGTAGTGATGAAGGATGAGTTGGGCTTGTAGAGAACTGGAATGTGCAGGACGTTTCTCTAAATGTTTACATTAATCTATATTCACAGATGGGACCAGATGGAGTTCAGAACAGGGTGTTGTTGAGGAGTGTATAAATCTTATGTGCAGGAATGTGAGATTCTGACAGATTTCTTACGCAGCATAAATCCCATTTTGAATGTTAATGAGGTAACTGGAGAATGAAGCTGAATGGTTGTCATGGCGGATCATAAGGCAAACCTACGTGAGTGCTCGGTGAGGCAACTTCTTAGGAGGAAAATCAGGTCCCCCCTCTGGTGGACAAGCGTCAGGTGTAGGCTTTCTTTTAAGGTACTGGTCGGGCCATGAGAGAGGGTCATGCATGATTAGTTTAACCTCTGAGTCACAGTGAAGCCTGTGATCTGCTACAGTCTGACCTGTTGGTTCAGGGCACAAGCAGAGAATGAACACTATCGCCTTTCTGCTACCTGCAACAAATACTGAGGGGATATTAGAGTATTGAATTATTTGTGGGGATCAGGGCACTCCAGGGTCACAATCTGGTTTCCTTGAGACTCTGGTGATGTGTTGAAGGCAGTGGGGAAGCTCACCACATTCTTCGGGCTGTTCCAGCAGACCACCAGCAGACCACCAGCAGACCTCCTCAGGTTCTTTGCGCTGCAAAGGGAGCGGGGGAAGGGGGGGCGTTGGGGGAGCGCTGTTCAGGACTGGCTTTTGTACCGAGTCGATTAGCATACTGGGTCTTTTACATTGTCGGAAAGATGACGTGAAATCGAGCAATATTGTCTGGCTTTAGAGACCACAGCCCCGTAGACTCTCTTTTCGTTTGAGTGAGGCTTGGCACCGCTCCACCGAGGGAACCAAGCCAGGGGAAGCCAAGTCTTCATAGGTCAGGAGAAATAAGTTAATATTAGCTCAATAAAAGCTCCCCCGGCTCTCTCTGGGTCACACACTTTACTGAGGTAGCGTAACCTGGGCGAGCGACCATGGCTGAGGCATTATGAAGCAATAACATCCACTTCCTGTCCTCTCATTAGGCCTGGGCTGTCTCTGGATCCCATTTTTATGAGCATTTTTAGAGCATTGTTTATCACTGCTATAGCACTGAATATTAAACCAAGGTCCCACTTGGGCGATGATTTTTATAGCTGTGTTTTCACTTCCAGGTCACTTTTTCTGCAAACATTTGATCAAGTAAGCTATTATCCCCATAGTTGCATCATCGTGGTGGAAACACTTAGTCATGGCGGAACTGCACCTAAATGGGACAGATAAACAAGATGACAGTTGTTTCACTGCTTCCTCAGAAGCAGACTGCAGCAGTCAGGGCTGAAGCAGCCTGCTCAGATTTTCACGGCTGTCATGTTGTCACAACACTGCTAATGGGAACCTAATTAGAGGATGGCATCTACTCCGAGTGATAAGTGTACCATCTTCAAATTACGTGACCACAAAATAAACGCTGCTCCCTGAAACCCCTTCCGGCTGAGTGAAGGTGTTTGCACCGGCAACCATCTGTGCGTGAGTCTCATTTGGATTCTTCAACATCAAAAAGTTAATTACAGCCTCAGACGTCTCTGCGTGTAGTCAAGTTTGGAGTGTGTCCAAATCCTCATGTCCACACAATTATCCTGTTGCACAAGAGTCTGGCTTCACAATATCGTTTCCCTGAAAGAGCCATTGTAAAGTCAGCAAGTAAATATTTTCTTCACTATGGCCAAGAAGAATCTGGAGTATTTGCATGTTTTCATTATGCTCCAGTTGCATCTTAGACAGTTATCTTTGTGGTGCACGGACGCATAGTCTGGTCTGACTTATGTAAACAGTTCTGGCACTGAAACTGAGATCAACAAGGCAAGGAAGCACACTGGAAGTTCAGTCCTGGATACCAGGAGAACACAGCTTGTTTGTTAAAAGATGTCACCTAAAAGCTAAGCAAGAACCTTTAAATGAGCCTTGTGCATGTATAGAAATACAAATCTATACCCTCAAAATGCTAGTGTGGACAGCCTTCTCAGATGCTCTGCATGAAGTCCTGACAAACAGCGAAGTCAAGAATAAGACACTCCCAGTTTACCCACAATGATCTTTAAATTGAGACACAGTGGGATTTAGAATTGCATCTACAGAAGGACAAATTATGGCATTTTTACCTCATAATACTGGTTATTTTGAATATAAGTCTAGTCTAGTCTTCCAGTTGACTATATTTTGTGTGTGTGTGTAAACCAACTGGGATCAATGTGTGATCCTCAGTTGTGCAAAAATGAGAACAAAAGCTTAAATGTAGTCAAATTCCAGGTCTGTTAGGTGAATGTTTGGCTGAATGTTATCAAAGCTCTTTGTCGATTATGTCAGACAACAGAAAACGTCAGATCGGGGCTTGGTGACCCCTGATTTAACCCACACTTGCTAAATTCATCACAGCCCGTTAGCTGTCTGCGGAGCCTCTCAATCTGTGTTCTTTGAGCTTTGCGTGCATCATTTTGTCACACATGTTGTGCAGTGGAGCCATGGAATTCTTCTGTTGTTTTTGTTAAGACAATAAATCATTTAAAGTGAATAAAAGTCCCGCAGAGCATGCTGTCCTTTGAAGCAAGTACCTTTGATGGAGGTCACAGTTGTATGTTGGATTTGTGTTCATTATCCATCATCTGGTCTCACGCTCTTCTGCGAAACAACCACGTGAAGCTGCCTGTCAGAGATACACAATCGGTGAACATTCCTCCGGCGGTGCCGTCTTAACTTTCCATTTGTTACACTTTCTAACAGCACCATTAAGATAACAGTGGCAAACACACAAAACGTCAGGTCCCAGCAGATGGGCAGGGTCTGAGAATGCGCTTGGTTTTCTGTTGTCGTGTTTGGGGAAAGACGTTTCTCAGCAGTCGATTCGCCCTGTTCAGGTCTTTGTCAGATCTTTTATATGAACAAGCTGTCTGACAGCGTGCCACGTTGATGTACAGCACAGAGCTCGTGCACTTGCGCTCTTGTGGCGAGATGGAAAACACTCCCGGCGTCGCGCCTGCCTGGTGTTGTCTGATGGAAGATTAAAGCCAATCCAAACAAATCCACTCTCTTAGACTCTAGGGTCGCTGGATGTTGAGACCACCAGAGGGGAACAGTGCTCTTAGCTTTGTCATCAGACCACATCAGGGCCGACCTCTCCTCATCTGTGTGTTTTAGCTGCCCTGACAGGGTTTTCAGCGACATTTATTATTCACATCTGTATTAGTCTAAGTGTGCAGAGAGCCCGGTTTGCCAGGTCACCCACATATAAACTGTGCCTGCTTTAATTGGCTTCTCACTAATTCAACCAATCTGACCCAAAAGATGGAAATTCCACTTTGAGCTTCTATTATGCAAATTGAAAACGATGAGCGTTAGAGTGTGTGCTCAAACGGCAATAAAGTCATTATGGATTCCAGTCCTCTGGAAAAAAAAAAAAAAAGGGGGGAAAAAAGTATGACAGCAGATGAATAAATGTTACTTTTAGGAAAAGAGATCCAGAACGTTGTGGCTATTTAGGATTTTTATGAAAACGAGATGTTACCAAAACAAGTTGTACAACACTGTCTGGGTCTGTTATGGTCGGCCTGGAGTCTGAATGTGTCCAAATGCTCCCCATATGTCTGGCAGCTCCTCTGGCCCCCGTTACTTCAGCAGTGCCAGGGTGGACGAGCTCCAGGCTGGGCCGATGTTCGCCAATGTTGTTGTTTTACTCTAAATGAGTGTCACAGCAGTAAAACTCCCTCCGAAACCTAACAAGGAGCTATAGATCCAGCACCCCTCCGCGTCTATGTTTGAGAGGAAGCTCACCACTGATTCCAGCTTCACTGCCAGCAGAGGACTTTTTATGCACTCCCTAATGATGCATAGGTGTACAGGGAAAATAATAAAAAAAAAACAGCTAGATGCAAGAGACAGAGAGTTAGTGTGTGTGAAAGCGAGTGTTACAGCCAACTTGTTTATTTGTGTCTGTGCAGCTTTACGGCTGCATGTCACTTCTGTTTCCTGGATCTGTCTGCGGGCGAATGATTCATGTGGACAACGCTGCAGATCGTGCCGGTGACTGCTGGAAACAGCCCTGGCACTGCAAACGCGTGGAGCGGGGGGCAGGCACTGTGCATCTTTTTATGTGCATGCATTTCAGAATGTGCTGGTGAAGTGTGTCCAGCGCAGACCTTGTGCATTCCTGCCTTCCCGAACATGCAGGCGCTGGGTCTGACAGGTTCCTCTCTCCACCCATGGTGGGCCTCTCCAGACCAGATGGATGGTCTCAGCCAGTGTCAGAGGGGCGACAGCTGGCAGGCCCAGGCCTCTCCTGGCCACGGCTCTGGATCCCGTCCTCTGACAGCTCCCGATGGGCGACAGGACCACCCCCTGCCCTCCCCCACTCATAAGCTTGCATCATGGAAACTCCAGGTTTGCTGAGGAATCAATGTGATGTCTCACAGCGCGCTGTAATGAAATGTAAATTGCATGAGCCACACCCCGGTGAGACGATGTCTGAGCTCATGAGGGCTCCAAAGGAAGCACAACCCCCCCCCCCCCGCAGACTGAATAATTAGACCTTTTCAAGGGCTATAAAACAAGTTATAGAGGAAAAGACTAATACTGAAAACGAATAATGACAAAAAGTGTCTAAACCCTTTAGAGGTTAACTTTTCAAGCTGCCTTAAGTGGTTTCAAATTCATATTTGGCTGGTTGGGAGAGGCTGCAGTAACCTGTGGAGCAGTGCCGCGAGTGCAGACTGTGCACAGGGACTCTGCAGTGCGTGTGAGTCATTATTACTTTCAGCTTCTATTCAATCAACACGCTGCGGGCTTCAGCAGGACAAGGTTGGTGCTGTACGGTAAACCAGGCCCGCTGGGCTGTGTGTTAATGAGACATCTCTGCGGGGATGAGAAGAACACACACACAGCGGCTCAGGAGACGTCTGCCGGCCTCCCAACGGTAATTCCCTTAAATGAAAAGCAGGCCGTGTGTTAGTCATTGTTGCATAGGGGTGAAGATGAACAGAGATATGGGTTGTGTTTCAGAACACCTCCCTGTGCTCTTATTGTGTCTGAGATGAGCAGAAGCAGAGCTGCTTTGTTCAGGTGCTCCCTGCCAACACTCTCTCAGCCGATCATCCTTGACCAGAATGACTCGTGTAACTGGAGGTGTCGCGCAGAGAACCTCGTCTCGTCACGGCCTTTCTTTCCCGTAACACCAAGGATGATGGACGCGCCTGAACACATCTGGGAGTCGTTAAAGACACATGGAAGAGAGTCATTTAGGGCTGTTGTGTGCTCACCTGGAGCTTTAAGTGGGACCATTAATATTGATCTACTTACAACACGAACCGGCTCGGTTCACACATCCTCCATGTGCAACGGCATGTCAGTCCATGGATGACGTGTATCAGCCCTTATCAAACCCACGTTGTGATTCAAAGTTAATAGGATTTCCAGATGTTCTCCATTGTATTTCACTGAATCCAACACCTCTGCAGGCCACTGTCCGGCCATAAATCACAGGCTGCGTGCTGCACGAGCGAGTGGACGCATAAGTCACCTGCTTGATTCATGAGCTCATTGCAAATATCTTCAGCGCACAATCGAAACAATTAACTGTTACCTCAACTCCGAGGCCACAGAGACTCTTAAAGGGATTTAGTATCCCCTTTATAAGCCCTGAAGCTCCGGCTCAAAGCCACAGGGACGGCAGAACTGTAGGGGAATGATTTGTTTTTATGTGGTATTCTTGGATGACAGTCCGAGTGCGAGTCACTGCGCAGTGTTAGCAACAGTTCATGGCTTTATTTTGTGCTGAGAGTAAGCTTTGCTTTCCAACTGTCTGGGAGAAGTTTGGATGAACAGATGTCTGATAAAATGGCCTGTCTTCATCTATCTGCTGTTAATGTACTGTCTGAGCAAGGTTGTCATTAATCACTGTTATGTTTCTTTTTCAATAGCAGAGCCAGACTTAAGGTGCAATGCTAATGTATATCATGTGGCCCACGCATTCATCTACAATAAAAACGCTGTTCCATCCATCCTCTTTGCGCCTAATTAAATCCTCAAGTGTGCGATTTGTTGATCCTTCTAGTCATGCTAATGAGAGATTTAACCTTCAGCTGGTTTCATTCAGTATAAAGAACCAATCACACCGTCTTGCTTCTTTTCTGGAGCCTTTTGGGAAGAAAGAAGAAAAAAATCCCTCTACATTTTAAACCATCCTCCCTGCTGCAAGGGAGAAGGTCACCTCCACTTTTGAGCCTCTGCAAAAGGTCGCCGGTTGAGGTTCTGTGTTCTTTGCAAGGGGGAAATGTGCTGATCCCTGCAGGGATTAGAAGATGGTGCTATTGTGATGGGGAGGACTGTTTTTATTTTCGGGAGCTATAGATATATTGTGACGTGCAAATGCACTCACTGGCGAGGACTGGTGGTGCAACGCTACTTGGAGACAGCAGCAACACAAGACCCCTCTAGACCCCTCTCACGTCACAATGAAACTCTGGATTTAAAGTTTGAGAACAAAAACTCCAAAACAGAACAGCCGACTGATATAAATTCATTTGCGCACACTCAGGAAGGAGTTTTTCTTTCAGCGGCTTTAGCGGCCTCATCAATACAACGCAAACATTAGCCCCTGCACTAGATCGCCATGGTGATGTCTGGAAGCTGTGACCTCCAAAGGGCCAATAACCCAGCCCAGAGGAGCTGAGCTGAATGTCACCATCATCCTGTTATTTACTACGTACAAATCACTCGCATGTGTTTGCTGCTGCTTTGACCTGTGCGCTCTCATCTGAGCCAGAGTCAGCGTGTGAGGAGGAGCGGATGACAGAGTGATGGATCTGCTCTCAGCTTCATCCACCATGATGCTGGCTTTCATTTCCCATCCATCCATCCACTGGCGCAGGGTTTGGATGCTCCGAGAAATGAGTTCCAGAGATGTTCAGGTGAAGTCATCTGGTATCGAAGCTCAGGTCACGCAGGGCAGCAGCACAGCAGTAGACCAGCAGGATGAGGTGGGCATACGGCTCATTAATGAAGACACTAATGAGGGGAAATAGTCCTACAAGTGGACTGGAGCTGGGGGTCTACTGCTGGGAGGTTGGCTAAGAGCAGAGCATGCTCATGAAGGTAAATCAAAACAGAAATACGCTGGCATCCATTCACTGAGTCAAAAACAAAAGGTTGTAGGTGCAGACAAACCCCAGTTCCCACTTGCTTGCTTTTGGTGTCCTGTGGAGCAACTTAGCAACAGCGCAGTGGCTCTGGGGCCTGCCGGTGGGAGACGCCTTGCCTCAAAAGTTGTTTCCTCCAGCAGCTAAAATATAGCAGGTATTAAAGGTTCACGTGAATGCCAGGACAGAAGCTTTCCCCACAGAGCTTTGTAACGAGATCATCTCCATTATGCGCACAACGAGTCAGTTTTATTGCTCATGTGCACATTGGAAGGTCATTTCAAGAAAATGAGTTATAATGTTTGATTAAACACTGAGTCAGGGGTAACAAATGTTGGCGAACAACGGCAGGGGAGAGGAATCCAAGAAAAACACACTTTTGTTTCACTTCCGATTTACGTTCCAGGAAAATCTTACGACTTCAGGTCACTGGCAGAGATTGTTAGTGAACCTTTCATATCTAATAAAATATATTTATAACAAAGACCATTTGGGGGGGTGGAGGGGGAGAAAAATGATGGTGCTGATTTTCTTTCTTAAAGTCTGAGCTGTTCTCCAGGGACCGGTATATCCATGTTTCCTTCCTTGACATTCTTCTTTTGCTTTTTAACAAGCTCACAGAGACACGTAAAGCTCTTCCATCCAGAGAAGCCAGCTGATGTAACTCTTCCCAGGAGCTTCTCAGAGGAATTCACCTCCCCAGAATGCAAATGTGAACTGGAGGAAACATAAATCATATGGTAACCGAGATATATTATACAAAAGTTTAAAAAACAAAAATCGGACTTTATATGTCTACAAACTGCACATGGACACAAACCAGAACTTGTTTTTAATGAACCAACTATCCAGTAAATAGATGCTACCTCACATCCCACCGTATCGAGTATCAGTGAATCCTGAAGTTCTCTGTTCCTGATTTCGAACTCACTCCATCCATCACAGCGTAATTCAGAAATGCTGCGCTGACTGCGATGCAACGATAAAGATAAACACTTTGATGGTTTCCTTTTGTTTTGAATTATGGATCCATTATGAATGGGATCCTGACAAACAAACACATGCCTGGCTTCCCCCAGACGTCCTCGGAGGCTCTCGGAGCTGAGACGGATACAATGCCACAGCCGTCATCAAAGGGAATGGCAAATCCTCGGCATGTCATATGCCCTCACCATATCCATCAAAGGGCTGGACACAATATACGGCACATACCCCCGGATTTGATGGGGAATCATCTGAACCTTTGCAGAGGCACAAATCCTCCCTTTTGTCATCTGGTGGGGACTTATAAACAGTCACAGCTCACATGACATACCTCATACCCACTCAACTGTGTTTCTCAGAGTCTCTGCTGCCTTAAAACATTACAGGGTGTTTAAATCATTCCTGGGTAAGCCCCACCCTCCCCCCCTTTTATTTTTTTTTTTTTTTTTTTGCATTGCAGAGACATGCTAATCTGTCCTGTTTGTTAAAACCAGAGCTGCATACAAGGAGGGAGAATGGAGAAACAATTCAGGGGCCCAGTTTTGGTCACAGAGGACATCACAAACTGTCTATGCAAATAGACAAATACATTTAACTTAAAAAAGAGGGGTATTACTGTTGTTTAACCAAGGTTATGTACTATCCCAGCAGTTACACATGAAGCATAGTGCAAGAATTACTAAAGAATACTAGTTTTGTCACGAAGACAACTTTAAAATTGAGGCCAGCAAATTAAGCAAGGTTTTAAGGCTTTCAGAGAGAGAAAGAACTAACCCCTAACCCTAACTCCTAACCTTTAACCCTTCTGCAGAAGGAAGCTCTTCCTAAACTTAAAAAAAAAAAAACCCTCACAAACAGAAGGAAGCCTCTGCGAACTGGAAGAATGGCTGGAAGGTTACAATGACAACAACAAGGAAGCACCACAGAAGATTTCAAAATAAAGCAGAGAACTAGAGGTCAAAGAATTCCTCAGAGATCAAACAGCAGGATGAGGATCTTCAGCAGCAGGTTCAGAGCACCTTTGCTGCTGAGCTTCGGGTGCAGGAGCATATCAACATGCTCTTTGTTTAATGGTTACTGGTTTCTATGGTGAGAACTGGTGTAAACTCCGATGTTTGACTTCAGAGTTTATGATCTTTAATTAGACACAACAATGCTGAACTGGGTTTTTCTAACTGGAATATCCTAATGGGGACATGTTCCAGCCTACCCAACCAGACTTGGTCATCTGCTCCAATCTGGTAAGGATGCAACAAACCAGTCAGGGGCTTCCTGATGGCCGATATGTGACTTCAACAGTTTAAAATCGAAACAACTGAATAGATAAGTTTGTCGCGAAATCAGAACTCTTTTGATATTTTCGCATTTCATCACCCAGCATTGTCACTTTCTGAGAAAAGAGGTAGGATAGGCTCTTAGGATCAGAACGAGTCGAAGAGCTTCACAAAAACAGCTGGAGGGCAGAGGTGCAGCGAGCGCTGAGGGTGCTGGGCCGAAGGTACGACCGAGCATTTACGGGCCGCCTCCGTGACTGAGCAAACAGCGCTGCGATGAGTGAGTCAAGCCAGGGGAGATAAACAGCGGTGATGAGCTTCATGGGAGACAGAGGCGCGGAATCAGTCTGCACACAGCACCGGGAGAGATGACGGCGAAGGGGTGGACACGCCCAACATCTGCACCCAAGCACAATAAACTCAAGAACTTTTTATCCTGATCAAGTCTCTGCCCGCTCATTGTGAATCATGTGCAGTCAATTTGCACTCCATTATGCCTGATAATTCAGCCTATAATGTGCTGTTTTGGCAACATTAAAATAGACAGCAGAGCGATTTACGAGCTGCATAAACTTCTGTCAGGTGCCAGAGTTAAAGGTTCAAACGCCTCAGTGTCAGTCAACTGCTAACAAACACAACAAAAAGTTTTTTTCTGCTTCACATCTTCTGTTGGTTTAATCCACAGAGTGGATCAGCTGAAGTGTTCCATCACTTTTTTGCTAAAACTCCTATTTTACAGCATCTTTTAAAAGATCTCCATAAAAACAGTCGCTAAGAGAGACGTCAGGCATCTGTGAAGAGGCCCAGTGCCACAAATTAATGTGAAACAGAGACTTGGTTATTAGTGACACAGACACACGGCTTATTGTTCTCCAGAACTTTTCTCCTGACACTGTTTAAAAAGCTCTGAATCTTCATTCACAAGTTTGAAAATGGTCCCCTGCCCCCACCCCCCCACAAACAAACACGTGTTCGGAGCTGCTTTGAGGGTTGATCGTGTGCTGTGGGGTGCCCAGACTCTTCAGCCCCGAGCTTGGCTTTGACAAGAACCAGCTTTTGGGTGGCTGGTGTTGGAGACACAGAGGACCTGAAGTCACCTTTCATCAACTCTGCCTCCTCTTCCCCCCACCGGGATACTCCTAGCCTTACCAGCGATCATTAATAAAGCTGCGGATATATATTTAAAAAAAAACAAAAAAAAAACGGCATGTTTTCCCCTCACGATTGTCCCTGATCTAATGAATTCATTCAAACCCAGCCCTGGCTCCGCGTGTGTGGTTTGGAGATGACAGCAGCGCCATGATACCTCAGGCATGTCCTTTCCAGGCAGAGTCCAAGGTCATCTGCGTCGTCTGTTTCTTTCTCATTAGGTTGTACAGGCTTGTCACAGCTCAGGCCCCTCTGCCCTCATAAACGCATCCAGAAGGGAGTGACTATTCCTCAAGATGTGAAAATGGAGGACTTGCCAGTTCGTGCGTCTTTACGAGTGTTCTGGCTGTTTCTCCTCACAACGCTTTTGTTCCTCGAGCCTGACGGGACGCTTGACCTGACCTCCCCCGTGGGCCCTGAGTCCCGGTCACCTCGAACTCAGTGGCTCCGCAGGTTTCTGTGTCGGTGTCACCAAATTAGCAACAGTATTGGAGACAATTAAAAAAAAACAAAAAAAACAAAATAAAACCTCTGCGGTGGGAACGGCGTTCCCACGTTCTGCCGTGTGGCACCATCGTGGATTTATTTCCCTCCAAAGTGAAGCTTCTCGGCCACGTTGGTGCATTTTTGAGGAGGCCAATTTGTCCCTGGATTGTGAAATTAAAGAAGTAATAACTCAAGACTTCTTGCACGGGGCGCAGAGTGCGGTTGGAGTGTGGGCTTCGAAAAAGATTCAAAAAATGTGCTCAATCATAAGAGACTTTTTTTTCCCTGTCTTGGAAAGTGAAGAAAAGCCAGCACGCGATTTAGTCTCGTCATCTTTGTCCCCTCTGATCAGCTTTAATAGATCAAATCTGATTATTGTGTGATCCGGCGGGAGGAAGACGTCTCTCTGCACTGTAAAAAGTCAAGAAAGTTTGGAAAGAAGAAGAACATGTGACTCACACATTCCTCTGATCCAACATTTACAAGCAGCTATTAACCAAAGGCTCAAGATATGCCTTAATTGTACCTTGTGTTTAAAGAGAAAAAGGCAATAATAGTAAATATTTTTGCTTGAATATTCATTTTTTTCATTTCATCACAGTCTTCATTTTTATGTCCACAATACTGAAGGAAACATTTCAACTGCATCTACAGTCAATAAGGCTGCGATGGAATCAGGGTTACTCATCTCGGTACCTATCATTTTAATTAGCTTGTAGAAATGCGCCTGGCTCTTTTCCCAGATCCAAACGTACAGCATCAGCTGCACAAGACTGGGCTTGGAAAATGTTTATTTTCCCAAATTCTAAATGGGACCCGGGGGATATTATCCTTCATTCCACTTTGTGTCTCACTTCAGTCGCTGCTGGGAATCAACTGGCACGTTCCTCCGGGTTCACCGGTCCCGCAAACAGCTGCAGCTTTAGCTTATTATATAACATTCTGAGCTGGGCAGCGCTGCTTTTAGGAGGTCATTATTTTTAAAAAATTGCTAGAAAAGAAGAAGAATGGAAGCATTTCAGCCTTTTGTTTCTCAAGGTCCCGCCTCTTCCAACAACAACAACAGACAGGAATGTGCTGGCTGCCTACCTACAGACTCCATAAATTAAAATGTGCAGACAAATTACTCACAATGGCCACGCAGATAAAAAAGAAGGGGAGCCAAGGGAAATGTGAGCTGTGTGTTTAGCAGCATGCTGTTGGACTCTCTGGCTCTGGCTATTATTGCTGTGCTGCTTCCCAGCTACTCCTCAAACAAACTCTCAACCCAGCTTAATTAAATCCTCAACTGAAAATGTGTTTGTGGAGAGAAAGGAGATATTTTGTGCCGAGAACACCGGTGACACCGGCGACCCGTGGGTCTTTGGTTTCCTCAAGATGGCCGCCCTCAGGTCGCCTCTGTGTTCGTTGGCTTTAGTGCGGCTGGATTTATTTCTGAGCATTTTCTTTCCCCTTTAATTTTGGGGCCATGCTGGATAGTTTTTCACACGGCTGCGAGCTGACGGTCAGATGGAGAGCCAGATCCTACGAGCTATTGAAATACTGGAGCCGTCCAGGACTCCATACCTGACCTTGTGAGGGGTTTATGGCACTAATGAGGCATCCCTTTTTGCTCGGGTCAGGGCGCGTTTCCCTGGAAAACACAGAGTTTTTGATTTGCGGGCAGCTTTCGGCACCTCTAATGATTCATGTCTGTGAGACACTTGCTTTTGTCCGCAGGCGCAAAATATTCAACTTTCTGCTGAGTTTGCACGCGGTGCAAATATGCGATGGTTTTCTAATTGACCGTTGAACTCGCTGCCTTATTTTGCTGCCACCTGCTCCGCATTACCGCCCGACTTCTTTCAGGAACGACTGCTCTCACCGCTCCGGCAGGTTATCTGTCTTAGTTTGGATTTAGCTTTGGGAGCAGCTGTTAATGGTTTGGATGTCATCACATGCTAATGCGGACAGAAAGACGTGTTTAAGTCCATTTGATATGAAGTTTAAAGGAATTCCTCCTGTGTTAGCATCCTGGGGATTTGTTCCAAGTGTGAAAAGCCACAGAGTAAATCACGTATAACACAAACGTTTCAGGGACTGAGCTCATTTTGGGAGCCTTCGGCGCTCCTCAACGGAGTAGCTGCACATGTGTGGTGACTGACACATTTCAAGTGGGATTTTGCTGTGGCCGGAGGCCCGTGAGCGTTTCTAGGGACACGAGCCCAAACACCTGTAACAGCAGTTACATCCAGAAGGTTCAGACGTGCTCTCGGTCTGCGCTCTGCAGCAGAGACCTTTCATCGGCCGCCTCGGTTGTGTTTCCAGCCATGTTGTCTGACCCGAGCAGTGAGATGCTGGGAAATCTGCCCTTTCACGTGCTCAGGCCGAATACCGTCCATGGGGCGGAGCTGCGTGCAGCAGGAATGCGGGAGGGATGGAAGCTCCAACAAGAGTGTGTTTGCTGTAATGAGAAGCAGACGAGAAGAAGCCCGCTGCCGTCGTTGTTGCGCACAGGTTTGGATTCCCCTGCAGGCAACAGAACCATGAATATTTAAATGGAAAAGGGCTCCCTCTAAACATCAATCAAAAGCTGATCGATTCAATTACTGACCTCATATTTGAGATGTTCGACCGACAGCAGCTTCTAATGAGAGGAAGAATTCTGCCTGTGGCATCAGCAGCCATGTGGACAATGAGTGCATTAAAAACAGCCCCTGGGTGGTGGGCAGAGCCTTCGGCAGGGAGCGTTCACTGGATGTTTGTTCAGTGACACTGCACTTGGAAGAGAGTCAGAAAAGAAGTTTTACCCAACCGAGCGAGGATCAGGATACAGGAGAAAAAAATGCGGTGGGGAAATATAATCCTCTTTCTTGTGAAAGGGGAAAAAAAGTTATGAAAGTTTAATGCAATTCAATATTTTCTCATAAAGCATGTTGAATAGGCTCGAATTCAAAGGCCGCTTCTCTCCCCGAACACGTTTCATCCTTGATAAATGCCAGAGGCTCACACTGTTTCTTTTGCATGAGAAGAGACTGCATGAAAGAGAGACGGTGGGGGATGGAGGGTGGTTGAAGGTTTGGAGATCTGCGTGTTTATGTCCAATAAGAGCAATAAAAAAAGTAACCAATAAAAAAAGTAACAGAGTTTCTGGACACCTGCTCGAAGGCATTCTGGCAGCTCTCTGCCGCCATGACTCACGCTGGCAGCGGCTCAGGTGATCTGAGGTCTGTCAGCCAGCAGCTCTGTCCTGTCCCCACCGTCCTCCGGTCTCTGGAACTGCAACGTGGCTCTGCCTGCGGAGAGGCCGCGCTTGACACAAACCTGTCCCCCGCTAACAAGAGCCAGACACATCAGCCAGAGTGCTATTTTTGGCAGCCACCGCCACTTTTCTATAAAAGACAGACCTGCAGCCGGGCCCAGAGGACTACTAAAGCAATTTTCGAGCAACTACTTTTGTGATTAGTTAAAATAATGTCTGTATTCTGTATTATCTTTCTTACTGTAGTTTCCGTTTCTTGATTTGGCCTCACTGATTGAGTTAATTGAGGGTCAGAATGTTGCACCCTTCAGCAAACGTCTGAAAGGGCCTGAAAGCGTAGAAATATACAGCACGTGAAGGGGATGAGTGAGCAGCAAACATGCAGAAAACAGCACTCTGATTAGCACTAGCACCACGCTAACCAAATGAACCCCCCCTGGGCAGGAGATGATTAGCTTAGCATAAAGCATAAAGTATATGTATAGTTTGATCACATTAAATCAATGATAAAAGGGTTCATATTCTTTAATTACAGCCAGATCAGACAACCAGGGGCGATAGAAATATGATACAATCTTGCAGCTATTACTGTACGACAGCCTTGATGTCCCCCACACACACACAGACACACACACACAAACACACACACCCCGGGCCTTGAATCTGAAATGACTGCTTGTGAATATTACATTTGTTTAATCTCCAGAAAGACTGAGATGTTAAAACAAGCTGCGGTTTTGCAGGATGTTCTATCTGCAGCGTCTGTGGCGAGCGAGGCACTTGCCAGCACTAGCTTCAGATTCAGACACCAGCATCTTATCAGCCTTCTCATCTTTCAGCCCGAGAAGTGAGCAGCCTTTCTGAAACTGTTCCTTTACTTTGTACCAGGTTTTTTTCCCCCCGATCTCTGCTTAAGTGATTAGAGGATTTCATTGCCAGAGCTGCAAAGTTCCGGTGACAGTTGTGAAAAGCATTCATGGAGTGTTTCATGATGTGGATAATTGATCAGAGCCTCACTTATCCAAAACCCTCCAGTTTCTTTGTCAATAGACTTTCCAACAGCCGGTGTGTATCTGTTAGTTTGACTCCGTATCGAAGCCTAATAAGTTTGCTCCTACATGAGATTAATTGAAATGCACTGCGGAGAATCGCTAAGCAGCTGATGATAAAATACTGTCGAGGCTGAAGGGAATCTGCAACACATTAAGAGTCTTGCTCGGAGGAGCAGATGAAACGCTCTGCCCCGATATGAAAGGAACTGCCAGGGAGGTGAAGCATTCTCCTCAGGAGAAATCAGAAACACTGTTTTTCTACTGGTGCCCTGACAGTAACTCAACGAGCTGTCAGTGCGTTTTAATCGAATTACCGCATTTTTTCAAGCAGTCTATTTAAAAACTGGCTGACACAAGACTGAGAGATCAGGAGAGCTGCTTCCCGTCACATCTGCCCCATCTTTTATTGTCTCTGGAGCTCAGTCTGACGAGTCGTGCTGGCAGTAGTGGGGCACATGCAGGCCCGAGCAGAGCCAGGGGTGACGGAGACCAAACAACGCACCCAGGAAGCAAAGTCGCTTCTCTGTAAGGATGCTGCTGCAGCAGAAGTCCTGCTGCAGCCAAATGATGATGATGATGGTGGTGGTGGTGATGCGTTCGCCAGCTCTTGCCTAAAGTCATTTAACCTCAAGCACTTTAAAATATGCTGGTGTGGCCTTCACATGTCAGTGTGAAGGAATGGGGCTGAACTCTTCCTGGAAAATGTGCTCTGGCCCTCCATTAACGGGTGATCAGAAGCAGATTGCGACCCAAAAAAAGAAAAAAAATATCCGATAAGTAGCCGCTAATGCTGTCCATCACGCCGGTGGGACGTGTTGTGCAGCCACTTCCCATCAAAGTTTGGAAAAGAAGGAGGCCGTCCTTCAAGCCCTCCTAACATGGATACCATATTTTCCCTCCCGAGCCTCGTAAAAATGCAGCGGAATGGCGGCGGATTGCAGAATTCCCTCGGCCCGTTTAAATCGTCGGTGCTCTCAGCGCCGCCACGCAAATGGAACCGTTCATGCTGCAGCCTGAGCAAACACGCAGCCCTGCATTCAGAGTGTTTGCAGAGCAGTACATCATAATCCGCCCTTTTTTTTATGATTACCATTTAATATGTACCGCTGTGAAATCATGAATCAGCTTCAGACAACAGAGCAGGCTGGACCATCCATCGTCAGACAGACAGCCATCGTCCTTCAAGTATTCAGTGTTTTTGTACATTTCATTTCGTTCACGCTGCAAAAGCGATTCACCGAGGGTTCATTAAAAACCAGTGGTGGGCCGTAAGGGCCTGCAAGGCCTTCTCTGCTGGCTTAAACATACTCAGAATTTATTTTTTTTAAATATGTAAATAAAATGATTATTCATAGTCAGTTCTGTTCATGTCATATTATATTCACTTTTGTGCTTCTTCTAGTGTTGTATATTATGGTAGAGATAGGGTTAGGTTATTTCAGTTTCAGCTTGTGTTGTCAGGTTCGATGAAATCTGCCTAGCGCCTTCAGAATCAACAGAGCAGGCGTTTGAGCGCTGTAAGGGAACGGAGACAGTCAGTTGCGATAGCCAATCAGATCTTGAGACTGCGACACCAAGGCCAGCCAGAAGGCGTTATGCTGAACTGGACACGTACGTGTCCAGTGATTGGATAAGCACACTCGTGAGAGCTGGCATTTGGAACTAGCTCTAACCTAATCTTGGAGATCCAGCTACAGACAGCTATCGCTGTATTTTTTAACCCAAGATAGCTGAAGGAGGAGAAGAGATAGATTTGGTTGAGGATATACTAGTCACGCCATTTTCAAGATGGATCTTTCATGAAAAGCTGGATTTTGTGAGAAGAGATTGGCCAACCGCTACGCTAGCTAGCTAGCTTTCTTTTCAAATAAGCAGGCACTGTGGAGGAGAGCCGTGTTGGTGAGTGCAAGCATTTTATTTTTAATATGTATTTTGTCATTTTATTTTATTAGTATTAAATCAGTGGTAACAAAATAAGTGGACAAAATAGTAAAAAATCTTAACTTTTGATCTTCTGCAATTTATAATGTAAATAACATTACGTGGCGCATTGGCGAAGCTATGACTGAAGTCATTTAAGTCATAACTTGAGATGTTCAATTGTTTTGCTGCTGCATATTCTCAAAAATAAATCAGTTTATTTTTATTTTCAATTAATAGTTTGTCGTTATCGTCTCGTTGGTGTCTTAGATGTAAACAGCGATAATGCGCACTTAGTTCGACAAACTTGATAAGCTTACATAGTTTTGTTGACTAATCTCTTAAAATCATCTTTTATCTTTGAGTTTTGACAATATCTGTGATCTTAGTTTCCTACTCTTAATTTTGAATGCGAGGTTATTGATTTTAAATGCTCTGAAGTTAAGTGTTGCTCGACTAGCCTATATTAAGGTGCTGTAATGCGTAAGTGTGATTCTGTATGGATTCTCATATTGGTGGTATGAGGTGTATTAAGTATGACGTCACTGAAGGCCTAGGCGTGAAATGCACAGCCCGCCACTGTTAAAAACACATTAGAACTGTAAAACACTGATTATTGATCGTGGAACAAAGATAGATTGAAAAAACTAAGATGAGTTCATCAGTGACTCGAAACAAAATTTTGCTATATTCATGTTTATGTACTGTATTTTATGGATTTATCTTCACACCTACATTCTTTCCTTTTCCGCTGTTGACTCAAGTCCAAACTGCTGACAGCTCATGCACGTGCGCAGTGGCTCGTGCACGCTCGCAGAGCGTCATTGATGACCAGAGATCAGGAGCGGTTGACTTCCAAAAGCTAGGCCCCCTGTTTGACATTGTGTTTTTCAAATAAAAGCCAGCTGTCCACCGCATCAGCACACACACAGAGGGACCTAAGTGTGTCCACATTCACATGTACGCCACGGGCACAGCTGACCTGCTGGTCAACACTGCCGTCAATGAGGTATGTGTGCGTGTGTGCGTGTGTGTGTGTGTGTGGGGGGGTGTTTAATGTGTTAAAACAAGGAAATATATCCTACTTATATCAGAGTCAGTGTGAGCTTTAGGAGCTGTTGATGGCGGCTGCACATCTAAGCTATTCTTTTACACTGGAATCAGTTTCACGCTCTCATCTCAGCCGTGCATCCACTCCCCCTCCCCCTCCCCCTCCTGAACCCAATGTTTCCACATGAGACAGCTCTCCCATCCACTGTTGCACAATCACCCAACTGCCCCAAACAGCACAAGCATGTGCATCTAACGGCGCCTTCATAGATGCTAATGTGTGTAATCAGGTCTGGCTTTTGCTGCTCTTTCTGCCGTTACGCAGCTTCTCTTCAGCCTAATGAGGAGGCAGAGGGGCTGAAATGTGATGTCTGCGTGTCACTTAGACATTTCTCCTCCTGCTCTGGCTGCCACTCTGGCAGCGGCGTCCTCTCATTATCATCAGTGAATCACAGTCGGCGTGTTTACCCTCTGAACCTCTGCACCCTTGCCGGGAAGACAGGAGCAAGTTCTGCTTCTCTCCCCCTCTGACTTTTTTCATCATCCTCTCTTCTGGATTCCCGACCTCTGACCCCTTCCCCTGGTCTCTGAGCTCTGGGTTCTGCCCCCACGCCTCCGTCCATCCTCCTGGCTACACGGTGACCTGTGAACTTTGGCTCACCTCCGAGGCCGGGCGACAAACCCCGCGCACCGACTTCACAGGAGAAAAGAACACAAGTCAGAAAGTTGCCCATGTTCACAAATCAGGCCCCGGGGAGGCTGACAGC
This sequence comes from Pao palembangensis, assembly GCA_015343265.1. Taxonomy (NCBI): domain Eukaryota; kingdom Metazoa; phylum Chordata; class Actinopteri; order Tetraodontiformes; family Tetraodontidae; genus Pao; species Pao palembangensis. Next base: position 17,160,237 of record CM027084.1, read on the forward strand.
AGCCGAGAAGAGATTCCAAACTAACCTGCAAAGTGTTTGGGACTTTTTATAAATACTGGATTCAATACAGCGAAGACATGCTAACACACCAAACTTCCTAACTTAATTAATTAGAGATGTCACTCGGGTCAGCCTGTGTTTATTCTCAGGAAGGGGAATTAAGGGGATTAATGCTAATCAGAAGGGATTATAAGCAGCTATTACCCGGGCGGACAGGGCTTTTCCGGACTGATGTCTTTGCTCCTGGAGAGGGAAATTTGGTTTTCAAAGAGGGATCTGGATAATGGTTCCTCTGGTGATGTTTGCTGTGTAAACACAAACACACCGGGCCTCTCACTCACCTTTGACTCCAACCATAAAGTCTTTCAAACAGGGAACAATTACTGGCCCCAGGTCTTTCACTGTGATTTGCTACCAAAAACAGCTTCAGCAGCGAAATCTGAAAATGTAAATTTTACATTTAGTCACCGTGATGTGTTAATCTTCCCCCGTATCATAACAAAAACAGAAAATCTTTGATAAATGGCTTTTTTTTTAAACCGCCGTTCCTCTGTTTAATTATAAGCCTTGAGGTGTAAATAGCAGTGTGAAATGGCTCAACCCACATGCTGGAGAGGCTGTAGACACAGAATGGTGGATGCGGTTTTGATTGAATTTGGTGGAAAAACTCTCAGGTCCTCAAAGCGTTCACATGTAGTCTTTGTGCGAGTTTTCTCCACTTTTCAAAGTCCAAAAACATCAGCTCAACTCCAGACTCTAAATTGCTTTAACGTGTGAGTGTATGCTGTGTGTGTACATTTGTGTGTGTCCTATGGCGGACTTTTTGACCCTCCTCCCCTCAGCCCAGACCCCCCTTTGACCCTGATTAGGAATACAAGAAAGGGTGCAGCTCCTAGGAAGGTCCCCCCGCATGTTTTCACATGTTCTCGCTGAGCGTGAGGATCAGGACACACGTGCTAACTCTTCCATTGCCGATTCTTGGGAGACGTGATTCAGTCCTCCTGCCGGAATGGTCACACACATCATAAACACGTTTCCATCCACATGACCTCAGATGCGAGTGGCTGATCTATGACATGATGTCAGCGTTAATAAAGATGAAGAGATTAAAGTTATTAGACACGTTTGATTGCAGGATGTGAGCCGCTAACACCGGTCATCAGATGGTGTTCCGTGGGAAGAATGCAGAGCCGCTGATTGCTTAGACCGAAAATGGTGAATCTTCCTTCTCATCGGCGCTATATGGCGAACGTTTGCTATTCCGGGCACAAGAGACAATCGAAAATCAGGCTTCCCTCTGGAGCAATTTCTGCCTAACTGACAGAGAAAAACAAACAGAACGTGTCCGTCCTTGGATGATTTCCCTTCGTGCACTAGGAGGAGAACACGGAGCCTGTCGAGGCCGCCATACTTCTTCTTCTTGTCTGAGGCCAGCGTGCGTGTTCTCAGGGCTGTTCCCGTGTTCTGGTCTTCATTAGACTTGGACTGAACATCTGACAGAGAGCTCCTTTCATGTGTCCCCTGCCTGGTCCCACTCACCAGAGCCTAAGCAGAAACATGCCACTGCCCAGGGCAAGGTCAGGTTTCTCACCATGCTGCAGCATTAAAGCGCCACAGCCTTTCCTGATGGAGGCGGGGCCTCTAGGTTATTTCTCATCAATCTTATAAACAATGTCTTCCATCTATTTTATAGGGGAGCTACAAGCACCAGTGGAAAAGGCGTATGTGGTAGTAATCTGAGCAACTGCCCGATGAGCTCACTGACCCAAAACCCATGAGAGAGAACGTCGCCAGGGTTACGCTCCTCCATCTATTCTCGGTTTTCCGTCTCATCCTTTAAAGGACTGGACCTATCATCAGAACTCACAGTCCACCCATCTCCTACAGAGTAACCTTCTCAGCTGTCCCGCTTCTGCAGGACATGGCAGAAATGCCTCTGAGGTTAAATCGGAGCGATGGCCGCGTCATTAATCTGCAGGAAGGATGCTTCGGGGTCAGGGGTAAGCGGGACACAGGCTCTGTCTTTGTTCCCTCTCTCGAATGGAACCAGAGTGCTGTTCCACTGACATGAGGGTTAATTTTACACTGCAGACGGGTAAATGTTTAGGTGGTGGGAATCATTCAAGGGTGCAGAAATATGTGTTTAAACAACAACCCTCCCAGACGTCATAACAGGGATGTGATAGCGTGAACAAGCCCTCGCTGGCCTTGGAGCATCTGACAGGCTTTTGTACTGACGTCTTGCCTGTTATTCAGTCGCTGCATTTCTTTTCCATTCTTTTATGCCCGCGCAGACTTGGACATCTTGCAACATGTCTCCAAAGAGCCTGGAGGACTTTTGGTTTTGAGGCTTTCACACTCGAGGGCCGTTGTATTTGCTGGCTGTAGAGAGGAGCCACAGCTGAAAGGGAAGAGGGGCCGGGCCCACTCGCACAGAGAGGGACCTTGGCTGAGCTCCGGCCCCCGCTCTCCAGACAAGGGAGAGGGATTAGCGTACGCAGAGCAAGGGGAACTAATCTCCTGCGACATAATAGAACTGTACACAGACAACGTCCCTGGACGGCAGAGCCGCGACTCTCTGAAGGAACTGAGCGTGTGAATAACAAGGGCGCCCAATTAGCTTCTGCAGAAACCAGCACCAGGAGCAGAGCGGAGACGTGCACTTGTGGTCATCTCATACACAAACATTGGACCTAAAGCTCTGACACCAGATCAGGAAGCTCTGCAGAAAAAAAACACAAAACACGATTTTGTCTGCTTTAGGAAACCTATTCTTTTATCAAATTCCCACTTTGGGGCTTAGAAACATAAAAAATAAAATAAATGCTGTAACTAAAAAGCCTATTCTGTGTGCTAAAAACAGATGAACCCCAGTATGAGTCAACGTGCTTTAGGTTTTCATTCATTTAAACTCCTTTCCCTCATTCTGTAACATTTCCATTTATTTATTTATTTATTTCTACAGGAGTTAGCAGCAGCAGCAGAGCAGAGGACGGATTTAATGCTCCTCAAACACACCGGAGCTGCGAGAAGCTCTCTGTAGAGGGGTGCCCGACCCCAGCCGTGCCGAACGCACCCCGGCTGCAGAACCAGATGACCTGTTTATTTGCACACGCAGCGCCAGCGTCCACCGTCTGGGGGGGGGGGGTTACAGCCAAAGTAAGCAGCAGCGCGCGCCAGATACTCCACGCTGCTAAACAATTGTCTATTGACTCCACACGGCGGCTCTGTTAAAACAAACAAGCAGCACTGGTTAGGGATTATTTTATTACTTAGCATTTTGTACAGTTTCTACCATGGAAAAATAACATGTAACATAACAAGGCTGTATTTACAATTCCATTTTTACAAAATGTCTTTACAAGATTTTTGGGGATTTATTTTTTTTTTTTTTTTGTACTTTTACTGGTTCAAAAACTTGAGACTAAAACACACCCATGAAAAAAAAAAACATTCAAACACATCCAAACCAAACTTTGCAACACATAAATAAATATAGACATTCACTGACTGCTCCACGACAAAAATTTCTACAGTCAAGAACATGTACAATTCATTTCCACACAAGTTATAATTTCATTAATAGACATTACGTATTACTCCCATTATAATTCTTTGTTAATCTGTTAATGGAATATTGCTAACATAATGTAAAGAGGTAACACAGATGTCATATCATGCCAATGGAAGGCTAACGCTTGTCATGCAAAACCATTACGAGCTTTCATTTTGAAGCAGGGAATGCTTTACAGCTCCAAACCAAACGTACTACTACATGCGGCGTATGTGAAATATTCGGGGTTAGACAACAATGACTTTAGTTACATTAGCAGTACTGGTTTTATGCCTAAGCGCCTCTTTAATGGGTAACACAAAATAAATAGAAGAACTTCTACTTTTCTTTCCTCGTGAACAGACGACTGTTTTAGACCTTTTATCAGGTTGGCAAGCTGCTCATCTTTGTGATGTGGCTGCGATCTTGCTGAGGCCAGTGTGGTATTTTGTTTTTACAGACTTGCTGAAGTTTGGGTGGGGTGGGGGGCTAAGCGGTGCTGACCGATGCTGAGTAGGTTTGACTGTACAGAAGAACCGGCCCCGGTGACACGAGTCGGGGCCGGCGCGTGCAACCTGGACTGGGTGGACTCAGAGTTCACGAGCGGGAGGTCAGTTCATGGTCGGGTGTGTTGTGTTAGTATTTGGTTCCACACGTTCCTTCCCCACCAGACGGGAGCAGGGAGCTGTCGGTGCTTCTCCCCGCTGGCTTTGCCTCAACGTGCAGCTTCAGTGTCTCTCTACCGTTGGCTTCTGGTGGTGAGCGTGGTGCTGCCGGAGTCTGGGTCCTACGACAAAGACGCACCTCTTTAATATAGAACAGAATGCCTTTTATTGTCATTATACACCTTTTACATGTACGAGATGAAAAGCAACTCCTTCTTCAGTGCAAACGTGTGTAAATATAAACAATATATACATATATACAACATAGAATAGAATAAAATTAAATTAAATAAGATTAGTGCAGATATGTCGAAAATATATAACCATAAATATATGGTTATTGCACATTAATGGATACTGCACAGTGAGTGGACAGAGGGAAGTCCAGGGGGTCAGGGGAATAGACTGTGGGGTTCAGTGCATGTGAGAGCTCAGTATGGTTATGGCTTTTGGGAAAAAACTGTCTCTGAGTCTGTTGGTCTTTGTTCTGATGTGCCTGTAGCGCCTTCCTGAGGGCAGAGAGCGGTCAGAGCCGGTAAATAATCCATTATTGTTGGGAAATAAACCTTAATATGACGCCCCCCTGCCACCTCCACCCCATGTGTCCCTTTGCTATGGTGGTTTCAAACGTTTTTGTGTTTTTTTTTTTTCCAAAGAAATTCAGTAGACGTGCTGAAAACAGCGAGATAACAGACAGTGTGAAGGCAGCAGAGTTCCAATTACAGGGGCCTCTAGTGGGGGGTCTGAGTCCTTTAATTAACCCCCACCCTCCAAGAAGAGGATAGAAGAAAGTCCTTCATCTTGTCTTTGTGGGTGATTGGTGTCAACACTGTTGCTCACTTAGAAATAATTAAACAGAAATCAGCATACAGACCCTGGAGATTACTGGTGGAGTGAAAATTATCACCAGGAAACGAACACACCAATTTACGCCATTTTCCTGAAGCTAAGATTTGTGCTGGGCTTTGCTGAGAGTGCAGCCTGTGTTTGGTGGCTGTCAGACAGGCTTAACCCTGAGCAGTGCAGCATAGCTGGGGGTGTTTTGCTGCTCACTAGGCTCCGTCTATCTCCCAGGAAAAAAAAAAAAAAAAAACTCAGGATATGTAAATGAACACTGCTAAAAATCTTTCTGTGAGAAAATATGCTGATTTTAGACAAACATATCTTACTGATTAAATGTCAAGAGCTGCACTAAATTCCACTAGTGTTTAGCCTGCTGACGTGCAGGTAGGCTCTGTGAGGTTGCAGGGGTTTTTTATGCACTGGATGCTGGGAAACACAACCAATCCAACATTGCAAACTAAATGCTGCTCAAATGCTGCAGAGCTTAATGTAATTAAAGCCAGATACAGGAATATTTGCACAGACCATAATAGCTGTGAGAACCGTGTTGGTTTGCTTTTGGTGTAAAAGTTTAAAATGGTGTTTTTTCAGCAGAGTTTGGTGCCAGCCTATTTCTTGGCTTCGAGGAGTTTCCACGCAACACGTCATTTCTTGAGCGTTACAGGTGCCAGTGGGTGGATTTTGTTACCAGAGCGGAGCCAGGCTAGCTTGCCCTCCATTTCCAGTCTTTGTGCTGGAGCAGCTGCATGCCCCAGTCACGTATAAAATACATACAGAAGAATTCGCACTCGTGCTCAAACTGTCTCCAGAAAGCAAATAAAATCACGACAATAGTCGGCACAGCACCGCCGCAACTGAACAACGGGCAGCAGCGGTGATACTGGTGATTACCATAGCAACAGCTGAGAGGGACTTATTACTTACGGTGTTGAGTGACTGGTAAAATGTCGGGGGTCTGGAAGGTCTTGACGGTGGCAGGACCTTCTCCTCCTGTTGTTATGACCTGCACCTCCAGCCTGTAGTAGGTGGAGGGCCTCAGGCTGGACACCACAAGCATGTTGTGATCCTGCAGAGCCGGGGGGGAGGGGGGGGGAGGGGGGTAAGCAATCAGTTGAAGCGCAGCAGAACACACCTTTGAAATCGGCAGGACTTGAATGCGAACATGCTGTACACCAGGATGCTATCAGCCGTCTGTGCACCGCCACAGACAAAAACAGAGACTGTTTTCAGAAGCTCGCCGTCTCTTTCCAGCTTGATAAAGGCGGCGGTGGGTGGTTTTATTTATAGATCAGCTCTCGCGGCTGGGAGCTGAAGGCTGAATGTATTGTTGATGGAGAAGATTATGTCAAAGAAGGGGTTTTTTTCCTCTTTGGGGCACGCACAGAGGATGAAAGGGAGAGACGTGCAGGCAGATGAAAAGGTTGGAAAGGAAGTTCCAGCAGAACACTCTGATCTATCGATGCATCTGTCTATGCGGCGGCGCTTGTCGCAACGCTTCTGCACTGCGGCCACATCTGACATCACCTCACCTCTGACAGATGCGCTGAAATGAAATGCTGAAGACAGAAGACGCTTTAATGCAGCAGACAAATGGCGGCTGCCTATATACAGTATAGCGGAGCGCGCTCACCGCAGCGCTCGAGCTCATGTCAAAGCAGAGGAGGAAAAGAAAATCAATGATGTTTTAATGAAGTCTGACTTACAGGAGGCAGAATCTGGGACTGGGAGATGATGCTGTTGGGCAGGCTGTTCTGCCGGCTCTCGGTGGTGATCTCGGCCCAGGTGACCTGGAAGCCCGTGATCCGCTGGTGGGGAGCCACCCTGGAAACGCGCCACAGGAAACTGCCGGTGATGTTCGACTCGTTGATGGAAAAGGAAGCTGTCAAATTCTCTGGTTTCGCCAGAACCTTCGGGAGCCCTTGAGCTGTTTGGAGAACGGAAGCCTCAGTCAGTGAGTTGATACTGAAAAACACTTAAATGTTTCAGGAACTGCGCCAGCTAGATCACCTGCCAAGAGTGTGACGAGAAGATTAATACCTCTGCTGTCTTTGTAGTGTCTCCTTCTCAGCTACCAGCCCTGCTAAAGCTCCTCTAATGGCACGTTTGATATGCTCTGCACAGCCTGTTCTTCATGTAAGATGTACAAAACGGGAATTGTTAAACTTCCAGGCACATTTATTGGAGACATCACAGTGACACAGATGATAAACGAGAGACGACGTGTCAACTAGTGAGCTTTAGAGCTGCTGGTTTGTGGGTTGTAACCTTTAGAAAGAGCCAGGTTACCTCATTCCTGCTATTTCCAGAGGGTTTTGTTTTTTTTTTGCTGTGTTAAGCTAACAAGCTGCTGGCTGGAGCATCTGCAACACAGTCAAGAAAGCAGGGCCTCTCTTTCCATCATACTCTTGGCAAGAAAGTGGATCCATGTATTTCCCAAAACGTCTAACTCATTAGGATCGTCCTGATTAAAAGGTACTGCGACGGCTGATTACTGTGTCTGCACTAATACACATCCTGTAGCCTTCTCTTGTCAAACAATGGAGCGCTCACCTCCCTCCCCCGGGCAGGGGATGTGTTTGTGGGTCTTGCTCCTGATGGTGGCGCAGGATGGGGTGAGGAAGGTGGTGCTCTCGTCCTTGGAGCGTCTTTTGGACTTGAGCATGTGAACGGTGACTTTATACTTGCAGGCGAACAGCAGGCCTGGCAGGTTGATGTAGTTCTCCTGGGCCAAGAAATGCATTATTCAGCTTTGATGACTTTGACATGTCACCCAGGTCAGGTCCCATGGAGCTTCAGAGATAATTAAATACACAGCACCGGGGCAGATCACATTCCCACTACAGGCCTCAGAAACATGCCCCACATTAAAAGAGCACTTTGAACGCTCACATGGTAGGGGTTAGCCTGCTATTCTTCTATTCAACTCCCAATATAAATGGCTTTTTTTATCCCTTCCATATGTGGAAAAACAAAAGAACCTAATTAAGAAGCAGCAACCAAAGTAAATTCTTGTGTAATTTGAAAGACAATGGCCTGTAAACCCCCAATGACATGCAGCAGTTTTTATATTTACGCTAATTTTCAAAAATCAAATCATGTACGACCTAACCAAAAACACCCTGCGCATGAACAAAATGCTGCACGGGCATGTAGATTTAGCTTTTGCAATAGTAATAAAGCTTTTCTACATTAATCGGCTGTCCCCCGAGAGGACTGCGTTTGTATATTCTGTCTGATACGAAGCAGCTTTGATTAAAAGTGAATGAAGCTCACATGAAAGCACAGGGCTGGAATCCATCCCACTGATCTATAGAAAATAGATGTACATTTCTTAGCAACCAGAATGCTGGGTCCTGAGGAATGTGGTAAATTGCCAGGTCTCTGCCATCCCCTATCAGCCTGAACCCAAGCGTTAACCCCGCCACCCCCAGACTCTCCCAAAACCTCAGCGTCTAATGCACCATAAAGCGAGGCCTGATTCAGGAGCGTGACTGGAGCGGCTGGAGGTGAATGATCCCCCATTCCCGGAACCATTGTTTGCGTAAACGTGTTTTCTTGGCCAGCACATGGCTCGCCGCAGGATGGCCTCAGCATATTCAACACACCGGCCTGGGATTTGTTCACAGCCTATCAGCTGTGCCGAGCTGTTTTCTTTAGCGCCAGTGTCCTCGGACAAAGAGCGCTAGCAGAGCAGACGGGCGTGAACTGACCTGCGTGACCGATTTCTCTGGGCCTCGGGTCTCGTTGTGGCTGCAGTACTCTGGCAGCCACTGAACGTGGTAGCGGGTAACGCTGGGGTCTGCGACGAAGAAGAAGCCAATAATTATTACTAATCAGGCATTCATGATTTAGAATAATTATTTATTACGAGCATGTGACATGAATTAGAAAGGCTCCCTCATCCTTGTTGGGAAACATTCCCTAATCCTTCCGCTCTTTCTAACCTTTCATAGATTTGTCTAATCAGAACACTTTAGAAATCACTGATTGCTGTTTCGCTACACGTTTTGGAGTTTCAGGTTAAGACTTCGTGCATGTTAATGAACGCGCAGTCTCACATTTATATCACATCATTTAATGAATATCACATCATTCTGAGGTCGAGCTTTCACAATTTCCATCATCTTCTTCAAGCTGCGTGGGACTGAGTGCAGGTCAAAGGCTCAGAAACAGAAATGAAAGACTGAGATGGGTTTTAAGGTCATTTGGCGACAAAACTAACGAGATTTTTCGCATAAAAGAAGTGCAGTACAAAATAAATATAATTAAATGAAAAAGTGCTCATATAAGGCCGACAGTGCTGCTGCTCTGATTGGAGGTAATGTGACACCGCTGCTCCCCCGATCAATAATCAGATTATCCCACCCAATCTGACAGTATTATCTGATGAATATCACACAAATTGAAACAGCCTATCCGAGATCAGAGATCAGTTTTCTTTATTAAAGATGCTCTAATGAGTTAGTACTGAGATGAGTTTGCTACAATATCAAGCCACCTAATTGAAGTGAACACCTGGTGCTGAAGAAGCCTTGGTGGAGGCAGCTACAGCCGGGCTTCTCCAACAGTCCTGACAGGAACACACCTGTTTGAACCCCTCACAGTTCAGCACCTGAACCCACCAGCGTCTGCTTTATCTTCCACTGATCTATTTAATATTCACTCAACTATAGCCGTAGCAACTGTATAATACCAGATTAATAATTGAGTTATCCTACATTTGCCTTCAGAGCTGTTCTGGGTTGGAGGGGAGATAAAAAGGGGCCTTTGAAGGCGTAGACGCAGATCTGGCACTACCAGTCCCCGAGATCTTTGGAAGCAGAAGAGAGGAATTACAGTGAACCGGGAAATCGGGGGGAAAAAATAAACACAATAAGGTTTGCTGATCTGACAGAAGGGAAGTGAGATGTGGAAGAAGAAGAAAAGGGAAGTGAGAACAGGTAGTCGACAGGAGATCAGCAGTCTTTGATAAAACGCTGCTGAATGGAATCTGTTGCTGTTTTCTGGGTGCTGGGACCACAGAGATACTTTATCTGGACGCACGGACGGACGGACGGACGGATGGATGGATGGATGGATGGACAGCTTCTGGAGACTGACCAGAGGTTTGGGCTGTTCAGGATCACAGAGCGGTGGGAGAGTTAAATGGTGGTGCAGTTAACCCGTTCCTTTGGTCTGTCACACAAACCAGATGCTAAAAACCCCTCCTGGGCATCTGTTCACAGCAGTGGATCTCAGGTCTCAAGGTAACGATTGTAACCGCGGCACTTGCTGTCGCTGCAAACAGGACAGGGAAGGAGGCTGGACGTGGAGCAACCCTGCTCTGTAACACCGAGAATCCCCGGCCATGTTCTGTCCCCTCCAGCATCGCTCAGCTCGGCTAGTACAAGCCAAACTTGCTAACAGCCCTGGGCTAACGCCATCTTCCCTCTCACACTGATTCAGCAGTTGGTGTCTCACCAGGCCTCTCGCTCTGCCAGGGCCTGCATTCCTGACTCCAAGATGTGGAGTTTGGCTGAGGCGATGACATATATTAGTAACATAACATAGACCAGCGAATGGGATTTGACAGGTTACCCTGAGAGCATGGCTTTCAAGGTTTCCATATTTCCACTCTGCTAGGGTTGTGGAATGGACACTGGGACAGACATTCTTATAGAGTTTAACCCCTTGCGGTGCTTCAACCCACGAGCGACTCTTTTCCGAATGACATCAAGTCCTGTAAAACAAAATGGTCCCATTCAACACCAAAGTGAGAACACGGATCTATTAGACACAGCTGTCGATAGATCCCGTAGCAAGGCTAAGCCCTGCATGTTTATTGTTCTTTACCAAACGGTGGCCCTGATCTCGCAGTCCATGCGCCAGTCTGTGAGAACATGTGCAGAACTCACATTACCCACGAGACACATTGTTTCATTTATTTCATTTGCACCTAATGATACAGCACTTATGGAATTAATCTTTTGATTGACTGACTGAGAATCCATCGTAATACTTGGCACGCTCCAGTCCCGGGGACCAGTGGGCTTACTGGGAGCTGCCTGAATGCAAAAAAAAAAAGCTAGAACAAACTACGGGGGGAGGTGCATACCTCCTCGGTTCTTCCAGTAGACCCGGACCTGCAGCTGGCCATCCTGGTAGAAGGGCGTGCCCACCTCCAACGGGCCAGAGGGCCGCTTGGCCAGGGTGGAACCCAGAAGGGATATCTCCTCCTTCTTTGACTTCAGCACAGATTTCACTGGGAAAAGATCAAAAAGCAGAGAAATATTTGCTGTTGTAGCTAAGACACAGCATTAACACTGTTGTGGCAAACTCTCCAGCATGGTAACCAAAACACACATTTCTTTGTTAGGATCGCAGCAGTCACAACATTTTCTTTATGCATAAGTCTGGCGTTACTGGATGGGTAAACACGGCACTGATGCTGCCAAGGTTAGAGGTTCAATTCCCTCTAGAGCCACGAATGCTGAATAGGTTTGGTCTGTGTTTCCTAAACACAACGGGATCCAAATGGATGCAGATGTGCTTGCAGTAGACCTTGGCTATTCCTGCTTTTTTGTTATTCTCATGATGACTGTTTGCCTGAAGTCTCTTTGCAATTAAGGGAATTTTAACTCTTGAAAAATACAAACAAACACAAAAAGAAAAGCAGATCCTGCCAAGATGGTTGCTCCCACGTGGATCTGTAATCACAGATCTATGGTTCCATGTCATTTTTTTTTCCCCTCAGGTGGTGCGTGACCCTACCTGTGACTCATAAGCTGTATTTCCACTAAGAGCTTCAGTTCTGATGATTATGGAACGGTATGGCTTGGAACGCAACGCTGCGATTTGGCCCCGGTTTCAGCTGCAAGATGTTGTAGGATGGTCGCAGACAGCTGCGCCAGCTACGCACGACAGGTGACACCATAACAGCGTGACATTCGCTCATTCTGAATCACCAATGCTTTATCACACTGTGTCTAAGTTGTCTTTCATACTGCTTTCCAGTTCTTCAAGCAGATGGTTGTGATGAAACAAAGCAGGGCCCACGTTAGCCACTAAAGCCCAGCTGTGGTTTAAGCTAAATGCTCGCACACTTGGACAAAGCCAACCTAATCTTTAGCAGGTTTTACACATTTCTCAGATTTTAGTTCAGCATGCTTGTGTCTGCTCATCTGTACCTGCATTTAACATCAAATACACCAGAGGATTCAAGGAAATAATTAATTAATACGGTGCAAGGGACTTACGCAAAATAAACAGTAAAACTGTGACTGGGTATAGAATATTTTCCTTCCCTTTTGCTGTGTGCACTATGCAAATAGACCTGCCTCAATAGAAATGTGGTCAGTAAATTTGTTTCGACAATTTATGGAACAGATATGGAGATATTTCCCCCTGAAACCACATGTCAAATGTGTCATGGTCTGCTGTGGTTTGTCTGGCAAAAGCTGAGCTCCAGCACCCAAATCTGTGCCAAAAGCAAGTGATATTTCACAAAATGAACGACATCTTTAAACTGTGAGCGCTTACAGATGAAATTCAAATGAATGCTAAACCGAGCAAGATGGGTCCTCTGTGGACCACGATTATTTGGTAGCTAGCATTTGAGTCAAACAGCAGACACCAGTGAGACCGCTGACGGACAGGTAGAAAGTCAGCGCCCTCTTCGTTTTCTTTTTTACCTGACTCGTTATTCTGGGCGGTGCTGAACTGTAGAGAAGCCTTGGAGCTCTTCAGACGGACTTGCCCCCAGTATGTGACCGCCTGCAGCTCCACAGTGTAGCTGCTGTTCTGCTGCAGTCCCTCCAGATCCACCCAGCTCTGAGCCTGTGACAACAGAAAACACTTGTATGAAAGTTGGCAAGGCGTTATTACCGCACTGTCATTTGTCCTGCTCCTACTTCCAGCTTAGATCAGCCTTGGCTAAACTGGGCCAGAGGGAAAGCCCTGATTATTGGGAACACATGTGGAGCTGAAGAAGGTACCACGGTGAGGAGACAGCCTTCAGGGACGCGTCAGGGAGCTGTGTTATCAGAGCCTCCCTTCCTTGCTGTGCTTGGCTTGCAGCATTCCACCGCCAGCATGAGCTTGATGAGTTCTTGTTATTGACTGTGCGTGTTTTGACATTCTTCTAGCAGCGGGATGCTTTCAAAGCCCCGAGGTGCCAAAGTGGAAACCAGTAGTACATGTGTCAATAGGTGTCTGGTGTCTCCCACCTGGTGACTCATCTGCTGCCTATCCCATAAACTAATTCATGAGAGGAGCAAAGAGGTGTGTGGGGTTGTCTAGACGATCTGTCCATCAGCTCAGGGTGCTAATGAAACGTTCTTAACAGGCGTGTCAGGTCACACAGTCCTAATACAGGTCTTATTATATGGCAAGTCAATATTGCAGTGTCAGTCATTACTCCACAGGCCTCTCGCTTTCAGCGAAGCAATATAAATCCAAACACACCTTAGACTTACTTGTGCCTTTTGTGTGATCTTATCGTCAAATCCCAAAAATAAGCCCATTATGTTTGCTTTGAATGGTCAGAAGCGACTGCTAATCATAAAACTGCTAAAGATAACAGATTCCTGGAAGGTTTCATCCATGTAAAAGAGGGAAAAACAACAGATAAACGAGGCTCAATGTTAAAAATGATAAATAATGACAGTAATCTGCACACACAAATGAGCCCAGGAGAGCCCAGGCACCGTAACAACAGCACACAAGCAATACAGATGGAGATATTTAGGAAAACAGGCCTGGGAAACATGATTTATCCCAATAAACAAGGCTATTTATCACACTTAATGTGGCTTCCTTCAAAGCTCAACGGTGCACCTCAGAGATCTTTCACCAGTCAGAGGAATTAAAACAATGAAGAGCAAACTGAATCAATGTGTGACTGATGGTGCTGTGAGTATAAATGCACCTCCTATTGTACGACTGTTTGTTTTTCCACAGTGGGATATTTACACTGGTGCTGGTGCCAGAGAAAAAGGTGCTGAGATAATCCTGGATGAGACTCTGTATGTGAGGATGGAAAAAAAAAAACTGAAAGAGAGAGAAAGAATGTGTCACCGAGGCGGGGTGAAAAGATTACCCCGTTGGTGGTCTTCCTGCGCTTCTTTTTGGATGGAACCATGGACCTGGTGGGCACGGTCCAGCTCCAGAACACTTTGTAGTGATGTATGGGAATATCGGGCTCCTCCGGCAGGGTCCAGTTGAGATGGGCCGTCACCGAGCCTTCCTCGCCCGGCGTCATGCTGGTGATGCGCAAACTGCTGGGCCTGGGAGGGGCTGCGGGGTCTGCGGAGGCGACACGGAGAGCGTTAACAGCCCTCAGGATGAAACATCTGCAGACGTTCGGACCGTCAGACGCGGGTTCACGCAAACCTGGCTCAGGATAATTATCTGAAGTTTCTAGCTATAAAAACAGAAGAGAGCCAGATGGCTTTCACCACTGGAGGGTCGGCGCTGCAGCTGGGGGGGGGTAATGACATTTTGTTAAGTAATTAGTCGTCCGCTGATGATCTGTCATCAGATGTTTTGACAGGTGTCATTTCAGGCCTGTGACAGCTTTCAGCAGGACTGAAAGTGCAGGTCAGGGCAAACACATGGCACCCACTCAACATTCCAGCGCTGTAGCTCGTGTCTGCGTGGAGCTCTCCTCTAACCGTCCGTACGTGACCCCCCCCACCGCCCCGCCCCGCCCCACCGCTGGCAGCTGACGCAGGACGGGGAAAAGCTCTCTAACGAGAAAATGGCTGGTGCTGCGGCCCAGTTGGCCTGCCTTCTCTTTGCCCTGGTCCACCTGTAACACATTTAATCCCATCCAAATTTGCGAATGGACACCTGATTTTTGTCCGCACCAGCTGAGCATGGCTGCACAAGATAAATAAGCAATCAGTTCGAACAACTTGGGTGAACAAAGTAGCAGTTGTGCAAAATTGCAATCAGATGATACGTCTGCGCTGTATAAACAACAACGGCACGGCAGAATGTGCAGAGGCTCATCAGATCCATGACAGCGCCCATCAATCTATCAATGTTCCAGTGCTGATTGGCTTGATTGGAGCTTGATTTCCATCCCTCCAGCTCAATCCTCTCCCCCACCTGGTGTCAGACAGTCAAACGAAGGCCTGCCCCCGGGAGCGACGGTGTAGTGCGGGCCTGACAGGACAGTCTGACACACACACACACACACACACACACACACACACACACACACACACGCTCAGGCCCACACCAAACACACAGACACTCGTCTGGCACA
The DNA here is from genome assembly GCA_015343265.1 of Pao palembangensis. Taxonomy (NCBI): domain Eukaryota; kingdom Metazoa; phylum Chordata; class Actinopteri; order Tetraodontiformes; family Tetraodontidae; genus Pao; species Pao palembangensis. The sequence goes on from CM027084.1 coordinate 17,175,547, forward strand.
GATCTGTCAGTTTTTGGCAGAACATGGAATGTATTAGACCGTCTGCCAGATGTCTGAATAAATAGCAGGAGTTTGTTGATGTCCAGTGTGCGTCCCAGAGATGAAAGAGACAGCACACGCAACTCTACAGGGCCTGATTTACAGACTTGAACCGGCAGCTTCGGGACTTGGCCTCTGCGTATCAAACCCATGGCACCATCTCTAGACTGAACCTGATCCCGAACAAGACCGCACAACAGCTCGCCATGACTTCGGCAATGAATGCCATCTGCAACAACATGAGGTTTAGCGTGACTGAAAATTAAAAATGCAGACACCAGGTCCCACGGGGGGCTTCCTTGATTAATCTGTTCAGGAGATTTAAAGCAGGCCTGGATTATTTCAGGCCTTCTGGAGGCAAGACAGCACTTGCGTTCATCTGAAGACCTGCAATACACCGACAGATTACATTTTGTACGACTGTACGGTGAAGGAAACCCCTCCTCTGAAGATCTGGTTGCAGCGTAGAAGAAACGGCTCACACGCCCTCCTCGTTACTCCCATTCTTCTTGGCACTGGCAGAAATTATCTTTTCCACTTAGCTCACTGGCTAAAAGTGTGGAAACATTTACAACACAAGTACACAAAAGTCACAAGTGTTAAAAAGCTTCATGTTTGACACCATTGCTCATATTTCAGTAATGATCAGACCGCTGCAGCAGTGCGGAGCCGCAGGGTTGAACAAACAGCTCATAAAACAATAATAAAAAAAAAAAAACCTCAACTTGCTCTAAAAATATTCCTAAATCAATGAAATAGATGAAAGGTGTGAAGTTTGGATGCATCACAGCTGAAACGCTGTTTATTTACTGAGTTTGGCAGAAGGTTTCCTGAGAATTCTGACTTTAAGGGAGTCGCACCCCCACAACAACAACACGCTCTGAACCATTTCTTCCTCTTGGACACACAAACCTCAGAAGGACCGAGTAAGGATCCGGTTTGAGGCTCCACCTGTTTCAGAATCTTCACTACAGCAAATGGAGGCCTGTCAGCGTCAAACAAGAACTTGGTGACCAAACACACACACACACACACACACACACACACACACTGACCTCTGGAGGACCGGAAGTGTTTGCTGGGTGCGGTGAAGCCACGGGTCCCGTGAACGTTGACTGCAGCCACTCTGAACTGGTACCATCTGCTGGCCCTGATGTCGGCCAGTTGCACGCGCTCCTCTGCCGTCTGAGGGACAGATGGGGGGTGGGGGGGAGCAAACCGCAGGGGTCAGGGTTCACGCGAGGTCGCAAACTCGTTGCCACATCAGTCAGCCCTGTGTTTCTATTTGCCTGACTTTCAAAGACGCTGTGACAGTGAGGAATGCACAAGAGCGCGCAACAGTCTGTCAGCGCAACACTTGCACAGCTGCAGCATGTGGCGCGCAGGGACATGCGAGGTTGAGTTTTCTCAGCGAAACAAATCCAAATGTCTGATCAAAAGAATGAGTCACATCAGAGCAGCATTTGATGTGGAAGGGCAGAAAGTGATCACGTCTTCGGCGTGCTGCGGCCACTCCTACCTGAGCCACGGTCTCCCAGTCGGTGGCTTCATCCTCGCTGGGGTGGATGCCATAGTTCCAGCGGCGCTGCACCACATACAGGACCGGTTCCACAGAAATGTTGAACTTGGAGGACCAGCGGATCTCCAGCTGGCCCGACGCCTGCTCCAAAAACACCAGCTCTTTCCTTGGCTTGAGAGGGACTCCTAAAAAATACAGGCGGAGAAGACGATAGCATGACAGCGGATAGTATCACCACTGTGGAAACTTGTAGGTGAACTTCCAACAGGAAATTTGCTCTTTTCCTTTCTTGGGTGGAAAGTTAAACGACACCGTCAGAGAGTCCGACAGATACAGGTTTTAGAATGAGACATGACCTCATGGCAGTACATTTAATACATGTTATGGGTTAACGGCATCATTTGTCTCCTGCAACAAGTTGTGAGATTTCCTGGCATGGCTGATGTGATTTCGTTATGGCACTTCTTAATAACAATCAGATAGACAGACGTTATATAAAGAAGGAGAAGATGAGCACTCCACAAAAAAATGAAGCCAATGCATCCTCCCTGACCCCCTGGTGGCAGGCTCTGGTATGGCAAAAAGCAATTTCCATTATTTTAAGGACTAGCGGGGAAAGCTAAAGGGTTTCTTTAGGTCCACACTGTTATTAACATCCTGGTGTATGTTTATTTTTCCAAGCAGGTATTGATGGTTGAAAAAGATGGCATGATTCACAGCTAAGCTGACATAATACTTACTTGTCATAATACTATCGCCTGAATTTTGACCCTCTTTCTCTTCTTCAGTTGCGAAAGAAAAGCTCTTAATTCTTTTATTCTAATTTCATCTCTATAAATCTTATTATACAGTTTAACAATTTTTCATTTATTACAGCATCTTTATTGCAATATCTCATTTAAAGTAGAAATCAACACCCTGTTATGTTTGGCAGACTACATTCGAGGCACTGAGCACTGGGACACTCCGCTTCTTTTTCTGGCTGTGATGGTATGAAATGTGTTGATACTTGACATCTGGCTACAGGATGTAAAATTGTCCGCACACCATGGCTCGCGCTCTCTTGCAAGCACAAGTGCAAACACACATTGTGTACATGTAAAGTTCATAATGCATCACGGAGATTTACATTCAGCCTTTCAAACAAAGCTAATGTTGCCATGTGCACTAAATTGGTGATATATCATGTGCAGGGCCGGACCGAACGCAAAGCCGAGTCAGATCAAGTCTCTCAAGTGAATTTATCACAACGGAGACGTAGCGAGTTGTTGACAAAGCGCCGAGCGCCGATAATGAGATGGAGATTGAAAAAGCGAGTTTAAGGGTACAGGAGTGAAGCCAAATACATCCCATGGTTCCCAATAAATCACCTGGCGCTTGAGACCATCGTGCTGGCCCTGAGACTTCTCTGCATTTATCAACAGCACCGTGTCTGTAAACATCCTAATCAGAACTGCGCTCTGAATGCAGAACACTTGTTCGGCTAACATCTCCATTCCCTCCTCGCGTGAAAGTCGCTGATTGATGCACAATGCTGGAAGATGGATAGGGGTCTGTAATCCATACGCATATGGAACCGGTACTTTATTTTATACCGCTGATAACAGCCCGCTGCATGCTAACAGCTGAGGTCAATGCGCTGCGGTTTCGCAGCTCCACAGTGGAGAGTGTGTCTGCGTGTAAATCAAAGTGTCACATTTCCTGCGCGGCGATGCACGCCGAGGTAACCGCAGCATTCCTCCTCTCCTTCTGTCTTAGCTCATCTTGCACACAAGCACCTCTGCAAAGCTGCATACGCGCCACACACACATGCACACACCCTCTCTCTTGTGCAACACGTTGGAGGGAAACAAATGCACTTTCTCCGAGTCTGATGTTTCCAACAATCTTTTTGGTCAGGTTTGTTCCAAGAATTAGTCAGCTTTCGTTGTTTTTTGTTTTTTTTTTTCCAAGGTCACCAGCTTATTACATTCTTTGATAAAACTATGGCTGAGGCCCAGTTAAGAGATCAATCACAACAACAATTACCCCAGAGAGGGTATAATTCCCAAAACTCACGCAGGAACTGTCCTAATGACTGCTCTAATTACAGGGCCTCAGAGAAGACTCGGAGCGCAGCAGCTGAGGATGGATGGCGCGTCGATGTTCGGTCTGACTGATGCTGACAACGACTGGATATGCTGCCAAATTTGATTCCAGTCTAAAATCGACAGTTTTCACATGAAGTTTGCTTTGACCGCACAAACGCAGAACAAACGAGGAGGAAAAAGTGCGCCAAAGGTTGAGTTTCATCAAATGTGGCACGTTTTCATCCAAAGCGCAGTGAGTGACAGTTATGACTGAGTGATCTGAAGTGAAAGGATGAGGTAATGTTTAATGGCGCAGAGAGCACTGCGGATGAGACGTTAATGAGATCACTGGATGAGGCCTTCACTGTGCTCCTGCTGCACCACAAACCTAAAGAAGCTTTTTCTACGGTGAGGGAAACAGCAGGTAAAGCTGAATTAACATTTCCAGAGTTTGTTGGAAACTACTTAAGACTTTGCGGACGCTGTTTTACTAACTGGAGGCTGTTTTTCATGCTGGGGACCAAATCTGGGTCTCAATCGGACCCGTCTGGCAATTTTCCCTCCTCTGACAAACAACCTTATCTTGGAGTTACTGCTCATTTAAATATAAATAAATGCGCACGAAGCCTCTGTGCAAGTTTACTTGCTGCCTTTTCCTGCAGTGATTAATGGGCCCGGACAACCATCTGCAACCAGCAGAAATGAGCCTGGCTGATTACAAGAGGAGAAACGGTATCAGAGCCAAAACAATGAATTCCTCCTCTAATTTCATCTGCTGTTTGATTGGCTATAAATTGTGTAAAAAATTAAAAGTAAGCAAAAGGTTTTCTCGTCGTGTGACAAAGTGATTAAGCTACCAGTGGATGCTTTGCGGGTTTTCCTTGTGCACGGCCTCTTTTGAACCTAATTCCACCTAAAACGCAGCTCTACCAATGCCTCACCCACTCTTACGGGACAAAATGTCACAGTCCTGGAACTTACTGATGTAAAGAAAGATGAAGGAGCATAGTTAAACATCAAAAGACCGGCAGGGGTCCAGTCTCTCTGTCAGGGACATACATGGGCCAGGGACTACAGCACACCCACTCACACACCAAATGCACAGCACATCTGAGAGTGATCTCAGTGGGAGAAACGCTCCATTTCTCCCCACTTGTTTGCTAATAGCTTCCAGCATCATGGCTCATCGTTACGGAGTCCACATACACACTCACATACACACAGAAACAATTACACTCTTCAAACCATGAGCGGTTAATTAGACCTTTAACACCGAGGACCGGCACAGGAATTCCATCCATCCCTTCAGCAAAGTGCTCGGTGTAATTCAGGGTAAACGCAGCTCTGACGGTGACCTATAGTGAGCTCAGTGTTTGGACAGAAATCAGTGGGGAGGCTGCTGGATGCGATGGTCTCTCAGGCTGCTGGATGGATGGTTTTCATTGACGGGCGTGCCGTATTGACATTTTCAAAGGAGCGCCTGCTTTCATCTCTCCCTCGAGTAACGTGCAGTTCACCTTCAGACCGTGACATCCACCGTGAAGTCCTTTGGGATTTTTTTTTTTTTTAACCACAATCCAGTATAAAGAGCAGCATGTTGGATGCACACGGGGCTTAAACCGCAAATCACATTTCAGCGTCTGAGTAAAACAGGCGAAAACTTAATAAAACCATGAATAAAACCTGAATAAAACCATGCAGCGCTATCAGCATGGTGGTTCAAAGCTTGAACCGCGCTCGTCTTCTGCTCTCGCTGCACCACCTCCTGGATTTTGTTATGGCCCCCGGGCTTCCAGCAATTGTTAGCTAAGTGCATACATAATATAGCTCCGGCTCGTATCTCCAAGTTGAGTCCTGGTTCTCTCACAAAGCTCAGCACCCTCAGATCATCAGGAGGCCTCAGGCGGCTCTTATTAAACTGTTTTGCTGACGCAAAAAGTCTTGGGCCCATGTGTGTCTACGAAACCTTCGAGCCCATCCAACACATTTTAAAAAAAAAAAAAAGGGAAAATTTATTCCAATTTACATCAGCCTGAGTGATGTGTGGGCGAAGTACGATACACAGAGATGAAATAAAGATTTATGGTTCCCAGTGAGTTGTCAAAAACAAAAACTGGAGATAATGTGCAATTTACGTCACTGAGATTTGAAATTAATGTTTGACAGAGAGGGATTTATTTGCTCAAGACTACTTATGGCAATTTTGCAAGCCTGATTTCCGCACCGATTCATTACCGAGCACCGTGAGGGGGAGGGAGCGTCCGTGACTGGACTAACGAAACGTGGTGACGTGGTGATTTAACCCTTTTTCAAAGAGCAGAAATGAAAGAGGAAAAAGCCAAGCAGATGGGTAATAAAGAGGAATGTTGGCACTGGAAACAGCATCAGCGTTTACCTTTATAGAGGTTTTTGGGCAGCTGGCAGGTGTGTCCGCAGCCATTTGAGCAGCACTTCTTCACTGCCGAACACTCGCCGTCCTCCTCGCAGCTCTCTACGCAGGCTGCCGCGAAGCCGCTGGCCTTCTCTGGAGCCGGACAGTCGCCCTGCTTCACCCCCTCCACCGACTTCAGGAACTCGCAGCTTGTGAGACACTCATAGTGCTTTTTGGGAAAGAGTGGCTAGAGGAGATGTGGAGGAGGAAGAGGAAGAAACACATGTAAGGCTTGCTGAAGAGTCCCCAACAACACATCTGCAAACAGGCACATCTGAGAGGTCGAACGGTTTGTCGCGTTAAACCACAGCTCTGTACCGTCAACATGGAGCCTGTTTACATCTACAGGTATTTTTTTAAAGTATTATACCGTTTACACAATCATCTGAATAATCTAAGAACTCCAGAGATGGGCTGGTAATCTGATTTTTGCTGTCATGTACACATTTTCTTCCACTATATTCATCAACATAAATATGATTTAATATTTTGGAAAATAATATCATCTGTGGAGAAATCTTGAGCGTGTGCACCGTGTGTTGTGGTATGACTGAGGCCTCATGAAAGCTCTGACACCTGCGTCTGAGGCCGTGCTTTTATTTGTGCTAATGACATACCTCGCATAAATCCTGGCACTGGTTTTCCTTCAGGTCCCAGGATTCCTTGCAGGGCTCCAGGCACTGTAAAAAGGAGACAGGTGTCAGATCTTCAAAAGTCACCACATCAAAGATGGTCTCCTCTGCGCTCGCTCTGTCACTTCCTATGCACCTTTGCAACAAGAGGCCGCGACTCCTTTTCTTACAAGTGCCCAAAATTATAACTTCAAACCGGCCAAATGATCTTCTATTAACCCGAACATCAGCACCTGGTACTGCAACCGAGTCCCATCCCCACCAGGCCCGACAGACAAGCGCTTGATAAATGATACGCTTGCTTTGACCATGCTGGGATTCCCTTCTTAAAGCACATGGAATAGATTTACTAAATGTCTGGCTTCTACACAGGCGAGAAGCCTTTTGCCAAACATAATGTGATGATCGAATTTAAAAGGAAAGTTTACCAATCCGCTTGCTTTTCATATTTAAAAAAAAAAAAAAAGAAAAAACAGCTCGCCCTGAATGAATCCAATTCAATAAAACGTAATATAACACAAAAGCTCACGGACGTCCAACAGAATCAGCCTGATGCTGCCACAGGAAACAGGATATTTTGAGATGGGACAGGGAGAAGTTGGGGGTCTTATGCTGCTTTTCCACAGGAGACGAGCGAGCTCAGTCAAAGCGGCGAAGCGCTGCCAGCCTGCTTCTGTGCTGTGGCGGCAGCAGCCAAACCACACCGGCCAGAGATCTGCCAAAGTCACTCATTCAACTCCATTTAATTTACACTCATGCGCAGGCTGCAGCACTTAGACAAGGCAGAGCAGTACATTTTCATCACATTCACCTACGTTAGTGTGATGTGAGTGACAGCGTTCGATTGGTCGTGGACGGCTGCCATCGGTGGAAGGGCCACTTCTGAAATAATAGTAATAATAGTAACCAGAGCTGCGGCTGTTTGAGCTACAGCGCAGGCCAGTGGCTAAATGAGGGCACCTACTGTTCGGAGTGTATTTAACACAGAGTAGATGTATTAAATTTTACATCTCCGTCAGGGGGTCAGGCCTGTATTTATGACTTTAATTACCCCATTAACTAACTCTGTCATTATGATGCCACCGCCAGCGAAACATTTATGTGCTTTTTTATGGAGTATGCTGGACATGCGCGCGATGAAACATAAACCCTCACTTCTGGAGGAATGTGGCAGCGCGCGGCCGATCCTTCCGTGGTCGGAGGGCCGAGTGTCAAACCTCCTCCAGAGGAAACACGAGGAAGTGTTTTCTTAATTACTTCTCGGCAGTATCAAGACTCTCTCTCTTGGGGGATATGAAACACAGAGCTCCAAAGGGAAAGTTGGATCCAGTGGAAAGGAACAATATAGCTACAGACGGGCGCTCCAAAAGAAACCAGAGAGGTTTTTATAGAGCCGATCAGGTGAACCGCCACTCACACTTGTCCCGTCCTGGTTGTGCTACAGCAGCCAAACACGCATCTGCAGTAGGTCCGCAGTAGATCCGCAAGCATGTAATGATAAACATTACCTGCTTTTAATATTATGGTAGCCCGTGATTAATTGTGCTATTAATTGTGTCTATTGAGAGCGAAGCCTGCGGCGAAGATTGGCAGAGGCGGCGGCCTCAACACTGCAGCCTCGCACAAGCGCCACAGTGGAACAATGAGGCAATAGCTACGTGCTCCACCACTGTTGAGGGGGACGTTCTGCCAGTAGACGCACATGGAAAAGCCCCCAAATCCCTTCAACAAATCACTATACATACACACGTAAGCCAGGGGGATCAAGCTTATTTTACTCTTTGAATGGGCTCGTGAGCATGCGATGAATGCATTCCACCAGCTTTCCTTAAGAATAAATCTTTTTACAGTTCATCGCAATTACAGCTGCGTGGGTGATAATAGAATCATCCTTGAGTTTGAGATGCTTGGGTCTGCATGCCAAGCAGTGCATATCAACACAGAGTGCTTGGCTGTGTGCTCAGTGTGGGCTCCAATCCCAGGACCCCTTTTTCTTAACTCAAAGTTATTGACTTACGGACCGTTAAAAAAACTGTGTCTTTACATATTAATTCCATCTTTGATGCCTGATGCATCATAAATAACCTCAGAAAAACCTCTACGCACGTGTCTGAGGGCAGTGGGAGCTCCCTGCAGGTGTGCTGAAAGCCGGAATCTTTCACCAGGTCTCCCACGGACACACCCTCACCCTGACACTTAAGCAGGGAGCAGCAGGACGGACGACAGATGTCTCGCCAAGGCTAAAAGGATGGCTGTATATATTACAGAAGGTGTCCTCATCAATCAAGCCCCCATTCCTTATTTACAGTTTGAGGCTCAGTCTAGAATGGACGGCAACAAAAGCATATTTTATCTCTCTACCCTTTTGAAGTCTACATCTCTATAACTGAAACGTTAGCCTGCCTTTCCACTGTAAAACTTTAAGAAGGGTGCAAAGTAACCATAACGCACTGCAGGTTTAATACCCGGCTTTTTGACCTCACATTTTTCCTTGTCCTTGAATAAATGGGCATGCTTCACTGCTATACTGTGTCACACTGCGATGACCTCATGCTATACATGTAGCTGAAGCAGCTATCCAACTATCCTGTGACGTATGACTGAGCTGGTCATGGTATTTGTGTTGGTTTTAGGTGCCAATATCTGGGTCTCCCTCAAGGAAATCTCTCCAGCTGGTGCTGCAGCGACCATCTGTTTGGTTAATACAAAGAGATGGTTTAATCGCCCGACGTTAACATATTTCCCTCACAACACCATGGGTTTTATTTTGAAAGGGAAAACGGCCATGGGGTTGTTCCTACAACCTCAAATGGTTAACAAAAACATTTGAGAGGCCGATTTACTCATTGCCCTCTTATCTTCCTCCCATATAGTGACACATTCTGCATGGCTAAGTAGAAACATCCACAGCATTCTTTCACTCCCTATTTCACGCTGTGATAAACTGCACCAGTTGGTACTCTCGGAGACCCCGAAAGGCGTTTTGTGAGACCGACGGGGAGAGGCGGACTGAATGGCAGCCAGCACCATAGTCCATCTTTGCTTCTTCATGGCTAAGAACAAGGTGTCCGGGTGGTAGAAGAGGGGGATATGGGGGAGGAGAGGCAAGGTTCAGAGAAGGGGGGGTCTGGCTGCTGTGCACGGACATGCCTCTCTCCGTCACTGGAGTCTGGTTATCGCCACGCATCGTAAAAATGCTAACTGGCCTGAGTGAGTGACTGCAGGGGCATAAACAATGAAGTACATATATGTCAGGGAAATGTTATTTTTTCAGCTAATGAAGCATGAAATGCTACCAGTCGAGGGCGCCCCCCAGGCCAAACAATACACTGTGTATACAAAACAACAGATGGGCTATAATTCACACACACACACACACACATGCACACAAGCACATGCCACATTTTGCCAGAGCATGCCTCTATACATCAGTTTGAAGCATTTACTGGAGCAGCATGTTACACAGTTATTTAACTTTAGTGTTTAGGCTTTTATATCCTCACTTCCCACACACAGTACGTCCGAATAAAGGTATCAGAGATTGCCGAAAATGTAGACGTCACACCAAACAGAACCTGCAGGTGGGAGCTGGCACGCAGGTCACAGCCCTTGAAGCAGGTAGAGGCACAGCTGTGTGCACAGAGAGATTTCTGACCTATTCAACGCATGAATAGGTTGGAAAAGAAAACAGAAATATACATTCACAAGTATGGCTACGGGGGTCACAAAAACTAGACCCGAGCGATGATCAGAGAAACTTGCTGCATAAACTGGCGGCTACATGCTGAAGGTTTTGTGATGGGAACTTTTACAGGAGCATGTGGAGGTCGAGGGATGCGATTATCGTCGGTATAAATGTATTTTTAAGTGTGTTGTTGCGCAGACAGCTAGCCCCGAGATCCCCTCATGGAGAAAGCAGAGGTGACTCCACCTACTCGCCTGTGATGGAGGTGTGCAGCTCAAAATGGGCCATTACTGTTGAACCCTTTTAGGGTTCTAATACTCACACGAGGCGGGGAGGCACTGGCGGGGAGCAGGGGCACCGGAAGGCAGAGGGAATGATGGGAAATTCTTCAGCTTAAATGATGTTCCTCTGCGTGTGTGTGTTTGCTTTAGGAGAGTACTTGTGGCAGCTACAACTGTTCCGGGCCTCTCTGTAAGTAAAGTTAAGCAGATATAAAGCCGAGCTTTCCTGTGTTTTCTCTCTGCTATCCCCAAAGCCTGTGGATGACGCCTGGGAGCCATCGATCCAAGCGCCCGTAATCAGCTCGAGTGGTGCCAACAGTTATTTACGAGGTGCCTCGGTTGGCCCTCCTGCTGCTCTGGGAGCCCCAGATATGAAGAATCTCTGTTGTTCATCATAAACATCATAAATCTCGAGACCAGCCTCATTGAGTCGGGTCTATTTCCTGCTGCCCTGTTGGGTTTCACGCCCGCAGCGACCGCCTTCTGCACGTTTGTTTCCAACCCTCCTTACTTCATCCTGTCACTTGTTCTTCTCCCCCTCTGATTCACGTGAATTCATCTGCTGCCTCCCCCTGACTTCCTCAGATTCTTCGCTGTCTCTCATTCTCTCTCCCACGTCCACTCTAATCCAGATAAATTTTATAACCCGACCCAGCATCTGGACCATCTGGGTTCCAAATCTCTCTCCACAGTTGACAGATTTGGATACATCAGGCTCATGTTGCAAAACAGACAAAGAATGAAGTTTTAATCATGTGATATATCTTTTGTAAACATGGCCAACGCACTTTCGCAGGCCAGAAATATTAAAACGCTCGTAGCTTCCAGCTGTTGTTTTTTGCCCTCCTCTGTCATCATTTCATTGTGCTTCCACGGCCACGCACACAATACAGGTGATGTCACAGCCATGTTTATCGTCTTTTGTCAGACATCTGCACAACAATTCACTCTCACAACTGAAAAACAGGCTGACTACGGCTCAGACGATAACAGGTTTGACTCCTGGCTAGCTCGTTGCGTTTGTGAAATTCGGAGAGCAATAAAGTAACTATCAAAGCGATCGAAACGTTGGCCCAAGGTGGCGGGGATCGATCACACGAAGCGATCCAGCCTCTGATATTCAGAGAAAGAACAGGGTTTGTTTTTGATTCGGATGTTAAACTTACTGACGTTTTAACGAAGTAGCTGATTTGATTTCCTCACATTCCCGGGATGGCACGGCTCTCAGCCTGCTTCGGCTTTCCAGACAGAAATGCAAAGTCAGCTTGGATTCTGTTCAGCAGTCATTCAAGTCTTTGTGTGTGTGTGTGTGTGTGCGTGTGTGTGTGTGTGTGTGTGTGTGGAGGGGCGGGGGGGGACGGGACAAAAATGAAGCCACGTGAGCACCAGCTTTCCAGAACTTTTTCGTAGCGAGCTTCCAGATAGTGCCCATCTGAGAATATGATTACAGGTTAACCAGGGTGGAACATATTTCATCACGTGCCGGTGCAACGATCGGAATGACGGTAAAATCATCGGCTGGCGAGGCTTCCCAGCACGCCTTTGACGAGCAATTAAGTTTCAAAGGCCTGTAAAACAGCTTGCAGATAAATCAGAAAGAAAATATCCCAATCTCGAGAAGTATCTACACTCTAGGCCACATTATTTAAGACATTGTGCGACGTGAAAGTGGTTCTGGTTTGATTCCTGAGCTACTGAAGACCTGCACAGGTGTGCACCGAGCAAACGAAGGGGCGGTTCGGCTGGATCGAAAAGACTGATAGCCTGCTGGCTTGAGCCTTGAATGTCCAACTTACACACACACAGAAGCTCAGGGTGGCGCTCATAAATATGTAACAAGTGGGGTTTGGGTTTCTTTTCCTCCTTCGAGCTGAAGGCTGCTGATCTACACTCTAAAAGAAAAAAAAAAAAAAAGCGCTTAATCCTGGAATCGTGGAACTGTAACGGAGGTGTGAGGATTCACACAAGACCGAGGATTCATCTGCAGCTCAGAGTAGCCGAGGGTACATAAAGTCACTCAAAAAGCACATACACTTTCTTTAAAGTCCGCCGCTGTAATTCTGTTTCCTGGGGAGAAGTGTGGTGACGCAGACACTGATATACTGCAGCGGTTTGCTTTGGGGATGTCTAATCAGCAATTAGTCTCTGCAAACCCAAACCTGCATCTCGCTGCTCCTGCTTTTTATTTATTGCCGGTTCTGTCGGAGCCTGGCATAACGAGCATAATTGGCGTGCTCTCTCCCTAAAGGGGCGAGTATCCGAGCTGTGAGAGAAAAACACATCTGTCAGAGTCAATCTCCAAGTCTGCAGCTCTGCCCTGAAATTGCTGAGAAATATAAAAACTGTCAGTGTGGTTTCGACTGTGTCTGCAAGAAATTATGGTCTAAAAATAGAATGGAGTAAAAGGCTGCCAGAAACTCACATGATTTCTATTATTACAGCAACAAATAAACATCACCCTGTTGGTTTGTTGAGAAACTTTGCCGATTGTGCCATCAATGATTTCAGTTTTGTTGTAAATTTTGACGTTTTCCAAACGAGGGGGGAGTGGGGGGATGAGGACGCTAAAAACTGCCAGAGCACTTCATACATCTCAAGGTCCTTCGCGTTTGGACAAAGGGGGACTTGCAGACAAGCGAGCAGGTTGTGTCACAGACGGTCACTTTAGCACCACTTTAATTATTAATGTAAATGCAATTTAAGGTGCAAACAACAAAGAGCTTGAAAGGAATCGCTAAGCAGAAAGTGAGAGGAAAAAGAGGAGGAGCAGAAGGGGCAGTGCATGAATTATAAATTCACCCCACAATCAGAGGTGCCCTGGCTTATTTATGAGCAGAAAGCCCACACTGCTTAGCCAGAATTGTGTCTTGATGAATGCATTTTTTTTTTTTTTTTTTGTTTTTATACTTAATGACCTCATTTCATCCAGACAACATCGCCACATGCCCCGATCTCCTGCCACATCACACACGTCTGCAGTAACAGCAGACATAAGTGCAGAGCCTCAGCTCTCTCTCGCTCACCTCTGGGCTCGGTTTACATTTCATGACAATTAGACTCAACAGGATGTGTGTATCGCGTGGGGCCACGCCAGCACTCAGCAGCTCTCTAAACCATGTCACGTCCTCCAGACTTATTATTTACTGTATTTACATGCTCGCCACCTCTGTGAATAAGGTGATGATGACAGACATGTGAAAACAGGACCGGGAGATCAAATAATTCCACGGCACTGCAGCATTTACTCAGACCGTCCGGGGGCTTGATTTATTGTGACAATAATGCAGACATGCCATCAGCTGAGAAATGCATTTCGGTCAGGCCAGAGTCACTCCCTGCAAACCGTGGAGATGGTAAACAGGATAAAGGATGTCGGGCTCCTCCGCCTGTCCCCGCAGTGACCACTCCCATCCCCCCCCCCAGATGAGACGCGACCTGGAGATTTTGTCAGAATGTAGGCCGACAGCATGTAAACTGTGACATGCTGCTGTGGAGGCTAAAGCCGTCCTAATCCTGTACTAAAGTCACATTCCGCCACTATCTCTGCTGGTTTATTTGACTCTAAGAAACACTTGAAAATCACTAATCCCACTTGGCCGCTCCGGCCCACGCTCGCAGCTCCTCTAAACAGCAGCTCGTTCCAGGTTCTTTGACTTGCAGTATGTCGAGGATGAGACATACGGTAATGTCACGCTCAAAAACAGTCACACGCTTGTTTGTTTTACTAATCATAACTTAAATGTCTCGACTGGCTGATTAACAGAGCTGTCTGGGACATGCACCCACACGCTGCTAATCCATCATCCTAAAACTTTCGCGCATAATCTGCGGGATTTATCGGCAAGATGCAGCAGCGTCGAGTGGAACTGGGATACGCTGATAAGCCCACATCTGCTAAGCAAATCAGCTTTGAGACGTTCTAATCTTCTAATCATCAATGTTACTTTTGGCATGACTGTTTTTGCAGCATCACATTCATGCAGACTGTAAACAGAGTTCCAGATTCATTCTGTATCTATAATTTGCACCTTTCAACAACGTGATCTGTGGGGGTGGGGGTGGGGGTGGGGGTCAGTGGAGCGGAGATAAAAGGTGAGCAGGAATCGTGTGATATTCAGCCCAACTATTCCCAGAGCAAGGATAAACACATGGATGACAGCAGACCGCCTCAGCATGGCTGGTGACCATCGCTAAAAGAGGATTTCACAGTAGCTTTGATTACAATAATCCTTCTGGAGAATAAAATCCCGTATTGACAGAAAACACGTGAAATCGAGCCATCTGTGGAAGGCTGATTATCTCCAAAAAAAATGTATGGATATTATTTTTAAGGCCCTCGTGTTTGAAGGAATCCAGAGTGTCCTTCATCACTCAGGGCCTTGTAGCAAAGGTGAACCGCTGCTTCACAACCTGCTCTCTGGTGGCCATGTCCTTGGATTTTCCTTTTTTTTTTTTTTTTTTTTTGGCTGTGGGGGGTTTCCATTCCTCGCCACCCACCATGTGAATAATGAGCTCCACAGATAGCAGCCAATGAAGCACCCCCCCCCACCCCTTTAGCCAATGAAACTTAACAACCATGTCCAGATCAAGTCCTTCCTGCTGGGACTGACCAGTCTTGCTTCACACTCCTCCTCTGCCACACACACACACACACACACATCTCAAACTTTATAGAATAATGACACACTTTGTAGAAATGTCAGAAATTAGAAAAACAATCGAGCTCCAAAGACTGGTCCCCAGTCTAGCTTGCTTTGAGGTGTTGGTGTGGGTAATGCAGCTAACGCGGGAGGTGAGACCAGCGTCTGGCCTCAACATGACCAAAAGGCACTTTGAAGTCTGTCTAAGCAGCCAAGAATCCGAGTTGTGCCCGGCTGTAAACCTCCACCAGCGGCACCCACTTCATCACATCTTTTCAGCATGCCTCCACGTATACCTGACCGCCAGAGAAGACACACCACACAAAAGACTTGTAAACCTGACCTCAAAGCTTCCAGCGAGAGTGAAGCATCCAGAGAGATGGGAGATTTACGCCGCGCTTCTGATTTCATTATACAGGTTGGATAAAGAAGAACAAATGAAAGGAAGTTTGACCGCTTCGTTTTTGGCGTGAGAAAATGTGGGGGTTGGTATGGGAGTGGAGAAGGGAATGGTGGGCTCTGAAAGACACTTTTGAATGAGACACAGTAGCATTCCACTGATTCTCATTCAGGCAAACGGCTGAAAAGCTCGGAACATGTGAAGGCGAGGTCGCGTGTAATCCAAAAGAGCAAACACTTGTTATTCTGCCTTATTTGAGCAGCTCAGGGTGGTAAGAAAAGAAAAGAGGTGTCCAAAAAAAAAAAAAAAAAAAACCAACAAGAGCCACCTGGGACGTGGAAAGCATCTGACAAAGGCATCAACAACTTTTGGCTGTTGGACGATGTCCGGACACCATCGTGGAGAAATGAAGGGCAGCGACGTAGCGGGTTTAGAGAAACTGCTGCCCTGGTGAGACAGGATTCCTATTCACAATAAAGGCTGATGTTTTGATTCTCTGCGGCTCAGGAATCACCCCTCTAATAGAATTATTTGAGAGATCAGTCAGAAAGAAGGATGGAACGGCCTGAGAGTTTGAAAAATGCTCAGGATATCCAGCGTTTCAGGGAAAAACAGCCTATTTTCCCCTCAGGAACTGTATGCAATGGACACGTTCCACTGACTCACCACAGGCTGACTTATTCAGGCATAATACACATGTCCGTTCGTCTCTTCCCACCCTTAGCGGAGTTTGAGTAATGAAGCGAGCTGCTTTGTTGCGGGCTGACATTTAGCTGCCTTAACTGAACCGTCTTAGCATTTGATTTGTTGCCTGGATCACACCCACGGGAGAAAACAAACCTCTAATATCAGCTGTGCTCTGAATGTGGAAAGCTTCTTGGCTGCATCCGTGCCATCTCCTATGCATACACACACAGTCCACTTTCTTTGCACCAGTGGAGAGAGAGACAAAAAAAAAAAAAAAAGCCCACTCCTGATGTCAAACTTTCAGGGAATGCGTTGGAGCCTCTCTAGACGAGACCGCCGGTGCTGTCTGGGCTCCTGGCATCACAGAATGGAGTCGCTCTGCTGGTCCTGCTTTATGTGGCAATAATGACTCCTGGGCTCTCCAAATGCCACCTCGCTGTGCTCTGAAGAGAGGAGCAAGCGGCTTCATCTCCATGACAATGGGGACACCGAAGCGGGGGCTAACTCGCAGGATACGGCGTGCGAGATGACCGCGTTGACTTTCTCATCGAGAATGGCAACAGGAGGCTTTGATGTCTTGAAATGCAGACAGATGGAGGTTGGGGGGTGGGGGGATGGGGAGTGCACAGCAGCTTTGTCTCAATTATTTGGCGACCTTTCCTCGCGTTGAAGTCACAAGCGGGGAGGCCTCTGTTGTCTTTGAGAGAGGGCTACACAGCGACGGGCCTTCTGCCCTCACACACTCCTCCGCCGCTGCGGCCTTTGTCTCTCTGTTTGCGTGCGCGCTGTTCATGAAGTGAAGAGGCTAATCACCGTTGCTGAAGCATTCAGAGGCAAGCACTGTACGGCGTGGGCTTGTTCGGCGCAATTGTTAGCAAGGCCACAGTAGATTCGTGTTTGTGTTTTGACACACTCGAAGCAGGAGTGCACACTCGAGACGCAGACGTGAGGGTGAAGTGTGGCGGTGTTTGCAACCAAAACATTGACTTAAGGCCACAAATTAAAGCATGGCACCCTGAATAGCCTGGATACCTCATTCCTGATTTTATAAAAATACCACACAATTAAATTACATCCAAGGAGCCCTTGAAGCAGCATGCAGCGTGGCAGAGCAACGCACCGACCCAGAGAGCTCCAGCATGTTGTTATTTTTAGTGGGCTTACATCAAATCCAACCCCAGCACCGGCCAAGCGGCGCTAACTGACATGCCCAAACACAAGTTCATTAAAGAATTTGCGCAGCTTCAGCAATGTTCACTGGTTCATTATGAAAACAGTATGCTGTGCCTGGACTCACAGCCAGCAACAGCCTTCAAACATGGACATGTGCGGAATGACGAGGGTACGTGGAGCTGATGTTGGCCATCGCAGTGGAAAGGGGAGAAACAAGTTTCGTGGGATTATGGTGAAAACAAAAGTGGTTGGCTTTCTTACGGGCCCAGACGCTAACTTTAAACACATGTCACAGGAGGTTAAAAATAATAAGAAGGGACGAACACTTTCAAATACAAACACAGCAAAGCTACGCTTGCGAAGCTCTTCAGTAACACAAACTCAGTCAGTGACTTCAGTCCAAGTGAAATTGTTGTGAAAACCTGCTGGGAAACAGCCTCTACATTTACATATGTAGAAAGGCACACGGCACAAAAGCACTGCTGTAGGCCCGGCAGATGCTAATTGCTAAGGAAACAATTTCAAAGTCAAAAAAGAAAATTCCGAAACAAAGGGTCATTATGGAAGACAACACTGGCCGCCGATAGTGATTAATACACATAATGGACGTGAGGTCATCCACTGGTGTAGCTTCTTTAAATCCATTTATAAGCAGAACAAACTCTGCAAACACGAGTAGATGCAATACTGTATTTGTTATTAACTGGATAAAAACACACTCCAGATCAGATGCACCGGCAGTGCCGATTTCTGGTTTCAGTTTGTGGGACTGCCTCGCCTGGCAGATCATCCTCATCTTAGTTCAGCCCCATGGTGTTCTCTCTCTCCACAGGCAACGCAGCACATCTCCGAGGGCCTTGTCATCAGCTCCAGGAGAGTCTGATAGCGTGTGTCAGCGCCATTTCTTTCAAGGAACCTGTCAACGCCTGCTTTGTATCAACCTTCTTAGGGAGAAAACAAGAACTGAAAACAAGGCCTGCGGGAGGCGTAAAGAACACCTCCCATTCCCTAGTCAAGAGAAGGGGCCCAGCTTCCATAAACTGTCATTTAACTCACTAAAATGTAATTATATTTCATTCCCAGCGAGTATCAGTGAATGCAGTATGGATGTAGTGCAACGATCATGATGTGTCAACAGCTCTCAAAGCCGGCCCTGTCGTGACTCGCGCACCGAACACGGTATTATCCTCTGATAATGAGGCTCGTATGTGACGTACATTTCATTCACCAAGTGAAACCACACTACCTTGGAGCACTGCTTGTGATTCTGGCACCACACCAAGGATCCATTATTCTGCAAAAGAGAAGGATAAATATTAGCCATTGACGAAAATACAGTCATTGTTATGCAACAAAGACAGCAGCTCTTTTTTTTATTTCCTGAGGATTGTTTTCTGTTGGAGACAAAGTTTGTTCTTCTTTACTCTCTTTTGTGTTGCGCCTCTGTTCCCCTAGACTGGGGCGTAACAGCAGACCAGCCAGAGCACTGTCAAGAGTGGACAAATCTTAAAGATACTGAGTCAGCTCTGGGCACCGAGTGTATGTAAGTTAAGCAGGAAAGTGGGGTCACCAGCACCGGGACCAGTGCAGAGCTCTGGTCAGCTTCAGCAAAGCTCTGGGAGCTCAGAACCTGTTTGATTTTCACCAGACGTCCCCCAAAGACACAGAGGTGGGAACTGATGTCAGCACTCCTCAGCAGAGTGCTGCTTCTACCAATTTCCTCTAATTGCTGCAGAAGTGCCACCTTCTGAAGCCCAACGAGGCAAAGATTTGGTCCTAATAGCGTATTCTGTGTGTGTGTGTGTGTGTGTGTGTGTGTGTGTGTGTGTGTAAATATGGAAGGTGGCAAGCGAGGGACCAGTGGGGGTAAATGGCTCGTGCAAGTGGTCATTTCCTGGCTTCCATTAGGCGGGAGAATTATGCTGTCATCGTCCTGCAAGCATAATTGCACAAGCAGGGTGAGCGCGAAGGCTAGTACTTCAGGACAAATGACCAGTTGAGCAAAATGAAGATTAGATGTTTGAATGTGGCTGAAGAGGAGACAATCAGGTCCATGATTTACACCATTTGTTTGCCTCATGGAACATTAGCATGAACCTGAGCAGGAATTTCTGACCATTTAACGTTTGCAAAGAGGGTAAATAGACTCCTCCTCATCTTGTAAATCTCCAACTGCTTTGTCCAAGGTCTGATTGAGAGTTATGCTTGTTCATTAGACCGTTCCGTTGTAAAACATCACCGTAATGACTTGGCTGATACTGCAGAGGGCAGCTGGGACGATATCGGCCTATTTCATCACCACAAATAGCCTCTCTTACCTCACCCACATTCATCTGATTGCTTTCATTTAATTTTGATTATTAAAATTCTGCGGCCTTTTGCTGCTCTTGTTTGCTACAAACAATTACGTAAACTTTCTCTACATAGTCTCGTTAAAGGATCTTCAGCGGTGACCTTAATTGGGGCTTCACTTTTGGAAATTCCCCGCGTTCCTTAGTGAAAGCAGTGAAGCGGCAGAAGAGAGCCAAACTTCAGGGCTCTGAAGGCAAAAAGTCTGCTTAAGTTCAATGTCAAGTTCAAAGCGTTTTTTTCCCACAATGTAATCCAGCAGAAATTTCCCGTGAGACCTTTGTGAGGAACTTATCATTAAAGAGTTTAATTTGACATCCAGTACCAGTAAGAGCTGTGCTTTTAGTGTCAAGGATAATGGTCAAATGGCTTCAAAGGAATCCGCGATTGTATGGTCACATCCTGGGAGACTCACCTCAACATCTCCCCCCGAAGAAAACTGCCGATAAGAATGAAAAATATACGAGCGGGAGACACGGAAACGAGCCCCGACTTAACCGGAGAGTCTGCATCAGCAACTTTCTTCCTGTCCTTTCTGTGCAGTACGACACCTTCAACTTTTTAGGGCTTAACTTTGGATATTAAAAATGAATCTTAAACTCCAGTGCATAGTTTTGCACTGAATTAAAGGATCAGAATACTTGTGGAGTTTGTTCATTTATGCAAAACCATCTCAGCTAAGCGTTTACAGTGGCATCCTACCATGCACGGTAAGTTATGCCTAAATCACCCATCTGTGTACAACAGCCTTCTTCACCCACCCTGATTCAAAGAGGAGCTAATTTTGCTGCGCGACAGCATCCCCGTAGTGGAGGCACTCAGCAGGATGTTGCCCCAGCTGTTCAGGCCTGACCCCGCCATGTCAGGAACCAACCAGGGAATAATTATAGGTCAGGACTTCATCCTTCTGCCTCACCATGACATTCCTCCGCAGCCCCAAACACTATACAGCACCACGGCCTGTCAAGGACTCCGGTGTATAAATGCTTTCCAGATATCTCTCTACGCTACTGGGGTCGAGGCGAGGAGACCAGACGATCTCGAATGCGAGTCCAAGGTGGACTGTTTGTGACACCGCCGGAGGGGTGTAAACTGGAACTTTATCACACGCGCGAACATTCTGCCTGTTGTCAGCTGAGAAGTCGGAGCAGGTGGCCAGGACTGAATTGTATTGTCTAGACAACAGAGAGGTACACGGCCTAAAAATCCCTTTTGTCTTTGAGGATAACGTTGCACCTTTTGAAAAATGGAAATCCTCAGCTTCCTGTTGGCTCCATTTTGGATTAAATGGATCTTAGTCAAACGGGTGAATTCCTGTAGAGTTGTATTTGTTCTTGCCTTAATGTTGAAACTACTGAAAACAAAAAAACAGAAAGAAAGAATGAAAAAGCCAACATTGTTGAGCCTGCGCTGAAGAGGCATCGTGTTGCTGGATAACAGGACACCAGACTTCAAAGGTCTGACTGTGCCTCCGTCCTGCCTGGGGGTCCTCAGGCCACACCGAAATAGCTGAACCTGCAGGGCACAAATGCAGCTCTAAAATAAAGGGCCACAGGATTCAGGCGTTGGCTTGAGTGGGTGTGAGGGCTCTGGACATTCTACTCATCAATTATTTACTTCATATGAATTATTTGACAGGCACGCAGAAAGTGAGCTAATGCGTGTCGCATGCGTCCGACGTTTAAAAGGTCCGCATAAAAGGGCGTCTCAGCCCTAAAGTTGCCTCCAGTCTGGCAATCACTGAAGTTTGTCGAAAAGTATCTCAGGGTGTTGTAGTACTGTAGGGTGAGATGTACAGAAAAGACTGTCGCGGGTTAAGAGAACTCAGAGAGGTGAGGCCGGGCTACACAGACCCCTATTCATCCGCTGTCTTTCCTCCTGAAACGCTCCACACATGAGACGAGTGCTGGCTGAGCTCTGATTCCACCGCAGGTTATTTTATATAAAATGCAAAAACAAGGGGACATGGAAAAACTATTTTCCGATGTTTTTCCTGCTCTCCAATAAAAATGCAAATCTTCTGAGCAGGATGCTTTATGGCGCGGCGCGTTAGAAATGAATGACTGAACTTGAAAAGGTCATTTTTAGCGCTTCAAATGCAATAACAAGACCTCGCGGACACACCTTGTTTTTAAGCTTCTTGGGCCCTCATATAAATAATCCGCCGCAAGATTGATGCATTCTGCTCCCAGCTCGCTCCTAATATTTTAAACTGTCCGAGGCCAATATTTACAGCCGGGTGTTCCCCTCTGTCTATTGTACTGGGGTAACAAGTTTCCCACATGTGACGTAAAATGTCAATAAATTTGTATTTGGAAACGCTGCTGCCTCAATAAATCTGCAGTTGCTGTAAAGCTGACATCCCACGGACGACCCGCAGCGTTCCTGACTGTGCAACTCCATGCTTGTTTCCATTTCACACCAATTCATAACTGAGACAATTAAAACGAGGGCTCTGGTTTGCCCTGCGCTTCCACCACATAAAAAAAGTTGCGTGGGCGTTCAGAACATCTGCAAGTGTTAAACTCTCCAAGTGTCATTCCAGTATTTGCAGAATGATCATATTAAAGTCTAATATGAATAACAGAGACACTTTTAATCCAGCTGCAGAATGCACACACTCCAGTGCTGGTTTTAGGTATGATGGAATAAGTACCGGTCCATATAGATTTCTAGATAAACGGGTAAAATAACATTGAGAAACAGTAGGCAAAAGTAACCGCTTTGACATACGGTCCAGACGGTTCATTTCCATTAAAACAGAGACCGTTGGAAGGCTCAGTTTTCCTATCGAGTATTAAATGACCCCTGAAGGATGAAGGTGAATTAGGGAGTCTGTCATCTCAATCACTGAAGTGGAGATCTGAGCTGCCCACCGGCCCGCCGCCGTAATAAGATCTGCCAGAGGGAGCAGATCCACCTGTAGGGTGTGCTGACTGAGCGCGCTCCCGTGTTGTGGCAACACAGCATTAGAGCTTATCGCATTTGGGGCAAATGGGGCAACGGCGTTTAGTAGGAAGGTGACCTCAGCAGGGCGGCATCACGCATCCTCTGTCCGCCTCTGAGGTGTGATGCTGGCATTTATTGGCAGGGTGTGTGTGTGTGTGTGTGTGTGTGTGTGTGTGTGTGTGGGGGGGGGGGGGGGGGGGGTCTGTTTTTGCAGCTGACCAGACCCCCCATTTTCACATGAAAGGATGGTTGGGAACACAGCACAGAAGACAGTCCCTGCAGATTATCAACAATTGCTTTCTATTCTTAGAGCCGCTTGCACGAGCAACCTTGCTTATCGCCAACCACAAAAATGCTCCTCAGTTTTAGACAAATGCCCCCCCCACCCCCACCCCCCGACCATGGCTGCCGAGGCGAGGGTTCTGCGTTTGATTATACAGACTCACAATGCTTCGTTAGAGGTGAGACGTCCATCACATATCTGATTTCTCAGTTGAGTTAGTGACTAAATGTATTCCCAAACTTTGTAACCCAGAGCGGTGAAATGCTGCTGGAGGTTTCTCAGAACAATTCCCTAAAATCACTACGGTGCCAAGAGGCAAATTAAGAAAAACTGGTTTCAATCAGTGTCTCGTGGAGGCTTCGCACTACATCCACTTACTGCCAGGATGCGAATTTCAGTTAATGATGTTCATCCTTGCCCCAGGTATATAATCTGCACCAATAGAAGAATACTAAGACTGCCCATAGTTGATTTTTCACCAGAGCGGCTACACTGGATCAATACGTACTTTCAAATTAGGTGCCATTAATGACAAAAGAGCACTCCCTGGATGAATAACTAGAGCCAGTTATAAATGCACCTTATCTCTGTTATAATGTTTCCTGGCAATTAGGGATAATTAATTCACCTTCAGGAGCACAGGCCTTGCAAATGCAAATGAAGGGAGAATAAAGAGGGGCCACTAGATAGATAGCTAGCTGGTGGGACAGAGTAAAGGGGAGAAGAATCAGTGACCGCTGGAGTCTATGGAGTCCCGGGAGAGAAGAGTGTGACCAGTGGAAAGTGAAAAACAATTTCTAAACGCACAGACCATTCAGGCCCGGAGCGCAGCTTATTCATCAAGACTTCATATAATCATCGCTGCTGGGGGGGGCATCACCGTGGGGCTTTCGAAAGAAGAATATAGAAAACAGAAACCTGATTTTCCAACACTTCTCAGTGTGAGATCGCTTCTCAGCGGGCTGGGCTGAACTGATGAGTGCAGCAAGTTCGCAAACAACTCAGTGCGTAGACGTGCGGCTGTCTGGTTCGGTGGTACCATTCCTTTAGGGACGCTAGGATTTCCCTGTCAGTGATGGTTCCTGACAACTGAGAAAGTATTTCAGCACCATTAACGACCTGCTCCTGTGGGGCTGGCGCTGGGAAACAGGTCTGACTCGGGGGGGGAGATTCGTCTGCTGCTGGAAATGCATTTTTTTAAAGGGAAACAAAAAAACGACGTATTTGTCACATCATGCCGGAAGTTGGAGTTTGCTGCGGCCGCGTGCTCGTACCTGAGAATGTTTGAAGAAGGCGGAGATGCGAGTGATGTGCAGGCTCAGGCATCTTGAGGCGCATCGCGCTCGGTAAATACTGCCGGTGAAGAAAGAGTCGTCCTGCTTCCTCGCGCACACGCTCCCTGCGCTCATTAACGCCGTAATCCACAAACAGAGCGACACACACGCGCTCACGCTCCCGTAAAACATGATCCCGGCGCTCGTCTGTTTTATCCCACCGCTGATCGGACAATACTGCGTTCGGGCTCCGCCGGAGAAACTAAAGAAACTTCAATTATACACTGGGGAGGAGCCACGCGCTCGCCTGCGCCCTGATTGGACAACGCCGCGGTGAGTGACAGGCGCGAGGAGCGTCGGGCAGGTGGACCCGCACGTCTCCTGTGTGCGGGGCAGGTTGTCAGGGCAGCAGAGATTCAGATGGGCCGGAGCAAAGTGTACACAAACACAAGACTGACAGGAATTTAGACATTAAAATGTAACAGTCTTTTATTCATGCGTGCAGCATCTTGTAGTCATCGTTTATGGTCACTTTCTGTCATGTATTGTTCACGTTATCCTTGCGTTGTTCTAATTACTCCTGTGTCTGCTTATTTGTCTCCCTGCCATTTTCTCACCCTCCTACCTATTGAACTGTGCCCCCACAGAATTTAAGATTTCAGATTTATTTAAGGTCATCTTTGACTTCTAGCCACTTGCACGGTCTTAAATTACCGGTAAAGTTAGTCAGTTAACTCTTTATTATGATTTTAAACTTTCTCACTTTTATTCTTAAAACACTTGGCTTTGACTCTCAGGTATTACTGCTTTGCAGGTTATTGTTGCTTTATTTATTAATTTGTGGTTATTATTTTCATATTTTAACAGCACTCAAGTCAACCTTGAATCATTTCAAACTCGATATATATTAAAGTTGATCTGACTTTGTCGTCATTTTTGTTTAGTCTTGGCAGTGCACCAACATTTTGCCTTTGTAAAATACCCAAACGTGACATTTAAACCAAAGACAGCTGTTTTCTCTAACAAACACAGGTAGGTTAGACCACCGGCCATTAACTGATGACGACACAACTCATCAGAAATGTGGAAAAGCCAGGTTTTCTGTATGGAAACCCTCACATATGGCGTTGGTGAAGCTTGCCAACATCCCGGGGAAACCCTCTTGCTGTAGCTCTTAAGTCCCTGTTTAACAGTAGCTTGGAAAAACAATTGTACTTGGAAAACTATTAAAACCACCTTGGCCAAATTCCTCCCAGTGTCAGTTCATAGCCTCAGGTGTGGCGGAATTATGACATGTAGGAAAATCTCAGAATCAGTCCTATTTACTGAGCTAAAGTGTAAGTGTTTAATTAGAAAGTTCCCTGGAGGAAAGCAGGGGGTTTACAAGACACTCCTGCTTTTGTCAGTTCAGAGTATTTCCCTAAACCCCACTGCAGCAGCAGCAGCAGCATAATGACCTTTTATTGGTGTTGCTCTCAAACTGTTTGCAGAGTGAGGCTCCAAACACAGTTAACATCATTAGTTTTGGCTTAAGTTGCCATCTTTCTGCGGGGCGGTGGGGCCGAACCTCTAGAGCCGTCTCTGTGTGCTGACACGGTCTTATCCTATATAGTGCTGGCTGCATCCAGCTAAAATAACTGAACTGCAAACACTGAAATCCCACATTGATCGATCTGTTTTCTGAGAGTAAGCAGACGGCAGCAGTGAGATGAATTGCCCGTTACCATGGCTGCATATTATCCACATGGCTTTTCTCTCTATTGATAAGATAGATGTGCTTCCATTTCCCTGGTGGTCTCAGACGTACAGCACAGTTCGGAGTGAAAGATCCCTTGTTACTCTTAAAACGTTTAACCGCGGATGTCTGTGTTCCTTAAAACCGGCCTAATGGCTTAATTTGTGGGCTTATTACAGCCGTGTGCGGTGGGGGTTTTATTGTGTGTAGTGAAGAAAACACGGTGTCTGTGTGCGGTCCTGATGTCTCCTGCAGCCTGTGGGACACGTATTCCTCAGACGCCATGTCCTCAACACATTCACCCATACTCACCGTACCAAGGGTCTCCCCATGATGCTCCATGCACACTAGGCTGGCTGGAGACTCCAAGTTATGTCTAGACGTGAGTGTGAGGGAACACTGTGTGTGTGTGTGTGTGTTTGTGTGTGTGTGTGGGTCCTGGTAACCCATCCAGGGTGTGTTCCAGGATACCCTTCATTGTAAATGTAATGAATGGCAGGTAACAGATGGATGGATGGATGGATGGGTGGATGGATGGATGGATGAATGGATGGATGTAATATTGTAAGAAAAGCTTCTTTGGAGTTCTTGTTACAGTCATCATGCTCAACAAACCCAACTAAACCCAGTGTTTTTCCAGTGCAATCGCCTCTGCTGATCAGCACAGATTAACCAGTCAGTGTTTGGAGCTAACGACGTTTATGAGTCTGAGATGAACTGAAATCTTCATCTCCGTGTGGGTGGCTTCCATCGGTGAAGATGAAGGACCAGCCGCCTGCTTTCAGCTGTCAAACAATGCCTGCAGAGACAACTCACCGGGATTCGTTTTCAACCCTGGTGCTCCTGCGAAGGGGGGAGTTGGTGATCAAACAGTTGAGCGTGTTTGATCCCAGAAGGTGCAGGTGGACTCATACTTCATAACAGTGATGGGAGGAATGCAGCGCTCAAAGGAGAGGCGCTTTTGTTCCCAACATGAGCAAACAAAAGCGATGGGCTCAGATGGAGGCTGTTATTATGAATTTATATGAAGGTAAAAGACATCTCATACTGTTGGTCCTCTGCTGAATAATTAAACAGGGAGGGTTCCTGTCTTTAAATCCACAGGAGCAACATGTAAAGAAAAGGCTTTAAAAGACTTTTCAAACCGTTGCACAATGTAGACATTTATTATTTTCACAACACCTGTTGGAGGACGTGTTCGCACACGCTCCGACAGAAAGCTCAAAAATCTCCCATCTGATGTCGCAAAACAATAAATCCTGTATCCTGCCTCCGCTGACAGGATCACTGCTTTATCTGCACCACACAGGCTATAAATTAGATATCTGAGAAAATATCTTCAGGCAAAAAAAGCAGCTATTATTAAGGAAAAAAGAAAAAAAGGAAGTAAAAACACAAAATCTGTGTCCGAGAATAGTTTCATTCAACATATTGAGTCTGTTAAGACTGAAATATTGCTCAAATTACCCACCGCGGTAGCGTTACGTACCTTTAATCTCACACCACATTAAGAAATCTCTATTCTAGATCTTTCCCTCTTTCCAAATTAAACAAGTTTTGGCATGACTGAATTTCCCTGGAAACCTTCAAATGAAAGGATTGGCGTAAATGGCTGAGTTGATGTCTACGTTGGGTTTTTTTTAGATAACTAAAACAAGCTGATCTGCATCACATGCCTGTAAATAATTCATTGCATTAACAGATTTTTAATCCTTTAATCTTTATTTGGAAGATGCAGCTGAGATGGGGTTCTCCCAAGGCTCTCATTAAATTACACTCTATACAATATTCATAAAATCAGTCAAGCGCTATAATTTTCTCATTAACCCAGTACTATATTGTACAGCTGTGCAACTCTGCTTTCCCTCGCATTTTCCATATATTTGTCATTTGTATTGGCCTGCTCTCCTTTCAGCTAAAACTGTGGTGTGGTGGAGGGTTATACATCCAAAAGCTAATGAAATATGTCACGTGGAAAATGTTTCTGTCTGTAAATAATCTGTGTTGCAATTGAGTCCCATGTTTTATCCTCTCTTTTGTCTGTTTATATTTTCCAAGTTTATCTAATGTTCCCTCTTGAAATATTTGAGGTTGGAAAAACCTACTTGGAATGAATGACTCTTGAATAGATGTCCTGCACAGATTAAATATTGTTCTTCTTTGACCACATCCCAAAACAATCTGGCATTGTGCAACGATGGGGGATAGTGTGGCGGGCAGTCAGCAAGAGGCCAACTTACAACCTGGTCTCAGTTGAGACGGTGACGCTTGACTGAGAGCTGAGTTTCCCTCTGTGGCAGTTAGCAAGCTGGGTGATGATAACAGCACATTCAGGATGGTTTTCATTAGGACCACAGCAAAGAAAATGACCAGGGGATCAGGTCCCACTTAAAGAAAGACTGCAAAACGTTTGAAAAATTAAGACTTGATGGGGGGGGGGGGGGGTTGTACCGTACAGTTTTTTCACCAGTAGATGGCACTATGTCCACAGACAAGTCTCCAGTCGCGCTAAGCGGTTCAGCCGTTCCCCTCAACCTACCTCTGTCTCTGCACTTCACTTCTCACATGATTTTCCAGGAGATGATCCAGCATTAATGCCCAACAGAATTTTTCTGGAGGATTTTGTTATCTCATCTCAGGCAAACAATTACAAGATGTGATGGAAGAGAAAACATTATGAAAATAAGCATTGTCTCTCTTCTGTTGTGTGTGTGTGCGCGCGTGTGTGTGCGTGTGTGTATGTATGTATGTATGTATGTATGAATTAACATTCAAATGATTGTACACATATAAAGTCAACTAAACCGAGTGAAGCGGGATTTATGCGTCTTTTGAAAACTAACATGGCAGATAAATGTGAACAGGAAGTACTGCTCTCTGCATCATCGTGGAGTACTATCACTGCATTATGCATCGCATTTGTTCTGTGTTATAATATCATAACAATCAGCCACATGTAAAAAAAAAAAAAAATCAATTTCCATCCTTCATTATGTATTCCCAGGAGGAAGAGGAGGTTTCACTGTTTTCCCCTGAACTTGCAGGTCAGCAGAGTGACAGTTCACCATGTTGGGTGTCTCGCCGAGCGGAGGTCTATTACGCAGCATTATGTTACTATGACAAAGCAGGGACTGAACTCAGCTACCCAGTGCACACAGACATACCCATCCCCCCAGCCTCTTAACTAACAGTACATTGTCACTGGGGATCGCATTTCCCATGAGATACCCCCAGCTGCAAATCCTACAGTACTGGAGCAGCGTTAGCATCAGCACTGCTCACAGGCTGGCTTCTATTTAGAGAAAATAAACTACAAAAAAATAAATAAATAAATCAAAATAAAAATCAGATCAACATGGACGATATCCTTTGTTGTCAGCCTTGAAGTGTTTTCAACCAACCCATCATAACACTTCAACAGAGCATGAAGCAAAGACCTTGACTGACACAAGATAATGGGACCAATATCACAACATATCCTACCTTGCTACCCATTTCTTTTTAAATTCTGCATGATCCATAGCATGAATATTTTCCATAATACACAAAAGCCCTCAGTTTGGTTTCCATGGAAACAAATCAGAGCGCTTCCATTCATCTGCCACAAGAATGACACCATCACTGTAGAAGAGAATAGAATGTTGCCTGTCTTGTGTTGCCTTGTGTACATCAGCTCCCATGAGCCTTATTTTGTTCTTGCTCTTGTGGTTCCATTCGTGTGTAACCGCACAGTGCACGGCAACTCGCACGACTTATCGTTTGGAATTCTCCACAGAGCACTGGGCTGCAAGTCCACTTTGTTTGACCTGTGGCCTTTTTCTTTTCTCAGTGCACCCACTGAAATCATAGCTGTGTAACACGGAATCCATCCATGCATGCACGTAGGAGATGGGGACTGTGGAGGGGGAAGCTAACTTAACTGTGTACGCATGACCTCAGCACAAACTAGCTGTAAAATAGGCGGCCAGACTTGACTACAAAGCCGACAAAAGCTTTATTGGCTAAATCTAAAGATGAAGTTGCATGTGCATCATGTACTTCTGTGCTGTACATGCATGACTGAAACAGTTGTGTTTAATATTTATGGAGTCAAATGGAGCAAATGATGGATGGATAGTTGGATGGATTATATATTGAACCAGATCCTTCCAGTAGTTCTGCCTGTTATTCTAATGATAACAGACATGTTGCTGAAAGTGTGTAGTTCTGGAGCCTTACAAAGCTCAGGGGAGGATTTCAAGTAAAAAGCTTTATGTGTCACTGTAAGAAAAAAAAAAGGCATTGTAAAGTTGACCCATTATGCTGGCGGGGGAGGAAGGAGAAGGCAAGTCTGTTGTATGCCCAGGTCACCAACCTCTGACCTCTGTCCCCGACCCTTGAAGCTCTGACATCTGTGTGTTTTTCCCGCCTCCTCTGACTATCTCCTGATCGGTCAAAGGAATTTGATTACAGCGGGGGAAGGAATGTGCTTTCCAGAAGTTTTTTTTTTTTTTTTTTTTTTTTTTTAATTTAAATTCAAGATGCTGTAGGGAAAGAGAATCCATCTAAACAAGTGTAATACAGCCACACAAATACAGCTACAGGCACCATCTGTATGTAGGCACATATAGATCCTATTTATCTTTATCAAGTCTAAAACAGCGCTTCCACATATAAAAATAGATGTTTTTTCCCTCTGTTTTCTGCATTACAGCTCTGCCTGGAAAATAGGTTTGTAGGCTATGACATAACAGCGTACCACAGAAAGCCTTCTGCATCTCCACTGAGCATAGGTGGAGGAGGGGGAGGGGAGGAAGACAGTAAAAATGGAGCTGCCTTTTCTCGCTCAGGCACGCACACATGCATGCACTCATATGCAGGCAGACATGACAAGACAGTGCAACTGTTTCCTGCTGCGTGGCTCTGACAGCCCAGCCCCCAATGCTCACATCTTTACAGTGTAAATACAGCAGCAGGGCTGAGGGAACTAAACCCAATCCCCCCACACTCTGAGAAACAGATATTCCCTCTGCTACTGTCTGAGTTTTCCATGCCTTCCCCAGTCTAATAAGGACACAACAAGAGTCGTGTGACTGGCGGCACCCTTCCCCCACCCATACATATTACCAATGCCCCTCATTGCTGTCTAGAAAGGTCATGTGACCCTCATCAGCTTCCCGGGT
Organism: Pao palembangensis; assembly: GCA_015343265.1. Lineage (NCBI taxonomy): Eukaryota > Metazoa > Chordata > Actinopteri > Tetraodontiformes > Tetraodontidae > Pao > Pao palembangensis. The sequence goes on from CM027084.1 coordinate 17,206,855, forward strand.
TGGGGGAGGGGAGGCAGTGTGAACCTGTTCTTTGTTAGGAGGTCAGCCCCAGCTCTATGGCAGGAAGAGCTCTTACCACAACGCATGTAGAAGAAGTGCACCAGGCAGTGCAGCAAGAGATGGCAAATTCCATTCTTAAGGCTCTTTGTACTAAAGAGGAGAGAAATGGGCCACAGAATATTACACATTTTATCAAGCTGATGTGGAAAAAAATGGTGTGTTTGTAACAAGAGACTCAACTGGCTTTAAAATGATCATGACATTAGAACTACAGCTGCTATGGAGAGATGAAGGTTTCGGGTTCATGCCTTAGAACAAAGAAAGAAACTATGGAAGCTAACAATCTGCAGGAGAACAAAAATATCTTCCAGTTCTATAACCGATAGAATAAATGGGAAAATTAACAGTCTAAGGACTCTAATTCTTTATTTGTGTGTTTCATTAGGATTGTAGTTACAACAGATTAAGCTTGGTTTTCAGACCAAGACTACGGTAGTTTAAATAATCAAGATATGCTATATATAAAGCAGATATCATCACATTGGCAAATTTCCTTCAGCGCAGATCAACTACTGATCATCTCATGTTTCGCTGCAGGACTGCGACATCAAGCAGACGATGCAAAAGGGCTTAACGGGGCTAAATTCATGGTGTAATCAGATTTGCATGGAGGTCTAAAATCAAATCCAATTTGGAATGTTGAATGCAAAAACTAACCAACCTTAGTTCTGACCTTAGTTGCTATATTTGACAGCTAAACACTCACTGCCTATCACCCTAAATGCCACATTAAAATTAAAACATTTTGACATATTCTTGAGAAGCTTTTATGCTTTACAGGGTGAAGGAGCTTTTAATAGCAGCAGTGGGCAAATTGTCTTGTGGCTGCAGTTAAAAAGTCAACCTTCTTCTGCAGCAACATTAGGATGCTTTGCGGCAAAGTGGCAGGATTCCAGATTACAGCCAACTTGCTCACCCTTCCCTGTGGTGCTACAGACAGTTGGTTTTGCTTTGTCAGTGCTGGAATGTAGAAATATAGCAGTGCAACATGGAGGACTCCGTGGAAAACCCCAGGAATAAGACCAAGCTGTGAAGCCAACTCACGCATTGCAGTTGCCAAACCACTGAATTACAACATCACGTGATGTGCGGAAGCGTTGTGCAGAAGCTTTTAACTGTAACCTTGACAAATGATTCACTTGGTAGCAGAAATGTATCAGTCTGCTGGAGAATACATCTAAAAAAGCTGAAAGAACACATTACCACATTTCCATTTAGGTTACCACAGCGCCAGCAAAGTTGTAGTTTAATAGAATGTATTTTGATACAGACATAGCTTTTGAAGATGTGTGAAAATGTTTTTTTAAAATATATATTATCACCAGGCCTTAACTCCCTTTTCAACAAAGGGGGTTAAGGCCTGGTGATAAGGGGGTTAAGGTCAAAGAATCTGTCATGACAACCACCAAACTATTTTTCCTATGAACACACAGTTTAACACAATGTTAAAGTTATTACACGCCATAAAAAGCACGCCTGTGTATCATATTCTTTTCCTGATAACTGATTATTACCACTGGTAACAATTAAACCTCAAGCTGGACCTTGACCATTATTGGAGGTTGTACATCTTCGGTGTGTGGGGTGGGGCACAATCGGGGGCATTAATAAAATATTGCCAAGGGCCAGCTTGACCAGGAGTGGCCCTAGTAATGACTGCCATCATAGCAAAGCCGGGTCTCCACTAAATAATTACCAACGTCCCTAAGTTGGAAACACATAGGTCTGTTAAATGTAGAGTGAGCGTGGAATAGGTCCTGCGTGTGTATTCCGTCGTGTACGGTAAACCGAGGAATGTGTCACACCAGTGTAGAGCCGTAATGATGTCAACTTGTTATTTACTTTCCAAATCTGAATGACTGAGCAGGGCGAAAGGAGAATTAATCAGCCGTGCTGTGACCAGGCAGGCGAAAAAGAGCAGAGCGTGGGGGAGGGGCGGCGGCTCCGAGGCCAGCTAGGCACACGCTACAGTCTCAACTGACTGTAGTCTTTACACACACTATAAGAAGAAAATATGCAGGTATTAATACACCTCGACGCGATATTTAGGTTATTTTCTGTTTATATCACAAAGACCACCGTACAACGTGTGCATTTGGGGCTGTTTAATCCACCCTTGGCTGGTTTTCAGTCATACATTACATACAGTAGCCTTTGTGGGAACGCATTCAATTGACTTATGGCGGCAGGACACGCTAGCTAGCACTTGTTATACATTGGCACGGTGTACAATAACTGTCTTTTTTACACAACGCATTAAGTCATCAATGATTGAGCGTTATAAACATAGACAAGGTCTTGTTAATATTATTTAGGTTTAAGGTCAGTTCGCCTTCATCCCCCACAACGGCTCCCTCTCCCATTCTCTGTCTACGTCTCTCTCCCGCTGCCGATCAGCGCCTGCTGCTGTCTCTTTATGTTAACTGTCCTCAGTGAGCGGTGAAACTGCACAGAGTACCCTGCAGCCTCAGCTACGGAAACTCGCCTTTTTTCCCCAACTTTACCGCCAGCTACGAGTGTCTGAGCGAATACGTTTTTTTTTCCCCTTTCTTTCTTTCTTTTTTTTTTGTTAGCCCTCCAAATTAGCCGACTGTGAGTCATACGAGACAGCGGTCGGAACTTGAAATATGACGATAAGCAAAATGGGAGGAAAGTCGTTGCTAGCTCACTGAAGTTGGAGGTTCTCCTTGTGGAAGAGGAAGAGGTGGCGGCGGACACCACGAGTTCACTCTCACAATAAAAGGTAAGCCAGTAAAAGTTAAATGGCATAATTTTCAGCTGCGCCGCATTCGGTCGGCTTGTATGTGGATTATGAACGACTTTCAGGAACTGGTAATTGTAGCGCTGATTGTGAGGTTACCGGCATCCAGCTTAGTCACCCCTGGGCTCCACACGTGTGCTGAAATTGCTGCTTTTGTGATTTAATTTACTCTCAATCGGTGATAGTTAGACAGCCTACTTTTATCACACGATGTTTGTAGTCGCAGGCACGGCAGCTCACCTCTCACCAGGCTGACTTAAAAAAAAAAAAAAAAAAACAACACTTAGTTTTAGAGATTGAAAGTTGTCCTATTTGGTGAAGTATTGGGATTCTACTGGAAAATAATGGGTAAAACACCACCACACAATGTAGCTATTCCAGTTGATTTATATAAGGCATAGAACAATAATAGGACTATATATATATATATATATATATATATATATATATATATATATATATTGCCATGCATACATAAGGGAGGGCACGAGTTTGGTGGGGGAGGGGTCAAATGTACTAGACCTTGCCAGCAGAATTCTAGGTACAGTCAGTGTTACTGTACATTACAGAGGTGTAAATTAGGCCATGTGTATTTTCACCCTTTATCCATCTATAACAGAGGCTCCTTGAAACCTATAGATATAATTTGCCTTTCCATTTCATCTTTTGTTTTCCCTGTTCTGGTAAAATAGTAGAGTAGATCAAAGGTCTATTACGCTGTGCATTTTAAAAAAACCTAACACAACCCAACAATAACACCTCTGTTCCGCTGCAAGCACATTGTGACATAGTGACTGTCTTGAGATAAAAAAAAAATTAACAAGCAACAGGGACTCGTGACCTCACAGATTTGCACAACATACGCGATTAAGAGTTGTGTAACTTTTATTTCCTTAGTTCCCATTGCAGAAGTGTAGAAGAAAATATTTCACTGAGATCTTCACTGTTGCTCAATCAGCCACTCAAATTATTGATGCCCCATTTATGCTGTTCTAGTGATTGTGGGAGTAAATCTGCTTGTTTTGCCCAGAGGGAAGCAAATGTATTTTTATCAGATTGAATTGTCTCTCTCAGGAACTTGTGTTAAAAGCAAAGTGATTATATTGTTTATTTTAAAATATTTCTACATTTTCAGTCTCCAATGCAAACCAGGTTAAACTTAAATGCTAAGGAATGGTTGCTTTGCTGCAGCAGTAATAAAATGTAGATTATCTTGAGATCAAAGATCTGTTTTCACACTGTAGATTTATTAAGGCTAGTATAGAAACTAGCCACCTGTAGAGGTATTGTAAGAACCGATTTCCTGCACAGGTGTTGTACCAGATTGTACTTAAACTACTAGTAGGAACTGTAAATGACTTTTCTACAGCATCTATAAATCATGATGGTAAAGGCGGTGTATGTTCTATTTCCAGTGTATGATAAGAAACGTATCTGTGCAAGTATATAGGAAGCGAGGTCACATGACAATCTCTTGGTGAACCAATAAAGGATATGTCATTAGTGAAAAGAGTTTTATTAGTGTCCACATTAATCCCAGCTTTTCAGGAGGAAAATAAGCTTGGCAGCATTCTCAATTGTTTCAACATGGTGGGCCTAAAAGTCAAACGCATGTGTTTTTTAAATGTTTCAGTGCGGACCTAGCAATGTTGGGATAACCTCAGGGTTTTCAAAATGTCAGTGATTGTTTTTAGCATCAGATATCAGTCTGGAAAATTTTCAGACTCTCTTAGGGTAAGAAGATACAACTTCCTTTTTAAACAGCTTGTTTAGATGGCTCTTGTGTCTGGTGTGCATGAGAATAGTAGGAGCATGGTGCGAAATCATTGTTAGGCTAAAATACACATTGTATATACTGTGTAATTTTTTAACCACAGATAAAAATGGGTTATTTTGTAACTTACTTTAGACAGCAATCATTATTGTCATTTGCTGCCTTAAAATGTAGGACACGAGACACACATGTTGGCAGCAACTCCTTTTGTGTGGATGTGGAATCAGGGGTAACAACAACACTCTGTTGCTGCAGTTGGAACAATATTGGCCCCCTCTGTTATGCTTTACCATAATATTTATACAACCCAGGGAAGTGTGACAGAGGGGCAACAGGCCCTCAACACACCAACAGGAAGGTGCTACCGACTTGCAGTTGCTCTAATTGCAGTTGTTACAAAAACAACTTTTGTGGCACCAATTTAAAAACAGAACAATGGGAGTTTTATTACGTCTTAATTCATGTCTGAGCCCACTTTACACCTTCTATTTCTGAAACACAAACATGTTTGTCAGTATCTCCTTTGTGCCCTGTGTCCCTGATGCTTCGAGGAGTTGCTCCCGTTTGTGATCGTTTTATATTTTTCCCAGTAGGTATTCAACATCTAAACACTAGTAGATTTTTGATAACCTTGTACATGTTGTTCCAGAAGCATGTAACTACATCATTCCATTTGACTTTAGTTTGTCTCTTATATATTTCTGTCTTTTTAGAAGATGAAAACATACCATTTGTATAAATTGACTAAAAGCTGTATCTTGTGTTGTTGGAAATGAATGTGTTTGCCAGGAATAGGATGAACTGAAGCATATAAGCTACAACATTACATCCAACATTAACTCTGTCCAAAACAGAAATATAACCTCAGCTTGTAAGTAGGGCAAGGAAGTCCCTGAGAAATCCTGTGTCAGCACTGCAGGCCTGTAAAGCTCTGTATCAGACTGTCCAAATATTTCCGTTGCAATATTTATTCGTGATAAGCCACAGGGGGTGGTGAGCCCTTCTCTGCCTCCAAATGAGACCGTTTGCATGGACTACCAGGCAATTGACAGAACATTGGATACTCTGAAATAACACCCATACCACGGAGCTAATAAAAGCACCCTCAGCCATAGCCGTTTTCTTGTCATTGTCTAGGTGCTCCTTTTGTGAGATCACCCCAATTTGCTGAGTGCACAACAGCAGAGATGGAGGATCCTGTCTAAAAATATTACTCATTTTGTGGCTTGTCGAAATGGTTCATGGTTTTTGTTGTTTAGTGTGATTTTTTTTTTTTCTGTCTTTTGAGGTTGCTATGGTGCTTAATTACTTTCTTACCCTGACTGTTCCATACTGTTCTGGCTATTTAGGGGTGAAGGGCAAACAGTTCCAAGGCCATATTCATGTTGTTATTATTGCTATCTTGTAAGTACCCTGACAAATCCATATTGTCAAAAACTGCCATTGATTGTAGCTGTAAGCGACAGTGTAGGTTTATTATATAGTGTATACAATAGAATGGTTCGAGAGCATTTACCCAAGTTGTTTTGGCATATCCAATGTAAAGATAACCAAAAGACTGCAACAGTAAGATAATATATTGCTAAAAAAATTGCAATGCTTAAGAAAAAAGACCTAATGGCAACAAAGAGTTGTATGTTATGTACCAGAACAATGTGCAAATACAAAAAATAACTTATCTAGCACCAATGTGTGTCAGCTTTTGCTGGGGTAAAGATTCTGGCCAGTTTAGCAGACACAGGTGATGGGGAAGTGAGCAGGGCAACTCAATTGACTTGAGACAAATCTAGAACATGGCCCCGATTGGTTGAAAGACTGGAATCAAAGGCTCCGTGGGACAGCCGGTGGACAGCTAACATTCAGAAAAGTGGGTTATTATCACAGCAGGGATCCTGCGATAGTTCAGCTACACTGCTGAATGCAGATGAATAGCAGAGCAGCTATATTGTAGCGCTGCACAGTGAATTGCAATGAGGTAGCCTTTGTGATTGAGTTTTGTGACCTCATTTTAAAATCAATACTATATTTGTAGGCAGGCGTGGGCTGTGTTTTTTTTTTATTCTTTCTTTCTTACCTTCAGGTGTTCTGAATCCTGACATTACGCTAATCTCACTGTTAAGCATGTGAACCTATTCACCGACTGGCAAGAAATGTACTGTGTTAGCACCAGATAGACTGGCGCTAAATGTGACAGCATTGTTAATGACACTGCTGGGGTGACATCTTTACTCTTTGTTCCCTCGTGCTCAGTGGAGAGAATCGTGTGTGACTGAACAGCTTTCATTTCTAGCCTGTTTTGTAATAGAGCAACCTCCTTTTAAGTTTCCTCTCGTAACATTTACATCATTCTTTTCAAGATTTTCAGAAAAAGGTCCTGGGATGGTGGTGTAAGTGCACTGTAAACAAAAGCTACAGCCAGATGCCATTTAAATAGAAAGACTAGCCTCTTATATTCAGTCTTCGTGAATAACAGAGTAGCAGAAAGCAAATGTATTAATAATCAGAACTGTGAACATTGCTTTTAAGTTATATCAGACACCCACAATCTGGGAAAAAGTAAGCAAGGAAAACTAAACATTATATCTGCAGGTTGTTGGTCAGTTTGTGCATCAGATAGCTTATTATTGCTTACAAGGAATAAGCTGAGCACAAAAGCTCTAAAATTAAAATGCCTGCAGAGATACTTTTCTCTTCTGCCTGAGAAATGCCTTTGTTAACTCAACAGACCTTTACTGTTAGCACAGACATAGATGTCTTTATTTTCCTGTACTGAACAAACAGTTTTTTTCCCTCTCAGAAATAGGATTGCAGCACTGCTGTGTTCTGCACTGAGATACGAAATACATTTACTTTCAAGTATTTTATTTTGTTTTAGTATGAAGGCAAACGTGTCCTCGCTCATTTAAGGGCCTCTGCAGTATCTGTGTCCTAAACTTAATAAAAAGCATTTTTAAAAAACTTTTTTAATTAGGTGCTCATAAATCAAAATATATGGCAAATAAACCATAATGCCCAGTGTAATTACATTTTCACACATTTCACAGCTAGACGGCATCAGGATGATTGCAAAGCACTGTCTGAATTAAAGAACAGGCTTAAGAACGTGTATTCTATAAAACAAACACTAATCGTCTTCAGATCAGTATAATACCACCTATCTTTACCATCATGGACTCAAGCTGGGTGGTATTGAGTTTTACTGTAAAGAGACAGAACCTCTCTGATGTGTCACCTCCCAGCTCCCACTGATGCCGTGATCGCAGGGAGAAATGCGACTCCGTGGAAAAACAGTTACTGGGGCTCGCTCCTAAAACTGCATTTTTAGTTCACCCAGTGCGATCGTGTTCATCAAAGACTGCGTTTCTGCAATCATGCACACTTTGCGTCTTCTTTGTAAGTGCCGTTTGCTTTGGAGGATGATGCGCTGTGAGCAGGCAGCCTTGCTAGTGTGTGTAAACGCTGGGTGAAAAAAAACAGACGTGCCATGGCTTCAAAATGAAGAACAGTATTTCAGCTGCTTGTCTACCTTGTTTATTTGACCCTGATGTCAGATGGAAGGGAAGTGCAAGGAGAGTGGGGGTATATAGGATGGCATGAGCAGCTGTTGACAGAGAAGCAAGATCCTCTTGTCACCATAGCAACACTTGTATAGCCCACACTGGTGTGTCTCTGTTTACAGCTTATTTGTGTAATCTTCATCTCGCTGAACAAAGGATAACTGTGTTTTCTCTGCGCTGAATGTTAACGTTTCAGATTGCACATCCACGCTCCAGTATAGAATAAAACACACTTTGATCCGGTATACTTCAGTTCCTTACAACTGGTTGCATTTGCATTGTTGCCACGGTCACTTCCAGCCTGATTTTGATCAGACGTACAGAACATTTACTATATTTCAGTCATACTATGTTTGAGTCTGATGCGTTTTACAATAAAACGCTGAACAAATCGAAGTATGAGTCTGTCGTTTGCACAGAGTAAATGAGATTGTGCTCTAGGTGTTCCTTTTTTATGGGTTTAAATGAGCTCGTACATATTCATGTCGAGTGAAAGCGGGTGGCGATGAAGTGTTGGTATCAAATCTGAAATAATGCATCTGATTAAGATAAAATGCTCTGTATCACAGGAGCTTTCAGTGTCCCACTATCTCCTCCACAAAACAAATTTACTGGCTCCCCACCCCCACACAGCCATATACTCACACGCAGGCCCTAAAGCGACATGTTCCTTGTGTGCTTGCATGAATGCATGCACACGTGAAACTAGAGTATCTGCAGAAAGCAAATTAAAACAGAAAATCAAAGCTCTGACATTTGCTAAAACCACCAGGTTTATTGCAGAAACTGAGTGTCTATTTTTCCTATTCTTTTATTAATTTCAGGCTGTGAAAAGGGAATTGTTAAGAATTCAGAATCAATGCTCACATCATTGACATCATTTTAAATAAAAATAAGCCTTTTGTATTTTTTTGACAACCTAAAATGTGCTTAAATTTATGACACTGCTGCCTGGAGCCGCCTCAAGCATGTAAATTGAGTGATATCATTTTGGTTGGTGCATGGTTCCAGACTACAGTTTAGAAAATGTCATGTCAGGGTGTGGACTGAGAGGGAAATTAGGTTACCAGACCCGCGCCTGTTTCTCATCTCTGCACAGCTCGTGGTGTGTGTTGCTGAGGTACTGCTGTGGCACAACTGACTGAAATCTGCAGCTCAGTGACAGAGACACCAGGTTTGTTGGAAGAAGAGTCAACAGATCTGGGCTTGCTGCACTGATATGAGAATAATGTGTAGCAAATCAATATGAGGACTATGTTTTCAGGTTTACATACAACAGATTGAAATATCTTGATGATCCCCTTTCACTCCTCAAACGTGATTTTTAAAATTCATGTGTTTGTGTGGGAGACCACAGGGAGAGAGGGGGCGGGGGAAGAGGCATTTTTTTATATCTTCAGCTCTGTGCTTCTACAATTTGTGAGTCTGTAGTTTGGAGTATAACTCCTGCATCCATGTATGAACTATCAGAAGCCTGCCCAGCTCTGCTGTTTTCTCTTGTCTTTTTAGATGCTGTTTGGTGATTAAATGGCACAGTATTTCATAATGGTGAAGAGGAAGTTTATTGCAAAGAGCAGAGTTAAATCCACAGCTTTGCTCAGCCTGAGCAAGCTAATCACAGACCCAGTTAGGTCTGTGATTAGTTGAAGGCAGATGTATATCACGCCTGCAGCACAGGATCATGCAGGACTTGCAGGTAAAATGGTGAATAATTCTAGTTTAATTCATCTCAGTTCCCCTTTTTTTTACTCTCGTCTTCTGTAGTTTGGGCAGCAGAACACTCTTTTGTAGGTGGTAATCTGTCATTTTCACTCTGTGAATAGTAAATGAAAACCTGAGCCTGGTGGGAATTGTGGTTTTTATTTGATGCTGATGACTTTTCGTATGAGAATGGATCTTTGGTTCTGACTCTCATCAATCCCGCTGCATCCCGTGAGACACTTTGTACTTGATGGTGGTTCAATATTCTATTGCAGGCGAAAATGGGGAACCAAACATTTGCACTGTTTTAAATTAATACGCGTCAGAAAATCAGATTTTTCTGCACAGCAAAAAGCTGCATTTTGTGTAATTCAGTGTCTGTTGCCCATGTTGCACATGTCACCTCATTGACCCTCATTAACTGCACACACGGGTACGTTGGCGGCATTGCCAGTGAAGATCCAGTCCACCTCTTCGTGGCAGCGATGGGACAGTTGGAACAGGACAACATTGTTGTGACGGTGTTATCGACAGGTTAGGTTGTAATCATACACCGCATATCATGATAATCCTGTTGTCAAGCTCTTTTTTTATTTTAACATACACAACAACACAGTGATGCTCTGACTCTGCCACATCTCATTTTTCTGTGATTGTGGTGTGTTGTTGCATCAAATGCCAGTTAACCAATGGCAGACCATAATTCTCTGTGCGTTAAAGGAAACCTGTTGGCCAGCCAATTATCATACTTTACCAGCGTCATGTTTTTCCTCGTTTGTACTCCAGATAGCGAATCAGATAAAGATGAAATAAGAATGGGTGTAAGCCAGCCGCTCAAATGCTCATTTGTGTATGTGTGTGTGTGTGTGTGTGTGTGAGTGAGTGAGAGCGCGCTGTTGAAATTGTTTACTTTCTGGCGCTCTTCCATTTCCCTTCTGCTCTGTGCTGTTGAAGCGGAGGAGCCAATCAGAGCAGTTTCTGTAATCAGCCTTCTCAGTCAGAGAGGTTTAGGAGCAGTTGACTGTCCGGACGTTATATCACCGCTTATCAAGTTTCAGACCAGTTCAACCAGTCAGCCCCCCGGCGTGTGGTCCAACACATTGAAGGCCGGCCCTGACTAACATGTTGTCATCCATGGTGTGCGAGGGGGAAAGTGTTTTCTTTGGACACTTTGCACTTCCTTCCACCACTTTTTGCCGACCTGCATTGGTCTGTCGCTAAGTGACTCACCGGGAGAAACAAAGTCTAAACGGTTGCTGTTGTTACCTGGTGATCAGGGATTATTACACAGCTGCATTCCACGATCCTCTTTATTCACATCCCCCACCCCACAAACAACAACAACAGCAGCAGCAGCAGCAGCAGCAGAGAGCCAGGCTGCAGCTCCACTCAGGCTTCAGAGGCGGCTTTTACTCAACAGAGCAGTTCAAGAGAAAATGGCTGCTGTTTCCAGCTCTGCCTGCACATCTGTCAGAAGGTGACCGTGCAGGAGAAAATGAGGTCTCTGGCGTGCTCATCTTTCAACGCTTTGGCTGGTTGTGTAGTGTGTCATTTCTCCTTTATTTTTGTGATTCTGTTCAGCACGATCAGGATCTCATTGAGGCTTTCGCATATGCTATACTTATATGCACGGTCCTGTTCGTATTCATGTGGTAAAAGATAACAGCAATTTCAGTGGCGGAATTTGCAGGTTATTAACAGTCACGGCAGTGTAAAATGACAATATAAAGCTTCAGTGCTGTATTTGGAAGAATGTAGCTCCTGTTGGGTGTAGCTGGAGAGACAATGAAGCTTATTCATTCCTGCTGTTGGCAAAAACGTTCTGCATCTGATCAATTAGCTAAATTAACTGTTTTCATTTAAAAAAAAAAAAAAATCTCAAAATGACCTATTCCTGTAATTTTGACATTACAAATTAGAAGTGAATCCCTGTTTAATCGGTTAAATGCACCTTTTATCTGTTTCAGTAATAGCCTATAATTATACTGTACTTTGAACTGCAGCACGAGTAAATAAATTACATTTTACTTCACAGTTTCAGTTGGTCAAACCTGATATCAGTTACTTGAAGAATTACTCATTTACTTATACAGTAGCATTCATTTCCTGACCTTTTAAAATCTATTTAAGATCTGTGGAGCTCAGGCTGTTATTGAGCTCAGGATGAAACCGAAAAGACGAGGATTTCATCTGACTGCGCTGTGATTCACCTCTGCTCAGCGTAGGACTGAGCGTGTCCTTGTCCTTAATACACAAAATCTATACGTTTACTGGGAGGGACAGAGGCAGACGTGGTTTAACAGCATAAAGGCCGTCTATTCCGTCGCCTCATGTAGGATAAATTGACTGTATCGTTCACCTGAGACGGCTTGTTTTAATTAACACGTTATCATTATTTCTAAAACTCGGGTTCATACAGGGACACAGTTGCGCTTTGACTGTTGCATAAGAACTCTCTGACTGTCTCTGTGTTCAAAATGAGTTATCATTCATAGTTTGCTGATCTGGTTGCGTCGATTGGTCCCTGACGGGCTCACTGATGCATCTGTGACATCGCTGTTTATTAGCTGTGACGTTTTTATAAGCTAGCAGCAGAGTCGACTGTGACACAGGGTCAAACACACCTTGTTCTGCACGTCTGTTTGATCTCTGCTGCTTCCCTTAAGAGCCAGTTAGCAGGTGAGTGTTTTCAGCTAAGGCTTTATTCACACTAAAAAACACTGAGGTAAAAATGGCCTCCATTAATCTCGATGGAGGCTAGTCCATTTAGGCAGCGCAGCAGTCAACCTGGCAATTAGCCTGTCAGCCACTGACGACTGCCGGTCTCTGTTATATTGTCTTGTTCCAAAAATAGCACCTTTTGGCCCACGCTCTCCTCCATGATGGGAGGGGAAAATCTTACGCACCTCTTGACTTGTTTTTTGTTCTGGGCCATGAAATTACCAATGTTAATACCGAAAATCTGGAATGAATGTTCCAGTTGTGTCCTCAGCGGTGCAGCAAGGACTGATTTGCTTTCTGCGTCACCGCCTGAAGCGGTTGTGAATTTATGACGTAATTATTTTGATATCTACCGTTTAGTGGTGAAAATACTCGAGCGCGCTGCTTTGTCTCGTCGTCCCATCGGGAACAACAACGCTGCTGATAAAAGATGCGTCACGTGTAACCAAATCCTATCAAACCTTCAGCAATAAAGTTCAGTATCACTCGACTTCAGATTGTGGGGTTTCTCCCTTAATGACAGGTTTTCATTACAACTTAAATGTTTGTCTTTCCAGTTGTCAGTTAAGTGTTGACTTTTGAGACTTTAAGTGTCAATATTGTGTCTTTGGTAAAACTGTATATCTGCAGCTTCTGTTGTTTATTTGTGGAGCGCAAACAGCCGGTGCAGTAGCAGTCTTTTTCCTTTCCCTTTTTGACTGTGACTGTTTTTTTTTTTTTTGGGAATCATATCTCCAGGATCGTTTGTCATGCCGGTGGATAAACCCCAGAGCCAGGTTAGCATTTTGCCTGCTCGTCTTTCGGGCTCATTGTTTGGTCAGAGAGGATCTGACTGTCCTGGGAGTTGTGTAATGGAACACAGCACGACGGGCCCATCTGATAGAGGGATTATTGCGGCTGTTGTGCGTTGATGGAACATGTGCTGCGCCGGGCCGTCTCTTAATTACAGCCCTAGTTGTTTGGTATGTAGTTGTAGTGGCATCGCTTTGATGGCAGTTCCTTCCTAGCCGATTACATAAGTTGATGGAAAACATGTCAGCTATGCTCAGATTTGGTTAGAGGATCTTTTTTTTGGCAGGATGCAGCATCACACTTCCTTCTCATCCAAATTCTCAAAGAATTTTCTGCCATGAGGTCTGTGTCACATACTGTATGTGAAAACCTGGGCTAGGTTTCAGCATTCTAGCATGAACTGCATGAATCTATTTTTTCAATGTAACTGTATGTACTACAGGAGCTAAATGATATCCAGGATACATGAGTCACTTGTGTATTATCTATCAGATGAGTGGGTGTGTGAAATCCAAATTACAGAATGCATTTCAGCTTACCAGATGTTTGAACAGTGGATTATTCTACATATGGATCAGCGTTCACAGTAAATTGGGGATTATTTGATGACAGGAGCCAAAAGACACGTGGAAATTGTTTTTAATAAGAGATGCAGTCAATGGTCTCTCTGTCCTGTACTGAAACGGCTGCTCTGCGGGTTTTCGGGCTCCGAATCCAAATGTAACAACAACGCACGAAGAGGAAAAGGACCTCATTTTGTGGCAGCATCAGTTTCGTAAGCCATCATTCCAGTCATGTAAAGATATACTCCATATAAAAGAACATAGCAAGGTGGAGGAGTAAATAATTCATGTAGCCAAACACGTTCGGGCCCTCTGGCTGTATGCCCACTGGTAATTGGGACAGCACCATTCTCTATTTTTCTCCATTTCTCTTGTTGCTATGTTACCAAAAGGGAATTTGAGTGGGCCTGGACAGTGTTTGGAGTGAAAGACAGACAACCATGCCGCCTTCATACCTGACAACCCCCCGTCATTTCAGAGGGAAATATCCCTGTGGGAGCTTTGAGAGTATGATGTTTTCTTATGTTTAAGTAGGTGGATGATAATGAGGAATAAACAGCATTCCAGACGTGGTGTGTGTGGATGTATACGCATTTACGCTGCTCCATATGGCGCATGTGTGAGGTAGTGGTTGGTAGAGCTCTGCGGGACAAAATCCCTGTGGAAGAAAAACTCAAATTTGATTTATTTTCCTCTCCTTTGTTTCCAATGTTGGCAATATTAATTGAACGTAGCTGTATTTGCTGAGTGATTGTAACTCAAGGGGATGGTCAGGCTGGTTCCTTTGAACATTTTGCCGTCTGCGCTTTTCTGTAATTTACTAAATGAGCAGTAGAAAGGCTTTTAATATCCTTGCTGCTTTGTCAGGGCTCTTTCATTCCACAGAGTTGGCCGGGTCACAAAAGGGAAGAATCTTTCAGTTTTCCATGAAGGCATATAGATGTAGATACTCCCTCCAAGTGTGAGATACAGTTGTTTATGCATTCAGTGCTAGAAGCGCACGTGCATTCACAAGTGAATACATTGACATTCAGCAAAGGGAGTCGTGCAATGAGTGTGAGCAGGTGGGAACGGAGGCTGTGTGTCAGTGCTGCGCTCTCTGATTATATTATATCATTATGCAGTTGCGTCATTGAAAATTTGCAACAAAAATGTCCCACACTGACCATCACACTGATGCTGTTTTTAGGTGGACACAGCCTTGCAGCATACCTCCTCCCTTTCTTTGGGCTAAAATGAGTATTACCAGTGATGAAGTCAACTTCTTGGTCTACAGATACCTTCAAGAATCAGGTTGGTCTCCCTTATATCTGCCTGAAGCTGTGATGGCATGTGGTACACACACCTGCTTCTCAGAGCAGATGTTTTTTTATTTCCTATTTTACTTTTGCCACTAACCTCTTTACAGTAAAAAGCTTTAGTGTGGCTTGGACGTCAGCATTGATTCTACCTGTATATCCTGAATTATCACACTTGTTATGACATCCAGTCACTGTGTTGTTCTGATTGTATTTGTAGGTTGTCCTGCTGAATATTTGTGTTGTGTTTTTGCAACCCTTGAACTTGGTAGTCTGTTGTTAATAAAGATAATGGTGTTTTGCGTTTCAGGTTTCTCACACTCAGCATTCACCTTTGGCATCGAGAGCCACATCAGCCAGTCCAACATCAATGGAACACTAGTGCCCCCTGCTGCACTCATCTCCATCCTGCAGAAAGGCCTTCAGTATGTGGAGGCAGAAATCAGCATCAACGAGGTGACAGCATGCGCGCTAATTCTCTCACTCACGTCCACTGGCTCTTTCGGTTACTGACCTGTTTGTTTGTTTTTTTGACAGGATGGTACGGTGTTCGACGGCCGGCCGATCGAGTCTCTGTCTCTCATCGACGCGGTCATGCCGGACGTGGTGCAGACGCGGCAGCAAGCTTTCCGCGACAAGTTAGCCCAGCAGCAGGCGGCTAATGCCACAACTGCATCATCCTCTGGAATCCAGTCCAACGCTCCAAAGAATGGAGAGGCCACTGTTAATGGAGAAGAAAATGGCACTCACAACATGAGTAAGCTCCAGGAGCGTTTACACCGTTACAGTGGAAAGTCGTTGTCCTGATTCTGCTGCACTCAAGTAGTTTTTACTTTCCCCTCAAACGGTGCACACATGTAGTACTTCTTTTCAAGTCTGCGGCCAGTGTGAGTGATTCATCGAGCGTTTACTGCATCAGTTTCAGAACACTTGTTGTTACAGCTGCGGTGTTATTTGAACCTGGAGAATGAAGGAATGAGAATTAACGACAGCAGCGCGTGTGCTCTTGTAGCTCTTTGCTAGCATCATGGAGCAGGCTGACAGTCGCATCTGCCTGCCTCTTGGAGCATTAGTTGTTTCTAGTACAGCCTATCAAAATGACCTTCTGGTTCTCCAGAGAACCAACAGCCATGTGGTCTGGCAGCATTTGGGTAACTTTAGCAGCTGCTTGACTTCCTCTGAAACCAGAGAAGTGTCGAGCTGACGGTGCCCTTGACGAGGGGGAAGCTTGTGTCAGCACATCCACTTCTGCATTTTCAAGGTGTAGATGGTAACAGGAAGAGTGTGGCGTGAAAACTGATTTCACTGCTGGAGAATTCACAGAAAATATTTTAGCATATTCAGGAAGATCATTAAAACTGATTCATTTGCTTTTTTTTGTTTGCTGGGCTTGTTGACGATGTCACTGCTCATTCTGATGATGCTCATATACAGCGAGTAAACAAATGTGCACGTGTGCCCCTGCTCAGATAACCACAGTGAGCCCATGGAGATGGATGTAGATGTGGAGATACCAGCCAGCAAAGCCACAGTGCTCCGGGGCCATGAATCAGAAGTCTTCATATGTGCCTGGAACCCTGTCAGCGATCTGCTGGCCTCTGGGTAGGTTCCCCTCTGTGCTAAAACAGACCTCCATTCATGTCGGATGAGTCATACATCATCGTAACTGCGCTTTGGCATTTATTCCTGAAGATATACGACTTTGTTAGATCTATCGCTGACATGTTGATATTGGGATAATCTATTGACCCCGGGCGTCATTGGTGTTCTGCTCAGGTCTGGGGACTCGACTGCACGGATCTGGAACTTGAACGAGAACAGTAACTCCAACTCCACCCAGCTGGTGCTGCGCCACTGCATCCGAGAAGGAGGACAAGATGTCCCCAGCAACAAAGACGTCACCTCGCTAGACTGGAATGTAGGTTCCTGGGGGTCGGCCCTGTTCTCTCCAGCACGAGGCCAATCACCTGCATCTGTTGTCGGTTGAGTAACAGGTCTGTGTCCCCTCCATCCAACAGAGCGATGGGACTCTCCTGGCAACAGGATCGTACGATGGATTCGCCAGGATATGGACAAAGGATGGTATGTCCTTCAGTCCTGTGTGTTGTTGCTCCAGTTTGGATCATTGTTGTGCTGAGCGTGATTCATTCCGGAGGATGTTTTGTAAAACAAACGGATCTGACTTTTATTTGATAGGAAATCTGGCGAGCACCTTGGGGCAGCACAAAGGCCCCATATTTGCACTCAAGTGGAACAAGAAGGGGAACTCTATCCTTAGTGCTGGTGTAGATAAGGTAAAGTAGACGGGGAACTCGAAGCTATTCTGCTTTAACCTCCATGCCTTTTTCGAAGTAACCATGGTTTAATTTTCCAGACGACAATCATTTGGGACGCGCACACAGGAGAGGCCAAGCAGCAGTTTCCGTTTCACTCAGGTAAAGCGAGCTCACGCTGTGTTTGGAACAGTGGTTTCCTGTGGGCTGCGGGCTGAGTAATGAATGAGAGCATCCCACAGCTCCAGCCCTGGATGTGGACTGGCAGAACAACACCACCTTCGCCTCCTGCAGCACAGATATGTGCATCCACGTGTGTCGTCTCGGCAGCGACCGGCCCCTCAAGACCTTCCAGGGACACACGGTAAACGGCTATTTCTGTCGCTCATTTGTCTGGAAACGATCCCTGCTGGATCAAGAGGGAGACCAACGAGGTTTGTGTGCTGCAGAATGAAGTTAATGCCATTAAGTGGGATCCGTCAGGCATGCTGCTGGCTTCCTGCTCCGACGACATGACATTGAAGGTGACGCTCAGTCCTCAGAGTAGCAGCAGTCACCAATGGTGCTTTGTGCTTCAGCGTGTTTTACTGGTGCCTTCACGTGCAGATCTGGAGCATGAAGCAGGAGTCCTGCGTCCATGACCTCCAGGCTCACAGTAAAGAGATCTACACTATCAAGTGGAGCCCAACGGGCCCCGGCACAAGCAACCCCAACTCCAACATAATGCTTGCCAGGTGGGAACGCCCTCGTCTTTCATTCCCACTCACTTACCACCCGCGTTGGATTTACAGCCCAGAAATGTGCTCGCAGCCACCGGCAAATATGTGTACGCGTATGGAAATGAAGCACCTGAATTAGTCTGGCATTCAGAGGAAACGTCTGTGTCAAGCATGTTCAGGGGCCTCACAGTTGTAAGCTCTGACCTAGATGTGAATGCGTGTGTAAATGTGGAGTTCAAATACCACAGGAATTTGCAGCTGCTGTTCCTGCGTGATATTCAAAGCTCTTTGCTTTGTCGGCTTCTCTCTCGACATTTTTGTTAACAAAAGTCCAACTTGTGACCCTTTGACAGCGCCTCATTTGACTCGACGGTGCGACTGTGGGATGTGGAGCGAGGTGTTTGTATTCACACCCTGACCAAGCACCAGGAGCCCGTGTACAGCGTGGCCTTCAGCCCCGACGGCAAGCACCTGGCCAGCGGCTCCTTTGATAAGTGCGTCCACATTTGGAACACCACGGTAAGCCACACACGGGAATAGATGAAGCGTGACGCCAAATCAGGACGCATTCGGTAGCTGCAAACACTGTTGTTCCAGACGGGAGCCCTGGTGCACAGCTACCGGGGGACCGGAGGCATTTTTGAGGTGTGCTGGAATGGCATTGGAGATAAAGTCGGCGCCAGTGCTTCAGACGGTTCGGTAAGATTAAGTAGATAACCGTCTTCTGTCATTTTCAGACAGGGTCGATTGAAATATTAAGTAGATTTCTTCGGTTGTTTATTGGTCCCAATTTGACCCTGCAGGTGTGTGTCCTCGATCTCCGAAAATAGCAAACTTGATGCTCTGATGACTCGTCCTGTCACGTGGAGTGAAGAGCTTACCACTGACATCAACAAGCAAACTGTCAAGGCTCAAAAAGTGCTCAGAGGTGGAGCGAAGGACCTCTCGCAGGGGGAACCATCCTATCGCAGAGGAACCAACACCAACTGGCTTCAGTGCACCTTCAGTCGGTTGATGTGTGTTTTGACTAAGAGCCCCACCATCGGACCGAGTCCAGCGCCTGGGCTGCAGCCGCCATCCCTCCAGGCCAGCGTTCCAGCTCTTCTCTGGTTAAAAGGGTGTCAACACAGAGCCGCGTTTTCTGTAAAGAGTAGAAATGTTAATGAATCACGTTTGGCTGTAAAAAGGCAACAAATAATGACCGAAATGTTCTGCTTCTAGAGTCGCTCTGCGCAAATGTTACTTGATGCCCAAACGAGCTAACTGTGGTGGTGACAAAGAAGCGTGGGAGAACACGTGTGTGATGTCTGGCAGTGCTGAGCTGCTTCTCCCGTGCAGAGTCGTTGCTTTCTCGCTGCTGGGCTTTTTCCACTGGCGCAGACGGGTTAGCTCACAGGTTGTTTAACAAAACTAGAAACGGCTGCATTATTCTAACATTACCTACTCAATTCACTGGACATTAGTCTGTTGGTCTAAGATGTGAAAGCGTTGTTTACGAAGAGGATCTACTCCCTTTTTGGATGTAAATTTCAGAATGTAAAGCTATGTAAATTAGATGATACACAGACTTATATACTGTGTATATATGTTTATATCCAATCTGTAGAGGCTCATTAATGACTAGAGCTGTCACCTCTGCGAACCACAAAACCTCTCAGCTTCCAATAATGCAGTCTCTTTAATAAGATTATTCACATCTGATGCATCAAGTTGATTTCGCGTGAGTTGGAAGCGACCTTGACTATTGATCCTTTGAAGCGAGGTGTGTATGTCTCTGCATTAGGTCACTCTGTGGGTAGTGATACAGGAGGGAACGGTCACCACCAAAGTGCTCTGCTTGTTCTTTGCTTTATTTGTCATGCAGAAACCCAGAAATACATCTGAATGAGCATTACCATAGCTTCTCTTTGGCACTTTCCTCTGAACAATCTACTGAAAAGTTAATTGCACATTTTGGCCAGAAGGTGGAGGTCAAGCAAAAAAAAAAAAAGTCCTGGTGGCGATGCTGTAAAAGTAAAGGCTATAAATGGTTTTAATAAACCTTCCAAATGCTGCCAGCTGATCAGATTTGGTCAGATTTGACATTCCTGTGTTGTGGGCTGGTCTTCAGCTAAGTGCAGTCTGCCTCTCTCTACTCAGTGGGATCTTGTGAAAATATCTGTAAAGTAACTCGCCACCTGTTTGATTTGCATTTTTGCATTTTTTTTTTGCTCCTTTCTCTTTTAGTCAGTGTCTAGAGCCATGTGAAGTACATACTTTGTAATGGTGCATATGCAAATGTTCAGATTTTGCTGAAAGTGAAGGGCAATTTCATTTTTAGGGTCCAGTGTGTGGAATTTTGAAGGGTCTTTTGGGGGAAAAAAAAGAATGTATTTGTATCCATTTGTTCGGTAATAACCCCAAAATGTGTATACATTTTAAGCTCCTAAACATTTGGAAAAAAATCCTACACACTGGACCTACTTAATGGGTATTCAGTTGTTTTGTGACTTTTGTTTGAGAGCCATTATTGTCTGTGTCAGACTGAGAATTGGTGGCCTTTCTTGACAAGTAAAAAGAGCCCAGTTTGGAAAATGGACAGCTACCATCCCTCCCACACCCTGGTCCAGGGTGCACCAACCTGTTTCAAAGACAAAATGTTCAATCAAGTCGTTCATTGTCTCAAATAAATCGCTCTATTTTGATATCAGAAGCCACGGACGCTGGCGTGAATGATTCCATGTCTGAAACGTCTTGTCTTTCCTGTGAGACACAGCAGCAACACTTGTATACAAGGATTTAATGTATTATAAAATCTGTGCAAAAATACAAGAATGACACTCGAAAGAACCAAAAAATACATTCCATCTGAGCTTAGAACATAGGACCTAAATACATTTGTTAGGTTATTAGTTTTGTTTTTTTTTTAAAGTCCAGTTTGTTCGACTGGCAGTGAAACAGTGCACTAGCTTTTGGGCTGTTTCAGACGTGCTAACTGATCAATAATATAAACAAAAAACTGTTAAGACAGATCTAAACCAAAGGCAGCAACGAGATCCACGTCATGCAGGGAAAGGCAGAGCTCGGAGGGTCTTTAGTGCTTCACAGAGTTCTCCAGCGACTCCCCATCAGCGTCTACATCCTCATAGCCTCGGAGCTCGCTGGAAATGTGGATTTCAACTGTACTAGACTCTGAACCTAGCAAGACAAAATAGGGGTGGATTACTGCAGGTCAGTTTCACAGAACGGCTTTGTCAGAGCGCAAATGTATTTTGGGAATTTTCCTCATGACATACTGCAGTTTTGGCATGTTAGCACATATGCTACATATGACTAAAAAAGATTCAACACATCCTTTCAGGGTTACAGTCACAGAAGTTTATTTCTAAAATGACTGGGTGACACAAAACATTTAACAGCTTTCTCTTTGTACACGATACAGTACAGGAAATTACTACAAAACTGTATAAAATGCTTTAAAAATCATCCCAAAATACATTTATAATCATCAAAACAGGCTTTTTCTTTCCATAACAGACATTTCAACTTGTAAAAGTAAAACTATCAATATTAAAGTCAACTATAAGTGTCCCACGCAGCGATCATCACTTCTGTTGGGCAATGCCCCCTCAGATTTCACTCACTATTATAGGAAAAATAATCAAAATATTCTCATTTATCTCAGAAAAGCATAGGACTGCTACCATGATTAAAATATCAGATCTCTGTAAACCCAGATTCACAGACATGTCCCTGAAGAAGATAAGAGGACCCACACGTTCGCCGCAGTCGACATGCAGACAAAAGCATCAGTCTGATGGTCTGTTTACAAAGGAAATACGCCACTTTGTGTCCAAAGTCATGTGCAGATCAGCGTCACATTGAGGACGTTTGTTTCCCAGTCGATTATCTGCCCCGGCCTTAGCAACCACAGGAAAATCGCGGACAGGCAAGCTCTAGAGCGTCACCAACCCTGGTACACAGGTGAGTGGCTGCTGTTGCTGCTAGTGAAAGCCCAGTTACCTTCTGACAGGACGCTGACGGCGTCGGACTGGTGGTGTCCGTTCCCCATGGAGCTCTTCTTGGCTTCCTGCACGTGGGCCTGGTAGAGCAGGGTGGCCCCCACCAGGGGATTGTGGCTCGTGTTGGGCACTGACGTAGAAACAGACTCCCAGGTCAGCTCCCTGCTCCGCCGGAGGCTGAGGTCCACGTCCAAGCCCGTCCACCCGTGGAAGGCCAGCGTGTTGAGGAAGGCCTGCATGGGGTTCAAGATGCCCTGAAGGAGAGGAACAAAGCTGGTCAGCCTGAGGAAGAGAAGGCCACCTCATGCTGTGACAATGACCCACCATGATGAACCACGTGATGAGGGCCGTGTTTCTGATGTCCCGGAAACTGCCGTCGTTTATGTCCGCCTGCATCTCCAGGTAGAAGAGGAGGCTTTCGTTGATGATGTTGGGAAGCCAGCTAGAAGAACAGCAGAGGAGAGAAAACCAGCCTCAGCAAGACCACAACTGGAAAGAAATCATGGGATGGAGACACCGTCATGTGAATGTGC
Source organism: Pao palembangensis (assembly GCA_015343265.1). Lineage (NCBI taxonomy): Eukaryota > Metazoa > Chordata > Actinopteri > Tetraodontiformes > Tetraodontidae > Pao > Pao palembangensis. The sequence continues at coordinate 17,229,608 of CM027084.1, forward strand.
AGCTGATTTCTGATGCGGATCTTCAGTTTATCTCCAGAGCCACAGAGGAGCCTTCTGATGGCAACCAATTAGCTTTAACAAAGCGTGTTGTGGTTTTATGGGGTCATGTGTGCTGAATGATTTCCTGTTATTGTCAGACAGCAAAAGAAGTTAGGAGCAATTTATTGTTCCAGAAATGGTTCGGAAAGAAACACCCCATAAAAACTCAGCACGATTTCGCACTTTAAAAAAAAAAAAAAAAAGGATTAAACAAGCAAATTCTGACATGCTAATTAGCAGCGCTGGTACGTTAGTACAGCGGCGGTAACATTCTTTTCACCTCACTGCCAACGATGAAGGAAGATGTGGAAGAAGTGACGTACCAAATAACGAACACCAGCATGATTTTAAAGAAGCGTATTTTTATATCGTTAGCCAGGCGTCGCTCGGTTTCGGTGTAGATTCCCTGTCGTCCCTTTAGCAACGACGTGACTGTGAAAGGAAAGTAAAGGGGCATGGTGCCAAATGTCAAAAAATACTGAATTCTTTTCCCCCTGAAAGTGTTAACAAAACATTTTTTGGGGGATTTTCATCCCTTTGTGATTATTTGGTTTTTAAATGAAGACAAGCCTGAGACCTGCTGAAGTGGTCCGGTTGAAGAAGATGGGGTTGGATACGACGACCAGCAGCATGGGCGCGTACGTGGTGACGTAGTGAGGGATGGCGTGCTGGAGGCCTTGTTCGCAACTGCAACAACAGCACCAGACTTTTCAGGAGAAGACAACGCCAACCCTAACCCTCCTCCTGTCGGTCTGTGACAGCTGGAGGAGGCCTTACTTGGAGATGGACGGGTAGTAGAGCATGGCCACGCCTTCCACGCACAGCAACAGAGCCAGACCCCACGTAATCATGTGGTAGAGAATGATGGTGCTGTCAGGGAGAGGAAGAGTCATAAGACCGCAGCTCACAGCTCACCCTGTCCTCAGGGTGTGTGTGTTCTGCCTGTGTGTGTGTGTGTGTGTGTGTGTGATGAGTATGACAGGGTTTGTGAGCCTCAGGTGTGGAGGCCATAATGAACTGTGACACGCTGGATGAGGCTCGGCTCACCTGATTCCTGCAGATGTTTTCACCACCAGGAAAACGTCCACGGCGTAGAAAAAGGTCCACCAGAAAGAGGCGCTGAAAAACAGCTGGATCCACATCTGCAGCGCCAAACACAGTCTGTTCAGGCGCAATTCGGCCGCACGGCTGGACGCGCACAGTTGCTGTCCTGTGACGCCCAGAGCCCTGCATGTGCTCCTCGTGCATGAAAGGACGATTAAGTGTGGAGCTGGGACCTACCAGGGTCAGCCTGCCCCCCACCCCGAACATGCGCCCGTACGTACCGAGCTGCCCACGCAGTAGACCCGCGGCCAGACCGCAGTGCTGTTGGCCACTGAGATGCTGTCGATGATGTTTGGCAGACCCAACCAGACAGACGACCTGAGGATAATCCCTGGGGAAAAGATCGGAGCTGATGAGAGAAGCTAATATTTATTCGAAGCACTTGTGTTCTTTCTGTTGGTGATAAAAAAAAAAAAAAAAAAAGTTCATCAATCATAGATCCAGTGTTTTATGGAGCTCCAGGTGTGTTTTGAGTGTTTCCGCGTCCTCCGCCTTCACACCGACGCGCTCTGCTCCTGCTGCTATGAAAGGTGTCAGTTTGCAGTCTGTCGCAGCTAAAAACACGCAGGCACACACGCACGGCCTCCTCTGCCAGCACCTTACAATTGAGTCAGAAGTAGACCAACAATGGGAAAGTTGGGAACTTTTACCGGAGTACTATTTCTTTAAGAGCCAAGCTGCGCGCAGATGGCAGCGCTTCAGTTGAGCAAAAATGGATCTGACAGAGGCGTGTTTTGTGAGAAATGTGACGGCTGTTGGAAATGGTTGTTAAAGAAAAACATTTAAAGGACCCAAAGTTTAGTGGCGCAGCAACCGGAAACGAAATATCTGCGTGCGTAATTCACCCCGAAGGAGGCAGATGGAGCGTTTACCTGCGCATCCCAGCATGTCACAGACGCTGATGATGAACAGGATCCGGGAGGTGGACGCGGGCCTCGGCAGCGGGTACTGTCCCATCCTCCTGTATCCTTTCCGCTTGGGCAGAAGTTGTAAAACGGAGAATAAAAGGCTGAAAGCCGCGCTGGCCAGAGTCAGCGCTCCGAACAGGACCGGCTGGAAGGTGACCACAAACTCCGTCGCCGCGTCTCGGTTCGGGCAGCAGAACGTCTCCATCCGGGGGGAAGCCATGGCGCACCGGGGGAGACGGGAAAAGAGGACAGGAGGGAGAATTGGGCTACGGAGTCAGGAGAAAAGAGACAAGAGAGAGGAAACGATCGGGTACATGACCCAAGAGTGAGAAATCACGGGGTCGGAATCGTCATGTGCTTCCATTTAATCCCTGCAGTTGTAGCTTAACTGTGCCAAAGCGAGAGCCGACAAAAGGCTGCTGTGTGCTGCAAGATTTTGTTGTCTGTCTGTAATATAATTCATTTAATTTAGAAAAACATTATGATCCAGTTACATGCTCCAAACGCATTCTGATCAGGCAATATATTTAATATGGAAACTCATTTCTACAGTTAAAGAAAAAGAAAAAAAAAATCACAACGGTATCCTTCAAAAAAGCAAGTAAGTCACTGGAGTCAAAGACTAATGGAACCAACTGTTGATTCCATTAGTCTTTGACTGCGCCAGACTGGACACACACACAGACACATTATTGGATCACTGGTTTCCGTGGTGCCAGTCCACAAATTCCAGCATCAAAACAAGTCTGAAAAGGGCTGATTGATGTCAAAGATAGCTGTCAGGCAGCATCTCCTCACACACTACAAGCTCGAAAACACGACTGAAAACAGAAACAAGCTTGTATATTTGCTTTTTTTAAGCTCGCTTTTACCAGCGCTGGTCGTTTTCAGCGCTGAGTAAACGCGTCACTGTCCTCAGGCTCTCCACGTGTGGCCGGTCTGCAGTCTGGGCGCTTCCACTCGACCTTCAGGCTTCTGGAGCTGACAGAGGTGTGAAGTGGCGCTCCTGAGGGTTTCTGTGAGGATTGTGTAGTCGACAGGAAACACACACACACGCAGACTGCTCCATCACTGGCCGAGTCTGAGCTCTGCTTTAGACCATCAGTTGTCTCCAAGTCAGACCTTTGTGGGCCAGTGGCGCAATGGATAACGCGTCTGACTACGGATCAGAAGATTCCAGGTTCGACTCCTGGCTGGCTCGTAGAGTTTTGGTGATGAGAGTCATCATAATACTTTAAGAGCATATTTTATGGGACTGTGCAACATTTTTCTTTCAGGCTGCATCAGCTGCGTGATCAAAGTTCTTGGCCTGAGATCTGAGGAAACGGGGGTGGAGACGTTTGAATCCGATTGAATTTAGAAACAAAGAATCCGCTGCTTTGGGTATTCCAACAGAAACAGAGAGAGCTTTCATTCCACTCGTACAATGGAATTCTAATCCACAAGCACCTTCTCTGACAAGTCAGCTGTATGGTGATTGAGTAGGCTGCTGCTGCTGCTGCTGGGGGGATTACCGCCTCACTGGGGTCAGTTAGCTGCTGGAACGACCACCTCCCTAATGCTGCCCCCTGCTGGACACTGTAGACTGCTATGACCGCTATATAACACAATAAAATGGTCTAAAACTCAGCGATGAGCCTCATGATGTGACTATAACATGACTTTACGCCACAATTGGAGAAATGATCAGTGTGCTCAGAGATTTTATCAGGTCGGGCAGTTTGGATTCCGATGGGGAACTTTTCCATGTAGGCAAAATGTGACCAAATTAGCCTACATGGAAAACGGCTTTTTTGATATTAATGCAGACAAAACAATAAAAAAAAAAAATCAAAACTACAAAGACTACGACGGACAGGTCATTCCAAATGCTTTACATAGCTCAGCAGAAACCATACTTCCTTTTATATGTCGCAGAACTGTGAACTCTGCACGTTATACTTGTGTAAATTGCATAATGAACCACGAGAACTGCAGAATCATCTCCAATTGGGCTCAGAGAGCATGGAGAAACGTCCCCCCCTCAGCAGATCGCCTTTAAAAGACGCCTCACGAGGCTTCCGGGACACAGCCCACAATAAAGGAGGCTTTAAGGGCCCTGAGAAAGAGGCTGCTGAAGCATCACTGAGTCTCAATCAGCCACAGATGCTGCGTTCAGGACACACACACACACACACACACACACACGCACACACGCACAGACATATCCGTTTGCAGAGGATGGGTGTGGACACGTGGAGTCAGATTACACTGGCTTCAGACCTGTTTGACAACCGCCCCCATCCGCCAAACCAGCCTGTTTCTTTCAAAGCGAGCACTCTTTTTTTGTCCTAAGAGGAAATGACATCAGAGCTCGCAGCCATGCCACAAACACAGTGGAAACAGATGAGCTGATTCGGAGTCGCACGCGAAGCTCAGCTCCTCTCAGGAAGCGCCACCTGCCCCTCCCCGAAACCCTCCAGGCCACACCAACAAAAAAAAAAACAAAAAAAAAAAACATAAACGGGCTCGTAAAGCAGCTCTCTGGAACAGGCGCTGTGAAAAATGTCTGCTGGACGCAGAGAGACGCCGCAAAACTCTCCGTGTCAGGACGCGGTGTTTTTCTCCAACTCTTTGATGAGGGGTGAGTGGCTGCTGGCCGTCCCGCTGCAGCTGGAGCCCATTTAGCGATTTACGCTGGGAGTTTCAGCAGGTCATCCGGACGCATACTTGTTATTTGAAAACAAGATTACTTCTGACAGTTCTTCTTGTTTTTTAATGTCTCCACCCAGATGTGGAGTCAGACTGGACTCCCATTCACGATGCTGCATTCAACGGACACGTCCTGGCTCTCCAAAGACTCATCGGACAGGTGAGGACACGTCATCACTCGTCTGGTTATGAAGGTCTTCTGTCTGCAGCTCATGCATGTTTCATAAGGAAGAACTATGCAGAGCAGAAACCTGTTGCACATTAGTTTGTTTTGAAACCCAAACCCCTGGTGGGTGATTTGTTCACAGGGAATGTGTGTGAACCTGAGCACCCTGGACAGGGTCTCCCCCCTCCACGGAGCCTGTGTGCAGGGCCACCTGGCCTGCGCCGAGCTGCTCATCCAAAATGGGGCGAACGTGAGTACAGCAGCCTCCTTCTGCGAAGGTTCTTGGCCAATCACACTCACTCCAGGATTATTTAAGGATTGGGCATCAGAATCCAGTCCTCCGGGGCCACAGTCCAGCCAGGTTTTCTGTCCTCCTAAGCAGAAAAGTGGGATTGAGTTTTCTACCTGGGAGGTCAGACAACCTGGTGGGATTACGGCCCTCCAGGACGACAGTTTGTTCTTTTTCTTTTTTCCAACGTCAGAAATGACAACCCCAACTTCTGCTGTTTTAGGTTGGTGTTGTTAATGTTTAAAGGATGAGGTGCACAAATGTACACAGGGACAAATCGACATCAGGTTGGGTTGCTCCTGGTCTCGAACTTATGTACCAAATACTTGATGTGGAGGTTTCGCCGTTCTTTGATCGTTGGCTATCTGTCTGATGATGGCCTCCTTCACTTGCTGGACTGGTTCTTCTGCGGGCCAGTAGCGCAATGGAAAGCACATACGTTTGTTTATGGATCAGAAGGTTTTAGGTTGGACTCCTTTCTGGTTAGTTAGTCTTTTAAGCCACTCACATCTGCAGATCATTCACATGATAAGATGAGGCAATCCTGAGTTGTTTCTTTTCTTTTCCACTCGTCTCCTCAATCATTAATCTTGTTTCTTCAGTTCAAATATCTGATTCTACAACAGTTTTTTTTCCTGTCCAACCAGTCATTCTTTTCTTCCCCCACTTGCCTTTCACTCATAGACCTGGCCTTCATGAGGGCCAGTGGCGCAATGGATAACGCGTCTGACTACGGATCAGAAGATTCCAGGTTCGACTCCTGGCTGGCTCGCAGCTTTTTTTTTTTTTTTTTTCCCCGGTGGGAGCACATGAGAATGCATTCAGAAGAGGATTAGCTCAGCGCCCACAAAGTGGACTCCACACACTGGAGTCTGTCCCAGCTAACGTTTTCTTTATAACAGATGAAATTCCAGCAGACAAAAAAACTCGGCCCCGATCCCAGTGATCACGTTACATGATCGCCTGAATGATCGCCTCTAGAAATGGGATAATGATTGAACTTTTATGGTTATGTAAACAGGCCCAAAGAAACCCAGAAATTTAGTGAAGATAGAAAAGATTGGCCTCTTGATTGCCCCCTGCTGGCTGGTTAATTTAAAAGAACAAACTCCTCCTGACAGAAGCCATTTGGTTTGCTTGGCTGTTCAGTTCTCTCAGAATGATCCACACAAATGCTATGATTGACGGCTGAGCTCTCCAGGTTGCTACATCACACGCTGTGACTGCTGACATCGTTACTAACACAAGCTACACCCATGTAGTGGTGTCCACGAAATGCAGTCCAGTAAACGTCTTAATGTATTTGTCAGGTTAACAGCTCAACAGTGGATGGAGTCACTCCTCTGTCAGAAACCTGCGCCCGGGGCCATGTGACCCTGGCGTCGTTGCTCCTTCAGCATGGAGCTAACCCCTCGGGGAGCGGCCACTCCAACTCTCCAATCCACAGGGCTGCAGCCAAAGGTCAGAGGTCACATTCCATTGATGCGCACTCAGAATCTATGCTGAAACAGTTGCACACACGTGCAGACTGCGTATTCACCTCCTGGGGTTGGAAAAATGTCAGCAGATTATTTAAAAATTGTGCTCAGGTCACCCAGAGTGCATGGAGCCTCTGGTTCAGTATGGTGCAGACGTGGATCAGGTTATCGACCAGCAGGGCTCCCCTCTGCACGTCGCCTGCTCAAATCAGCACCCGAGCGCCGTAAAAAAGCTGCTGGAACTCGGTGAGAACATCTCCTGTTCTGTAAATGTGTGTGAGTGCAGATAAATCAACTGACACGATGCTGTCTGTCAGTGTGTTGGTGTTTTTAGTTTAACGCAGTTAATTAAAGTTGGGAAGGCTCACCTTCACTCAACTGTTTTAGTAGCTCCAGAGACTTATTTATCTTGCTCTCCTCCCTCCTTCCAAAAGCTGCCATTCTCCTTATAATCAGAGACAGGCTTCAGTCTGAGGCTGCCTGCAGGAATCCAAGTCTAAAACATTTCTGTAGAAATGAAGCCGACAGACAGACAGACAGACAGACAGACAGACAGACAGACAGACAGAACACACACTCGCACCACTGGGTACTCAACATACAAAACATCAGCTTTTCTATAAGACAAACAACATTCTCATTTGTAAGTTTAGTCCCACGTGACTTAACAAGCTAATGGAAGACTTCAAGATTCATGATAAATGGTTCTGATGGGTCAAACAGGAACTGACTGCAGATCAGTGTGGATCGATTCTGGTACTGAAGTTTTAGAGTTTGAGGCTTTAGAATTCAACACGCTCTGACAGAAAGATTGTAATGATTCAACAATAAAAGCAAGTCCGTAATGTGTAAAATCAGCTTTTGACTGATTGTCAGCAGCTGTGCAGTATGTTGATGTTGAGCCATGTCCTCTGCACACGTGTGGACTTTTAAACGCTCACTGTTGGTCTTGTTGAATAATAACCAGTAATATGGACAGTTTGGATTTCCTGCTCAGGAGGAAACCAGAGAACCCAGAGAAAAACCACGAAAACTCGGCACTGAGAGGCCCAAATTCCTAAATTAAATCCAGAACCTTCTTACTGCCGTTTCACCGGGTTAGCGTAACACTAGAACCTTCTGAATCATTTAGCATTAGCTTTTCTGCTTTGTCTGCTTCAAACATGTTTGCATGCAAGAACTAATAATACACAGGACTAACAACTAAGATGCAACAGCAGTGCTTTTCCTGCAGAGATGCTGCAGTACTTGTGCAGTTTCATGACAGAAATTGTCACAAGCTACTCTACCTCAAAAAACACTTTATTTTTATAGGTATAATCAGGTGAGCATATATTGCAGTGTAAATCTGTAATATATGTGATAAATGCAGTGCAAAAGGATGTGATCATACCTCATTGGTCTGCCTACTTCTCCAGGTGCTTGTGTGAACTCAAGCGTGCGTGGTGAGTCACCTCTGCACATCGCTGCTCGCTTGTCCAGCCCTGAGCTGACATCAGTCCTCCTCCACCACGGAGCTGTTCCTTCTCTCAGAAACTTAGAGGGCAAACGGCCGCAGGACCTCGCATCCCCCGACAGCCCGGTGGGGAGGCTGTTGAGACAAGGAGGTAGTGAAGCCAGAATAACCAAGTAGCCTAACTGTTGGGGGGGTTTAACAGCCTTTACATTAATGAAAACATCTCTCTATCACGCCTCCTGCTCCTCTCCCTGATGCCCTCCCAGAAGTGTCTCCGCTGATGCAGCTGTGTCGGCTGCTCATCAGGAGAACTGTGGGCAAGAGGAGGCTGAGGGGGGTTAATGAGCTTCACCTACCTGCAGACATTAAACAGTATCTTCTCTACCAGTCAAATACAGGCGAGCCAACGCACTGAGGAACCGAATCATAGGCGACATTACACTCATTTGTCAGCAGGGGGCGCACTTGTACAGTCATGGCACAGAATGTTGAACGTTGCTTCAGAAATGTTGGTAGGTACGTTTGATTCTGCCTAATGTGTGAATAAAATAAAATGAAGGGTATTTACTGATATTTCTGAGTAAAAATAAAAAAAATGATATCAAATGCCTTGTTTGTATATCTTATTTGTAATCTAACAGTTATCTGTTATTGCATTTCAGTGTAAAGAAATCACATTTTAAACTGTTATTAACTTATTGTTTGGACTGTATATCAATAACCTACATGCTCTTCCCCAACATACTTGAGTTGGGGAAGATATTGAAGAAAAAAGGAGGCACGAGTGTTATTGAGATTTTGAGCTCACTAATGTTTCTTTGACAGGATCTGTTGAGATGTCAGGAATTGTTATTAATTTCCCTGAGCTGGACAGTTTTATAAAAATAGTTTCATTTCAATGCAAAGCACATTTCCTCTTCACGTCTGAAGAGCTCACTGACCTCTGACTTGCGTTAATTCGCAGTTATAGCCGTGAAGTGGTTCTTTCCTTTCAGCGACTAGCTGAAGTATAGACATTTGTCACGGCCTGCGCGCTGACAAAAGCAGCATTCTACTTGAACCAAGTCATTGTCCCCTCGAGTGTGGCACAAGGGCCCGAGGCCAGGCGCTGCACCATGACCAGGCCTTCCATTTAAATGGTGTTAACGAGCTTGTCACGTCTCACAGAGGGTCCTGTACTGAAATACAGACCCACACCTGGGTCGTGTTGAGTTCTAACTGGCTAGCCTGTTTGTTATATATGCAACTTTTAACGAGATTATTAAAAAAAAATAAATCCACATAAGGCTGCCTGTGAATCATCAGGCGACAACAATAATAAATCAGTCCAGTCTTTCTATTTAGCTCAGGATTAGTTTACCGTCTGCTTTAATCTAACCATCAGCCAGGAGAGCAGCTGCTACCCTACAGTGAACAATCCGCAGACCATCTCTAATAACCCAGCTGTGATCATTTCTCACGTCCTGACTGCTCTGGGCTCGATCTTGTTATCGATATCAACGCTAAGCTACAACTGGGTTCCACCCCGTCCTTGTGCTCACAGTAATTACGTTGGTATTTTTAGTTGCCCAGCGTTGGGGTAATTAAAACAAACGGGAGCGATAGCAGGGACGGATCTCTGGTGGTCCTTTAGATTGAGTGGGTTGGTTTTAGTAAGGTCAAACGCTGCTGTTTTCAATTAAAACACCTCAGCACTAATGAGGCTTTCTGAACGAGCGCCAGCACTGGGGACCCAAACCTCAGCCTACAGAACACGTCTGTGCAGAACCTTGGCTCAGACACTGATCACGGTCAGTGAAACTGTTAAATGATGACTTTTTATTTTACATTCTGTTGATTTATACAAAATTATCCAGCATGATCATAAAATAACTAGGTTATAATAAATACAACTTCATTTATCTGTGAGTAATCTTAAAAAATAAAATCACTGATTTAATATCCCACCACTAAAAGTGTATTTTTTTTTTTTTTTTTTTTTTTTTTTACTCAAAAGTGCCTGATAAGAGATCCTCTATTTCTATAGTATCTCTGCAACAGCTTACACTGTAGGTCCCTAATTCTAGCGTTCCTCCCAGCAGCCGGGGCACAGGAGGTTTGAGTCCCTCAGCTGGGTGACTGAGGCCCCACTAGGGGGCGTCTCTGCACGTCTGCGCTGCACAGATCACACAGGTGGTCAGGAGGGCTGCGCAGAGGTGCCCAGCAGGTAGAGACACAGCAGATTCAACATCAAGAGGACCAGCACCAGGACAATCAGGACCTTCTGGACCCACAGACAAGTGTTGAGCTTCTGCTCCAGCCGGGAGTTACAGGCCATCACCCGCATGAGCTGGTGAGAGACAATAAACCAATAAATAAAAGAATGAAAGGCATTTTTGTGGCACTTAAGAGTGCCTTGACTCCTACTGTCAGGGCTCGGAGGGTTGATGTATTTAAGTATCTATTTTGAGGGAATTTATACATTCATTTTAGAAGAACTAAGTTCTTCCACCAGAACTCACCACCGTGCTCAGCTCCTGCTGTCCGCTGGCCGGCGTCTCGACAGGACTGTCCCTGAGCGGACTCACCGTGGGTCTGGCACTTTCCAGAACATGGCAGCGTAACCTGAGGGAGCGACAGTCCAACAGAAGTGAGGTCACACCAGAACAGCCTGGTAAAAGACCATCGCTAAGAATGTGCAAATGTTTCGCAGACCTGTGCTCCATGACCTTGGTCTTGGGTACTTCTTTCCAGAACTGTGCGAGCTCCTGAGAACCAGTGTTCTCCATCTCTGCAGCCATTATCAAGAATCTGTCCTGTGGAGAAGCTTGGGAACCTGCACGAGCAGATCGGAACAAAAGAAAATGCTGCCTTTGTGAATCCTGGCGATACTGACACCTGTCCTTACTGAACCGACCTGAGTGCTGAATTACAACCATGTAATTAATAAATGGTTCTAAAATGGGAACCACTTATTCATTTATTCAGAGAAATGTCCAGACGGTGTTTCTGAAGTATTGTGCAGATGTAGGTAGGGAGACTGGACATGTTGTACCTCCGTGTAAGGACACCACGATGTCGACGGAGGCTCCAGGTTCACAACAGCTGCTGCTGGGCTTGACTCTGTACTTCTCGGGTGCTGTGGTCCTCACCTGCAGAGGGTATAAAGGCATTCTGACACCACTAAACAACCGCCCGCCACTATGACACATCTCCACTGTCAAACCGCCATTCACGCTTTCATAAAACCAGAAGAGAAGCATCGTATTTAGTTTAGCTGTGACGCCAACATACTCACCTTAAAGGCCACTTGGTTTTTCACCACATTGCTCAGAATGATGAGGCTTTTTCTCTCTGTTTCTACAGAACCAAAGCTCAGCTCCTCTGCAGGGCTGGAGAAGAGACAGCAAACACACAGTTATTCCTGCACAGATAAACAATCATCATCATGTGTCTCAGCCTTTTCCAGCCGTAGCCATCTACAATTATCTGCAGTTATTCATGTGGTGGAAGATACGAGTGATAAATATGAAGGGATTTTTGTCTATAGACACAGAAGATAAAAAATGGAGGACTGACATTCCAGGCCCAGAGTTAAGGGTGAGCAAACATGGACACGTTGTGATTTCTGAAATGGCGTGCTGCTCCTGTAGATGTTTGTCTGGCTAATTCAGATTTTGCTGCTACAATAAAAAAAAGTTAAACTTCTCCTTAACAAGACTTTTGTTTCATAAACCAAAAACAAACCAAATAATCAGGTGATGAAATGTGTTTGGTGTGAGGCAATGACATGTTGGCAGATACTTCCAGACATCAGTGGATAGTCATCCTTTTCTTGGATTCATGAAGCTACGCTTGAGCAGTTTAAACTAGACTAGACTGCATCAGGGGATATACTGTAAAAAACACTTGTTAGAGCCCAGAGTACCGTTCAGACTTGCCCAACTGAAGCGTCTGTCACACAGACACAGGAGAACGTACCCTGCCCCACTGGTGATGTTTACCATTCACAAAAGCAGTTCTATTCCATCATATTCTCATTTTACCCCTGTTCATGTGTGTGAAGTGAATCTGCACTGCCTGTAAAGGGTGGTTCTAAAGTGTTCTATACTAAAACATGTAAAAACCAAGCTGAACAAAAGGCAGAACAAGAAACGTGTGACCGAGTCGCTACGGGAGGCTTCTGAGCGATGGTTCTGCTGACATTCACGACAAGAATGACCACTGTTAAGATGAGAACTTCACAGAGCAGAATTCCTGCCGTTCAATCCCAGAAGATCCCTGTCGGGGAAAATGACATGTAGACAAGCGAGTTAAATCTCCGGCTCCATTCTTGTCTTTGTTATGATATCTTTATCATATACTGTATGTGTATGTTTCAGTGAAATAAGATTAGATCTGTGAAGAAAAGCACTAGGTGCTAAGGTTTACTTAGTTTACTGGTGGCTCACAACAAATGCTGTTTCCCTCATCATCTGCTGGTTGCAATGTGTTCTGAATGGTCCATTTAGATAAGGTCAGGCTAAAAATAGGGCAAAAATGAACAAACGCAGCGCCAGTTAGTACAAAATGCTCAGTGTATTCGGGATTTCACCTTTGGCAGGAACTAACCAGCAAATGGATTATACTCTATGTGCCTCAGATGAATAAAGCTCCTTGTTGATACAGCATGGTGTGTTTCATGGTCTAAACAAAGAACAAAGCCACATTTTTGTCCTTTTTCATGCGTCCCCAGCGATACAGATGTAGACTCTGCCAATCAGTCCTAAAGACCAGATCACCGATTCTGAGCCCTGACACAGCCCATTAACACGGCAAATATTTCATTTAATTAACTTTAACACTGTAAATCACAAGCAGAGCTGTTAAAAATCCTGCATTAAAACTGCTCTCTGGAATTATTTGCGATATGGAAGCTCACTGACAAAAAATAAGTTAGTTGATATAATGGCAACTCATTTTCGTCACAGGTTTTTAAAATAAAATAATAGATTATAAAGCTACTCCTGTGCCTTTACCAATGAATCTCCATTATGTTGTGGTTGTTGTGTCCAGAAGGTCGTCAGAGGCCTCTGATCAATTAAAACATGTTATGTGCACGAACTAATGGGAGCTCTTAAAGTTCAATTGATTATTGGCCAATATCTCCCCAAACACCTGACTGATGGCCTCCTTAATTCCGTTCAATTAGTTCATTAAGACTGTAAAGGTACAAACACATCAGTGACTCCAGGCAGATACACAAAGGGGACATTTTCATCGATATGTACAAGATCATTACAATTTCTAAGCACCAGACTACACATATCCAACGGTGGCAGCAGTAACGATGCAGCCAAACGGATCACTTGTGGCTCTAAAACACACTTAATGTTCAGACAATCTACACTTGTGGACGTTTGACAGCTGATCAGACTCGTCAGTTCTGATGGTTTCATTCTCCACGCAGAGTTCATTCTCTGCGATAATGATCTGATCATTCCAGAGGTTTCTGTTATCTCAGCCGTTCTTAGCCCCACATGACCTCCTCCATTTCCAACGATGCTGTGTTCAGATTTCATCCCTTGAAATCACCTTTTGTCCTCTTCAGCTCGCACCAAGACGAGAAGCTGCTCTTCACTCTGTCGACCAAACTCTGTCGAAATGTTTAGCTGGTTTCTGTGCTTTAAAGCTGAAAGTTTACATTTCCTTAAGACCCCCTCTGCTCCAGTGGATTGACCTGCAGCAGGTTGTGACTGTCTCATTTCCTCTTGTTAATCTTGCAGGTGAAATGCAAACACACAATTATGCCTGTCCTGTTTGCGCGACCCTCTAAGAACTCATTTGGCCTCATCTTCAAAGAGATGTCTTCATGAAATTACCCTGTGATCTGTTAGTTACGGAGATTAAACTCCAATGAAGCTGGCTGTACACTGATTGCCCCCCCCCACAACAGACTGAAGATGAACCCATCAATTAGTCTAATCCCGGGAAAGGTTGTGTTACACGACGAGGCAAACGGCTTCATAAAACACCAGCAACACTCTTTACAGTCAACAAATGTGTTATATTTGCCCAACACAAGCATGAGCGACTGTTAAGAGGCTGATAAGATGGAGGGTGTGAGAGGGACGGCCTACCTAACGTGCAGGAGGTGACCTTTGAAGGTGGTGAGCGGTTTCCTGGCTCCTTTGTACTTGGTGCTCGCCTCTCCTTTATCATTGTCCTCGGTCCTCAAATTGTCCTCCAGGAAATTAACCTGAAACCATAAAAGATGCTCCATTATCACAGACTCAGATCATTTCTGTCTCCTTCCCTCTTTTTTTGGAGCCGTGGCTAATAAAGCTTTTGACAGGCATTCTGAATGAGTATCAGCCATGGAATGTCAGATTCGTCCCGTTTTTTTTTAAATGGACCAGGTCATTAATAGAATGAAGCCCGGGAGTCGTCGGGTAAATCAGAAATTAGTTTCACTTCAACAAAATATCCACAATCTTTGCCCTAAATCCCGTGCAGACGCATCAGCAGACCATAAACATCTGACTGGGAGACATTAATAAATGTGATGACTCGGGGAGGAAATTAACGCTTTCACAGTGTTTTCAGATGCAGATGTTGCATAAAACCAGATGGAAGGAGCAAGCACATGACGGGAGAACGCGAGGGTGGCAAAGGTGAGTGGTTTCTGCACGTAACGGGGGTATGTGTGACTCGGGGTGGGGGGCGTTTGTGCAACAAGACACGTCATCTTAATTTCCTGGTGGACTGTCGCGCAGCTGCATGAAGAATCAAGAGATAATCGGCTGATGATGAAACGTCTGTATTTATTCATTATTTTTAAGAAAAGCAACTTCAACAGATTCGGGTGGTGCGAGAGAAAGAAAAGACAAGTTTAAGTACTGCTTAAAAAAAAACTGTTACCAGTTGTTACATTGAACAGTGAAGACAATGGCAGCTCCACAGAAAAATCAAATCTTAAAAAGCACTTATCAAATAACTAAAAACATTGCATTTTAAGTTAGTAACGCAAACTTATCAAAGAAAAAAATATATTTTTTACACAAAATATAACTATTGGTGAATTTCCAGTGAATATCAAGCAAATATCGGTGAAATGTTTCAGTGTCTACTGATCATACAGTACATAAGGCACATGGAGTTACAGGAACCAGGCAGAGACCTGGGGAGGAACATGGTAGAGGACAAGGCACAGGAAGGCTTTGGTTAAAAAGGCCCTTTAACTTGAGAAGAGATAAAATGATGTGCTAAAGGTTCAAATCCAGCAGCTTGTGATCTACAGTTAAAAGATAAGAAAGGACACTTGTTTATCACACTGCAGAGAGGGACCGCGCCAGTCTCGGTAGGCTACCCTGGTTAGCCTGCAGCTCCCAACTCAGGCATGGTGAGATCAATTCTGCGGAACTGCGGGTCATATTGAAATGTGAGGTCCAGAATAGGTCAAAGGTCGAATGTGTACAGGGGCGGAGAGGACATCGCTGGGCTTGTGAGGAGGGGGCACTCACAGCAACTCCAAATTGCATGAGCGCACCTGTGTGCAGAAATCACCCGGCTCCACGTGTGGGTGTGAACTTACACTGACTTACCACCTCCAGCCCTTTTTTAAAGAAAGAGAAAGAAAGGCAATTAGCTTCCTGAAAGCCTGAAGCTGTCAGCCAAGTGCTGCCTGGAAATCAGAGGAATCCAGGTCATGATAGGCAGAAGCAGTGAGGGGATGGTGGGGGGTTGGTTTCAGCAGACAGACAGCAGAGAGCTGTTCTGCAAAAAATACCACCTTACATCGCTGCAGAGAATCCATGTCCTCTCTCCCCCATGGTGCAAATTATATTTAGTAGACACAATTGTGTTTTTAGGGCAAATACATTTCATATACACATTAATACATAGCTGAAGTCAAACATTGTGTATGCAGAGTGGCTTGTAATATTACTGATAAGTACTGTCACCTACAACAGCTATTTTTCACATATTCACCATGTTTGTGCTGCCAAAGAGTGGTGGTTAAACTAGTTTCTCTAGTTAGCGTGTTTTCCCCAGAGCTGACAAAACTTTATTTAATGTGAAGGGCTGACATGTGCTTAGTTATTCTAAAACGAAGTTAACAATGCTCAGAATAGGAAGCTGCCCTTTAGTTTTCGATGACTGCTGTTTCCTCTGACACACATTAAGGGCAGACTCACATGTGCATGCCTGTAGCTGATTAAGAAGCTCAGAGGAATTGGCTGATTTTCATATCTCTGATCTTTTGTGCGTGACCAATGAGATGTTCATCAACAATGAGAGCAATGTTTTTTTGTTTTTTTGTTTTATTGGGGCCTTGGAGGCTTATGGGAGAGGTTTTTGGTTACAGCCGTGCTGCTACGTCACCCTTGCAGATGTAGGTTGGTTCATGTAGGCATCCGAATACAACATCTCTCAACAGCTTCTTTGACCTAGGGCATGACACGGAGCGTATCAACTCCAGTCAGCTGAACTATAATGGTGATAAGATATCTGTCAGTACCAGCTGCCATGTTGAATTATGAACACAGAGTGAAAATAATCACATATGTGCATTCACTGAGATTACTGCCTTAGTGCGCTTCATCCATTTTCATGCAGGCTTCCTTTGAACACAGCTCGCCAGAAAAGAAACTACACAGATTACGAAACGAGGCTTGGACTGTCGTCTAGAGGGTGACAAAAAACACATGACCAGGAGGTATGGTGATGACTGCAGATGACATATCTGGGAGGAAGCTTCTTGAAGATCTTAGTGACAAGGCTACACTGGGCTCCCTGCTGCTGTTTGGTGGGGAAGGGAAACCAGCTGCAGCGGGGAAAAGCTTAAATGTCGGGCTCTGACAACCTCTACACGCCACACGAGGAGCTGAGAGGATAAAAGAAGCAGAGCGGGGCCTGTGATGCACCGGCTTTACTGGCAGGATTTAATTGTGGCCAAAGACACCATGAGTCACCTTCACAGACACAATGAGCAAGAGTTTCCCAAATCAAAGAGTTAGAAAGTCTCTAATCTCAGGTCTGACTCAAAGAAAGGCAGCTAAAGTAGGAAAAAATCCTCAGCTACAGAAGAGAATTTAGTTTATATAATACACTATGGAACTATATTTCTGCCTTTTTGCGATTAAATCCTCCTCTGGGGCCCCAAGAATAGTGGGCTAACGCGGATGTGTGCCATGCTGACATTAATGGAAGAGTGACCGTGTGACATACTGAAATCAAATTTATGTTAATGGAAACAGAATTTCAAGAATCTAATTAACCAAACATAAAAATCAAAGTACCTTTTTAGGCTTTACAGCAACCTCGGAGCTGAAGCTGGACTCAAGCGTATCTTTACTCTCTGCGTCAGCCTCTCTGCTCTCCGTCTCGTCCTCACTAACAACCGGCCCATTGTCACAGATTGGCATTTGGAAGTCATCATCAGGAAGAGGAGGGTAACTGTATTTGAAAGGGTCCTGAAATGCAGCCGCAAATATCATATCAACCATGTGGATTTTCAATTGTGGAAATCTATGGCTGTGTGGATGCTGCATGAGTGTCTGGAAAATGTGCTCAGTACAGAAAATTCTGCATGTTATAAAAAGATATTTCACTGCTAAACAATTTTGCAATCTGTCATTTCTACTAGTAATCTTAGCTAATTTAACACACAAAGTTGGGTAATTACAGAATTGTACATTCAAACTGGAATAATAACATACCATTCCACCCATGTGTGGTGGCAGGTACTCTGGTCCTATGAACGTCTGAACCTCAGATTTGGAGGCAAACCTGAGTTTGCTGATCGCCTCAGGACCCAACCACGACTTCACGATCTTCCACGCAGCTGAAATACAGTCATTTTTATATGCCAGCTGTGAAAATTGACTTACTATTTAAATAAAACGCCGGATAACTGCAAATGTGATGTGAAATAATAAGGCAGTGAGCTCAATCTCACCATTCATCATCCAAGGCATATCCACAATGATCATTTTGGCTGAAACAAATAAAGGTGAAACAGCCTTAATTGCCTTTTAACAGAGGCTGTAAATTCCAAGCAGTTATGTAAATATACCAGTGAGATTTCCACTTATGAATGGTATGTAACTTACATAAAAACTTGGGATAATACACTTTGAAGCAGTTGATGATGTACCTCACGAAATCCATGTCCTAAAACAGTAGAAACAAAGGCTGTTTAGATTATGAAAGACCCTGAAGATTATGAAAGATTTTCAACAGTGTTGTTTGTTCATTGTTCACTATGATTAGAGCTGCGGCCAACCACTTCATACGGAAGAAAAAAAAATCATTACAAGCTTCAGTGAATGAGCTCCTAATGATGATGTCAGAGGAAAAACACCTGAGGATGTAACTTCCTCATGTTTTATGCTCACATGACCTTCTGCTTTGGCACCATCTCAATGCATTTACAAGTTCAAGGCAACAAAAGATAACTTGGCTTGCATTTTGGTTTCAAAATGAATGCAGATGCATTTGGTAAAATGCAAAATATTTATCACCTCACTCTCTTTCTTTTTAGTTTTATAAGAATAATCGGATGAAACAGCCAATATGTTCAAAGATATAGCCCTCCCTGGGCACAGTAATTGGCTAGAGGGCTCATTGCTATGCAGGAGACTTTAGATCCAGGCCTTAATGAGATCATACCCTCGAACCATCCTGCAGCTCGTGCTGTGATTGAGCAGGTCTCAATAAGGCTGCTCTCTAAAATGATCTTCTAATCTACTCATTTCCTATTTTATTTGCATGGCAATTTATCATGTTTGCCTTGGTTATGTTGGGCATTTGGATTTAATTGAGCCATTTGCTCAGAAAAGATTCCCAGCCAACAAAATGTACTCGCTGAGACACTTTAATCAAGCCGTAGCACAGTGGCTCTCATGGATTAGACAGGCCAGTTGAAATGACCAGCAGGATTTAAAGGTTACTTTAATCTACAGAGTAGAAAACCACTGTAGATCATCAGTCTCCTGCAAGACCACAGCTCAAATATGAGACAGTCAACATGATTGCAGTGACACTGCAGGGAAAAGCTCTTTTTCTGACTTACAACTGTGGAATATTTGGGAAAATGAGAACGCAATATATTTTTGTATCTGTTTAAAAGAAATAACGTAAGTATACCTGCATGAGGTGACTTACTATATTGCTGATGCCAGACTCTGTCATGTCAAACACAACAGTAAGCGGCATTCCAGGTTCCTTCTTTGCATATCGCTCCAGCCAGAAGGCAACATACTTCTTCTTGTCCAACACTGTTTTTGGGTCTCTGACATGTAGCTTTACTTTGAACCAGACTAAATAAAATTAAAAAGCTAGTTGTATCATTAATAGAACAGATAACTTGCCAATTAAAGACAAATGAGGACATACAAAAATGATAAATTTATGCTGTAAGGAACGTGGACATACAGAGCTTGTTGCCTTCTTTGTCGTAGCCATGGAGGAACACGGCACCGGTCTCGAACATCCATCTGGGAATTACACTCTCAGTGAGATCTGAAAAATGCAAGCACACGTTACACATTTTGTCGTTGTGTGTTACATGTATTACCTACAGAGAACATTACAGTTCAAAAAAATAGCAAATAATACATTTACTTAAAGGTAAATGTATTCAAGCTCTGCCCCAGCAAACTTAGAACTGAAGAAGCTCTCTGGAGAGAGGGCGAAACGTTTTCAAGGAAACCTTTCAGTCCAGTTGACACAGAGAAATCTACTTTGGATAACCATGACCTGGATGATTGAGAATCTACACAGACATTTACTTAAAGGTGCCTTTCTCATGCCTAATGTCTATATTGCAATTGGTGATTAACACACAGAAACTAATCTTAAAATAAATAATATAAATAATCCATCATGCAATTACAGGACAAGTAACGCTGACTGACTTCCCGCAAATTAAGTGTAATGGACAGATTGTACTTTCCTGGGTCTGCACCAAACCATTATCATAATGTTTTGTCTGTTAAATGTTCCCTAAAACCTGAAACTACTTTGACAGAAAGGAGCATGTGACCTAAACCACTGATAGAATGCCAAAAAAAAAAGAAAGAAGTGACACAATATGACCTTTGAACAGTAATCCCTTCAATAAACTTCACTTTCAGCAATCAACTGTTTGATAAACGGAATTTGCCGGATTAAAGGCTAATAAACAACATCTAGTAGATTTGAAAACCAATACAGTGGGGACTGTTTTCGGAGTGATCAATGCCTGGAGATAATGGTGGTTTACATACAGTGACACTGGGTCACAATGTGTTGCACCTTAGACAGCCTTTAACATTTTTGTACTTTTAAAGTGAAACTGAAATGCAAAATGAAAAGTAAAATTTTGAAAGGAAAGGCAGCAATTAAAAGTTCCAAACGCTGACACTCAAGAACAGATCCATTATGTTGCTTAACAAGTCATTGATCATGTTTTTCTAGTACAATTTTACTATTAAATGCATGAACTAAAATTTTTGGCTCATACCATTAACGCCAAACTCTTTTCTCCATTGAAGGCTTTCATCAATCATTTTTAGGGCATCATCTACAACATAAAGTCTCCATGTCAGGTATCCTTCCACCAGAGCATCATCATTCTGAAGCCTTTCCACATCTCTGTAATCGTATTTTTCAGTTGAATCTGTAAGAATAAGACAACAATATGCAAAGTAGAAAAATATTTATAGGCAATCAGGTCAGCATGCCCGGATAGAAAGACCATGTTTGCTGTTTACTCAAAGTCCACCCGGAGGACATAACGACAGTCTTAACAAGTGTGACCATCCAGAGCTAATGTTAGCTAAAGAACTGTTAGAGCTTGTCTGGCATTTAGGTCATGTTGTCATAATCGTGACAATGCAAAGCAACGCTGACAGATAACTATGAGAAGTTAAGAGTTATCCAAAAATCACCTAGCTGATAACAGATCAAGGATCAACATTTATGCAAGGAGAAACTTGTAGCCAGCTAATTCAAAATGACATATACCTTGAAGCAGCTCATTTGTAAATCGTTGTCTCGTCTCCACAATTTTCTTCTCAATGTCCTGTCAAAACAGTTCGCTAGAATTAGCCACGTTCTTGTACCCAAATGAGTAGTTTTAAATTAACAGATAACATTCTAACGGTAGTTGAGGGTACCTGCTCTCCTACGCGGTGATCAATTTCAGCCATATTCAGCCAACAGTCTGGGACTTTCTCTCTCAGTGGTTCCCAGCTAGCAAGTTCAGCTAATCTTAAACAGAAGGAATCAGTGCAAAATGTGAAACTGTGATCCTGCCGCAGCCATTTTGGTTCGGGTTGTAGCCACGCCTCTTGTAGAGTTGTTGATTTGAACACAAAGAATAGTGAGTGCGAGTAAGATTAAAGGCATTAATTTAATCATTCTTGAACATGGGGCGTTCAAAAACCAAAGAGTTATTCGGATGAATTTCGTCAAATTCCATACTGTTTACCAACTCTGACCCATAATGCATCGGGGTTGTCAGGAAGTGTTTAAATTTGAGTTCTCGCGCCGCTATTAAGTTGCTGTGGAAAGTTGAATACGACAAAGTTAGGCATCTGCGGCTCATCCATGTCAACACCCTGGTGAGACTTCTCCCATGAAGGTGGCTATTCAATGCGTTTTCTTAGCTCAGGCTATCAACAAGAACATTTCAAACACTGCTTCATTATTTTCTTTTACATAATGGAGCGGAAAGCCCTGATTACAAACCACAACTTGCTGTACTTCTCTGGAAATATATTCCTGCTCAAATGTCACCGAACTACGGAGTCAAATGACAGCAAAGTAGGAGATTTAACGCTTGTATTCTACAGGATGTCATATAACCGGGAAAAGAACGCGTTTGTGAAGGTAGCAGAGGGAGCGGTTGTCCTCGGCGGAGGGATATCGTCACGTACGGATATTCTTATGTGCAAGTGTGTATATAACTGTCAGAAAAGAGTCGACACACCTTGCATTTTATTGTTAAAGAAGAGTGACAATGAAGATAATTTTCAGTATAGCCTCTTCACATTGAGCTCTGACAGGTTGGAGCTCTGTTTGCAGTTCAGACTGCCATATGAGATGCGGAAGAAGGTGTGTATTCTCCGTGGTCCAGCGTTGATGTGGAGACACGCTGGCGGGGTCTTCTTTATGTCTCTACAGACAGGTGCGGTAAGAAGTGTACCTGTTCAGGCGCCCCATGCTGTTTTTGGAGAGCTCCCTCTCCGCAAAGGCAATGTATTTGTTATTGGAGTGCAAGAGCTTTCAAACACCCAGTCCGTGAGCCAAAACCCAGGATATTTCATTGAAAATGGACACACATTTGACGGGAATATGATTTTGCCGCATCCCTACATTAGCATTACGCATTGCATGTTGATACTATCAGCTGAAAAAACAGACTGCAACAAAGTGCTACAATCTGCTGTAGTTGCAGCAACTTCTCAACAGCAACTTGTTTATTTTGAGAATGGAATGGCGAAAAATGCATGTAAACTTCCTTTTGAACAACCCAACAATATTCAGATTGTTGATGCCGGAAGGGGTGGCAGCATGTTTGTTATATCCTTTCAACAGGGACATGCATGTGCGATATGGAAAGAAACATTTCAGGTATGTAAAAACAAGATTTAATGTCGTAAACTACTGATTCTATAGCAAGGCCTTCATTCACTGCACTTTTGTCGTCTGCAGATAGCCGCACACTGGTCAAATGTTGACTCTGCCCATGTGGGTGACTTTTTGGGATGTGGGACAGAGCAAATTTTGGTAGTTTTTAAGGATCAAGGTGTGACAGGACAGCCACTGGAAAAATTCCTCCTGACTGACCTCTGTGGTATTACCTTTGCTGTAAGGAATCATTTTCTTTATCAGTTAGACTCTTCTATGTCCTACATGTATACTGCTTAAGGTCTTAATTGAGAATGCATGTTTTAGAGTTCCCAGTTTGATGAAGCTCCAAAGACGTCTCCTCTACCAGAGAATAATTTCCTTACTCTTCAGGCTTTAGAGTCCAGATTACAGGTAAGAATGTATTATTTTATTATGTTGCCCTTTATTTCATATTCATCTTCAGATTAACTCTAGTACACTAATGTCAAAGTCAGTAACCCTGTCACCACCACAGCCATGGGTGAAAATCACCCGTGCTATAATGCAACCAAATTTTATTAGAATATAAGAAAAAAAGTAGGGAGATGTTCTTTTGAATGTTGGATCCCTGCAGCTTCTAATACAAGTGTGCCTATTGTGTTTTCAGTATTTTTAAAATATTCGGTGAATCTTTTCTTTTGTCAAATGTCTGCGTTTGCATATTTAGAATGGGCTGAGCATTCTGCAGGAGCTTCAGAGAGAAGTGAGAGAGAAGAAGAGAGTTCTACAGCACTCAGTTCAAGCCCTTACAGATGTACTCTCAGACAGAGAACCTTCTCTGACGCAGCCTGAGCAGGTACCCTTCATGTATGAAAACGATAATGCAACACGACACAAGTTGCACTGCCGAGGGGTTCGTAACTTTCTAAATATTTTTCTGCTATTATATATGAGAGTTTTCCTCCTCTCCTCCTTTTTGGGCAGGTTTTGCTCCAGCGCTTGTCAATCACGTTGTCATGTTGACATATTTAAAACGACATCTTGCATGAGTAACGCTACTAGCATGATGAGAAAACAAATGTAGGTGTTGAAAACACACTTTGTCTCAAAAAAGGTTTGAACACCATAGTCATTAGAAATGAACCAAGTTTTAATCCTAATCTGAACCTTAAGCATTCCAGCAGTGTTCTTGTTCCTACCGCGTACAGGACGTGTGTGTGTGTGTGTGCACCAATGCTGTCACACACGTCACTGTTGATTACAGGCTTTTCACTCTCTGTCCAGGAAGGCCTTATTGCTCTGTGGGACTGTGACGACGAGTCAAAGGAAAATGCCTTGGATGACAAGACAGCAGTGGTGCCAGCGGTGTCTTCAAAACCTCAAGTTGACAGGCTGTGGCATCGCATCATCCAGGACCGAATGGTTGTGGGAGTGATGCTAACGACTGACAGCTCTGAGTAAACAGGATCTTTTTTGGTTGTTTTCTAAATGGAGTGAATACTAATGTCAATCAGGTCTCTGATCAGCATCTCCTGCGTTCTCACTGACCCTGACATGATCGCAGAGCCTGGAAGGGATCACTGCAGTGCTTGTCCTTGTCAGGCTTAATGAGTTCATCTGGTTGCCTGGATCTTGTGTGTTTGTGTTAACGATACTAGCACCACTAATGTGCACCAGTGAGTGAGAATTGTTGCTGTCAGTTGTCATATTGATTGTTTCTGGTGAGCAAGTTGCTCAGAACGTAAACATTATACTTGACACCGAATTAAGTATAGACTTGTAATGACCATGATTTCTTACCATTTCTATTTTTGATAGTCACTACGTCTTCCATGATTGTCACAAGAGTCAACATTTAGTGACGTGTATGTTGGCGGTCTGTCCAGTTGTTGTAATATCACCAGCTCATAAATATTGGTGGTACCAGCCTCATGAGCAGTCACGTGTTCCTTCACACACCAACACTTTGTACCCCTGAATCTGATCCCCCACGTCGATGTGATATCTGATTGTTTGTGATGTGTTATTTTTGTTCCAGACCAGTGGCCAATGTAAGCTTATCTATCGTGACAGAGGCAGACCAGAGCGCAGCGCCCGCAGTCATCCAAAGCCAGAGCCAAGCGTTCTGGCTCCCTGCACTCTGCTCTTCATCCTCCTCCTCCCCCTCCTCCTGTGCCTCCATGTTCCTAGAGCCTGAAGCTAAAAGAAGCAAGCAGCACAATGATCTCAACACATGCAGACTGGCTGTGACTGCTGTGACCAGGCTGACACCTTTGTTGAACTCTGCGTGTGTCAAGTGTTCTGTCATGCTCCATTACATCCAGAAACAAGATGCTTTTGCACTTGTGAGCGGCTCAATACCACACATGCTGCATTGTGGTAAAGTTGCTTTCAATATTAAGGGTGATTTCCAGAGCAGATTGTTGAAAAACCCTCAACTTAAAACAGGTAAAAAAAAAAAAAAAGGGACAAGATTTAATTGTTGATACAATGTTTCTTATTATTATTTTGTTTTTATGCCCAGATGAGGTCCAGGAGGACTTGCTGAGCCTGATGACAGTGCTGGACCACTGGGTCTTGCTCATAGACTCTCCTGATTACAGCTTAGGAGATGTAGAAGGCTGGATTCAGAAACAATTTGACTGTAAAAAGATAGAACTGAGTCATCAGTATTTTTATTTAGAGTCTTTGGAACCATCTACTTCCTTGCTGCTGCGCTGGTGTCAGAAAACCACCTTCCAGGGGGAACTGTCTGTCTACTCAAGGTAAATAATCTTTACACCTACAGGATGGCTGTACTGCTCCACTTGCAGGTGTTGGATGGGTTTGAAATTCAAGCCATTAGTTTGCAGTTTGGACTATTATTAAAAAAAAAGTCAGAAGGTGAAAATGGGAATGATTACATCACCTGTAGTTGTTGCTGCCTTGTTGCTCTGCCTGCTGTGTCAAACTCTAGGAACCCTCACATACAATCACATATCATTGCAAAAGCAACTGCATTTTTTTATATATATATATATATGCGCGCAACTAAGATAAAAACATGATAAAACAGAATTTTTCTGTATATCAATATAAATCTGACTACTGGAACTCACTGTTCTGTCTTATGGGAAAGAACAAAGGAGGCTGACTGCAAGTAGAAGAGGGCACCATTCGATATATTAATAGGTTCAATGCCGACAAGACTTTGAAGTAGTCTGGGATTGGTGTCGAAGTAATATTTCAATGAATATCAAAGTGATTTTGATTTTCTGGCAAGCAGAGCCCTTAAAATGTTTTGACAAATAGACTCTGGAGGGGTGGATGTGATGAAGAAATAACAAAGCTCCAGGAACTTCACAGCCGGGCTTTGATTCATCATAACATATATTCTTTCTTTCTGTTTCTTTTTTCGTTTGCAGCCAGTTAAAGATGTTCCAGTTTCTGGATTCATTCCTGACTTTCCTCCCCATTTCCTGCAACATCCGCCCAGTCAAAGGTACACAAGGGCAGACTGCAGCTCAAACATTTTCTTTGGTTTTGGAGAAAGAGGTGACGTCACTTGGAGATTCTCTGTCATCATTACTGTGTGATGAAGCTAAAGAAGAAGACAAGAAGAGCCCGGGGCACGACACTCCTGAGACAGGTTCCATGACCGAGCTCCAGGGATGGAGGGACTTGTGGCAGCTGGATGTGGAAAAGAGTAGGAAGAGGCTGCACCCCCTGGTGGATGTGGGGAGGTACCGCAGCCTGATGCAACGTATGTACGATGTCCAGCTGAATGTGGATTTGGTTGCTCTGTTAGACACTCAAAGAACATTTCTCAGCTAGTATTCTGCCAACACAACATTGACTTTCCCATAATTACACCTTCATGAATATATAGATTGCATTTAATGGGATTAAGAAATTCTTTAGTCAGCAAAATATGTACATATTGTTCGCTTCAGTGTGGGCTGAAGTGTAGGTGTTTTTGTCTGGATTATAAATCTACCTTCTGTCTTTTGCCGTGTTGGATCTCAGCCTATTTCCATTTCCCTTGGCTCACCTCCTGTGTTTCACAGTCTTAATCTGATTCTAATATGGCACTACTTACTGTTTAGATCCCTTTACACCAGTATGTGTTTTTAAATAAGTGCTTTAATATGTTCGGGTGCTCAGAGTAAGTGGGAGACTGGCTGCATCCTGTAGTGAGAAACACTGGAGAGGAGCAAAGGGTTATGGATCTGGGAGATGACTGAAAGCATTTAGCAGTACTTCTCTGTTATGGGTCAGTTATTTTCCTATGAAACGCTTGGTGAAAGTCCTAGGATGCCATTTCTCCTTATGCTCCACAGGGTGTCGGCGCTGCTAGTTAGAATACCAGTCGTGCCTGTAAACATCAAACCTTACTTAAAAGGATCTGGCCTTTGCTGGGTGCAGGAGGTCTGTAGCGACTGACCTGCTGCGTTTGCTAAACTGCCTTTTGAGTGGATGCTTCTTGCTCTAGTGGGGGTTGAAGAACATGGATGTGCATTTAGTTTTTTTTGCAGCTTCACAACCCCCCCTGTTTTTTCACCTTTAATGTCTGTGTTTGTTGCCAGTAACACCTTCCAGTTAGCTCAGTGGTGCATAGCTCCAAATATACTCGCATAGTTGCCTGGTTTCACCGCTGCTCCTTTTTACTGCCTGAATCTATTTTTGTCATTTTGGAATCAAACTAAAAGCTATTTTCAGTGCAGTGAGGTGATTAGTATACTACTATTTAAATATATTAGATTGTAATGTAGCTACCAAAAAACAATAAACCAGCTCATTTTGAGTAAAATGAGATCTTTCTCTGTTTCATCAGCCTATCTTAAATTTTTAATTAGTCATACACCAATTAAAAATGTAGGTGTGGATTATTCCACCAGTGTGTTCATAATAAGCCATGCTGAATGTTTAAAATCGTATATAATTTTAAAAACTGACATTGGCAAACATCCTTCACACAAAAATCCCAGTGTGCTACTGTGTCATGATGGGAGCACTGGTCTGGCAGTTGCCTTCACATTGGCCTCTTATGAATGAGAGTTGGAGGATTTCCCATTTGGAGGTTATTGATCATATCCAGGCTCCAACACAGCAGTATTCATTTTCTCTGCTACCTTCCAGAATGTTCACTGAACAATCAATAATGAAATTGCTGTCAATAAATACAATCAGCAAGAGGGGCTGAAACTGTTGTCATTGACCTGACAAACACTTTATTCAAGGAGCTGCAACATTCATCTGGAAAAGTAATTTTCATTAAATAAATCCAGAAGGTAAATTGTTAAACTGCTCTGGTGGTCGTGGTGTTAAATTTACATTTGAGAGATCTGTTTTACCCTTTACAATCTGCATTATGCTGTAAGAACAAAATGGTTTGTTGAATTATATTAACTGTGGCTTATGACCATCTTGTCACACATAAAAGCGTAAAATTAATGGTTTTGTTATCAGCATTGGCCATGAGAAGTAAAATCTAGGTAACTGACAAATTGTTTTTGAACTGAAAACATCTCTATATAATTGGAGGACTCTAACAAATGTTCATTAAATGTTTTTTTCCTTATCACACAATAACACATTTTTATTAATCTCTCGGGGTTAATAATACTGCTCAAAAATGTCAGGTTCATTTATGTGAACTTTGCTGGTTTTTAAACTTCAAAAAAAAAAAAAAATAAACCTTAACACACAATGTGCTTTGTTTCTCTAAATTCAGCTATAGTTGTCATCTCATGAGACTGAGCTGTTGTTATAGGACAGAACGGATTGAGGATGAATGCAGAGGTTTCACGGAGCTGTAATCCTCTGAGGATGGTCCAAAACAAGCTGGTTTGATTAGACTTAACGCAGAATAAATTATGCTTACGCTCACTGTGTGTTACTAACGTTCAGAGACACTTGAGGCAATCACACCCAGTGTTTCAAAGTACAGCTTTACTCTCTAACACAAGCCTCCTCCATTGATATGCAGTTGCTATGGTAACCCCCATTCCTCACCTCACTCTATAAGACATGATGGCCCCCCCATCCTCACCTCACTTTAATCAATGTGGAAAAGTTGTTTTCCTCATTGCCCCAATTACAAGCACCGTTTTGTTCTCACTTCTTTGCTGGTTTCAGTGACCGAATAAAAAAATTAGCATTTTTGTTGATCCAGACAGCAATGATAATAAACCATGAGTAAAAGCCGTGTTGGCAGTTCCATGAGGGGATTAGTTATTGATTTATTTGTACTTCCTGTGTGTTGAGCTCTAAAAGAGCCTCAAATGATTCAAGACCAGCGTGGCAGCCGCGTGACCCCAGGCCGCCCTGCGTTCTGTGGCGTGTATCACTACCCTGACTTATGAGCTCTGCCATGAGACAAAGCCGTGTTTGTTATCTGTAACCAGTGGCGAAAAGCATTTTCCCGTTTCTGTTGCTCGTCGTCTTCCAGACAGGCATCAATAAGTTCAAAGGTTAAAAAAAAAACAAACTACAACCCTTCAAATACAGTGCACAGTCAATTTTATTAAGGTACAGACCAGTAAATAACACTTCAGAAATAGCATTCAAAAATCCACCTGTCCAACTCAACAAAAGCCAGCAAAGGCTCCACTGTGAGGTCAGCAAAGACGCCACAGATGAACACAAACGTTTCTTCTGTTACAATAAATATGTCATCAGTAAATGTAGGAAAGCTAAAAAGCAAATATCACATTAATCTGGAGAAAATGAACCTGTCGACTACACGTCTGTTTGTCTAACAGCTAAATTCTCATCGCTCTCCTGACCCGAACACCAGCCGACGGCCAATATCACCTCAAACATTTAGCAAAACAAAAGTGCTTTTGAAGAAAAGGACGCGGCGGTGCGTTCAGCTGCGACGGGCCGCTCAAACACTCCGTCTCGCTGTATCTCTGATAGGTAAGGCCTTGGGAGTCTCAGTCCCAGATTTTGATCTGCTTTGTGTCGATGTTCTTGCTGAAACGAGTGCTGTGGCCTAATGTGAGGGCTGCATCTGGAAGCATGTTTTATATGTCGGCTGCTTCATTTTGTGTAAACAGAGATTTTGCCTGGCAACAGTGCACAAATGCAGTAAATCTTTTTGTTTACAGTAAAAAAAAAAAAAAAAACTGCTGATAAATCCAAATGGAATGTTTCATTGTTTATCTGACATCAAGGCAGGACTGATTTTAAATAAATAAACCAACAAACAAATAAATAAGGTCCATCTTGATCTGCTTGTGTCTATATCTTTTCCCCAGACAAATCAGGGAACATTTTGCACTGGTGTCACAACGATAAGCATCTCAGCAACTGTTCATGTTATCAGAGTGACAATTACAGTGAGATGGAGACATGATAATTATACATTATCCCTGAAAGAACACCACGCCATTCATCAGCTGTCCCCTCGCACTTCCTGCATCGTTTCTCAGTGCGAGAATCGAAGGTATCCCTTCCATCAAGAGTCCCTTACTTCTTGTGGATGTCCTCATGCCTGATGATTTTGTAGGTGACCCAGTAGAACACGTTGAAGATGAGGAAGGCCAGGGGGAAGGCCGCCCTGGAGATGGTGTCTATCCTCTTGGCTCTGTCCACAAACTTCTTTCTCATGGTGTCCATGTCTCTGGGCACCGGCGGCTGAGGGTTCGGGGCCGGGGCAGCATTTTTCACGGCCGTGCCATCCTTCGTTGGCGCAGGCTGACTCATGTTGTAGCCGGCAAAATTAAAGCGACCTTCGCGCATGTCTTCATCCTGCCAGACACGATGTCAGAACACGGATAAGGTAACATGTTAACATGGCCGCTGCACGGTGGAACCAGTCATTCAGGCTCTGTCAGTCTATTGCCAGTTGATCAGTTCATCCTCCCAGTTTTCTGTCTCTTCTATGTAGATTCTATCCTGTCCCCTCTAACATTACACCCCGCTCTGCCAATTTGATCTTTTTATTTTTTTTTGAAGACATTATCTTCATCCGAACAAAGGAAATGGATGTCGGACAGTTCGTTTAAGATAATTATTGGAAAATGTATCAGATAAAGTGAAAAACGAATGACAGAAGAGACGTGAATGTCTCGTAAATCTGTTTTAATCTAAAAGATTAAGGTTTTTGAGGATATCCAAAGTCTTTCTGTGCCAGTTTCCTCCTGCAGTGAAATCCGCGACATGATATTATCAGACGTCTAAAAAAATTCATCCAGCATTAAAGATATATTCATCTGGAATAAAAGTGGGAGGGATGGCTCATTGATACCAGTCTCCGTAACCACAACAAGCACAAAATTGTAACCGCATATTGACCTTACGCTCTTTGAAAACCTGCCTTTTGCGTCCTCCTTTGTCTTCGCCTTAGGCGTAAGAACTCCTTCTGTTGCCTGGAGACAAAATTAACCCCAGCATATTCCAGCAAAGCAGCGAATACAAAGAGCAGACAAACGGCCATCCAGATATCAATGGCTTTCACATACGACACCTGGAAAAGGGAGGAGATAACACACATGTTGTTAGATCGTCCCAGATGGTGACACCAGAGTCCAGAACAAATAAACACAAAAGTAGAAACATTGATGAAGTGCTAGAGTTGTTGGTTCTCGCTGCTTGTCTCTTTTATGCCGCTCATTATCTCAGTTTACTGGGACTTCGCACAGATCATAATTAAGGTAATGTTTGCTGGCAAAAGCATCAGGGCTGCCAGTGAGTAATGCCAGCGACTGCACAGCGGGAAATAATTCCTGGCTATTAGTTCTGATCTGTTTCCTTTGAAAATGCAGGGTTGAAGTTAAAAGCTTGCATCTCTCCACAGCGCGCTTCAACTCCTGACAGCTGATGAACGTTTGGAGAAAACAGCTAAGCTTTTGGAGTTATTGTTTGCTTCAATTAGACAGCTATCTTCAGATATTCGGCAGCACACATGTACACGTGTGTCAGGTTTAAGCTGTGGCGAGGCCTCCATGCGTGCCAAGTACAAACGCGCACATTTGGATTGATATAAAACAATGACCTTTGGAAGAGAAGCTCTGGAGCCGGAGCTCTGTGTGGTCATGGTGAGGACGGTGGTGATGCCCAGCGCCACTCTGGCAGGCGCCGCGTCCATGTTGATCCAGAATGACACCCAGGAGAGGATGACAATGAGGAGGGAGGGGATGTACATCTGGATCAGGTAGTAGCCCATCTGTCGCTCCAGGTGAAATTTGACCTCTATACAGGTGAATTTTCCTGGTGAGTAAAAACAGAAAACAGAACCTTTCACTCCGGTAATGTGCACAGTTATGAGCAGACAGCTCGATGTTTAGTTTATGTGTTGAATTTCATCTGGCTGGTCCACCTCCCTCACCAACTCTCCTGTCTGTTCCTTTCTCCTCCTTCCCTTCTGTGTCAGATTCCTGTCTCTCCTTTGCAGAACTACTTAAATATTTGAACCTTTCCCTTCAGTCTGGGTTTCTAACAAGTTCACGCATCATATTTTTTTTTCTGTTTTCCTGTCTCATTTTCCCCTTTTTTTTTTTAAGGGATAAGGGATTTAGCCGTGTGTTTCCGCTCACCGGTGTTGTAGTGTTTGGTGCAGTAGCCCAGCTCCTTTTCATCCCTCATGATGAACTGTGGCAGGGTGAGACCGTCGGACACCTGCACCGCACCGTTCTCCAGCCACTCAAAGATCAAGTCATTCATGGTGTAGCCAACTGGAGGCAGAGAGCAAGACAAAGGCGTTTAGAACAGCGGTCGCGTCAAAAGGACAAAACGTAGCACTCACAACTCTCCAGCTGCATCGTGCAGGTCTGGACGTCCATGGGAAAGTTCTTCAGATCCATCGGGCAGGACAGGATGAGAGTCAGCCTGCAGGGGGAAGAAAATACACATACACGTGGATGTAATTCCCTGAAAATAATTGACAAATTATTTATATTCCTGACAAATGAAATCACATCTTCTGCTATTTTTTGGTCATTTTTTTCCTATTCAGCGCCTCTGTCTCCCCTCCGATAGCCTCAGACACGCAGCATCACGCAGGATTCCCTCCAGCAGATTCCTATTACACTTTCATTACTGCAACTTATTGCATCTGTGATGCATTGTGGGCCGCAGTCTGGGTTTGTCAGCTTTCTCATGAATGGTAAGGGGGGGCGCACGGCCACCTTTCATCTGGCCTGTTCACCCTCCCTGCCTTCACACCTGAGCACCGCGCAGCCCATAAATGGACTCTGGATCAGTCTGCTGTGATGCAGTCACGTCAGCGCACACAAGATCGAATGTCTGATTGAAATCAAATGTGCGGGACTCTTGTAGATTGTTTTGGCTGAAACTCAGGGCACATTCCTCTGTCTTTAGACAACATGGACGACATGATGAAGGTTTCTCATTTACATCTTCATTCCATATTCTCAACAGTGCCCCCGAGACTATAGCTCGGCCTCTCCTAATCAGTGTTCCTGTGCTGAAAACTCACATTGCACACAATGTGCTGCAGCTCTCCGAATAACTGCATTTCAAAGGAGAGATTCATGAGATAAAATCCATATCTTTGATGCATCCTTTGATGTTTGAGAGGAAATGTAAGAAAAGCAATAAGAGGGGAGCATGTCCTGAGGTAACTCTGCTTTTTCACGTCGGCTCTACTGTGTCATTTTTATTCAGCACAGACTCCCGCCTCAGCGACAGACCTGCTGAAAACTCCGTCTGCTTCTATAAATTATTTCCACTTGACCTGTGAACCAGCAGCAGTGAAAATGACCACTGTGATATCTTTATAAGATCCGACTCGTCGTGACTCACAGTTCAGACCTTCACTTTACCTCACAGGAAGAAAAGAAATCTAAAAAAACTATTAAATCTGTTCTTACCTGCTGAAGTTAAATCACAAAATTTCCTTTTCCAGTCATTGTGCCTTTTACAATGATTATCTCACCAATCTCGCTACATTTCTTAGCAGCTATGGCTAAAACATTTACATGTTCATTAAGACTGGACTCTTCCTGCATCAATCACTAATTTAATGCATTGCAAACAAACAGACTGAGGATCACATTAAGATTTATGTTCAAACATGATGAAATCTTCAGGTTCTACTGGGGGAAGATATATTGAGTATTATGGTACAGAGAGGCTAAATGGACTGTTAAAAGTGGAGTAAAAACAGGATAATTGGATAGATTATACAGACAGAAAAGGGATTAGATTAACTGGACTGGTGTAACGGGACAGAGGTGACAGCTGGACTGGTTATAGTGGGACAGATGATAAATGGACTAGTGAAAGTCTACCTTTACTTTCTGCCTTTGCCTCTTGAATTGGTTTCCAGTTTAATATTTATACTGGAATCTGTTGCAGCAGCCTGTCCGGCTTGTCACCTGATGCTGTAGAGAACGTTCCCATTCTTGAAGATCCGCAGCAGCTTGTTGTCCGTGGTGACGTCGTGGAAGTTGGCTCCTTTCTCGTTGGCGAAGAAAAGGTCGGGCTTCCATATGGAGTCCAGCATGGACGGGTCCAGGTCCAGGGACGGATCTGGGTATTTGCTGTACGCCAGCCGTGGGTCATTCCACTTCTGACGCAGGAAGATGTTCACTCTGTAATCCTGCAGAGATGACAAGATGCTTTGCATATTTAATGGCACTCGGGCTGCAGTTATGAGACATGTGCCAGTTTATAAAACAGCCTTCCTGCCAGATGTATTTATTTTTGACGATGTTGTCACGATTACTTTGAGGTACATTAATATAAGCAAGCATCTCTTTCAAACGTTAACTCCCACATACACAGAATATGGTCACATGTTCGTCCTGGAGTGCCACAGTGTAACATGTCAAGTACTGTTGCTGCATAATGCAGCATGCAATTTGCAATACAGTAGTGTAAAGTAAAAGTATGTGATAGTAAATGCTAGCAAATTGAAGTATTAAACAGTGTTTTTTGCATGCATGTGTAATAGCAGGTTATGACTTACACTCAGCTTCTTAATCAGTATAATTTTGCCATTACAGAGGCTAGAGACGGGATCTCATCATGTGATCTGTGAAATAAAGTGCCACAAATCTCTCCTCATTGATGTGTGACACTGATGAGACGCGACCCTGACGCTGTTTGTCATTCCGTTGGCAATTCCAAAATATTTGCATGCGTGTCTAAAGCTGTGTAATTCCCTGGCAATCCTGTGTGCTCCGGCTCAGCATTAATTATCACCCTCCATTTGCAATCTAAGTAGTTAATAACCTTCATTATGAACCATGTGATTGTGAGTTTCAGCACCGTCTGACAGGTTTCATATTTTTACCACCCTTTGGCAGTCAGGTGGTCTCGCACATCACGCGTTACTGATGGAACCAACAGTGAAATCAAATAGTTTTTCTGCTCCACGGACCCTCGTGGATCCGCCGTCAGACTCTGTGCTGACAGATTATCGGACAGTTGCGACGGAAAGTTTACACAATCCTGCACGCCACAGCACAACATATACGTCAAATTAACGATTGCATTTAGTTTTCTGATAAATCTAGAGCAGCTTTTATGGAAATATCACTTTCCTTCTGGGTCAGAAATGAATAAATACTCTAATATTTTGGTTAAATGTCTCAATTTTAACCTTCCTCAGTTGATTTCTGGATGAATATTCCTCCTGTCCTGACAGAATCTGCATGGTTAAAATGAATCCAGATAAATACTGAACCAGACCATGGTTGAAGTTCATTTTCATTCATTTTCTTTTAGATCAGAAACCGACATCTACATAATGCTCTCCCACTGCATGTACATTGTGAAGCCGTCACAGAATTACAGAATGAGTCAGAGGTAATGATTTAAAGTACTGTGTTTACTGAAAATACTAAATTGTGGGAGCTCAGTGTGTACATACCATACCTGATCTACACAAGTGTATAGTTCAAGCACAACTGTCCACAGAAAGGCAAACAATATATTCTAATATATTCAAAATATATTCTTTTTATCTTCAATAAATGGCATAGAATACAGAGGAAATCACAATAATATGTTTCCCCCCAGCAGAGTTCATCTATTACTCACCATTGTAGTTTCAGCTATGGAACCAAAGCTGTTGATGAATATGTTGCAGGTGACGTTAACTGGTGGACCTGCGGGTTGAGGGACAGACAACCCGGTTATACATTGCAGAAACTAGAGGAACTCACATTGTTGTGACAGAACTGAAGCTGTTGATGAAAAGATTGCATATCTCAGTTACGGGTTCTGAAAAGATATGATCAAGCCCGTAGGAAGGCGAGGATGTATCACCAGGCTTAATAAAGCCTTCTCTAGATAAACACATGGAGACGTTTAGCCCGTTTTGGAATAAATTCATTTAAGGAATGCTGATTAATCATGAAAGTAATCTATTCCTTATTTGACCATGAAGGAACCCTTTTCTCACTCTTTCCGTCTCATCCTGATCTGTTAGATTGTAGGACCTTCCCACTCCCCTTCCTTCATGAGTTCCTCATCAATATTTCATGCAACTTGGTATTAATATTTGCCTGGGTTTGTTGTCAGGTAACCACGTTTATCGACGCAGGCAGGAAAGAAAACATCTCGCAACAAACTCAGCAAAGAAATCTAGGTCAGCCTTCGCAAACACAAATCATTGCTCCGCTCAAAGAGTAACCAGCAGGTGCACAGCCCAAATCATCAGCTCGCATGGCTGTGTTTTCTTGTGAGTGTTTATCTTTCCTGCAATAAAATGCCCAATTCTTTACAAGACAGGGAGCATTATCTGCTCTGAAAACGAATCCCCCACCTCTGCTCGTTAACCAGAAGCAGCCAGTGTTGCTTTTCTCTCTGATAAAGGAAGCCAGCCATCTGAATCCAGAGAGCGGCTTCAACAGGAATCCCTTAAGTCCATGCAAATCCACGTCCACCTCAGCCAGCCTGGAGTGTGTCTCTCAGCCTGATCCTTGCTCAGCTCCTTTCCAGTAACAGATGCTGTTTGTGTGTCTCCATCATCACAGCAGCAGCAACAGGGGAAGCCGGTAGCCTGCAGCTTCGCCACAGGGGCGCCATCCATTATTTGGTCTGTCTCAGTGGCATCTTTGTCGACAAATGTGGCTGTGACATTTACAGAAGCCCCCTTATTTTGGCTTTCAGGCTATTATTTAATGGAGGCTGTGGTTACTGTCTGGCATCATTTAATCACATGGAAACAAGTGTGTGTGTGATGTCAGGTAGAGGTTAGTTTAAGAATGCACTCAAGCCAAAACGAGCTTGTTACTGTGGAGAGGTGATTGATCACGCTTATCAGTGGACTGGAAGCAGGGTATCAGCATCAGATAAAACTAAATGGATCCCAGGATAAGAAAGAATGTGTTTGTGAGGAGGAATATTCTGCAGGCAAAGATTTTATCAGCGTGAGCTGCATTAAATTGCATATAGAAAGTGGTGTGTGAACGTTCCCAAAGGACAAACCTTTAAAATTGGGTCTGATTCGTGCATCGTACCCAGACGTGCGACCCATGAGGGAGTCCAGGAAGTCTGACGGAGACATGTTGGGAGATGATCTGGAATCATGCTCCTTGGCATGAACAACCCTGAAACACACACACATGGAAGCACACACACGCACGCAGCACACACAGACACACACGCACGCACGCACAAATCACTTTATCAGAAGTCGTAGCAGAAAAGCTGGAGTTAAAACCTTATCTGTCGCCTCCCAGCTGGCTGGTAAGGGCAGGAGAACTAAAGAAAAGTGTTACAGAACACACATGACTCAGGCCAGCCTGTATAATTCTGTAAAGTTGTGGGTATTAAATAAAAAAAAAAAAAAACATTGTTTCTCTTTCACCAACCATTAAGCTTGCTGTATATTTTAATGAGAGCTCATTTATGAAATTATGTCACTTTCAAAAATAAATTGTGGAAACTGCAAAGCAACTTTAATCAATACTGATCAAAACTTAAACAATTATAAGGTTTGTCCAGAAAAAAAATACTCAGTTATTAAATAATAGGGTTTTAATTACATTAATTATCGATTTTAACTTCATACAAAGGAACTAAATTAGCAGAGGTTGGCCTACCTGAAGTTGTTTGTCTCCATGAAGTACGTCAATAAAGTTATGCAAATCTTGACAAAGGAGCGACTCATTCCTTCAGGCTTTCCCATGTGCTCGCTCTTTTATTTCTTCCACATGTTTATGTTGGTCAAACACATAATCCAGGTGGGGGGGTCGCTGTCTTTCTGACGCTCGGATATGTGTCTCCAAAACACAGGAGACATTCCTCAACGCGGCCGCGGATCATAGCAGATGCGCATTAAACTCGGAGCGGATGAGCGCGGAACCGTCGGTGCCACGGACGGACCATGAAAAGTCCACAGTCTGAAGCTGCTGCTGTCTGCTCTCACTGTGGAAACCAGCCCGTCGGCCTGTGCTGCCACTTGTCAAGTGAGATGTTTCGCAGGTGGAAGACGCGTCCTCTGTTGAGGAATGGGGACGGAACGCCTTTTCTCATTTCAGCACTTGGAGAGCTCCCGGCTTCGTTACGCGCAAGCGCAAGGTTTTAAAGTGGCGAACGTGAGTCGATTTTCAATAAGTCCAATAAACGACAAACGTATTCACGGAAAACACAAACATCATCTTTAGAGTTCTATTGTATTAGGATATGTGACGCCTTCAGTTTACAGCTTGGTCTCTGGACAGTGCGCGCCGTTGCGCAACAGGATCAACCGACTTTAAACATGTTTAATATCTTCAATTATTAGCGAGAAATTACTAATTTATGAAATTAATGTCAGCCTCAATAAAATAATGAAATTCAATAAATATAAAATCGAACCGCATCTTTTTAAGTTAGGCATAAATAGACTTCAGATTTATTTTGCTCATCAGTGACACAGACGTGATTCTATATTTACCTTCACAGCGTGTCTTTTTTCCCCCCTCACCGTTTTATTTTTAATTCATTTCATCTTTACTTCAGCTACATTAAAAGTGTAAATAAAGGACACGCAAGCTAGAAGCCACTGGGAGGGTATTTGGTACCCTGGTTGCCCTGGAAACAGATTTCCGAGGCACATCATTGGGAATGCTGAAAGGTTGGCCTCCCAGAGCGAGACGGAAGAGAGCTGACTGACAGAGACAGACACAAACAGGGAGGAAATATACTACAGGCTGGCTGAAGCCCAAAGGAGGAGGGACGGAGATTTGAAAGGCCGCCACACAGATTCAGGTAGTATTATTTAATATATGTGTGTATAAGCTCCTGGCATCAGTGCAGCGGCTGCATGGAAAACCTGGCAGTGCGAGGATGTGTGTGGGTTGAGAGGCTTCATGGACCACAGGCATGAATGAGTCATTCCACATGAATGCACAGCCGTGTAGATGCAAAAATAAGAATTCATTTACGTCGGCCACAGCGTTGCAGGATAAGTTTGCAATTCACACGCCTCAACTGTTGTGGCACGCCCGGGGCCACATTACCCTGGAGTCTGACACTTGTTCACTGACCTGCTCTCCGGACGACCCTGGCCTGAGTCATCGCCGCTCTCCTGTGGATCCCTCCAGATTAAAAGTGTCACTCGGGCCTCGCGTTTGGAGAACATATGGATGGCGTGCACCGCACATTTTTGTAGCATGTTGGGAACACATGAATTCTAAATGCACCACATGAATTATTCACCTACGTGCATATGTGCTGAAACACAGCATAGATGTTTCATTAAGACACACATGGATGGCATGGACTGTCACTGGGTCTGAGCCCAAGCACAAATATACGGAAGGTAGTTGAAGCGAGGGTCTGAAATTTTCTTCACTTCACTATCTGAGAGGGCTTCATCTAGCTGCTGTGTGATGACAATCAACCTCAGCTTCAACTGGCCATGTAATTCCCAGGAGGAACAGAATTTTGGTCTAGGTGGGTCACATCATTAATGCCGGCCAAGTCAAATGTACGTGTCACTATGGGGAGGACAGCCGCTGTGTTGCATCACTGGTTCTTTCTCTCATTCTCCTCTGAAAAGAAAGAATAAAGGAGCACAT
The DNA here is from genome assembly GCA_015343265.1 of Pao palembangensis. Taxonomy (NCBI): domain Eukaryota; kingdom Metazoa; phylum Chordata; class Actinopteri; order Tetraodontiformes; family Tetraodontidae; genus Pao; species Pao palembangensis. Next base: position 17,269,262 of record CM027084.1, read on the forward strand.
TCCCTTTGAGTAGGAGCATCTGGCTGCCTCATTTATTTATCGAGCTGTTTTCAAGCCCGATATTAAAATTACTGGCTGAGCGAGAATTTTGAGTCTGCCCACACACAACAAAAATTGGTTGCTGCTCTGCCTATTATTCTGCGAGGAATTAAGGCTTGTTCTTCCTCATTTACCATGCAGTACAAAAGGATCTGCAGCTCCATTTGTAGCGTCAAATCACCCCTAAAATAACATACAATTTGTGTAATATGCTTGCACACATAAGATTTCTGAAATGAAGAATATGACTGAAAGAAGCGCAAACGTAGAGAGGCTGATGCCATTGATTGCTCCACAGTAGCAGAGGAGTTGTGGGCTGGTGACTGACTGGAGAGCTCACCTGGAAACATGTGCACTGAACTGGAGACAACTGAGTGCTACAGAGTATCTGCTGCTCCATCGATTGCCTGTATCTTTATCCCACTTAATGACTTCTTTCGCTCCATACTTCAACTCGTGGAGCCGATCTGGATACAGAGAGGTAAGTTGTGTGTGTTGGGGGTGGCAGAATATTTTGATAAGACAACGCAAACATGCCGGAGGAGGAGAGAAAAAAGGATTTAATGAGCGCATTCTTAAAGAGAAGGAAGGATTTGTGAAGTCCCAGTGTGCCATAAGTCCCGACTCACTTATCCTAATCCCTCTGTCATCATAGAATGGAGCTATTTTAGGGGCCTCTGTGGCCCACAAGAGAGTGATAAACATGTTCTGATAACACCCAGGCGGCAACACAAGCATGTAGAAATATTTTCAGTACTTTTAGGTATTAGGTGAAGCTTGTGTGGGTGAACAGTTTAAAGGCCAAAGAGGCTTTGGTTCCTTCGGCCAGGTTATTCCTCAGGCAAAAAGAAGAGCGCTGCGCTAGCCTCAGCTGTCACTCACAGCTTTTCCTTCATCGGTGGGAGCAGCCTTTCTCCACGACTGAGCACCGGAAGCCCACTGATCCCCCAGCCTCGCCCCCCATGCCCACACACAGACGAATACATGTGATGTATACACTGAACGCTTCAGAATGCTTGCTCTATGTGAGGCAATAGCTCCAACTGAAGCCAGCGCACTTTTCTTTGGATCTGCATGTCAAAATGTCATCCTGGGGTTTTACTATGTGCCGTCACCCAAACTCACGTGTGCGCGCGCACACACACACACACAGATATCCCAGGTCAGGAGGTTGGGAGGGTGGGGGTGCATTTAATGGAACGTCTGCCATGCCGTGCCCTGCTTTTCTGTGGAGATGGGACTAGTATGTGTTACCAGAGAGATTTTCATGCATGTGGCACAAAACTTAAGGGTGGGTGCATTTCACGGCAGGGGGGCATAACCACAACACCAGCTCAGTCTGCAGCCTTGTCTCACTCGGCGCTGTCACTGCAGCTGTCAGACGAAGCAGGAATAAATTGAAGATAGAAATTGAAATAGCTGAATTCGTTTGCATCTTTCTCCTCTCTCCTTTCAGCATGGCTTAGATGCATTTTAGGAGATCAATTACCCCAAAGAGGGACAGTGGCAAAGCAGCAAGCAGTGCTTTTACCCATGTTTTTTTTTTTTTCATGGAGGAAACCATAATCTCTTTTCATGCAGGGACCCATGCTGAATACTAATACGCGCTGCTATTCCACCACAAAATGTCCATTTTCAAACTGCACTTGAAATAATCCCGCCCGAAGCAGGGGAATATTGACAGATGCAGCTGGTTGCGACGTCTCTGTCAGCGGAGGAGACGAGGGAACGTTCTAATTGTTGTCACACAGCTCTGAGAATTTGCGCTGGGACACCGTTCAAGGCCCTTTGCAAGGAAATAAGACATGATGCGCTTGCACAAACGCAGCCTGGCCAAAGTGACGAGTCTGCAGCCTGTCAGATGGAAGAGCACATTAAAGTTGACTGACTGTCACACTTCAAATGAAGCAAGTTCTAAAGACGTGAGTGGTGTACTGTACTGATGGATGGGTTGTTTTCTGCCCCTGCTGGCTTTTTTTTTTTTTATTTAAATAGAACATACACACAAGCCATTAGACACTATATGGTGAGCAGATGCTGTTTGCATGAGTGTTCACATTCACCGCCTTGCCTCTCGTGCTCCTCATCATCATCAGCTGCAGTTCTGGTAGGGAGTCATCTTCATCACTACCTGCCTTAATATCATTCGTCTTCGACGGGCAGATTATGGAAATATCATCTGTGGACTTTCTGTCTTCTCTCAAACATACTGGAGGTCACACATGGCCTTCAAAAACAGATTCTCTCATAGAAACTCAGTCTAAGGCTCATCTCCAATAACTCCTGTCTGAAAAGAGTCTGAGTCTCTGTTGAGGAGTTTAAATATTTTCAGCTGAAAATTTCAAGGTCCGTTATATTAAAAACCAGATCTACAACAAATTTCTCCCACAGTAAAGAATTTTAATGGGTAAATAACACTGCAGATCAGATAAAAAGAGATTTTGAGGACACATATCAGTAAATTAACACCTGAAAGAAATATAGACATTTTTAAATGGAAAAATGCAGCTGACCTGTTCATAGATCTGTCTTGGGTAGATGAATGATGGATGAAGGTTAACCTGGTAGCTGGCCTGCCTGTCAGCCCCCAGGTCTCACATACATTTGGAACAGTTCTGCTTTCATTAAATAAGAAAAGATGAAAAGATGAAAAAGATGATTTCACTCAGTGGAGCAATTTAAAATCATTTCTGGTTTTATGTAATTCTAGTTCATTAACTACGTGAAATTAAACATATTGTTAAAGGGAACATTGAATGTAAAATAAGGCAGCTTTATTCACTGCTCAAACATTTAATTAGCCTGCATGCAAATGGGAACAAAAAAAGAGATGTGAGAGGGTTTCTTCACACTGATCACACAGACATTATTGAGCACAATGCGAGAGCTTACCCAAGCCCAATTTCCCCCTAAGTGATAGCCAAATCCTACTTTAAACCTGATGAATGCAAAGTTATTTCCATGAAGCTGATTGCCATGGGAACGGAGCTTCAGCTGTCTCCCCCATCTATACCAGTATTAACAACTGTCTCCTTCAAAAGAGACATGATAGAATTCACAGAATAACACCTATATGATGTGCAGCCTTAATGTAGCAGAGAGAAATGACGTGGAAGACAAATGATGGTGGAAGCCAGTGGGTGATTTTTCCACTCGCGTCCTTCAGCTTGGACTGAAGTGGGGTAGGGCAGACACAACACCAGCCAGGGTTTCCATGTTGCCCTTTCACACGTATGGAAACGTTGCTCACTGTGTCTGCTCCGAGACTTTTGGGTTGGAAAGGAGCTGAAATACACACGGAGGCACACAGGGAGGTGTGTTATTCATGATTCACCCCTTTTTTTGTAGCTTTAAATAAACATGGTTAAGAAGAAGTGAGGGATTGGTGCTGAGTGTGGGCACAGAGAACATACGTGCTGGATTAAACATGTAAGATCCACCCCCGTCAGTCATCGCAGCTGTCCATCATATCTGTGCCACTTTCACTCGCCTGGCACTCTTATCACTTTGGAACCATTTTTAGAACACTGTGGAGCAGTAAACATGGTTTCCATGGAAACATCAGCGAGACACACATTGATAAGCGGATTGGAGCAGCTGTATTTCTCTGATGACGAATGAAACCTCCAAAGCTGAGAGGGATTCATCTGGTGAATGCAATTAAGCACCTCCAATGGATCCAGCAGAGGGGATCCACATGGACTCCCTCTTATCTGTTTTATTTGCTTTTTATTTCTCATTGGAAGAAACACACACACACACACGCACACACGCGCACACACACCACACACTGTGGCGCCCGTCTGCCTGCCAACTGGGTCTGCATCTGAGAGTGGACGCACAGCAATTTCCAATTAGATGTTCCTTTACAAATGGATATATTGATCTGCTGCAGCTGTTTTTAATGAAGCTGGAGAGAAACAATCGGGCATGGTTTAATTTACCGTCCGTCAATGGTCAAATGAGGAAGGAGACAGAGAAAGGTCAGAGAAATGTGAACCAAACTGCCCCAAAAACACACATCTGGGAGGAATAACACACAAAACAATTCAGCAGATGTGCAAAATGTCAGTTAATATCTGTCTTTGGAGGGAAAGCTGCTTTTGAATAAAAAAAAAAAAAATCAGGCTTATATTTACACTTTGTCCCAAGTCCATCAGGTTTGTGGGCTGAAACTGTCAGGACACTCGGAGACAGACTGATGTGGTGAGAGATTCTCTGCCTGAGAGCAGCACATCTCCCCTCTGTGGATTTCTCTGTCCTGGAAGAGCTCCAAGCGCTGACCTGAAAAGTCAAACTTTCCTCCCCGACTTCATCAACAGCATATGGAGCAAGCTGAAAGCGTGAACTGCTTTAGTAACAGCTAGCTACATGAAATCTGGCGTGATCTCACACACACATGCGTGCACGCACATACATCACTGTACGACTTTCACTAGCATAAAGTATACCCTAACCCTAACCATCCTAACTCTAACCTAAACCAACCTCAACCTTAAAACCAAGTCTTAACCCTCAAACAGGCATTTGAAGTTATGAGGACCAGCCAAAATGTCCTCACTTCCCAAAAATGTCCTGACTTTGTTAGCAAAATGAATATTTGATACTCAGTATGTAGCAAGTACAAGAACACACACACACACACACCTCAGAGCTTAACATTACTCATTCTATTGCAGTTCTGAGTGGATCAATGTGGGCAAGGCTCAGTGATGAACTCGTTCCCGCCGGCGGTCTGATGGGTCTGTTCTCTAATGAAACACAGCCTCCAGAGGAAATAACGACACTGGCCTCTGTGGGAGAACCTGGTCTTGCACCACAGGGTGAGCAAATTGTAAACACCCTCATAAGCCATGTTATGGTGCAGGAGGAAATTGAAGAGCATGAGAGGAAAAATTAGAAAAGGCCAAATTTTCTCATTTGGCACCGCGGTCCTGAATTGCAGCGTCTGAAGTGAAGACATTTGGTCAAAATGGTCTGATGTGTCCAAATGGAACTTGGCATTAGCAAAACATATTTTTCTCCAAGCTTGGGTCTGCGTAGCTCTGGTGGTCTGGATGTGGCAGACCCTGCCAGTTTCCACCATTTACAGTGTGGAGGAGGAGTGTGACTGCAGCAGGCAGACAATGGAGATAAAATCCACTCCAAAAATAAGCAATTAGTGGAAACAATGCAACAGCCCCACAACCCAGAGTGTATTAATGTGCAGCAGCTAATGGCCTCCCTTAGAAGGCAGCGTCTGTTTGCTACAGTCAGTAGGAAACAGAGGTCAGCAGCCTTCAAAATGAACCAAACATTTTCTGGATCTTTAATTAGCTCTGACTGTGTTTTTGAAAGACACAGCAGGGAAATTATCTTCAAGGCTGCTGGAGCATAATCAAGCTGCAAATGGCTGCGTTACTTTAGTAAAAGATGATGCTGACAGTCAACTGGAGATAATTACCTGCTGGAATGTTTTCAGAAGACATGCTCACGCCCTCAGAACAATATCACCCACGTGAACGCAAACCGGCATGCAGAATACGCCACCGATCATCCTGAACTGACACCAGACCAGCTTTTTCACCTGTACTGAAATTTACAGTAAGATATAATACATGACAGAGGTTGGACAGAAATCATTCAGCTATGAGGATGAAGATGGAGGTTGTTAGTTCTCAAAAGTTAAATCTAAATAGATAATTATAATAGAATAAAACAGAAATAAAATAGTAGTATCATCTTGACTCCAGTCCAGTAACTGTGTCCTTGTACCTGCTCCAAACTGCTGGGAAGGACAGAGATGTGGCCAAATGAATTCCAGTCTCCTTGCTTTCACTTCAGACTCGGAGCAGCTGCTTGGAGGTGATACCATTCAAAATACATAAATCGCCTGTCACTGTATGACTCCATAATTTCCCTCAGGTAAACTCAAGGACGTCACTTTCCTAATCTGAAAATTGACACAACAGGAGTCCTCTGGAGAAAAGTGACATTTGTGATATGAGTGGGGGAGCTCACATTAACGACGGTTGTTAATTTAAAATGTCCTCTCCTCTCTCAAAAATCAACTAAAGGCTGCCTTCAAGCTCTTGTTCTTCATGAACAAGAGTGTCTGTGTTGAACAAAGGTTGGCTTTTGTGAATATTGGTCCCGTACTGATGCAGCCGAGGCAACAAAGATTCTCTAAAGGCTCCTCTATGCAAAATATCGTCAGGAAACCCACTGGCATTTAAGAAAGTATCGATTAAACTCCACAGCGAAATGAAATTCAAAACAGTTCAATCTGAATTTTGGGTGTGAATGTGACACCCATGTCTGATGTCTCATCTGACTAAAAAGAAAAACAGAACAGGAAAAACACTATCAGCGATGTGATATAAATAAAATCCTTCTGGGATGACCTTCCTGTTAAATATTTGGTACACTCAGATACATCATTTCAGATTGTTTGTGAAAACAGGCTGTGAGGGATCGTCTGAGTTCAGTGATGTCAGCACAGGTCAGATCCATGACCTCGGTCAGTGTGCTTAGACGCACATTTGTGTTTGCAAACTGTTGATATTTTTGGATGGCGTCAGAAATTCCGAGCCACTTTACATGAGATGAAACTACGACCAAATACAACTTAAATAATGCTTCTCTAACTGTGGCTTCAAGCCGTGTATACAGTAAAACCTTCGCTGTTCGTGTGTGAGAGACACTACAGTAAACCAGCTCTTGAGTAATTTTAAACCTTCTGCTCTGTTTATGTGACTGCAAAAATATGTGAGCTGCTTCTGCGCTTGAGCAAGACAGCTGCAGAACACTTTTCTGAATGTTCTACAACAATCCAGCAGATGGCAGCATAATACAGATTAGGGCCCAGTTGTCGACGAGGCATCACTTTTTAAAAGTTCCCATCCAACAGACACATACTTCAACTTTGAAACGGTGTCAGAAATGATCACTGATCCGCATGGGTGAGTTATTCAGTGCTCCGTGATCCCTGTACCCGCTGCCAGCCGACTAATGAAGGGAGTGGTGGAGGAATTCAGTTGGTTCAGGCAGTGCGAGGCTAAAGTTTGCAGAGAAAGTTTCCAGTTATTTAACAACTGCAGAATGATTCACTGCTGAATTCCACTTTTTTCCACATGAGTATGAGCCAACTGTTTCCCGTCGGGGCCGTGAAGGCACCGCTGATGGTGAGTTTCTCATGCATCCTGCGCACAAAGCTGCAGTGACCCAATTATCTCTGGAGGCAGAGTCACAGGAGTGGGTATAGTTACTTGAGTGGTCCAAATCTGGGCACACCCAACTCCCCTCACTCTTAAAAGAAGAAACCAACGCAGCAGATGAAACACATTTTGTCACTGAATCCTTTTACTTCACACCCGACTTTGTCTTTTCCAGCAGCCGTGGTTTCCTGTAGTTCTCTCCTTTTACACATGCACTCAAGGAGATAACTGGCCTGGATGGAACTCCCTGGCCAAACCCCTTGCTGCTCAGAGCTGTTCTTTGCTCAAGTCCAATAAATGACATTAGAGCTCAGGCTGCCCTCGACCTGCTGGAACCGCCACTTCAGCCTGTTTTTATACAAGACGTGACCTTTAGCTTCTTCAACTTCAGCGAGTCCTACTTGAACAGAAGCCAGATGTAAGGGTCGGAAAAGTTGGACATGATCAGAAAGGTGGTGAAATGCAGAAAAAAAGATAAAGAAGTGCATGAAAGCTGCTAGCAGGATTTGGTTTTATAGACGAGTTGAAGAGATTAAACCATGGTGGTTGCTGGTAAACAGTATGTTCCCCTCAGATGGCAATAAAGATGTGTTTTCCACTTCTCCTCAAACACTAAACCAGATGTTAATTCCACTCTCATGTGTTGTTCTCTTCTCCACAAGACCCAAAGGCTGAGGAACTCTCTCTCTCTCTCTCTCTCTCTCTCTCTCTCTCAAGCATTCAATTTGTTCATGAATATCCAACACAGTGAAGATTTGCTTACATGGTAAAATAGGAACTGTTTTAATTTGTTCAAGGTTCTTGAGAACAGTTTTCATGAGAAGATTTTCCTCAGACTGCTGTGGAAAATTATGAGCCAACATGTCAACAATGCTGACCTGCGGTGGTGTTACATAAAAGCTCTCATAGACAAAGGACTGTGATTTAAAAAAAAAAATACATATATATATATATATATATATATATATATATATAATCAGCTCTGATTTTACAGCAACATCTTTACAAATGAAGTAAAGCTACTTCTGCTGCTGCAGATTTTGACATCTTTACCTCCTTTCTTATCTTCTGGAGTGTGTTGGTACGAGCCGACGGGAACACTTCGCAGGCCAGACATGCAACAAAGCCTTGGATCTGATGCCAGCCTAACTTTTGAGCACAAAACTGCCTCTTCTCCCAAGTCTTTTCATAATGACTACTGTTTTTCTCAGTGGGTTGTTACTATGGCGACTGTTGTGCCCGGTGCAGGACCTCAACAAACTTTCCTTAATTTGTAATTAGACTCTGTAGGCTGCTCTTGGGTTTTTTCAAGTGCCAGTATGTGCATATTCTTAATTAAAAGCATGCAGAACGTCAGTTATTGCAACGCTGCGGCTCCTTGGACGTCCTCTGTTGATGCCATACGTCTTTGTCTCTAATATCCATGTGTGATTGATTACCTCAAACACGTGCTTAATTGTCTCTTAATTGTCAAATTAAAGAGGTATCAAAGTTTATGTTTTATTTGCCAGTCAATAAAACATCCCATGCGCGGTTGCTAAGTGACACAGCCGACCGGTGAGCACAGTCTGCTGTCAGATAAAGGACTTTGTCTGATGTGTTTTGTTCTGCTGTAGTCCACGCTATTAGCAGTTGCATGCCTGCTGTCTGCCAGCTGCTGTGCCTGCTGTAACAGCCAGCCCAGTGCTGGAATGTTCTCATCCAGATCCTCTATTCACACACACACACACACACACACACACACACACACACACACTGCCTGTGCACAATAACACACAGAGAAAGAGTCTGCGTGCAAGCTGCAATGAACTTTTCCTGCATTTTGGTGTAAACACGTGTAACATCGTATATGGGATTTGATCTTAGACAGAAATCAAATGTAACGTTTCCAGAGTACTTTTTCCACATCTTTTATTTCATGCCGAAGATCTGTAGCACATGTACAGAAACTCAAACCTGCTGAGAGACTGAGCAGACAAGAAATCAACCTGCGCAACAGGTTAAAAATCCCCCAAAATATTTGACTAACAGTAATACGGCCTGTGTGGGGCTTTGTAGAGTCGACCAGTTAAATATTTGCTTCTCTGAGGCTTTTGTATCGACCATGAAACGACCCATTGAGAGGTGCCACTTGGCCACCAGTGAATAGGCTGGATTGGTGGAAGCGCTGCTGCAAACTCCAAGGATACCAGCACACAGTAATGATGATGAGTTAGCACCCCGACAGATCTGTCTCTGTGAGAGTCTCCTCCATTTTTAGCATTCACGCTAATTATGAATGAGGTCGGTAAATCTATAAACACCAGCTAACGTCATGTGCAACTGTGTCTTTATCGGTTCAAACTACATCAAGTACCAGTAAATTATCATCATTTTTTAAAAATGACCAGTGTGCTTCTAAATGAGACAAATAAACATGAAAAGATTGATATTTTGAACTGACTTGGTGATGATTTAGTGTTTCCAAGTGCAAAAAGAATAAAAAAAATATTCTGTGTTTTTGCTTTCAGAATACCTCTTGATTTATTTACACATCACTGCTGCATATTGATTTTCAACCATTCTAAAGTGGCAACCCTATTGCTACAGTATATTTCATTTCTTTTGCATTTTTCATTATATTGAAACAGGAGCCCTTAAATACTGAATAAATTCTGTCTTTAGAGTTGACTACCGCTATTTTCTGTGTGTGAATCAGGTTGCCATCCTGATCAGCAGATGATTGCTTTGCATGGTTGTTGACCTCTGACCTGTGATAAAACCTCATCTGCTGCCCTGATAACACACCTCTCCTGAATCAGTGGTAGAACTGAGAATCTCTGCTTGCTTTGCGCTAAACATCATCATCATCGTCCAGTCAGAGGTGATAATCCAGACATTATCTCAAACAGTTGCGCGCGGGATCAGCGCGAATTCTTCCAGATAGAAGTTGCTCAAGCTGAGGAAAAAGTCAAACTTTGGACCAGGGTTGGAGATGTGCATGGAGGGAGGGGGGACGACTGACTGACCGACTCTGCTCCTCTCATCAGTAATCCCTGCGGTGACGTCACCAAGGCTATCTCCAAAGAGGCTCGGTGTTGAGTGTTGGCGCAGCCAGGCGGCCAGTGTTCATCCCAGGACGCAACATTCGCGCAGCCGGGGATCAACTTTCTGCCGATCGCTTCACTTCGGTAACTTCGAAAGATCAAAATGGGTAAGCCGATTTATTTATTTATTTTTTTAAAGCTACGTACAGGCTGACGTGGCTGACTATTAATCTAACTAGCCCCCCATTTTTTTGCGCCATCAGAGCGCGATTCTCACTTTAAAGTTCACTGGCGCTCCAACTTCCGCCGACTGTTTGTAACGGGACCGATGTGCGCGTCCAGAGCAGCGGGGACAGGCTACTTATACCCGACCCGGTTTCACGTAGTCTGGAGCAGTCTGCTGAGGCAACAGGAGAAAAGCGATTAGACAGATTAAGTCTTTGGATTCCTGCAGAACGCGGAGGTGCAAACACGCTGTTCCCACTGTCACAGAATAATCAGGTTATCGCGACTTGTTTTTCAGCCACGATCGATCATCGCTCAGCCCAGTGGTCTGTTGTGTGTCCTGATCAGTTTGCCTTTGGAGTGTGTTTATTAGTGGAAACGCTGACAGGCAACGTCGGCAGGCAAGAAACCGTCACTTTGTGTGTTTTGGGTCAGAACTTGCTGTTTCCCTCTTTAGGGATGAGCAGACGACAACTTCTTGACCCCATCTGGGGTCCCAACTCTGGATGGGAAATACTGGGAGTGGGGCGGGGGGGGGGGTTGATACACCTTTATACCTCTGATGATCATTTCACACTTTGCATTAGTTGTCTGAATTTCCAGCATTTGTTGCCCTGCCTTGTTTGCCACAGTGCAGCTGAGGCCAGGCAGAAACACTAGGCTCAAATGTGTATCAGTGCTCATTAATTCCCTCTGAAGCTCCTCACAGAGGCGTCTTTGTGCTCCTAATTTGGAACTGCTTCTTTGTGCCCCAGTGGCTCTTAATGTACAGAGACGTCCACTGAATTGTGAGTTCCACTGCGGATACCCTGTGAACTAATTCGCCCACAGACCCTCTTTGACTGCCTCACAGAAGATTTTACTCTGCATTTGAGTTGTGCATTGTCCACGTACCAAAAGCTCCTATTTTATATTCAAAGAATCTCTATGACTTGTTAGACTTGCTAAATATTAAATAAAGGCAACGGATGTAGTGTGGTGTGAATTCCAGGATGCCATGTGAAAAAAGCTTCGAAAAGAAGATGGGTCAGCTCTGTCCATGAAAGTTCTGCCCAAAATAAACAGGATGTCTCTAAGCTGATGTGAGCTGCTGAAGTGTCACCAGAGCTGTGGGCTGGTTTGATTTTACAGTAACCTTCATCTCCTAGAGGGGGCTGCTTGTTTTTCAGAGCCATTCCCCCTGTCTTCAAGCTTCAACTGTGTGTGTGTGTGTGTGTGTGTGTGTGTGTGTGTAGGAGGGCAACTTGGCATCAATCTGCTGGACTCAAAGGGAGACAACAAATATCCACAAATATTATGTTTGCTTCTACTGTGTTAGCCTCGTGACTTTTACCCACGCATGGTTGCCATGGACAATGCAGCCGTTTTTCCTATAGACAGCATATCTTTAGCTTGTCAGGATGATCTACAGAATAAGTACTCACATGTTAATAGCGTGCTCATTTTGTTTTGTTTTTTTTTTGGTTTTTTTGATGTGGAAACCATGACGGCATGTTAAATTTTCCTTGCTGGAGTTTGCTGCTCTTGAGGGAAGACATCTGTCAAACAGAGGAAAGTTTTAAAGGGATAGTTCGCCCAAAAATAGAAAGTTGCTCAGTATCTTCTCACCGCGTTGAAGAGTTTGGCTGAGGTTTATGACACACTAAATCCACGCTGTTCCTATGAAACGGAAATTCTTGCGGTGTTGAGGATTGCCATTGTTAGGTGTCGTTTCAGCACAACATCTTCAAACTTTTCCACGGAGGCCATCTTTTTTTCTATGGAGCTCTCAAAAGACAGGGGACTGTGAAATGTGGAAATAAGACTGGTTTGTGTTTGGCATGGTGGGCTGGTGCAGAGGGCCACCAAGGCTGGAAGCACACCAGAGTCAAACCTCACATCACTGTGGATGTGTCTTTAATGAAGCATCTTTCTGCAGCGCTCATTGGTTGCAGACGTTGGATCTGACGGCACCGCTTATGTTAAGTATAAATCACAGAGGATAGAAGTGCACATGCACATGCGGCTCTTTGTTATGCGTGTCTGTAAAACACTGGCTGCCTCCAGCTAAAGGAGGATGTCTGGCAACTGTCAGGTTATTTAGCTCACAACAGTGACAGTGGTGACGTGAGGTGTGACCCTGCGGCCTGAATCATAACACAGGCAAGGACCCGTGTTGTCATTTCAGGTTTTTTTCTTGTTTCTTTTGGCGCTCTCCTAATCAACACGTTGTCAAGTGATGGAGGAGCAGCAACAGAGCGGCAGATAACCTCCGTCCCACACCATTGCCTTCTGCTTTCAGTCAGCTCAGCTCAGAGGCCACCGGAGGTCAGGCCTGTGCCAAAACACAACAACGAGTCATTGTGGGCTGTTTTCTGTTTTACTCAATGACATGATTCACTTGTTAAAGCTGCTAAAATATGGTCCAAATAAAATATGATTGTCGTGTCACAGAAAGAATTTCAACATTAATTACGCTGAATATCATGCTTAACCAGGTAGTTGCTGTCAGAACTACATGCTTTTTCCTGCTGTCTTTTCATTTGGTTGTTACTTAACATCTCCTTATACATCAGACGACGATGTTGCTCAGACTTTATCTCAAGCTTTTCTTGCCTCCTGTTTTCTTACTATCTTGCTGGCTGGTTCCCCTTTCCTGTCTCATTTTTGTTGCAGCTCTGCAGATCCGATATAAAAATCATGTTACTTTTTTTAACGTTGTAACTCCTTCGGCAACAAACAGGGCCACTGAGAGAAGGGGTAAAAAAAAAGCAAAATAAGGTCTATTTGTTTTCTCCAGTATTGCTACACCCACGGGGAGCATGGAGGTGATATTCGTCAGCAGCAGTTTGTATCACTGTTTTGTTCACAGTCACATGATTGTTCCAGAAGGCTTTTGGGAAATAATAGGTCAGTCAAGGCAAAGGGCACATACAGCCGATGAATGTGTACTCGCTCACCCAGCTTTCTACAGTTCAACATATCGTTACATTTGCTACGACGGGAAAACCAACAAACAAAAAGAACCTTTGCAGCCATTGATTTACTGCCACATGAGCATAGATTAAAACATCAATATTGTTCACCCCTGATGACCCATTTTCTAGCACACATATTTGGGTACGCTTGTAAATAGAACACAACGTGCGTAAGTGTGTGTGAGTGGGAATGTGGGAATGTGAGGATAGATCAGACTCCTGTTTCATGGCTTGAATTTTCATATTTGTGTAGCATGTGCCTACAAAGTAGCGATAAGTCTCAAAAAGACACCTAAAATTCAATGAAATCATTGACGCAATATTAAGCAGACAGATTTGTCTTGATTGCATCTTTCCAAATCTGGACCTCTTAGTCTCTTAAAAACACAGATAAATAAGCTCTAAGTAAACATAAATGTCTAATAGCATAGCTGCAATTCATTATATCCTGTCCTTTTTAATTAATGTGGTTCCACTTGGTTCCTCCACTTATCTGGGTCTGGGTCATGGAGGTGACGGGACACTTCCTCCAGTTCCTCTGGGAAGACAGCAGAGTCGCTGCAAGTGATATGTGGGATGTAATCCTTGCAGGGTCTGCCTCAGGGTCTCCTCCCCAGGGGGAGACCCAGGAGGCTTTCTGACCACATTAAACTGTTTCAGCAACTTCCTCTCAGTGCAGCAAAGTAAAGAAATGTATTTTGCAAACTTGTGCTTTTTAAAGCGGTACAGTCAAGCCTTAAACAGCAGGAGGTACCGTTGCTAGTGTTTCACAGGTGACTAATTCAGGGTTAAAATCTTATTTTGACGTTTATGTAATATGACAGACCCGGTGATCTGTTTCTAAAAGCAGAGTTTCTGGATTCCATCTGAGGAAACATGGTGAAATGTGTCCTCATCTTGTGTTTTCTTAGATTTGTTCTTCATTTCAGTTCCTGTTTCAGGTATGAAACGTTCAAACAGATTCGCGTCTTTCCAAGTGCAGTTTTTCACAGTTACAGTTATAAACTTGGCCACAGGCGTTCCTTCCACAGCAGCCGACCATGTGTGTTGGCAGAGATCGAACTTATTTCTCCTTGCAAATCTGTGGGATTCGCAAATATCAACATCATTAGTCCATTTCAGGGTTTTAAATGCTGAAACCAGATAGTCCTGGAGTTGTCAGAGATGCCACGTTGATGTGTTTCCACACACAGACCCTCAGTCAGAGATGGGAGGAGGGCTGACAGCCTTCTTTGGTTCTGTATCACTTCCTTCTGCTTGAGGGATCCGTCCATTCAAGAGTTAATTCTAAAGTTTCACAGAGTCAACTTCATTGTCTTGAGGGCTTGATGTGGAGATGGCTCAGATGTGAAAGTAATCATGTGAAATTAGATGAATTAGCCGGGCCTCCAGCTAATTTCCCTGTAAGATCATGTGCGAGGAGGGAGAGCAGAACCGCTTCTGAAGTGTGGGAGCCTGAAGGATCGAGCTGCTGGCTGAGTGCCCACCGAGTGTATTCAGCCCTCCACAGATAAGCCTTTGTCCTCGGCGCTTTTACGCAGCTGCTAAACAACCATAAGACAAAAGCATCGGGGGCACCCCAGCACCCCAGTGAGAAATGTTCAGCATATGAAGAGCCCTGCCAGACAGCCTGGGAGCACTTGGACCCGGCCAAATGCTACGCTTGGGATGAATTAAGCAGGAATTTCAATGGAGACACATGTTATGACTTTCTTTATGCCTCCATCTTCGGGATTATGTGTAAAATCCTGTTTGAGATGCAACGACATCTCTGCCTCTCCCAGTGCGCTGTGTTGTTTTTCCAAGATGTTGGCCTGGAATGTGCACAACTCCTCTGCGCTCACGTTGCGGTGATGCTGCATGTGGCACACTGAATCCGCACCGAACTCACGCTCTCCCCACCGCCAGGAGCGACTTTCCTGTGCTAAGAAAGAAACAAAAGGCTTCCAAGGGAGGGATTTCATCGTCTGTCTATTATCTTTCGGAGAAAAAAAACGATTGGTCAGGAAGAGGAACTTCTGCCAAGCAGATGAAAATCTGCTGTGGTGGAGTTTCGGTGGGGTGACAGCTGCAGGAAACCCAATAGTGGAGTGTTTTTGAGGCTGTTTGCTTTGCAGATCTGCTTTTTGAAAAGAGCTAACGTGACACAACCTTTTAAACCAGAAGGCTTTAAAAGGCCTTTAACTTTCACACGCTTCCTGATAATTTGTGGCTTTTTTGTGTGACTTAGTTTAAATTTACTTTGGAGGAAAGGAGCAAAATAGAAGCCACAGCAGCCTTGGCAGTGAGGAAATTCCAGATGTTTCTGTCTGAAAAACAGCCTGACCCTGTAAGCACAGGCAGACCAGCGGAGGGATCATTTACCGGTATTAATATTGCAGCAACACCACTGAGAGGGCTCATAAGTCATCTTAGCTTTTGACCTCGCCTCTATGGGGTAACAATAGAGTGGTCAGAACTTAAAATGGTACGGAGCATCTGGAATTTACAGGCGAGGAAGGAACTTGTCTCTTTCAGTTGTTGGATTGCTTCCTAGTTTTATGCTATTTCTATAGCATCTATAACTATTTTCATTCTCGAGTCTGAAATTAAGCGGACATCCTTTGAGGACAGTCAAGTACGTGTGCTGGCCAGAGAAGATCGCTGGTTTGAGAGGGGTGTCAAGGAAGCCATTCATGTCAAGTTGGAAAAACCATTTTTAAACTGAAGTGGTGGACTAAGGCACTTTCTATCATCCCCGTACAATGCAGTCCTCCACTCTCTTCGTCAACAATCCGAATGTTCACACCGTTTGACGAGACCTGGTGACTCATTACCAACAGACAAAGGGGAAGCACCAAACTGAAACTAGGTGAACGACCCTGCCAATGACCCTGCCAACGACCCTGCCAACGGCCCTGCCAGCGACTCTCAGGTGACCACCCGGGTCATTAACATGCCGATGGTCCACAGGGGCTATATTTTCAAGCTCTGCCCCCAGCAAGTTTAGAACTGAAGAAGCTCTCTTGAGAGAGGGCGAAACGTTTTCAAGGAAACCTTTCAGTCCAGTTGCGCACAGAGAGATCTAACTTTGGACATAAATTGTATCTTGACATATCGCTGCTGCGTGCACGTCCTTTTAATTCCAACAAAATTTCATGTAACACCCCACTTTTATTGTGTAATTAGAGAAGCGGTCCTGCATCCTGCGTGAGCATTTCCATGTATGGACACATCCACATCACTTGATTGATGGAGGATCCTCAGATTACATTCCAGAGTGTAAATGTTTAGACAGTGCTAACTGCATTGCTTCACGTGGTGCCGCCGAACCAACCCACTTCACTCCAGTTTGTGCTGTCCAATGGACCGAGTGTTGTCCCCATTGGTGGTGCTGGAGAGCTGCTGGTTAGTGCTGAAATCAGTAAAGTGATGGATTGACCCACTCTAAAGGTTATCCAGGGCCACTGTATTTACTGTCCACCAGAGAGATTAGCTTCCATCTTTCTGGTGTGATGAGCATCTTTTCAACATTTATTGTAAAGCACTTAGCCCACCTCTTGACTGCTTTCATCAAGGATCTGAGGACAGACAGCCAGGGGGGAGGGCGGAGTGTCAGGTTTAGGTTACCGGCTGGCTCGTTGCCCCTTCCAGGATCCAGCCGCAGGATGCAGCCCTTTGACTCAGGGTGAACATTTGTGGGACAATGGCATTAAAGTGATCCCCTATGTCATCTGCTCCATGAATCCTGAAACGTGGGGTCTGATGGGCCGATGTAAGGAGGAGGTTGGCTGCTCCCTTTAAAAGAAGTTGGGAGGTGGGGTTTAAACGGGGTGAAGTTTTGGGTCAGGGGTGAGAGGTTGGCAGAGTGAGGACAAAGGGACTGGCGGGAGCAAGACGGTCGAAGAAATCCCAGCAGCTGTGAAAGATGCAGCAGAGGGTGGGGACCGTCCATGGGAAGCAGCCCCCAGATTAGCTGAGTCTCATCTGATGTCTCCATGTCTCTGAGCTTAATTATGGCTCTATTGTGTGTGTGTATGTGTGTGTGTGTGTGTGTGTGTGTGTGTGTGTCCTCCATCTTTGCTTTTTAGCGTTCCAGCTAAACTCAAGGTTAAAAACTGATTTGTCCAGACCTTCATCTGTTGAGAGGACAATATCCAGACATCCTGACATGAAACTAGAGCCAGAGTATCCTTAATATCTATTTAATTTTGGTGTTCATCTGAGCTCAAATCTGAGTTCTGAGTATGGCCTAATGTTACGTATGATACATTCGTGCACCTGCGGCACCTCTGTGACTGTAAACAACTGCTGTCTGATCACTTAAGGAGCATTTAAATCAAGTCAGTGAAACCAGAGCTAAA
The DNA here is from genome assembly GCA_015343265.1 of Pao palembangensis. Taxonomy (NCBI): domain Eukaryota; kingdom Metazoa; phylum Chordata; class Actinopteri; order Tetraodontiformes; family Tetraodontidae; genus Pao; species Pao palembangensis. The sequence continues at coordinate 17,287,048 of CM027084.1, forward strand.
TATAAAAATGCTTAGGCTGATAGTTACTGCATTTAAAAGGATTAATGGCGGTGGAGGAAGGCCTTGTGGGATTGTACTCACGGATTAATGGGCAGGTTGATTGAGGGCTATATGCTCTTAATCTGGCCAGAGAAAGAGAGATGCAAGAGGGAAAATGAAATGATCCTGAAGAGATTTACAGGGAATGAGTCAACCATTGTCGCTTCACAGTTCAGCTCCCAGTTCAGTACAATGCAGTGCTAATGTCGCTCATTGTGAGACTATTCTGGTTCAAAAGAAATGTCTAAACACACAAAAAAAACCAAAACAAAACAATGATTATGTTTTTTGCAACCAGTATTTTGGGTATTTGTTATTTCCTCTCAGTATTTTGGAAAAACATAATTACAATATAATATAGAATACACTGAAGAGAGGCGGTGCTCAGCCTACATTTTCTGGATAATTGAAAAGCGTTCTGTCTGTTGATTTATAATAGAAAAGTGTCAGACCAGAACAACCACAGAGCTTCCTCCAGACCCTTATCTTCCTACCATTTCTAGCAGAAACCCAAAAGGAAAACAAACAATTACTCAAAAATCTTGACTTTTTTTCAGAAGGTCATTGCTCTTGCGTTGAGGGTTGTCTGTTGTACAGCTGGAGCGTTAGTTTCTCTTTCCCTCCTTTACATTTACATTTCGGTTCTTGGCACTGCCTTGCTCCTCTGGCTCCAGGGTGGAACTATAAAATTCTTTAGGATAAAATGTCTGATATTGTCATGATGCGAGTTTAAACGTGAGGAATATGTGAAGCCTAGCCACACTTTCCCTCTAACCGCTGTGGAGGTGCTAGATAATGGTTGGTCAAGTCCTTTTAGAGGTCAAACGTGGCTGCCAGCTCTCCCTGAACAATTGTCTCCCACTTTTTAAACATAACACGACCAAAACACAAACATGTAATTGTGGTAGTGCTGAGTCAGACGCTGTGGCCATTGTTTGGCCAGACATTTGCAATTATGGTGCAGGACAAAAGGCAGAGAGGGAGAAAGTATGAAAACATGATTTGAAATCTGTGTGTAAAGTTATCTTTGCCATCATCGTGTCTCGTGACTCCACGTGAAGGGCGGACATCTTCAAGCAAGAGGAGGACATGGGTCACATGAGGAGCGTTTGATGCATCTGTAAATAAGCCAGTTTTAATTCTTATGTAACTATTTCTAAACATTTTTTTTTTTGCGTTCACATTCTTTCCAGTGTTTCCTCACTGAAACCCCACAGAATTTCTTGGCGTCTCCAAACGGCTGTGGACAACGGTGTGGCAGAAGTGAAATGGCACAGAGAGCAGGCGTCACCTGCAATGAAACATTCCTGAACATGTAAAATTGACACTGAGTCCAAGTATATTGGCATTTTCTGTGTTGTGAAAGCCGTCCTCGACAGACGGTGAAGCTGGATAAAGGGGCTTTTTACCAGTAATTGCCTTTTTACACAGAGATTAAGGAAAGCACAGGGCTCATTATAAGTAATCTCATTGTGGTTTTTCCTGTTGCTGTCCACATGTTTTCCTCCAACGAACAAAGAAAGGTAGCATCATTCTTTCCACTGCACTTTTCTTTCCGCCAGGGGTAGCAGTGCTCCTCATGCGTTGCTTAGTAAGTTCATTTACGTGTCGATTACACTAGCTGGAAGCGTTTGAGATGCTTGTTTCCATGATAAATGTTAGCATGAAGGAAATTTTCAGCAGAAGTGGCAGAGTTTGGAATATCTAGTGCCTGTAGACTCACTAGCAAAACTGGGTCAACAAACAAGTGACTGGATTGTTGTAATGCTTTTGACGTGTGGTCCTTTTGCAAACTGATCAATACGTTTGGACTCAGCTTGCCAAACATGCAGCAGCCAATTTGAGCAGAATGACCTGTGAATATGTCCCACATTCAATCCAGGTCAGAATAAAAATGTACGGATGGCTCTGTCGAGGTAGTTTGCTCCCGCTGCCTTCCATCTTTTTGATCAGAGGCAGTTACCTCACCACACTCCTGCCGCTGCTCTTCTGAGTGGCAGGGGGCCTATTTTCTCACCAAGTGGTGCTTAGGCTAATTCTCAGTCCTACACCCCTGAGAACGCTTTCTTCAGTGTGAATCAAACTGGGTGCAGGTCTTCACGGGTGACTGAACACTGAGGAGCATTCTGGGCCCCCGATCTCACAGCGTGAAAGGTTGACCCACAATGAAAGCTCCTCTATTTGTACGAGCTCCATCATCATTCCGATTGTGTCCTCAAGTATGGGAATGTTGAGTGTCAAGTTTAGCATGCAGCACTTATGCTTTTTCTGTTTTCACTCGATTATTCCCACAGTCTGACAGTTTCCACACAACCACACACCTCTGTGGCACAGCATTCAGGCCTGTTCCCAGCGGCACAGAGGCAAAACTGAGTCAGCCTACGCTCCCTGAACAAGGGGCTAAAGTGCTAACTTCTATGAATAATTCACACAACATTAAGAAAATGAAACGCGCATATGAAACACAAATGTAGAAGAAAAAAAGTACACTTATAGGAACATAATGTCAGGAATGGGCCGCCTGCAGAGTTCCTCTTCCAGCTAGTTTCATTTGTGGTTTCAGCAGAAACTTACTAATCAGATCATTACTAATAATTTCCGGTTTTATGTTCAGTTTCAGAGCTTTTGCAAAGGTCAGTCATGAGTGTTATATGTGAGGCCAGAAACCATATATTAGGTTTCTGTGAGTTTAGCTAACTTAGGTCCAGTATATAGCTTTAATAAAACGCAGTTCCTTCAGTCAAAACTCTGAAAACTGTGCTGCCCATGAACAGCACATGAACAGCCAGTTCAAATACATGTTGCTCAGTGACGTCGTTTTGTTGTGTAGATATTTTTCACCTGAAAATTCAAAACATTTTTCCAGGTCTCCCCTGAGCTCATACTCGGGGTTAAACAGGCTTTGTCCGTTGATACAGAGCTGTCCCTGCTGTGGACGGGCTGGCCCTGCTGCTTCCCCACTTGACGAGGAGTTCAGCTCTCTGACGGTGTAAAAGCTTAAAGCTTAGTGCAGCGTTTGTAGTTGTGGGATCCCTGCTAAGTTCACTTCCCTGACCCCTGAGGCTGCCCCCTCCCTCTCCGTGGCCTGCGATCCGTGAGAAGACACCCCGACCTCCTCCCCATCCTCTGAAAGGCCTATCTCTCATTAGCATGCCCCTGGGGCTCCTCCACCGGCTGTTGCCAAACAAACACCGCCAAGATCTTCTCCAATGTCTCTTTTTGTGTTGTGCTCACTTATCTCGCGCTATCCATCTTCCTCCATTTCTGTTCTTTCTTGTGTTTTGCTCTCATTTGTCAGTAACTCTCCGCTCTTGAAGTTTTCATGTTTAAGTATTCAGGGTTTACTAGTTCTCCCATTACGGCCGAATGTTTCCTCTGTTGTTTGCATCGGCCCAGAGGACATTCTGTCTCCCCGTGTAGGAAATGTGAAGCTGCGTTACTTTCCTGTGTCCCTTTTTTACGAGTCAGAAGCCGCCAGATGGAGGAGAAACGGCCGTCAGAGGTTGTTAATGTGTGTTGCAAGAGCAGAGGGCATATGGTGGAAATCAGAAGATGAAGGGCCTAACCCCTCCATGCACCATATGCACGTGCACGTGCGCACACTCACACACACACTCATTTCCTGGACTGAGGGGACAGTGTCCCACAGCCTGTAAAACACTGACCTGCAGGCACTACAACAAGTAAATTTGGTATGTAAAGTTTAATCCTTTAGCTGTAGCCCTTCTAAAGAGCTGTACTTTGAGTAACTTTGTAGAAGAATGACATACTTCTGTCGGTAAAGTCATAGGTTTGGGTTTCTTTGGAAGGTGGCAAACAAACCTTCTGTGTTGACACCTGAGTAGTTTTTAGCTTTAGTGAGATATTACTTTCACTCAGACAGAAGCCGAAAACCATCAGCACAAACAGAAGCGCCAGCTGAAAAACAAGCAGCAAGGGTGTGCAAAATCCCTCCCGATGCGACATCTGAGTCTCGGAAACGAGCCGCTATGTGCTGCACGCGGAGCGTCATCTTCACGAGGCAGGCAAAACAGAGAAACACGTGGGAGAGAGAGCAGGAGAGCAGGAACAGAGAGAATTTGCTGAAAGGAAGCATTTTTGTTGGAGGGGAGAGGAACAACTATGGAAACTCCATCAGAGGAAAACCAAGAACAGAGGCAGGACGAAAGGGGCACCAATGAGAGCTGACAAAGAGCCCGTTCTGCCTCTGACTGCTGTGTTTATTGGCGCTGTAACCTACTCCTGCCTGCTTTATTTGTCTCCACACAAGAGTCTGCAGCAAGCTGCCCAGCGGGGACTGTTTTCACAGAACTCTCACGTGTTCCCCTGCAGGGAGTCATTGATGCTCCAGTTGTGGATGCTCCTGCCTCCTCATTTCTACCCTCCTTCTGTGGTTTTATTCCTCCCTTCCCCTGAGTGTCTCGCTCACGCTTTATCTAATTGAAGCCTACAGCCTGCAGGATGTTTCAGCAGACTGGGCTCCAGCAGCAGGGGGACGCCGCTTCGCCGCAGGTCGCCATTATGCCCGTGTCACAGTCGGGGACGAAGAGCTACTTGTAGAATCAACAGCTGATCAATCAAACCTCAGGGCGCGTCATGGGGGGGTGGGGGTGGTGATGATTAATGACTTGGAGTGAGGGCCGGCAGGGACACAGACAAATGAAGCCACATATTAGTCTCACAAACAAACAGCTTTGAGAAATCGAGAGAGAGAGAGAGAGAGAGAGAGTCAGTAGGTAGCTCATATTATAGAAACACTAGATTATCTGATTTACAAAGTAGGTCCAGCTGTGGTCCTGCTTGACCACAGCTGCATATCATCTTGCTACGATGCTTCTGCGAATGACTTTTCCCTGCGGCCATCACTGTTGTTGTCAAGAACAGAGTTGTTCCTGGACCATTTTTTACCAGACTTGAATTAAACTGAATATAATATAGAGAGTAAAAACTAATATTTTCCAGGCATACTGTCAAGTATAAACATGGAAAATCATATTTTGCAAAAAAATCATGCCTGAAGGTCCATACCTGTTCAGCTGTACATCAGGTTTAGAAACGATAAATAAATAAGGTGATGTTTGGCATCATCTCCGCAATTTAGAGACAGGTTTCGAAAGTTTTCAAGTCAGAAACTTGTGGGCCGACTTAAAAAAGCCAGCAGAAATAAATAAGTAGAGCCGACTTGACTCTCACATCGTTTGGTCAGGCAGTTTACGCACATCACCGCTCCTCTGTACACAAACACATATTTATGAGCCATTACAGCCATCATTGCCGTTACTAATTGTAACCTCTCACACACAGAACAGAGTCCAAGTTTTCCATTGTGAGAAAGTAAACCCGGAAGGCCCAGCTCTCCCCTCAGTCCCTCGAGGACGTCCATTACAGCCATTACTGCGTTTTTAAGCGTGGCCCCTTTCAGAGAGGAGAGTGTGGAAAATGAGACCGTCTCTCATAAACGGTACTTTGGCAGCTCGCTGGAGCAACAAACAGCAACACTTGCCATTAGCTGTAAATGGACACACGTGTTCTTAATGAGGCCGAATAATGGGCTGAAAGTAGATGTTGTTTCCAACAAAGCTGGAAGACCCTTGAGGAATTGGGGATGAGACAGAGAAGTTTTGATTTCATCACAAATCGTGCACAAGTGGGTTTTATTATACAGTATGTGCGGAGCTTTTTCTGCCAATATTTATGATTTTTTAGCTAAATCTAAACGCAGGCGCGTTTTAAAAATGTGATTCTTTCTGTGCATGATTGTTTCCAGCTGTTTGACAGCCTCCATTTGGTGCTTCTCTCTACAACCATCAGTAAATGTAGACATTTTCCTCCACCAGCTGTTGGTGGGTTTCAGCGTGGCTGTGTTGATGTATGATGTATACTGCTGACGAACTGGGGGTTAGAGGGGTTGGGAGCGATAAAGCAGAGGCAGCTGGAGGAGTCAGCGCGGGAGCCCGAGCTCAGGAAACCTCCAGTGATGTATGGCTGGATTAACCTGTTTGGGGCGAACGTTTCCCGTTGACCCCTGAACCCAACATGAATGCCGTACATACCGTTATAGGTCAATGAATCATGGATTGAGGCGTGCAGATTTTTGAGATCAAACTAGACTTTATCTGAGAGATTGGGCATTTTTTTATATACTTTTTGCTTTATTGAAAAATGGCATGCGTGAGTAACACAGTACTGATAAAAGACGTTGGGTGTTAAAGGTGCATTTCCAGCTGCTGGTGATGCATTCATCTTATGATGCTTGGATCAGGAGACGATTCTCTCTTCATTGCATTTTCCTGCTCTCGTCCATTCTGGCTGTCTGACTGTGGCTCTGCACGACTTCTGTTGCTCGTCAGGATCCATCTCGTTCACACATTGGATGATTTGAGCCGCTCTGACAAACAGGATCCTCCTGCGAGGCGGCCGCTGTGGCCTTTTGTGGCTGATCTAGGGACACAGGATGGATCTCAGTGGTGGGCGCGTCCTGGGCCTCCAGCCCGCCAACCGGAAGAGTTGGACTGCGGTTCACTGCCGTTCTAAATGGCCCCTGAGAGTCCAGTGTGATGGACAGCTTAGAGCCGCAGCACACACTGGCTCTTTGTGTTAGGGGATCTTGGACTTTCTCACACACACGCACACACACACACTTTTGGTGACACAAGTGTCTTTTTTTGCTCTCCTCTCCTCGTTATATCCTTGCGGCAAACTGAGCCTCCACCGTAAGCCCTGATGTCGCTCCATAACTTGTGTGTTGCTCTCGCTTCATTTTTCAATCTGTGTGCTGCTGCGGCGAGCTGGAGAGAGCTGATGTGGTTGAATGTCAAACCAGGAGAATTAGTCAGAAAGCATGTGAATGTCATCAGGAGGGAGAAGGGAACAACGTGATTTTCATTTCTACGCTCCAATCAGCTCTCTCACAGCAACAGGATCCAGTTGTTGTCAAAAGCTCTGTTATTTACAGAGTCTCCATCTCTTATTCCCAGCAGAAGAGGACGACCAGCTACAACACACTCTGCAGTAACCTGTTCCCTGTCACCAGTGTCTGTTGTTTACCTGTCAAACAGCTTAAAACCTGCACATATTCTACCAAAAAATTGCAGAATATTCTTTCAGTAATGCCTGTTGACATTCTAGTAAGTGCTGTTTCGGTAATAACAGAACGCTGCTTCCATGCTCATATCTGGCCAATTTCAATTTCAGAAAGGAATTGTGCAGTCTGGATTTATGAGTACAACGACCGTAATCCTAGTAATTGTAGTGTTTGTTTTTTAAAAAAAAAAACATTAAATGGTGTCTGTTTGCAGCACTGTTTCCTGCCTTGTTAATCAGGAGCTGAGTAGACACAGTACAGCCTCAAATTCAAGATGAGAATTACCAGGAGATCATATTATAAAGGTGGGAAAACTGCCTTTAAATGGCGAGCTCCACTTCCTTGAAAATTGCACTAAAAGGCTGATGTTTTAAACTCATCCTAAAACACTAGACATTTTTATAAGTGTCAGGTTTTATGATAAGGTTATACACAGAATATCTGCCCTTCAACTGAACTCCCAGCTCTCTGCTGAGTGGAAGTTATTTCGCTCTGACGAACAACGATTTGATTTCTGTTTCCTGTGATGTGGAACACTGGGACTACAGCCGTGACAGAGGCTCTTTGTTGACCGAGGCTATTTCCTGAGGCGGTTAATGGAGTGCCAGACTTTCTTCACTCTGTCAGAGTCACACACTGACTCGCCAACACGTCGCGTCCAGCTGTAAAAATACCACCTTGGATTTATTGCGTTATTAATCACGACAGCCAGTGAGCGAAATGACGCGTCTTTATTAAGAGAGCAAAAACATTCAAAAGCAAACCGCTCTGGTGGAGCTAACACTACTCATCCCAACGGCTTATCGATCAGGTTGATGGATTTCAACCACGTTTCCTAAGTGCAGAAGCCGACCCTCTGCCCGTCAGGCGCCGGGGGAAGACGCACGCTCGATGCAGGCCTTTTAAACAGTGTTCTGGCTTGTTTAGCACCCAGCAAAATTAAGGAACACCACGACATTTAGCACTGAGCTGATCATATTTCGAAGCAGCTGTTTAATAAAGCGGTGCAACCCTTGTCACTGAGATATTTGGTAAGGGCGATTGCGTTTCTCGCCTTCTGCGGGGAAGCCGTCTGCTTTTTTTTTGTTTTTTGCATGCGTTACAGTGACATTCACCACATGGGCACTCTTCATTTAAATGGAATGTATTTACTTTGCAGCTGCGCTCAATATCCTGTAGAGCTCTGACTCCCAGCTGCTCACTCATACTCGCCGACATGGTCATCAGAGAGACGTGGCCTGCAGTAAAAGTTAGCAGCTCTGCTGTGGGTACGCTCATTCAGTTGTGGCTAACACGCTACCATAGCAACCCCTGTGGACAGAAATTTGTCTTGTCTCCCCGTACTACACAAACAGTTGGGATAAAGCAGCTGACTGCTAAAATATTGGTCCACTGTGTCGGCTTTCATTTGCTTTGTCGTGCACAAACATGGGTGAACTTTGAAGATTTTTGACTCATAGGAGTGCATTTCTTACAAGTGTCCCACTCCAAACAGGCAAAAGTGTGGCACATTGCTGTAGCCGTCTAAAATACACAGTTTGCATCTCGGCTGAAGTAAACATTGACACAAAACATAACTGTTTGGGCCAGACTGTCTCTCTGACGCATTCCAGCAAATTTGGTGACACCACAAATACAGAACTTGAGAAGGACTCGTCCTAACAAACCACAAGTCAGAGCATGTGATCCGGTGAGCTTTGAGTTTCATATGTTGACTGTTGCCTGCTAACAATATCAAAGGCAATGAATTGAGAAATATGCTAAAATTACTTGAATACGTGATCATTCGTGTTATTTTTTTGAACCTAATACCAACGTCAAACTGAACCATTTCACCATCTTATGACAGAACTATGTTTCCAAAGGTCATATGAGCTGACGCTGCTTCACGTAAGATAACAAGCCATTTATCCTGCTGTAAGATATTTGAGGGACTTCATTTGTCTGAAACTAAAACTTAAAAGTGTGGGAAAGCCAGCACAGAATTTTACAGATGTGACATGAATTTAAAATTCAAAACATGATGTCCATTCCTGGCTGAGTCACGTGACCTTGATTTGAGAAGGAGAAGAAGAGAAGTGTGAGAGTTGACAGCGACAGTGGAGAACAGATGATGGTTCTCTCAGCGATGTTCCGCATCACTGCATTCATATTTGTAGCATCTGGCCGATGTTTAAATATCCGAAAATGTCCCCTGTATGTATTTGATTGCACGCTCTGATGTCTTTAGCACATCCAGCCAGTCACATGTGGATCGAATTGGAGGCTTTTGATTGCACGCATGCACAGACGAAGCTTTGTGTTGATATGGCTCTATTTGACAGAGCACAAGAACACGTCCCACGAGGCAGATCCATCTGGGTCACTCTGTTCCCTCGGCGTGAGTGCCCATTGATTTGTGGTTATTGACAGACTCCCCCAGACCCGCTGGATGCTCATTGGCGCCCTTTAATGCAGTGTTGAACCCACTGATGAAGCCCAAATTGTAGTGAAAGCAAAAAAAAAGTTCACTTTCTGCAGAATTGTCATTACGAGGGTGAGGTTGTGTAAATCTCAGTGAAATGCGACTGTGATGAAAATGTGAAGGAAGAATTTTCGTACCAGTGATGCTCATTTGGCATACTTGCTAGCTGGATTCTGATCAGCAGTCATGACCTTTCACTGGTTTTTCCTGTGAAAAAAAAACAAAACAATTTTAATGAAATATTTATTTTTTTCTCATCACAGGTTGCTTTGAGTGCTGCATCAAATGTTTAGGCGGGGTGCCGTACGCATCGCTGGTGGCTACAATCCTCTGCTTCTCTGGTGTCGCTCTGTTCTGCGGGTGCGGCCACGTGGCTCTGACCGGCACCGTCACCATTCTGGAAACTCACTTCTCCAGGGTCACCAGCGACCACGCCATGCTGACTGATGTGTAAGTGTCATCGCCGTGGCTGTAATCCGCAGAGATCATTTATTATGTTATACATACAAATGTGTCATGACATCATCACTAGATTAAAGAAAGACAGACACTTTTAATAACATGCTGTCTGCTATTTTTAGCGGATAATGTCTCCCCAGTTTGTTTCATCCCTGAGAACATTCCTAATATGGAGCTCTTTTTTAATCGTGCCTCCATTAGTCCAGACAATAAAAGAGGAATGACAGAGACACATGTGTTTCCCGTTACCATGGAGTTGGAGTGCACTGTTTAATCAGAGACGTCTCCAGAGGCAGTCTGTCTTTTAGCAGATGACTCCCAGAGACGTGCATCACCTGTTATCTCCACATTTGGCCTTAGGCTCTCTGTGCGTCTAAGTCTTAAAGTTAAACCAACTTCCCAAGCGGTTACGAGGCAGGAAAAACCTTGTAGGCAGCTATTTTCCGCAGCATCGCATCACGCAGATTTGATGTCTGGAGCTCACGACGCTGCTCTTCAACAGAATACAGCTGATGCAGTATGTCATCTACGGCATCGCTTCCTTTTTCTTCCTGTACGGGATCATCCTCCTGGCTGAGGGTTTTTACACCACCAGCGCCGTCAAGGAGCTGCACAGCGAGTTCAAGACCACCATCTGCGGCCGCTGCATCAGTGGAATGGTATGCTGACACGACCGGAGGCTTTAAACGTTCCCGGTCACGTGTCTCGAAGGGCAGATTCTCATTAGAGCACGTGTTTTATGGTTCTCTGATGCTGATTTTGCATCCTCTCACCAGTTTGTGTTCCTCACCTACATTCTGGGAGTGGCCTGGCTCGGTGTTTTCGGCTTCTCCGCTGTGCCTGTTTTCCTCTTTTACAACATGTGGTCCACCTGTGCAACCATGAGGTCCCCCATAGCCAACATCACTAACATCGACTCCATCTGTGTTGATGTTCGCCAGTACGGTAGGAGAAAAACACTGGCGCTGATGGCTTTATTATTATTGATTTGGTTGTAGGAGATCAGATGAAAATGTTAAAATTTCTCTGCCGCAGGAATCATCCCATGGAACGCCACACCGGGCAAGGCCTGCGGGGCCACACTGAGTGACATCTGCAGCACCAGTGAGGTGAGAGCTCATCCTTCGCTCTGCGCAACCACAATCAGAGCGGGAATTCACATGGAATGTCAGTATTTACCCACAACCACTGCTGCTCACCCTTTCAGTTCTACCTGTCCTACCACCTGTACATCGTAGCGTGCGCCGGAGCCGGAGCCACCGTGATCGCTCTGGTAAGCTTCCCTCCACTCTGTCCGTCCTCTCCCTTCAGTCTCTGCCGGGTCTGTGCCGACAGACCGCGTGTCAGCTGCTCCTCTCTTCATTCCCATGTGGCGTAAGAACATTACTGGCTGTTCCTCAGCTCCATTCACTGTCCCATCTGCATAGCTGCACTCGGCCGTTTTGACGTTTCGGATCGTAGCTTGCTTTTATGCACCATTTCTTTCAAAAAAACAAAAACAAAAAGACATGTTGCTACTGTTGAAACTCACCGGGGGGCGGGGTGTTGTAAAATTAACCTTCATTTTTTTTTGTGTGCAAAAAAAAACAGTTCATGGCTTCATTAACGTGTCACATTAGCAGTGATGAAGTGGTCACCGGCATGTTCTCTTACAGACTTCTCTTGTTCTCTTCCACCAGCTGATCTACATGATGGCTACCACTTATAACTTCGCTGTTTTGAAGTTTAAGAGTCGGGAAGACTGCTGCACTAAGTTTTAAGCCCTTTATCAGAGGACGGCACAAAAGTCAAGGTTGTGCCGAGTAGACAGATGCCACTGACAACAAATCAACTAAAAAACAAAAAACAAGCAAACAAAAAAAAACAAATGAGCGTAGAAACATCAACATCTCTCTATTAATGTAAATAGCTGATTGTGCGCTTTCTGAGCTCCGGGGGTGGCGTTTGTCTGAGGACACCTGATCGGTTGGGGCTCCACATTAATGGGTCTGTTCTAATTTCTTCAGTGTTCTCCTCTAGTCACCATCAGACTGATAGAAACGCACACCGCTAGTTGTTCACCGGTGTTATTTATATTTGGAATGTGTGGAGCTGATCTTGACAGCACACACACACACAAACAGTAGAACACCGACTGCACGAATAATCCAAATATTAAGATAAATGACAGTATTTAACCTTCACCTCACCTTGTCTGAAAGGTTGCAGCCTGTGGAAACGTTCAGGACGGAGCTCTGAAATGAGTTTTGTATTCTCAGATCTTCTTCAATTGATGGCCAGACCTCAGTTTTTTTTTTTTTCCTTTTGCCTTAAAGCATCATTAGCACACCAGAAGATAGTGTTACGCAGGAAATATCAAGTATTATTTCTTTTTGTTATGCGTTAGATAAGTGAAGGCAAACATCAACTGTCTAAAGCTGACGAGTATTGTAATAAATTATGTGTATTGTAGATTTTAAAAGTAACTGCCGACACTTGGCACATCACCGGTCTGGACCTTCACTTTAATTTTATGTTTCATATATATCTAAAAAAAAATTCCACTCCTTTAGCTAAAGTTGGTGTGTTTTTTTAAAGAGGGCTGATAAAGCCTCAGCTACAGTAAGATGTTTTGTTTCACAATTTTGACTTGATTCTTTCTCCAAGTGCCGTTAAAGTGCAGTTTTTTATCTTAACCCTCAGCCTGCATGCTTACAATATTTTTTTTCATCTGTTTATAGTTATACTTATCACGCATCTTTTAATTTGCTCCTAAGGTTTTTAAGACTGTAGCCATTACTTTCTATACAAAATAAACCAACTTTGTTTACAAAAATACCCCTACTGGTCTATTTTCTTGCAGCAGTGTGATACAGACGTGCATGAGTTTGCGCTCAGATTCACAGAACCTCACGCTTGGCACTAACCTCCAGCCTCCACAGCTGTATAATCTAACACTCGCTCTCTTTCTCATTCAGCTGAAGGTGTAATTTCATTAATTCTGTGGATAACAAGATGCTGTAGTGACATAACTTTAGTATTCTAGGTGTTTCCTGTGTCAGGATGTTGTGTTAAATCTTGGATGTGTGACGTAGCTCTGACTCCTGTAGCTTGCTTTGCGTCTCTGACATGCTCACCGGCCATCCACCTCACCCTTTCTCTTCCAGATCCACTTCCTCATGATTCTCTCTGCAAACTGGGCCTACCTTAAGGACGCCAGTCAAATGCATGCCTACCAAGACATCAAAATGAAGGAAGAGCGGGAGCTGCAGGACATCACGTCACGCTCAAAGGAATGTCTCAATTCCTACACATAAGGATACTCGCCTGATCGCCCTTACAGAAAACACACACACACAGACACTGGCGGTGGTCAACCATGGCCCCCTCCCCAATGGACCAGGACACTGCTCAGACAAAATAACCTGCTGATGCCATGATGCTGTGCAGTACTAACCAGGCTCCTAAACCACTAAACTTAACTACAGTATTTTGTCAGGGCTGTTTCCTGCACTAACTGCTAATCCAGACGCCATCCATGCCGTCTCTTCTTCATTTTCTAATTTTTGGAGGAAAATTCTGAGATTCATGCCGTGTTTGTATTTCTTCACAGCCAGTTTTTGCTGGTGAAGCTGACCTTGCACTATTCTTACATGAGATAGTTTGGATTGTTTTTTTAACTGTTGCTGTCAGATTTCTCTCATTGAGCTGTGGTAGATGGTTGTCATCTCTGCTTTTGTTTGCTTTTTTTCAATAACAATGAAACGGCACTAAACACAATGGGAAAGGCCTTACATTCGATCTTAGTTTGCCTGCAACCTCTAAATATCAATCTATAGAAGTTCCTGTCACAAGATTTTTAATTTTTTGTGAAGACAAAGCTAAAGTAAAATGTATGTGATGATAAAAGTTCAAGGATTCATTGTAATTTGTGTTAGCTCATCAATTGAGAGTCACTCGAAAAGCATCCAGTATTTTAACACTACCTCAGATGTGCCTGTAGAACACATAAAACATCCTCCAATGTCTATCTAATGCAAAGTTATGGGCGTATTCTAATATAAGTACAGTAAAATCAGAGCACCCACACATGAGGAGGTCCTCCACATCCCAGCTTCATTCATAAACATGGACCACTGCTCAAGGGATGCATTATAATCATTAACGTTTGACTGTCATGCCCTCATTTATGCTCGTATATATCGTCCGTGTAACTATGCCACATGTGCTATACCATGAAACCTACAGACCCAAAGAACCTGTGGTGTGAAGATTGGAAACAAGTCAAGACATTTTCAGTTGTTTCTGGAAAAACTCAGTTTTGGTTTTTTTTTCTCCCGCCCCCCTCCCTTAAATTTGTAATAATTGCACCTGTTTTGGATTGTACAATTGTGGTAAATACTTTCATTTCTCTTAGCTGAGTGACAGGGAAGATGTTTCTTGCATGAAGACATTTGCATTCTTACATGATTATCATGTTACTGACAGCAGTAGGCAGTGTTTGCCTGTTTCTTTTTTTTAATGAATATGCATTAATTCATTTTCTGTAGGTTAATTAGAGCAGTTTATTTTAGTCTGAGTCATTATTTTGTAGTGCTACATTATATTTGTGTTTTATATGAATGTCAGGGGCTTCCATGTGATTTACTGATACCTAACTTCAGCATTCAGCCATTTGTAAAATAGTTTGGCAATCGAAAAGATAAATTCAGCCAAAGCGTGAACCCTCCGCCCAGTTTTTTACATCCAGGAGATAGGACTGTGTGAAACATCAGCAGCGCAAATAGCAACAGGCCGACAGTTGCCCAGACGTAAGATGAGACGTGTAGTTTATGTTCACTAATCTTCATGCTGAATGAACCAAATAAATGAAGTAATACTGGCTGCAGCAGTCACCAGGACAACATCCCATCATACTGTCTGACTGAAAAACCCTTTATGGCATGACTCATCTGGACTGCTGACCGCTGTTATAAAAATAAAAATCACAAAAACAGTATTTACTTTGTGGGTTTTTTGTATTTTTTTAATCTGTTTAGTTGTGGAACAAAAATAATAATAATTTAAAAAAAAAGAATAAAAATCATACACAGAGTTTTGTCCAGTTTTCACCCACAGTCCAAAGACAGGTAAGCCAGCTGAGACGATGACTAAGATGACTGCAAGAGCCAGCTGATGTCGGGAATGGCTCCAGTCCCACCACGACCCTGCGTCAGATAAAAAATAAAATACTTATATTTATACATGTGGGTGCACATACCAAATAAAAAAACAATCCAAATGGTAACTCACCAGCTCACCAGAAATCATCATCATCACCACCACTGTCCTTGGGAGCATATACTTCAATGCTGAGGGCAAAAACCAGAGATCATAGCTGCAAACTTATGGGGCATTAAAAAGAACACTCAAGAAAATGTAATGAGCACAGAATAAATCACATTACGAAATATTTTTTTTGTGTGTTACATTTGAAGTCAGGTCATTTTAATCCGGGTTAAAGACAATCTGCTCAGCCCTCCTGTTGGCCCAGAGCAGCAGCTTGTACCTGTTGTCTTCCTTCACAGACAGATCCTTTTCCTCTTGATGTGAACATGTTTCAATAAAAGGGCTCTAAAAAGGAAAAAGAAAATGGTTCATAGATGGAAAAAGCTTAGAGTTTCACGCACCTTACTGAAACTCACCTCTGTTTGCTTCTTCTTTCGTGCCTCCAGGATTATTTTCATGTATTTGTCCAATGGACTTTCAGTCTTCCCCTCATCACCATGATCCTCTTCCTCTCTGCCTTTGCTTATTTTGGTTTCTTCATCTTCTTTCTTTCCTGGTTTATCCACCTCTTGCAAAGGCTGGTTAGAGATTAAATATGTCAATTCATGCTGCTGAGAAGGTCAGAAAGAGGTACTTCACAGAGATTATCCTGACCGTCTCCTCCTCCAGCCTTCTGAGTTCCTGAAGCTCTCTTTCCTTGGCTTCCTCTTGTTCCCTTTGCCTTTGCTCTTGTTTCTCCTTCCGCTCTCTCAGCCATCTCTGCTCCTCAGCTTCTTCATCTTCTCCTCTAGCTGTTTCACCTGGGGCTTGAGCAGCTCCTGTAAATCAGAGTAACTTTTACAAGTTGACTCAGCGGTGAATTCATGGCAGTAATACACAGAACCCAGTCAGGTTCAGTCAGGGCGATGGTTTACAGAAGAGTCTGACCATCCATCATTCCAGGTCATCTGAAATTATTTGCCTAAAACATGGGGACTAAAATCTCACCCATCTGGCCCTCTAAGTCCAAGGGGTCTTCTGGGGGGTCTGGTGAATGGGGGACAGTGGGGTGGACAGGGGCCTCCTCACTGAGAGAGACAGCAGTGTCCAGGAGAAGCTCTGGAATGTGGCTGGGCTCTGGAGGGAGACACAAACAAAGAGATCTTTTATGTTTCAATATAATGCAACGAGCCTAGAGGACCAGCACAGAATACATAATCAGCTGCCCTTCATCTTCACTATTGTGTGCAACCATTGAAAGGATACTTGTGAGGCCGCTCACAGCCTCATTAAAAACAGCCTTTCCAGAATCCAAAACCCTCCACGCCGGATATACTCCTATTTGTTACTTGGACTTTTGGAAACAAAACTGCAGACATGAATATCAAGCTGATGCCCGTGTTTCCGACCTTGCATAATGTGGGAAAAAGGGTTGTGGAAATTCCCTGTAATTTCTTTTCCAGGAAACAGAACTTCCAGTAAATGCACTGAAATAATGTTAATACCTGTAGTATTATTGATCAGGACAAAACCTAAAATAATCAATTCCTTTTTTCCCCAAAGATCATGTAGTGTCTAATGAAATCAATGCTTAAACGAATATAAACTTACAGGATGTTGTTAAAGCTTCAAAGCACAGCTCAAATTCCAACAGTAAAATATAAAACTGAGCTAATAAAGTGGAAAAAAACAACTTGTCTCAAAAGTTACACTCTACTGATCACAAACGAGCAATAAAACCATCAAAAGCCATGCAATGAAGCTGAGGAGTGGACTGAGATGAGGGGAACCGTTACCTGAGGACGCCTCCCGATCATGGGGGGAGCACGGCAGCAATCTTTCAGGCAACGGCTCTGGCACCGCCACCGCAGGCACCACCACACCTGTTGAAAGGACAAGGAAAAAGAAAAAAAAAAGTGTCCTTAAATTTTCTAAAAAAATCTACAGTGGTAATGAGATTATGTTAAAATTGTTGACGTCATATGTAGATAAGAGAGCTAAACAGTGCGTTTAAACAGTACCTTCTGAAAGATCCCTCTGAAGATTTTCCCTGGGGTCAAAGTGCAACTTGTGGGACAACTGTCTGGATGGTGAGCTGCTTCCTTCCTGAGGACGTGGAACACTTTGCATTTTGACTCTGGTCTGGTGTTTGTTTAGCTCTTCTGAGGCTACTCTTGGTTGGCCTGTTTGCACTGTGTACATAGTGTCATAAGGTCCTGAAGAGAGGATTGCAGCAGGCTGGAGAGACTCTGATGTCTGTGAGGGCTTTGTTTTATGGAGTAAATGAGTCTGGGAGAAGTTGTTGTTAATTGTGTGACGCAAAGGATGAGCCATTGAGGGACGGGGTCTTGTAGGGAACGTGAGAGGAATGGTGGAGTGTACTGCCCTCTGCTGGTACGACCTGTAAGCGTCCTCTAATGTCTCAGCCCCTTCCTGTAGCTCCTGGAGCCGAGCCTTTGCTTCAGCCACTGAGTCCATATTATAGTCCAGGAGGTCACTCCGTAATGCTGGGTTCTCTTGTATGGGTCCACCTCCTTCACCAATGTCGGCAAAGCCAGCCCTAACTCTCAGAAGGTCTCCTTCCACAGAGGTGTGGACCGAGGAGGAAACCAGCTTGTCTGGGCTCAGAAATGACTGATCAAAAGAGGTCTTGGAGTTCCGCAGTACTTCATTTTCAAGAGCTGCCATCATACAGTAAAAACAAAGACTGATTAAAATATTATTATCAATATAAAAACACTAACTTGTACAAACATTTATCACATTTAGTTAGGCTAAATATTCCAGATTAAACTATGCAAACAAAGAACTTCTACTAAACCCAGTAACTGCACACAAAACCTGCAGTAGCTCAGTTCTGTGGTACTGCGTGAGAAACATAAATTCATGGACCTTGTTGTGTTTGTGAAAGCTGTATTCTTAAGTCCTTCACATGACTGGTCTTCCATTGTAACATCTCCTGCTGCTCCATCAGCTGGATTTTGAAATGAGCCGACTGCTCCATCTGCAGGAGTAAAAACAGGAGCCGCCACATAAGTTGCAGAAATCTCTGATGCAATTCTTGACATAGAGCAAAAGTTTGTTGCATTGCCTGACCTCACGTTGGAGTTGTTCCTGTAGGGCCTGTTTCAGGCTGTCATGTTCTTCCTTGTCCATCCGATGGGCATTCTGCAACTTCTGCAGCTCAATCTGGAGTGCCAGCTCTTCTTTGGATGGCTTGATCGAATCTAAAAGAAGGGGGTAATAGACAAAACATTTAGAATTTCTGTATGCCAGTTCAGTGGCAATATTAAAGAATAAAAAAAATGCTGCAGAAGTTCGGCAAAAGCCAACAAAAATTAGGACCAAACATACTTTACAGAGCAGTACTTAGAACAGCAGGAGCTCTTAATTTACAGTAGCAGCACGAACTAACAATTATAAGATAATTATTCTCTGAGATAACAGTCAGTCCAAACCTGCACGAAGAAGCCGCACTTCCTCTTGGGCCGCCAAGAGCTGATTCTTTAGCAGATGCACCTGCCCCTTCAGCTCTGTTTTGTCTCTTTCCAAATCAGAATAGTCACTCATTGTCTCCAGTCTCTCTTTTAACAGCTCCTTCTGCTGATTCAGTAAGGAAACCTGTTGATGTGCAGTGTCTAACTCTACCTGCAAGAGAACAGGATATGAATGAGAGCACAAGTGCATGCAAAATAAAGCCAGGAAATTAATCAAGCAGAACAATATAACTTAATTATAGACTCTCAACAAAATCACTGAAATGCTGGATGAAATAATTTAGAAAAATGGCTGTTGTTTACCTGCACACGCTTTAACTCTGATGACATTCTTTTGTGCTCCTCCAGTTTGCTGTCGATTAAAGCCGACTGCTTTTGGATACGGGCCGTTTCCACTGATGAAAGTAAACATGGATAAATCATAGAAACAGCGCACTGCGCACTAAAAAAGAAGCAGATTGAAATTATATACTCACCTTTGACTTTAGTCTCTTCCTCTGCTAATTTCTCTGTTCTTTTCATGAACTCCTCTTTTAACTGCAGCTGATACCTGATTTGATATTAGTAAATGATTAAATGTACATTCCACACGAACATGAATATGCACTACATGAATATGCACTAAAGTCAGATTCTGTTCAGTTACCTGGAAAGTTCACTCTTCAGAGTTTGGTCATGAGTGGCCTCCACCGTCTTCATGGCCAGTTCCCTCCTCCTCAGCAGTTCTTCAGAGTTCTTGACTTTGTCCTCAAACATTTGACGCGTCCTAGCAGCATATAAACCCAGTAATATTTTCTGTGAGGAAGAGGTCACAATAGAAATAGAGGTTTCAAGGGGGGTAGGCTCTCACTTTTCAAAAGCCTCCATTCTCATCTTCAGCTCGTTTTCCCTCTCCCGCGACCTGTCAATTTCTTTCAGGAGCGACTGTCTCTGCATATACATGTTGTTTTCTTCAATCTTAAAAAGGGAAAAAAAAACAAAACAAAAAACACTTTTAGAAATTGAAAATGTATCCTGTTTTGTGAGATGCAACCATGTTGAATGAAATGGAATTTGTACCTCTTGTTGCTTTTGTATCTGATCTAAAGCATTTTTCTCCCGCTCCATCAGTGCCTTTGCTTTCATCTCATAATTTCTCTGCAGCTCCTGCTTCAGTCTATCAAATTCTTTATGAAATGAAGCTTTTTCCTCCATCTGTATCTTCACAAGTTCAACATCCTTAAAATGCTGCATCTAAAAAAAGAAAACACAGATGAGCACATTTTAAGAGTTAATAAAATCTGAACATTTGAATTATAAACCATTTAACATAAACCTTTACGGCTGATTCTGTTGTGGAAAATACCTTTGTGTCCATTTCTGCTTGTGCCTGTGCCTCAATTTCTTTTCGATATGCAGCCAGTTTTGATTCCATCGAAGACAATTTGTCCCCACTAGAACTGAGGTTCTCATATTCTTTATCAATGCTTTTCATCTTCTCCACTGTTGATACAAAGAGGACGTTATAAAGAGAGAACATTAAAAGGTACAGGTGTAGAGCAGGGCATATTAAGGTGTATAAAATATTATTTGGTTGTACCAAGAGACTCTCCATAACTTGCTGTCCTGCTCGTCTGAGTATCAGCATCACGGGACAGGGTACGAGCATGATGACGCGTCAGATGTTTTAGAAGACCGATCAAGAACCCTATAAAATCAAGAGAACGTGTCAAGCACATGCCTTGTCAGGAGAAATTTTATGGCAAAAAAGACCTATAAATAATTGCACTCATACCTGGACCATCCTTAATGGAACTCTCCTGTGGACATATAACATCACCCTTGAACATATTCACCTTTGATAGTAATCTTAAGCATAATGTTCCAAAAATAATAACAATCTTACCTACCAGAGATTTATAAAGGTCTGACTCAGGATTAATGTTGACAAGCCGGAGCAGGTCTTCTGTAGAAATCTGCCAAAATAAAAGAGAGACCAAACTCTTTTTCTATTTGGGCTATTACTATTTGGGCTATAGTCATTTAGACACACTTTTTACATGCTTACCTTGTTGTTACTTTGGCCACATTCAGGATAGAATATGGACAGGGTATACTCATACCCACAGATCCCGAGATGATCAGCCACTATGCTATTGCAAGCAGAAGTTAAAAGGGGGTCAAACCTTGCAGGGACTGCATGGGGAATGGGTTCAACTCCACTCAACACTGGGTGCTTTAGTTCCTGAATGAGCTGATTTCGAAGCTGAGTCTAAATCAAAATATCACAAGAAAAGGAAACAGAAGAATGATCAAACACTTTCCAGCACACAGATGAGTTTAATGTCAGTAGTATGACTTACTTTGAGTTTGTCAAGGACCCCTTTATTCTTAAATGTGTTAAAGAGTCTCATCCGCAGTTCATCCTTGGACAATCTGACCTCCATGTCTGATATTAACCTTGAAGCTTTCTCAGCATCGCACACTACACTTCCAATAATCACTGTATGAGTTTAATAAAAATACATCATTATGCCCATCATCTTGGATCGTTGCCTTTGAATATTGTCTTTGATCTAATAAAGTTTACCCAGTTCAGCCAATCTTAACCTGAATAGGGGAAAAAAAAGATAGGAAGAACCAATCAACAGCCGTAATATATATATATATATATATATATATATATATATATATATATATATATATATATATATATATATAACAGCAACACAGCAGCAACAACCCTTCTACAAATAATTCAGTTTGATGATAGCGGAATGATATAATTAATCGCTACTGTTTTGTCATTGGGGCCAGTAATGTGTTTGTAGAACCGGAGGCAGGTTGTCTTCCGACTCGGAAGGGTGCGCTGTTTTGAAAACCAGAGGGTCCTATAGGTTCTATAGAACTGTGGTCCTGTAACCGTGACGTCTGTGTAGATACTCATTCATCAAGGTCATAGTTATCCAAAGTTAGATAGGAAACCTTATAGTCCAGTTGCACACAGAGATCTAACATTGGAAACCAAGACATACTATTGATCGAAATCAGGACCAATGTGGATCCGCCTGTAGACAGTGTCAAGAGTTCACTACACTACTTCACTACACTTACAATAAACACTCTATTTATCACTGTATTAACTAGAAAAGCAGACCACCGCCAAGCAGGTCATTTTCCCCACATATTGAGTTAGTAAACTCTTCTAAACTGTAAGTAACCGATGTTCTTCTCAACACAAAAAGCCCACAAAAAATATGTTGGTTTGCGTTCTTCATTACGAACGCAAACCAACATATTTATCACGGCAAAAAGGGTGTGCATTTTACGCATCAACTGTCACATAACATCCTCCCTTGGCGGAGGCAATTAATCTACATCGTTTTTGATAATCCTTGCACTGCAATCCAAACAAATAATTGCTTTGATAAGTCGTTCAACCCACCCAAATAACATAGACTACATCAAGCTGCGAAAATACGAAACTACTCAGTTTTTTAAAAAACGTTCTTACCTAGGGCCAGGATGTTTTTACTACATGTCACTAAAACGCATTATAGCCACCCGAAATAGATTAATTTCGATATTTGTCCGTCTAACAACACCAAAACGTCTCTCTTGAGGGGGTGTTCCTAAATTATTTGAAACCGTCAATGGTGATTCTTTTTCCGGGGAGTCCCACAATTATGACGTAGAAACAGATTTTGTAATTTTCTTCTGTTCAATTACACATCTTAACTATCGTAAGTTTATTTACATTATATTATTCTAAACCATCAATCTTGTGGAGTTTTACAGCTCTCAGACAATAACTATATTTATATATGGGTCAGTGAGTGTCGTCATCTTTGCGCGACTTCTTTCGCTGTTCTTCAGGAAGCAAATGCGCAGATAAACAAACATCGGATATAGAGAAGTAAATGCATCTAATTGTTTGCTTATCTTAGCAAAATCTTTTAACTATACTATTTTAGACTAGTTTTATCAGTTAAAAGTAACAATTGATTGACCTCAGTTCCCAAGGGTGACAATAGCTTAGTTTAACATCACGATCATCTGGTGTTTTCTTTCTTTTCTGAAGATTACCTGTCAGATTTATCTTTTTCCACTTAAAATCTTTTCATTGCTTTTTAGTTTCGCTAACTAGACCAAACGATGTCCGGAAGTTTTTATTTTGTCATGGTTGGCCACCATGACAACCCCGTATTTGAGATGGAGTTTTTACCAGCAGGGAAGCCTGAATCCAAGGTAATGACTATCAGAATTATTAATCAACATAAATAATCATGTCATACTGACAATATACATACCTGACCACTGTGGCAAAGAATTAAGGCATGACCTGTCTCTGTAACCTGTATGACTGCTTCCTTGGCCCCAGGATGACCATCGCCATCTGAACCAATTCATCGCACACGCAGCTCTGGATTTGGTGGATGAAAACATGTGGTTGACCAACAATATGTACTTAAAAACTGTGGACAAGTTCAACGAGTGGTTCGTGTCTGCCTTTGTCACTGCAGGACATATCCTTTCCCCCATTTTGCTCAACTTCTGCTTTTTATTTTGCACAACCATTTGATTCAGCCACGTACAATTTCTTTTGCAATGTAATGTGATAAACACTTCAGAGTTTCTCTATGACAGATATTAAGCAAAATAAGGTTTTCCTTAATTTCTTGTCTCACATATAAGGTTTATTATGCTCCATGATGTTCGACAAGAAGATGGAATCAAAAATTTTTTTAATGATGTATACGATTTGTACATAAAGGTTAGTTTTATTCCATATTAGCATACGTTGGCACCATTTATTTATCTGAATGTGTAAATATATTCTTTCATGCCCTCCAGTTTGCAATGAATCCATTCTATGAAGTCAACGCACCAATTCGCTCAACAGCGTTTGAGAGGAAAGTCCAGTTTCTTGGGAAGAAGCATCTCCTGAGTTGATTGCTGCGCCAGATCTGAAGGACTGGAACCCATCTTTGTTTTTGTGTAGAACATGCTACTGTGATGTGTTTGTTTCTCCCTTTTCCAAGATACACTTTATACATCTGTAAAAGTTTTTTTTAAATACATAATATCTTAGTTATTATGAGGAGGAGGGAAATGATGAAGTGAGGGACGATTCTGATTCAACAAAGCATTTCACACATTTACATTTGGAAAAAGAGAAACTACATGTCCACCACCTGGTGTCCATATACTGAAAAACTAAATTTGTCATTTTCTTACATTTTTAGAAATAAAAAAGTGGCATCAGTTGTATTGCATCTTGTTTGAGAGACATTTTATGGTACAAATGTTCTCTGAGAGGATCCTCAGCTGCCTTAATGTTTGGCATGTCAGCAGTACATCTGAATGTAGAAGCAAACAGCAGTTGCGTTGCAGCCACGATTTAGCATTGAAAACTTTACAGAGTGCATTTTTTTAGGTTTAAAAATTTGTAAAGCTGAAAAAAATAATCTGATTTTTCGGTCAAAGTATAATAAAAAAAATCCAATATAAATGGGCCATGGACCACATGCCATGCATGGTTTCTTTGCTTTAATGTACATCTTCTGTTAGGAAGCTTTGTGCTTTCAGCTGTCATTCGTTCACCAGGAAGAATGTGCACAAGCAACAACTAAAGCAGCAATAATTACAGCGAGCCGTACAATGTGCTGTAGCTAGTTTATAATTCTAAGACAGAGTTATTGGACTGTATAAATTAATTATGCATTTAGTTTCCTAACCTAAACATGTAAGTCATCACTATGTTATTACATATGGCAGTAATGTCAGAAACCTTCCTGTTATCACACTGGAAAATGACACTGGAATATCTAGTATTTTCAAGCTTTTTTTAGTCTTTAGGTAGTCTTGGGCAAATTAGACTTAGCTATGTTTAATGTTGATGCTTTACAGACTAATGAGCTGTTGCAAATATACAGCAATCAGAATATGTTCAATACTTCTCACAACTTCAAATGCAAGTACATTATTAGAAATATCAAACCATAAAGCCAGTAGCATTTGTTTAAAAAGATCTCCTGTGCATCCAATGCCTCAT
This sequence comes from Pao palembangensis, assembly GCA_015343265.1. NCBI lineage: Eukaryota > Metazoa > Chordata > Actinopteri > Tetraodontiformes > Tetraodontidae > Pao > Pao palembangensis. The sequence continues at coordinate 17,311,851 of CM027084.1, forward strand.
CACATAATAGCTATTAGAGTAAATTAATAATATTGTTGGCTGTTACGAACAGCAAGACGTAGCAGCTCGAGGTCTTCTGTGGAGCTTCACTGTGTCTGTGGGGATCAGATGGTCCGTTCTTTCATCTGATGCAAACACGCGCCGTACCGCCTCCTCGAAGGCCTCCGCCACATTAGTAGCATCTTTAGCACTGGTCTCAAAATACGGGTAGCCTCCATTCTCCTGGCACCACTGTTGCGCCTCTTCCGGGGTCACCTGCCGCTCCGTAACATCCAATTTGTTGCCTAAAACCACAAACGGGAATTTTTCGGGCTCCTTCACATCTGCGTAATAGATGAACTCCTTCTTCCAGTTACTCAGGTTGAGAAAACTCTGGTTGTCATCTACACTGAAGGTGAGCAAGCAGCAATCAGAGCCACGATAGAAAGGAGTCCTCAGACTGCGAAAGCGTTCCTGTCCAGCTGTATCCCAGATCTGAAGGGTGACCTGGTGGCCGTCAACCTCGAGCTCCTTGTTGAGGAACTCCACGCCAATGGTATGAAAAAGGTGTGCATCAAACTTGTTGGTAACGTAACGATTCATGAGGGAGCTTTTTCCTACACCACCATCACCCAGTAGGATTACTTTTTGAAGGGATGTCTTTGTTGCCATAGTTTTTCACTCACAATTGATAACTTGAAATAATCCACCTGTGGAGACGTTCAAGTACAGAAGACATTAATATGCATTTGAATGCACTTTACTGATGAATAAATAAATGATGGTTGACATCTCACCTCTGCACAGCTTTGAGGGTCCCAGTCACATGCTCCTTTGTTTAATGTTGACCTAAGTAGCCACAGAGACAATGTTTAATCAGCTGTAACACAATGACAACAAGTTTCCTGATTAACAGACTCCAGTAGTTATGTCAGAGAAACCTCAAACAACAAAACAGTTTCTAGACGTTCCGCATCCATCGATTCAGCATTTTAACGTTGAAAGGAAATATATATATTTGAAACCATGTTTAAAGTCGCACTATTAGAACAATGGCTGTTACTTTCTGGAACGTTAGAATTGCACTAGCTAAAGTAGGCTAACGTTAAAAGGAAGAAGCCCATATTACATTTGCTAGCTTGGGTTTCCAAGCAATTGTGCTAGTAAATGTAAGTCCAAGCTACTCAAAGACAATATACACGCGATATACCTTAAATGGAATCAATGCATAGGTTTGACAACTCGCCTTGGCGTAGTTCGTTATAACGTCGACTCGTACCGTTTCCTGGTTGATTCCAAATGCTAAGTGCTAACGCAGCTAACAAGCGAACGCTGTGAGACAGGTCATGTGATATTGAGGACTGAGGCAACATCCAATGTCTAAATAATAACGTTCCAACAAACTAATATTCCATATAATTGAATCACATCGTTATTATTTGAAACATGACATTTAACACTAAATTAAACTTTTATTGTTGGGTGGTAAAAGAAAGGTGGTAAGAGAATAGTTTCAGACCTGAATCCTCCAGGAAAGTAAGTTGTGACTTAAGTCTCTAACCAGAAGGGGGCGACCTTTGAACGTAAAACTGAGTGAGCGAGTTCACGGCAGCTTAATAGTTAAATGTAAATATTTGACCACCACTATACCGCTTTCTAAAAAAGTTATTCGAGTTAGTATATTGCATTTACAAGAAAATAAAATCAACAAAAACATGCGAATAGGAATAGGGAAAAAAATCTAATTTATTGAATGCATGAAAGCAAAATATACAGCAGACATTTTTTTTTGCAGCCTGCAAAAAAATATACTTGTATGTTTTCAGCAATAATTCGCCTAAGAATTCACATTACATATTCATATTATTTTCGCATAACTTCAACAATGCACACACCAGTTTAATGGCCTAATACTAAGCGACATTAGCCCTTGCACAGGTTCCTGAGATCTTCGGTATGTAATATGTGTCACAGATAGATACAGACTGTTGATCGAGCAACATAGTGATTAAACTGGCACACCCTGAATCATTATTTTCTATAAAAGTGTTATAATAATGAACAAAAACATTAAGGAAAATCCCAGGGAAGAGAAGTTGTGGACAGGAATAGTTGGTAAGTGTGAGAACAGATTTTCAAATGACAAATCTGGGCTGGGGCTTCTTAATAGATTGGATCACCATCATCTTGACAGGACCCTGAGGTCAGCACCACATTATCCAGCCCAATCTCTCCTCTAACACTGTTCCCACGCTGAGCTTCAAACACAATCTGAAAGATATTCAGTAATTGCATTGGTGTTTCAGTACCCAGTAGTCTGAAGTGAATCAATTTAATATCTTGGAGAAGAATTGCTGTTTAGCTTTGATATATCCTTTGTTCACCGTGTTACCTTTAACGTCTTATAAACCAATAACATGACTCACAGCTTGGGAGGCTTCTTCTTTCCAGGCCACAGTGAGGAACTCTGTCTGCCAGCTCTGATGTCTGCTTTGGCTTTGCTCCCATACTGGATAGGAGTTGTTATCCAGCAGCACCTTTAGCGTTCCCACATTCTGTCCCAGCATGCGGTAGTCAAAGGTGAGGCAGAAGCTGCCATGCTGGGCCCGATCACTGAGGAGCAACTTCATTTTGGCTGTGTCACCTTGTTCTCCCACGAGCCCACTCAATGCCATGTAGTACTGAGGACCTATAGCAGACGTTACAGTGTGTAAATGAGTGTATGAGACTGAAGAAGTCCATGGGTATGTATGACATCCATTACCGTCATCATGGTACATTACAGTCCAGTCTACACTGTCAGCCTTGTCCTGGACCCACTCACATGCTCCCTGGTCAAAGTTGCAGTCTATAAAAAATTCTAGAGGATAAAACAATAAATTTGTAAAGTAAATTTATACAAAGTAAATTTGTATATTAGTCTAAGACTAGTACTAGCGCAAACAATTGCATACCTTCCTGAATAGGTGTGATTTGGATTGTTTTAATGTCTGTGGGTGGACCAAACACCGATTCGAAGTCCTCCGTTACTGCTTTTGAATTGGGAGGAGGGGAAAAAAAACATTGAGATCTTATGCATTTTCATCTCAAAAACCACAAACTCCTGCATCAAAAGAATGGGCAATAAAGCACATTTTATGTGATTTCCCACCGTGATATATGAAATTGCATTAGATTCAGAACGTGAAGAGTCAGCAAGTGTAACTCTGATGTAAGTGTGTCACCGATGCACTGTTACAAATGAAGCACAATCATGTCTCCATGACCAAACCAAGGCTGAAAGGACTTCTTAACCAACAAGTGTAGACCTGCATATCTGTCACTCATGTCTTTAGTGGATCTACAACCTGACTATCCACCCCCTCTCAATGGGAGCAGCCCAGTGACAGCTGGATGTATGGAGCCCGCCTCAGCCGGAGTGGGCAGGTGGTAGAAAGGTCTACAGGCCTGATGACAGACTTTCCTACAATGTGTCCAGTCTGTTTGCACAACAGATGTTTTGGGGACAACATAATAAAAGGCTCGGAGCCTTTTTTTTTTTTTTTTTAACTTCCCTCCACTTCTCGCCCACCTCCCAGGAGATGGGAAGCAAACCTAGGATGAGCTGCATCCCTTGGCTCTCACATGCCTACGGGGCAAAATTCCTTCCCGGAGGTGATGGATGTCTCGGGGCTTGTCTCCTCTTGTTATTTCAGTTCTTACAGATTCGGGTGGATTTGTGGTTAAATGTCTCACAAAGCTCAGGGGGTGCATACCAATTCAAGATCGCCCACTTTTCATTTTATATCTGATGACGGACCATTTATTGGCAGATTGTGCATGGGGTGCATGGATTATTATTTGCGTGAGTTGTGAGTAATTATATACACATGATGGTATAAACATGTCGAGGATTAAAACAGAAATAACAATCAACATGTCTGAGATACCTCTGACGACCCTGATTTGTCTAAACTTGTTGTCCACCAAAACGAGGCTTAGACAACCTCGAGTCCTCGAGTAGCCAGATCATGACAGGGTACAGGCAGCTGGTCATGGTCTTAAACCTGACCTGACCAAATTTCAGCCTATTAAAGCTGCCCATTACAGATTTCTACTTGTATCCACTGAGCCACTTGTGGTGACACAAGTAGCTGTAAAAACACTCTGCTTGTTTAGTCAGGATTGAATGTGTTGTGGACCACCTACGTTGTCAAAAAATGATTACTTTCCAGGAGCCAAACCAAAAGACTGCTTACTGAAAACATCTCCTCTTGGATTGAGCTGGTTGTGTACCTCTTCTTCCTCCTCTTCCTCCTGTAGAAGTTCCTCCTCTGGGTTCTCCCCGGTCTGGCTGCCACCATAGACTTCTGTTTCATAGTCAAAAGGCTGCTGGGGGATCTCGGGCGGCGCTGTCACGACTGACTCAGGAATAACATTCTTCAGGTCCTTGTCTGGTTTAGCTTCCAAAACTTCAGGTTTCACTTGGAAGTCTGGGATGGCTGCAGGCAGGAAGGGGAAAAAGGAATTAGACATGTGGAACCACAATCATGACTCAGAGATTTTTGGGCCAGGTTTTTTTTGTGACCACTGTATATTTCACAAAGGCCATTTTTTGCTCTATTTCATGCAAGTAAAGCATGTGACATTTGGCATATAAACAACAGGCCATGCTGTGCATTCCAAGTCTCAGATCAAGCTGTGTGTTGTTTGCAGTATTTCCAGCCACGAGCAAAGAAAGGAGGCTAGGGAAAATGTTTTCTCAATCGGCCAAGGGGGAGGGGTGGGGTGACTGGGGGTAGCAGGGCAGGAGTGAGCAGTGGAAGCAGAGTCCTGGATTCCAAATAGTCTCACCATTGAAAAAATCATCAGCACTGCCCTTCTCTCCATCCCAGGATCTCTGATAAAATGGCTTGGCTACAAAAAAAGGCACGTTCAGTTATGCCGACGTTTCCTAACCATATTTACACCGTTGTTTCCTCAAACTTCTCATGCGTGAAGAGAGGAAACTGGCCTCAGCAGGGCTGACCTTTCCGAAAATTACATAAAAGTATCAACATTCAACACTGGGTTAAAACCTGAGGCTACATGTTGCAGGTTATATAAGAGCAACCTAACGCTAATTTCTTCACAATGAAACACTTTTGGAGCTCACCGGAACATTCGAATCCAGTCCCTCTGAAGCCAGGCTTGCACTTGCACCTGTAGGATCCTTGTGTGTTCAGGCAGTCTGCATGGTGGCTGCACTTGTGGGTGCCTGTCCTACACTCATCATGGTCTGGAAGCACGAGAGGCTAATTGTACTTGTAGAAACAGACAGTTGTTCTGATAAATGACTCCCCCCCGATGACCTCGTACATCTTACCTACACAGTCATATTTGCCGTCAACATACTTCAGGTCGTAACCCTCCTGACACTTGCAGAAGTAGCTGCCGAAGGTGTTCACACACTGTCTGTTGTACGGGCAGAGGTTCTTTCCAGTTACACATTCATCAATATCTGAGGGCAGACGACAATAAAAGACATTTGCATTGAGTTTAAACTCCAACGATAACATGTTCATATATGCAGTTACAGTTAAATGCATGCCAAACGTACACATAAATATAAATAAATCCATCACTTAGATCTTTCACCGTGCAGCCAACATGAGAATGTGCACACACACACCATCGTGGATGTAGTACAACTTTAAGTTTACATTATTTATTCAGGATATTACTTCTGAACATGGTGAGTAGGAGTCTGTCACATCGAGTGCTGGCTAAAATACTGTGCTGCCTCCAGAACGGAGCCAAGCCAAGCCTGCCCTGCCAAAGCAAGTCCAGACAGTACTGTGGACCACAGCCAACCCATCATAGCCCCCGAGAACCTCCCCCTAACCCCCCTAAAGCATGTGCTGAAAGACTCCACTTAAGTCTCTGCAGGAGACAAGAGGAAAAGATGTTTTGGAAAGCCTCAGACTGAAGAGTTAAGCTCTCCGTGCAGCCTGCAATAGAATCTCTCGGGGTTGAAAGTCCCTTTTTTTCCCTCTTATGTCCACATCTTTCACATATCTACAGTATTTGATCCACAATGCTGAATAATGGAGAAAGCAGCGGCAAAATAGAGATAATGTATTTATCAACAGATGTGGAGTTTTATTATGCACCCGAGTGCTGTTCTGCATTGTAAGTGTTTGAAGACATCTTTTCAAATGGTTAAACCTGTCTAAAGGAAATGATAATTCCTGCTGTAGCGGAATAATAAGTCTGGAAAAGTTGAAGTGCTTCTCCAGACCTTGTTACATGAGCCCAGATAATTGGAGGCCAAGTAGCAACAGCTACATTGTTTTAATAATTACAGAACTGTAGATTTTAGAAAAATCCCTGTCCTGCAGACAAACAAGGCCTAATAACGTTAGCTCGGAGAATAAGGCGGAGGGCTGAAGTCAAAATATCGTCTTGTCTCAGACCCACCGTGAAAGTCAGAAGACGGGAAATAAACAAGAAGGCCCAAAACCGCGTTCCTCACCGACACAAGTTCTTTCGTCCTGTCCGAGCTGCAGCCCTGGAGACGGGCAGAGGCAGCGGATCTCCTCCTGGACCTCCTCACAGCCATACTGACAGTGAGCGAGAGAGCAGGTCCTGGAGTCTGAACACATCATTTCAAACACAAGAAAGAACACGAATAAATGCACGGCTTTGATGGCTTTTTGCTCTTTGGAGGACGATGTTACTCACTGGTGCAGGAGCCGTCAGGTGTCAATGTGTAACCGTTCAGACAGTAGCACTTATAACTTCCATAGCTGTTCATGCAGCGGTGCTCACAGGGACGAGGTTTCAGGCCGCACTCATTCAGATCTAGAACAAGTTAAACCAGCTAAGTACTGGGCATTGTCAGGCTCCCCACTGACCCCTGGCCCCTAACGCCTACCTTGATTACATGTCTTTCCAGTGTATCCTGGGAAACACTTGCATTTGTTTGGGCTGACACACTCTCCGTGCTTGCAGCCGTGCGCACACTGAGCTGGTAAAACAATTAGTGCGGAAAAACAGCAGCAGTAATATGGGTTTTGAGGATTTTGGATTTTTATCAAACCATACTTTTCTGTTACAGATTGCAGGCATGTGGGTTTTTAAATGTCTGTGTGGGACTAAAATAGCAAACAACACTTTACCACAAGTTAATTAAGTCAGTTTAGACTCCAGTTTATATGTGTTTATTCACAAAACAACTCTGAATTTGATTGTTATTAAAGAGATCTTACCCTCACACTGTCCTTTACTATTTCTCGTCCAGCCATAGCAACACTCTAGTCTCCTGCCATAGCGACACACCCCCACTTGGTTTCCAGTGAGGACTTGTCGGTAGTGCCTGGGTAGAAAGTAAAAAGTGGGATTTAACTGCCAACAGCTGACAAACCGACAAAGAAATTACTTACTTTCACTAAAAAAAAACCAACAACAAAGAAAACAAAAACCAAACAATGCAAATGAAGTGGTCTCATTCTGACCCCCTGAGTGTTAAAGAGGGTTCCCTGTGTAGCCACAGCCAGCTGTAGCTACAGATGGAAACAAACTAATTAGCCAGACACTTCCTATGGTGCAAACCGATACCTTATGTCTACAGCCATTTGTCCGTTTAACACATCCTGATATAAACGTGGGTCAAATGTCTAGAGTGAGATGAGATTCCACGGTAATGTTAGCACACTCGTTGTCAGCAAAGGATTTAAAAATAACTATGGGCATATAGGTTAGATTGCATGTGTATTTTAAACATGTACATTAAGTTACACGTCAAAAGGCCGTCTGTTTTTGGATAACAACATGGCACAGTTCTTATCGCCATCCCTGTTCCAAACTCCAGTAACCCAGATGCTTAGGTCTGACATTGGTAGCAGTAGGTCCTGTCAGCAGCCTTGGCTCCAGTGGGACAGGAGGAATGTGAGACCTGATAGAAATCAACCAGAATAGCCTACAGGACAGCAGCTCTGAAGTGCCACAGGTGCTCTTGATTCATTCACACTCGTTGTGCCACATTTAGCCGACACAGTTATCCACACCAGCACCAGCGTGCACATGTATCCTCAATGCACATGATTCTGTCTTCCTCTCTCACACTGCTCAAATCAAAGCGGGGTGTAGGAATACAGGAAACACTGGTAAAAACAACTGGTGTTAGTTCTTCACAGCGGTCATGACTGTGGATGATTGATTAATTTGGTCAGTGAAATGCGATAAACTTTGAAGGAGTTTATTGGAAGGGTCCTGACTGAAAAGAGGTCTAAGTGACAGCTGACTTACCTCTGAGCAGCTGCGCTCCCACAGCAGATGTTGAACAGGAGGAAAAGAACACAGACGACTGTGAGCGGCTGCATATCTGTCACCGTGAGAAGCGATTTATCTCCTACGGGAGCTGACTCTGGTTACTGTGAGCCCTGACTGTTCCTCCCAGGGGCTTCTGCACATAGAAAAAAAAAAAAAAAAGACAAGAACAGGTCTGACACAAAGCACGCTGGATTTCACGTACTTCCCAAGTCTCCTCCAGGAGGGGGAAAAACACTCTCCTGCTCTCTTTGATAGTGCACCTAGAGTGTACAGCCCATAATATTCCTTCTGTTCTTCTGCAGGGATGGGTTGACACTGAACTGACGCTGCCTGGTGAAGGGGAGGTTGAAGTGGGTTTGTAAGGGAGGGTGGGGATCATGTTAAGGGGTGCCTCTCTTGAAAGCCTATATGAGATCACATGGATGGCTTGTTGACAAGAAAAAAATTGACAAGAATATAACATGCACAGATGTGATTATTGATATTTTTACATGGGAATACTGTTTTTGCATTTGTGGCTCAGTCTGTTTCTGTGCCCCAATTGTTGTTGGGATTAATAGCTCAGATAATTGTGGAAGTTGGACGTGTACAGGCCTGTCATTAGGATAAACACTCTTTTATGTGTTTCTCACCGGTAGCATGTGAAGCGCTGCCATTTTCTACATGCTAACTCCAAGCCTGCAGCCATAAAAATGTTTAATGAGTTTCTATGCTTTCAAAGTCAACAATAACATCTGGTTCCCTCTGTGTCCTCAAAACAGGTGATTTTTACAGAGGAAGCTTAAAATAATGTGCATATCTGACGACAACAGATGATGATATGAAAAAAGTTATGGGAATTTGGGAATTGCTATTAAATGTGAAAGAAGTGTGTGGCTCAACAATGTATTTAAGCACATCAGCTGAGTTCTGTTGTTGATTGAAGCCAAACTAAAACCAATACATGAAACTGATAAAAATGTATACATTTAGTTAGGATAAATTTAGGCTACCTAGCCCTTTGTTTGGTGTCAAAATACAACACTGCCTCACAAAAAAATATCCTTACATCGGCATCGTTGTTTTAGGATTATCCATTGATACGTCATAGAACACCAAAACAGTTTATGTGGAAATACTGCAACCTAGTGGTGGTTATCCGTCAATCCAGGAGTAACAACATCGAAATGCATTGTGGGAGATGTAGTTTATGATCGGTGTATATAAACCCGACTTTTTTTTTTAAGTCTTCTTTTTTTTCCGTTCGGCTTTTCCCTTCAGGGGGCGCCACAGTAATACGTGTTTTATATCATTACATCGTTATGTCTTTTTACAAATCTCTATATTTTTGTAGCATTTTTGAACAGTTAAGGGGTAGACACAAAACCACACAACTGTTATTATATCTGTTGCACGAGCAGATTAGCAGTTGTGAAACTGTGTTTCAGTTCTGCAAATGTGGCGTGTGAATTTATTCTGCACAGCTCTGAAGAGAATCAGTGGTGAGCAGAACTTACCCGTTTTATTGAGCACTGTCAGCAGAGGTCACTGTCTGCTCTTCCACTGATGTTGGACGAACACATCCTGAACGACACTACAGACTATTGTTCAATATAAAATGAGCATGTTTATGATATGCCCTGCGATAGGATGGCGACCTATCCAGGGTGCATCCCACCTCTCGGCCCTTGAGAGCCGAGAGGTGGGATAGGCTACAGCAGACCCCTGCGACCCAAGTGTGGATAAAGCAGGTACAAAAAATGGATGGGTGGGATGGATGTTTATGATATCTCAGCCTATTTGGTGTTAGAGCTCGATGCTTAATTTTTTACCCGTTTGGATAAACATTAATTTACAGCATTTTTTTTATTAGTTTTTTTTTTTTTTTTTTACCCTTCTGACTGGCTGCACTGGCAGCATGCTGCTGAGCCACCTTTAGGAAGCGTGTCTGCCCTTCCTGCAGCATCCACTCAAGCAAATAGTCTCCTCTCATTTAAATCCGCTCCAAGCGAGTAGACAGACACGATCATGACATAATTTGATAATGCAGTTTATACTGGGATTAGCAGAGAGATTTGACCTGCTCGCTGCATGTTGCATGCTGCTGAAAGCAAAATGCATCCCATGTGGGTGCTCATTTGTCAGATCAGATGTCCTCACTGTGGCCCCACAACGGCTTTTTACTTTAAAAGGAAAGACAAAGCTGGTGTGAGACATTTTGAATATTGAAATATTTTATAAATGATGTCTGTGGCTAACCACATCCTGCAATGTGGGAGAACAAGTGAGCACTGAATGCACTGCAGAATTTACTGGCTGCTGCAAGAATGAGCTGCTGCACAGCAATGTGCTTAAGCACGGCAGCATTCACAAGAATAGGATAGCGCTTCTGTGACAATGCTAATGTCAAATGTCAAACTTCCCTTTATTCTGCAGAAGTATATTCTGGGTATAATTTCACAACTATGCAGCATAACACTAACTTCCCTACAATGCAGAGGTGATGTAAACATGCACGCCTAACAGACTGAGACACGCATCCTATTACTTTTAACTCTCAGCAGGAGTTTGAATGTGCCTGCACTACTGTGGGGGACTTCTGCAATACATTCGAAATGTCTCTGCTGTTATTAAAGATTTAGGTGCTTATCTGCACAATGGAAACATCCACATTTCATTTCCCTTTTCTTGTTAAAATGAGCTTAGAAGAAACTGCTGCAGGGAAAAACAGGGAAGTCAGTGATGCAAACAAAAACTTTACAAGATACAAGGTACAGGTGGGCTGTAAGTCTGCCTGAGATGCACCCTAATGATGAATAGTATGCCCCATGCAACATACATAGACATGGCTGATCTAAATAGTACATATATGACACCGATTCTTAATGATTCTAGGTTCAAGGTTCAAGGATTCTTTATTGTCCCTGTGGGGCAAATCGCTCTGCAGCCAGCAGTAACAAAAACAGTCAACAGCAATCACAGAGTAACAACAACATATAACACAGAAAACAACGATAAATATGCATCTTGGCAGGATGTACCTGACGGGAGCAACACAAACTCACCAACTAAGCTCTGGTGGCTCTGGTCAGTGAGGAGTGACCGGGCCTTACTTAGGGTTCTGAGCTTGTATACGTCAGAAAGATCATTAAGATTAATGCCTGCAATTTTGCTGCATGCTCTTAATATACCCTGCAATCTATTTTTGTTTTTGAGGGAAAGTCGCACCAGCAAATAAAAGAAAAGGTCAGAACAGACTAAATAAAACAAGAATAAAACATTTTCAGAAACGTACTGTCAACATTAAAACTCAGCAGTTTCCTAAAAAAAATACATGCGTTGATGTGCCTTCTTACAAACAGCATCAACACGGAAATCAAAAGAAAGCTTGTCATCAATGTTATTGCCATGATATTTATAATTGTGGAGCAGCTCGACGGCTTGATCCTGAATGACAAGAGGAGGGGTAACTGACAGATGTTTGCAAAAATCTATCAACATTTCTTTAGTCTTTGACACACTGATGCAAATAAAGGATGAGGAACACCAGTCTGTGAATTCCTTCACTACAGGGCCATCACTACAGGGTCGTCACTGCCCAGCAAGGACACGATTACTGAGTCATCTGCAAATTTCAAGATGTGACCCCCCCACATGTTGGCTACGACACTCGTTCATGTACAAAACAAACAATAGAGGTGAAAGGACGCAGCCCTGAGGTGATCCAGTGGAGGAGACGAGAGTGTCACACAAAACACCATTGACCCTCACACGTTGTGGTGTTTCGGTTAAAAAGTCCATTAGCCAGGCTATTAGACCAGGATCGATAATGTGGAAGTCCCTTAATCTTTCTGCTAAAATGTGCGGCTGTATGCAGTTAAAAGCAGATGAAAAGTCAATAAATAAAAATGGGCAAAAGTCTCCCTGAAGATGAGTCAGGGTGGCTAATGCATCTTCAACACCTCTGCCTGACCTGTAAGCGAACTGCAGTGGGTCCAGGTTATCTTGAACACAGGTCAGAAGTGTTTCCTTAACAATTTTCTCAAATGACTTCATAACTAGAGAAGTTAATGCCACAGGTCTAAAATTATTTAGTGATATGGGACATGCAGACTTGGGAACTGGAACGATAATGGAATCCTTCCAAAGTCAAGGGACCTTGTGAAGCTGGCGGGACATTGAAAAATTAAAAGTAACTATGCCTGCCAGCTGGTCAGTACAGTTCTTAAGAACATGCCCGCCAATGCCATCTGGGCCAAGGCTTTTCCTTTCCTTGACTCCACGATGATGATGCCTGCAAGGAGAAAACAGGATGAGTGCACGTCATAAATAGAACCAGACAGATCAAAAAAAAGATCAAAAAGCAGAAAATGGTTTTGTCTCAACAGCTTCCAGAGCTGAGCAGAGCCCCCTGTCTTTCTGTCTCTCTCTCTCTCTCTCACACACACACACACATTTCTATTCTATTTCTATAGATTCTATCTAGAGCTGTTTTTGGAGCTAATCTTAATGCCGCAGCTTTAGCCGCTTTGTTTCACAATTAATTTTCAAGCGCTACTGCAAGATGTGCAGAACATGTCAAACAAAGTGGGAGTTTACTGTGCCTGTATTGGCTAGGCTTACTGGAACACGATGCTGTAGATAAGAAGATTCTTGTCATGTGTTCTTCTGTAGTGCTTTAATTAACTGCAAAATCCCACTGAGGTTACCTGCAGACTCAGCATCATCAGTTCTCAACATAGGAGAATATGGTGGATAACACAGTAATCAGGCATGCATGCCGTAGTTTTGTTCAAGTGGCACATCCAGTCGTAGAGCTTGGCTTGACATTTAAGACAGGAAAGGCGGGTCATGTGACCAGCAATGCAAAATACTCAAGACACACAGACATCCTGTTGACATTATGTAACTGTTTTTAAGTCTCAAGACACACAAAATAGTGCAACTCCTTTCTGACTGTCATATTTAGTTTCATCCTTTACCCGTTTATTATAAAAGCCTAATCCAAACCCTAACAGCCTAATCTTGAAAAATTCATGACATGCTGCAACAATCTAACCTCAGTAATGGACAAAATTAAATCTTACGTCTTTAAGTCTGAAATTCTACAGTCAAGTGAACAATCATTTGAAATTGTGTGAGTAAAATCCAGCTCGGGTTTGATACCTAAACATTATTCCTGGCTAAGATTTTCCAGCAACCCACAAGTGCAGCTTATTAAATGACAGAATGCTTCTGCAGGTCAGCTTTTCACCCACATCCTGTCACACACCGTTGAATCTCTTACTAGGCACAAACAAACTCCTACAATATAGGCTGCAATTACACAGCCCACTGGAGAGTCATGTTAGATAACCTGTTCAGCCTGCTCTGAAATCTGATAACCATGCAGCTTTAACAAAAAAAAAAAAAATTAAAGAATTAAAGAATCTACCCCATTTGTACTATGACAATGTATACAACCAAACAGACATAACTAGCAGACCTCTGATGCACACAACAACACACAGCAGTCCTTTGCCAGAACCAAATCAAAAAGTAGGTTTTATTGATTCTGTACAGCAGCTTTATGGCTTTTGAGCTTCTGAGGTGGTGTGTGTTTTTACATCACTCTGTGGCCACATCTGGTGAGCCAATCAGATTGCAAAAGTGTGCACCAATCTCCTAAGTTTCGCTCTTGTGTAACAGACCCTCCAATGTTATTGACTTCCGTGCACCATTTGGGAAAAAGTTTTCAGAAAGAATTATATTCACAGTGCTGTATGAAGGACAGTTTTTTTGTTGCATCTATCAATTATTTATTTATTGATTGTTGTGGCGGTGCCGTGCCATTTATTCGGTTCAAGCGATTCGACACAGCCTCTGCATGCTCTCTCTGTGTTTGTGTCCTGTGATGGACCGTTGATCTAGGATAGATCCCCACCTCTCAGATGGGATGATCATAGCCGTTTTAATCTATGGTACTGTCAACTCCGCCTCACTGTCCCAGTGGATCCCCATCCTAATGCAGTTTGTGGGTCTCCATGACCCTTAGAACTGAAATTTAGCTCTTCTGGCAGGGACACCTGAGCTGCGCAAGTTAGGAGTAGGCAAATGACTTCAGCTCTTGGGAAAACATTTGTGTGTTTGTAGTCATTGAGACCTTTCCGGAGAAGTAGATGTGTGAAACATTTCTTGTGGCACATTTCTGGTTTCTTTCACGCAGAGCTCACACCCACTGCTTTTGTGTCTACAGGTCACACAATGGCTGCTCTGCAGCTTTCCCACCAAAGTGATGACAAAGAAGACAAAGAACTTAAGGCTACGAGGATTCTGAAACTCCTGATATAAATGAAAAACCCTGAAGATTATTGTTTCAAGGCCAGGCTTTTATTTCTCACATTTTAATGGTAAAGATTCAGCACCTGTATGAGCTAAAGCTGGTTTCACGGTAGCTTTATTTTAATTCAAGAGGGACATCGCAATGAGAACAAAATCTAATTTAATTAAAGTCATTATATAAAATATTTATGGGAACTTTTCGCAGTAAACGCGAAAATGCACCTATGGATCTTCCATAGGTGCATTTTCCCTGTAACGTTTCTTACCTCTTATTGGATTTGGTGAACATTTTTGTCATTTGAATTGCTGGAACTCACAGTCTTGCATTCAGAATTAGTTTCCTTGAAGGTGTGCTGAAATCTGTCAAAGAGCAGCTTAACACTACATCTAAACATGCTCAGACAGGCAGAAATATACTGCTCAAAAAAATAAAGGGAACACTTAAACAACACAATGTAACTTCAAGGTGTTGTAGGGAGGTCATGCAGGCACGTGGAGGCTACACACACTACTGAGCCTCATTTTGACTTGTTTTAAGGACATTACATCAAAGCTGGATCAGCCTGTAGTGTGTTTTTCCACTTTAATTTTGAGTGTGACTCCAATCCAGACCTCCATGGGTTGATAAATTTGATTTCCATTAATAATTTTTGTGTGGTTTTGTTGTCAACAACAAAGTATTTAATAAGAATATTGCATTCATTCAGATCTAAGATGTATTTTAGTGTTCCCATTATTTTTATGAGCAGTGTATTTTCCATAGTGTGGAATCCTACCTTTTACCTCACATGTCGAAGTAGACCAACGGAGACACCTAACCTAACCAGGGAGTCTTTTTAACCCAGTGACACCAAAGAAATTGACCCAAACGCTTAATTTTCAATGGTAAAATGAATCATCCCACAGCTTTGGTTGATCTACCTAGACTTCACTGCTAATGCATCCTGAGACGTCTCTGTGGTCGTGTGTGTAAAGCCTGGCTGCTGTCATGGACACAAAAGACATTCATTTGGCCTTATTTCAAGTGAGCTGATCCAAAAGAGGGCCCGTTTAAAAGCACCATTCTTGTGAAATACAGCTACGATGGGTTTCCCGAGACAGTGACCACTCCAGAAAAACAAGCAGGGCAGGCACAGTTAAGTGGAATATCCCAACGTTGCTTCTCAAAATGGGTTAAGACAAACACTTCCATTTTCCCATGCTAAAAGTGACTACAGATTAAACGTGGTCCCGTGGGAGAGAGGATAAACAAGTTTCACCAGTCCCAACGCAGAGCCCATCTTCACAGCTGTTGGCAAGAAGCCCCGCTGCAGTTATACAATTACTCCTGACCATTCATGGGAAGTTACCAGTTTAATGGCGTTTTAATTCATCCGAAATGCCCAACTGCATTAAACGCAGTACAGAGCCATCAACGGTGCAAAAACCTGAACACAACCTCAGCTTAAGGCTGAGAGTCTGTCAATGTGGCCATTTAAAATGGCCGGGAAAGGTAGACATCTTCGGCAAATATTCTGCACAGATCGAGTAAACATTTACAGGGAAATTAGGTTACATCACAGCTCCACCGTATGAAACACAGGCTAGTCAATTTTAGATTTTTATTTTGCATATTTTTACAAACTTGTATTCCAGATCAAGAAATGAAGTTTACAAGCAGCCAGAAGTCATGTATTGCTCAAAGTGCAAGTCCCTCAGATGTTCAAGGGCTTGCATGGTCTTCAACTGGAGGTGCAGACATTGACTGGGAACCATTTTGACCGAGAGTCACTTCCTTATTGTGCCGGGGGACATTTTCACAGGGATGAAGGATTCTGAACACATGATGAAAAGGCAAAGTGTATGGAGTCAGGAGCCAGCTGCATTACCCAGTCTTCTCCTGGTCGATTGCTGGGAAGGGGAGAGTTACATCTTTAGTAAGAGCATTTGAAGACACCAATTTCAAGCCTGTGGCAGTACATACTTTCTTTTGTTGGCAGCGGGTTTTTCTCCTGAGTCTCAGTCTTCTTCAGTTTGGACTTGTCAAAGGTTGTGACCTCTGTAACGTCTGGTTTGTCACTCATGTCTGCAGAAGGTCTAGCAAAGAAAGCCCACAGTTAGAGCTACAGGAAGTAATGAGCACATGAGAGGAAGTTACAGCGCGAGTGGGGGAGGTAAACTCAACTTTTGCAGGTTGTGTGCGCCTGATAAATTTTCTGCACCTTGAAGTTAAGCAGCAGGCGAGACCGCCACCCTTTTAAAAACTTTTGAAATGCGTTCAAATGTAGCAACATCCATCAGCGCAGTCATTTAGAAACAGGTGTTTTAAAAAAAAAAAAAAAAAAAAAAAATTCGGGGAGAAAGGAAGACGCCAAAATAAAATGAGAAAACGTTTTCCTCCCAACCCAGGTGACTTTGAATGCATCTTATTAGCGTTTGAAAAGAAAACGAGGACTTCCGAAGCATTAAAGTCATACGTTTAACGGCACAGTGCAGCTTAAACGCAGATATAATGCGCATACAATATTTGCAGAAGGCAGAAACGCACTCACCAATTGCTCAGGGGGATGCAGAACAGCTTTTCCAACGCAATGATAGCTCCGCCACCAAACACCCCATAAATACTGCGCAGTATGCAAATTACCCCCCTCCAGCGCCACGCCCACCGCCGTTGGATTCTTTTTTTTGTTCCCCATCAAGTGCGTTTACTGTTTATTCTTTTTAAGTTTGATTCACTAAAGAGCACAAATAGAGTGGGATATACAGTAAGCAAATGTTATTCAGCCTCGTATGTGTTTCTAATGCAGAAAATCTGACAAAGTGGGACCAGCTGTATCTGATTAAGTAATCGACTTTTGAAATATCTGATTATTTACCATTATCTGACAGTACAATGACTGCCAATACACCGTTTCCGGTGTTTGCTGACCCCTTAATTTGATAAAATAGTTAAGGAAGAAGGAGACATGCGACTTATGTTTCTTCTTCATAAACTTGATAAGTGTGTTGTATTGGCGCCACCTTTCGGTGACTTAAAGTAACTAACAGGAACAGGTGCAGAAAGGATTTATCCAGTGACCAGAAGTGCTTCATCATCTTTGCAGTGATGATTATCTGACTGTATGCTTCTATGAAATTAATGCTGTTTAGGATGTGTTTTAACTGGAGTAATAAGTGGAAAGTACAGATGATATAAAAGTTTTCACAAAGTCATTGTATTTTCTCAAAATTTGTAAAAAAAAAAAAAAAACTGTAAATGCAGAGTTTATTAAACAGATTCTCAAAGTTTTCATTCATTTATATACAGTAATATGCACAATGTATTTAATTTCTTTTAGGACCCAAACAGAATGATAAAAGCTGTGCTGCGCCACCGCCAGCACCGTCAGTGTTGATATATCACGTTGATTTTAATGTAGGTTTTCAGATAAATTCAGATACTTTCCCCCACACATCCTGCTTTATTTATTTGTGAAGTACTTTGAATAATTTTGGTTGTACATAACCTGATTGTCCACCCTGAGTAGGTTCCTCAGGTTTTGCCAAAACCAGGGTTCTGCGGCAGCTGTTCTCGGCCAGTCCACGACACTTTCGCCACACAGTCTCCTCCTCAGACGAAGGAAGTGAGAATGCTGCAGAACAGGCTCCAGCATCAGCAAAAGGATCACATCCACATTTTCATCAAGCAGTCTCTGGTGTGCTAGATACATGGCCATCTTGAAAATCCCGGTCTTCACGTAATCTTGTGTCAGGACAAATATGGTCTTCCGACTGTACTGGATGCTCTGAGTGAGGTTGTCTACCAACGGTACTCCTGGGGTCCAGTCCCTCTCCTCCAGACAAAGAGGATGGTTCTTCTCTCCTTCCTCCTCCAATTTCACCAGAAGATTCTTCATCACCCACTCAGAGACATGCGGATCTCTGGTGTCGTAGGTCACAAAAGCATCATACAAGATGTATGTTGAGTTCAAAGAGCTGTATCCCTTCATCTTAGCTTTCATATAGTGTATGACATAGGAAGCATCCCAGTAAAAAAGATGGGCAACTGTAGTCACAAGCATAAAACTTATAACAAAGGAAGTGGTGAGAATGTAGATCAAGAATGCCTCACTGTTGTTTACACACTGAGTAATGTCGAATTTAATTAGAATATGACCCTTTTGATTTGCAGGGGCCTCACATGTCACATCAGTGGCCAGTCTGGGGATCTTTATGTCACTGTTTTCAATCCACAGAATGAAGTCTAATAAATCGCACGTGCACTGAAACGGGTTTCGCTCCAGGTATAATGTCTGAAACTGTTTTTCAGGTCTAGGCTGGAAGGTGGATTCATTAATAGTGGTCAGTTGGTTGGCTTTGAGACTGAGAGCCTGAAGTCTTTTTGCGCCATTTAGAAATCCATCATCCAAGTAAAAAATGCAATTATGGGTGAGGTCGAGGAACGTCAGGGTGGGGGCAACATTTATACCTGTCACGTTAGTCAAATAGTTAAAGCTGAGGTCTAAAGTTTGAATCTGAGGTAAAAATATCAGCTCTTTCCATTTAAATTCAGTCAGGGAGTTGTGACTTATGCTCAGCGTGGTGAGGTTACGCGGCAAATATTTATAGATGTCATCAGGCAGCTTTGCAATTTTGTTGAAGGATATGTCTAAAATGGTCAAATTAGTAAGATTAGTAAAAAGTGCCTTATAGGAAACATCTTTTTCTTTCCAAAGATTCCCAAGATTATTGTGTGTGAAGCGAAGCTCTGCTAAAGACTTGCTTTCCATGTGTTTTGTAGTTAGTGTAGAAATGTCATTGTGACTCATATTCAGCACCCTGAGGACTGGCAGGTTCCTTAAAAAGGTGATTTTATGAGTTATCCCAAATACTTTAAAGTAGTGAGGATTGTAGCTGATGTCCAGCACTTGCAGCTTCTTTAGGTCATTGAAGGCAAAGTTGTAGGCCAGATCAATTTTGTTGAATGACAGGTCTAAATATGTCAGATTAGGCAGGAAGGAAAACTCCGACCCATTTAGCGCAGGTGAAAATCCATTTCCAGAGAGATTGAGACACGCAATGTCTCCTTCAAACTGCTTTGTGGAAATGAACAGGTAGTTATTTGAGTTAAGGCTAAGCACTTTTCCAGCGTCGAAGCATTCTTGTTTGATTAAAGTGTGCGATATCTTAAATGTAAAATCTCTTCCATGGGATTTTCTGTACTGTGAAACGGAAAAGTCCGACCTCTGGGTGTACCACACACTTGAACCCTGTGGAGTTTTCTCTGGAGTGGGGTACAGCCTGTTTTCTCCAAGGTATATCATTTTCAGATGGGATAGCTTTTTGAATATGCTGGAATCAGCGTGAATAATGAAGTTAGTTCCCAGGTTCAGCACAGACAGATTCTTGAGCTGATACAGAGGCTGAAGTGTGTCAGGCCCGATATTCTGGAAGACCAAGCCCTCCAGGTGCAATGTTTGAAGGGCCCTCAGATTGGAAAAATTTGAAGAAAGATTGATTGTTTCAGGATAGGACCTTAGGTTATAGTTAAAGGAGAGGTCCATTTTTTGCACCCTGGGAATGTGATTGAGGAATGCCCCTTCCTCAGTAATTGGTTTTAACAGAAAGTTGAATGCAAGGAACAGTTCTTTGAGGCTGTAAAGCCTCTCAAACCAGATAGGATTCAGGTCTTTTAGTGAGTTTCCCCCTAGGTCCAGTGTTTCCAGATTTGTCAAATTATAGAATGCTTTAGGATGGATCCTGAGAGACATATTCTGACAAGGATCACACGGAAAAGGAGCATTTTCACACCTTGGGCAGTTCCCTTCTAGTTTGAGGACTTTTAATTTCCATAAGCTTTGAAAATCATCTGAATGTATGTTCTGTATTTTATTGTTATCTAACTTTAGTACCTGCAGTGATTGGGGTAATTCTTTCGGGACCTGAGTTAAATTGTCATAGGACAATTCCAGAAACACCAATTTGGCCATGCCTGCAAAGCTGTCCTCCTCAATGCTAACAGATGTCCCACAAATATTCCACCTGTAACAGTTTTTTGACAAATACAAATGAGTAACATCTTTCAAGCCAACAAGGCTGCTCGCACCCAGAGAGAGGATCTTGTTGTTGCCCAGCTTAAGGATCCTCACACTAACAGGGAGGTTGCTGGGAATTCTACACAGGCCATTGCCATTCAGGCTCAGTTCACGCAGCTTCGTCAAATTTTTGAACAGATTCTCTTCGATGATCAGCCCCTTGTTCTTGTTTACCCAGCTTAGGTTGAGTCTGGTCAGATTCCGCAGTGTGGAAAATGTGAGAGGCAAAATTTCTTTGATTATATTTTCCGACAAGTTGAGATCTGTTGTGTTGCTCGTTATACCTTTGGGGACTTGACGCAGATGGCGCCCCGAGCAGTCGAATGAGACACTGGAGTAGTTGTATCCTGTGACACTGCAAGGGAACTGTGGCCGCAGCCATGTAGGAGTACATGCAGCATGATGGATCTCAGAAACCCAACACAGACAGGACAGCAGCATCCAGGTGACGGCCTGTAAATGACATAAAAAGACATGAAAGTAAGTGGTATCAGCTGTGACCAGCAGGTGGCGGTACTCTGCAAGATGACATGCGTGTTGAAATTTTATTTATAATACTATTATAACACCCTCCCTAAAACAAACACGCACACACATACACACACGCACGCGCACACACACAGTATAAATAAAGTACAACTCCATCCACATATTGTGACTTATATCACCATAAAGTTATTTAATAAAATAATATAAGCACTTGATTCTACAATAACACATGAATCAAACAGTTGAAAAATATGTCTGATTCCTCTGAAAATATTTGGAAACCACTGCTGGTGGTCGGTGGCTTGGACCCTAATAACCTATTGATTTGTTCTAATAATGACTTCACTTTCATGACCCTCCAGTGGTACGGAAATAAAGAGAACATAACCACAGAGTTAATAAACCTTAAAATTTCTACAGCAGAACAATGATTATTATCAAAGAAGAGTATGGAGCTGACTTTGCATTTCTGTAAAGTAAAATTATTTGTATTACAAAGTGATTGGTAAGATTGTTTTTTCTGCCAAAAACAGAGCAACCTTTAAATAAATACCAAACCTTATTTGATAAAACTCACCATTGTAAATAGTGTGCACTGATTCCTTGTCATCAATGATCCATGGCCTTCAAAACAAGCAAATTTAGGCATGTAAAAGAAGAACCGTACCTCCGTTGTGTGGCAAAAGAGTCCAAATCCTCAACATTAATACAAACACAGTTAAAGCATCTGCCATCTGGTGTTGCCCATAACAGGAATCAACCAAGTCCACTAGTTCCCACATTAGTTTCACTTCCATATTTCACACACATTGTATTTCATGTGCCTCTTTGACATGTGAAAGTAATAATCCTCTGTGCAAATGCCAGCCTTTTGAGTGGAACAAAAACAAGAACTTTATTTATCAAAAAATTTGCTTATTAAAATCACTGAGAACATTCAATAATCCACAGGATAAGATGGTAGAAAATCCCTCGTGCCATAGTCCAAGGTAAAGCACATCCAGAAGCCCCCACCCAAGTTAACCTAACAAGCAACCCAGCAGGCAGCACGCTAACTACAAGACAGGAGTCAAACGCAAGCCCAAACATATTCCTATGACCAAATGTCCCATTAAGACCATCTCACGTTTCATCCAATTTTTTCCCTAATGCTGGCAGAGAGTAATATGCAAGCGCACCGTATACTGGGCCTATACAGGCCTTCGGCCGATACACCCACACAGCACTCTCCCCACTCATTTTAACCCTATTTCCAAAATTTTCCTTTGCCAAACATTGAGACCACGAGCATACTACTCTTATTTAAAATTATAAAGTGCAACAAGCAAAACTGCCAGTTCATGGTCAAACACAGGATCAGTGGCCCATCCACCAGTAGTGTGCAACACCTCATTGGGATTATCAAGTGCGCACCTGCCTTCATCAATGTTTCGTTAATTTAGGCCCACGACACCTCAGGAAGGCTTAACAGTGATACCCAGTGTCCTGGAATCACCACCCTCCATGTTGCCATCACATTACCACAATCTCCAAGCTATTTCCTTAGCTAGCAGCTAACATGACCTAGCTATGAGAGCATTAGCCAAACAACCAAATGTCGCTAACAGCACTCCATGTAGCATTGTTTCTCTTTATCCACAGCCACTCGCTTGCTTGTTCTGCTGCCAGGTTAGTTTCACTTTCATATTTCACACACATTGTATTTTATGTGTATCTTTGATATGTAAAAGTAATAATCCTCTGTGCAAATGCTAGCTTTTTGAGTGGAACAAAAACAAGAACTTTATTTATCAAAAAACTCGCTTAGAAACTGAGAAATTAAAATACAGGAATTCAATTACACATTTCAAGCAATGGAATAAGGAACTGAAATATAGTCTTTCTACAGTGTCTCTTTGAAGAGGTTGTTGTATTGTTTGTAGCTTTCGGTTGCTAACACACTTCTCACGCTGAACCAGAAGTATGGACGGGCCTGAGGGTTGGTCGGCCACTCCAGCACAGACCGTCTATAAAGCCTCCTCCTTAGTCTCAAGTACTTTGAATTAGAAGGGATTTTCTCCAGGAAGATCAGAACGATAACGTCATTCTTTTCATCCATCAACCTTTGGTGGGCCATGTAGAAGGCAGTTTTGAAGCTGCCGCTTTTGATGTACGTGCTCGTGAGAATGAACACAGTCCTCTTGCTTTTGTGGATGCTCTGGGAGAGGTTGTCAAGGAGGGGAGTGCCGGGTATCCAGTCCCGTTCCTCCAGACACAGCGTCAGACGGCGGTCTTCGCGACCCTCCAGCTGGACACACATTTCCTTCATCACCCACTCTGATACCGCAGAGTCCTCCTTGTCATATATCACAAACGCATCATAGACAGAGCTTTGGGAGTAGAGGCGATTGTAGCCCTTGAGCTTGGCCCTGCAGAAGTGATAGATGTACCAGATGTCCCACAGGAAGAGGTGACTGGAGATGGACAGAGTGAAGAAAGATAGGATGAAGGAAGTCATGAGAATGTAGAGGATGATTGACAGGGAGTTGTGCTGACAGGCTGACAGATCCACTGAAACCACGGGATGACCCCTCTGTGCCCCCGGAGAAGCGCAGGTCACATCTGTAGCCAGTCTGGGAATTGTCACTTTAGTCTGATTGAGCCACATGACAAACCAAATGGCACTACAGCTGCACTGGAATCTGTTTTTATGGAGAAGCAGCACGTCCATCCCGTTTACGACGTCATCTGGGAAATTTGATTTCTCAATTTGCTGTATGTGATTAAAACTCAGATCCAGATATTTCAAGTTGTAGGCGTATTTGAGGAAATCTGGAGTCAGCCTTAGGATTTGGTTCTTATGTAAAAGGAGCTTGTTGAGAGATTTGGAGCAGTTTGACAGAGTGCGTGGGACTGTAGTTAAGTAGTTCTCACTGAGATCTAAGACTAGCAGAGAACGCAGGAGCGAAAGTTCTTCCCAAGCAAAGGATTTAAGTTTGTTATTTGTCATGTAGAGCTCTGAGAGTGTGTCTGGCAGGCCGCTAAACACTTGCCTTTGAATGGAATTCAGGTTGTTATGAGAGATATCCAGGATGGCCAGATTGGATAATTTTTTAAAATAATTGAGATATCTAGTGTCCCCATCTCTCCACAACATATCTAAGCGATTACCTCTGAACTCTAGCCTCTCTAGGGACTGACTCTCCAGCTCTGTGTTAGTAGAAGTGGAGATTTTGTTGTGGTTCATCATCAGTATTTTGAGATTTTTCAGGTTTCCAGTGAAATTAAGCATGTGAGTCAAGCCCTCGGATTCAAAATAATGATTGTTGTTGCTTATATCTAAGATAACCAGACTCTTCAGCTCTTGGAAGGCGGTGGAGTAGAGCAGGTCCAAGCGATTTGAAGAGAAATCCAGATATTGCAAACCAGTCAGATAGGTGAATTCAGAGCCATTCAGACTTTGGCTCATTGCGTTCCCTGACAGATTCAGACATTTCAGCTCTCTGAGATTTAAAAACCTGGAATGTAAGAAGAATATGTTATTTCTACTCACATCTAGGGTTTTGCCAAACTGACTGCATTCCCTCTTCACAAAGGATGCAATAACTCCCAGTTCCTTGTCTTTGTATTTGCAGCTGCGTGCGTATTCATCATATCTGAAGTAATGGATCTCTCTCACTTGCTCGTTTTGGTACTGATCGACGGCCAATATGGGAGACCATTCCCAGGCCTTTCCCCCTGAGAGACCAACAGGCTCTTGTCCATCAGAAGGGGAAGATATTTTGTTGTTAGAGAGATTGATTATTTTGAAGCTCTTTAACTCCATCAGGGTACTGAGGTTCGTCATTTTGATGAAATTCGTGCCAAGATCCAGTACCTCCAGGTTTGTGAGGTGTTTTAAGGGAGCGATGCTCTCTGGCTTTAACTGCTGAAAGACAAAACCTTGAAGCCTGAGGATTTTAAGGGAACTCAGGGATTCGAAACTGTGGCTCAGTCTCAGCGTCTGGGGATACCTCTGCAGCTCATAGTTAAAGGAAAGATCCAGTTCTTGCAGTTTGCACAGAAAATGTGGGAACAAAGTGACTCCTATGTCTCTGGCTAAATGATTCGATGACAGATCGAGCACTCTGAGCTCCTTTGTGCTGGCAAACCACTCGGGTACGACGTAAGTCAGTGAGTTACTATGCATGCGCAGTGTCTTCAGTTTGGTCAGCGTTTTAAAGGCCTCCTTGCTGATTTGAAGCGGTGCATTATTAGGGCATGGGTTGCATGGGAACGGAACATTGTAACAGCGAGGGCAATTCCCGCTAATGTCCAGAATCTCAAGGTTTGTTAGATTTTTAAAATCCTCAGCGGTGACATTTTGAAAGTTGTTGTTGTAGAGATACAACTCCTTCACACTGGAGGGCAGGTGATGTGGAATAAAGGACAAGTTGTTTGATTTAAGACTGAGCAGTTTTAAATTGTGGAGCTCCAGAAATGCACCGTCGTCTATGCCATAGGAAAAATTACAGGGGTTCCGATAGTAACAGTTTTGACCGAGGTAAAGAATCTCAACGTTTCTGATTTCAGAGAGGTTTGCTTTTGAAATATAATAAATGTGATTCACTTCTAAACTCAGAAGGATGAGACTGGAGGGCAGGCCTTTAGGTATACTGTAGAGCTGGTTGCCGTCTAAATAGAGTGACTGCAGATTCCTCAGGCTGGTGAAGGTGTTCTCCTCTATCGTCACGCTCTTGGTGCAGATGCGGTCCTTTGGTCCAATTTTAACTGGCACGCAGTTACACCTCATATCAACCTCCCTCAGGTTGTCCAGACCTTGGAAGGAGGTGGAGTTGAAATTAGGAATATGGTTGATGGTAAGCGTCAGATTGCTGACATCTCTGGGGATGCCATGGGGGACATCTTTGAGACTTCGCTCAGTGCAGTCCACATTCACCACGCTACCGTTGTTGGTCACATCACACGGCAGTGTTTTTGGGTATGAAACATTAGCTGTCAGTATGCAAAGAGGACAGCAAATACCCAAAATCTGCGGAGAATCACAAAAACTTATTTGTCTTTTATAGAAAACAGAATCACGTGCCTGGAATCACTGATAAAGTTCTGTATTTACCGGTTATGATACTTTAAATTAGGGAACAGGAACAAACAAACACTCAACCTTTCAGTTAAAATGAAATTAGAATACGATATAAAGGTAATGCATACTCACCAAGAGGAAGAACATTGTTCGCGTGAGAGAAAAGTCTTGGTCTGAGTCCCGCCTGTAAACTAGACTGAGAAAATTCAAACTCACGCACATCTATGTGAGGTGATGAGCTGAAAGTACCAGGTGGCAACGTGGGTTTATCTATTATATAACTACCCAGAATCACTTCCTCTTTATCTCAAGACTCACGCTGAAATCTTTAAGAGCAGTTGTGTGACGGGGCTCGTGCTGGGACGCTGCCGCTTACGTCGAGTGAGTTTTCCCCTGTGCTTAAGAACAATGTGAGCAAAGATGCTACTGCTGACAGTTTAATGACACGGCTGAGGGAAATGGTTAGTCACTGGCCAAGAAAGCGGGAAAGAGATATTTAATTTCAGGTTAGCCTACAAGAAAAAGTGAAACATGCTTTCCCTGACACAAAGTTGCTCACATGGTGCTGTACACAAGGAAGCACTGACTAAAATGTAGAATCAACTTAAATACAGCCATGTCTTTAAGCAACATGGCAACAACTGTTACTAGATGTTGAATAAAGTGTACTTTGAGCCTGGAAATTCGTGTTAAAACACAACCTGATAGCTGCAAGCAAAGCTGTAAATGGCCATTACATCAACATCATGCAGTGTGTGGCCACCCAAGGAAAATAGGCCTTAATCATCATTAATGCAGAACTATTACCGACACAGGTTTGAGTAAAGAGTGAAATCATGAAAAATTAAATACGGTGTAAAAACAAAACATAGACAACACAACATTTTCCTTCTGAGAATTTTCACTGCTGTGTTCTTAAAATGTCATGCAATCACCCCGTTATTCCTGATTTGTTTTAAAAAAAAGAATCCTGAAAATACAATGACTAGTGTTAAAAAGTTGTCATAAAAGATGTTCCTGTTCACTGAAAACACAAATAGACCAAAGCAATTTGAGATTAGTTTCTTTTAAAGTCTTGATCTTTTTAATGGAGCTGGAAAACGTAACAACAAAATTGTGAGTGTTAATGTGTAATCCAACACATAAAATCATAATACTTTTGTTTAATAACCTCCTGTTCTATGCAACGAATTTTATGTATAGTGTGCATTGCTCCAACAAAATTATTTTCAGTTTTTAACCAACATGTTCAAGGTTGTGATAATCTACTACTTGTATCCCTAACATAACAAAAAGAAAAACATTAAAATAAATCATGTTATGGAATATTAGATCACATATTTAGGGTCATATGCTTTGTAGAGGTTGTCATATATTTAAAACATTAATTACTCGTTAACTATATTTACATATTAAAATATTGTATACACAAGGCAAATATATATATATATATATATATATATATATTTATTTATTTATTTATTTTTTCACAGCAGTGTCACGTCGGTTTTCAAACCCATGTCTCTTATGTATGGCTTTAAAATCACTAATCAGGAAAATAAGATTATTTGTCGAGCAATGTTTCCTGTGAATGAATTAGTGCATTTATAATAGCAGACATGGTGTCAGAGTGATGCAGCAATGCATTCACACTTTGGTCAGTGGGGACGCTGCCTGAAGCCGCCTCAGCAGCTTTCAGCAAACACACGTAGTTCATGATGACCTCGTCCACTTTAGCTACCACAGCACGCCGCTGGTGCTCGATGCTCAGCCCTTCCACCAGTGACATGCAGGCTTGTGTGAGGCAGCACAGTGTGTGGAAACTGTGCGTCAGCGTGAGCAGTAGCTCTTCTGGGGTGCCGTACTCCACTGTCATTCGACTGCAGGTGCTGTTTAGCACTTTAGCCTGCATAGAGAGCAGCTCTGAAAATGAATCAGCCTCTCTGACCTCCTGCTTCTCACCGCGGCACAACTGGCCCACGCTCGAGCGCAGCACGCCTGCTATCTCTAAGGCATCCTTCCTCGCAAGTGCAAACCCTGTGTGAAGGCTGTAGGTTTTTCCCTTCATTGAATTTACACATGCTAGCCTCGATTTAAGGCTCATGTCATTTGTAGTTGTGGTCTTGTTCTCCCGGTGAGATTTAGAGTCAGCTGCCAAAGCAGCTGAGCAAACTGAGGATAAAAAATGTGAGGATGTCTCCTCGTCTTCATCATCACCATCAGGATTCGTCTTCCTTCGTGGGAAACAGTGACTGAATGGCCCGTGACACCTCAATGCCTGTAGCCTTGGTGTTGATGACCCTGACAGAAAAAGAGAAGTCCCTCTTAATAGATTCTTCTCAGACATGCTTGATGCAACAGAACCCAGGGATGAACTTTTGGGCAAGATTTTGGCAGAGGACATCCTCTGTTGTCTCTCTAAGTTCTCAGAGTGGAAATGTTGGCTGATACTCTTTCCTGTAAACGTGGCTTTGGTCTTATCTAACAGCACTTCAAAGCTCCTGGAACTTGGCATCATGGCACTCCAGCTCCTCTTGGGCATCCAGACCCTATGCGGCTTCCTGAAGCTGCCTGATGTTGATTCTAATGAAGATCCATCTAAATGGAGAGCCAGGTTCTGTGAATCAGTCTCAGGTCGGGTCTGTGTTAGCCGGCTGGGCTCTGTGCTACTTCTTAATGTAGATGGTGACATGGTGATGGTGGTTGTGGTGATACTGGTCCCGTTACATACAGCCAAAGATGCCTCTTCTACCTCTTTCTTCAGCTGTGTGCAGGCTACACTAGGGGTACAGGAAAACAGAGGACTGTTAAGCATCTCCACGTGCACTTAAGCATGCCGCTAACTAAATACTTCTCTGATAAATGCAGAAAATTCTGACAATTGGCCATTTAATTCCCTTTCATCTTTCTATCTGGACTTTCATATTTTTCCTTTGAAAATAAGAATTTGTACATTTTTAAGTCATTTTTTTTCACTGCCTGAACAGTTTAAGAATTATATCTCCCTTTCCTCTATATTATAGCAAGACAATCTTTACATTTTTTACATCAAAGTCTGTCTTCTCTGTCTGCACTGATGGACGACAGTAAAATACCACTTATGTTCCTTCCCTTCTTCCTTTAGTTTTACCTGTGGTTTCCTTTATCTTGGCAATTCGGTGTCCACTGTCCCGTGTAATCCCGAGGCCTGACTCTGCACTGGTGGCTGCATGGATCTTCCTTAGCAGAGTGGGGTCTATGGGATGGCCAACTTTCCCCTGACCTGGGGGCCCATAAGCTCTCTCCTCAGTAGTTACATAACTTAGGCCTTTGAGTGAGGACTCAGAGAGAACATGCATGTTGTCTGTGACACAAAGAGGAGAGTCCATAGGAGTTACACAGCTGCTGCTGCCTGTGCTACAACCAGCATCTATGGAGGAACATTGTGAGCTTTGCAGGGAATGAACCCCCTCACTCTGTAACGATGACATACGCTTGTTTAGTTGGCATTCATATAACTGAGAGACATCTTGCTCTGATGATGCCATCTTAATTTGTTGTTGCTGAATGTTATCTCGCAAGGCAGCATCTCCTTCTGCTGGGACCGGTCCTTTGGAAGGAGACCGCAGATGAGGATGTAATTGTTGGCTTCTATCAATGGAGTCCTGCTTCTCTCCTTTAACTGTCAACCTGTCTGCGTGGGCAGCCTGTGAGTCACTTGTGCATTTTAGGGAGAGATTTTCTGCCATTTTGTTTGCAGGAAATCTCTGCTGCCAGTTTTGCTGCCTGTCTTTCAAGTGGGTTCGCCCCAGATCAAGTTGATTCATGTAGTAAGAATCTCGCACAGTGAAAGCGTTATATTTCCCAACAAGATGAAGGGGCTCTTCTTTAGCCGAGTCTTGAGCTGTCACATGAGATTTTTCAGAGGAATCGCCAGTGTCTCCTTGGACTCTGCCCTCTGTCTCCCTTGGCTTCCCTCTCTGCCTGCTCATGACTGAGCCCATGTGCATCTTAGTGAAGTATTCGCTCACTGATTTGATCTCCATTGTCTCCGGCTCCATCTCACCACCGCCTGAGTGAAAAATCTGAGAGGAGGTGACAGCAGTTGATTTCACCTCCTCCTCCTGTTGCTCCTGGGGGTTGTACTGCATAGCTGTTATGTGACTATCACCAGGTGCAATGACCTCTGTCTTTTCCTCATTCGTTCCATGGTACCCTTCTGTCAACGCCATGTGCATCCTCAGGTGATTTTCCGAGAGTCTCTGAGCAGCCGTCAACTCTGAGCTCTCCGTCATCTCAGAGGAATTTGTCTCGTTGCCAGAATCGGAGGACTCAGGGCTAAATGCTCGTGATATTTCAACACCTGCGTACAACACAGAGACAAATACTTCATTAACGACATCACAGATTAAAATATCAAATATGTTTCATGGTAATGATAGATTTGACATGATATGATCTATAAAAATTACTATTATATCCTATCAATTCTAAATGATGATGATAACAACATACCTGTCAAAGTGCAGCAGTATGCAATAAAATAACTAAAAAAAACCCCACAAAACAATGACAAATCATGACTAAAACAAATGATACTGTAATGAATGAATACGCGTGATCAAATGAATGAAGAGATGCTCAGACAAATGGAAACATAGAACAAAATGAACTTTATTGGAAAAACAGCAACAAATCAAAAGTGAATGGCTGGAACATGCACAGTGTTAATGAATGAAGGTTACAATAGTGAACGTTGAACCTGTACTACTCTCGGACTGTGCGGGACTGTGTTCCTCAGATGCAGCAAGGGCTTCCAGTGCCTGCAAGGTAGACACCACTGCATCGTTCAGAGGCTCCGTGTGGCCCTCTGCTCGGTGGGAGGGCACCGAATCTATGAGAGACACTGGGATATCGTTGCAGGCTCCCTTGGGCTGTGTACTGGCCCCTTGCTGCTCCTCTTCATCAGAGCTGTCCCTGAAGCCTGGAGGGGGTGCAGCGATGGCCAGGTTTAGTGAGTGAAGCAGTACGTCATTGTCCTCCTCATCATTTCCTTCCGGCGGGGGAGGGAGAGAGGTCAAGTCAATGATGTCATCACTAGACTCAGACAGTGAGAGTAACATAGGCTTATCAATGTCACTCATCACCGTGTCCTCTTCACAGCTGATGTCATCCTCATCCTCTGCATCATCTGTTGTCTCTGCATAGCAGATATCATGCAACAGGGGCTCCTCAATGCATTCTGAAGGACCAAAGATTTTGGTGGCATAGTGATAACCATCTGCATCTTCTATAGCATCGATCATCCTATAGTCTTCGCCAAGACGCCTATACATTGGGCTGTGATTGTCCTGACTGTCTGGGCCCTCATCCATCAGTCTCTGGTAACCCAGATTTTGGGGATTTACGCTGTCTAAAGGAGGATCACCAAATATGAAGGAGACCTTTGCATTCCTGAAGTCCTGTGGTTTGGACCTGGGTACATTTACATAGGTCTGGGAACAAGGGATTCGACAGCACTCCACTCTCTCTGCCATCTGCACCGAGTGCTGGGGCTGGTGGATCTCACTTATGTAGAGGGGCTGGCTTTCGCATCTTGCGGGGTCAAGGTATTCACCCTCCAGGTCAGAATAATCCTGGCTGCACCTCTGGTTATTTCTGTCTTCACATACTTTATTGGGTGTGCTGTACGTGCACTCGATGGCCTGATAGTTCTGCTTTGCTCTCACTGCATGGCCTGCAAAGAGGAACCACAACTGTTAGTTTTCTAAAACTGTTTTTGGGTCACCTTGAGACAACTTCAGACGTACTTGTTTCCATATTGTCTGTGTTTTTGGCCACGTTAAAGATCGAGCGGCGTGAATCCACCAGTAACCTGTAGTATCCAGCAGTCAAACAGGCCAGATTCATTGCATCAACAGACTCCATTAAGAGAGTGATTGGCTGTGAAAGAGGCAGATAAGCAGATGGCCATGAGTGCAAAATGAATGGGAGAGAGGAGCTGTACAATGTAATTCTAATGTCTGCTGAGAAGACCACCTCATTGAAGCCAGAGAAAGCGTTCATACACTAATATGTGTATTATTATGTTAAAAAGCAGAGGGCGTATTATTAACCTTTACATCCAAAACATGTAGTTCCACTCGAACCCTGTTCTCATCTTCTGTGTACATCTCAATGCGATTGACGTGACTGAAATCAGCCAGAAGGGCCACTAGGTTTGTCTTGGTGTTGATCACATGACTTATTCCATATTTGGGCCCAACTAAAAGTGTCACCTCTGTGTGCTTCTCGCCTTGCTATAAAAGAGCAGACAGAGTCCCACGTGAAGCACATATGTATCATGTTCTGCATAAAGTGACAGAAAAGGTTTCACTCACAACTAGTGTGGATTTAAACACACGTCCTCCATACAGCCTCAAATCACTGAGGTACTTCAGATAATGAACCTTTGCCTGCAAAGCAGTCAGCTGGAATAGAGACAAAATAAGCGAGGGATGAGTGGAGAGTTGAATTCATTTAAAAGGGGCAATTACAGCACAATGTGATGCTCCGGTTTTCAAAAATATAGCCTTATCTGAGCAGCCAGCCCCATTGTTTTGAATATACCCATCCACTAGGTGGAAGTCATGAGTCCATTAAGATGTAATGAAAATATCATAGTAAAAAAGTGACACACTGCACCTTTTTGCCAGGTGGCACCAGGTTTTGGTTGGTTTTCAGAATGTGAGTGAGGGCTTTTTTGATGTTCTTCTCTTTCATGCTAGACAGCACAGCAGGAGGCAGAAACAGCGCCAGACCCCACTCTTTCCTGCAGACAGATAATTCATCATGTTTACAGACGGTCAGTCAGAGGCATCATCATTCTCGATTTGCTTCGGTCAAAGTTGGGTTCACTAGTCAGCCACGATGTATCTTCTAGCACAGAAGAGGACAGGAAACAACTGGGTCCTTGTATAACAGTAATATCTTTAAATTGTTGATGAGAAACATCAAAATGACTTCCAGCCCTCGTATATAAAGCTACTTACTCAATATACTTCAGGGAAACCTTCTGGGACTGTTTGGTGTTCATGGTTAAAATATACATCTGGAGTGCAGCCAGATGAAGGGCCGTGTCGTATTTCAGCTCTGACCCAAATCTCTCCAACACCACATCATTACAGCTCTGAAGAAGTCAGACCGAACAGGAGGAGCTTGTGATCATGACATCCAAGACACCGGCACAGTGACAGCAGCTGTGTGTTTGTAAGGGTCATTAAGATTTTCACCTGAACGTAGAGGTATTCAAATGCGACTGCGTCTCTCCTCAGCAGCTCCACTGGATCCTTTGGGACAAAAGTGATGCGAAAAAAGCACTTCATCTTGTGTGACCCTGGCCTCTGTGTCACCTAAAACATGAAGAAGAAGGAATTAATCAGATATGTCCTTCTGTTAATATGTAGTCATAATTGGTGTTTGACACATCCATCTTTTGCTATTACTGAATAATAGCCGCAATTATTCTGTCTATAGTTCCAGAATTAGAGAAGAAGCTTCTCTATGAGAATCAGATGATGAGATAAAAACTAGATTGCAGTTAATTTAGTGTAATTTTAAGACCTGAAACCAGTCGCAGAAAATGGGCTGCAGTTCAGCTGTCAATGCAATGATTTTTTTATACACTGAGGACAACCGTGATATTCATGATTTAACTGTGTTATTCCTAGTTCAAAGGACAGGAGAGGGCTATCTCACCTGAGTTAGCATCTCCTGTTCATGCAGTAGCATGAGTTTACTGGCAGATCCTTCAGCTCTTTGCTCCAGTATCAGAGAGAAATGCTCAATGCTCTTAATGGATAGCTTTTCTTGCAGGGTCAAGATAACATCCTTCATCATAAACAAAGTTGTGGTTATTGTTACGTTTGTGCAAAGTCATATCCATGAATGATCACAGTGGAACATGCACAAAAGCGTTTGAAATCAAACAAATTCGGTAGAATACCTCCTGTAATTTGCTGCTTGAGCTTAATAAAGTTGACAATCTTTTCAATCTTTTAAAGAACCTAATTGCAATTCAGCCATATTTCTTTAGGCCATGGTGAAAAGAGATGCTTTAAAACACGTTGCACATCTATGAACAGCATTCATCATTTACGCCAAACATCACTTAAGATTATGCAAGAGCACTTAGGAATGAAACAGGCTTCTTCCCAGCACCTACCTTAATAGATGTGTTGCTGTCAAATTTAAATGATTTAGTCTGTCCGTTCTCCAGGTACACTTTCAGAACATTTGGCATAAAAAGTAATGAGTTGTCCTTTACTGTTTCCTGGGGATGAAATAAAAGCACTTGATCAATAAATCCGTTTTATATGCGTATGTTGCTAAGGCTCTAAAGTTAAAGTGCCGAACTGTCAAGTAATTTTTGATTGTCTAGGGATTTTCCCTCTTCCCCATTAAACTAAGACAGTAGGGAGTAAGTAACATAAATTAAAACAAATCAAAACATAAGAGTGCATCGTACATTATAACCACTGTTGGGTTTGGTCTAATACTGCTCTTTCCAATCAATCATTAGACAGTCTCACACTCTTTTATCACAATGATGCTAGTGTGATGAAAGAAAGACAGACAGGAGGAGAATGTCTTGCTAAAGTGTGTCTTCATTTCACAGTTGTTGATTTCTAATATTTTTACTCTTATGCCTGCAGACAGAATTTTGAATCTACGGCTCCACTCTTCAGAATGTTCACAGAGTCGGGGACTTACAGGGACCTGGCCATTGATGATGACCTCTTCAGCAAAGCGGACTTTGACAGGATTAGTCTTTAACTTTGCCTTTTTGGCTGCACTGATGAACGCTGATTTGGGTGACTTTTGACAGAAAAAAATAGAGAAAAGTCAAGATTAAAGAACCAACACTCTGGAGAAGTGTTTTATTTGGCTAAACAGAGTTATTCCTTATGAAACCATGATGAAACACAGAGGGCTTTTGTTCAGCAGGTTTTTACGTAATATCCCATCTCTGCATTTTAGGAAATAATGTGAGATATACCATAATCCTTTTTCATGTT
Source organism: Pao palembangensis (assembly GCA_015343265.1). NCBI lineage: Eukaryota > Metazoa > Chordata > Actinopteri > Tetraodontiformes > Tetraodontidae > Pao > Pao palembangensis. The sequence goes on from CM027084.1 coordinate 17,347,061, forward strand.
GTTTGAGAACTTGTAATCTCTATTTTGAAGTCACATAATTTAATTTTCGCAGACTTGTGACCTGCCATCAAAGGTGACAGGGCACATGATTATATGCTCATGATACAGTGTGCTCCTCACCATCTGGTGCTCAATGTTTGGTGGGTCATGTCAACAGAGCAGGGTCATGTGAGGTCTTTTGGAGAATTTTACAGCATGGGAAGTCATAGAACTATGGACTCCCTTTGAGCAAGTGGGCTATAATAAGGCAAACGGCTACAGTAATACTGATAGGGTGCCAACATGAACATATGGCAGGATTAATCACTTGTTTTCCTAGAGTTGACCAAGAAACCAGCAGCACGAAAAACACATTTAAACCATTAAAATGTGTGTGAGTTTAGGTAGAAGATGGAGAAACTCACTGGGTACGGCTGAACAACCGTCAACAAAATGGACTCCTTGCAGCTTCTGAAGGACAAAGAAATTATTTACATTTACCTTTTTTTTCAAAATAAGTAAAACATATATTTATCTTTCCCAGTTTATTATTAGTAGCATTATGTCCCAGTGCTCCGCCACTATGGCCAAGCTCACAGCCCACACACACCATGAAGTGGGTCGTCACACGGATATGTTTGCCTGTACTAACGTACTGTTTGCAGACTGCTGCACAGGTCATTCGAGGACTAAACGCTCACCGGCAGCCATTCAGGCGCATCACAGATACTAATTTAATGAGACACATGAAGGAACATTAACACCAGCTGCCAGTGAACTCGCAATGAATGAAGCAGGTGGATGCAAAAAAAAAAAAAAGAAAAACAAAAGAAACATCTCCTTCCAATTATACAGCTTTAAGTTAAATCACCATCAATTTGATGACCTTTCAGATACAAATGTATTTACACACAGCTCATTGTCACACTTGATGTGTTGTCATTGATCTCCAACTAAATTTATGACCTCAGAATTTACCTGTAGCCAACTGTGATGATTAGTAGTGATGATCAACAGCATGATTAACAGTAGCAGCAGCAGCTTTAACAGAGGCAAATGAAATTGAACTATATTGCATTGTCCTACCTGACGAGGTCGATAACTTTCTCTCTGGGTGCAGAGCTAACTGGTTCATCATTAATCATGATGATCTCGTCCCCTGGGATTAGCTTGCCCTCTGATGGACCTCCTGCCAATGCACAAAAATACAATAACTACAAACTGTTTTGTGTCCTACGGCACTAATAAATGATTTCCATTTTGTTAATAACTAACTTAACCTGACCATATTTCCCTCTTTCCTCTTTGGTGTTTGCTTGTTTTAGCTGATAATCATCCCAGTGCAAGCTCAACATCCAGCTGGGACTCTTTACCTGGTGTGACTGAACGGACCACCACCGGTTTCTCGCTGCCTGCAACAAATCCAAAGCCAAGCACTGGGTCCCGTCTCATCTCCACCTTTCGGGGAGCTGGTGGCACAAACTTATCCCCGTCCAGACGAACCTCCTCCAGAGAGCTGCTCTGGGAGACGTGACTGTAGGTGAAGAGAAGAAGTCTGATCACTGTACGTGTTTTGATCGCTCCGTTGCTTGTGATGTGACAGTAAACCAAACATGTCAGCAGTAATAACTGTTGTGAAACACCGTCTGAGCTCATCTTAAAATCCTAAACTGTTTTTTTTTTTTGTGTGTTAAAAAAACAGACCTCTAAATGCATTTTTCAAATAAGGACTGCAAAAATAGAACATGTGGGCGATGGGATCCAGTCTCCAATCTTTGTTCTCTCACACTGCAGATATCTGCTGCTGCAGTCTGCTTCTGCTTTCTAACAAACGGGTTTTTTACCTGGACACATTAATAACGATGCAGAACTGACATGATGTGTGCGATGCTGAAAGATGCTGAAACCTTCAGAGGAAGAGCTTTACCTTACAGCCTGAACCGTCTGGATCCTAATCCTGTAGATCCTTTCCATTTTTACCCCTATCGCGTCGTGAGCTCAACAAATGCACACAAACCGTGTGTAACTTTCACATATTCTCTCATTAGTGTCTTTTCAGTGTCTCTCTGGCAGCAGAAGCAGCAGCACCAGCTCTGCATGGTGCCAACTGTCTCAGTTAATTAAAGCTGTGGGTGCACAGTGTGTAATTCACAGTTATTCTTGACACATGTGCTGTTCACCACTAAATACTTACAATTAATCTTTCACAGTACAAAGACAGAGTCAGATCTGTCAATTGTTTTCCAAGACTGAAAAAAAAGAGCGACAACAAGACGTTCAAAGAAAAAGTGACAATCGACATATTTTTGGAGGAGAGCAGTTGTGTTCATTATCATTTTTTAGCTGGACTGTATGAGATAAAACTCAACTTTTTATCTTTGCTGCTCTGATGCAGTGATTGAGTTACTTCAACTGAGGCTGTAAAACATCCCTGTAACCATTTTTGGACATCTACTACCAGGGTCACCGGTTTAATAAAAGCCTTTTCTGGGACACTGTTAACAAATGACTCTCCGTGGCTTCAGGTCATAGTTCGAAGTTTCACTCACCACCATGTGAATGTAGCTTTTAGCTTATTTATTTGAAACATAAATGCTGGTTTGGACAAAATTGTCATTGATATGTAGATTTATTTGGAAGGGTTTAAACCTTATAGGGATTATCACTTGAACATCAAAAGGGAATGAATGTCTGTGTGTGCGTGTGTGTGTATGTGTGTGTGTGTGTGTGTGTGTCTGAGGCTTCACAAAAATGCAAAATAAAGAGAATATCACAAAAATACAGGCATGGCCCGCAAAAGAACTGGAGGATGTGTGAGGCATAAAGAACTCTCTAAGAAGGAGCAAAAATCTCTCATTACTATTTTGACTTTACAGCAAAAATAAGTAAATAATTTGTGTTAAATCTGGCACGTTACTTTAAAAAATAATCTTTTATATTTCAAACTGAGTGAATAAATTGAATAAAACAATCCAAAATATGCTCTGTTTTGCAGGTGTCAGATGTTTGCGTGTTTTGATTGAAAATTACACAACCCAAGTCACGTTTCAGTGTAAGTAAAAGATAATGCATCCAGGTTCCTCCATACAAATTTAGAAGAGAATTGTAATGACAGTGCTTCTTCATACTATATTTGCATATTGTTTTTGAGTAAATCTCTTTTTTTTCGGTAAATCATTATGAGACGGACGTTCAGCTGCATTAAATATGGATTTCAAAAGTGTTATGAACATTTAGAAACTCAATTATAACATAAGAATAAATGAATTCCATTGAAAACACACCCACGAGGATTTGCACACTCAGTCCAGCCATGTGGAACAGCATAATAAGGACCACACAAACAAAATGTGTCATTCCTGATTGGGGGTAGATGCCAAAATATCAAATGAATTATTCATTGGTGCATTTAGTAATTGTTTATAGAGTTGTTTAATTGTTGGAGTGCAATAAGCAAAAGTAGAGTATTTTCTACATTTAAATGATGTTGACAATGAAACTAATCCATGATTACCCCTTCCTCTAATGTTCAGAAGCATAAACTATTTATCGTCATAAATCTTATTATTTCATGATCCTTTTTAATTGTAAGATTTGATGTGGGGTGAAATTCAAATTTCAGGCTCCCAATTTTGGTTTTATATGTCCACCCTAACATAAGAATTTCTGCAGATTCTGCACAAATCCAAACCACATGGGTGTTTGCATTTGGGAAGAATACTGTCTTCACCCAGCAAGGCCACCTGCTACACATGGCTGGATTCCCATTGTGCAGACAGCCATGCATCTAATCACACACACTGGCTGCTACACAACAGCCTATACAGCACTCAAAGGATGTGCTCTGAACTATGCAGTTTTCAAGGTGAACCAAGAACTGTTGGCTTGACTTTCGCTCAGAGCAGATTTGTGATGATGTTTTGGTGTGTCTTAATGACGAAAAGCAATATCCTGTGTTTGTGTTCTGAAAGGCTTCCGATCTGAAGCACTGTTGCTTGTTTCTCGCTTTTTCTCCTGTATTTGTCGTTGCTGAAACACAAACATCAATTGAAATGAATTCCAGCAATATTTAGTGACGCAGATTTGTTTATCACACTTGATAAATATAATGAAGTTGATTTGAGCACCGAAGAGACAAGAGTTGATCGATGCAGTCTTTAATAAGATTTTGTCAAATTTGTCATTTCCTCATTGAAAAAGCCCTCCAGAGTACACTTCCAGCACTCTCAAATATAAATTTCATCTATATTGAATGCAGCGAGTCTCAAATTTTGAATAGCTGCTGTCTTTTTTTTTTTTTTTTTTTTTTTTTTTTTTTTTTTGCATTCGCGCTCCTGTCACGTAGACTAAACACGAGCTCCTCTCAGAGACACAGTAGGATTTGATGCACCAACCGTGACAAACTGATGACGACAGAAAATCACAGATACAGATGTTTGATTATTCATGAGTCTTCCATTAATGTAGCTAAAGCAGCCTCGGTGAACTGCCTCAGCCGTGCACACTCTGCATCCAGCACTTCCATTGCTCCTTACCTCTTATATAACTCCTCTGACATCACACTTCTCATGCTATAACCCGTGTGTGACAAGTGCACAATGTTTAACCAGGCAAACCTTTGCATGAGTTACTCGCGTTTTGCACAAAAAGGATAAATAAAGACACTAAAAGACATTGCAATCCTGTTACTGCTTTAAGGAACAACACTGTAATATCTCACATAATGCAGGATACAAATACAAATTACAAAGTGTGGAAGCATGTTTCATGTCGAGAAACAACAAAACAAATAAAAAAAAAAGACTACACACTTGTTACACTGCAATGTCCACATATGCACACAAGGAGAACCAAGAGTTTCACTTTACCTGCCCGTGCGGATATCCTGAAGTGAGTGCTATGAAGGATCGATTACGCTTATAGCTCTCACAACCCTGTGTCTTCTGAGACACGTGCACGCTCTCAGTTCAAAAACAGGTGAATTCCTTCATCATCTCCACTATTCTTTCACTCTCAGCCATCTCCTTGCATTTGGGAGACCGCATGTGGAGTATTGTGGGTGTGTTTGTCAGAGAGAGAGAAAGAGAGAGAGAGAGAGAGCAAGAGAGAGAGAAAGGGGGAGAGAGAGAGGAGGAGAGGAGGCAGGGCAGAGTGTGCACAGCAGTGGAGAGAACAAGGAATCAGTAGTCTGTATGCACAGATGGAGACAGTGTGGAGGCTGGAGTAATCACAGGTTTGCAAAGCGCCTAAAACATCTGGGACACACAAAGCCCCCCGCCACATTTCTTTAAAGACACTTACTCAACGTAACAGTCACGGCCTTCTCTATTGGTGCCCATGTCCCATCCATTGGGAAGTGTCTGCGAAGTGCTCCAGGTGCCTGATGGGGGCGGCCAGCCCGAGGATTTGGTTCTGTGGCTGCAGAGAAAGGAACATTGAATTTCTGTCAAAATCTTCATTCAACATGCAGAAATGTATTCTTACATAACACAAAACAAGCCTATTCATCCTGCATTTTAAATAATACAGGATCATCACAGGAATAAATGTGACAAGAAGATGTGAAACACTTCCGCTCAAGTGCTCTGAGGATGATCCGGTGTGATAAACAATGTCCCATAGTCACAGTTCACTCAGTGAATACAAATCAAATTAATTACATAAGGCTGACATACAGGCGAGGTTGTCATGCCTCACTCTTGTGCTTTGAGGGGCATGAAATTGGTTTCATTTCTAGATCTCAATTAAAAGTAGCCCAGATTGATTTTCTTATAAATAATTATTCTGTTTGATAAAAGTTATAAAGAAGATATCACTTATCTGACTGAATGATGTTTCTAAAGCTCAGATTCAGCTGATTCCTATGAAAAACTATAGTGAATCTACCCAGGACTGGGCCAAAATACTTTTGTCTCCATCCTTGTATTCCCTTTATCTCTGGCTTTGTCTCTGCACGCTGGCCATCCTATGAAAGCAGCGCCACTAAGTTGTGTCACTTCAAAGGCCCGTCTGCCATGTAACAGGCCTCTGCACATTTATTATTCAAAGCTTCTTTCTCCCTGGTCCAAATGTTTCCTCAGTTGTACAGCACGCACACACACACACACACACACACACACACACACACATACATATCCTATCCTTGTATTTCATAGACATAACACATTACCCAGCCCCTGACCCTAACCCAGCTCCGATTCTAACCCCAACCTTAAAACCACATCTTAAACCTCAAACAGCCTTTAAAGTAATTGGTTGCATGAAGCAATGCGATTTTGTTCACAATACAAGAGTAGGTTTAGAAAATCTCAGTGTTTCCGCATGAATATGGATTGTTTTGACCTCCAGTACATTAGCTGGGAGCAGGCCTTGATGGGGTTTATTTAGAACATATTTCCTGCAGCTCAGATGACATGTTTGAACAAAACAGGATACTGTTTGACAGTGGTAGAACCACGTTCACCTCATTGACGAGTCCTCCATTTCAGCTTCGGGGCCAACAGCCATGCTAACCCCAGCCTGGTTTGGCACTGAATTACTTTAATGCAAGTCTAAAGATGCAGCTATAAAAGGCTGAGACGCTGCAGCAAATAAATGATACAGAGTGAGATTTATTTCTGCAGGACTGCACAAGTCATAATGTTGGTGTTCCTCCACTGTTTTATGAAATAATAAACCAAAACCATATTGTACTTACAATCCTGGCTGCAATGCTCTGAGAATGTGTTGCTGTTCTGACCAACCGCTCGACCAAATCCATTTTCTGCCACTCGCTCACAACATTCCTGTGTCAGTGGAGGTAGTGGGATCTTTGATTTCTTTTGTGTGCAGCTGGAGTTGTATTATTCCACTGAGTCACAGCTTACAGAGGCTAAAATGGTTCACAGTGGTGGACAGTGAAACTGATCCCTCTCAGCCAGCATTAATAAATGATGCCTGCACACAGTCACACTAGACTAAGTAATCGAGCGCCAAGTGGGCAAGATGGGCTACACAATTCATGAGCAATTCAAGAGTCAGAGGGAAAAACAGCACGAGGGACCATCATTCTCTCAGGACATGAATGCAACATTGCTACAAACCGGCCGTGACTTGATTTTTAACTGTGGTTTATACTAAACAGAAGACTGAGACGATTGAATGGTGTGCATCTCTCTGAAATGGAGAAAGATCCCATTTTAGTCCAGAAAAATCACTTTTACTTAAGCAATCTGGTTATCGACTGTCTGTTGAGCATCTATGCGATGAAGAAGACACAATTAAAGACCACATTTCAACACAAAAATACCACTTAAAAAGAAATCAAACAAAAAAGACTGTGTGGTATGTATGAAGCCGTCCTCTGGCCCTCATACACATGCAGTTTTTAATGTCTAAATCATTCTTGCATGGTCAGACCTTGTTTTTTTCTCAATAGCAAGATGACATTGTGTAATTTGATGCATACAGAGGACTTTGGTTAATTTCTTTGAGGAGACTGCTAAAATGTGTTTTGGGCAAAATATTTATGCATTTGCATTAGTGTTGTTTTGTTACATAATCCTGATATTAAAACAGATTTACCCTAAATACAGTTTAAAGACGCTGTGAGGTTGCCTGCTCGCCACTGACTTCAACAGTGGTACATGTGCAGAGAGAACCTGTTAAAGTGAGTCTGTAAAACTGCATGGAGACGGATGAGATGAGCCATCTCATTGGAGGAGACCCAAGAAGACTGTGTCCCTTTATCAGACTGCACAAATGGCTGCCTTTTGTTTCAGAAAACAGCTTCCATCCACTTTGCTGACAATCAAGAACGTACTGGTTTCATATCTAAACTAATGCCTGCACGAAGAGGTGCTGTTGCCAGTCTTCTGTACCAGTTACAGAACTTTATGACATCAGCTTAGAAAAAAGATGTTTTATGTGAGAGTATAAAATAAACCCGCCAAACCAAATTCTACCAACATGACTGACATGGAGTCAGTTTGCAGTCGTTTTGGAAGATTCCATTTGGTAAAACTGATTTCAGAATAAGATTGTCTCAACCTCCCTCTTCTCCAGCTGAATATTGTATTTCTGTATTTGTCTTTGGAAGGGCTGATATTGTTGCCATGGGAAACTGCACAGTTCTAAGCAGCTCTCTGTTCCCTTTACATAGAGAGCTTTTGGTTAGTTAATTTCTGGGTAGGAATAGCAGCATCTGGGAAGCAGCTCACCCACTTCACTCTAACTGATATCGCTATGACTAAGTAAGCTGCCAATTATTAAAAAAGTCAAACACTGAAATAAAGAAAAACATCTTTTTGTGCCACGGTGTTACAAATAACATAGAGTGCTAGATTTCCCCTGTGGAAACCTAGATTTATTCACTCTGCCACTCTGCTTTTATGCTCTCTAAAGGACAGAACTAAAAAATGGACGCTTGCGATGTCTGTCAGCCAGCTGGCGTCCCGTCCCTGAACCCTGAGCCATTTCTAAACAGCTACAAATAATAGACCTTTTGGTCGTGGTGAGCGCTGATGAACATTTAGGCTAATCAATTTCTGTCCAGACCAGTGATTTCCTGTACAAAAATTACACAGACGAAACATGCCGAGCCGCGACTACCATTATAGATTTTTGTTTTAATGAAATATATAATGAAAACTGGCTTCAGCTGTTCTTGCAAAAGCATTTTCTCTGGCATGTTTGAGCACTTCACATGAGCATGGCTAAAAAGAACTAGAATATTATGCTATAACATAATCAGGATGTTGTAATTGCTGTAATGCCTTGTACACTCATTTTGGCAAACCTACTGAGTCAATCATTTACAGTGTTTGTCAGTGAAAATGACATTTTTACATATACTGAGGGAACGTTAAAGCTTTTGATGGAAAGCTGAAAGCAAAAATGCAGATTAAAGATACAAAACCAAAGAAAGACGACAAAAAATCAACAAGCTTTTGTTCTTGATGGCGGATGCGTCTGGGTTATGCAAAGGCAGGAAGAACAGCAAAGGTGATTATTTCTTTCCTCCTTACTTTCTTATTGACAGTGGGTCTCCCTGTAAAATGTTCCATCAACCAGAACATCTTGCTGACTTGAATTCTTGTTGGCAGCTGGGCAGGAGAAAACCAAAACTATAAAGCCAGTGTTTTTCTATTTAACGCATATTCGGAGTTAGCACCATGTGGCCATGTTAGGCCTGACAGGATGCAATGATGAGCCACATTAGAATTGCTAAGGAGTACCTAGAAGATGACAGTACTGGCCTTTCCCTGCAGGAATGTTTGAAATAAATCAATGGTTTGCATAATACAAAGAATTAAGTTATTGCTATATTGCGCCTGAACAGCATAATAAACTGCTGCCATTTATTCCTGCAACATATTATTGTGTCGATGAAGAAAATTAATGACAAAACTGCAGTCGGTTGATGACTCATACATGAAATTAAACGCACTGAATGGCAACTCTGGCGACAAATAAAGACTGAGTCAATAGTTTGCATTTATGATCAGTGGTTCCCACCGTTAGTAGTGTTTCTGATGCAGCCAAATCCCCATGGAGGATTACTGTTCTGGGGTCAGATTAACTCAATCAAGCAGCTCCATGAGTCTGTGAGGTCGGGTGTCAGCCCAAGTGATGACCGCATTTCTGGTGGCTGCCCGTAACCTCGTATGTGTCATTCGCTGGCTGCAATAAAATTCTAAAACAAATACGCAGTCATATTTGCAGTCATTTCTCTAATTGTTAAGAATGTTTTAATTGATTTTTTTGTGTTGGTAAGCAACAAAGATAAAAAGACTCAAATCTAGATCTGGCTGTAATCTGGCTGTAAGTGCATAAATTTGCCCGCTCATGTTTTGTTTTTTTGGTTTTTTTTAATTACATAAATAAAATCTTTGTTTTCATTGTAAATGTGCTCCAGAAAAAAAAATCAATAACTATATTCTAATGAGTGACTTTTAAACAAAGATGAAAAATCCAAAAATAAAACACGTATGCTTTATTTGGCTCACAGAAAGCATAACTCAACAAACCATAGCCTGACCTCTGAAGAACTTTGATGCAGACAGTTAAGATAAACGAGCTGCATCAGCTTCTGCGCCCAGTCCTCCCATCCACCTCACTGGCCCCCTTCATTTTGTATCATACATGACTGCACAACTTGCTCTCTTGAGAAATCAATAACTCGGCACGATTGAGTATCCTAGTCAGCATGTGATTCTTTTATGAATGTACACAAGAGCACCTACTGGAGAAGGAACAGGCTCATGCACAGACACAGCGGCATCCATTGGACTCACCCTGACAGCTTCGACATCCTCACAAAGCTAAACACATCCATGTGTGCTGCTGACTGCAGTCAAGGCTACAAATTTACCATCTGCTTCACTCCGCATCCATGCTCTCACAGTCTTTTACAGCGACAAATAAACAATTCTGGAAAAAGTGGTGCTTCCACAAGTCAGGTGGTGAGATTAGTCCTGTTGTGTGCGCTTCTGCATGGCTGAGTGATTGCTGTGTCCTCGCGTCAGCGGCGCAAATCCACAGCCCGTGGAAAAGGATCTGGCAGGGCAGCCTCCCCTGGTTACATCCTTCAAAGCATGCCTGTGTTCGCTGCGTTAAGCCACCTTCATTTAATTTCCATCGCGGTGGAATGATGTGCGGGAGCCACGCAGTGACAACAGCTTTGGAATGAGGCAGAGAGAGCTGGGGGCAGAGGGAGAGAGGGAGGGACAGGGGTGGCAGCAGTGGTGTGAGATGAGAGTGGAGGAGAGGAATGTGAGAGGATGTTGTGTGGGCACACGGCAGCAGGGGTCACAAGAATAACTGCTAAAGGATGCAGTGGGCTTCCATTTAATTCCCCACAGGCTTACCTCATCAATCCTCAGCCGCATTTTCAAAGCAGGAACAGGTTAAAAAGCACTGAAAACATGACAGGGACACACACACACACACACACACACACACATGACATGCACTCTGTGCGCACAGTGTGAGTTTGAAGACAGCAGCAGCAGCAGCTGGAGATGATCTAATGTGTCTCAGCTGCACACTGGGATGTCCATCCTGTGACGCTGCATGTTTGACTTCTCAACAGTTCACCCTCCAAGGGAACCTTCATGAAAGGGCTGCCCAACAGACGTCACATGACTGTTAGGTGCTTACATGCAGGAAAAAGAGGTTTTTTGAGGTTAATCAACATTCAGCATGGAGAAGGGAAACAGAAGTTGCGATTGGTCCTATTTCACGTTAACCATCAGACGCATCAAGCATCCGATTTTCACAATGGCCTTTGCTAAGATTGAACAGCATCTCCATAATCTCTCACTTCTCACTCTTTTTACTTGGTCTAAGACATCCTCAGTGCGTTTGTGGCTTCTTATTTCACACCAGCAAGGTTGATAAACAGGTAAATGACCAGGGGGGAAATGAGATTAGTAATATTGTTTCGAGGGAAGATAACATTTCACCACCAGATTTAAAATGACCTTTCATAAATCAACCCCGGCAGATGAGTCACCTCTGTATCTTTGTCACAAGGCGCCAAGAGACACTTAGACTTGTCTCAGAACTACGATCTCCGAACGAATTTAAGTGTTTTACTCATAACACATAATATAACACATAATATAAAAGTCGCATCACTATAAATAGCAAAACTAAGACACTTCATGTATGAAACTATAACATGAACCTCTGCAGGGAACTTGGCAGTTTAATAAGTCTTACGGGTGCTTATAGATATTTAGGTATATATATATATATATATATATATATATATATATACATAAAACTAAACTAAAAATGCAATAAATGCAAATCAAGGCATTTTGACGATAGAATAAATCCAGAGTCAAGTAGCAAGCGTCCTATATGAAAATGCCACAACTTGTAAGGCTCTCCAGGGTGAGTCAGTGTGCCTTTGCTGTGAGTGATACATGCAATAAAGAATGTTGTCACTTCCACTCAAGCTCACATTTCTTTGCTACCATGGAGCAAAAAGATGCAACTGCATGATAAAAAAAAAAAAAAACAAAAGTAAAACCGAGACCTCGACTGACACATTTTTTTTTTCTTTTTTCAAATCTTCCTAAAATCATTGATATTTCAGTCAAAATGTTACTTCAATCTGAAACAGAGAAGTTGGTGGATATATTTCTACAGCCTACTGTTTTCTTTAATTGCACAAAATACATCAAACATGGAGACTATTTGGTTCAAATGTGACCGTGTGTCCAGTAATGGGAGGATTTAGAGACCCAGCATATTCTGGACACACACATTTGTCCGTGGGCTTGTGGCCTAGGCCACCATGAGTGACAGGGGATATTAAGGTCAGACAGAGGCGTGATCTAAGGAGACTATAGCTGAAGCTCTGACCGATAAAGCCCTACTGGCCCGCTGATCCTTAACTCCTCGGCCTCTGTGTCCATTTTGAAACAGCTGACTTCAGTTATTCCGGCACATTTCCCCTCTTCAAATCCAGCAGTGCTTAGATTTTTCAAGTCCTGCCTGAATAAATTTTAAATATTTATCGGTTAATCTCACAGTGTAGCTCACAAAGACTGAAAAACATGCAACAAAACAGGATGTAGAGAAACTCCAACCATAATAGCACAGGATTTTCACAGAAAATGATAGAAAGGACATAGATGTTAATGAGCTGGATCGGAGCCCCGGTGCTATATCTTTTTCCAGTGCAGTGATGTAACTGTATTTTGCCCTCGTGTGTAGCCCTCGGACCTCGTAATCGTCCGTCAACAATGCAGGCAGCAGAGCAGGCAGCAGAGTTCTGCCTGCTCCAAATGCATCCTCATGTGCTGTTGCTAGTGCGACACAAATTATGCCTGAGCCGCAGCTGAATTATCCAGTGAATTAAACAGCTTTTAGGGGGGGGAATTTAAAGATCCGAAAGCTGTTTTTTCCATGAATATTTAGTGGCGTGACTAATTGGGATGAGAAGTGGAGTGTTACCTGGCTGAGTTACGCTGCACCGCAAAAAAAGATTAGGGATTTACTTTCCCACTTAAGTGACAATCACTAAAAAAAAAAAAAAAACAAAGTTAAAAGTAATAGAGAGGAGACTACATGTTGTGTGTCAACTTTTTTTCTTGTAACATAATGGCAGCACTTCCAAGTTAACTCTAACTTGCGGCTTATACAACACTAAGGTAAGAAGGTCACATTTCACATATCCACCTGTGCGTTCGTTCTATGCTTATCCTTGGGGTTGCTGAGCTAAAACCTTTCCCGAGCAGGCGCTGTCCAGCCACCAGGATATGAAGTGGACACTATGGCAAGCCTGTCCTGGATAAATGATCCTAATTTCATGAAAATTATAACAAACATTCTAATGTAAACACTGTTTTTATCACAAACCACCATCACCAAAAAATACGAAACAAAAGCCAGCGTACATTAGGACGCACAGTAGCATGACCTTTGAACTGATAGACCTAATAGATGAGATGAAGCCATCAAGGGATTGTATTCATTAATTACAACGATGCTTTTCCTACTGTGGAAATAAAGGTTTGATGGGAATCGCTGCAAGATTTTATCCCAAACTTCCCAACGTTCTCACACAGATCCAGCATCAAGATATTAAATATCAGTTGCAGGGAAGCAACCCCACAGGAGCGCCATTACTGCAGTGCAGCGGTAGAGCCGATTGTGTAACACACAACATTCAGGTGCCAATTGGCATCACAACGAGTGAAACTTTAATCTTTTTATCTCTTCTGCATATATGCTTCCAGTTAAAAATGACTTCTCACATTATTACCTCCATCAGAGCGAAAGCCCTTACGGGACCATGAGCATTGGAGATAATTAGATCTGACTGACAGCATAAAAGCAAGCTAAAGTACAGCAACTATCACTCACTGGATGACAGTGAAGATGCCGACTTCATTGTCGTCCGGGTCCATTGTGGCTGACAGGTCTTTAATGTAGCACTTGCTCCTGGCCCTCAAAGCTTCTCCCATTTACGTGCACTCCGGTCCCAGCTCCTGACTTTAAACTTTCTCCTGGCTTGATTTGGACATTCGATACACAACTGAGCTTGTACGCCTGAAAGCATTCCGTTATGATTGCACATACAGTTCCCTTCGTCCAAGTGAGCGGCCAATGCCCAGAGGGAGGAGACCGAGCTTGTCGCTTCTGCCTCAGTAATGAAATACCATCACATTCCGGGCCAGTGCATCAGAAAACACAGAGGGATCAATGCAGAACAGCTGGACTCCATGAGTTGCTGCACGGGTTGAGGCGACCTCTGTGAGCAGGGCTGTTATGGAAAATGTGTTTTCCTTTGGGGAAATTCACCTGCAGTGTTTGTGGGGTTTTTGTATTTTTTATTTTTATTTTAGTCCACTGACTGAAGCAAACTGTTCCATGTTTTATCTCCAAGATATTATTTACAATATTCAAACACACATCTAAATTGCAAGATCTGAAATACTATTCCAATCCCTATATGAGGCATTTGAAAAAGGCATGTGTTTTTGAGAGCTTAAAAATTAAGCTTCGACCATAATCCAAACTCTATTGTTATGCAAACTATGCCAGCCACCTGTCACCCCTACCGGAGCCAGACCTACGTAAACCCTATATAAACCAGAGAACTGGACTTCAACCCACATGTTTATCTGCCATAATGTGTTACACCAGTCATACTATGCATTTTTTTTCTAAGTATACATACATGTAAATATACCATTTAGTAAATTTAAGGGCATTCTCCTGTAAAGCATTAATATCATGAAAATTCACACCGGATTACAGCACACAGACTCCCTCATGCATGAATGGCATACACAGGCTTCCATTAGTTATGAGCTGAGCACGTGCCTTTGCTTCTGCAAGCAAATGGAAGTGCTTGCATAAGACATCCCCTGCCTTGCCCAAACAGCGGTCTGTTAAATAAAAGTACACCATCCGCACTAAGAGAATATAACAACAGACTTCTGCTTTCATGAAACATTTAGCTCCACAGTGAAATGCAATGATGAAGTCATTTGTAAGGAAAAGCACCAGTTTCTGTGCCCGCAGTTCCATACATATACATGAGCATATGGCCACAATGTAGCATGCTGCAGACAAAAGCAGATTTTTCTGTAGGGTACATCCTGCGCATGAATCTATCCACTCATGTGGTCTGACACCTGCCCCTGGGCCAGAGTGTGCGGCATCAGTGGCCTGTTTCTTTTCTTTTTTTTTCCTGTGACACACAGGCCACACCATTTAGAAAGTGGGGACGGGGGCTGTTGAAAATGCAATAATGATGCACAGTGTATACATCTGAGAGGCGTCTTCAGGTTACAGCTCTAATGATGCAAAGTTGTGAAGATGTGAATACAGTGTGGTTCCCTGCACAGATAGATGACTCAGTTGTTACCTATCAACAAAATAAAGCTGAATGCTTCTTTGCAAATTGCTCTGGAAAACTAAAATGAAGATTCTCAGCTCTGAATTGCTGATTAATTAGTAAAACACACTCAGGGCATGTGAGACACAGACATCCCAGTGCTCTAAAAACAACTGATAAATTATGGCTTAAATAGTTACTTCAACCTGCAGTATATATGCAAGTTCATTTCCAGTCCATCAAGGCTCTGTCCTTTGCTAAATAATAGCGGGGAAGTGGCTTTCACATTATTCTATGCAGAACAAACAGAAAATACATCAATTTGCATAAAATTATGAGAGTTGCATGATGCAGATTGAAAAAAAAAACAAAACAGAAAGAAACTCAGCAGCCTTGGCTGGTCCCATCTCAAGGTTACGTGTCTGTTCATAGAGACATAGACTACAGTTATTCCAAAATAGGATTATCCTATTTTATTAAAATCTAAAATATGATCTTTCTTGTTATAACACGATAATGGCAGAATACTGCTCATTAATCCTGATTAATTAAACATGTTGGAGACTTATTAGCATATAAAACTGCTGTTCCCATTAAAGACTGTGTGCTCTTTGAGCTAAACATTAAGTGCATTATTGAGTAACAATACATGTTCAGGCCAATGTTTGTAATTATATTTTAATGAGGCCAGTTTACAGTCAGTAAAATTGAACCCCAGCAGGCAGGAAGACACTCCCCTGACAATCTGTTAAATATGCACTCATTACATGGACAGGAAGTACATAGACGTCAATCGCAGTCAATGAGATGCCAGAATATCACTTTCCTCAAATCAGATAGCCACCCTCATGTCAACACGCTGCAGAGGCTCCGCCCTGCTAGCCGGGGCAGGATAGGATTCACAGCATCCAACAATTATCTGTAATGTGGGAGAAAAATCAATGTGCCCATGGAAAGCTGCTAAGGTCACCGAGCCAAAACTGTCGCTTGAGTCAGGAGCACTGTGCTGCTGCAGGCCTGCCTTCAGGTCTGCAAGCAGGAAGACTCACATCATTCTGTCACGATGCGGATATGATCAATTTCCTAACGTGACGGATAGACTTGTGATTGTAATAATGGTAGAATTAAAAATCACTAATTTAGAGAATTTCTTACTAAAGGTTTTCTTTATTCTATTTTATGTCCACAGAAACATATGTATTCCCACTTTTACTGGTCTTGAGTTATATTTCATAGCCCATGTCTCTGTCCTGTACGTCTGTCTCACCAGTATACATTCATGGTTGAAATGACATATTTTTGAACTTGCAGGCAGAATTTACACACTACCTGCACTGATAGACCAACACAGTAATATAGTGCTTAACAGACAGTTGGGGGACATAATCATAAATAACTCCACTGTTGTCAGTGGGTTTCAAAGCTCAGGAGAGCAAAGTGAAACAGCTTGTGACTCACCTCTGCTGCTCTTGGTTTTTGTCCAAAGTGCTGCTAACACAAATTTCATTTTTTCCTCTGTGGTCAGTTTCCATGTCGTCTCTCTCAAGTAAAGAGGCACGAGTGGAGCTCCAGCAGGGCAAATTTAAAGTGCGCCTTCATGAAAAGAGAGACCGTCTTGGCGGCGCTGGAAGGGGAGGGCAGGACTCCTTGAGACATTGATAGCAGGGTTTAAATTCTATTAACGGCAAGGCGATATTCAGAGGAATGAAAAATCAATAGCTTCTGGCCAATGATGTCTGAATGTTCAGGCCGAGAGGAAATTTGAGATGACGTGGCCTCGCTCTGATCCAGGGGGTTGCTTCTGTAAGTGGTTAAATCAAGCTCTTGTCTGACACCTTGATTGTATTCTCACCTCAACATTACTCCCACTCGCCTTCACTTTAGAGAAGAAAGTGCTATCAAATGTAAGAGTTAGTAATCACATTAATAACAATCGTTGATTTGAGGTACCAGCACTCTGCTAGGAATTCTTTGCCCCTGACCCTCTCAGTTTTCAAAGTCAAAATAGAACCAGCTGATCTCCAGTACAGTCTTCTGTAAGTGATGTCTCTGGTGAGTCACTGATGCCACATACTGCCTGTCTGCTGTGTTAAGGAGCACCAAGCCATGTTGTTAGGTCGCTGAATAAAGAAAAGAAAGCACTGAATAAAAATGATGCACTCATATGGTCCTTTGTAAAATCTCACATCATCTTAAAATATGCCCATTAATGGAACTGAAAGCTGTTATAAATTGAATGACACATACAGCATTTCCAAGTGAAATGACTCTCCAGCCATACTTCTCTCTTTATATGTAAATGTATGGGTTGTTCACACAACAGTGCAACAGCGCCCACGTGTGACAGAAAATATAAACTACATCTGCAAACGGCAGTCTTAATATACCTTCTTTTATATTTTAAATTTTGTTCAGCTTTTCGTATAAGCATGAGCTGTGAGCAATTCGAAAGATAAGTGTTTGGTTATTTGGTGTGATTAAAGATCAAAAGCATTGCTATTATTCATATTATTATCCCTTCAGGTGGAATCTGCTGTAACCTGATAATGACACTAAATCCATTTCAATAACAACCGCGTCTAAAAATATACATGTTATAATGGTGCATGTCACAAATTAATTTACTTACTCTAATCAAATCGGCGCGCAGAAAATAGGGTTTTGTAGTATCTATAAATACTATATCCCTAAAATTTGCACGGGGGTTTGAAATAGGTTATCAACAGCACAGCATCACAACTTTACCATTCATGTCAATATCCCCAAATTGTCATTATTCAAATAATCCCGTTTGACTTGAGATGCCACATGGGCATCCTGTTGTTATTCAATACCATGCTGCCTATATCTGTTCCCTTGTAGTGGTTGTTAACATGAATGTAAAATATTTTAAATTGATGTTATTTCTCTTATATGAACACCGTGTCACTGAGGACTACTGTAATACAGATTAAAGTCACATCTAAATGCTACAACGCAGGCTGACAGCTTCAGTGTTATTCACCAGAGAGGTGAGCTAGTAAATCACTGATGAAGATGATGTTCCACATCTGTCCCCACGAATCTGCGCGGCTCCTGCTCAGGATCCTCACCAGCAGAGGGCGCACCACACATGTCTTCACACAGCATCTGAAATCATGCCCAGAGCATCTCGGACCGAGCCAGCAGTCACTGGCTCCAAAAAGAAATGATTGCATTCCACATTCATGCCCTTGTGAGGACCAAAGGATAATTATGATGTCTTCCACAGCCGCTCTTATCCCAACAACACGTGACACACGCGGGAAGTCTGATGAGAATCAGCTGGGAGTCTCCAAAAATCCATCACCAAATAAGTGGATCAAACGCAAAGCTGCCCCTCTTATCTCTACTTCCGCTGTCTGTTTGGTGGACACTGGTATCTGATGGGTCCTTATCGTGGCCATACAGCGCTGGTTCACGAGCCATGTTATCACACAGGTCCCTTCCCCGGGGCTCCCACAGGAAGGGTCGGCTCCCAGGGCACCGCGGAGAAAGGAACTCCACTGCCTTTCGGTAAGGAAAGGAAAGGAACTGTGGACACAAGATGAAGAGGCCATCTAGTCTAATGTTGTAACTCAAGATATCTATCACAAGTTTGAAACTTTATTTTTGTTGTTATAGTTGAAATTAAATCAAGAAGAAAATCATCGTGGAATTTTTGAAAAAAATGTTTGTAAAGAAATATGTAAGAACCGATGTGATATGCGCAATATGATAATATCCTGAAACGACGTTTAAGATCTGATGTGTTTCACATGTGAGAGGCACGCAGAAATGCAAATCCCTGTGAAGTGAAAAGAGTGAGCAGTGACTCAGAGAATGTGGGAGGTGGACTGGGGGGTGACCAGCATGGTGACGCGCTCGACGCTGACGCGCTCCTGCTGCTGCTCCAGTCGCCAATCGGTGCTGCTCCTTCGTCGGACCCGAGACTGAGACATGAATACGTTTAATACGCATCTAATCACAACTTAACCAGCCGAGCAGAGTTATGTCCGCTCAAGGACTGCTGAGCAGTGTTTTTTCGTGTTCTCTGAGCCCGAAAACCATCACCAAGCGGAAACTGAGGCAGACCCGGAGCTTGGACCCGGCGCTGATGCGACATTATGGTACCGGAGCAGGGATGGCATTGTCTGAGGTCAGTGACCTGATAGTGTTGATTACGTAACAGTATTATTTGATTGGCATGTGGGTTGATTATTATGGGCTTGTCTACATACTTACCTCCGATGAGAAATGTGCAAGAATCACAGTTCGTAAATGGAGGAGTGCTCTTTTAAAGAAAGTTTGCGTAGATGTTATTCCAGTAAATTTATATCATGTAAACTTCAATTCTGTTCTCATGAAGTTCACTTGCACCCACCTGGGTTCACATGTACCCAGGTCCAGAAGTAGCCGGAGTTCCCTGAATGATGCCTAAAGTTGCCCCCGATTTAACATAAACTGCATAAACCTTGTGCATGTTTTAACCTTGGGATATAAAATGATATTTTTTTCCCACAATTGCTACATCTTTGAGTTGGACATGACACCAGCCGCCGATGCAGTGGGGAAAAGTGACTCCAAAAGGATTCTCTTTTGAGATAATGTCGGTGTAGGCTTAGACTTAGACTTGTTCTAACCTGCTGATGTTTATGTTGCAATTACGTTTGAACTTCCACATGCGTGAGTCAGCTAAAACTGCCACACGGTTGAGGAGGAAGAGTGTGGCACCTTGGGGATGATGGACAGATGGAAAAGCATCACACTGGTCATAGATACAGAATAACGAAGGTGCTGAAAGGATCCAAGCTGCTGTAGTTTGTGCCCAGAATCATTGAAAACCATTTTTTCATCTTTTGTCAGAGATGAAGCTGATTTGGTTCTGTATTCCGCCCCCTCACCTTCGGGACTCTGCATGGCAACACTGTTTGTTTGGTACAATGGAAAAGTGTTGCATACATGACATTACAATCGTCTTGTTACGCACGCAGGTGTCTGTCTCCTCAACAATAACCCACGTCCAGCCAGAGCTCTTAGAAATGTAATCACCATAAATCTAAATGGGGCTGACCATCCTGGAGATATTAAAGTGTGCGTCACTTTAATATCAAACGCCATTTCCAACGTTGCCACCAACAGAGCTACACAGCACCATGAGTTTGGACTGGAATGTTTGACACGTTGTGACAATGATCCTCATTAATCGGTGCTCATGCCGTACATGTATCTGTTGTCGGTCCAGTTATTATTATTTCAGAGCAGGCGTGAGGTCCTTAATGGAGACTCATAGTCACAATCATAAACCATGGATGCAAGCAAGACAGTATTTACAATACTAATAAAGTATGATGTTCTCCTAGTTCTCTAATACTCTAATACTAATCTTTTTTAACTGAGTGCCAGTTTATAGTTATAAAAAAAGGAGGATATTTCATACTGCTTTTTGAAAATGTTTTATTGTATATGGTAGTATGTGTTTCTAAATAGTGTTTTGAGGTAGGTATTCTCATTTTTTTGTTATTCAGATGATTTAATCCTCACCCAATGCTAAGTTATGGGCTGGCCCTGGCACAGAAGCACGGCTTCCGCTTTGTTTAAAACAATGTGTCACTCTGGTATTTGTGATCTATGCTATAAGTGACCTTGTATTTTCCATAGGTTTAACATTGCTGTGCTCGATTAGAGATGTGCTCACTCACGTTGTCAGTAGACTGGGCTCAGACAGAAAGCAGAGACATCTGGTTTACATGAAGAAAGTCTCTACTTTTATTTCTCCCAGTGCAGCAGCATGACCCGATCCTTGGCTGCAGCCGCACAAGCACATTTTTCTTCCCATGGGAGACAGTTTGCATGGCATGGAACTAAAGGCAGCTGGCTTCAAACTTCAACGCCAAACCATCCGAGTTTTAGCTGATACGGAGTTGGACAGATTTCGATTGTCAGTATCAGTATGTCATGCTTAGATGTCACGGTGTAGAGGGTCATGAGATAACTTTAAGGCTTCCTTGACCATTAAAATCCCAAATCTCATCTAAGGAAAGCATTACGCAGCCTTTATTGTCTGGAATGCTGGTTAAATGTGGTTCGTTTGGGCACCCGTCCCATCCAAGTGACATCGTTAATGTATTTTACTGGGGAAACAATAGATTCGATGTCATGGCGACGCTGCTGTAGCAGTTGTGGGTAAAAATAATGTGCTGGACATGCCTGAGATAAAAGAAACGGTGTGCAAACACGGTTTTATGGAGTTCGTGTTCTACACTTAGAGGGACCGCGACATGTCTCCATAGCAATATGCAACACAACAACAAAGGACTACGTGAAATGTTTGGTCAAAATGTAACATGAAAGTTGAAAAGCAACCGTGATAATATCCTCTTCAGTAGCCGCAAAGCAGCTCAGTCCAGTTTTCCCTGACATGATGGAGGCGAAAAAAAAAACACAAAGACATTTAAATTTATACTGCAGTACTACTGTCTCAATATTCAGCATCACTTCTCATGTTTGACTGATATTGTGCAGCCTCAACCAAACCAGTAACACCAATCCTACACAGCTCAGACGGGTCAGGACGGGGACAGGGGACCCCCGAGGGTGAAGCCTCTCCTCCATCCATTTATGTCGCATGCCACAAATTCTGAATTAGATATGGATCTCTGGAGCCCAAGCCCAAACCGCGGCTGGATCTCGTGCTGCTTGACTCCGTCCTGAACAGCGTCTGTGGTCTGTGTGGCACGTTATCAGGCTGAGGAGGCGCTACCGTAGTCAGTGGTCTGTGCAGGAGAGGCTCTGCAAGAATGTGGCTGTGAAAAGCTGAATATTGCTATTCGTCTAACCTCAAAGTTATTTTTGTTCAACCTGGCTGAAATCTGCTCCCATCTGTGTCATTAACTGTCTTAAAAATCTTAAAATTGTTGATTAAGCCTGCTAAAAAGTAAACAAGAAACCATTTGATACTCACAAATCTGTCTGAATCTGTCAGTCAGAGGTGGGTGGATTAGAGAAGTGCTCACCAACAGATTTAGACAGATTTGTCAACAATAGATGTTTGAGCTCAGGAAAAATGGGACGTTAGGTTTATATTTTTGTTCAGTGTAAATCAAAAAATAATTCGATTGTGGAATTTACTTCAAGTAATTCAGTTTTCCTCAAATGTAAACAACATTACAGTAAATCCCTGAGGAGGAATAAAGATCCTAATATTAGACCAGAGAGAGGACTTCATTTATTCAACGTCTAAAGAGAAACTTGCCTAGTTTGGCTGCTTTAAAAATTTCCCCTCCCCAGATGTTTTTTAATCGTTGTGTCCAGAATTGGAACAGACAGCACCGACCCCTCCCAGATCCATCCAAGTTACGCTGACAGCGTTTCCACCGTCACTTAAACGCGCCGCCGGATGAACTTGTGTCGGACTTTGCGCTCAGATCTGGCTGCGCACATCCAGCATGTGTGGGGCTTTGACATTACCTGGTCGTCTGGACCGCTGAACAGTAACTTTTCATGCGTGGAGACCGGAGCTCCGTGATGGAAGATCCGCGTGTGGTGCGAATCACGCGTATCGTGAGTAGCTATCGAACACAGTAAAAGTGTGTGCTGGCTATATATATTTTCATCCTGCAATGAGTTTCACAAGTACTTTGAAAAGTGGATGATTGATATTGCTTGCTCCAACTTAGGTTATTCATAGTCCTTTTTTAGTATTACTTTTTTGCTACTTTATACTTGGACACTTGAGTTTATTTTTCTTGTTTACGTCTGCATACTATTTGAAGTGCTTATATATATATTTTCTTTTGGTTTGTATTTTCTCCCAAAATAGAGAGGTATTTAAATGCAACAATGCTGCATTTACTGTGTCCCTGAGCCCTGAAACAAATTCATCACCTCTCTGCATGTATTTCTATGTTCGATTACTGTAATCTGCAGCTCCAATCTCCCTATTTTGTATGAACTACCTTGCACGCTTCCTCTCATTGTATTCCAGGGAGCGCTAACAAAAGCTCAGGGTTTCCTCCAGGCTTCAAATTCAAGTTTGGTGCTGCACAGTCAACGCAGGGAGCACCTTCACTGACACAGGAGAGGGCTGAGTTCACTCAGTCGCAGTTGTTTTTAATAGGATCTCTCAGATCATTGTGACTAATCAGCTTCTTAAACATGTAAAGAACACAACTGAAAGGTCCCAACAGCGTCCTTGTGTCAAGTGATGTGGTTCACGGTGCTGTGGAAAACAAGCGGAGGCCTTGTGTGTCCACAGTGGTCATGAGGTGACGTGGTAGGAAGCTCATGTCATACAACTGAAGTCATGTCAATATGTTACGATGAAAGCATCAGTTATGGTCTGACCTTATCCAATACCAAAAAAAATGACAAACATCTGTGGGAGGAGAGGTCATGAGATCGGTAGAAAGGGGTTGTTTAAACAAGAAGAACTGGTGGAGGAGTGATCAGCCAGGGCCGACTCGTACGCCTGCACAATGGGAGATGATAATTCACTTCATTAGCGCAACTAAAATAACCTGTGTGGAAAAAAACAGCAATTAGAAATGATTATTATGCTAAAACTATTAGATGAGCAACACACCTGGCTGTTATCCCACAAGAGGACAGTGATTTATTGCAGTTCGCCCGTCCAGATATGAGCGCGTTCATGTGAAAGAAGTGGAGTTGTTTACTTCCAAGCAGCATATCACAGCCATGAATGAGACACTTATACCAGAAAATGAGATGAGGGGAACACCCAAAGGGAAAATTCCGTAATAGGAGAGCAGAAAATAAAGAGCAGAGAAACAAAAGTAATGGTTTTAACAGATCACTGATGGTGTTCTTAACAGATTTTCTCCATCATCAGGTGACGAAAACAGGTTAAAAATAGAATTTACTGTAAAATTCAGTGAAACTGTGGTTTATTAAAGCATTATGTTGTGGTTGCAGTAACGAAGAGCCATTTTTCTTTAGAAAAAAAAAGGCCAAATAGAAATTCTGTAATGACAGAGAAGTCCACAGAAATACTTATTCTTACTCATTTATCAGTGTACTGTACAGTCATGGTTCACTGCCTCTTAGTACAGTTTCAATCAATGTTTTCACCCATCTGACTGTCTTTTTGGAGTACTGGTATTATTTGTTGGCAATTTAGCATACTGATGGTTGCCGTGGTTATCTGAGTAAATTAACTGGAATACTGGAAATCCAGAATAAATCACTATCTCACTTTGTGGTGCAGGAGATTGATACTGCGCTGGGGTGGTATTAGCAACTATTTTTTAAAATTAATTATATGGAATGATTAATTGCCTGGTTGCCAGAAAATTCCAATCCCTTCAGACTTTAAAGTGCGGGCATTCTTCCATGCCTGTGTGGGGTTTCTCCCAGGTGCTCTGGTTTCGTACCACTGTCCAAAGCTCACTGGTTCTCACTGGTAATCACAGACTCTTTCAGAAAGACTCCCTCCCTCAAGTTAGCGCTGTCATTGACGGGGCTGAGTGCGTCCTACAGAAGGCTGCGCTACTGTTTAGTTGCCCTAAATCTGGTACAGTTAGACTGAGCCACTTTAGTGTAAGCCTTATCCCGATAATGAGCTCCTAAGCCTCTTTAGAACATGGCTGTGCTGGATCAAAGCGCTATAATCTGCTACATGGAGATGCTTATAGGTTGAGGATTTCAGATCAGATTAACCGCCCCGTCATTAGTGCAGCACACATCTTCAAAACTGTTAAATTCCATCTCTGTTTGTGTTGGAGTCATGTAAATACTCTGGATTTATAACTGAGGGAGTTTGTTCAAGGTTCTGTGATTTATGAACTCCATTTGCAGCAAAACATTGATTTGCAGCAAAACATTGATTTTAGCATTGGATCCAGTTCAAAAAGGCCAGCATGATAGATTTTCTGAAAGGTATTTTTCTGCTCTTTCAACACACAATTGCCACTTACTCAATAATTCAGTCACTGGGACTGAATTATTGAGTAAGTGGCATTACATAAACAATGCATTCTTCTGATGTTTCCGAGTGTTAACTGTCACCTCTCATCACGTGGAACATCAGATGATTCATGCTGCTATTTCAGCTGACAGGAGGGAGCGTGTGATTAGCTGTAAATCTGCAGCGCGGAGACAGTGATGAATGCTGTGTATCTGCGTCTGCGTGTCCTCAGGGCGACTTCACCTGGAAGAGCGTGTCAGGGCGCAGCATTGGCCTCAAACCCGTCCCCCTGCAGAGCCTCTCAGAGCTGGAGCGATGTCGTCTGCAGGATGTAGCCTTCAGGAGAATGCTGCGGGACCGAGACATGGGCTGCCACATCACCATTCCCAAATGTAAAATACACAAGTCAGAGAAATAAAGCTGTTTATTATGATAAAAGTCAACTACATTTAACAGCCTCATCGTAAAAGGACTCCTGGAGTCCATGTGGCGAGGAGGACCTGGAGCGTATGAGACAATAAACTGTTTTTATTGATAAGTGACCTTTGTCTTCTATAGATGGTCACAAGCACAAGAAGTCACTCAGGCAGAAGCTGGATTCCTTATCGAAGGAGAAGAGTAAAGACAAAGGTAGAGCCTGCTTCTGTTGTTGCTCTTGTCATCTCCTGACAAACCGTCTTCTCTCCGACCCTGAAACCGAGCAGATTCGTGTGGAGCTGACCTCGGCGGAGGTCTGAGCTGTTTGTGTTTGTGGAAAACTGAGCGATCAGAATCTGGAGAGCTGTAAAGACTCCAGAGGGAGCTCTGATGGCCACGCCCACTGCAATGATCTGACAAGGAAAGTAATGTTTTCTGTCAAAAAAGCAGTGGAGGAGAAAAAATAAAAACAGTTTTAAGTGGTGGGTCCTCATTGCGACACGTCTTGTGGCACGGCTAGCCTCCTCCTCCCTGCTCCCCCCACTTGTTTACAAAGGCTCCTCAGAAAGTTTGTCCTCCTGACTGAATATTCTCTTTACAGTTTGAAGCCTAGTACACACGGCATTTTAGACTCGCGACGACGCCCTGCTCGGAGCCTCAGACGTAAAACTGGATCTCAAACCTTCTAGATATCCAGTCTGCTCGTAGTGACGTTGAAAGAGCTCCAGCCAATGAGAGCAGACGTGGGCGTTGCTGCAAAATAAGAAAGTGAAAAGGAGCAGTACAGCAGCTGCGGCAGAGCGACAAGAAATTTCAGGAGATAGAAAAATGGTTTTGCGAGGTCAGTGGACACAGGAGACTCTGACTTAGCCGCTGTCCGCGCCAACCCCACTCCACGCCGACTTTTTGCACCAATTTGCACGCCACTTCTGCTGCAATACAGTATAAACAGAACAAAAGTTTTCTGCAAAAACTACGTAGTTGTGACCCTGATTTTGAAACCATTTTAAGTTGTGTTGTTCTCTCATGTTTTTTTTGTAAATTGTACATTTTGAGCTGTATATAGCTGTTGTGCAGTTTTAATAAAGGTGTGCTAGTTCGTGTTTTTCGGACTAGAAGTCGCCCCGGAGTCGAATCAGTCAAAGAATGCATCATGAATAAGAAAAATAAATTGCACTAGACTATAAGTGGCATTTTGTGGGGGAATGTATAAAAAATCCAGGACCAACAACAGACATTTCATTCATAAGGGCAAATTACAACAATAACGCCGCGGACACGTACTTCCGTGTTAGTCCTTGTCGGTCACGCCTCCTGACGGAGAGAATTGCGCTGTGTGGGCACTCCCGTCTCAGACGAGTCTTGTAGTGTGGACACCCAATTCTCCCGCCCATCCTGTCGAGTTGCGCGGTGTGAACACCCGGGCGCCCCGCCGACTTGAAAAAATCGTGCCTTGTGTACTAGGCTTTAGCAAAAGCAGGTTTATTTTTGTTTGAATGAAGAATTTAAAAAAAAAAAAAAAAAAAAAAAAGATAAAGATGGCTTAAATAACAAATTGACAAATTTCCAGTGCAATTCCACACTTTTGTGAACGTTGGCATCCTCCTGTCTCTCACGCAGAAATCACGCCCCTGGTGTTTGGGGTGCCGCTGTCACAGGTCATATCCAATGACCGGGCGCTCAAGCAACGCCACGATCCCCAATGGGAGGGGCACAGCGACCCCACCGAACTGATGCTGTCCTTCCTTCACCTCACCTCCAGCTTCAAGAAGGCCAACAGGGAGTTCTCCAGCAGTAACTCCTCTCTGAGCTCCAGTGAAGCTCCTAATGAATCAACTCTGATCAGCACAGCAGACACAGCCCCCCGAACGCGCAGGAGGGTGGGTGCTCTGACACGGGCTTCTACAGAAATGAGAAATGAGTCTGATAACACACGCTCATGTGATTTCCTGCTCATTTGTAGTGTTTTCTTCAAGGGGGGGGATGTTCCCCCAGTGAGCGAATCGTGCCTGTTTATCACAGTCTCTTTTCCCTGGCAGGGCGGAGTATCGGTGGATTGCATCACCGACCTTGACGATAACCAGTCGCGGCTCTTAGAGGCGCTCCACCTGTCTGTGCCTGCAGAAACGGCCTGCAGCAGGAAGAAGAGACATGACAAAAAGCTCAGCCTCAACCCTATTTACAGACAGGTTCCAGTCGTCGTGGAGCTCTGCTGCCAGCACCTCGAACAACACGGTATGTTATTGTTGGAAACGAATCCGTGCACGTTTGTGCTACAGAAGCAGAACATATTTCTCCAGGGCTCTTTGTAAACAATCCAAATATTGGAAGCACACAAGTGTTGAGGCACTAAGACTGAATCTACATTTTGATTTAGGGCTACAGACAGTTGGAATTTTTCGCGTTGGGAGCTCCAGAAAGCGAGTACGGCAGGTATGGGTTCATCTGGGGAGCATCATATCGTATAATAGAGCCCATCGTTGATGAGGATTTGAGATGTAAGAAAATCTCTTCCAGCTTCGCAAGGAATTTGACCGGGGATGGGAGGTTCATTTGGATGAGGAGCACAGTGTCCATGATGTGGCTGCATTACTGAAAGAGTTCCTCAGAGACATGCCTGACCCGCTGCTAACAAGAGAGCTCTACACAGCCTTCATCAACACCGTGTGTGAGGAGCACATGTATATCAACTACACACAAACAGCAATCGCCGTGTTTTCTGTGGTAGTTTCAGATGTGTAATTGACATCAATGTGGTGCCTTTTTTCCCAGCAGCACTGGCACGTGCAGACCAAGAGCATGCCCTCCAGCTCCTGATTTTTCTGCTTCCTCCCTGTAACAGCGACACTCTGCAACGCCTCCTCCGCATGTTGTCCACGGTAGCTGAGCATGCTGATGACAGCATCAATTGTGAGGGACAGAAGGTAACGGAAGAATGCCCTGTGACGCAATTAGTTTCAGAACCTGCATTTATCATTCTGTTGTGTTCTATTTATTTGATTTTTATACATGTTATACATGTTAAATGTTATATATTTATATAACAGTGGACAATCTCCTGATTGATATTTAAGAGTATAAAAGACCAATGGAAGCAAGAAGCATTGATAAAAATCTCTTTAAAAAAAGACTTCCCAATTTTTGTGATGTGATGAATCCTAGTAACCACCAGAGGGCAGTGTTACTGATATCTGCATTTAAAGTTAACGCTTTGCAAACATGCAGTAAATTACAGTATGCATAATGGGTGACATTTGCCATTGGAAATGTTCTAAGATCAATAAAGATATGTGTAAAAGTATGACCGAATTCCATTTTTAATAAATGATAAACTTTTAGCCGAATCCATTTTTCAGGCCAAATTACCAAATTACAGATTGATTGTTCCCCCCCAGCCAGTTTCTTGCTGGCTTCAATCATGGAACATACACACAAGAGGTCTGATTGGTTTCTTTGAACAAATGATGTGGGCAGATCCGCCATTATTGGTGGTGGCAGGTGCACATTCCCAACATTTTCTGGGTTCCAAGGAGGGTCAGTCTGCAACAAAA
The DNA here is from genome assembly GCA_015343265.1 of Pao palembangensis. Lineage (NCBI taxonomy): Eukaryota > Metazoa > Chordata > Actinopteri > Tetraodontiformes > Tetraodontidae > Pao > Pao palembangensis. The sequence goes on from CM027084.1 coordinate 17,376,270, forward strand.
GGGTTCTTAACACAATAATTGCTCTGCCATTCATACAGTCTTCATTAATGTGTAAAAATGTGGCTCTTTATAAACAACACAAATGAGACACTGGCTGAAAAATCCGGAATACTCTTTTTCAGGTGTTGGGAAACAAAATGACGACGAACAATCTTGCCACCATCTTTGGACCCAACCTCCTACACAAACAGAAGAACCCAGAGAAGGAGTTCACGGTCCAGAGCTTTGCCCGTGCAGAGGAGAGCACGGCCGTCATCAGCGTGGTCCAGAAGTTGATCAGCGCCCACCACTCACTGTTTATGGTAGGTGAAGAAATGTTGCTTTTAAAACTGGATGTAAGAAATGAAAGAAGGGAGATAAAAATAGCGTGTTTATGTAACTGCCCCCCCCCCCCCAGGTTTTATTCTCAATAAAACGTCTTTAATAAAATGTTTAAATTAGTTTTAGAAGTTTAGAAATTAGGTTTTTACAGCCACTCATCAAACAAAGTATTGCAGTAAAACAAAGAAACCCTGGGAATCAGTCTCTCCTCAGCGCCTCTTACTAAAGATTTATTCTAGTAAATATAAAAATGATAGGCTGCATTGAAAAGATTAATACATCGCCCCACCCTGCATTTTTAAACAGACTGATTAGGAGTGAGGGCACGACCCTCGTCTCTATTATATTTTCTGCTCCTCACCAGAAACGCGTGTGCAGATGAATTTAATTGGAGTATCTGACAATAAAGCCACAGGGCAAGAATGAAGCCCATTAGGCATTTGCTCAGCATCATTAGTTCTGCTCTTCCGTTAATTATTTTCACCTCGCAGTAAACAAACAGCGAGCTGAGTCTGCTGCGCTTATTGCATCATGGAGATGGCGTGGTAAAGAGCGGCTGCTGCAGAACAGTCCTGTAGTGAACGTGGCAGACGTTTGAATGCAGATGTAATGTTTACGTGCTGAAGTGTGATCAAGTGTTGGGGCACGGTGAACTGAAGACGCGCTCGCTGTTGTTTTCTCTGCTTTGATTGTGGCAGGTACCTGCTGACCTGCAGAATGAAGTGCTGATGAGTTTATTAGAGACCGACTGTGACGTGGTGGATTACTTACTGCGAAGGAAGGCCTCGCAAAACCTGTGAGATTCCAGAATTTTGCGTATGAAGTGTTTGAAATGAGCGGTTCACCTTCACGTCTTCACTTCTGGAAGCATGTCTCTCGTTTGTCTTGTTAGAGAGCCGGCTGGTCTCCAGGCAGGAGGGCCCTTCTCTGTGAACGTCCCTCTGAAAGAGCGACGCCTATCCAGCGATTCCAACAAAGTGTCAAGTGGAGACATGTCTCCTTATGACAACAACTCCCCTGTGCTGTCGGATGGACTGATGGGGAAATACCCAGAGGACAGTGATGTGTTCTCCCCCAGACCATCTTTCACGGTTCATTCCACAAAGAATTCCTCCAGGAACTCTCCTACACTGTCCACAGAAAAAGGTGCAAAGCTTTGTTAAATTGATAGATAAAGACTATAAAATATATGATAAACATCACATCATTTAATTCCCTTGGTTCTTTTGTTCTTGTTAGAGGCCTCAGCGGATCATTTCTGGGACACCTGGCAGGATTTTCTCAGCGAGGACTTTACACACCCTCGTCTGACTGGTAATAGAATCTGTGCTGCTGCAGCTGACCTTGCTTCTGCATGTGAGGAATGCCGGCTTTTTAATGACATCTTCTTCCAGGCTCCCATGGAGATGTGACAGAGTCCAAGTCGTGCAGATCATCGGAGGGGTGGAGCGGTCACCAAGGTAACAACAAGCTGCCCGTCACTCCTCAAACCTCATTGGGTGTTTTGGAAATCAGGCCACACCTACCAGTGACTCGCAGCAGCAGCGGTCCTCATGACCACAGAGGACAGACACGGCCGCCGTCGCCGTTACATCAGAGGCTGAGTGGCCAATCAGGAGCCATCAGCCTGGACAACTTGGCAGCAATGACAAGACACCCAGCGTGTCCATTACTGGAGGTCAGGACACATGTTTTGTCTCATAACGACAGTGCGCTGAAGGAGACCCATATTACTCACTCCACGCCCTCCCTTCTTACACACCAGCCTGACCTTGAAGCCCTGAGGACGGCCGACACCGCAACCGCCTCTGGGTCTGGACAGGTTAATGGTGCCGGTGCCCCAGACTGGCGTACAGAGCGCTGGCACATATGGCAGATAATGTCAGAGGAGAACACAGATAAAATGCCTGAAACTCTGGTGTGATTTATGAACTCTAGTGGTGACTTTCAGATAAGGTTTGCCTTTGCAAATGTATATATTCTGTCAATTTCTGCTTGTAAAAATGATTTGAATGTGAGTTTTCTATATTTTATTTTGTTTTTTGTTTTATTTGGTCAGTTTTAATATACTTTAATAATTAACGTTGGAGATTACTTACAACACAACAATGTAAAACTCTGAAGTAGACTTGAATGTCATAGTTAGGCTTGAAAAATGTAAATGTGTAATTTTAAACCAGGAAAGTTTGCGTATTGCTGTATGGAAGTAGATTATGTTTCAGTTATAACAATTTTAAAGCAAGTTTTTTTTTTTATTTTAATAATCTAAAATATCTAAAAAATGCTTCTCAACGCAGGTTTGGCCACAGTCTAAAAGAAAAGAAAGAAGAACTGTACAATCAAACAGTAATCAGGACTTCCCACAAGTTCTAACAGAATAACTCTAGGCTCATGTCTATAAACCTTTTAGAGTATTCATTCCCTGTTGTCAGACCCTTTAATGAAACTCGACAGACCCCACAGTAATATATTGCTTACTATGCTGATTTAAGACAAAAATAAATATATTAAAACAGACCCAAATAAGAGTAAAAATGCGAAGAAAATGAATTTTAAGTGGTTCAACGTTTGATTAATTCAACTCACCAAATGACCAGTAGAGGGCAGCCGTGACCATAATATTTTAATACGTACTCAAAATATTAAAATACTAACTAATTAATTAATACAGTTAATAATATGCAAGATAGATTTATGCAAGATTTTAAAACTTCACTGCTGAGTTCTCAGTCATAATTGGGATAGTGTTTCTGCGGATGAATGAGCCAAGCTGCTTTCAATAAATGTGCACTTAGGGTCAGTCGCTGTGGAATTTTATTTATCAGAACTTTTTTCAACAACAGATCTTCTTTTCTTTTTGTGTGCTTAATATTGAAAGATAGTTTGAAAGATATTATGCAGTATTTGAAGACATTCCCAAAGTGACACAGTTCCTTTATTTGTGTTCAGAAATAAGAAGCATCCTGACCCTGATTCTAAACTTTTCGCTAACTTGTTAACCACAGGAGGATTTAGGGGATTTCCTCAACATGAAGATTGGTGGTTAAACTTTCCATATCTGCCTGCACAGCTGTGTGAGTTGAGCTGTGTTTGGCGTCTGTTCTGACAAAACCAAAGAGACAGACGAACAGGATGTCTGGATGTTTTTTATGCATTCTCACTACACTGTGCTTTTCCGCTCTGCACCACAAATATCTTATAAAAGGCACCAGAGTTTATATAGTCCAGACCTAGCTTTGGAAAACACAGCACGGCCATCTTTTTATTTTCTGTCTTACCTTCCCCCTGAAAATGAGCAATCAAGACCCAATATTCAATTTCACATCTTATCTCTGCAGCTCTGGATGTAAGGTGATCCTTTGGAAGAGAGCCACAGCTGCTCCCAGCAGGGGGTCCTTCCTGGCATCAGGAGCAGCCACGGGGAGCACAGGGGAAGGTCACCATCAAAAATGGGACTGGATGTCCAGAAACTAGAGCTGTTTCAAGGTCAACTCTGATACACAAATCTCTACAGGGAAAACTGAGCTTGTTGGAGAAAAAAAGCAAGAAAAAAAAAAAAAAACACCTTGAAGACAACAAAACCTTCGTCTATTTTGATGCCAACTGTGGCGTCGGTGTTCATCTGTTTTCTACTCATCAATAAGAGATATTCAATAGGAATGACTCTCTCACTATTTTCCTGTTTATTTCATCTTCTCCTTGTTGTCCTTTGACACGAAATTGTCCTCTGAAGCATTGGCGCAACTTATTCACAAAGGTGTGATAATGCATAATGCTCATCACTTCACTGAACGGAAACAAACGCGCGAGACAATAGTGAACAGACTGTTCATGAATCAACCCAGGGCCCGCCAGTCAATATCAGACAGCGAGTCACATAAACGAGAGCTGAAAGTCATCTAACTGAAACTGCTGGCTGCTGTTTGTTTTCACATCACTACTTTCAGATACTTCCTCTTTCCTGTTTATCCTCAGCGAAGGATGAACCCCATCTGCTCTCATTCACACTCCACTTGGAATAAATTTGATAAATGCTTCCCTCTTTGCAACACAGACCCACCAGGTAAATTGTCGGGCGGGAATTGCGGTTGTTACGGTATTGTCCGCCAAACCCGCCGCTCCTCGGTGCACAATATTTACCTCTCCTACAGCTGCTTCTGCTGCATGCGCGCACATACACAAACACACACACACACTGCTTGTTGGGTCATCCTCAACGTGTCATTTGGCAGGCCGGATGTTGAGTTATTCTCCAAAACAGCACCGGCGGGATGCTCTGGACTTTCAGCAGCCATTTGTGCACAGACCTCAAACTTGAGAATCTTGCAGCTGAAACAAATGCTCCTATGTAACATCAGGAATCACAGCATCCAGATGTTTCCCTCCAAGGCTCGTTAGCTCTGGAGCTTGTTTTACGAAGGCGGCTCTGGACACATGGTGGCTCCATCTGATTTCTCATTACTGTTATCTTTTTTATTTTCCCTTTTATTGCTGACAATCTCATTCAGCTGTCTGCGAATCACTTAACAGTCACTCAGCGTGTGTTAAGAGAGGTACGTGAAGTAAGTTTCGTTGCGATAAAGGCCTCTGTTTCCAGTTTAAAGACGTGCATTCGGTGGATAAGAACCAGCACTTTTCCTGTGACTCACTTATATCAGCTTGTGCCTGTGCAAATCCCTGTCCCGCTCCGATTCCATATTTTACATCATTCCTGGCAAATAATCAAGAGTTGACATTTCTTAGCTCATTTTAGGGAGGGATATGTTCAGATTCCACACAATTCCCCATCTGCGCTGATTGCAACACAAGCAGCTACTCAGAGGACACATAGCCTTAAACCAAGACTCAAACGTGTAATTAGGCTTTAAACGTGTTAAAGAACGCGGCAGCAGTTAATAATTAAGCAGAGGATCGACCTGGGTAATTATCAGAGTCAAAGAGTTAAAACAGTGGCACGCAAAAATCTATGGGTGTGTTTCCATAAAAGAGGAGCACTAATCAGCACCTTCAAGCTAGCAGCAGTTTAGGTCTTTTCATGAACCTTCTGCTTGTGTCTGCCGACGTCCTGTTTGCAGATCAGACTTTTTATTCTGAACATATGCTGGTCTGCAGGATGGAGCAGAGACGTTTTATTTGTGTGGCAGCAATCTGTTGTGTAGCGTGAGGAAGCCCAACCACACCAGTGCTTCCAGTCACTTTAACTGTCCCCTCCTGATCTTCTAAAAGCCTTCCTAAATCACAGAACGCAGCAGTAGCTGGGGCTTTTTTGTGTCTGTCAACGAAAACCTAGAATATAATTTAGTTGGAATTTAGCTTTTGGGATCATTTTTTCTCTTTCTGATCCAACATGAAAGTCTGCAGAGATAATAATGGTTCCAGTTTCAGCAGCTCGCTAACATCTGGATGAGCCCAAATGTCAGGCGAAGAATGGAGAGGGTCGACTGGGTGACGGGAAATAATTAAGCTAATCTGTGCGATTAGACCCCTGATCAGGCCGATGTATGAGGGGCAGCTCTGCTGGAAATCTGCTGAAGTCATCAAAAAGCCGTCTCAAGTGAACGATTGTGCCGGAGTGTAATCATCAGAGCTTAGCAGCAGCGTACGAATGGCAGTTAATCCCGCTCCTTTTGTTTGTGTCTTCCCGGCCTCCTGAAGCGTACACAGAGCTGGCATCTTTTAAAAGGAGATGTTGTCTTTATGTAGCACCTTAACCTTTTCTCTGTGGTGGGCTCTCGCAGCCTCCGGGTGATGTAAACTATAGTTCCATTCAGCGGTTTGAGCTACAGCTGATCTGAGATTTTGTTAAGTGTTACTATAGTCAGAGTTCAATCCTCTTATTTCTAATTATTTTGCTAAGGCCCATGTGTGGTCCCTGCTGTCTCTGATCCCCGCAAACACACCTCACACACCACCAGATGGGCCTGACCCCGTCCTCGCTGTTGTTTCTGGGTTGCAGCCTGGCTTTTGCTTATGCATGATCTCACTTAAATCTCCCCCCTTCAGATTTTTTTGGCGACCATTAAGTGACCATTGCAGCCGAGCAGCTGACATCTATCCGCCACGAATCATAACGTGCTGCAGAGAGACGTGTCCTGAAAGCACCTGAAGGTAATCCTTGGTGACCTTGAGGGACGTACACCCAATTCCTCCAATATGATCTCATTATTGCGAGTGAACTGTGCATTTGGATGGACTTATCTGTGTCTCAGGATGAACTCTCTTTAGGGTGGAGGAAACCAATTCCTGTTGCCTAATAGTGGACCTCAGCTGACTGCTGAGATACTAAAGCTTTAGCTATACTTTTCCTCTGTTCTCCCTCTTTGGTGGAGCTTTATCATCTTCACCTGATATTCACAGCTGGATGACTATCAGCTGATATCCAGATACTCGCTGGATATCAGTGCTGGGATCAGCGCAGCAGTATTGATAACCTCAGTAATGCAAGTGTGGAGGCGATGGCTATCTTCCTCTGCCGCTTCTCAGCTTGTTTAAGGGTTAACTCATCCTCTGAGGGGCCTGTTTTGCAATCCTGTGTGAACCTGCATTGCAGCCGAGCGGCCGCGCGTAATGTCAGCGAGGTATGTGTGTGCACACACCCCTGTGAAAGGGAGTGTATGTGCAGAGTGTTCTGCCTGTCTCACCTCAGAGCCGCCTCAGTCACAGACTGTTTATTCAACAGGGCAGAGACACATACCAGCGGAACCATGGGGAAGCAGGTAACATCTGATAAGACACTTTTAATGGCGTCAGATTAAAGGAAAAGAACTGGCAGTTGGTCTTAAATCTCCAGGTGATGAGATAAAGTGGTTGAAAGAACTTCTACTAGGCTATTTTTGTCTTTTGGTTGAGGGAGCAAGAGCATGTTTAAGGTACATAAAGGAGCTTTTTATCACTTTACTGCATTAGACATAAGCCAGTTCGAGCTGCAACAGCCAGGAAAATTTTAGCTGCGTATTCAAGGAGTCAACAACCAGGTTTGAGTTCTGAGATCTCATAGTTCAGAGTTTGTTATTAAATATCAGCGTCATTTCAAAACAGCTGCTGGCAAGTTTTTGAACAGGCAGTAGTTTGATATTTCCTGTGTACGGCCAATTTGTTGCCATTCATTCGGTTTTGGGTTTGTTTTAATGCACTGAAAGGTGTAATTGGTGAGCACTAACGCAGAATTATGGGCTTCTGAAAGAGAACACAATGTGTGACTCTGCCAAATAACTGTGGACAGGGAAGTCTGACAAATTCGTTTTTGGGTCTTGGTGTTTTTCTTCATGCGAGCATCTGGTTCTGCTATTTGTCTGAGCACTTCTTCCTTCATTCTTTTTTTTTTAAACAGAAGAAAAAATATTTTTTATTCATATCAGCCATTTGTCCACTAATGAAGGTCCAGGCTGTCTGGTTATATTGTGGGTTTTTGTTATTTTATTTTTAAAATCTCACAAAACCTTTTCTCCAAATCTTAAACTGTCTCCATCAGCAGATTACTAATGAAAAGAGGGATTTAAGTCTGTTTCAGTATTTCTGACCCTGTCTTAGTGGAATGTTTGATCGAATGCATTGACGTGTTTAGGGGCCTCTACAGCAATCTCCTCTGCAAAAACAGCAGCTGATCAGTTTGACTGATCACATATGGCTTTCATCCGGGCAGTTATCGTCAGTTTTTATGGCATGTTTTATCTCGACATCCCTGACTCACATTCCAACAGCTCGACTCAGACTTGCGCTCCTCTGGTTTGGAGTTTATCACCATGAGAGCAACACCACCGCAGACACTCAGACCTGCTGCAGCCTTTCAGACAAACAGTGACAGAGCTGCAAAGTCCAGGAAAACTGCAGTATGGAAGAGAAGAAGCCCAAACACTGATGTTACTGGTAGAAAGAAGCTGCCGGATTGCCAGTATCAGATGGTTTGACAACTTCCACGGCTCTGTGTCTAATAAGATCCGTGTTTTTCTAAGATGTTCTTGATAAAGTTGTGACACGTTCTTTTTGTACGGTAAATCCCTCAAGAGCTGGAAGCAATTACAGACTTCACTGAGCATCAAGAATGCAGCAGACGCTCACCGCACCCTTTTTTGAAGGATGATTTTTTTTTAAGAAGGAAAATAAATGCCAAGACTTCGAGGCAGTGGTTCTGTGGAGTGAGCAGTACTTTCCCCAAACCTCTTTGTTGATTCATTTCAATGAAACAAGGTCAGCAGCATAGCATTAGATAAAGCCCTTTGCCAAGAAACCACCGCTGTTTTTATTGTTTGATTGTTTTTATCACATTTAGCCTTTTTGCTATGATCTAGCTTCCTGTTCCTATTAGTTCCCTTCCTGAACCCAATAGAATAAAATTTATATAAAATATAAAATATAAGAGGGGTTAAAGGATTTTAGGCGTAAAAGGTCATGTGTATTTGATTCGAGGCATTTCTATTTGCATGTCAATTTGGATGGGTGACCGTGCTTGAAATGATCCATGTTGATGATGTTCCATTTTTTCCTCTTTCCCAGTTTACGGTCAGCCATTGTTCGGAACACCATGGTCCATGTCTGACCCTGGTTGCAGTAGTTTGCAAATGGTATCATTTGTTGCAGACTTAAATTGCTTTTTTTTTAGTCAGCCAAATTTTGACTTTTAGAGTTTAGAGGTGTACTTATGCTGCAGAAGTCCCCTTTCACAACGAAATGTGAATATTTTGCCCTCCGAAGACAGCCGCTGTTTGAGGTTTTTCTAAACAAATGCTCCAGGGGGCATAATAAATATAACATGTACCATTATTTACTCCACCACAGTAAACAGTATGTACTCACCATTCAGTCAAGTTAACCAGTAATCTTTATTACCAGAGAGGCGACCAATCAGAGGAGAGAGGGCGCGGCAGGAGGGGAGCATAGTGGCGAGGGTGCATGTGTGTATGGGGTGTTTGCTGAGACTGAAAACAGAATTGTGGATGCAGGATTTATTTATTATTAATCACACTTAGTAAGTGACACTGATTCTACCCTTTAAACCACAGGATCTGTTTATTCACTATATGCTGCAAAGATCTGTGGCAAATCTACAAAACATGACTCTGACGCCGCTGCAGCAAAGAAAAGAAGAAAGAAAAATAAATCACTTCCAGGTCAGCACTCGCTTCAGTTGTTCAGGCAGGGCCAGCTAACCACTCTACAAACACTTGCAAGCTGGCTGATGCTGTTCAGACGCTGACGTTTCACCTCAACCAGCATGCTTCAAACATCTCCCCACTGGTTTCTCTCCGACTCGGCACCAATCTGAGCGTCTGATGAACGTCCTGGTGCCCATGCCCTGTTTGATGTCTGGGCTGATCCGGCACTACGTGACTGTGGGCTGTGTGCCGTCAGCATGAAAGCAATTAAAAACTTGAACTTATGCCACGACCAGAACAGGCCGTGCATTCATTTTTTTTTTTATTCTTCCTATCGGCAAAATTGCAAAGGAGCTGTTTTGGACTGTCCTCATTAGTGTTTGCACTCAAAAAGACAATCTCCATGCCAAAGTGTGCACTGACTCAATTAGCTATGTGTATTCAGACTTTAATTGCTCTGGTTTGTGTGCGGCAAACATTATCTGACGTTCCTCTCGTATTTGCACGAGGCAGCAGAAATATGACATTGGTTGTGAGGATGCGCAGGCGTGTTTATGAAAAGGCAGCCATGCAGCAGAGCCCTGGAGACTGATCCCATCTGTTCCAGACCAGGTTGGGTAGTTAAAAACTAATCAAAATGTTGTCCCCAAGGTTTACATCCCCCACACCTCCCGGCCCTTTGTCCCTCCCTTTGCAACATCTTTGTCTTATTGCTGAGGGTGGGGAGCCGGGGGCAAACGCCCAGCCCCACAGAGGAGGAGTGGTGGGGGGATGTGGGACCCTAGTGTTGATGGAGACAGCATCCAGGAAGTGACCCAGTGGAAGTGAAGCTTCCTGGGTGCGTTTCACCCTAACATGAGCATACGCATGGGGGCTGCAGCCGGGTGGGGAGTGTGGAAACAGACGACGGCGGGGATGCTGCTCTGTGTTTTGTTAAACCTTTCGTCCATGTGCTGCTGAAGCGGAATGCCGAACGTGAGCCGGAGCTGCATCTTTTTCCTGTCTTCTGAATCTCTACAGCACGTGAGTCATGAGCTTTTTGCTGGTTCTGAGAGTGAAGCATTGATGTCTGCTGCAGATGACCATCTGACTCTTACACAGTGTGAAAGACTTTTCATCCTGTTTCCTGCGTGTTGTACACATGCACACCACATGCCCTACATACAGATTTGAACATGTGAGTTTGGAATGTTAAACTTGATGATGATGGTGATGATGTCTATGTCTTCTCACCCTGAGTGCCTTAAAATCAGGTTTCATAGCTTAATTCTCCACTAACCTCTAATCTGCTCTTTCAGGAGAGATTTTCTGGCCTTTTTTCACTTTTTTTACTCCAATTAATGCAGCTTCAGCCTGCCAGATGTCACCATAAGCATGGCTGCCTCAGGCTGCAACTGGCCTTATTTAGACAGCAGCCTCCGCTGCCTTTATTTGTTTCAAATAATTATTTAAACAGCGCTGTTGCATATGTATGATAGTTGTTTTTCAGCCTCATCTTTTATTGCATGTATTGGCTTTAAGAGCACAGTTTTCTCTTAATATTTCAAATAATGAAAGGTACTCTTGAATAATATGTTGAAGTATTTATTTATTGCATAATTACTTAAACAAAAAAAAAAAGATTTTCATGATTTCTAGCCTAAACCCGTGGTTTTAAAGGGTGAATCATGAGTAGTTGGGAAAGTTCATACGCACTTGTTTTTCTTGTCTCCACTTCATGTTTATTGCAGCTCAGAAATGAAAATGACTTTGAGTCGACCCTGTTTGGCGTGTCAAACCATTTCCACCTTTAGAAAATAGCCCAAATGTCACGCGAGACTCCACAATCCATTTAAATGTCATGAATTTTATGGCATTTCACGGCGCTGAAATGAAACGAAGTCGCAATCTCATTATGCCGAAGACAATTTATGGACATACAGCAACGTGTGGCCTTGGGCAGAGGCAGCAGCGCCGTCTTGTAGATTTTCTCTCTCTTGTAAATGACTTATTCCAGTGATGCGAAAATAATTCAGCACGGCTGTGTGCGTGTTTTACATGGGAAATCCATCGGTGCGAGGCTGTTTACAAATCCATTAGAGGACTCACAGTGGCATTCACGCTTAATTTGTCTATGGTGGTCCTTTGTTTTCCCACATTAAGAGTTTAGTGTTGGTCACTGGGAGCTGCGTGACCCATCTCAGGATCTGTTTTTCCTCTAAACTGTGTCTTTTGCCTCCCAGAATGCAGTGGGCCACAGACTGGCATGGGATATTGGAAGGAGCCGGACACTGACAGACAGCAGAGCTTGACTGAGAAACAAACAAGCTGTGAAGAGGGAGTGAAGAATTGCCAGTAAAAAGATTAGAGTGGCGTTTGGCTCCGGCGCCAAGATGCATCCTTGCTCTCGCCACACAACCATGGCAACGAGAGCTTTATGCCTTCCTCCCAGTCCTCTTGCTGGGTGATCCGACTCTACCAAAGAGTCATTTAAACGTCTTGGGATTCATTATTGACCCAGACATTTGTGATGTAGAGGCAAAACTACAATTTCCACATCAACTAGACAACTTTGATTTGTTCCCTCTTCCCGTTTTCTGTTTAATCACATGTAAATGACTGGAGTCATGTTTAAATGCACGCACGACCTCAGCTGAGCATCCTAGGCCCATCTATCCTGGTGCACCCGTTTGTCATGCAGGGCAGCTCTGATCCCCTGTGACCAATCAGCAGCATCTCCTTGGCGTCCAAATGCACCCTCATCATTTGTGATTGACAACCTCCCACAGGAAGGAGGGGTGTTATTTACCTCCTTGTGTTCTCATGGGACCAAGTTAATGATCCCAGCCAATGAAATAATAAAAGAGGAGAGAAGCAGGAGAAGTCGCTGCCTGGTTGAAACGTTTGGAGCCCGCTTTCCACTTCCTACAGAGAGGATTAGAGACGAAGAATATGTGTGGGGAGAACTGTCGCAGATAGCTGTGTGAGAGCAGAAAGAGGGAGCTAAAGGGAGGTTTCTGAAGAAAGCCAGTATTTTTAGAAACATCTCTTTGTGGGCTCAACTCATCTGTCACCTGGAACTTGGACTATCTGCTTTTCCTCACAGAGTGACTGAGAGGTAAGGGAACATTTGGATTTCCAAAGGGTGACACTTCAGAGAAAGTACAAAGTTTTTCTTTCTTAAAATGCACAAACTCTGCAGTCCTCTGCATGCTGGCTTGACATTTAGCTCATTATTTCTGGATTCCCAGACTAGTGCAGATCACATGCAGTTAAGCAAAATGTGGCAGGATGTTGATTCCGTCTTCAGATACCTTCAAAAATGACATGTTTCATTTCTCTCCAATAACGTTCCATGTTTTGAAACTTGAACCCTGCAGTCTCAGCTGAAACCTAAGCAGTCTTTTTCTCCCTGGGTCTTTCCTAATCCAAATCAGTCCCTGTCTCCTGTGTGGTTACACCACTCAACAACAACGTTTATTTGCCACAGCGGATCCGATATAAAATACGTTCACCTCCAGTGCAGACAGGTTCATCTCAGGTCATGTCTTCCAGCCGAATACCTCAAACATCAAGATCCAAAACTGAGGAAGTGATCAAAGTTTTCCTGATTGGCAAACAACGCCTGGGTGCCAGTTGTGTCTGTCAGCACATGCTCAGGCAGGGACCGAAATTTCCACGCTGCAGTAGAGTGGTGCCAACAGTCTGAAGCAACCTTCAACACTGTTGCAACCGCAGTGCATTCCAGTGTGTTTTCCATTTCAGCCTACTCTCCGTTAAGGGTGTGATCGCCGTGAGACAAACAGCTTCTGCATGTGCAGAGTTCAGACTCTTCTGGAAGTCGACAACCACATGAGCAATAAGGTGTCTGTGTTTAAGTCCTCCGTGCTGGAGTTGGCAGTGAGTCACTCACTCATGCATGAGGCGGAGTGCCCCCTGTGGAGTCCAGGCTTCATTGATTACCTTGTTCACTTCTGCATTCATTAATTTGCCATACTGAATGTTGCCTGAAGCACTCACAAATGTGCACGCTACATCACCGGTGCTGTTTGATGGGCACAACTCCAGCAGCAGTTAAAATATGGCTGGAAAAGCATTTGAGAAAGAATGTGTAACTAATGCACTGGATGTTGTTCTTGTGGGGCGCTGAGCTGTTGGCTTATTTTTACATTAGGATGGGAAAACAATGTTTTGTCGGGAGTTATGGCAACGCTCTGTGCTATGATAGCCCTAAAGTGATGGCTGAAGCCCTGCCCCTTTTCTGTGATTGGCCGGTGGCAGCGAACGGTGCAGAAAGTACAGTGTTCAAGGAGAGAAGAGAAACGGCTGGAAAGTTTTGATCCTCCTCCCAGTTGAAAGCAGGTCTTGAGAACAGGGTTAGAGGGTCAGATCTTCACGGGGAGCAGGAAAGAGTCCCTTACATCTATGTGTGGAACAGCACAAGTATCATCAAAGACCGGCTCTAGTGTTTGTTTTTGTCCTGTCAAGACCCTTCATGGACAGAATCATGTGGCAGGTAAGTGAAGGGATTAAATACAACTTTTTTGCTCTGCTGTAGAAACAGTGAGTCATTGGATGTTTCCAAACCTCCAGGCGAGTCAGGATGTTTGGCCTTGTGTTCACAGACTGCTGCATGTTTAGTAGTCAGGATAATACATGAGACATAACATGACTAAATGAGAATACCGACGGGGGTTTCGCGATCATAAGGCATCATAAGGGAGTATCCAGAGTTGGTTTCCTGTGTCAGAGCAGCTATTCATTGGGATACTTAAGGGTGAATGCATCAGAAAGAGACACTTTTAGGGATGCAATGTGATATCTGAAAGAAAATCACTTGTTTTTGATGTCTGTTTTCATGCCGCCACCATCTGTGAGTCATCAGTATTTTCTCCTTTATTCACTGAGCCAGAACCATTCATTCACAATCTAATAGCCTCCTGACCTGTATTACCTTTTCCAACGATAAGCTCTCTCGTGACAATACATCTGGACATGTGTTGGACACAGGCGCACTAGCGGAAATCATTCCACATGAAGCTAATGAAGAGTCAATCTGGGACATTGCAGCTGGGTCTTTGTTTCCAAATTAGTATCTCCTCTTGTTCCCGACTGTGAGCCAGAATGTTTTAACATCTTCCCACCAGAATGCACTTAATGATTTTGATCGCTGCTGTGACAAACATATCAAGCAGTCACCATGGTAACATGTTGTATGTCTTGAAAACACGCCACACTGGTTTGTAGCCTGGGCTGAGGTGATCAGATGGGTGTGGGTTTTTCCACTGCTTTAAAGCACAGGGTAAGAAGCAAATGTGTTTTATTTTAAACCACCGCGGCTTGGTTTACACAGAACTATAAACTACTTGCATGTAATCTTGCTAATATCTTTATGACCTGGATGTTAAACCTGCCTTCCAAACGTTAACGTTACCCGCAGTTCATAAATCAACCGCTTGGCGTCGCTCTTGTCCCGATTTCCCTGCACATTCCTGTCACATGACGTTTACACTATGCTCCGAACTTGGACAAGGAAGGACTTATAATCAGGACAGAACTGGTTTGTGCACGACATCAGATATCCTCGCTTCCTTTTTATATAAATACATATTTATTTCATCTCTGCGTTGACATACATGGAATCCTTCAGTTAAGTTAGGCGTGGAAGTTTCCCCCCAGCACCCCGCTGATGCCACCTGCCAAATCCTCACAGGAAATTAGACTTCTGCTGCAACTTCAAATGACGATTAGAGAACAGACAGTAAGCCTTAAGACTAATAACTGTACATCTGTGTCCAGCTCAGACACTGGATATTGGACACTGCACTGTGCATGATTGATTTTATTAGTGCTAGCATATTTACAGCATGAGCACCTTAATGGCTTTGACTTTCATTAAAGTTTACTATCAGGGAACATATTTTTGCAGGATGAGTGCACAGCAATCAAGCTAACAAACAAACAGCACGAGATGAGTTTTATAGATGCTGTAATGAAATAGCAGCGATGATGGATGCAGGTAATGTCAGGTTTCAAGCAGTTAATCCCAGTAATGCGTACAGCTGCAGATCAGGTGGATTTATCTTATCAGGTGGTTTGCTGCTACAGCTCCAAATCACATTAGATCTGAGTGGGCCGCTGCTGAGGCTGCTGCTGCAGGGAGCAGCGACAGGCCACACATTGGTCATGGCCACGCTGTGAAGACAGGATTACAGATAAATATGTTAGGTGTCCGCCCCAAGAAAGAAGACAATGAGCTATCGCACCCTCTCAGTGGCTGAAGAGTGTGGTTGGAGAGCCATTATTTAAGGTGATAAAAGACAAAGAGATTAAGATGTGCTAGAGCAGCTAATTGTTGGATCTATAAACACTCTAATTCTAATTAAAAAACAATGTTGTTCATCATTTGAATCACTCAGTACATACTGTTCATATCACTCAATTTGTAGTTTTTAGTCTATATTTTTAAAGTGATTTTTTTTTTTTTTCTTTTTTATTGAGGGTTAATATTTTCACCACATCATTAAACTGGTGGTATTGTATACACCATCCAATGTGATTCTCCCCCGAGTCCTTGGAGAATACCAGCAACATTCCCGCATGCGTCTCCCAAACAAGGCAGCTCAGGGCCGCTGTTTTGCCTGAACTTTAGTGCATATTTTATTATTTACAGTGTGCAAGTGTCTCCGAGAGACACTAGTCACTCTGGGGATGCCTTTGAATGGCAGGGAGATTCGAACGGAGCGTGGCAGGGGTGCGACTGGAGAGAGAGGCACATGTTGGAGCAGATGGTTCCTCTGTGATTCCCACATGAGGGCCACCTGGGACAAACAGGAATGGAGTGGACCATGGTGCGCACTGTCTGTCTTCATTTGCGGTCTTGTCTGTCAGGGAGGATGTTTAGCATCTTACTGTTTGTGCTGTCGAGGAATTGAAGGGCCATTTAATAAGTCCGACTGCTAAGCCTTAAGATCTTTGGAATTGCGACACTCATGGGGGGATTTTACATGCCATCATCCTCTGGAGACGGTGCTGTGATTACTTCATGTCACGGCCTCGCTGTTTATCCGCCGGATGCTGCCTCTCTGGAGGCTTGCTCAGGTGTGTTTGTGAGTTCAGCTTTTGCCTCTGATTGCACTGCAGCATGGTCGAGACAAAAGTTGCAACCTCTGTCAGTCTGCTGATGGAAAACAGAGGAATGGTCACACAAGAGCACCTGAAACTGATCCTGAGCCTTTGAATTTCTGAATGGACAGGGTTGAAAGGCTGAAAGGGCACTAGCCTGGCTGTGAGGACACTGGCTTCTCTCTCTCTCTCTCTCCCCCTCCTCTTGCTTGCTCTCTCTCTCTCTCTCTCTCTCTCTCTCTAACTCTTCCTCCTTCTAGTGCTGGCCGGCGCTCCAGCTGTAGGTGGAGCTGGCTTTCCTGGAATTGTCGGGCAACTTTTCCTGTTGTGCTCGCTACCACTTGCTCAATCTCTTGCTCTAATGACAGCTCTGCAGCAGGATTACTGGGGCTCTGACGACTCCGCCATCTGGATGCCCACATTGACAGCATGACGCAGTTTATGTCTCATGCGTCTGTTGTCATAAACACCTTTTCATGATCTGAGTCAGAAGTTTTTCCCTTCAGCAGAAATGTCTCGGCAGAGCAAAGTGGGGCGAAATCCATCGGTGGGTAAACTGAGTTTGAATGGAGGTACAGGAGTGCAGAATGTCAGCTATTTAGCATTGTTTTTTTTTAAGCTTTTGTCTACAATTAGTGCTTCCTTTGATTAGCCGCGTTGATTAACCTCGTGGATGATCTGGGCTGAAATTAGCTGTTGGATGAGATCAGTGCATGTTCTCTATTTTGTGACAGATGTACAATGGTTTTTAATAGAATGTTATGTGTGTAATATGTTTGGTTTTAGGCAGCAAAATTGCAGTAATTCAGACACATTTTGTCTATCTGAATATTCATTTTGAGACGCTAAATGTGGCTTTACAACGTCTTTGAATATTGTGTGTTAATTGTGTGTTGGATAGCTTTGCTGCTACACAACAACTTCTGGCCACCTGCTACATTGTCTATAAAGAACAAAATAGCTGGGAAAACAAAAGGCCATCCGATGCATCAGTGTCGTCACCAGAGACAAGTGCAACAATCGCCTCTTGTCTTGCTGGGCATGGTGGTTGAGTCTCTGAGGACGGCTGAACAAAATGGGAAGTCCAGCACACACCCAGGTCAGCAGCTCAGGGGTAATTGCTGTGTCCTCCAAAACATCAAAAGGCTACTTGTGTCTAACTGTCCTGGTAATGGGCTTTTGCCTTCTTCACACATAATGAGTGGAGGTAAGGAGTTCACTTGGAGAAATGCTGTGAGTACGGTACGTCCGCTCGCAGCTGGGGTGTCTGACTGCTTGAGAACAAAGGCTCAGTGTCTGTGATGGTGTGGAGCCCCAGCCATCAGCAAGCAGGCCAATACACTTCTGCTTGGCTGAGCTGTCAGTCCTCGCTGGCCTGTGGGCTACAGTGAAGAGGGGAACACATGCAGACAGGCCAGACTATTCCAGCTCCAAATTAAATTGAGCTACGCTCTGAGTTCAGAGGAGTACACCAAACAGTCACCTCAGATGCAGATATTTATTCATTTGTGCGAATGTGTGCGCTGGAGTGCGATTTATTTCACTGCCATAATCAGATCGTGGTGGAAATCAAATGAAATTGAATTAACCGACTTCAGGCTCTGTGTAACAGCGGCTGCTTCTTTATTCACTTTTCCCCCCAGCATAAATTCATCATTCATTCATTCATTCATTCAAATATAAATGATTGTACCCAAAAGCAATTATTTTTTCAGTAGAAGTAATTTTGGTGATTATATGCATAAAACGTATCAATGTATCCACTAATTTGTGACAGAGAAGTGTTTATTTTATAAACCGGTTTGAATTCTTTATATTGACCCGATTATTACAAAGGAAAAACAGTTGACAGCTGAAAATATAAGTATTGTTTGGAAATATACACAAAGTGTTCTTATTCTTCTTTCACAAATCATCTAATTGTACATTTTCACGTTTCTCTTCACAGATAGCTGATCAGCTTCCTTGGATTTCGCTGACAAATTCAGTTTGTTTTGCCTGAAAATGGAAACGCTGGAGTCGGAGCTGACCTGTCCAATCTGTCTGGAGCTATTCGAGGACCCGCTGCTCTTGCCCTGCGCTCACAGCCTTTGTTTCAACTGTGCCCATCGCATCCTGGTGTCACACTGCACGCCAAGCGAGCCCATCCAATCCATCAGCGCCTTCCAGTGCCCGACCTGCCGTTATGTCATCACCCTCAACCAGAGGGGCCTAGAGGGACTCAAACGCAACGTTACGCTACAGAACATCATTGACCGCTACCAGAAGGCGTCCCGAAGTGGACCCAACTCTCCTAAAGAGACGCGGCGCGAGGGAGCCGTCCCCGACAGCGGAGCCATGACGTCACCCGGCAACAGGGTGCAGTGTCAGTTCTGCGAGCAGGACCCTCCGCAAGACGCCGTGAAGACCTGCATCACCTGTGAGGTGTCCTACTGCGACGAGTGTCTTAAGGCTACACACCCCAACAAGAAGCCCTTCACGGGTCACCGTCTCATCGAGCCTCTGCTGGACTCCCATCTGCGGGGGATAATGTGCGTGGAGCACAAGGACGAGAAGGTCAACATGTACTGTGTGACAGACGAGCAATTGATCTGCGCATTGTGCAAGCTAGTTGGCAGACACAGGGACCATCATGTGGCGGCCCTCGGTGATCGATACGACAAACTCAAGGTAGGAGGGAGGTGGTGCGTGGGTGGAGGAATGCTCCAAGGCTCATGATGCACGGTGGGAAACATCCCGCACCTCCACTAAAGCCCAATGATTTTGTTGTTTCAAAAGCCTGTGTTTACTTTCAATATGACAGTGTGACGATGCAGACACTAGCTCTAGCTAAAAAAAATGATCCTTTAAAACGCCGCCGTGCAGGAATCAGCATAGCGTACCGTCCACTGGAAATAGAAAACAGTGTTTATTTATGATATTAATTCAGCTCAATTCCATGAATGATTCAGAAGGAGTCATTTGGATATCACACTTGCTAAAATGCTATGAAATATTAAAAAACATTTATTATTTAAGAGATTCTCTGTGAGATCTCCCAAAATGATCTGGCAATGGTAAAAAAAACAAAAAACAAAAAAAACAAAACAAAACAGAGTATTTGTTTCATGGCAGCTACAGATATGTTAACGTTCATTATGCAGAAGAAAGGAAGATGCATGATTGTTGGAAAGGAAGGAAGTTAGTTAGTTCAAATTGGCAATCATGGGTCTGCCTGAAGTTGTCAACAAGCCTCATGGAAAGACCAAGATGTAAAGTGTATTCCTCACTGCTGCAGGCCTCTAAAACACACCGGTAAGCTGCACTCCAGGTGTGTGTGTGTGTGTGTGTGTGTGTGTGTGTGTGTGTGTCCTTCATCATGGCGAACGTGGGCACACACTGTTTGTTTTTTGTTTATACGTTCCCATATAAACCCTCCATCTGCTGCAAATGCTCCCTGGTCTCCCAGGGCTTCCGCTGAAAACAGCCACATCCTCAGTTTGTCTGGGAAAAAATAAAAATACAGTGTGTATTCGACGGGTGTACGTTTTAAAACTTGTCGGTCGAGGTGTCCATCCTTTTTATCATAAGCTGCTGTGGCAGTTTCAGGTTAAGTGGAGCTGCTAACCTCCCACTGATGTCTTCGTATCAATAAGGCATGAAATGGGGCTGCCAGCTGAAGCTTACAAAAAGGTATCTTCAGGACATGAACTGGCCTTTCTCGTGTTTGCAGCAGCCTTGTGACGTCTTTTGTTCCCCATGTAGGATAGCTTTATTGTGAAGTCCACATGAAGCTACATTAAAGTCATTTTCCTTTTCTCAACGGCGCTACCTATGTGACGGACTCTGCGATTTTCTCATTCTTATTGAGCTTTTCAGTTAATCCTAAAGTGTGTTTTTATTCACCCAATACTGCAGCCATTCTGTGATTACAGGATTTTAAATGGATGCTTTGTTTTCACAAACACTCGCAGTGTCTGTGCATGACTCACGCAGGGTGCGACCGCCTCTGTTGCACCAGCACACTTTTGGTTTTTCCCATCTGATCCTCTCCTTCAGATCGACCTGAGATGCAAACAAGCTTTCCAGATACTTGGCAACTCCGTACACGTGTCTAAACTTGTTTTTTTTTTTTTTTGTTTGTTTGTTTTGTTTTGTTTTGTTTTTTATCATCATGCTGTCATTGTGGAGAATTCTCCTCCTGGACGCTCTATGTGTGCGGGGCGCGATCGATCCCATCAGCAGGCCGATCAGGTGATCAATATTTGTGTGAAATATTCTCCATTTTCTGCAGTGTGGTTAGTCAGTGTGTCTACTTCAGTGTGTGCTTATTTTCCAAAATCCTTGGAGCTGACAAATTGACAAAATTCTGATTCTGACTGTTTATCCTGGAAGAAGGATGACTTCTCTGTGGTTCTTCTTGAAGGTTCTTGAATATTGTTTCCTTGTTAAAAGGACAAGATTTGTGATATTTCCAAACCACCTGCATCATATTTTTTGCCCTTATTCCTTCAGTGCGCTCTAGCTTGAAAGGCTTTAATCACTCTAGCAGCTATGAACAAACGGCAATTGTTTGATACTCAGCTGTTGTCTGAAGGTCATGAAAATCTCCAAAACAAACAAAAAAAAAATTTCAGAAAAACTGTCAGGAGCCACCGAAGGTGAGAAATGACCCAGTTGGCTCAGTAATTCTGTTATGTTTATCGCTGTGTGGCTGTGATTGATGCTCCCCTGCTAATGTTTGCTGTGAGCAGACAGAAACTGCAAACGGCAAACACGTTCATTCGCCACTAACGCGCCAGATCTGCTGCCAGCAACTCATGGTGATGCACGCTCCATGCGGGAAGCGAGAACATCCCGGTTCTTAAAAGCACACTCAGCAGGTGTGTCACTTAACAACCGCAATTTGGCTCGGCGTGCCCGAAAGCGTTTCTTCTCTTCTTGCAAATGATCAACTTCACACACGGCAGACTGTGGAGAGAAGTGAACCAACATTTCACGGATCATCTGATCAGCTCTGTTCCAGAGGTCTTTGAATGTCTCATCTGAAATATTAACCCTGGTCAGCCTGAGGAACACCACGGGAGGGCTGTCTTTGTGTTGTTTCAGGAACATCTGGACATGTTGTTTGATCGATTGCCTCAGAAAATGACAGATTTCCTTATTTCCTTCCATATTTGTGTCACCATTAATCATTGAAGAAGCCTTAAAATTTATTGGAATAATCACAGTTACCATGCAAACACTTCAAATCTGCAAACTCATTGTTCCTGCAGTCATTTCTATCTGTCTTTATGGACCTCATATGCATAAAGCTGCGGTGTTTGGAACCTCTGGTGGCGAGGTAAACTCCCATCCTAAACAGAACAATGTATTTTTTTCCCCTTCTGGCACACACGCTACGACCCAGGTGGTACACAGCTGAGCTTGCTCATAGTTTTTCCAAACACAAATTTGCGGCCGCATTTCCTTCCATTTCTCTGAAAATCTCAGACAAAGGCGTGTGGTGATGTTGTAAAGAAACAAATGTGTGTGTGTGTGTGTGTGTGTTTTTTCAGTTTTTTTTTTAATCATTCCATCAAATCAGTGGTTAACCGAGTTCACTTTGAATGTTTTAATGCTACACAGAGCCTGTACACAGAGTACAAAACTTTGCCACCATGAAAGGCACATTATCGCAGGTTGGCTACGACAAACCCTGACAGTAGATCGGATTTCTGATGTTGACACAGGATAAAACCTCGAGTCCTGAACGTGACCCGTCAGGACTGCGGGAGGAAGGAAGGCAGACTGGCCAAAGCAAAGGTGCAGGACCAGAAGCCCTCACGCACAAAAGGAAACTGCTATTCTTTCCTCTCATCAGCGTCAACGCTGTGAGGAAAGAGACGTCCACTGGAGCGAGCTTTCCAAACACGCGAAGGGTTTTACAGAATGTTGTAGGGGAGCGAATACTTTGGTCCCGTCTACAGTCCAGCAAAACGCTTTAGTCGGTCTGACTAACGGAGCGCGTTTCACGTGCAGGCATCACCTGCAACGTAAAAAAAAAACAAACAAAAAAAAAAAAACGAAAGTAGCTTCCACTGTTTCTACTTTTGAATGAATAAATCATATTTGTTAGAGCGGTAAAATAAAACATTTGCACGCACCGTCTTCAGGAAAACAAAATGTGAAACACTGAAGTCCTCTTCTGTTACCTATTGTTGCTCATGACTCTGACACATTTATCTCTTTATTTTTAAAGACTATTTTTAATGTTTGCTTACATTCTGTACTCACAGCTGACTCAAGAATCAAGTGAATTCATAATGTGAACAGAACAATTACATGTAATTACACATGAATCTTTTCAGGAGAGAAATGGTAAATTGGGAGATACTTTGAACTACTACGGTACGCTGCCGTCATGCCCCCCAATTACAGTAAGAGATTAGGTTTGAAACATAAGCTTTTGATCTGAGTCAGTGATTAACACAGCCGGGGTTTAGTTGTCCAAATCACTGGCAGATGCTCTGCTAAGCTCTGTGGCCTCAGCAGGCAGTAAGATGGGATGTTTGGCACTCAGAATGGACTCTGTGTGTGTGTGTGTGTGTGTGTGTGTGTGTGTGTGTTGGGGGGTACTCTTCTCTGATCAGAGCCCCAAATGCAGCCAGTCAGATCCGGCAGCAGCCTTGTGTGTCCTCACCTTCACATTTGATAAAGCTGTTTACAATCTGATAAGAAAAAAAAAAAAAAAACAGCTCACTTTCAGTTTTGGTTTGCAGGAATCCTTGGAAACTAACCTCAACAATCTAATCAAGAGGACCAGTGATTTGGAAAGTCTGATGGGTAAACTTATCCAAACCTGCCAGCATGTCGAGGTGAGTTTAGCCACCTGTTTGCTCGTGAGGTGCAGCCGCTTCACCTCTGTGGTATTTAACCTTTCTTTCTTTATTCAATTATTAACACGCTGATGGATGGCTTTATCTGGGGGTTGCAGCAGCATGTGAATTTAACACGTTCTCCAAATTCAGCCTCCAGTAAACCCAGAAATGTGTGCATGTGCTGTAAGACAAATATGATAAAATTGCTTCATAATTTGCTTGATATGGTTTGCAGACACTGTTGCCGTGTTGATGGATGAGATTAAATTTGGTTAAAGGCATCTGTCCTGCACAGCCCACCCTCATACCGAGGGTTGGCTTTAAGTTAAAAAGCACCTTCATCAGTAGGCATCACCTGTGCGTTTCCTCTGTGTCTGCAGGTAAATGCATCCAGGCAGGAAAACAAGCTGCTGGAGGAGTGTGACCTGCTCATTAACATTATACAGCAGCGGAGACAAATAATAACCACCAAGATAAAGGAAGGAAAGGTACTCCTCATTCGCTATGTTGCCACTCTTTACACTGTGTCGTCACCAATTAACCACCTTCATCCCTGTAATTGTGTTTCTGGTACATGATATCTTGGTCCCAGTTTGTGTCTTTTGTGATGTTTCATTTAACACTTTATTAGAATCACGAAACAATAAATTCCCAGTGTGCTTTGAAGTGCCCAGTTGATGTTTTGTTCTGCTGAAAGTATTTCCAAGACTCTTAGATTTGTTTTTTCCCTCTCAGGGATATAAAAAAATATCCTAATTGAAGCTTTACCACCTTGTTTTGTTTTGTATCATTTTTAAATAATTTCTGTCTAGTTTTTGTTTATCCAAGTAAAATAAGCTCACTTGCTTTTGCTCTTAATGCTTACTTTTAACATGAATTTGACTGGATTTTCAAATATTTGATTGGAATTTTGGCAAACTGAGTAAAGTCTGGAATTGTGTTGTGACCAATAACACGTGAGCTAGGTTAAAGAAACAAAAGGACGTATTTGCTTTGAAAGCCTCACAAACCCAAACCCTGATCTATATTTATGAGTAAACACAGTAAATCCGAACAGCACTGACTTCCCTCACCAGACACCAGGGCTTTTCCGAGCGTATATGTGTGGTTCCTGGGCCTCTTCAATCATTTCCTCTTTGTTCCCCCTGTTAAGCGACATGAGAACAGCGGAGGCACGCTTGTGTCACGCTGGGTGTCAAACCAAGATCATCCTGCTTCTGTGATGTGAATCTTTCTTTTATGTCCCTCCAATGGTCGGCGGCTGCTTCAAACTGCTAAGCTAACCAGGCGAAGGGTTGAAAAAGGCCGATGTGCTAAAGAACCTTTCATAAATAAAACCTCTCTTGTGCTTGCACCACCTTTAAAACAGGTTTTAGCTCACTGTTAGCGCTGTGGAAAATATCCAATTGTGAAACCTGAAATTCGGATTTAGCCCGCAGCAGGTTTTTTTTAATTGGTGTGGTGAAATCTAATTAAGCATCTGGCAGGTCGTAGCTTTGTGCAGCCAGCATCACATCGGCTGGTCATGTGCCCGGCTTTTCATCTCCCAACGTGTCTGCTTCCTCCTGTCCAGGCTGTGCGACTCCGGAAGCTAGCCCAGCAGATAGCCGGCTGCAAGCAGTGCATCGAGAGGTCCTCTTCCCTCATCGCTCAGGCTGAACAAGCGCTCAAGGAGGCCGACCACACTCGCTTCCTTCAAACTGCTAAAAGCATCTGCGAGAGGTGGTGACAAATAAGAGCATCAACAAACACTGAGGCGTATGAAATTATCACCATGTAATCATGAAACTCTTTTTTCACCCTCCAGAGTTTCCATGGCAACAGCATCCTCTCAAGTCTTGTTACCAGAGATAAACTTGAATGACACATTTGATACTTTTGCTCTGGATTTCACAAGGGAGAAGAAAATGCTTGAAAATTTAGATTACCTCACAGGTGAGGCCATGAAATCCCCTTTCACCCCTCCAAAAAAAGAGCGATCATAATCACAATAACATCATCAATATTCAGAATATCCACTTGCGTGCTGTTTATTGTGCCTGTTAGTGATTGACAGGAAAGATTGAAAGGATTCAGCTTTAGATTTGCCTAAAAATGGGGTTTGATTATTTATGCTCTGGTGCTTGTCGTGCATGGCTTTAACTTTGCCTGAAGACTGTCGCTGTAATAGCCAGAGGAATTGCAACGTCCCCAATTACACTTGCCAGAAAAAAACAAAAAGCTGGCTTTTTTCTGCAAACAATTGTCATATTTTTGTCTTACTGTCGAATTCCATTTTGTGCAGAATCAATTAATGTTTCAGCTTTTCCCTTTGGACATTTGCCTTTTGTTTTTGCGGATGCAGCGCCGAATCCGCCAGTAATCCGCGAAGAGTTGTGCACAGCTTCGTACGACACCATCACAGTTCACTGGACGTCGGACGATGAGTTCACCGTGGTGTCGTATGAACTTCAGTATGCCATCTTCACCAGCCAGTCCAACGTCGTCAGTAAGTACATCAGCAGCTCCCTGGGGTGGAGGGAAAGAATGATGGTTGTGTTTTAAAGGGCTTTAAATTAAGGACTTAAACTTACTCTGGGTTTTTTTTTTTTTTTTTACACAACTGAAACAAAATATCACAGAGCAACAACAGAGAAAGCAGCTCCATCTGGGCTTTTATGAATAATGAGATGTTATCAAAATACAAAGCAGTGTGACGAAGGGCGTGTGGCGAGAGGAACAAGATCGCAGTCAGAGATGTACATCCACATGCACGCCATGAGCTCAATATTATCTCGGGCTGAAATGAGCATCAGACTGTTTGCATTGATTGCTTTAACAAGGTCACAGCATATTCAATCACGAAATTTATCCTCCTCTGCCTCAGCACCGTGTCGCACCTCGGTGAGCGGGCCACTCCACTTTATTTGACGGCACCAAGATAGCAGCTGTTGATTAAAAGGCCGTGCACAATTTGTGGGTGTTATTTCATCTCCCTGATTACAAGTGCTGGATGAGGCCGATGCTCATCAAGAGTTTTTATGGTGCGGCTGCGTGCTTCTGTCTGTCTGCGCTCCAGGTTTGTGCAACTCTGCTGACAGCTGGATGATTGTACCAAACATCAAGCAGAACCACTACACTGTGCACGGTCTTCAGTGCGGAACCAAGTACATCTTCATCGTGAAGGCCATAAACCAGGCGGGAAACCGCAGCAGCGAAACAGCGAAACTCAAAACTAACAGTACGTGGTGCCAGACTACTCTACTCTGCCATGCATCAGTATTTTGCTGCGTTCCTGAAAACAACACACTTTTTTCAAAGGTCAGCCGTTCAGGTTGGACCCAAAGTCGGCTCACCGAAAGCTGAGGGTGTCCCATGACAACCTGACGGTGGAGAGGGACGAGACATCGGCCAAAAAGAGTCACAGTCAGGACCGATTCACCAGCCACAGCAGCTACGGCGTGATGGGAAACGTCTACATCGACAGTGGGCGCCATTACTGGGAGGCTCTGATTGGAGGAAGCACATGGTAAAATAATATAATATATGTCTGGCTATGTGGATTACTGTAAGAATTACAAAATATTATGTTAAGACATTTAGACACATCCTTTTTTGTTTTTCTTTTCAGATAAGCTTCAGGTCCTCTCAGACACAATATATTTAGTGTGTACAGCTACATTTTTGTGCAAGGTTTCATCCACATATTCATTGTTTATTTAGCAAAAAAAAAAAAAAAAACATATTCTACATGGAACATATAGCCAAAGAAACCCTTGGGTTTATGGTTTTAACCTGAATGTTTCATATTTCTGTAAATGTGCCTCTGTGTCTGAAAGCTGATTCCTCTTTTCATTGTTGCTCTAATCACACGCAGGTTTGCAGTGGGCATTGCATACAAGTCAGCACCGAGACACGAGTGGGTGGGCAAAAACTCAGCCTCCTGGGTGCTGTCCAGATGCAACAACTCGTGGGTGGCGCGTCACAACAGCAAGGAGATGCCCGTGGAGCCCTCGCCACACTTGCGGCGTCTGGGAATATTGTTGGACTACGACTCTGGATCTCTGTCTTTCTACGATGCTGTAGGCTCACAGCACTTGTACACGTTTGACATCGCCTTTGCTCAGCCAGTCTGTCCTGTGTTTAACGTGTGGAACAGATGTCTGACAATCCTCACCGGACTCCCCATCCCAGACCACTTAGAGGGGACAGACTACAAGTGACAGTCTCACTGGGTTCTCTACTCTTTGCCCACTAAATGGACCAGGCTCCACCGTATTAACTGTGATAAAAGATCTGGTTATCCTGGGAATCTTTTAACAGGCTCACGTTCAAAATAATTGGAATTTTTAAAAAAAGCATTTTAAAGCAGCAGTAGATGAATATTTGCTTCGCACAATATAATAACGGTTTTAATTACTTGATGGTTTTAAATGTAATATTTTCAGACCCGTCAGTGAAATATTTGATTTTTTTTTAATGTTTTTATAGATTTAATTTAGCTAGAGCACTTTGAGGAGACACTCTTGGAACTATGAAAAAAATATTTTCAAGAACCTTATTTCATTACCAGCAATGCATTTTGTGAAGGGGGAATTCATAAGCAGAGCCAGCAACCACTGGTAACAATGCATTTGGCATTTATCAAATATAAATGCACCAGTGCAGTTGCACTATTGTTGCCTCAACACTGCAGTCTACAGTTTTAGCACTATTAGATTACCCATCCTTCAGTTTAAAAGATCTTTTCATTAATCATTTATATTTCCCTGCGAAACTTGTAATTAAAGTAACTTTTAAAGTTAAACTCTGTGTGGTTTGTCTGTTAATTAATTTCAACATGTGTTTGACTGTGTGCCCTTTGAATAGAGTATATTTACCTTCCACACTCACCTCATTAAGCTTGCGTGGTTTGGTTCCACAGTGGAACCAAACCACGGCTGCACAGGCCTCACCCCTGCCCACACCAAGCCGTAATTCAAGGTCCCTGAAGAGATTTAGTCTGACATCTCTTTTTGTTCAGGAGTAACAAGGCCTGAATTTTTGCAGCATCTCTTTTCAACTAAAGCAGACATGACCAGAAAAGAAAAAACAAAACTGAACTTGATGTGACCCTCCCATGAGCCACCCTGTAAAAGGAGCTGTTATTTGAAAAAAAGTCCTGTACACCGAAGCTGTGCTTTTTGACTGGAACTGCAGGTCTTTATATAAAAATTCCTCTCTTTTTTTTTTTTTTTAAAGAGATGTGTATATATTATTATATGAACATTTAATATGAGCTTTTGTTATTCTTTTTTTTTTTTGAAGATACTATTTAGGATTTGACAAAATGCATACTCGCATCATTTTCTGTTAAAGTTGGCATTGCAACTATGAACACGGCTGTTTTTTTGTCATGCAAAGAAAAAACTGCAGGCTGTAAAATATGTCTGACCACATGTAGAGGTTTGACAGCAAGCCTGTAAAAAAGAAACTCCAGAAGTGTCCCTTGAGTTTTGATAGCAATTAATACAGTTAAAAAGATGCCCCAGGGCTCCACCTGCTGGATCTGCATCTTCTAAGATCAGCGTATGCTCTCACTGGACGTTTCTACACACCTAGATGAAGCCAGAGGAACTGATTAGTTTTTGCGTAATTGCCTTTATGTTACGGTATGCTGTTCCCCATGCTGAGGAGATAAAAAGAAAGTTTAAATAATTGTTAAAAATAATCAAAAGAGTAATACCTACTTAAATAATAATATATTGAGTCAACAGTAACTACTATTAGATGATAAAATATTGCTACATAAGTTTTAATAGTTCAGTTCACTATGTGCCCATTTTCCATAATGGAACGTGTGACGTTACCTCCTGGGCGGAGGTAATAAATACGCTGCAGATCCAGGGTTTGTTTGTGGAAACTGGCCACGCCCACAATCCCGGAACAGGAAGTGTGTCCGTGTTGCTGCTGACGTTGGTGCAGAACAGGCAATGGCGTCCACAGAGTTTTGTCATTTGGACCAAACCGATAAAGATACGTGGGAAAAGTTGTCATTATGGGATCACCGTACCGACGCTCTGGCTCCTCTAACGGAGAAACAAATGGACTCGGTCCTGGAGCTCCGATCCGCAGCTGAAACCGTCAGTATCCCTTCAGAGGTAAGATTGGGCTCCATAGCCAGTTAGCAAGCTAGCTAAGGTTTGCTAACTTTCTTTCTGCACATCACTTCAATACAGTTTGATCAATAAACTTTCAATTTGCTGAAGTGCAATTTTAGCATGTATTTTAAATTTTAGCAATTTTAAAAAGGGAGATTATTGCTGAAGTGATAACTAAGCATGCAGTTAAATTTGTATCACATCCAACCACCGAGTTAGCATTATGTTCAGAGTTGCGTGTATGTTGAGAAACCAACAGTCCTTTTTACCTGTGCAGTTGCCCATTGAGGATTTGTGCAGCCTTTCATCGCGATCATTGCAGTCTCCCTTTACGGCGACTGTGCCCGCATCAACTGAAGATGTCCTGCTCAAAGGCTTCCAGATGCTTTCCATGGAAAATGACAGAATAGAAACAGCACAACAGGTGCATTTGTTGGCATCTCTAAATAGCAGCTTTGTATCTAACCAGACATACTATGTTACAAAAAGATGCAAAGTGTTAAAGGACTGTTACTTTCTGTTGCAGTTTTTTTCCTGGTTTGCCAAACTACAAACAAAGATGGACCAGGATGAAAATGTAAAATACAGGTGAGGAAGGGTTTTAAAGCTTTATTACACACGTAGACTTTTCTGCAGTATGTGTGTTCAGAATGTGAGGAGGAAAGGCTTAGAATAAGCAATCTTTACTTTCCATCATTCTAATGATCTCCCATACGCTTTCATGTATTCCTGTTTACACACCTTAGCATCTGGCACATATGCATGCCAGAGGTTCTGTATGAAATTAGATCATGCTGTTTTCTTTTCACACAACTTTTGCATCAAATGGCTTCACAAATTTCACAGATAGGTAGGGATATGTGTAAGAGATGGTTGCAAAATGCTGTGTGTAAGAGGATCTCTCTTCTTACCTGCTGTTGCATGATTCAATTTTGCTCATCATATATCAGTCCTTGCAGTTTATTGTTGGGTCTTTGCTGTCCTGCTCTTGTACCAGACACTATCATGTCTATCTGCTGCGCTGAAGGTTCTCCTGCTTCAGAGGAGATTTGTGTTCATATTTAATGTACTACACATATAGACACAGATACAGGATTAAACCACAAAGTGGCTGAGTTTTTTTCATACATTTCTCTATGTGGAGTATCTTTTGGGGGAAGGCACCCACTTTTGATTTGAAATAGATCACACTTAAATTGCAAAATGTATATAATATATTTAATGCTCATGTAAGTGTACTTGCAGGAAGCAGTTTCCTGGCAGCAGAATTGGCTTTTTTTTTTAAAATTAACTTAGGCATGCAATATTCTGTTTGAGGAGGGAACCATTGTTAAATGCTGCAGTTCATAAGCTCAACAGCTTCAAGTCCTTGTTTTTATTATCGCTAAGTCAGGATATTTATCATAGCAACCTTTATTTACTTGCTTGCTGCTTTGAAATCAGTGTTTCGTGCTTCACAAGCATTAAAAAGGAAAGAGTTTGAATTGTGTTTGTGCATCTGACCACTTTAATTAGCGATGTCACAGTTGACTGTTTACTTCTGACAGCTGGTGGGACATCTGCTCAGTTCAGTCAGACCGACATTATGCTTGAAAGTTCTCCATTAGAACAGCAAATGACTTGTTCTGCTCAGTACTCAAATCTTTCCGAATTACAATAAAAATCATTAGGTAGTTGTTTCTGCACTATCTTGTCGGTGCGCGTGAGGACGGATAATATGTCTGCCTTCCCTGCAGGAAAACCAGAGATGATCTATACTGCTACCAGGAGCAATGCGATGCAATTCTGAAGGATGTTAGTGCTGCTCTGGAGCACTTGGACTCACTGCAAAAACAATATCTGTTTGTGTCCAACAAGACTGGAACTCTCCATGAAGCCTGTGAACAGCTCCTGAAAGAGCAGGTGAGGGGCAGGTTATTATGTCGTAATTAGCTGGCTTGGTAGCAAGTGTTTAAATTGTCTTGCCATTGAATGTTTTTAACACATCTCTCATCTGTGACTGTGGAATAGATCCACAGTCTGATGACAGTGAGGGGTAAAATCCTGCTTGCGTGTCAGTTTAAGGCCCTGTAGGCCTCCTGCGTTATTTAGTTATTGTTTATGTTGTTCACATATATGTCAAATGAACCATTTGTGGAACTGAATTGAAATGGTGTGGTTTTGTGTCAACACAGATTTGTTGGTTGTTCTTCTTTGCAGTCAGAGCTGGTTGACCTGGCAGAAAGCATACAGCAGAAACTGTCATATTTTAATGAGCTGGAAAACATAAACACGGTAGGCGCATCCCACTTGTCAGCAGCTCCAAGCCTGATAATTGAATGGTTGCATTAATCGGGATTCTTCTCTGTTGAATATTCAAGTTTGACATTGTTTTTCTGCAATTATTTGGAAGTGTGTAGTTTTGCTTCTTAAAACTTTGAAAAAGACCAAATTGGTGAAGAAGAGTTGGCAGAATTTATGCAGAGTCAGGAGATAGAATGTTGATGTTTTGAATTGCTCGTTCATCCAGTTTTTTCCACGTCCTTGCAGAAACTGAACTCGCCAGTCTTGTCTGTTAATAGCGAAGGCTTTATTCCAATGTTGTCAAAGTTGGACGACTGCATCGAATATGTTTCTTCACATGTAAGTTTTCTTTTTGTTTTTTTTTTTTTTTTTTTACATTTTGGCAGCATTAGTCGCAGATTTCATTTTGCCACTGCAGGAAAATGAGCACACACTGTTTTAGAGATGTTAATGCTGATGCAGTTAAACCAATGGGAATTTGAAACCCTTTCATCCTTGTTTTGCTGCAGTTTGTTTTCTCTGCTTTTTAATCATGTTTGCCGCTCTTTAAATCTTGATCGTTTTTATTGCAGCCCAATTTCAAGGACTATCCGGTGTATTTGGCCAAGTTTAAACAGTGTCTGTCCAAAGCCATGCACTTCATGAAGGTCCACATTGTTAACACAATTCAAAACCTCACAAGCCAGTTAATAAAAAGGGTAAGCAGGAGTCAAATGTCCATTCCTCAGACTCATTTCTTCTGTGAGTCTCGTCTGGTGACACTACTCTTTTTGTCCCCCCCAGGATCCAATGAATCTGACCAGTGCAGACAATGCCTTTACATTATATTATGTTAAATATAGAGCAGCTGCGCCTAAAGTCAGAGTGAGTAAATATATATTTTTTGCATACTGACATTATACATAGATAAGGAAAATGACACATTAATTTTGTTTGCTTTCAGTCACTGATTGAGCAGATAGAGGAGCGAGCAGAGAAGATTCCAGAGTGAGTACTAGTGTTTATTCAGAATAATAAACAGCTCTTTTAGGTCAGTTGTTGTGCTATATTTCTCCCGCCTAAATGAATTCATAGCCATTATTGATGTGAGCAGATACCATCGGCTCCTCGATGAAATCCATCAGTGCTACCTTGACCAGAGGGAACAGCTCCTCCGTCCCAGCATTACATCCACCATTACAGACCTGACCAACCAAAACAGCAAAGACCACTGCGCCCTGGTAAGGGACAAGCGGTTCAAAGCCCAGCTACCCTTTAAATTTAGTAAGGTGACATTTGAGCTCACCGCATGCGGGCCGTCTTCCCTCCAGGGCATTGTCTGCAGGGTTTGGTGCAGACACAAAGCTGTGCACATGATAAATGAGTATAATCTCAGCTTGTGTACAGCAGACATCCTCTCCTGTTTTGTCAAAAGCCAGTTGCTGTGCAGACTGTTGTTTTTTTCCTCTGTCATACCTCATCTATAAACGAGTGACTCCTGTGCTGTGTTCCTCCAGCATATGAAAATTCAGTAATTCACTCTGCAGTATTTTTATTCTAATGTGATACATATTTTTAAAATAACTGATTCCATTTTGCCGCTGATGATTAGTTTTGACATCAGGTTGGCATTCGAAAACACTAATTGGCTTGATGGGAGTCTAATAATTAAAGGTCAGAATTTGATGCACCAGGTGCCATCGCTGTCTATCAGAGATTTTTCTGTTAATGAAACAGCATTCCATAAATGATCGCTGCGATGGAGCCCACTACCTCTTTCTTGGGTGTTTGCTTATTTACACAGTGGAGGATTTTGTTCCCCCAGGTGCGCAGCGGCTGCGCCTTCATGGTTCACGTGTGCCAGGACGAGCACCAGCTGCACAATGAGTTCTTCTCCAAACCAACACCTAAACTGGAGTGAGTGTCACTTGTTTGGTTTGTACCTGTCTGGGATAGAGGAACTCGTGCAGCCCCAGTTCGATCACAAATGTTGCAATATGATTCAGGGAGCTGAAGTCAGTTTCTGGTGTTATTACCCCACATGCTGATCTAATACAGTCAGTTACAGCTCAGCTTAAGAAAGACAAGACAAATCAATTTTGATACATTTCTGTGAATTTGATTGGCTCAATGTTCAGTCAGCAGAGCTCTGCAATTCTACTTGCTCGGCACGTTGTAATATCTAGTTAATGGTTTTTAGATGTAACTCTTTTCTCTAACTCAAAGGAAAACCTAAAGCCCGAAATGAAAAGAAAATGTAATTTTAGGCCTTTCAGATGTACAAAGAAGTGAAACGGTGTTTCATCTCTGACAGCGAGCTGTTAGAGAAGCTGTGTTTATCCCTGTATGATGTCCTCCGGCCTTTAATCATCCACATCATCCACCTGGAAACTCTGTCGGAGCTCTGCAGCATCCTCAAGAATGAGATGTTGGAAGACCATGTTCAAAACAACGGTGTGTGTGGAAGCTTTTTTTTCCCCTCTAAACGTCTCACTTGCGTTGCATGTGAGCTTGGAAGTTAGCACTTGAAAATCTTCTTCTCTGATTTAGAGCCAACAAATTGGGGTTTTGATTATGTTGAAAGTCAGTTTTTAATTTTTGGTAGTTTGACTCCAAAGGGATCTCTCTGTACATCTCTGTGCAGCTGCTCAGTTGGGGGCCTTTGACACAGTGGTGAAGCAGATGCTGGAGGATGTGCAAGAGAGGCTGGTCTACAGGACGCACATTTACATCCAGACTGATATCACAGGCTACAAACCGGCTCCAGGAGATCTAGCCTATCCTGAGAAACTAGAGATGATGGAGGTATGTTTTTTTTTTTGATTATTATTAAACTGCTTTCAGCAGTCAGTTTATTTTTATAGCACTTTAAGACAAATTCCAAGTGCTTAACATTCTTAAAAAAAAAAGTTTAAAAAAATAGGCCATCAATGACTGGAAGCCATTAGAGAGAATAGATGATAGGGATATTAATTAGGAGGGCAGCAAAAAAAAAATTAATTGGAGATGTGACGAGAGAAATAAAAGCATAAATTGTCTGCTCAAGATCTACGAGCTTGACACGGGCAAGTAGATCACTCCTTCTACAAGCAGTGGCAGAACACTAAATGACTGTCATAGACTGACCATCAGACACGGTGGGAAGTGGAACTGAGTTTATGTTTGATTGCAGTTGAACCGAGAGGAAGCTAGTACAAAGAAAAAAAGCACAGGGGCAAGAATAGAACCCTGCTGCACCCCGCAAGTCAGAGTGGCTTTTAGAGGGGGAGAGGTAACCAATTACGACAGAGAATTACAAGTTTTTCTGGTTGGAGAGGATTTGAACCACTGGAGGGTCCCCAGATTCCCCACATCCACAAGCAGGATAGGACATGAGGCGTGACTGATCCAGTGTCAAAGGCTTCTGTGAGGACCAACAAAACTGACTGATAATATCAAATAAAAGCCTTCAGCAGAGCCGTCTCAGTGCAATCTAGTTTTCAATTTCTTTTTAAAAATTACATTAAACCTTTTCTAAGACTTGGAAACGCATCTAAAATTAGATAAAACCATATAGTCAAGCTGAGGGTTTTCAGAACTGGTCTCACCATGGCATATTTGAAGGCCTCTCTGACAGACCCTTAGCTGAGTCTGTTAGAACAAAAATAACGAGACACACCCATAACACAAAGAAAGCCTCTGTCTACACTGCAGCTGGAAAAAAAAATCTGTTGGGAAAATTAGAGGCCTCATTTGCTGCACCACTTCTATCAGTAGAAAAAGATAAACTTTATCCAAATCCTCAATAAAATCCAACATATTCAGGAGTTCACAGGTGTTCTCAGAGTGATTCCTGACATTTGTCACTTTATCAATAAAAGTGATGATGAATCTCTCTCAGTGTGTAGTTCAAAATGTTTGTCAGTATAATGGTGGAAGGATTTAAAAAAGAATTTGGCGTTTTTAACAGCACCCTGGAGTGATGGCAGCTTTTTGTAACATCAGAAAGATTGCAATAATATAACGATAATGCCAGAAAGATACTTTGCTAATCTTCTTTACACACTGATGTAGCTTCAGTTGTAACCAGTTAATATTTTTTATCTTTAATGCTTTCTTAATAAATCTGAAAGATTTTGATTTTGCATGAGTGTGTGTGTGTGTGTGTGTGTGTGTGTGTGTGTGTGTGTGTGTGTGTGTGTGTGTGTGAGTGAGACAGACAGTATGGTGGCCATATCCCACCATCTAGCTTTGTGGCTGAAATGGACCCATTATGAGAAAGAAATCATTATTTTTTTACAGCTCACTGTGACGTTACCTCTTGGTAGTTCCTGAGACGCTTTCATGTCTTTCCATCTGTTGTAGCAGTTGTTGTTTTTCCCTTTTTAAAATCACCTA
This sequence comes from Pao palembangensis, assembly GCA_015343265.1. Lineage (NCBI taxonomy): Eukaryota > Metazoa > Chordata > Actinopteri > Tetraodontiformes > Tetraodontidae > Pao > Pao palembangensis. Next base: position 17,412,384 of record CM027084.1, read on the forward strand.
TAGAGAATTGCTCAGAGCTTGAAAGAGGAACAGATGAAGTCACAAGAATCCACCTTTTCTGACATTCAGCTGGAGGATCCAACTGGCGGGAGGAACACTAATCCTGGTCTGCATTTCCAGCTTGTGACACCTGCTGATTTTTTTTATACACATTGTCATGATGGTGTCTATTTTTTCCTTTTTTGGTGATTAATGCAGTAAACGTAGAAGCATCGAGCCTGCAGGCGTCAATCTCTCCAGCTGATCTGCATGGCATGTGGTACCCCACCGTGAGACGGACGCTGGTCTGTCTTTCTAAACTTTACAGATGTATAGATGTAAGTCTTATTAATTTCTCACAGATGGTGTTAAGTTGTTCATTTTCTTTCATCCATTCATTCTTATTTGCCTTATTGCGACTTGGTGTTCTTCCAGAGAGCAGTCTTCCAAGGTTTATCTCAAGAAGCCTTATCTGCCTGCATCCAGTCCCTGCTTAAAGCGTCAGATATCATCCTTAAAAACAAGGTTTGGCTCACATTCCTCATAATAAGCTTTTTTTTTTTTTTTTTCAAATTTCTGTCAGTTTCCAAGGCTCAAATAATTGTAAAATTGGCCGACGCTATGGCTTTGTTTAACATTATAAATCCACTGTTTCCTGAATATGTGATCTGCGATGTAACGAAACCCTTTCAGCTATAGCTTCTCCATTTGCAGCAGCAGCGATGCCTTTTAAAGTTCATTGGAGCGGATGCTTTGTTACATTCAGCAGATCAGATCAGCCCCTCTCACCTTCAGACTTGCCACCTATGTGCCAACAGGCCTGTCTGGCCCTCACTGCAAATTAAGGCTGTTGCATCAGTCTCAGAGGATGTGCTTTCGCTTTGTGTTGATGTCTTTTTTCATTGTTTTAACCACTGGCAGGGCAATAAATGGTGTCACTTACTTTTTTCGTCACAGCAGTCTGTCCCTTTCCAGCTATTGTTAATTAGTTATTAATAGGACAGACTCTTTCGTCGTCTCTGGGTCTGAGCTTTTTATTTTTTCTCTCACGCTTGGCTTTTCAGCAGATGCCCTTTTGTGTCGGCGCACCACAGTGTGGGTTTAACAGTGTGCTATCACTTTCCACAGACACAAATAGACGGGCAGCTTTTCTTGATCAAGCACCTGCTGATAATGCGTGAGCAGATTGCCCCATTTCACACTGACTTTGCCATCAAGGAAATCTCACTGGACCTGAAGAAAACACGAGGTAAGATAATTAAAGGTGGAGGGAACATTGGTGTTGAGCTCTATAAAGCCACTCATTACATTCTCATGCTCGTTAAGCAAGTTGTGTCTATCATATGCACCAGTGGCAACAATTATTGTGGAAATTACAGTGTAATCCAACACCATAATGTACATTAACTGATGGCTCACAGGGCAGATTTGCCCGTCCTATCACCCTCACTCAAGGTCATTTACCATCTCTGGCACTAGGGGGCACTCTAATTCTACACCGTCTCACATTTAATCTCTGCTTTTGTGCATAGATGCTGCTTTCAAAATCCTGAACCCTAAGGCCGTTCCCAAATTCTTCCGACTTAACAGTCACAACGCCATACTTGAATTCCTGTTGGAGGTAGTGTTTTTTTTCTTTCCTATGACTATTTTATTAAACCTACAATTCATTCTTTCTGCACTTTGATAGCATCTTGCCTGAAGTGAAATGCCACTTGATAGTGCTAAAGCCTTTTGTCTCCGTGGCCCCCAGGGGACACCGGAAATAAAGGAACACTACATTGACTCGAAGAAGGATGTCGACCGACACCTCAAGTTCAGCTGTGAGCAGTTCATCCAGCAGCAGACTCAGATCTTTGTGGGAAATCTGGAGGAGTTTCTCACCAGGGTGAATATTAGAGCAAACCCAGACTCTTGTGTTTAAATACAGTAGCTCATTCTGACCTGTTTGTGGCCCCTGGCTTCCCAAAAATATTTATTTTAATACTATTATTACCTGGATTAATTTTCTCAAATTTGTACTCAGGACTGATATTAAGTTATCAGGGTTCCTTAAGGGTTCACAGTGATCCCAATTAAATCTTTAAAAATCTTTAAATCTTTTGTCTCTGAACCCAGGTTGCAGCTCTCAAAACGATGGCCATCGAAGGCGGCCCCACGTACAGGCTGTCTCAGCAACCTTGGGCACAGCCAGGTAAAATCTGTCTCCGGAAAAGATGCTACTCTCCCTCAGTTATTCATCAAAACTTTTCCTCTGAATGCTAAAGGGCATGTCAGTGCTGTTGTTTTTTTTTTTCCCCTCAGTACTTTTTTTGTCTGTCTTTTTAGCAAAGATCAACGATTTAGTGACGGCTACCTACCGGGTGATGAAGAGCAAGCTGCCAAGCACTTTACAGAGCATGTCCTTGTACTTAGCCAACAGAGACACCGAGTTCATCCTTTTCAAGCCTGTTCGGGTAGGTAGAAGCGCAGCTAGTTTGTAGCATGCACAGCAGGAGTCAAGTCATCATTAAAGCTTAAAGAATCCTCCCCAAATGGAAAAAGACGTGCTCCGCATATATGTGATCAGATGTCTAATGTGTAATTGAAGCAGTCCTGAGATTAAAGCGATAGATTACATCACTACGATCCAGTTCTGCACCTGGGCCGGCTCTTTGACTCACAGATTTTACCTTTTCCTCTGCATCCGTGATTGAACTCTAATAGAGGAATCTTTCTGCTGGCTGTGTACTGTTCATCAAGGTGCTAGGTGAAAGCTGAATGAGAGAAACAAATTTGTTGCTGTTGACATGGAAACAAGATAGTGAGGGCACAGAGGCCAGAAGGAAATTTAGTATTAATTTTCCTCCGGCACCCAGTAACTGGATGTAAATTCTTTCCCCCTGCCGCAGAATAACATCCAGCAGGTCTTCCGGAGACTGCACGCCTTGCTTGTGGAGGAATACACCGGAGAAGACCTTCAAATCATCGCCTGTCCTTCGACAGAGCAGGTACAGCTCACAGGCAACTGGCATATTTTAATAACACTCCAACAGCCATCCAAAAATACTGTGGAGATGAGTGCTGGTCAGACACAGTCGGAACTGATCAGCTTTGTGCACCTCTTTCAGATTAACCTCCTGCTGTCTGTGAATAAGTAATGTTCCAATTTTGGCCTGTGGGGAGGCTGGTGAGAGGTCCACCCTCAACTAGGAGCCGCGTAGCTGCGATGGAGCCCTCAGAACAGACGCCTCAGAGAAGGCTGGACCGAGAGCAACAATCAGACATCCCGCCCATGTGCAAAGGTTCTTACCAGACCTGCTGCCAGTATGTTAAGTTCAGATATTGATGTGACCTGAGGTCACTGCTGTTTGTTTCCTGGCTTGATCTTATTTCATGCAAATTAAAACCGGTGTTGTGATGAGGGGAGCTTTCATGTGTGAAATACTGTGTTGTTTCACAGGAGCGGATTTGTGATCATGGTTGCATCTCTCTTTAACATCAGTTTGCACAGGATGTGAGGGTGTTGGGGTGAAATATATTAGGAGTGTTCAGACATAGAAGCACAATGTTTGTTCATCAGCTTGGTAGCTAATTGCCAGGAAGCTGGCGTGCATTCGGATGAAAAGACTCCCGCAATAGCTGCGAAAGCATTTGAGGAGGGAAGAACGCTGCAAATGATTTTATTTCTCAGTTTTAAAATGGAACATTTGGTAAGGGTCTGTCATGTGACCCTCAGGTCTCACCTCTTCTCACAATCAACGCTGACAGATGTTTGCTCGTAAAATGAAGCTTTAGTTTCAGTGCGTGAAGACAAAAATAAGCAAAATCCTGAGTTTTATACTTTTTTATGAGACCTTGATCAGTCAAAATGTACCTTCTCTTTAGAAACATTGACCGGCAATTTTCCACTCTGGACTAATTTCAAAATATTTTCCAGCGGTCCTCACAATGTGACAGACCGATGTCAATGTAACATTTGCTGTGTCCTCTGTAAAACGATATGTACAGTTATGCTATTTATGAACCGTGTCATTAAAAGAAGGTTAATGGTGCACTTGGGTTTTATTTCTTGAAAACACTTTGTCATTGAGAATAAATTCCATGTGTGAGTCACTTCACACAAATGAGAAACTGCCATTCAAGGACATTGTCAGCTTTAGGGGGTCATGCTGGTAGACTGTTGCTGCTTCATTGGCAGCCGCTGTCTTTCCATCTGCGAAATGAGTCTTTGCCGAGTCTTGACCTTGCGCAGACTGACAGCCTTTTGATCGGTGATCAGGGACTGGATGTTCTGGAGTAGGACATTGATCTCTGCCCTCCTCTGCTGCAGTGGTGTTAGAATTCAGAGCACAATAGTGTGTGAAATGATCGGTGCTGCTTTCTTGCTGCAGGAAGCTTCTGGTTTTCTAAGCCAGAGACCTCTCCTGTGGAATTTGACTATCCAATCACAAACTTGCAGGTTCGGATCACCGGCTGCTAAAGAGCTCAGCAGTGTGAGAATCTGCAGCTGTGTGATGCAGGGACTGTCCTAACTTTAACCTTTCTACATCCATTTCTAAGCAGATACTGTTTGAGAATATTAAAGAGTCCTGACGGATGGCTGGTCAATATTAATAGATCATTAATTATGTATGGTCTCAGTCAGACAGCTGTTAAGACACCTGCTCAGCTCTCTGGAAATGTCACCATAAATGTTTGCAGCAAGTTTTATTGAAGGAATTAGTGTAAATATATATTTTTAACTTTGTCATTTAATGAAAGGGAAAATCACCAAACGCTTTAAAGCTTGAATCTGATTTCAATTTGTTGTAGCGCATCAGTCATATTTTCTGCTCCTGGTAAAGAAGTATCTGTGTTTGGCTGCTAATAGGTTCCAGTCAGTCTGACTCCTCATTAAGCCAAAGACAAAATGAGGCACATAAACCTCTATTTTCACCTCAGTCGTTTTGCCTTCATGATGAAAAAGTTAACGCGTTAACTGCGTTCGCTGCACGCTGACTCTCACCTCTGCGCCTCTCCCGGGTCACGCGGTTTGCTGTCTGATCACTGATCAAAGGGGGATTCATCAGCTGCTGGGGGAGCAGCAAATGTTCAGCACAGTCCAATGATCTAATGAATCTGATGCCCTTTCAGCTGTAAAATATAATGATTTTTCTCTCCAAACATAAGATTATTAGAATGTGTGTTTTAGCCTGACAGTCATTTCAAATAGACAGCCTAAGTTAATGTGCATGCGTGAGGAAAAGGAGTGCTTCAAAAGCAGCCAGTTTCCTCTGCACCTTGGCCAGATTTGTTAAATGCTCCTCGGTTTCTCCTTGGCAGGCTGCTGGGGTCTGGGGAGCTTCTTTATGAGTGAATGCAGCGCTTCATTATCTGGGGGATATCTCCAACTCTGGATTTCATGTTTTTCCGAAATGCTCCGAGGAGGGAAAAACAAAGACGCTTTATAATTTATTAAATTCTTTGAGGTCTTTAACTTTGCGCTTCATGAATAAATCAAAGGTGCGTCTCTGGATACCGTGTCACATCGTCGTTCATGAGATTAAATGCACTGTGTGACAAGGAGAGACAAGGCTCTGAAAACGTCCAATTCCGCTGCTCTAAAACACACAGGAAGACTGCATATATGCTAAGTGTGTCTATTAGACATTTGTCAAAGGTTTTTCTATAAAGTGCTTTTCAGAAATCACTTTAATGACCTGAAAATTCATAGTCAAGTTCGGAGGAAGGTCTGCTCATGAGTGTCCTTGCAGAGCAACTACTTCATCAAGGACATCTCTGCAGCTGAGATGGAGGCAGATGAGGGTTTCTCATCATAAACAACTCCACCGCTGCTTTGGTTCAAACTATCTTTTGGGTATTTATCTCACTTTAGCCCTCCTTGTTTCTAAGATATCACACTCACGTGAGAAGTGTTTCATTTATTATATGTTTAAATAATTGTTCGTCCTCACTAGTCAAGGTCGGCGATTCGGTGCGTGAGATTACGTAGAATAGTTACCTTGACTGCGTCCTTCCTTCCATTTCTAAGCAGGATTCTCAGAGCAGCTCTCCTCTCAAACTGGCATGGATACTCAGAATTAGATGCACTAACACTTGAAATAATTAGAACACAGATATGAGGATTTCGCTCAAGGGCCTGTGGATAAGGTGCTGCCCGCTCCCCAACAAACCCAACAACATATATTTAAAAACAAACAAACAAAAAAAAAAAACAACAGCAAGCAGCAATGTCCAATTTGAAGCTCGTTTTTTTGGGTCGCTACTCAGATGTTTGGATCTTTGTGTGAGACACTCGACTCATCATGAAACAGATGTGACCAGAGGGAAAAAAGAAGAATGGAAACATTGATCAGATCCTAATGGAAACAGCATTCTTTGTTCTGGGTAACATAGCAACTGGAGAAGAATAAACAACCACGTGTACGTTAGAGATGTTAATAAAAGAATAGGAGAGAAAGGGCTGCACAGAGTAGCACCTTTTTCCCCATCTCTTTTCACTGCAGCCATTTCATGTTGTTGTTGGAGGTAAAATAATGGACAACCTGATTGTAAAGGCAGCCATACAGTAATTACCGTCTGTTTTGCAGTGTAGAGTTTGTCTTAATGGTTATTACTTTGGGCTTTGGCAAGGCCCCGTTTTTCTCATTAAGTCAATGTAAATTGGACTTTCACAGTAAGCAAAGGACGGAAAATATGAAATCTTATGTGTAACGAGACTAAATTAACCATGTACCCTCCCGAGATCGATACCTCAGAGTGGTATTAGCGCCAATCAACAGGTTTCTACGTGGGCCAATCACAGGCTGAATAATAGAAAATAAATGGCTGCAGAGTGTCAGAGGTTCGAGGAAACAGATGTAAATACAGCTGCTTCCAGCGACGTGTGACACTGGAGCCGGATTCACACTTACACATGCTTTTCATATAATATCATTATTTATGAGGCTGAAAAGAGGTGTGGGTGAGGAATGAATAAAGATCGGCAAGAGAAAATTTGTATGTTGGATGTTTATTCCGTCGGATTAGTAAAGTTATTACTTTATGACTGCTGCCAGAAAGGACTTTATATTTGCTCTAATTAGCAGTCATAGCTTTAATATATTGATATAATGATAAGTGTTAGTGAAAGCAGAATGGCTCATAGTGAGTAACAGGATAAAGGCTTTATGTTTTTTAACATTTTATTTGTTTAGTGGAGATGGTGTGCTGCTGACCTCGACTCGGGATGTTGTGGATTGGTGGAGGGAATATTTGGAAGAGCTCCTCAATCCCACCGACACGTCTTCCAGAGAGGAAACAGGGCCTGGGGACTCGGGGGCGGGTTCTCTTATCTCCGGGGCTGAGGTATCCAAGGTTGTTAAGAAAGTCCTTGGTGGCAGGGCCCCGGGGGTGGATGAGATCCACCCAGAGTTCCTTAGGGCTCTGGATGTTGTAGGGCTGTTGTGGTTGACACGACTCTGCAACATCGCGTGGACATTGGGGGCGGTACCACTGGATTGGCAGACCAGGGTGGTGGTCCCTCTTTTTAAGAAGGGGGACCTGAGGGTGTGTTCCAACTACAGGGTGATCACACTCCTCAGCCTCCCCGGCAAGGTCTATTTGGGGGTACTGGAGGGGAGGGTCCGCCAGATAGTTGAACCTCGGATTGAGGAGGAGCAGTGCGGTTTTCGTCCTGGACCTGGAACTGTGGACCAGCTCTATACCCTCAGCAGGGTCCTTGAGGGTGCTTGGTAGTTTGCCCAACCAGTCCACATGTGCTTTGTGGATTTGGGGAAGGCATTCGACCATGTCCCTCGGGGAGTCCTGTGGGGGGTTCTCCGGGAGTATGGGGTGTCGGGCCCCGATACGGGCCGTCCGCTCCCTGTATGACCAGTGTCAGAGCTTGGTCCGCATTGCCGGTAGTAAGTCGAACTCGTTTCCGGTGGGGATTGGACTCCGCCAGGGCTACCCTTTGTCACCGATTCTGTTCATAACCTTTATGGACAGAATTTCTAGGCGCAGTCGTGGTGTTGAGGGGGTCCGGTTTGGTGGCCTCAGGATCGGATCTCTGCTCTTTGCAGATAAAGTGGTCCTGTTGGCTTCATCAGTCCGTGACCTCCAACTCTCACTGGATCGGTTCGCAACCGAGTGTGAAGCGGCTGGGATGAGAATCAGCGCCTCCAAATCTGAGGCCATAGTTCTCAGCCGGAAAAAGGTGGAGTGCCTTCTCCAGATCGGGGAGGAGATCCTGCCCCAAGTGGAGGAGTTCAAGTACCTCGGGGTCTTGTTCACGAGTGGGGGAAGAATGGAGCGGGAGATCGACAGGCGGATCGGTGCGGTGTCTGCAGTAATGCACCGTTCCGTTGTAGTAAAGAGATTTACCGGTCGATCTTCGTTCCTACCCTCACCTATGGTCATGAGCTTTGGGTAGTGACCGAAAGAACAAGATTGCGGGTACAAGCAATATTATTAAATCCATGTTTTCTTCATGACTACATCCCCTTTTATTCTATTGTTAGACATATTAAGAGATTATCACTGTAATTTCATTATGAAGTTTTTACGCTTTTAGAACTATTAATAAATACAATATCAATCAATACACATGGAGGCGTACCATGGAGTGTCAGTAGTTGTATCAACTTTTTATTACAAAATTAATAAAAACAAACTCATGGTTGTGCATTACAAAAATTGAAAATATTTTATTCTGCTGATTCCAAAAGAAAATTAATTCCTACTCGCTTGTAATAATTAAATACATGAATTATGAACTTATGAGCATATAATAGAAGATTTTGGTGGTTAGTAGGATAACCTAACAATGTTAATAAGACATGACAACAAATATTTTATAGCAGTTATTATTATAACATTATACTGGATCATTAATAATAATTAAGTTATTATGCACTTATTAATAGTTAATGATGCTTTTCTGGATCTAAAGTGAGAAACTTGGTGTCTTTTTCCTTCATTCATTCCCTCCTGTTTAACATTTCTAATGATAATGTCGATTCAAAGGCTGTGTTGCTATGCAAATGTACCCATTATCATTCCTTAAAACCATGACCGACCAAAAGCTCCAGACTTTTTCGACATTCTACCTTCTCAACTGAACTGCCAGATTGTCAGACTTCTCTGTTAATCAAGATCTTTCCTTATCTTTATGTTTTTATGTTTTTGTGTTAATGTGACTGATAAACATCAGACCTGAATGGCTGTGTCAGGCCAAGCAGAGAGTGTAAGAGCTGATCATCTGGATAACAGCTCTCCAGAACATCTTGCCCGAGCTTGTTAGAGCTCTCTGGGTAATTGCCCTGCATTTAAAAAAGAATGTCTCATTGTTCCCCTTTTCAATCAGATTCTTTCATCCAAGCAGATCACTGATGACTGATGTATCACTTCTGCATACAGTTGGAGGCTCAGGCGAATTTTCATTCATCCTCGCGAGCAGCTCTCATGTCTGGCACAATTTAGTTTTTTGATCAATCATCAAAAAGCCTTTTACAAAATATCTTCAAATAAAAATAATCATTCCACTATCAATGTTTCATTTTACACATAAAGACCATAAACTACAAACTATTTAACTAGAAAAGCATTTGGATAGCACAGACCTCTGCCAAGCAGCTCATTTCCCCACATACGCCAGTAGTACAGTATATAGGCAGCAATAATGCAAGGTTACAAAGTAACATAACATCATAACTGTTTTGGCCTTTGATCTTTGGAAGATCAAAGGACCAAGACCCTCTGGAATATGGAACGTCACCTAAATGTAATGAGCTGCTCCTTGGCCATTCTGTTAACAGACAGACAAACAAACGTCAACTGTCACATTACCTTGTCCTTTGGCTGAAATAATAACAACATCCTGTAAAACTGCAGATATGCCCCGCCCCATCCCCCACCAACTTTGGCGACATCAGACTAATTACGTTCTTGCGCAGAATAAATTAAAAGTGTTTTGACATTTTCAGAACTATTTTTTTTTAATCAGTCACTTTGGATGCTGAGAGGCTCTAGTAGGTGGGTCGTTACTGAAACCAGAACCGGCCTCTGAGTTTAGCGCAAACCCTGTTTCAAGAGAGTTACCATCTCTCCTATTCTGTATTGATTGAACGTGTATGTGTCCGTTCATGTGTGCGCGTGTGCTCGCGGTTTAGGCTGTTACTTTTAATGTAAGTGGGTCTGTTCCACTGCAGGATCCTCTGCTGATAACAACATTATCCTGAATGATTTATTCATCCCTCTGGATTTTCTGTGTCTGATTCTGCCTCAGCAGAGGAACATGGATGTATAAATATAATAGAGCCGTGTCTATTGGAGTGTCCTTTCATCTGTGCTTCAGGAACCTGAGACTGGTGTGAGGTTGAACCTTCAGAACCTGTGCTGAAGTTCTCTCATCATCTTTTTAAATGTTCTTTTAACTGAGCGACTCCCCTGGTTGAATTTCACTTCATTATGTTGCTGTGACCGGTGTTGGAAATAGGCTTGGTTTAAAAACTGCCCCTGCTCTGCTCTTGGATCCCAAACTTCTTAGTGGTGAAATGTTCTCCGTCAAGCCCATTCACTAGCTTTCTCTTTCATACCTGACTGGATGCTTCTGACACTATTGTATCAGGTGGTGTGTCCATAAACATCTGGAGAGCTGAGCAACTGCACAAATCCATCAAGGGCCAGTTCTTTAGTGTACTCAGATGATATTACTTCCCTCTATTTCCTTCCCACTGTAACCAGCCTGAAATGCACTCTGACACCATTAATTATGTTGTCACTCCCTCCATTCCAAAAAATGATCAGAGCTGCCTTTTATCTCAGAAATAGAGAAGGAAACTGCCAAACAGCTCACTGCTGTCCTGATTGCAGCACATTATGTCCTTATTTTGTTTCATTTTCCTGACAGCCGTTCCAGGTGTTGCAGGTTCCAACAACAATGGTGCCCTCAAAGTTCCTTCTTCATGATTCAGGCCCAATCTGGATTTTTAGAGATGAAACTTTGTCCCCGTGCATCACTCATGTCTGACTCATGAGCGTTTCATCTGGTCTCTATTCCACATGCCACCCTGCTGACCTCCCCATCCATTGGTAAGCTGGAGCCAGTCATCAACACCTCTGACACATGCTCTCATTTAATTTGAAATATTTAAATTAATTAAATGCCTCATTGAGTCCCAAATAGACTGTAAACTGACTGCAAGTGTTTCCAAAATGATCATCTGCTGGGATGTTCATGATGATTCTCACAGATGACCATCTTTCTGTCGGAAAAGAGAAGAAAAATCCAGCTAGCTGCAGGCCTCGCTTAAGTCGGGGATCTACCCAGAGAGCTTTTTTTGAGTGCTCATTATATTGACCCTTGAATTGGCTGAGTTATCATATGGTTTCTTTGTGCTGGTGTTTTGTTTTTTTTTTTGCCATTCTGCCTCTGCACACCATAAAACTATTTGGGTATGACAAATATATAAACTTTTACCAATGATAAAGTTTTGAAATAATGACTGCATGCGCCATTTAAGAAGTGCAACCACATTATCCACACTGCCTCCTTTTTTAGAGCCTCAAAAGTACTCTAATGATAGTTTCATGATCGGTTCCTTCATAACTTTGAGACAATAGCAGCAGGTCAAAGGTCAGTTGATTGCTTTTCTTTTCTCTTTTCTATATGTGCAGCCTGAGCAAGAAAACAAATGAATATATGTTTCAAATGACCATATGCTTTTGTCAGTGATAATTGGATCACTCTGTCAAACCCTGACCCCAGACCAGGCCCTCAGTCTGACGCTCTGCTCTTTACACGTATTTTTCAGACACTGAAATTTTCTTTTCTGACCCAAACAGAACAGTGACACAAAAGACAAAACTTGAGAGACATATTGATCAATTTCAGATGGCATACTTCTTACTACAGCCAACAATAGAACTTCATCTCTCTGTGGCACATATAGAGTAAATCAATATCAACATATACCCACCGGACAGCACAACAGGATTCATGGCCTTCAGTGCCGACCTGCACCAATATATAAAAGAAACCTGTAGAAGGCGGCCATTATTCTCACATTTCTTTCTTCTGTTGTTTGGCAGCTTTCCTCTCCCCATTCATGGTATGACGGATCCGTCAGGGCCCCTGTTCTCGCTTCTCTAGGTCAGGCTTTTTAATTTGGTCAAGCTCACTCACGTACGAAACTCTATTAAAAGTACATTTTCTATACATGCTGCCATCTTTTCTTCAGAAAGGGTTTCCAGACAGGCTGCATTCACCTCTTAAAACCTGTTTCATTTCCAGCTGTTTGCTGTGTGAACTGAAGGCCAAAAGAGCTGCCAACTGTAGGGAAAATGAGACTCATCCTATTTAAATTCAACCTCTGGAACCTACAGCGCATTAAAAAAAACATACTCACCATCACCTATCCACCTCTCATATTATAGCCTCCGCGCTGTTATTACTGTGGGCCATCACTGTCACGGGGTAATCCGGAGCTGCAGTATTACTGTGAGATGATGTACCTGGGAGGTGCTTCTGGCTCCGGATTGAATGCTATAAGAAAACATGATGTAAATTCTCTGACATACACAACCTCCTGATGTGAATAACAATCATATCAGCCAAGGTTGAGTGGGAATGCGCCGTAAGACACAATTTTTGGGAGCATATTTTCACTTGCAACACATCAAATAATGAGGGTTGGTGCAACCCTAATGTGTCAGACATGAGTGCAGCAGGTAACCTTTTTAATATCACTTTTTATGGTGAAAATGACAGATCCCTGGGGGTTTCTGAAGATATGCGTTTCAATAAAGCGCCATACATAACATGAGCGACCTCATTTTACTAAACCAAAAGATCTTTACTTCCTTTATTGATGCTTCATCTATTAATACCCCAGCCATAATAATTTCCTACATATTTGCCCGCATGCAGCAATGGCAACACTGGTGCAAAAGTAGTTTAAAATTTCTGGGACTTCACACAAATATGATTAACATGGCTCCCTCTGAAGGCATCAAGAGAGAGACAGTCTGAGAAGATGGCGTTCAGCTGCAGAGATCCAATCCTGAGGATGATTGATGGCAAACATGAATGTGAAAATTATCATTACGATCCATACGTCCATCTGCTCCATGACTTCCTGTACTGTGTCAACAGGAGTGACCTCATGTGAATTAGCATAAAACATATTTTTGGCCGGGAGCTGGTGACCTTTGAAGCCTCAACAATCGCTGCCTCTGCCTGTAACAACCGCAGATCTTCAGGTCCCCTTTGAACTGTGCAAAGGAGAAGTAATTGGAAAATTTGACAGATGTCTGAATCTGGGAAAGGCAAGATAGAGCAGCAACTGCTGACCCCCCACGCACTTAAAGTGATGACACGGCTTACCTAGACAGCTGAAAGAGAGACTCTGCTCCACCCACTTCCAATCTGTCTGTGTCTGAGCACCCACCAGAGTAATGAATCATCCATGAACTCTTCTAAGGAGGGACTCTGGAAAAGAGATGGTGGACAAAGGATCACCTGATCGCCTCATCTCGGAGAGATAGAATGTATTTTATTCTCTTTTAACATTATCAGTGTGTGGAGAGAGCTTTTACAAAAAATTAACAAAAAAAAAAAATTTGCGCATAATCCCATCTCATATCATTCTCATCAGTTCTGGTTTCAATAAAGATTTAGTTTCTTGAATATGGGTGAAATGCCAGCCTTTGGTGGTCTGCACTAATGGTGTGAACTCAATTTTATGGAACTCTGGTTCCTACCAGGAAGACTCTGGCTGGAAATGGAGCTTTCAGGGCTTTTGTTCAACAAGGAAAAAGCAGCACCGCACTATCCATCATTATATCGTTATAAATAGCTGCATGGTAACAAGATAGTGACGCTAAGGGGCAGATTCACTCGCGTTATAACGTTTATAGACACTTTTAAAGTGTTGCAGTCTTGAGTACCGATCATTTCAGCAACTCTCATTTTTCACCAGTATAAACACACGTCAGTTTGTTGCCAAAATGTATTTGGCTCCGTCATAAATATACAATGGCTTTGCAGCAAAATAAGAGCAGATCTGCTAGGTGGAAGCATAAACTTGAACGATCAGTTTTAGTGCTGTATAAAATCTGCGTCAGTCAAATTAGCTTTCTCGTAACTCCGCAGGCCCAACTGATAACGTTTGCTCGTTTTTGACATTTGAGGCTTGTTTAGTCTACCTATTGGACACATATTACAGCAAGAGGAACGTCCTGGAGGACCTGTAGCCCCTGGCGTGTCTTTAAATTACGTAGTACCGTGACAAAATAGTGCACGCTCCTCTCATATAACTTAAAAAAAAAAAAAACAGTCATCACTAGAACTCAGGACCATCCTGGTGATATTTATGAGAAGATTGGAATTAAATGCACAACTGTACTTCATATGGATAAGCTGCCTAAAGTGAACTTTATAGAATGGATGTGGACCATTGTCATAAACTCATCCAACTTTCCTTCATCGATTGTTCTCAGCATGCCAGGGCAGAGTTTCCTCAAGGTCACATTGGCAGCAGAGTGTAGATTTAAGAGGTGGAAAGTGAGCCAGAGCAGTTGCCTGGAAGGATCCTAACAGTGGGGTTTTCCCCCGGTCCTTCACAAGTCCCGGGCTCCTCCAGGTTTTTCCAGTTTGTCATTAAGCTGCCAGGGGGAGAAGTCAACTTCTCTGGAAACTCTCAAGAGATCCAATGTCTCTCTGGTAGGATGGAGCCTGACTCATGTTGTAAGCGGGAAAAAAGTGATATGTCAATTGAAGCAAAACCTCTAAGACACTCCTTGAATATTTCATGGATCCATTTGTAACTTTGCTGTTATGGTTCAAGTTCAGTTGCCCGGCAGTAGTTTCACATCAGGTTCATGTACATGACATAGCTGCCATCTACTGTGCAGAAAAGTTTTCTTGAGTAACTCGTTTTCATTAAATCCTCCTGTAGACAGAAATGTACTTGCTTGGTTTTAAAGAGAAGTCACTCAATAGTGGCAGGAAATACCTCAAAGCTGATCTCTTTGATGCCGCTAAGAAGTCTCCAATATTTTTTTTTTTCCAGCCTGAATATCCACCTTTCATGGCACCACGTTCACATTTATGTGTGTTTATGAGCAACTCAGAACTCAGGACAGCTGCACAAAAACGGGATGAGAAGATGACTTTATTTGAGGAGAGCTGCACACATTTGATTCCAGACTTCAATAAATCTCTCACAGCTGAGATCAATCCCTGTGCAGACTCAAACCTGTCCTCAGCTGTTGTTCTCATAGTGGGGGCGTCACGCTACTTTCTCATTTCTTCTCTTTTGTTCGGGTGGTGAGTGATTTAAGGTTTTAATTTTCCATGTGGAAAGCCTGCTCTTAAAAAGTTTTACAGCACCGAGCACCAAGAATGGAAAACAGAACATCGATTAGATTATAATAATTATGAAATGACACATTTTTTTAATCATAAATGTTACTGTTTCAGAATACATTTGCCTTTAAGAGTCAACAGTCCAACAGTTCTCTTTTGGACTATTTGATATGGGGAGGAAATAATGGTAACATAACGCCCTTCTGAATCTTTCAGGATGATGTCAGTCAGTGATAACAGATGACACAATTCTGCTTCGTCTTTTCATGATGCACCAGGGGAGGAACTCTCAGCCACTACTGACAGATTGATGAGTAACGTTGATATACCTGCCTCTATAAAACCCTGATTCCACTCTGCTGCCTCTTACAGCAAGCACAACCGCTAATAGGTAGCAGGGTAGCTTTGGGTGCTTTTGAATTAGAAACTTATTTAATTTCTTTGGTCCACCTGGAGGTAAGTTGCCATTATTCAATGTGCAGTTTATTAATTAATGAACTTTGCCGTGAGTCTGAGAGCTAATTATTTTCATTTTCAGTACAGAATTGCCAAAAGCATTTCTTGGAGGAAATTATCAACAATGTGGACCGCGGTTTTCGTCCTTTGTTTGGGAAATATTTTCATCTGTGGTGACGCCAGTGATCAGCATGCAGAGTCCATTCCCCAAACAAACTCCTCTGATCTTTTAATGCTGGAGATATTGAAATCCAACAGCTCAGTTCCACCACTCAGAACGGCTGGGCCTAAAGCTTCACACCCTCCTATGTGCCTGCAGTCTGCTGGAATCAGAGATGCCTTCAAATACGTCAATATCCTGGTCTCTCTTGTTGTCTTTTTTGTTGGCATCATGGGTAATTCATCCTTACTGCGGATCATATATGCCAACAAGTGCATGAGAAGTGGACCTAACGTCCTCATTGCCAGTCTGGCCGTGGGGGATCTGATCCACATTGTGGTCGACATTCCGATCAATGCATATAGGGTGAGTTCATCCACCATGGGCAGTTACAATACCAAATCAATGCTCCACAACGTTCTGCTTTTCTCACTGGAAACAACTGGCCCTTTTTTCTGTTTCAGCTCATGGCTGAAGATTGGCCATTCGGTGTTGAGCTGTGCAAACTTGTGCCCTTCCTTCAGAAGACGTCAGTTGGAATTACCGTGCTGAGCTTATGCGCCTTGAGTGTTGACAGGTGCAGGAATAATCGGCACTCTCTTGTATGCTGCAGTAAAATACATGCCCTGTACAGTGTCTGTATTTTATCAAGCAGATAAAATTGTTTTGCATAAGCCCTTGAAATATGCTGAAATCAATGAATAAATGTATCATTGTTGCAGACAAAAAGTCCCCGGAGCCTTAACATTGTCCCATTGATCTTAACAGATATCGGGCTGTCGTATCCAGGAATCAAATCAAAGGCGCCGGGCTTTCAGCTTGGACAGCCACCGAAATCATTCTGATTTGGATTATTTCTATCCTGCTGGCTGTGCCTGAAGTTGTCGGCTTTGATATGATAACAATGGAGTATAAAGACAAGCATCTGAGGATTTGTCTGCTTCATCCCATGCAAACCTCTCTGTTCATGCAGGTAGAGCAACAGGATCAGAAAACTCACATCAACATGTGTTTTATGCATTTGAATTACAGCGATTGGTTTTGATATGGGGAGAATGAGATAGTCCTCTGTCTGCCCTGACTCACTCCAAGAGACGACTGTTACACTGTTGTGTGTGTGTGTGTGTGTGTGTGTGTGTTTGAATCAATCTTTAAAATGTAAGCCTTTTGTCTTCAACAGCCCTGACCATGAACCTAATTCATGTTTAATCAACAGTTCTATAAATCAGTAAAGGACTGGTGGCTCTTTGGCTTCTACTTTTGCATGCCTCTGGCTTGGACTGCCATTTTCTACACGCTGATGACCAGGAAAATGCTGAGGAACACTGAGACCTACAATCACACCAAGCAGGTTAGCACGTTCAGACACCACGCACTTTGTTTCCTATCTTTCTTGTTGTTTGTATCATATTTTGCTGTTATATAATCTTTGAAGGCTCCAATCTTGGTCCTTTTTCAGAGGCGAGAGGTGGCAAGGACCGTTTTCTGCCTTGTTATTGTGTTTGCAGTTTGTTGGTTTCCTTTATACCTGAGCAGAATCTTGAAATTAACCATATATGATGAGAGAGACCCCAGCAGATGTCAGCTCCTCAGGTATGGAGAACTGCTTGTGTTATTGTCAATGGTCGCCATTTTTACTGAACGTCTTTCCTTGTTTTTCAAGCGTCTTTCTGGTGCTGGACTATTGTGGCATCAACATGGCGTCACTCAACTCGTGCATCAACCCTATTGCTTTGTTTTTAGTCAGCAAACGATTTCAAAGATGTTTCAAGGTAAGTTGCTTCAGCACAATTTTTGTGGTCTTTTTTTATTTTTTATTCCCTCACACTGTTTAGATAGATCTGGAGATGGCTAAAGCGGTGTCATCATCATCAGATGAGCTCTCATATGTGTCATCAAAGGCATATGGAGTCATGTCTGTAAAAGACCATGAGGGAGCAACAACCTGGGGGCCTAATAAGTGTAAATTGTCTGGAAAAAACACCATTAGAAAAAAAAATGGAATGGTTATTTTCACTGAATCAGAGTTTTGTGTTATGCGCAAAACTAAACCATGTTTCCAAGGTGGATTTCAAAGGAAAACAAGGCCATAGCTGCTGAGCTTTATAACAAAGCCTTTATTGTGTTGCTTGCAGAGGCGGATGCATAGAAAACAAACTGCGGTTTGGCTTTTGAAAACAAAGTTCCTCTTCGGCAGCATTGCAAGCTGCACATATGAAGACAAAATCCTTCTGAAACTGCATCTAGCTCCAAAACGGATCTCATAATGTTACCACCGGAGAGCTGATGGTAGATGTGTGTTGACCAGGCATCTGTGTGTGTGTGTGTGTGTGTGTGTGTGTGTGTGTGTGTGTGTGTGCGTGGGGTCCTTCAGGCCTGTCTGTGCAGTCAGTGTCTACCACTACAAGCTGTCACCCGTGACGAGCTGCAGACCGTTTTGAAGTCCAGAATGCAGGATCCAGCCTCGGAGCAGAGCTGCAACATCAAAGCGCCTGGGCAGACTTCTGCTCCTCAACCTGAGCGGGAGAGCACCTCGCTGGGTTAGCCAAATCTTTCATATTCCTTTATGAACCACTCATGGGTATCAAAGCAGCAGCTCACCTCGACACGCCATCCTAATGATACCTTGTGAGGAACATGCGGCGCTGTCTTTCATGCCGCTGTCATTAGACGAACATCTGCTCTGGCATGAGCAACCTGGAGACAGATTGTTCAGACTGTTTGCCCCAGGGGCTTGACTCACTCTCAAACATTACATCAGATTTTACCTCGTACCTATCCCGTATCATGCATTATAGTTCTCAAATCACTCTTTCGGGCACGATGTTAACCTGGCACCCATCAACAGGGATCTCGTCACAGCCAACCCGCCTGCGTGCATGTTCTTTTGAGTCTTCTGGATTCTGGAAAGATGCTACAAAGCAAGAAATCATCAAAGGGGGATCCACAATCACGGTTTTTACAGAGTATCTTGCATTATTGGCCCGTAAACATATGTTTTAATCTCTTTTAAGTTATGTACGGCATCCTGGGAGTTTACAGCATCCCTTTCATTTCCCTACCTTGAGAAACAAATTGGTGCCACCAGTAGATTCTGTCTCTGCCACCGAATGACTGATTGATGGTGGCCTATTTTTAATGCATTGTTAAATGTGTAATGCATGGAGACACTTTATAAAAGAACCCGGAGTGGGGAAGAAGGAAAACGAAGATGACAGAATGAGGTCAGAGGCAGAAATGGGGAGGGGAGGGGAGGGCTGGTGGAGATGAGCACCTGATAGGTCTTCCTGTCACAGGACAAGGCAAGCACAAATAGCTCGCTGCTCTTCCAGCTGAAGCTGTATTCGTCTGCAAAACTGTCTTGATTCGGGGTGCCAATTAAAGGCGCCTGAGTCAAGAGCACAGCTGTTTTTGAAAATTCCATTTGTTTGAATAAAAGTCTGTGGATATTTATGATTGCTTTTTTTTTCAGGCTTTCTATACACAGAGTAATAAAGACACATCGTTATGTTTAATCGTTGTTCCTTTTTTTCGGTAACGTGCTATATGCAGTAAAGACATATATGCAACATTCCTGTTTTCAAAAACATTTTACATTTATTATTTATTCTCCTAAGAAGGCGTCTGTTGCTCTAATAGCTGTTGGCACATCAAATATAGAGCTCAAGGAAACGCTGGTTCCACCTCACATCAAAACAGCAGGCTGCCATCGCCATGAACCTAATCGATTATCCTTGCTTTCCTCTACATATAAACGCCAGATTAGGTAGTTAGAGTCAGGTTTACGTTTGTTAATGTGACAGATTAGTGACGGCTGGGGGGAGATGCTTCCAGCGCATCCATACATCACAGGCCCAGAACTCAGCATGCCGTGTGGGATTTTAACGTCACTTTTCACTTTGAGGCTCTGTGTAAAGGCAAATTTTTGATATTTTTGAGCTCAAAACGCATTTTATTTGTGATTAGAGGTGTCAAAAATATGTTTTGAGAGGGCAAAAAAAGTACATGCCTGCTTTTCGGCCCACACAGTATTTCCCACATGGTGTGCCACCGTACGGCTCTCTGTTCTGACATGAGAGAGGCTGTTTCTCTGCGTCTCCTGGGCTTTGACTGTTGAATACAAGATTGTTGGAGAGGATATGGGAGTTAAATAGGCTAATTTATGCTAAAGCTAGTCTGTACTACTTTTGATCTGGCACCATATGCTCCGTGGAAAATTGTGATCTGGCCTGTGTGATTATCCTGATAAACACTGAATTTAAAGTTATAAATTTACAAGTGCATTTGTCTGTCATTTGATTTGATTTGATCAACTTTATTAATCCCGGAGGGCAATTCTGCTCAGCAGTCTGCCAGGAACTGAAACTCCCATGCACACACACACACACACACACACACACACACACACACACACACACACACACACACACACACAGAAGGGCATATATTTACAATGTCAGTGGAAGCAAGACGGTGTCTCCTGTGTCTCCGACTCAGCCTCCACAGTGTGCAAAAAACAGGCCAAGAGGAGCCCACTTATAATAAATTTGGGCTCCAGTGTGAGTAGACAGCATAATAGATAATAATAAATAACACACAATCAATTGTAAAAAAAAAAAGAAAAAAAGAAAAAAAGAAAAGAAACAAGGAAAGAGAATTCATTTCCACAAGGTTGTATCCAGATTTGAAAGTCTGATAGCAGTCGAGATGATCTGGACTAGTGATTGGTTTGGTGGCACTTTAAGAGGACACCCTGAGGGCATCGGCACAAATTCAGGTGACAGAATGTGGTCATGCTGATTCATGATTGCCTTTGCTTTTTTAACCACACGTTTATCCCAAAGGTAACTCGAGTCCTCCTCTTGCACCTCTATTATTTCTGCACAATGTTGTTCAGAGTGATTTCATCTTTACATCTCCCCAGTAAATCCAACAACCTGCCTGCTAGATCCTGTCCCCACATCACTTTTAAAGACCTTTTATGGATTTTTTGAGGACCAGCTTCTGACCATTGACCCCGCTGCCTTTAAAACGGCAGTGGTGAAGCCCCTTCTGAAGAAGCACAACACAGATCCTAACAGTCTTAATAACAACCGACCTGTATCCAATTTGCCATTTTTGAGTAAAGTCTTAGAGAAACTGGTTTTTATCTAACTGAATGACTTTTTAAACAAAAATGGTATTTTAGAGAAATACCAGTCTGGTTTTAGGATGAACCACAGTACAGAGACAGCTCTGCTAAAGATTGTAAATGACATCAGATGTAATTTAGACTTAATGAAGCTCTCAATTCTAGTGCTACTGGATCTGAGTGCTGCCTTTGATACTGTGGACCACCATATTCTTTTAAACAGACTGGTGGGCCTCTCTGGAACTGTTGTTAACTGGTTCACCTCCTATCTCAAAGATCGCAAATTTTTTGTAAGTATGGATACCTGCTCCTCAGAAACCTGTGAAATCCAGCGTGGGGTACCTCAAGGATCAATTTTAGGTCCAATTCTTTTTAACCTATACATGCTTCCTCTCGGTGATGTCATCAGGAAAATAAGTTACAAGATCTTAAACCATCTGAATCCATAAATAACTTGGGCGTCATTTCAACCTTATTCCAGAAACACAACAAAGATTGTTTTTTATAATCTTAAGAATATAGCCAGAGTCCACCTGTTTCTCTCTCAAGCCAACACGGAGATCCTAATGCATGCTTTTATCTCTAGTCTTTTAGATTACTGTAATGCCCTGCTTTCTGGCCTTCCCAAAAAGAACATTTCTAGCCTCCAGTTACTTCAAAATTCAGCTGCTTGAGTTCTGACGAAGACCAGGAGGCAGGCCCACATCACACCGGTCTTAAAATCTCTGCATTGACTCCCCGTGTGTTTCAGGATTGAGTTTAAGGCTCTCTTATTAGTTTTTAAATGTCTTCATGGTCTAGGTCCCTCTTATTTATGTGATCTACTTTTACCCCATGAACTCTGGCGGATGTGAGGTCCTCTGGCACTAGCCTTTTATCCATCCCACATGTCAGAACAAAAGCCTATGGTGAGGCCACCTTTTGTTACTATGGACTCACCTTTTTAGTTTAGCTTTTAAATAATATTCAATATTAAATTATTCTTATTCTTGTGTTAATATTTTATCATTCTTAGTATCTCCCCATCTTATTGAATCTTTTATTATTCTTATCTAAATTACTTAATTATTTACTGAGGGTTTTTATGTTTTACGCTTTCATGTTTTTATCTTTCTTTTCATTTATGTATCCATTATATTTAAGTCTTTCTTATTATTATTTTAGCTCCAGTGGTTTCCTCAGGATGGGGGCCCTTCATGCCAGGAGCTACGCCTGATCCAGTCAATTGGGGGTGTCACTCTGGGTGTCACCAGTCCTGGTTCGGATGGTCCTTGGGGTGGTGCTTCCTGGGGGTCTGGGGGTGGACGTCTCCCGGTATGAATGGCCCCCTAGGTTGTGCTTCCTTTCTCCTAGTGCCAGGCCTTTCTTTTAACTAATTTTAAGTGAGTGTGAGTGTGTGTGTGTTTGTGTGGATTTTATGTGCGTGTACATGTGTCAGTTTTGTCTGTTTTAATATGTAAAGCACTTTGTGTTGCATTTTATGTATGAAAAGTGCTATATAAATAAAGTTTGATTTGATTATCACACAAGCTACTGTTCCAGCAGATGATTGAAAGTCAAAAACACTTTTGATAAAGGATTTACAAAACAAGCACTTTATCTTCCTACTAACATTGAAGGAGTTTAACTTACTGAGTAGGTAAATCCTCTGTTGGCCGTTTTTAACAATAGCATCTGTGTTGGCATCAAATCTCAGCTGCCAGTTGAAGACTGTTCCTAAGTATTTGCATAAAGCCCGGAATAAAATTTGCAGAAGGCTTAGTGCAATTCTTACTGAAGTTATTTATAACTTCCTTGGTTTTAGACACGTTTAGGTTCGGAAAATTGCTGTGACCAGATTCTGGACCTTGAAGGAGAAAAAGAAGAACTGTATCATTCGAATTGACTTACAAGTGTCTGCATATAAGATAAAAGGAAAGAAAAGAAAATTTAAATGCACGTTGTATGCATTGCAAAAGCAAATGTCAAACACTATCAAACGTCTGTAGCTTTTTCTCTGTCCCTGACGCTAAATGCTCACACAACAACAGTGACACAGGTATCCTGAGGAATATGACGTGGGTGCTCACATCGCTGATGGAGTGGGTGTCTGAAACCTTCTTCAGTAATCTTTGTGCACACAAGGCTCAGATGCAGCTCCCCACGGTTCTGCCCAGACTCCCCAGACTGTGGATTTAATTAAACACTGTGAAATTAATTAACTGCTGGGGTGGCAGGTAAAAGAACTCCTCGCTGGAAATGCTCACACAACCAAGACCGGCATTTCCGTGTTCACTGGCAGTTATTAATTCCTTTATGTTTTACTATAGTTTCCAAATGGGCATGCTGAAATTCTGCGAGACTGAAAAAGCCTGGCATGGGGAGGAAACGCGTGCAAATTATCAAAATAACAGCCTCTCGAAAATCAAAGTGTAAACCTGTGTTTGATCTGTTCTATCAATTAATTAATTTTTTTCAGATCTGTATAATAATATGGTGCAAATTAGATGGAAATGAGATAAAATATTCATTTAGTTATCTGGGGAATCAGCCTGGAGGGCTTTTTAGTCTTCAGTCTGGCTCAAAATGCTGTCCATATGGCAATTATGTACAGTAGTGTTGCAGGAGAATTGGTCTGATGCCTACTGGCAGAGGAGCCTGCCTGTGACAAACTGCTGCTAGGATCTGATGTGAGTTGAGGAAGATAATGAGGCTGTTGTAAGCCTTTAAGTATGGAGCCTGCCCCCGGGGTGTCATATCTAAGGGCTCAGACTCCCTCATTGTTGCACGTGCTGCTGAGGATTAAAAACACATTTACTTTTTATTTTTTTCCTAAACTTCATTTTTCTTTCTCACAACTCTTTGGACAACTTCTCGCTTTCATGTGGCAAGCCTCTTGACATTACTTTGTGGAGGAGCTGTTTTTTTTTTTCTCCCCACAGTTTGTAGACGTGTCTTGATTTGACTTTTCTTTGAGCTATCTATAGCTCTTTTTAAGCACCCCACTGGAGGATGTGCATGTTCTCTGGGTGACAGAAGTTTTGACAAATGCCATAGTCTAATTTTCAAATGTGAGTTTCCTCACAACTCAAAAAGAAAAGGGATTGAGGATGACATTAGATAATGAGCTGTGTTGGAGTGTAGACCCACAGAAATGGTCGCGGTCTGAAGGTCTAGCAAACTGTTGCTGTCGAATGTCTGATCACAGGATTTATTACAAACGTGAAGGTTACTGGTTAATTCCAGAGAAGGTAACAAGCCCCTCCTCCCTCATTAACTGTGGTAGGAGTAGAGCTGCAAAGATCCAAGAATAACCCCCTAACATTTTAGCTGGTTCTATTTTAGAGTTTGGACTTGATTTTTGCCAACTACAACACCAGTACAACATAGCTGCTGCTGACCAATATGGGCACCCCTATGGCAGTAAAGCCTCAGGTAATTTATGTCTGGCCCAGGTTAATAGTCTTACACATTCTATATATTGTGCCTCTCCTGCCTGCCTGCTGTTTTTTGTTTTTGTTTCTTTTTTTGCTGTCTGTTGTGAGGCAGTGCTCATTGGCAGTGTTATATGTGTCAGTGTCAAAACACTGGCACAAATAACAGAGTTAATAGAAAACAATGGAGCAAATTCCAATTTAGGTCCATGCTAGAGGCTTTTTGTTTAAGCACAAGGACGCAGATCTCTGCAGTGTCTGCAGAGTAATCGACTCAGCGAAAATGAATGTTTCTTGATTGCCAAAGTGTAACTAATGTATGGTGGGAAACTTTACAGTTTCAACTTTGTGAATTAGCCAAGGCATTCTTCTTGATTCAATACAACCCGGCATTTAATTAATGACCATTTGGAGCTTGTAATTGTGGCGTGAAACAGAGATAGACGGAGAGAATCGCTCTTGCAGGCACCTCAGCCAACAGTAAGGAAACTACAGGGAGATACGTAAATGAGAGGCAAAGCCAGACTACTGGGCAATGCTGCAAGTGGTCACTCAACCATGGGATTAAAACACATTCATCGGCACCCCCTTCCTTTAATCCAGCCATGTTTTTCCCCCCAGACCATTCAGGAGGACAGAAAAGACAAATGTCAGGTGTTTGAGCTGATATTGCTGGTGCAAAGCTGCAGGTTAGAGGTTTTCCATGATGCCAGGCCAGTGTCTGGGAACGTAAGAGCCGCAGAAACACATAATGAGCTGGCTTAAAAGGCTTTCCGTGTTCTGGTTAAGGTGCAAAATGTACTGTCACTACTGTTTATTTCTCTCATGTCTGGTTGTAATGGAAAACATGCAATCAAATGTAGGACACGTTTACTAGAGTGGTTCACTTCACACTTCTGTTCACAGTTCTAATGCCTCTTGGGGAAAAACACACATTTATGACAGGCTATTGATGTATTTATTATGGGGGGATCTGGGGAGTGCAAGGATTAGCACAAATGTATGCCATCAAATAAATCAACAGTTTCCCAGAAGGATATTCTGCTGAGTGCTGGCATCAAGAGGATGGCAGTGGAAAAGCTTTAGACTTGATCACCAGAACACCAGAGCACCCCCACCTGAGTGCACATGATTTGATGGGTGATGATGAAAGCGCAGGTAGATGGACCAAAAGCTCCCCCTTCGTCATCGGCATGCACCGCTCTTCCCTTAGCACAGGAGTGAAGGTTTGCAGGCAGCTGCTATGCTCACAAAGCGTTGCTTGTTCCCCTGGCCTGCAGATATCCCCGGGTAAGCTCGGCTCCAGAGGAGGAGACAAACAAAAAGGCGCCACTGTCTCACACCGAAGCTGCTCTCTGACACGTTTGTCTTTTCTTCACAACAGGGTTACGTTCCTCTTTGAGGAGAGGAATGACAGAAAGAACGGATTTTAGAAACAGAGCCTCGGGCAAACAAAACTACTGTTGTTTCAAGCTATGTTTTTTTTTCTTCAGTTTAAATGCCATTTTCACTCTTTGCTTGCTTGTGGTGGGTTTTCCCCCCTCTTTTGTCTTGCTTAGACTCCAAGGTCTTTGTCCTGTGTTGATGTATCAACACGTTTTGAGGAAAACCCAAGAAAACTGCCACCAACAACAGGCAAATAACACATTATATTTATATTGCAGTTACTTACTTTAGTTACTTACTTACCTTATAGCTGTTGAAGCAAAGGCTGTGTAACTCAGACAACCAAGATGTTGAAATAAATTTAATTATATCTTACATGAAACTTATGTACCTGCTGACGGGTCAGACATCTGGGATTTTTGCAAGTCCAAGTACATCTCCATTATTGAGGGGATTTTAAAATGGGAACTGTGTGATACACAGCAGGATGACTTAGTTTAATGACCATGGCAGCGACAGTGCTATGATGGAAATTGGCCTCCCCCTACAAATTTACATAACTTGAGGGTAGTTGGGGCTCTTTAAGCGGCTGCTCTGCAGAGCATACACCATCAGGAGGTCCTGGATATGTCATGCTTGTCACCTTTCTTTAAGTGCATTTGCAGACGTGGGAGAAGGATTAATATTATATAGCCTGCAGAAGCACATGGGCCATCTTATCAGCAGCACAGATGCGATAAGCACCTCTACCCCCATGAAAACCAGGAAAGATCTCCAAGCAAAGAGACAAGCATCTCTTTGTGCCGTTTCCTCACACAGCTTCAGAGTTTCAAATGCAGCTTTAGAGGCAGATATGGTGCAATTTCACATCTGTTGTAATTTGATGTGTTTGGATCAGCCTCTGTGAAATCGTCTTGATCTCAACATGGCTCCTTTCAATTATTTAGAAAGTTGGCATATGGTTTTAGAGATAGTAATCTGATTTTTTCTTTTTTTTGGTGGAGGGGGGATCAGAGTAGTCTTCACTGTAAGCCCCAACAACAGATGTGTGAAAGAAAAAGCCTCTCTTTGTTATTATGTTATTTGGTAGCTTAGCATCTCCACCCCTCCCCCCCCCCACAGATATATTTATTTATTAAGAAATATATCATTTCTGTGGAATTATTTCCTACCATGGCACCCATCTCACATTAGTTCACATCAACGCAGATGTCAGCCTGCACAAATTGCGTTTCCCTCAAACTGATTCTGAGCTGTGAATGGAAGTTATGGCAACCGCTGCTGTCACTTCAGTTTTATCAGAAAATCCCCTGGCAGAACCATGGAAACAAGATGTGACACCAAAAAACAATGACATCAAAGGCAGCATATAACTGTAATTAGAATTTATTGAAGCCTACTCGTTCGGAAAAGGTACATGATCTGCTGAACCTCTGGATTGAGTCCCATTCTTTCACTGCTGAGTGGTGAGCCTGACTTGATGTGAAAGCCAGTATGATCCCATTGGAATATACAGTACTGGCTTAGTATATGTGTGTATGCAGAAAGAGAAAAACACGGGGTATAAATGGATATCATCATCATCCTAAATGGATGAATATTTTTCTTCCTATCAGGCTGATAATTATGCACTCTGATCGTTTTATGCAAGCTTTACAAGCACTCCTTATTGGTGGTATCTATAGCCAGCCTAAGAAAGTAAATATTTCTCCAAAATATTTATCATAGTTTGGAGACCTCCGGGGTCTTTTGAAAAAAGGACATAGAAAAGGAAGGTTTTCCTATATAGCACCTCAAATGTTTGCGAGCCACCAGCAGCTTCGGTGACCTGGCATCCCCTGTAGTCATAAGGCCAAGGCCAGTGGCCACACAGAGGCTCGCAGACCCCCTGACAGTGAGGGGAGCTTTGTTGACATTCCGAGCTGCGGATCCCCTGGTGGTCCAGCTCGGTGGCAAAGGTCATGGCTTCTTCCTGTGTGGTTCCTCCGCTGTGCTGCAGTTTTGAAGGGGTGTTAATATCAAAAAGCAATCTATTTCTAAATCTTCCCCTCATTTGCAAGTCAGATGTCTTTAAAAAAAAAAAAACATATCCTCCTCTCTGAAAGTATGAATTTTCATCACCAGTGGGAATTTGCACATCACTTCAGAAATTCATCAACTCAGAATGTCAGCTGTTATCACCAAGACCCGCAATTAAAGCTGCTAATATGACATCAATTCATCAGTGACGGCAGAACATACCCGTGGCTGACAGAAGATTAAATCCAGAATAACACATTTCCACATGATGCTTCTATTTGTGTGGAACTATTTTATTTTTGTCTAAAGGCCGGGTGAGGATGTTAGGAAGTCATCTGTGAAAGTGTTGACAAAACACAGAAAGTTCTATTGAGGATGTTATTTTGAGGGTCGCTTCAGGCTCCAGCATGCACCTCCCCAATGTTGATCAAATATTCACTAGCTTTGGAGGCTTTTGTCTCCTAAAGACGCGTGTTGATAAAGGTGGCTCTCACATAATGTGGATTTTTGGGATTGTATGCTGAACCTTCAGCCGACGACCCTCCCAACCCCACCCCTCCACACACACACACCTCTCCCTTCCAGAGATGTCACCTTCTGCATGACTCACTGGGTCTCTGTTCTCAACGCCCTGCGTGCTAAACTGCTGCTTTGCTCTGGGCGCGCCTCTCTTTCTCCTCGCCCCATCTGTTCCAGCAGCCACCAGAGGAAAAAGTATTGGGTCAACATCCACAAGAAGCCTTACATGTCCTCTGAGCTCAATCCTACAGAGCTGGGGCTGCCTCAGACGTCCTGAATAATTAAATTAGCAGCCGTGATTTCAAGCAGCCTGCTTTGCATATTTCAAAATCCTTTTTACTTTTAAACACAAAGACCAGAGCTATTTTCGTTGCCTGGCTTTAAACGGTTTGTTTTATTCAAGCTGTTTCGGTGTTTCCGTAACTTCTCAGAGCGACGATTTTGACTGGAGTGCAGATAAGCAGAGCAATCGCAACCAGGAGCTGAATGAGCCATGAAAGACTGCTTAATAATTCACATGGAACAGACAATGATCCATGATCCATAATGGGTCAGTTGTGTACACTGTCAGACTGGATGAATCAACGCAAAATATGCTGGAAAGACAAGTCGTAAACCTTTCAGATAGACAGGCTGGAGCCAGGGAAAATAAAAAAAACGACAGAGCACCAGGATTTGTCGCTTAGAAAGCCGATGTCCTTCAGCAGCTACACCGCTGCTATCCACGTGAGGAACAGCTCATCAAATCTCACCGGCATAATGTCATCACTCTGGCAAGGAGAAATGGATAATGCCCTTAAATTACAGAGGCAGAACAAGAGATGACATTGTTATTAAGTAAGAAGAAGAATCAGCTGTGATTTATTTTGCATCTTTCAACATTCTGAAGTGCACTTTCTGCCAAGTCAAACATCAGAGACTCTCTGTTGTGAGCTCCCACGTGAGCAAGATGGGTTTTGATTTGGGATTTTACGTAGCACTCCAGTCACTCCCTGCACCAAATCACAGAGATGCTGTGTTTCCCCTTGCCGCCTTTCTCCTTTAGTGAGCACACAAAGTCTCCACTGAAAGAGAGAACAAGGACAAACTCACTCGCAATCTGAAAGTCGTGAATCTCCACAGATTTCTCGGCTCTACTTCCAGGTTTAAATTGCTCCAGGTTGTTGTCAGAATTGATTTCCAGGGAACCTTCCTTCACCTCCCCATTCATGTTCACGCTATAATGAACATTATAAACCTGGAAGGAGGCGGGGAGGTGTTGGAGAAACTGATTAACCAGGTTAATAAAAGCACACTGTATTTAACACAACAGATGTGAGTGAATAACAAGCATCTCCTGCACAGTAATTGTGAGTGCTGCATCTCCTGCGGTGCAGGTTTAACATACTGGAAATTGAGCAAAGCGCTGCAGGAGATGCTCTAACAGGGCTGGAGAGGAATGCTGGCTCTCTCTTGAACCCAATGACACACAAACTTGATAAATAAAGCAATTTATGCATACTTTGTGTATATTGTGCATAGAATTGGAAATGCAATTTAGCAGTCTGCATCACGGTGATGAATAGGGCGTCTCAAAAATGCACAGAGCTTACAATATAACATATTTAAAAAGATTTCTGCAGTTTCGTCTTCGACCAAAAACATCCTTAAGCCGTGC
The DNA here is from genome assembly GCA_015343265.1 of Pao palembangensis. Taxonomy (NCBI): domain Eukaryota; kingdom Metazoa; phylum Chordata; class Actinopteri; order Tetraodontiformes; family Tetraodontidae; genus Pao; species Pao palembangensis. Next base: position 17,442,435 of record CM027084.1, read on the forward strand.
TAAATTCATTTTAGATATCAGGCATCAAAGGTTTGCTGCAATAACTTCGGCATAATCCTCTGTTGACACTTACATTTTTATCGCCGCCTTTCCACAGGTAGCGCGCAGCCGTGGATGCACATAAAATTACCGCTGCAGCAACAATAAGGACTCCAGCTCTGAATCTCAGGAGGAGACAGTCTGCAGCAGAGGCTGGCATGCTTTGTTCCTGCCCAAAGTTCACAAGATGCAAAGGAAGACATGACACACGCACTAACCTTGAACCAACTGTGTATTTATTTGCATGCCAGTGTGTTAATCGTCTGTTTCACATGAGGCAGGTCTCACCAGGCGTGCAGCGATCCTGATCCATGACTGCTGTACAGTTGGGACAATCTCTTTGAGCTACATTCTTCATCTGGATGTTACCTGTGAGTCCAGGTTTTCCCAAAACCAAGCGCCATCCTACAGTACCAAAGCAACATTTCTGAGCCTTTAGAGTCTGGCTGATGTTGCACAGTGTAGTATTACAATAGTTTGCAGTATTACTTTGATAGGTCAGTAATTTGCCATTTTCTTTAGTCAAATGTGCACAAACACAACGCATTTCATCCCATTCTCTGTTGGCATCTCCAGTAATGAACAGACTATGTCAAGTTGCCTGAGGTCACACACGATGTCAGACATGTGCAAACGTAACCTTTCAATAATTACGAGTAGCCTGATTTGACAGTTTGGGGAAATTACAGTGATAGTTTCCGTCCTCGTACAAGCATACGCAAATGAAACTCTGAGAAAAAAATAGAAATGTTCTGTGCTGCTGTTGCTTGGAAACAGATTGAAGCCAGCTTTTTGGATAATTCCTAAGATGGGAGGCAATCAGAAAAGGTGAGGGAATGCTTTGACCTTCCAGAAAATATGTAATTGTGAGAGCCTTTGATCAGCCATTTGTTATTTATATGTAAATGAAGGCAGCGCAGCCACAACACGGTGTACCATGAATTTAACATTAGTTTAAGATTGCTGTCATTTCAGGTCGATCTTTATCGGAGAATATTTTATTTACTTACAGCTTTTGCAGCTTTAAGACAAATAAAATGCATTCTTTTGGCTAACTAAGGTTACTATGTGCAGTTAGCATCAGCAGGTTGGAATTTTCCACAATGTTTCACCTTCGAAGGTCAAAGTTTCAGCCATCGTTGCGCGAAGCAGGTTCTCTTTTATCTGTTTATTTGTCCAACAACGTGACACAGAAAAAAAAAAAACTACCACATAACACCGGCAATCTTTCATATTGATTGTTTTTCACAGCAGGAAGGCCTCATTTAGCCCCAATGTCCATTGGTCATGCTCTTTAAATAGTACCACATGCTCTTGAAAATGTATAATAAAAGTCTTTACATGAAATCATTATGAAAAATATATTATTAATGTACAAAATCTTGCATATTACACATGATACAATGAACAGTCTTACATGAGCCGACCACATGATATACTAGAAAACACAGCAACAATCCAACAGAGAGATCAAAGTATTGTACAGTATGTTGACAGAAGCCCGCTCCATGACTGAGTGTTTAAGAGTTTGTGTATTCTGGAATGGAAATCTCATCTGTTTCCTGTATCCGAGCCGGCGTTGGCGGGCCGACAAGAATATAATCAAACTCCTGGTGCTGAACTTGTTCGTACACACTCTGCAGTCCGTTGCTTTTGGGCATGTGAGACGGGTAGTAGTTGTCCCTCCTGGTGTCCCGGGGAAGCGAAGCTGTCCGGGAGAATGTTGACATTTGCGCTCCACAGGCCATGCTGGTGTTGGGCCTTGTAGCTGAAGGACTCCAACATCGGTCTGAGTGTCCCAGCACTTTGCACTCACTTGTACATGCCCACAGACCTGTGGAGCAGAACATCGCTGTCAGGAACAGTCAACCATGGGATTTAGACACATCACTGTGCAGTAAAACTGTATAATAGTTATGACTTTGGTCTCTAAATAAGCCTCAATATATGATGCATTACTGTTGCTAACGCTAACCTGTGCAGCACTCACTGTTTGTTGGTGGCGACTCTTTCTTGTGCACGTCTCCGCTAATGTCCGAGTCACTGTCATTGAAGTCGCTATCTCCTTTCCCGCTGTCCTTGCCACTGATGTGGGGCTCTCTGGCTGAGATGGTGGTAAATGAGTTACCTTTCCAGATTGTTATTGGCCTTACTGTTTCCTTTCCATAGCCAGGCAGCGTGGAATAACCCTGCAAAGACACAGTCCCAGAGTTTGAGTCAAGACACAAAAAGATACAGGATTCAGCCTGAAACAAGTTTTAAAAGAAGTCTTACAGCCTGACTTGCCTTTAATTTGCCCTCCATCGCTCTGCTGTTGGACTCGAACATGCCTGCTGTCTGCCTGCCATCTTCACAGCCTGTGTCTGTTGCGTTGCCGCTGGCTAGTGGAGGATTCTCTGGCAATGGATGGGCATCAAACACTTTTCCTTTGCGGTTGGCAATCAATGAATCAATATGACCGCTTTCCTCTTTCTCCGCATCTGGGGCATCTTCTTTTTCATCATGCCCTCCCTCCCTGGTCTCTTTCCTCCTGCGGTTGCAAAGGGTTGTGATGAGAATAATAGCCAGCAGGAGGAGAGAGCAGCTCCCTGCCAGGACGATGATAATGGCGATGGATGTGTCCCATTCAAACAACTCCTCGCTGTCATTCTGAGCCAGGGAGGGCACACTGGGCAGAGTTCCTTCAGTGAAGCTCACGTGTATGATAGCTGTGGAGGTGAGCGAGGGGGATCCATTGTCGCTGACCGCCACTGTGACTTTGACATTGTCTGAGAGATCATACGTCAGCTGTCGGCTCACATGAACCTTCCCCGTGTCTTTATTGATGGAGAAGCCCAGGTGACCTCCCTCTATGATTTTATAGGACAGCTGCGCGTTTATGCCTTCATCAGCATCTGTGGCCTTTATCTGGGTTACTACATAACCCGCAGGCGAATCTTTAGGCAGGAAAACCTCAGCGGAGCCTTTGTAAAGCTGGGGCTCCACGATCGAGGGCTGGTTGTCATTCTGATCCAGTATTTTTAGCCTGATGACAGCTGTGGTCTGCAGCTGCGGTGACCCCCCATCATTCGCCTGGACGTGAATGTCTAGCTGCTTCATTACTTCATAATTAAAGCTCCTCAGCGCATACAGAGAGCCTGACACCGAATTCAAGGACACGAAGGTGTTAACTGGAGACCCCATGATGGCACTGTCCACAAGTCTGTAGGTGATTTTTCCATTATTACCCAGATCAGCGTCACTGGCCTCCACAGTGGTGATGTAAGCCCCAGGGGGGTTGTTTTCCACCACTGAAATTTCAGTGACAGCTCTGGCAAAGTGAGGAGCGTTGTCATTCTCGTCGCTGAGCCTAATTGTGTACTGAATGATCTTTCTCAGCGGAGGGGAGCCAAAATCTTCGGCCATGACCGTCAGGTTATACTCACTGATCCTCTCCCTGTCTAACATGGCTGCTGTCACGATCATGTAGCTGTCCTCATAGGCTTGTTTCAGCCTAAAGTGGTCGTGTCCGTATAAGGAGCAGTGCACTTGACTGTTCACACCCGAGTCTCTGTCCTGGGTGCTGATCAGCGCCACCAGACTGTCCTTGTCCGCCGCCTCGCTGATGTATGCGATCCCCGTCGTCATAGAGGTCATCGGGGTGATGCTTATTTCCGGAGCGTTGTCGTTCACGTCTGTGATGTGGATGATGATTTTGCACAGGGAAGGGCTCGGGTTCGCGCCCAGATCGCTCGCCTGCACGTCTAACTCGTACGTGCTTTTCTCCTCGAAATCCACGGGGCTCCGGAGCGTCAGGCGCCCCGATTTATGATCCACTTGGAAAAGTTGTCGGATTTCGTGGGAAACCTGTTTTCCGAAGCCGTACACCACCTCTCCGTTTAAACCGTCGTCGGCGTCAACTGCGTTTAAGTTGAGGATGACGGTGCCCACCGGCGCGTCCTCCGGCAGAGTGACGGAAAAGCTGTTTTGGTCAAAAACTGGACTGTTGTCATTAAAGTCCGTCACAAGAATAGTTATTTTTGTGGACCCAGACCTAAATGGGTGTCCTCCATCAGTTGCGACCAGATCCACGGAGTACGAGGACTGAGTCTCTCTGTCTAGTTCTTTCATTAGCACCAATTCCGCATATTTAACCCCATCCGCTCTCAGGAGCACATCAATGGTAAAATGACTGTTGACAGAGATTTGGTAGCTTTGGATGTAGTTTGACCCGACGTCCGCGTCTGCGGCTGGGTCTAGAGGGACGCGGGAGCCCACAGCCGCGTTCTCTGAGATTTCCACTATAGACTCCTTGTTTGGAAACTCTGGAGAGTTGTCATTGATGTCCCTTATTTCCACCGCGACGTGGATCAATTTGTAGCGATCTTTGGAGAAATTTACAACGTCAAAAGTAATGAGGCACTGTGGAGCGTGTCTGCAGATTCTTTCCCTGTCAATTCGCTCCCCGACTGTGAGCTCCCCGTCGCTTTCTCTCACTCTAATGAATGAATCATTGAATTGTTTCATCATCCTAAAATTGGTCTTGGAAGAAGCCAGACTCAAGGACATGTCCTTGGCAAGGGTTCCGATGACTGTACCTGGTGCGCCCTCCTCATTGGTCTGGTATCTAATAGTATTTCCCTCAGACGAAGACAAGGAGGCAAATAAAAACTGATTAGCTGAGAGTATCAAAATCCACCGATGCCAATGAGTGATAAATTCTCCCCGGACCATCTTCGCGGTGGTATTTCCCCCGGTAAGCAGCCCAGGAGTGCGCCGAGCAGCTGAACAGTTCACCGCTGGAGCGAGCTCTCCATGCAGCTCCGGCTTTCATCAGCTGAACTGAGCTGCGAGTGAAAGTTAGTGTCTCATTGCGCGCAGCCGGTCTGATGCGCTTGTTGCCTCGCCTTCAACACAGCTCCAAATTCTGCAGTGGCGGGGTTTATACAGCTCCTCATGTTAATGAGACGAAGTGTGACCAATCCCCCTCTCTGGAATTAAAAATACCCCCTTATATAAAAACGAAGCTTTAAGCCTGTTTTGAGAGCGAGCGCTAAAGCAAGTTGCAAATAGAAAAAGAGGAGAGAGATACGCGAGTGCTTGAAGATAGCTCCAGCACTTTGTTATCGCCCTTTTGCAGCCATTTTATTTCGCTAAAGCTTATTTCTCCTTCTTTTGATGTTTAGTTTAGTCTCCACCGTGCGCACAGGTGCGCGGGCGTGTGCGCAAAGCGCGCTCTCCGCGGGGCCAGGGACAGTGGCTTTGGAGGGAGCTGAGCGAGGTTTTGTTTCGGATGCATCTCATTTCGGGGCTGAGTGTTCAGGAACGCGCTCAGATTTGGGAGAGGGTCGCTATTGTCTTCCTTTGAAAGCCGCAGCAGACGGAGCGCGTGTTCTCAAAGGAGTTTAACAAGAGCCTTTGTTTAAGATCACACACGCTGCCTCCTTCCTGTATACATATTGGATACACCTGTAATATATGTTTATCTCCTGGACTTTTCACTGCAAACCTGGGTGGGGCGGGGGGGGGGGGTTCCTAACTTCCTAACTTTGGGTTTTACATGACATTATACATTTTTGCACAGTAGATTATTCATAATCGTGTTGCAAGTTGAGGCGGACATGCTTGAGGAGAGCTTGAATACTAGGACAGTTCTCAACCTGCCTCAACCTTTCAAGCAAAGATTTCACAAAGCTCATTTGAGAACATGTTTGCAGGTTTCATCTGAGAACCTGGGAGCAGTGGATTGGTCAGAGCTTTAAAACCAGCTTTCAGAGCCACGCTGACCCCACTTGTGGGTGAATAGCGGGAAATTACTGCATCCAGACATCAAAACCTTGTCAGGTATTCTTCTCAGCAGCACAGAAGGTGAATTCACATGAATGGAGACATTCCCAATGCTGTCGCTGTTCTTTTATTACATCTTATGTCTATGCACTCTTTCCACCTTTCAACAGATACTACCTGAAAATATTCACACTTGTTCAAATTAAATCCCTACGTCTTCAACACCGTGCCTTCCCATTTACATGTTCTATCCAACCTGTGGTGCAGCTTATTGCATTTGATGGAGTGAATTTTTTTGCTCCAGCTAAATTATGTGAGTAATTTGAAACCCCAGAGTATAATTGTTCCATTACCCAGGATCTGTTTTTTTTTTTTTTAAATCAATTATTCTGCTGGCCTTGCTTACAATTTGTCTCTGACTCTTTAACTTCTCCATCTACAATGCATATAAATGAGGTCGGGAGGAAAATTGCTGGAAAAAAAAAAAAAGAAAAAAAAATGCGACAGCTTGTGTGCATTTTGCTCAATTCATTAGTCAGCCACAGACGCCACAGCAGGCTGCTACTGAAGAACAAACAATAATCTAAACATTAGCTAACAATGGAAATATCTGAAACACTATCAGAAGCCTGCAGAGACTCTTTCAAAAGGGTGGAATGAGAGGTGGTCGGGCAATTCTGGAGAACCGCTGATTTCATTTGCTGTATCAGCTCAGAAACAATGGTTATTTTTAATCACATGTGGATGTTTAATACCCTTCGGAGTTGGATTAAATTGCTAGAAATATGGAAAATAATTGATGTTTCATACAAAAGATAGAAAGAGCAATTTGGCAAAAATAATTAAGACAGGGTTTTATATGTTAAAAAGGAAGAACATTAACTCGGGCCTGCATCCGGTAAAGATAAGAATGAGGACTGTACAATTCAATCGCTGAGGACTAAATGGAAATGCATGAAATTCACTGACACAGCTGCCTTTGTCTCATCCTGAAATTAATTTCAATAGTGCCTACAGAAGGTAGGCACGATTGAAGTGTGCCACATGCAAAGCAAATCAATCTGAGGCAATATATTCATTTTTTTAATCATCACTTCATCAAAGTAGCAATTCACACACGCGTCCACGTGGCTGTACAACATTATCTTCAATTTGTGCTGTCATTAGTGGCCTAAATTTGGAGGCGCTCCTCTGGGGATGAAATTTAGAAAAATGCTGCTCTTAACTGTCTTAACTGAACTGCACCCTAGGGGCGGTGTGTGGGATTTTAGCGAGATCAAAACAAAAGCTTCACTCATTAGTGTTTTGGTGGCAGCTGTATTCATCAAATCACCATGTGTGATGCTAAATGTCTCTTTAGGTGTTGCAGATCCACAGTCAAACAATGTCTGACTCTCAGCTTTTTGGTCCACGATCGCAGTTTGGGGGGGTTAATGTTTCGACTTCATGGTCTGAAGGTGTATCGATCCATTCCACTCACCAAAGCTGAATTTCCAGAAATGTACACCTGCTAAAACACTGTTATTCCTGTCAGAAATATCCCAGATTAGAGGTTGCAACCTGTCACTTTTGTGGAGTCATATCAAAGCATGAGGCGCAAGCTTCTGGATTGCAATATTGCCTGAAATTCCCTTGCACGGTGGGAGCACATCAACATCCAGTAATTGAGTTTACATTGCAACACCACTGAGCCTGCTGTTAGATTTGGAGTGTAAAGTTTAAATACACCTTAGCTCGATATTTTTAACTTACTCGGTTTTTCACAACTCCCACGTTTAATCCCAGTATATCCTGCTTCATTATTTACACACTTTCCTCTTTTTAGTAAAGCCAACTTTTCTGTGAGATGCACCGAACTACCCCTGCCCCCCACAGCTTGCTACCACTGCTCCAGTGTTGTTCAATTCAATTCAGTTTTATTTATATAGCGCCTTTAACAATAAAATTGTCTCTAGGTGCTTTACAGAGGCAGAAACCCAGAGCTTGAACCCCCAGGTAGCAAGGAAAAACTCCCTTTTAACAGGAAGAAACCTTGAGCAGGACCTGGCTTACAAGGAGAAACCATCTTGTGCTGAAAGTCGGCTGGGTAAAGGAGGAGAATAGGGAGACAGGACAGAATAGAATAGAATGCCTTTTATTGTCATTATACATCTTTTTTTACATGTACAATGAGATGAAAAGCAACTCCTTCTTCAGTGCAAACTTGTGTCATATATATATATACAATACATACATATACTGTATACAACATAGAATAGAATAAAATACAATTAAATAAGATTAGTGCGGCTATGTCGAAAATATATACACAGTTCAAGGAAATATGGGTTATTGCACATTAATGGATACTGCGCAGTGAGTGGACAGAGGGAAGTCCAGGGGGTCAGGGGAATAGACTGTGGGGTTCAGTGCATGTGAGAGTTTAGTATGGTTATGACTTTTGGGAAAAAACTGTCTCTGAGTCTGTTAGTTTTTGTTCTGATGTGCCTGTAGCGCCTTCCTGAGGGCAACAGGTCAAACAGATCAAAGCCAGGGTGGGAGCTGCCCTTGGTGATGCTTTTTGCTCTTCTGAGGCAGCAGGAGGTGTAAATGTCCATCAGGGAGGGGAGGGGGCAGCCAATGATCTTCTGCGCCGCCTTTACCACCTTCTGAAACCTCACTCTGTCAGATATGGTGCAGCTGCCGTACCATACTGTAATGCAATACGTCAGCAGCCTCTCAATAGACGAGCGGTAGAAGGTCAGCAGCAGGATGGAGTCTAGGCTGAAGTGTAGCTAGTGGGGCTTCTTGATGACCGCTGTGATGTTCTCTGTCCAGGAGATGTGAGCGGAGATGAGGATCCCAAGAAACCAGAAAGTGTGGACTCTCTCCACGCACTCACCGTTGATGTAGAGGGGGGCTAAGTCGGTGCTGTGCCTCCTGAAGTCAACAATGATCTCCTTGGTTTTCTTGATGTTTAGAGTCTGAACATCAGGATGCCAACTTCAGGACCTCCTCTCTGTAGGCTGCTTCACCCCCCTTCAGAGAGAGAATAAAAGAGAGAGAGAGATAAATACATAGAATCATAGAAATACAAACACAGCAGGCATAATAATACATACATAATACAGCATAGGCATGTTTTAATAAAAAACGATGCACTTTGTTTAAGGCTAATTGTACGGTTTACTGAACAGAAAGGTTTCAAGTTTGATCTTAAAGGCATTCATAGTGTCTGCCTTTTGGACCCAGGTTGGTAACTGGTTCCATTGTAAATCTGCCTGAGAGCTAAAGGCTCGTCCTCCCAGTCTACTTTTATGAATTCTAGGAACTACAAGTAAACCTCTACTCTGTGATCTGAGTGTTCTTTTAGGAATATACGGAACTATGAGATCCTGCAGGTATGATGGAGATAGTACATTGAGAGCTTTATATGTTAGAAGAATCTTAAAGTCTATTCTAAATTTGAAGAGAAGCTAAAGTCGGAGAGATATGATCCCTTTTGCTGATTCCTGTCAGAACTCTGGGTGCAGCGTTCTGGATCAGCTGCAGGTTATTAACGGAATAATTTGGACATCCTGACAGTAATGAGTTGCGGTAGTCCAGTATAGAGGTAACAAAGGCATGGACGAATTTTTCAGCATCGTGTTGAGACAACATGCTCCTGATCTTGGCAATGTTACAGAGGTGAAAAAATACAGTCCTAGAAACCTGTTTAAAATAAGGGAGAAATGACATATCCTGGTCGAAGATAACTCCCAGGTTCCTTGCAGTCGTACTGGAGGACAAAGTAATGCCATCCAAAGAGAGAATGCTGTCGGATAATCTAGTCCTCAAATCAGTTTAGGTCCAAGAACAATGACTTCAGTTTTGTCTGTGTCCTTTTATGTCTTTGAGACATGCCTTGAGTCTGGCTAACAGCTCTGTTTCTTCAGGTTTCATGGATAAATACAGCTGCGTATCATCGGCATAGCATGTTGTGATGGTACAGTCCTGAGTGCTGAGTTTAACAATGGTTGTTGTGGTTACACAGTAGATGCTTTTGTCTTGGTTCCCTCCAGCATCTCCATCGTCTCTGCTGCTGTTCTGGGATTGATATGAGCTTTTCCTACCAAAGCAGCATCATCTCTTTTGCATTATGGCAGCTGTGCAGTCCCAAGGTGTTTCTTCTCTATTGTTTGCACTATCAGATGTTCAGTAAATGCTTCCTCTATCTATCTATCTATCTATCTATCTATCTATCTATCTATCTATCTGATATTTGGATTTCAAGTTTTCAAGGTCATTGTAATCATCTACAGGTATGCATCGCATGGTGTCAGTTAGCCAATCAGAAGCGTGCTCTGGCCCTGTCATGGACTTTTTTCCCTCTGCAGTTATAATGCAGCAAAAACATCCACACAGGTGAATTGTATTTTAAACTGTTGTTCTTCTTCATGCTGATCGAAGATCCACATCCTACATAGGCTGATTTGTACTCTTAATGACCACAGCGGTGGCCATTTGGAGAGTTTTCTGTGGGTGATTCTCTTTGGGTTACATTAAACAAGGTCAAACATCTGAGGATGTAGATGGATTATGATGTTCAATACAGCATCCGTTTGAACTGGGACACGGAGGAGTTGATGTGAATTTATGATAGGTAAATGGTTGTTTGTAACTGAGAGAGGGTATTTAGCAGATGGGTATCGCCACTGTGTTGTGCAAACTGCACAGTTTTTTTATGGCTTGATTGACATAGTATACTTGTGCTGTGTGGCGCTTGAGTAAACACATCACGACCGAGCTTGCAGCAATTAATTTGCTCTCAATCTGACCTTCTCCTTTTAAACATCTGTGATTCAAATAAAAATGGCTCCACCCTCAGAGATGATAAAGGGAAAAAGTTTTTTTAACAAGAGGGAACCCAAATTCAAATCAATGAGCTTAAGGTCACTTCGCCTCAAATTCATGCGACGTTTGGAAGATTAAAATTTAATTTTTACATTTCAGGCACTATTTGGATGTAATTTTGGTTCAAGGTGAAGGCAGAACAACTGTCAGATTCATCATAATAAAAAAATGCATGTTGCTGAATGAAAATGAAGATAAAATCCTCACCTCTAATATTATAGCCTGTATAATTGTAATAAAAGCTGCTGCGACTGCCTCAAAGAGATTCAGTAAGAGGGGGAAGAAAACAGCAAATGATAAAAAAAAGGAAACTGTGGGAAAGATATTACAACTTTACTGTTGGCCCACAGACACAAGTCCATATTTAATAGGATTGTAAACGCATTCAGTTTCAAGGGGTGCCTTTTCATTTTTTACATCTCTAATCACTCTGGCCCATAATGTGCCTTAAGAAACGCAGTGATACTCTGCATTTATGGAAGCCATTCTATGCCTACCCAGATTAGAAATCAGAGCCGTGCTCCGCTGTGGTGGTGCTCGACTCAACTCAAGCAAATACTGCTGTGTGGGAGATTTCGCCCTTTAAAGAAGACAGTTTTCCATGTCTTTAAAAAGCCCTACTGCCTGTACGCCATAGGTTTTAATGTAGATCATTTAACCACTTGATGATGCAGTGATAATGCTGATTTTTCCCTATTAGAGCTTTCGACACCTTCTATTATACATATATTATGCACATTACGATATAGGAACACTAGGTTGATTGTTGCAATTCCATTAAGTGTACTCTTAGGTCAGATGGAATAGTTGACAACGTATTATTATTATTATATACGGTAGTACATAATGTATGAGAAAAGTGTGCATGCATTGAGGTAGCGATAAAGTTTAAAAATAATTCTTTTGTGTGAGATATTAAATGTAACAAATGCCAAACAGCATTATATAATTACAGTGTACTGCAGTTTTATCCCCTCCATATTCACCAAATTAATATATGGACTGCAACAAATATAGAACCATTTTCTCACTGTCGCACGAACAGCTATAGCATGCTAATTAGCCATGTATCAAAGTGTTAGGACCGTCAGGTCTCACAGCCTGTCAAATACAGGCAGCGCAGTGACTGTCTACTGTAATTACCCCTCAATTGTTAGTGCTTCTTGCAGACCAACCTCAGTCCTGCAGCCCTGTCATATTACGCCTTTTGTGATTTATCGGCAGGACTTGGAGCGTTTGGCCATATTAAACACATATAAAACTAATGTAAAAGAGAAACTGTGGGAACATTATCCTGTTCACCTGAAATAAGATACTGTAGTTGATGCTTTGATATCAAAGGGGAACAATGAGAAAAAAAAAAGGTGAAAAAACAGATATATTTCTCGCAGAATGATGGAGAAAGTTGTAAAACTAGTGTGAATGTATAAAACTGATACATTCAGCCTGGTTAAGTTGTTTTGACTCTGAACCAAAGCAGACGGTTTGGAGTGTGGCCCATAACAACTATGCGGTTATCTTATTGATGACATGGTTGTTGTGTCACATGTCACTGAGAAATCAGACACGGAGCACTCAAACACGGATGATGGCAAAATAGGAAGATGACAAAATCCAGCAACCAAGGACAAAATCTCTCAGCAGATTAATGGGGCCGTACGGCATGTTGTTTGTCTCTACCTCCTTGAGAATTATCACGAGGGCAACGCAATGTCTGACATGATGTCACCTCCATCTGTTCCACAAAGATTGAGAGATTAGCTGATGTTATTTTTGTGGGTAACCTGTACAGCAGCAACTGTCAGTTATGATACTCAGCTGATTGGAAACATGAGCAGCATGACATGAGTTGTTATATATCAGCCCAAAAATATTGGAGCTTTGCTTTGCTGTGTTGTTTTATGCTATTTCTGCTGTCTTGCTCATAATTTCTGTTAACCTGGATGAAAACACTTATTCTCTGTTGAGAGCCGAACAAGGCTCCTGGTTTCTAAGGTCCCATTAGTAACCAAATTAGCACTGGACTTGGATAATGTTATTGTAAATTATCCTATTTTGCTGCAGCGTCATATATTTTCTCGTAATGGATTAAGTTTCCCCTTAAAACAGACCCAAATGTTTACACACTTCCCTCTTTACGTAGCTGCATCTTTTATTTTACATTCTGCACATACTGACCCAGTCCACGTTAATACCCATTGTATTTCCATCACAGGGCTCTTAAACTTCACATTAATCATATAAGCCAGTCAGGTTTTGGAGTCATTTTCAATCTAAATCCAATATCAATTTTACCCCTGAAAGTGAAGGAAATTCCATTAAGTGATGTGATGTGAGGACACAGCCGTGGGGTTTGCAGCTTTGTCAAATGTTGTGATGTATGCGAGATTGTTGGCTGTTGGAATGTAGTCTTAAAAACAAGCACTTAAATGCAGCCTGTGGAATCTCGGACGGCTGCAGATCCCACAGGCAACGTTAGATCTTTTTGTTCTGGAGACGGTCTCCGCTGATTAATTCAAACATCAAAATAAAACTCTGGTGTTTTCATGTGAGTGCATAAAGCTTCCAATGTCACATGGGGGTTTCAAAAACCCCCACTGGAAGCCTTCAACTTAGAAAGAAGCCAGTGTTATATTTTATTGATTCTTCAGCTGCAGTTTGGAGACAATCAGGCAGCTGAATATTTCAGTTTCTCCTCTTGTTTGGACTAAGCGTTGTATCGTATTTCTCAAGGTGTCTCTCCAGACATATCCTTTAGCAGAAATAAACAAAGTTATTATTGAGTAAGACAATCTTCAGACAGAAAGTCAATGCCATGGGCTTTGGAAACGTCCTCTGACAGTCCGTTGTTCAGACTGTCATCCTTCATTGTTCTTTAGGGAATATGACTGTTGTTTAACTTTAAATGTTACCACGGCGATTATAGACTCACTGGTCTCAACTTGCAATATTGCGTATGTAAATGAGAATTTATGTTTTGCTACTGGCTCAGAATGCTGAAGAGGGATCGACTTAAGTGTGTACAGTAAGAGCAGTAAGAGCGTAGAAATTTAGGTCATCTTTCACAAGCGGTGAGGTTTTCTCCCTTTGCTCGTGCATTTCAAGAGGAGGAGGTGTTGAGAGTAAGAGTGTATGGGGGGAGGAGGGGGGGCTCATGTCTCTAATGCACTGTGATCATCATGCCATATTCAATGCAGATGGCACTGGCGATGGTATCTCCATTTAGCGTTTTCTTGCCACGAGCGTTAATATGGCTGTTTTGGACTTAACGCAGCGATTGAAGCATGAGCTGCATAGGACTGTATGAGCTGTAATTATGTAAATTGTATTCAGAGGGATCCATAATAGCTCATGTGGAATGAACATGTCAACAAGGTGTCCACATTCAGTGTGAGACTTTGCTAATTAAACACGACCGTTTCTCTCTAAACACGTGGAGAAAGTGGGATTTAAAAGAAAAAAAGAAGAAGAATGGTGTGGTGTTTATGGTAAAGTAATATTTTTTTCAGGTGAAAAAAGGCCTTTCTGGTGGAAGTGTAAAAATTCACCCATGAGCTCAGTCCAGGACCATTAAACTTTGACACGTGTGTAATGAAAGCAGTAAAACTCCAAAGAGCCTGTCTGCATGGTAGCCTTTCTGATGGCATACTATATGAAAGGAGGTGATTTATTACACTGCTTATTTGTTTCACCGACTTAATGCACAAATTGTACTTGACAGCGACCGTAGATAAACTACTGAGCCGTGAGGCCTGGAACTCATTGTACCTGAAAAGAAAGATTAATTCAGTCCATCACAAAACATAAACACCCTCTTCTATTTTCTATGATATCTTTTCTCCAATGAAACTGTACGTATCCGTTTATAAGCAAGGAACATCAATGCCTCCTTCAAGAATTAATGAAGGTGAGGCAGGGGCGTGCGGAGCCCCCGCGAGCAACACTTGAATGCAGACAGGGTGCAACAAAGAGGAAAAAGGAGAGGAAAAGGAGGAAAAGGGAGAAAAAGTTCAGAAGTTTTTCTTTAGCTCCCGCCTCCTCCTCCTCCTCTTGTGTTTGCCCAAGATGAATTGGCTTTTCAGATTTAAGAAAGTGCATGGCTGAAATACAAAAAGAGGCTCATCTATCCGCCCCTGAATAGTGAGAGAAAATCCTACGGCTGTGTGGAGTAACAGAGGCTTGGGGGGGTGTGGGGGCTGCACTGCGTTGTTGGTCTGATTAGACCCTGGGCTGGTTCTACTCAAGGGCTCGCAGCAGAAACATCAATCATCTTTCTCCTTTTGAACCACTTGAGACAATTTCCTCAGTGTAAGCACCCTTTGAATGTGCCAGCATCCATCAGTGAAAACTTACTGCTGCTTGGTTGTTGATTATGTTAAATTCTGAGTTGACATAGGCAAGAGCTGGTATGAAAAAAAAGGAAAAAAAAATCATCCAGCGTGCTCCTCCATCAGTCAAGTGAAGCAGTAAACAAGGAAAAGGGGAGATATTTAAGGGTAACTGTGCAGGGATATGTCAGCGTAAAAACAGAAAATACTGATAAAACCTAAAAAGCCTGCCATCCTCTTAACACACACAAAAGAGGCCTCACCAATTACACAGAGGGGCATTATGGGAAGCTTCTGCAATGTTTTCTGGGTGTCAAGATCTTAATTTTTGATGCCATTTTTCCACAGCATAAATTGGTCTCCCCAGCTTCTTTTTTTTTTCTTTTTTTTTTTTTTTTGAAATGATAAGAGGTAAACACCAAAAACCAATAACTGTCAGCTCAACATTAAATCAAACTGACAGGTCTCCTAAAAGGTGCCGCCATGAAAAATTAACTGGGGGGGTTTTAAAGGAGAGATTTTCTTTTTTTTTAACTCCTCCTTCCATTCATCAGTTTCAACTGGTGGCCCCAGCTATAAAAACACAAACTGTGGAGATAACGTTCAATAATAAAATCGGACTATTTCAGAGCGGGCATTACATTTTTTTTCTGTGTGCTGTGCGGGGTTGTTTATTGCCTCACATCATGGCCTCATATTCCGCAGAGGCAGTTCTGTTTAGCCTGAAATGCAGATCTGACCCAGGTGGAAGCTTCGTCCTTGAATTGCTGTTATTCAGCCGTCCCATCTCTTTGTGGGCGGATGCTGTGACCCGTTATTGAAGACTTTACAGGTTTTATAGGCTGACTCTGCCTCAGCTGTGTCCCGAGTTCAGAAACAGCTCAGAGAAAATCAAGTCAGGCCTTGACAGCTAGCACGAGTGACATTAAATCCTTAATAGTTATTGGTAAGATATTATGGGATTACAGCACGGTGGGGTATTAAGACCGAATGGAAAACCGTCAAACCTCCTCTCTGAGATTACCAGGCTACACGCTGCTGTGTCTCACAGCACTTCTGTTTGTACTATAAATCTCATCAAAATGTGCATATATGGCAGTTGTGGAAATGCAGACTAAAGCTAGAGAAGGAGGACCTTCATTGCCCTGACACATGTAGGTCTCCAGTCACTATGCTTTGCACGGTTTCCAGAGAGCAATCACAGGAAGACGGAGCAAAGGTACTCCAAACTTAAACATGTCAGCCAATTTCAGACGTGTGAAGCAACAGAGTGCTCCACCAGCGCCAGCGGCTCATGGCCTTGGGCCTTGGGCTGTCTGATTCAGAGATTCACACTTGAGAGCACAAGTGGAGATGGAGCCTAAGAAATCCTTGATGCCCTGCACAATGAGGCCATTTCATAGCAGATCACGGTCGTCTTCTACTGGTGCTGAAGGAGAGGAAAAGCATTTTGACAGGCCAATGAAGAATTTATTTGAAATGTCTCTTGGTGTTGGGTAAATTTGTGCACTCTTCAAAAAGCTACAGGGGAAACCATGGGAGGAGACGAGGATAGGGGTTTACACCTTTCCCGCGGCCTGGTTCTAATGCTTTAACAAGTACTCGATTGAAGATGACCAGTCGAATTCTAGGGGTGTTTTTCATGTCAAGTGTGTCACTTTGATTTACGCATCCGTTCTGACAGCCGGTCCTCGTAGCCCGTGCAAACCACACAGCTTCCACGATGTCTCGCTGTGCACAGCGGTTTGTTCAGAAGCGTGTAACCAAGAGAAAGAAGCTGAACATGAGGGAGCATCAGAGAATTGATTTCAGTTGACAACAGAGTTCTCAGCTTGATTTTTACAGTGACAGGCTGTGACAGTGTACAGGTAGCAAACAACAAGACAGGACTTTTTTTTTGTAGAAAATATACTTGTCACCAAACATAACTTGTAAACATCGCGTGGGTTCAAGTCTAAGTCAGAAGTATTGTGTAAAGACACAGAAGAAGTCCAAGAAAACACAAGGTTGAGAAGCTTTAAATGTAAATATCTGGAACCTAAAAATGATAAATTATTCACTCTTACTGAAGGTACTAATTGTATTCCATTCATCCATCCATCTATTTTCCTCCGCTTATCCAGGGTCGGGTCGCAGGGGCAGCAGCCTAAGCAGGGAAGCCCAGACTTTCCTCTCCCCAGCCACCTCATCCAACTCTTCCGGGGCGTTCTCAGGCCAGCCGAGAGACATAGTCTCTCCAGCGTGTCCTGGGTGTACCCAGGGGCCTCCTACCAGAGGGACGTGCCCTGAATGCCTCACCAGGGAGGCATCCGGGAGGCATCCTGACTAGATGCCCGAGCCACCTCATCTGGCTCCTCTCAACGAGGAGGAGCAGCGGCTCTACTCCGAGCTCCTCCCAGATGGCAAAGCTTCTCATCCTGTCTCTAAGGGAGAGCCCAGCCACCCTACGGAGGAAACTCATTTCGGCCTCCTCGAGCTACCACCTTATCGTGGTGGAGGGGTTTGCATGTCCCAATGATCCTAGGAGCTCAGTTGTCTGGGGCTTTATGCCCCTGGTAGGGCCACCCATGGCAAACAGGTCCTAGGTGAGGGAGCAGACAAAGTGTAGCCCAAGGACCTCTTATGAAGATGACTATCAATGATTCCAAGTTTCCCTTGCCTGGATGCGGGTCACTGGGGCCCTCTCTTGGAGCCAGGCCTAGGGGCAGGGCAAGATGGCGAGCGCCTGGTAGCCGAACCCCAGGGGCAAAGGTCCGGTCTGGGCACAGCCCGAAAAGGCAACATGGGACCCCCTTTCCGTGGGCTCACCACCTGCAGGAGGGGCCAAAGGGGTCGGGTGCAGTGTGTGTTGGGTGGCGGCTGAAGGCAGGGACCTTGGCGGTCCGATCCTTGGCTGCAGAAGCTAGCTCTAGGGACACAAACTGTCACTGATTGTATTTTACATGTATATTTCACTGAAATAAGAAAAATATTCAGACTTGTTAGAAGAATTAGATCTGCAAACCGCTGCTGTCAGAGTATAATATTAATCTCTTTTAATTAACTGGATTAGAAATCTTGTGGCGTGCGTAGCCCACGTATGATTCCAGGCTCTGGCGAGGATTTGGTACGCCAATTTGTCTGCAGAAGTAGCTCAAT
The DNA here is from genome assembly GCA_015343265.1 of Pao palembangensis. NCBI lineage: Eukaryota > Metazoa > Chordata > Actinopteri > Tetraodontiformes > Tetraodontidae > Pao > Pao palembangensis. Next base: position 17,460,578 of record CM027084.1, read on the forward strand.
CAACATGGACCACTAAGCACCATATTGGTCCTCTCAGTGGAAAGTTTGAGTACAAAAAGCAGGAAAAGTTATATTCCTACCAAAACCCTTCCTTTAAGTACCACATCAGTACAAAGCTGATGTACAAAGTACAAAGTAGAAGCTGTAGCTTCTCTGCAGGTGTATCGGCGACACCTCGTGCTGAACCACCTTTATGGAATGTCGGGTCCACAATCCATCTACCTCTGACGGACTGACTGGCACAATTGCCAAGAATATAGCAAAAAAAAACCAAACAAACAAACAAAAAAAAAACAAAACAAAACTGGAAGTTGATTAATATCTTAACAGGAATGAGCTTTACAAAGGATTTAGAATTTTTTTTTAATTTTTACTTTGATATCTGGACTGTCATAATGTTAAAATAAAATATCCTTTATGTATAAATCGCCTTCTGTCATAAGTCTTTGCCCCAACAAAATGAAACACAGTTAATAATTAATTGCGATTAATCTAACTTAATCCTCAGCAGCCCTGTGATTAATTTGATTAAAGATTCTAATCGTCTGACAGCCCTGCTTAAATCCTCTAGTCATATTAGTCATGCAGTCCGTTTTGCTACGTTCGCTAAGATTTTATCACATCCATCCCAGAATTTTCTTCCTGCTCATTATTACAGTTCTCTATCAATGGATCAATCATACATATTCATTTTTGGTGCTATAGCACAGAAAGAAAATGACAATGAGAAAGAAAGTACGAGTCCAAAAATCACAAATGGTAAGAGCTGGTAATTGCCTTGTGTCATTTTGTTACGTGACTGTTACCTCACATCTTTAAGCTGTTCACCAGAGGCTGTTTTGAGCCCAAGATTGAAAGATGACAACAGTTTTCGTGATTAATAAAAATAGAGACATTTGAGGCCATTAATAAAGATGTGGAAACAACTGTGTAACCACGTGTTTGCTCCTGCCAGTGGTGACAAACCCTTCAGTTACAGTATTTTGTAGGAAGTCTACTTTTATTATTGTTGTTTTGGAAGCACTTGACATTTATGGCTGTAGTTAACATCTTAAACCCTGAGATGTGTTGAGTTTGGTTCCAACACAATTTCTTTTCACTTGTGTGACGTTACTGATCCGAATCTCTTATCCCTCTTCAGGTAGTCCAGTTTTCCCACAGACCAAAAACTTGCATCAGGTTGAGTGAAGACTCTTAATTACACCTGGGTGTGAGTGTAACAGTATATGTGCGTGTTTGCGAATTTGTGTGTGCTGTGATGGACTAGTGACCTGTCCAGTTTGATTTCCTGCCTCTCGCCGAGTGAGCACTGGGATTCCAGCAGCCCCAGTTACCCAAACTGGGAATAGGCAGCAGTTAACAGAAGATGGATGGAATCTGTGAAAAGCTGAACATTCTTCTGTCTGATCACCAATTCGTTTCTCAAACTGTGAATTCAAATCTCTGACCTGTGGCTTCACTAATTTTTTTCGGTTGTTGTGAAGCATGCATGTCAGAGACGTGGCGGCCTGCAGCTCTCTGAGCTGAATGAATATGTGTGAAACAGGCAGTATGTACCAGCCGTGGGGCATGTGAAATAATTTATTTTTATGCTGTACCTCGGTCTGACTGTCATCAGCTTTTATTTCCAGTCAAGCACAGATTATTCCCTGCCAGATTGTTTCTTTACCGTCCTGGGTTATTAATCATTTAAGCTTGATTCTGCTATTAGGTTTCCAAGGTGGCAGATTGTGAGCTGCACTGGGATTGGGTTCCATTTCCATGCAGCCAACGCAAAGAAAGGTTCCAGGATGGATGATATATGAGCCTCGCGGGATGACATGTTTTGATAGACGATAAAGCTCCTGTCAGCCTGTTTTTTTTCCTTTTGGCCCTTATTGTCTTGCTGAAGCTGCATTAAATTTCATTTGACTGTTATTTCCTTTGAAACAAGTGCCCGATTATGGAGGGAAACGATCAGTTACATGCGATGTGCATCGCCTGTAGACTTGTGTTTGTGTATGAAGGAATGTACAGAGAAGCCAACTCCTTCCAACCCCGCCAGGCTCAGAAGCTGTGCACCTTACTCAAGTCAAACAAACAAGCCACTGGAAGACTCGCATGTGCTGAGCGTGTCCACGAAACACTGCAGGATGTGCCCACACACACACACACACACGCACACACACCCACACCCACACTCACAAACAGAAGTTAATTAGCACAGGTGAAATTCAGTGACCTGCTGCATTGCTGGGGGCTCTATCTTCGGCTCATCTGGCTTCCAACAGACCCATGAATTTGCTAACTGCAAACATCAGCTTTACTCTAGAAGGAAAAATAAAAGGTTACCAACAGAGTACAAAAGTTCAAGCAGCTGTAGATCTGCGAGCTAAAGCAAGAGTCACTGGAATAATGAATGTACGCTCCAATCTACCAAACCAAAGTACACTAAACTGGATTAAAATAAAAGTAAATGCTAAGGAAGGGGACATAATATCTCTAACAGGCAGTCTTGCTTGATATAGGTGCAGTCACGTAATTCCGATGATGTGGAAGTGGAAGTGGAAGTGGAGAACAATAGATGATGTCACCGCAGACCACTTAGTGAAGCAGACAACAATTACGTAAAAAATCAAGTCTGTCACCAGGTGTGATTATTTTATTAAGTGTGTTCATCTAAGCCAGCAGCAGTGTTGCAAAAAGGCTCAGTGTTCAGGTTCTCCTTCAATTTTTGGTAGCAACTATGATTGACAGACTTCCCAAACCTACGGCTGCACTCCTGTAAAGCTTTTATGAGGAACAGCCAGGTCCTGCAGAGATGGGTTTGCTATACATACCTGTGCAGCTTGTAATGTGACGGCCACTGAATGTTCTGAGCCACGTTGCTCCATTACACATGGACGAATTGTTAAGTACGAAACGTCAAACGCGAAGGGAGATGGTTTAAATATTAAACCGGATTTCTGCCTGTACTTGCAACAGCATAAAGCAGCTCTGCCTCTGCACTGTTTCTCTGTGTTGTGGAAAATATTCATGGAATCTCTTCATGTGGGTTAGCTGACAGTGCTGATAGCAGGTGCATTAAAAATATAAAGTCTATAAATGATGGATAGAACAGGGAACTCTACCTTTTGTTCGGTGAATAGATGTGGCTGACTGCTGATTATTGTTCTCTCCATTCAGCCAATATTATCAGAAGTCTGCTTATTGTCAGGGAAAAAACAGGCTATTGTTTGGCTGGAATTAAATATTAATTCTTAAGACAGGTTATTTTAATAATGCTCCTGGCCATGAGGTTACATCACACATAATGGAAACACTAACAGTAGTTCATTTCCTGACCAGACGGCACCGTTATCTGCGTCCCAACGAGAAAGCTTGATCTTATTCTTGTACGATGGCTGACCGCTGCTCTCCGTTTCACTGCACTCTGGCACCGGTAACTTTTGTCCAAAAGGAGCACATAAAGGTCCATGACGCATTCAGCTTTGAAATATGGCATGAATTATCACGGTGTAGCAGTGAATAAAGCCTACACGTGTTTGTTATGCAGTGAGGGTTTACATTTCAAGAGTAAACATGCATATTTTAGAATACAAGGCATGCAGGCACCTACATTTCCAGATTTGTCAAACAGTGTGTTTGTGCTTCAATATTCAGCATACTAATTAGCCCCTAGGAGATCCAACTAACAGTTTGTGATTTTTTTTGTCTCCCTGATTTTTAATCAGTCTAATTTCTCTCTCCAACGCACTGACACGCTCGGTGCCGCACACACAAAGCCTCTGTTTGCATAATGTGCTCACTGTCTGCTCCTCTGAGACTAAGCGCTATTTGTGCAACCTTGCATCTGTGTATCTTCAGCTATGTGTGTGTGTGTGTGTCAGATTGCTCAAGTTCATTTCTCTGTTTTTTGGGAGAAGAGGTGTCGCCCCCCCACCCCCCGCCCCCCGCCTTCCACCAATGCTGCCCTGGCTTTGGCACAGCCATGATTGCTCTGACAAATTCAACCCTGAGTAATGGGGGTGGGCTTGATACCTTCTGCCAGACTGTTTTTCCTGTTCTGTTATGGAAATGAGATTTTCCATCTCACTTCATCTAAAGTACTTAAACACTTCTTTGTTGTGAATGCGGCTGTCTGGCCTGTTAGCACATTTCCTTCCGTAGAAGTGGTCTGTTTTTCTGCAAAGCTGAGATTAATTTTATCTTTTCTGCCGTCACCCAGAAATTAGATTTCCTACAAATCGTGGGAAATGTGAACTGTGCTATTAGGCAGGCGGTTATTGCTCTGTAAATCAGTGTTAGTGTATGTTGTTGTGACGGGAAGCTGCAGAATATCCTGTTTTCATCATCACCGAATCTAGCATTATTATGCTCTTCATTCACTTTTCCGTTCCTGCAGACGTAATGCATGGTAAATGATTTCAATCCCAAACGTATGCTGGGAAGTCGCAGGCCTGCTAACGACCCTTCAATTGATAGTGCACTCCTCAGGTGTAGCCCTGTCTAGACTGTTGGGGAAACAACTCAAAGGGGGGGATGGATAAGTGTGTCCAAAACAGGAAGAAAAAAAATCAGTCTTGTGTTTCAGACTGTGGATTGTACCTCGTGCCTCTCTTCACGTCTTGCTGTGTTGGTTTAGTTTTTTGAAAAACGTGCAGGCTGTTTCGCTATGACCTTTGACACTGAATCTCTTGGCTTCCTGAGTGTTTGCAACCTTGCAAGCTTCACCCGAAACTCCGACCCTAGAACCTCCCCACTCACTTTCAGCTGAAGACACAGAAGAGACATTTGCAGCCTCAAATGAAAATGTTCTATTCATTTTAAGCAGTAAAATTACGCTTAGAATAGAAGATAGAATAATAAGATACTAAAGCTAATTTGTGCAAGTAGATGCCATTAACTACTTGTGTGAAATTAATTTATTACAGAGGAATCGATTAAGATAATCTGCCCTCAACAGCAAACAAAGCAAACACGGTGAACCATCGCTGCACAGCCGGAAAGAGAATATCTTAATCTCATAATTAATAACAAGCCTCTTATAAAGCGCCTTTTTTGGGGGTGTTTGCTCTGGAGAATGTGAAATCTCTTCAAACGTACATCAACACTATCTGTTATCAGCCCTTTCTTTCTTTAAAAAAGGCAGCCCAGATTCGTTTTACGCAAGCTTACAGTATTCTATTCATGGAGTCCTTTGAAAATGGTGAGCATTCATAATGGAGCTGGGATCTGATTAACCTCCTCGCATCTCACAATGGCGAGCTACCCTGAGACTCAGCCCCGTAATGCAGTCCGCTATCTCCGAGCGCACTCCAAACATTTTCCGCACCGCAGGACCTGACGACCAGATTGGAATCCCTTAACTCCCCTCTGCTCCCGGCGCACAGTGGGGAAACAAAACATCCTCTAAGCTGCTGCCCCTTCACGGTAATCCATCTCTGTGCGCCAAACGCAGGCTCTCTACGCGTGCACGCATCGCCATTATTCCCCCTTTGTTACATTTACTCCCGCTAATTCTAATGTAATGGGAAATAATAACCCTTGTTTTCCCTGAAGATTATTTGATGCAATTTGTGATTGTGCTTCCTGTTCTTTTGTATTCATTGTGAGCGAAATGAAACATCAGTCACATCATGTAAGACCGCAACTCCTTCATAAAGTGTTATTATTTCCTTTTTTCCCTCTTTCCTTGGTCTTTTATTTGATTGAGACTGTTTTATGTATGGCTCGCCCGCCTCAATGTTGCCATCTTCTGGCGAAACAGGGATGGGCAGGATGCTCACACAGGCCAGCATATCTGGTGCCAAATATGTCAGAGGGAATGATTACACCCCTCAGTGGCCAGTTGGCCCAACAATCAGCCCCAAGTGTCCAGCCCTGTGGGGACTGTCGGGTCTAGGCAGACTGGAGTTTGGTGAGGAGCCAGCCCCGCGTTTAGCAGCCAGCTCATGCCCAGCCCGAGTGTCCTCCGCACCTGCCAATGGGAGACGGTTCTCACACATCAGATAATGGCTGAGAGGAAATTGCTTCAAGGAGGCGACATTCTCCGATGGAAGTATGGAGACGTGAAATGCGCTCTTGGAGGAGAGGAGGAGGGGGGGATCGGTTCCTTGAAAAGGCACAAATTACTCCAGCATTGATATGCGCAAGTACAGGGTCGGCATGAATATTCTCACGCACGTCCATTTTCCCCTTGCGCACACGCACAAGAGAGGCAATCTGCCCTGCTTTGAAGGATGTGGTTGTCCGAACAGAATCAAATTTCTCCTTCTCACCTGCTGCAGAAACAAGGAGGTTTTTCAAGTTCTGCGGGTCAAACGTGTCACACATGAGAAATCCAAGAGAAGGGGTCGCGTAGTGCTCTGCTGATGTTTTCAGCTCTTTGTCTCAGTAATAAAGACAAATTACACCGCACCATCTCTGAAACAGGTGGGGGGAGAGCTTAAGTGAGAAGGCCCTGAGTCATCTAACGGTCTCTGAGTGGCGAAAACTTCCGCCTGTAGATGGCACTCTCACACCTGGTTACAATGAAATCCTTTATGGTCAACACCCTATTTTTGAAATCACTGCCCTCAATTCCAGAATCAGTTTTGCTTTGTTTTCCATGATGACCCTTCAATCTTTGTATTCCGTTAACAGAGGCGAGGCAGGGGTCTTTTTTTGTATGGCACCCTGCGCGCACATGCTTGTGCGGGTGCAGCATACCTGTTTGTGCATATGGTCAGAGCTTATTCAACAACTGCTTAGGTATAATTAAGTGCAGCCACCCCCCCACCCAAACGCCCCTAGCCAGTAAGTATTCGTTACACAGTGGGGAATGGTTGGAGTTGAGGGGGGGACCTTAGCCAAACACAGTTTGTCTCTGAATACTAATGCCTCTTTTGATCCGCCTTGGCTTTTGGGAGATTTAAACAACAAAATCTGTCTTTCTAAATTTCTTAATAGACTCAGCCTTTTGTGCCCAAATGGAAAAATCCTAGAAACATGTTTACAAGGCATCCATATTAATGTTCCGAGTTTGTGTAAAACATGTAGAGTCCACTGAGATCTTATTACAGGAAACTATATTATTCATGCTTGGCCCTAATAGACTAATTAATTCATCATAAAATACTAAAGAAACCCTTTTTTTTCGAGTTTCTTATGTTGCATTTATCTCCATAATTGATCGTTGTTTTACAAACACATCTTTTTAAGCTGTACCTCACGTGTCCTAAATTCGGGAGCTGTGCAAAAGCGATTTCATCCCTCATGAAACGATACGAATGCATTAGTTCCAGAGCTGCAGAGGCAACTAAGGAAACAGGAAGGGGGGAAAACAATTAGACCTGAAAGCATCAAGGTTACAAGGACCTGTGTGAATTATAACCTGCTAAAGCTATTTAGGGACATATTGTGACAGAATGCTAAGTGTGATTAGGGACAGTATGTTAAACATTTGGCCGGCCGTAATCATTTGGAAAGGTGCTAGGATGGGCTGTGCTTGGGTGGGGGTTATTTGTGCCTCTGACGCTGCAGGAGGTGCCAAAAGCAACAGGGACCACTAGCCTGTGGACTATTTACACCTCCACAGCTGCTCACATTCTTCCACCGCCTTCCTCACACCGAGGGCCAGCACCAAACACAAGCTAATCTTGTTTTATCTGCCTTTCAGACAGCCCACATGGCTGAGATTAGACCTTCTGTATGACCCTCACGGCCAGCACACCGACATGTATACCCCCAGTTTATGAGAGCACCTCAGGTTAAAGTGAGATGAAGAAACTGATTAGGGCCTCACTTGAAATTGGCTGAGTGATTTTCTCCCCTTAACAAGCTGCCTTTGCCTATCTAAATTTAATAAAGTTGATATCATGAATTCAAGTCCATCCTTCCTCTGAGGCTGCGCTGTTATCGGAGCTCATTTTGCTATTAAGCACCTGTAAATCATCTCACGCTTGGCTAATTAACAATTTATATGCAACCCCCGCTTAACAATCTTCAAACCAGCACAGGTTGGCTGGTTTGTTTGTTTATATATATATATATATATATATATATATATTTAAACTATACTAGTCCATGTGACAGCAAACCAAACCTGCTGCGGAAACATTTGCATTTCGTAACTTTGATTTTGGGTGTCACACTGCAGCCTCTGTTGCTGTCACAAAGTGGAACCGGCACAACTCTGGAACAAAGCTAATTGGTGTTTTTGTTCTGCATGTGTCACATTTTAGCTTTATGCTAATTACTTGTTTGTGCATCATGCTCATTTTCTTTCAATGCACATACGTATTGAATGTTGCTCTATAACTTTCATCTGTGCCTGTTTGTGTGCATTTTCGTGTTGAACTTTTATATTCTCTGACAGAAATAAACACCCCTTATATAAAACTCCCCTATTTTGATCAAAAATAACAGTAATCTGTGTAGTCACAGCAACCAGGAAGCTTGTAAATGAGCAGCATGTGACACGATGGCTGTTTTCTTCCAAAAGGTGGGCTTTTGAGACATTTGTTCCAGGGGCATATGCCAGGATTACTGCTTCCAGTGTCGCCAAATGCTTTTCCTGCCCTCCTACCTGTTAGATGGAGGCTCTTCAAGGGGCCCATTGTTAACTAATATCAAAACCATTGATTTCTGACCATCATCGCGTGAGCCTTGGCGAGATTATCACCCTTCTTATCATTAATTAAAATCACCTTGGTGAGAGAACAGATGGTCAGAGGCATTCATCTGCTGTAATGCTCTTACTGTCACCACACACGTCTTAATCGGGCCGTGATCTGCATTAATCGCCTGACTTAGGTGGCAAACAGGTATCACTCGTGTGTTAGACGGGCTTTGTTTGTGTCCAGACCTCTGCTGACCTTTGAGTGAGTAGGGGAAAATGCTCCAGACAGGAAGAGGTGATGTTTTATACCTCAGCGGTTGGAACAAACAGATTGTGAGACTGAGACAGGAAGTTGCGAATAATCAACTCATCCTCACCTTTGCAACAAGTCCTTTTCATAATTACACCTCAGCGTTTAATTAAGTCTGCAGTGTTTTCATCTCGATGCTCAGCTGTTGTCTTGGAACCCTTGAATAGCAAAGTGGTTAAGTGCATGAGACATTTGATAAGATTAAAGTGTAATCCTCTTAGTGGCAAACAACTCATTTGGCTAATAATTCTGCTTTACCTTCGGACTCTTCGTGGTTTCAAAATCCTGGATTTAAACACCCAGACAGGGTGGGGCCGCTGTGCTCCGGACTTTGTGTGTCTGGTAGGGGCAGAGAAGTACTTTACACTTGATCCTTCTCTGGGGTTTCTGCCTAATCTTGTTTTATGTTGAAGGGTCGGGAGAAAAAAAAGCAGGACTAATAAGTGAACCATGAGCAACAGACGCAACCTTTGGTGTTCGCATGCATACTTCTTACTCAAACTCATATATTGTGATTGCAGATGAAACACATTTGCACTTTTTTGAATGATTTATGTTGTTTTTTAACATTGACCAGCCTTAGAATACAGGGGAAAAGAGAAAAAACATTTACGTGAAATAATGCAAAAATATTTAATGAACTCTGCTGGAAGAATATGAAAATCTCTTAACTTCATCTTCTGTAAAAATGTAATGAATAAATGCTACATCGTCCCTGATTGCATATATTCAGCGTTGTTCATGCTGCCAGCCTACAATCACCATTACATGAAAAAGAAAATCGATTTTCACAGCTATTCAGCATAAGCAGTCTGAACTCGGCTCTTTTATAAGTTTGTAACCTTGTGCTCTTGCACGCAGAAAAATCGGCATTGCGGTATGATAATAAACTTTGAAACTCCTGTGTCTGCTGCTCAACAAATATTTGGAATACCTGATGGATCTCCCAAACTCTGAACGGAAGAAATCTGGGTGCACATTTTTCTCCAGTAAGACGCTTGGGTAAAACATGGCACCAGGATGCTTTTAAGTGTCACACACACACAGAGAAAAGCCCCCAGACATTCTCCTGTCTGTGCGGCGGCTCATTGTGACATTTTCAACACCTTCCTGTGACTCACTCGGGGTTCAGACACATCTTCTTCAAACTTTTCGGAGGTGTTAAGAAGCCTTTGAAGCTCCGTAGACAGCTTTTAATCAGCAGAGGCTAATCGGCTGATAAAGGGCCGGAGCGACTCCATCAAGCCTGTGTGTGTTAATGGGCGGAGTTTATTTGTTTAACTTCTTTTGTTCTCTGACTAGAATGTTTAATTAAGTGCTTGCTATAATACAAATGCTGTTGGTGGTGTGGGCAGTGTTTTCTTCCTCAAACATGCAGCCAGAGTGATTTTCCATACATAATTAACATCGTGGGTGTCAGAAACGCGTTGCTGTTATGGCACTCGTCTGACTTCCTGGAGTTTCTTGACTGGAGCCCAGTGAAAGACTTCCATTACACCAGACGAGGCAGAATTTCACCATGTATATGTCAACAACTGAATATTATGGGCTGTGTTATGAAATGTTAGAGGAGTTCATCGGACCCTGCAATGCACCTTTCCTCCCAACTTTCTCCACTTCTCTATTTTGCATTTGTTATTGATTTTCTGCCACGGTTCAGGACAAATATGCGAGCTGAATAACTAAACTGCAGAAGAGTATTTTACATTCTATTCTTCTTAAACATTTAAGAAATGTTGTGCACTTAAAGAAAAAAAATGTTTTCTTTAATATGCATCTCTGTTCCAGTTAACTTCAGTACTGAAAAATCACCTGAAGCATCTTTATTATCCGTTTGTAGCTCTAGAATCTCTCATCTACCCACCTTTTGCTGTTGTTCTCAGCTTCAACATGAAAAATTTAAGAGGCAAATTACTGTTAGAGCAGAAACACATTTTGATACATTTATTTAATTAGTTCGTGAAGCGTTGCTTGCTTTTGAAGCATCAAATTATTTGTTTGTCATTCTAATCCCTTATTGAAATGCGTTTTGCACACATGCATATAAAGAACTTTCATTGGTTTTTAATTTACTGTTTACATTTACATTTTGATGATGTTTTGTTAGATGTAAATAATAATAATAATATTTATAAAGCGCTTTTCTCAGTACTCAAAGACACTTTACACACACACACATATACACACACACACACACACACACACAAAGTCATGTGTAGGCATACTAAAGAGGTGGGTCTTGAGTGCTTTTTTGAAGGAGGTGAGTGTGGGGGAATCTGATGTGTTTAGGTAAGGCATTCCAGGGGGGTGTAAAGTACCTTTTAACCTGCAGATAAACATATTCCCGAAAAACGTGCTTATGTGTTTACTTTTTTGTATGAGCTCAAGATGGAAAGGAACAACAAATTGCCTTTATTGAAGGAATCAGCCTCCACAATGCTTATCTGATCAAATGAGCCATTTGCGCGCACACGCAAACGGGAACCAGAGTTTGCCGTAGAGCCAAACGTTTCCCCGCCGGTGGTCCGCTGGGCCGCTATTGGTCAGTGGGCCGGCTTATTTGCATAAACTGGGGTTTATAGTCCCACAGCAAACTCATACTTGCAGACAGCTGAGATTCGACCTGCACCAGTGCTGGACTTCATGCATCATTTGTGATCTTTTTCAGGGCAGATTTTTATTTTTATTTTTATTTTTATTTTTCTAGAGCCTCTCATGATGGGAGTTTGGAACATCGTGCTGGTTGTGTTGTGCGTGGAACTGTCTTTATTTGACGTGTCTCTGTGCACAACCACCAGGTACGTCACCTATGAGGAAGACGAGCTGGGCACTGAGATTGGCAACCTGTCCAGAGATTTAAAGATCGATCCAGCCGATGACCCCGACACGTCGTTCCGCCTCATGCAGGAGAACAACTCGTCTGTAATCCAGATGAAGGAGATGGACGGACTCCTGAGTGTGGCTGACGTGATTGACCGAGAGCAGCTGTGCCCCAGGTCCCCGCGCTGCCTCATCACCTTCGACATAGTGGTCCGCTCCAAAGAAAAGTTCCAGCTCATTCACGTGGAGATCGAAGTGAAAGACATCAACGACCACGCCCCGAGGTTCCCCCACAACGAGACGCACTTGGAGGTAGTGGAGAACGTCCCGCTGGGATCAAGGTTCCCTCTGGAGATCGCCCTGGATCAGGACGTGGGTGAAAACTACATCCAGAGCTACAACATCTCCCCCTCCACCCACTTTGAGGTGGAAGTGCGCGATCGGGAGGACGGTCTGAAGTTTGCAGAGCTGGTTCTGGTGAGGGAGCTGGACAGGGAGGTGGAGGATTCCTACACAATCGAAGTCACCGCGACTGACGGGGGCGTGCACGCCAAGTCCGGGTCGATGCTGGTAAACATCAAAGTTCTGGATTCCAACGACAACAGCCCCTCGTTTGAACACAGCTCTCTGACAGTGGAGCTAGATGAGGATTCCCCGGTGGGACACAGAGTTCTCAAAGTGCACGCCTTCGACCCGGATGAAGGCATTAACGGCGAGGTGACGTACGCGCTCGCCGAGGGCTTCGCGCCGGAAGTCGGGCGCCTTTTCCACGTCGATCCTTACACCGGAGACGTGACCCTGAAGGGGCTGGTTGATTTTGAGAGAAGACGATCGTACGAGCTCGTCATTAAAGCGTCTGACATGGGCGCCAACTCGGTTCCGTCTACGTGCAAAGTTCACATAGACGTGGTGGACGTGAACGACAACGCGCCGGAAATCAGCATCAAGCCGATGACCCCCGGCAGTGACGGGGTCGCCTCCATCACAGAGGCTGCGGCTGCGGACAGCTTTGTGGCTTTAATCAGCACTTCGGACAGAGACTCTGGTTCCAACGGGTACGTGCGCGTCAGCCTGCTGGGGCACGAGCATTTCTCTCTTCAGCAGGCGTATGGAGACTCTTTCATGATTATAACCACAACCACTTTAGACAGAGAGAGAATTCCCGAGTACAACCTCACCGTGGTGGCAGAAGACCTGGGAAACCCACCTTTCAAGACGGTCCGACAGTACACGGTCCGCGTGAAAGACGAAAACGACAACCCTCCCCTCTTCAGTAAGACGCTTTATGAAGTTTCAGTCCTGGAAAATAACATTCCAGGTTCTTATGTGACGACAGTTGTTGCTCGGGATCCAGATGTAGGAAAGAACGCCAAAGTTTCCTACAAAGTCCTAGATTCTGAGGTGCCAGGAGGGTCTCCTGTGTCCACGTACATCTCTGTGGATTCCCACTCGGGGTCTCTGTACACTCTCAGGTCCTTTGACTATGAGACTCTGCAGCAGATCGACCTGGTCATCCAGGCTGAAGACAGGGGATCCCCCTCCCTCTCCAGCACGTCAACAATCAGGATTAAAGTTGTGGATCAGAACGACAACTATCCCTACTTCACCTTCCCCGTCCTTCTGAACGACTCTGCAGACGTCCTCTTGCCCGTTAATGCCCCGGCCGGCTATCTCGCCCTCCGCGTCTCTGCTGAAGACGAGGATGAAGGCATGAACGAGGAGCTCTCATTCCAAATTGTCCAAGGAGACACAAACCTTTTCAGGGTGGACAAAGACTCGGGCGAGATCGTCCTCAAACAGTGGCTGACGGCTGAGATCGGAGATGTACTGGAAATCAAGATCTCCGTGAGCGACAACGGCAGGTCTCCACTGTCCAGCAGCGCCACCATCCGCTTCGTGGTCTCAGAAACGGAGCCCTCCGATGACCAGGTGGTCCTCGTTCTGCCATCAAGCGACAGAGAAGGTCTCAGCTGGGACGGCTCCTTCATCATCATTGTTATTCTCAGCGGGGGTTGTGCGCTGTTGTTGGTCGCCATCGTGGCCGTGGCCGTCACCTGCAAATTCGGACGCGGAGTGAGAAGCGGCGGGTCAAAGAGGGACACCTGCCGCAGTCTGTTTGACAGCAGGCCCCTGCCCATGCTCGGCTCTGCAGAATCCAACATCTACACGGGCCCGCGGGGCTTCTTCCACGAGAGGACCCCCTCATCTCTCGATGATTCCTGCCTGTACGAGGAGAGGAGCGCTGACTCGGAGGCTAAGGTGAGTCAACGACCTAAAACTGTGTTCTGTTTGGTGATTTTATTCTCGTATGTATTTGATCCCCAGATGCCGTCTGATCTTTGTGCCAGAAAAGGAAACTAATCTCCCTGCTGTCACTCTGTTTCCTCTTAGATGTTCCTGCCCTCCAAGCATTTCCAAAGAACATCTGCATGGCAAAGTGATAAATATTGCTTGCAAGTGAGGTGAGACATCTGCATGTGACTTGTTTTCTCAGACGCTGCCTTCACAGTCAAAGCAGGCGCACGGAGAAATTAAACATGTTCTAGTTTTGGTTATGGTATTCTGGTGGAATGAGGTCACGCCAGGGTGGAAACAGGCCGCGTGTGTGACAACAAAAACGTCAATAATGGAGCTAATGTGGCGCACTGGTGGCTCATACTGCATCTGTTGATGATATTTACAGTGGCACTGGAAACACTGACCAGCTGAGCGTGAAGGACAGCGGCAAAGGGGACAGCGACTTCAACGACAGTGACTCCGACATCAGCGGGGATGGAGGCAAGAAGAACTTTCTGACCTTCCAACCAAGACAACGTGAGTTTCCGGCTCATTTCCCAGTTTTTTGTCATCTTAGACTCATAACTGAAGCACAATAAATCTCCTCAATTTTTCTCTGATTTCTTCCACCTCAGGATCTTCCGTCGGAGATACCCACGGAACCTACTGCGCAGCACCGCCGCAGAGCTTCAGGACCCCCAGAGACAATTCCTACACATTAGGCTTCTCCCCAGCGCCGGTTTCCGCCAATCCCCACGGGTACAGTCACTCCTGGAAGGTTTCCGGTTACAGCACCAATTGCCCCAAATCCAGGGGTAGCATGCAGAGCTTCTCCCGGACCGGGACCCTCCCGCCTTACTTCCCTCAGCAACAGCGCGAGGCTGCTGCTGCTGCGGCGGCTGCTGAGGTCCAAAACCAAAGCCCTAACTTTGTGACAGTGGCTACAGCTTTAGAGGTTGCCACCATTTTCTAGACATGGCATCAAGCTAATTGAGAAGTACCAGAAAAAAATGTGTAAAATTTGTGGCTACTGTAAATATTCTTTAGTTTTAAAAAGCTTTGTAAATTATATTTTTATGCATCCTGTCATCTTTAATGCAATAAACAAATTAATGAAAACAATTACATACTGTTCCATCACCAGGTAAAGCATAAATGTGTAAACTGGAAACAGAATTGTTCTGATCGCCGGTATCAAGCTGCTCCACCACCTCCAGCACTGACTTTGAAGCCTCCAGGTTGCTCGACTGAGGTTTTGTGCATGCGTCTTCTCGCATGCAAATGAGAGTGGAGCTGCTACTCATGTGGAAAGGAAATAGTGTGAACCATTACTCCAACAAAAACCACCCAGATTCTACCGTACCGCTCTCTTATACACACATTCTATACATGCATCAAGAGTGCAGACGCGCAGGACAGGTCAGTCGAATCTCATCTGCTGCTGAGGCCCAGACGCGAAGCTCCAGCGTGTGCAGCAAATATGGGATAAATGAATTTAACTTCCTCAAAATCTATAGTTGTTTTTCTGCCTTTGCTGCCACATTAAAATGTGTCACACAGAAACACTGACAAACACTCTTCTGGTTGTTACCCTGATGAGGTTTTATAGGTGGCTTGTTGCATACAGATCACTCAACATTTGCATTATTTTCTTACTTCCGAGTCCAAAAATAGAGCCAGGATTTTATGCAAGTGAATCTAACGAACGGCAAAGAAAGCAGAAAATCTCTAAGTGAATTATGCGAGATAAAATTAATTACAAGACATGGCCCGATCATGGGACCTCCTCCGTGGGGAGGTGTGTGTGTTTTCATAAACAGCTTAAAATTCAGCGACCTGTTTTTAACACTGTTTCCCTGCCTCAGTTTAGTTGCGCAGCAAATAAAATAACATATATATTTTCTTAACAATGTTTAATATAGCAGCAAATTCTTGTTTGCTGGGTCTGGAGTTTTGTCACAGCGTTCTGTCCTCATTAGTTTTAAGGTCATTTCCAATGAGCCGGTGATGTATGAAAGCAAACAAGACGAGTAAAGGGCTTGATACAAACTACATAATAGCCATCTGAGGCTATATTCCTGAAGAGGAAATAAATAGTTTCCAAATTCGTTGCCAAGAGGAGCTTTCAGTGGAAGCTGATGGGAGACAGAAGCTTTGTTTTCCTTTTTTCCCATTCATCCGTAGGAAAAACGAGTGGGCTAAGAGCGGATCACATTTGCATATACCTGCTGTCTGATAGCTGTGATAAAAGCTGGAATGGAGTGATGTTGATCTCTTTTCCATAACCGTAAAGGCTCCTTGTTAGCAGAGGCCAGTGCTCAAAATTACATTTCATATTTCAGGGTACCACCTCATTTATTTAATACTCTCAGGCTGCAAAGTTGCCACACTTTGGAAATTGCAAAGTTATTAACTTTTTTTTTTTTTTTTTTTTTTTTTTTTTTTAAGGCATAAAGTCCACTGGGGCCAAATGGCAAGCAATAAGAAAGAAGGTCATATTTGTAACCCAAGTGATGTGCACTGGTTTGACAGATAGCCAATTGCGCAGAGAGGGAAAATGCATTTATCGGTCAATAAAGGATGATTCTCTCTGCTATTGCTTTATGCACCTTATAGGTCAAACAGTTGTGCACTGACCTGGCAATTTGTGCCACGAGGCATCTTCATCTGCAAAACAAAAGTGTCAACAGCGTGTCTTTTCATGGCCATTTCAAGCAGAGGCTGTTGTTCATTCACATTCAAACGGATGGAACAATAATGTCCTTCAGCAACTCTGTCAGCGCATCAGCAATCTCCCCAGGTAACAGAAAATGAGCATTTTGGAGGCGGTTTGCAGCTCATCAGCGGTCCACTGTCAGATCTCCACGCATTATTTTTAGCCTCTGCACCTGTTAGCGTTAGGTTTATTCCTGAGAAATGACTCGCTCTCTGGCTGTGATTATGCAGTTCTATGGCCTCTTAGCACCTCATTTACTACACAAGCGTGCAGAGAACCTGGCATATAAAGATGCAGCTGTTTCTGACTCACCGCCGCTTCAGGCCCGTCCTACAGTGTAACATTTCGCTGCGCTCGCCGCTCATCTTCATGTTTGTCTCAACTGCCATGAGTGGATATTGACTTTTGGGGACGCAATGAATTGTGGAGGCTGGCATGTGAATAGAAATAACACCTTTTTTTTTCCCCCACTTGACAGTTTGTCTGGAAGGAGCAGCTTTGCCAGTATTTGTTTGCCACGAAGACGTCTCATCTGTTTCATTTACAATTGGTTATATCAAACCAGATTTGGTCTCAATGCCCGCTACATGAGGATGCTTATAATAACAGACTCCAGCAAAATCAACAGTTTCTATTGAATTTTTATCACTGCCACTGCTTGGTAATTAATGACAAAACACAGAAAATGCTGTCAATGGAGCTTATTCACTCTGACAACTTGAATTTCCAATCTAATTTTTTTGTCATCATAGAATATTTATGAATTCTTTTTGATGGCAAAAAGAATCCCCACTATAGACAATCATTTATACACATTAAAAAAAGTGATGGATTTTAGTTGTGATTCTCACCCTTTTTGAGCAGATTAGGTGAGAAGATTGATTCTCCTCTATTGTCTCCTCATTTCCTATGAAAGCTGCTGCCAGCAGATGGTTAGCTTAGCTTTGCATAATGACTGAAAAAGCAGTTGGATACAGCTAGCTGGTTCTCCAGGAAAACACTGCACACAGGACTGAAAATGTTTGATTGGACATTTTCTTTATTATTATATTTTTTTGTGTAACATAAACAAACATAATAATATGTATACTGTGGATGGCGGGCTCAAAGTTCACTGTTTCCACGCGGTACCAGAGCTAAATTTCTGAAACCACCTGCTGGCTCCAGCTTGACAGAAGGACAGACATGAGAGCTGGTTTGATCTTATCATCTAACTCTTGGCAAGACTGCAAACAAGACCAATTCCCCAAGTGTTGATCTGTTCCTATATTCACCTTTCTCTTACACCACTCAGGAGAAATTCTCTTTATATTCTAATGAGATCTCAATGCAAACAAACAAGGATAAAAATGTATATATATAGATATAACCACCTTTTGTTTTCCATCCACACCTGTTGGCGTGAACCCACTTGTACGGTACCTTAAACGCAGTTATCACTCCTTTCTTTATCCTCTGGGATGGGTGCTGTAATTGCATTGCATGGAAGTGGTTTTCTTTTCATAAACTCAGCAGCCAGATGATTAAAATGACAGACACACAGCCCATCATGGTCGAAAAAGAACTCGGTTTAAATAAGAGATTGGCAGATATTTCAGCTGCCACTGTCATTACTACTTTTCTCATCGTTATTGCGTTTTATTTTCATCTGAATGGAGTGCAGTAGCAGCCGTTGACTGCTGATGAGGACTTAATTCCCAAAGTGACAGAAAGCTGTTTGGCTCTTGCCAACAGTATAGAAAATGCATGAGAGAGGCAGCATCACCTGTGCATTCTAAACCTTGTGGAGAATGCAGATTCATTTAAATAAATAAAAAAATAATAATAATATTAATAATAATAATAGTGCCTGATGGCTGACTGCTCCAAACAATCTAAAGAATTGTATCAGAGATATCTGCGATGCCTTATTTTAGTTCCTGTACCACTAGGGGGAAACATCATGCTACGTAACCTTAACACACTACAGACCGTCATATTTGTAGTCATGGAGAAGGGACTTATATAGACAAAAAAAGGATTTCCCATAATCACTTTAGGTTCAGTGTACCTCAGTTGTCACTGCGGCACCCGAAACTAGAATGTTTTTCTGCTTAGCGTAATGGATGAAATCCTTCTAGAGATCTCTTCCTCCTGTCTTGGCTGGCAACATGTAGAGTTTTAAGGATGTGATGAGAACGCTTGATCAGTCAGAGCAGGTCTCATTGTCACCTAAAGTACACCTTCAGCTCCTTTCCTTTGCTTCCCTTTAATCTTTTTTTTTTTTTTTTTTTTTTTTTTAACTGTTATAGTCATGAGCAGAACCAAGAATCAAACCCACACACAATATGGAAATGAATCCTAACAAAAATCCATATTCATGACTCCACAGAAACAGAGGAGGGGACTAATTCATATTCCTGCGGTGTCTATTTACAATACAATCGCTCAAATCTTGGTGGTGTGCTGAGGATGCTTTCTTATTATGCGTCTTGAATGATAAGTATCATTGCACGTGTGAGCGAGCAAAGCCTCGTACGTTACCTCGGTGACACCAGAAATCACAACAAAACAACGACAGCAAACGTCAAATAATTCTCTTTTAGCCTCTTTGTTAAACAACATCTATGCAAAGCCGCTCTAACACGTGGTGTTTTATCTGGCGGGGCTGGCGGCAGCAGGGACATCCATTCTGTTTATCACCGGTGTGAATGTGAATGCGTGGTGTGAGTGCTGCGTCGCCATCGGCGGCAGATGGCTTGACCCCTGTTTTAAACGGGAGTGACAGTCGCTGGCTGTTTTCTGCGGCGTCACCGTCGCATACGGCTTGTTGATGATGATAAATCCGCGCCAGTTGCTCACCGGTTGAATGTGCTTTACTGCAGCGCTGGTGAGATCATCTCACGGTGTCGGTGCCGGCTGTCGCCGAAGGCCTTTACACCACTTTCTTATGTGAAAGAGAGGGAAGTGGGGTTGGGGGCACACAGGAGAGAAAAAAAAAAGTGTCTTGCATCAATCAGTCTAAATGACTTGCTTATGCAATTAGCTTGTGGCGTTTTGTTTCTGCACTTCCCTGAAGTTATTACTGGTTCACAGTTAACCTTGAAGTAATTGGAAAAGCTCTGCTGATGCTCCCCTATCTGTGCAGGACTGCAGCTTTATTTTTCTTAGGCGGGTGGCGTCCCTCCTCTTTCATGTCACTACAGTATTTATGAATTAGCTTCCTGTCACTTTACAGTGAGGCCTAATGCTAATTGGTGGTGAGATACACGGGTTATTAGCATCCCACTAGGTGGCACACTGCCTCCCTTCCTTCCCCGCATTTATGTGACTGAGAATTGTCAAAACTAATAACATGGTGTTGCTTCGCTAATGCCGCTGCACAAATTGCACCTTCCTTCAAAGTCGCGTAATCTCCGCCGCGCATTTCGAATCAAACTCGGCTGCAGCTGCCTCCACCACCGGTCTCTGACATTTTAATTTGAAGCTGCAATTAGACATGCGCTGCATGGATATTGGCTTGTTTTTATTTAGGCGGAATCAAACATTCACTTTGGATTCTTAATTTAAAGACGAAAAAGCAAAGAGCGAGCCAGCCTGAGAGTATCGCTCCCTCAGTTCTTATTAAGAATTAATAAGTCGAGCAGAGTTTTGCACAAAACAGGAATTTAGCTGTCAATCGCAGCAACACACAGAGGTCAGATCGCAGATGTCAACCGGACCGGAGAGAACGCGTCAGAAAGTAAGTAAATAAATAAGTAAAGATGTTCGAGGACAACTTGGAATGTTTGCATATCTATCCTTCTGCTCACTTTTGTCTCATTTCTACTTCATACTGACTGTTACGTCCCTTTTAATTTTCTGATAGTTCTTTGCCTCAGTTGGCCACTTTGCTGGATAGCTATCTGCCCGAGAAGTTAATTTAAATGACTTTTGGAGGATGGCGATTGATCCGTTGCATACTAAATAACTCTCCCTGCTTGAGATAAAGTCACGCTGCAGAGACTGTGGAAATGTCATGAAAAAAGGGGGCCTCTCTTCTCTACCTGATATCACAGTTTCCATCTAATTATGTAAGCGCTCTTCATCGCGGGGCCCTCACTGGTGAGGATCTGGAGACAGAAGGCGGAAATCTCGTCAATGTCAACATCACAGCCAGTGATCTATCCCCTTTAGTATTGAAATTTTAGCGGTAATTTTTGAGAAGGCGTGACTTGCTTATTACTTATAAAAAAAAAAAAAAAAAAAAGGAAACGGAGCCTTTATTCTCTCTGTCTCTAGGCTGAGGCAGGTTCTCTTTTGTTTACCCAGGAGGATCACTGCCTGGGTCATATTAAAGATGTTTACTCCTCCTGTCAAAGGATAAGTTGTAAATTTTAGCTCAAAGGAAACGAAAGGTGCGGTGGCACACGGAGTGCAGACACCAAAGTAATGTCACCTTGAGTGAGCATTTCTCTTGTCTGGACTGGCAGGCGCTATCAGAGGATAAACTCCATTTTGACCTTGCGCCCACTCATCACAACAAAAATACAGGAGAAGGAGCGAGCGCAGGAAAAAGAACAACAAAAACATTTCAAATATGATTGCTTCCGTCAGCCGATATCATCCTGCGTGGCTGCAGATAAGTCCGCTCCCCCCTTGTCTGGATGGCTGGATGGCTGGTTTGAAGCTAGCACCATTATTAAAAACGCAAGAAAACAAGCAAACACGTCTTCATTAACATTCAGCGCCGCAGAGGTGTGATTGATTCCATCATCAACTGAGTCATTTTCATGGCCAGCATAGGAACATCAAACACCATGACCTCCATTATTTCCCCTTTGAAATTGCGCTCACTTTACTCGCCTCTCTCTCCCTCCGATACCTTGAATCGTTTCTCCCGGGAGGTGTTTTTTTTCCCACCCTTTTCTTTTCTTAACGCGCTGCTTCTTCTCTGCCAGTCCTAAGAGCAGAGGAACCGACAGTTCTCCTGCTCTGTATGTGGGACACTTAAAGAAAGAATGAGATGATGCATCTGGCACAGTCTTTGTGAGCCTGCACACTCCAACCGACTCGGCAGAATTTAGACGGCGGCCCCAGAAATAAAGTGGCACACATGTTATATTTATCTCAATCATATATATTTGTGGCATAAATCAAATTTGCTTTTCAGTAAAAAAGGGGCAATGTTTTCTTGAAAGGCGGAGACGGGCTCCGGCTGCCACTTTCCTTTGATTAAATTTATTCACATTCATGCTGTGTGTTTCACGGAGAAGCAGCTCCACATTTTGAGAGATGCCATTTAGATTCTCCGCAAATATTGACGCCACTCACAGGTGCTTTGAGCGTGAGGCTGAAGCCGGGATAATCTTAGCTTAGTTTAACATAAAGACGCAGCAGGATACAGTTCGTCCAGATTTAAGGTCTTAGGGATTAGCTTCAGGACCTATAAAGATCACCGCAGCTCATCATTCCGGGGTCACGTTCGGGCTGCAGGAAGGCCCCGATCACTCCTGAATCCTGATTGGTTGATAAAAAAGTTCAATGAGGAGCACTGCCCCTTTAAAGTTGCTTTGTTCTTTCTATAGCCACATTTTAAATAGTTCAGCTTTACTAAGAGCAGAGCTCTGTCCTGATTGACGGGGCGCCTTATCTCCTTATTACATGGAAAATAAATGCACGTGCGCGTGTGCATATAGGTGCGACCTGCTCAGACATTAAAATCAGACATCGCCTGTTCGTTTGTCCCAGAGAATCATTACAATGACAGTTCATTTCTCCACTTCCAGGGGGTCGCCTCATTATATTAGAGGTTCCCGGCTCACAGACAAACAGTCGTAATAGTGCACCAGCCTGAATTTAGATAGCAAGCAGGCATTCGGCAATCAAACGAGGCGCGATGCTGCAGCACACAGCGGTGTCTGCATCCGATGTTCTAATTGAATGACATGAAAACCACATTCTTCATCATTGCTTCATTTGATATCCCTGTTAAGCAGTGGCAGATCCGCTGCTCAGAGGCTTTGTGTTGGCGTCGCACCGATTTGCAGACATTTAAATGTTTTTCATGCCGCCTGCTTTTAAAGTTCTGGCATCTCCCACACAAAAATGAAATGTCAGGGCTCGATCCCGTCACCTCTCGGGTTTAGCACTATTATTATTATTATTATGTTCAGATGCGCAGAAACACCTGCAGCCCCCACCCCTCTGCACTTTGGTGAATTTCATACTGATGGGTGAGCAGCCGGCGTATCATCTCGCCATAACGCCAGCTCGCCGCCGCCCCTGTTCCTCACCTCAGAAAATGCCATTTGAACGGCCAGAATCGAATTCCATACGTGCTGTTCTAGTAATATTTGACAATCCTCGATGACAAATATGATAGGATCATCTCAAGTCACAGGTTTACCGCTTAGGGCTAACTCGTTAGGACACACTAATCAGTGTGTTCCTGAGGAATTCTTTCTGACACCTCCAGGATTCACATTCACATTCCCCCCATTAAGCCTCAATTAAGCACTAGAGATCGATTGATTGATACATTGATTGGCGCCTGATTCTGATCACCTCGGGACCAGAGGCAGCTCAGTCAGGCTGTGACGGAGTTTGTTGTCTGCGATAAAGATCCACAAAGCTGATTTAACACCTCTGACATGCACGTTCAGCGTTTACATTTTCCCAGCGTACAAACTCAGAGGGGTACCTGTTTGCGCGCTGCTTGTTTATTAGGTTTCTTTCTCCCGTCTCTCAGAACCGCATTCATGAGTCAGGGTCGGGAATGTTTAATGCCGATTCTCCTCCACCGCCTTTACAATCCTAATGTGGTCAGCGTCTGCCTCAGCGTGTCGTGCGCTCCTGTTCCAGACTCACTGATGAGGAGGTAATTGAAGAGGTGGCTGCGTAAGTTCTCCAAAAGGCCCGTTCAGACGGTCACACTCTGAGCTCCGTCCTCCACAAATGCAGATCAGCTCCTGAATTTATTAAGCCCACCTCAGCGACCGCTGACCACGGCTCCGCCGAGACCTGTGAGACGCCCCCAAGCCAGACTTTTAGTTTTGATCATTTGGCAGGAGCCAGTGTTGCATCCTGAGACTCTTCTCTGCAAATCTAATGCAGAAACATCAACTCTGTTAAGCCTATACGCCCCGGAGTGCGAGACTCCACCGCGTTTTTGATTTAAAATTGAAATGTGGCGGAATTGGCACGTTGACCCTTGAGAATTTATATTCACATGCAAATCTGCAGCTGGTCCACAACCGAAATTATTTATTCAACAAAGGCGATACGACGCACCTCCGCGGCTGGAACGCCTGTCTGGAAAGGTGGACGTGAAACACATGACGAGTGTCAGTCTGCAGAGGTGCCTGCGAAACAGCCTCTAATGCTGTCATTAAAGCAGAAGCAGAGCTCCAAAAATCCGACAGAAGCTGCAGAACAGACAGATTCACAGAGGGAGAAAGGAAAACATGTGATCTCCTGATCTGTTTGTATTCGGTTTGGAGCAGATCGGATTTACAGGCGAGATGAGGCTGAAGATGTCTTTATGTGATCGTTTCTGATGACAACAAATGATGAAAAGGACGAGGGCCGTATCTCGCAGATATCTGATGTTAAGCATCGGTTACTTGGCAGAAAACATTCATTGTTGACAAAAGGCGACCATAGCAGAGACAGCAGCCTGGTCAGAGACATATCAGGGTGTCACCATGAATATATATCATCTCCTGGTTCATTTGCATTCCATTTGGTGCAGCCTGGCGATCAGACAAGGCTGCTTTGTTTGGTCTTTGTTTCTTTTTCGTTTACGTCTAAATCGCCACCTAGTGGCCATTCCTGATACTCAGCTTCTAAGAATTTGATGAATCAAAATAATCTGATTTTCTCTAAATCCAAAGTGATGTCGGAGAAACAAAAATACAGTCATCGGCATCACTGTCATATCAGCATGTTAACACAAGCTCTCGCTAACGTTAAAATCACATTAAAAAGAAAAGGCTGTAACTTCCTAAATGAACAGAGAGGCTGTTATTGGTAGCTAACACTCCTGCAGTAACAGTAAATAGGACATTTTGAGGGGACTGTAACTGAGATCTCAGCGATGGATTAATGTTTAGTGTAAGTTATAACAGCACCGTGATGGGACTGACTGAAAATAGACCACCTCAGCCATATTCATCTTAATGAAGGAGCCTGTCACCCTGGGCAGTAAGAAATAATATTTATACATCTCATTTAAACAGTGACACCAGTAAAATATGCTATCTCATACTCAGTAAAAGCAGTTGTCAGATACTATACTTTACTGAACTCTGAGACATGCACTTACATACGCCTTTTTTTTTTTTAGTTGCAGACATATAAAGTGATGTGTTTTATGGTAAATTATAATTTAAGTATCTAACTACTGTGTCTTCACTCAGTTTGAATGAAGACAGTGCATAAATATTGGGGTGGGTCCCCCTCCACGGCTGTTAAAATGTTGCTCATCATGGTTCTACAGTAGCCCAAAAAGGACAAAAAAGGCTCCAGGATTTGTTAGAATTACTCAATTACTCGGAACCTCTGTAACAAAAATACTATAATATTTATGGAAAAATCCCACCAAATCTCTTCTGGAGGAGCGTTAAGGTCTGCTATTTCAGTGATGGACTCTGTATTCTCAGTCTTAGACACTTTCAGACATGACAAAAGTACAAGTACAAAAAAACTGAATTATTTAGATTAGCAGGAGTGTATACAAGTTATTAACCAATCACGTGCTCTCATCTCATCTTTGGACACTAGATTCTATTTTTGTTGGGTTCAGTCCTTCTGGGCTTTACTGATTTGCCTATAATAATATATGTATATATTTATATTCCAACTTAACTCACACTCCGTTAACGTGGAGTAAAAACAATTTACGCCACAGTTGTCCGCCTCAAATTTTAAACGGTCTGTTCATAAAATAAACACTTGCTGGAGTTAGATAATGCATATCATATGAGCCTAATCTGTTGGAGTTTGATTGACGTAACATAGAGCAGGAATAACAATTTTCAGTTATGGCTGATGTATAACAGTGGTCGGACTTTCATTTAAATGAAACGTGTTGACACCATCGGTGAACTGCTATCACTCTGAGGTTATTTTTTTTCCCCTCTCTGGTTTAGAATCACAACATTCTTCAAACCTGGACAACCAGTCTTGACCAGTGCAAAAGCAGGATGACCTCCATCATCACACCTCTAATCACACGGAGGTGGGGTCGGCTCAGATGTCGCAGGTCTGCAACGGGTGCCCTTTTGACCTCTGCATGCGTTGCAACAGGTCTGCATCCCTGAGCTATGTGGTTTAAAGTTCTAATTCATTTGCGCTAGAGGGAAAAGAGGAGGTCGGAGCGGCACTGTCATTTGGAAATTTGAACTGTGACAACATCGTTAGTTCTTAAAAAAAAAAAAAACAGGCGGTCAAAGCCACATATTAAGACATGGCCTGTTTATTATGGGTATGAGCGAAACTCTCATTCGCTCCTCAGATCATATTAAATGGTATAAATGTGACAATACCGACACAATTGTCAATAGCGGCCCTTTTCCTGAGGTTCGAGCGGAGCGTGAATGATAATTAGTTTTTCTTTGTTGTCGTTATCTCTCACCTGCAGAAATGGCCAATTTATGCAGGTTGCACTCTGGTCAGGCAAAGTTGATGCTTCCCACAGGAGGAAAAGCAGCCATGTTACAGACAATGGAAAAGAACTGAGGGACAGCTCAGGTTGATTTAGATCCCAGACAACACGGATCTGAACGAGGATCCGGGGAGGCGTCGATCCTGGCCTGTGTTGACTCACAGAATCTGCCGTGTGGAGGGTGCCTGTTTCAGCGTGGAGCCCCTTGTGTTAGTGGGATTCAGTCAAGTGAGAATAAAAATGCAAATGTCATATTGTCGGAATGCTGAGTGAACTAAATGTCAGTCCATCTTTTTCAATATGAGCTATGAGATTGATGTGGATAGACTAGGAAAGTGTGATATCAGGAGAGAGGCGGGTTAGACCAACAGCTGTGATATTTGGGCTGTGAAATACGATTTGTTTCCCCCCCCCCCCACTCCTTTTCGGAAGCATAAATAATTCTTGTATGTCCTTTACAGAGATTATCCCAACAACACAAACAACCCGTCTTTGGTTTTGTCTTTGGTTTTACGATTTTTGCAGAAGACCGGTGTCACTAGCAGGTGCTGATAAGTTCCGCAGTTCTGACTTGCTAAAGAGCGTAATCAATTTTGAGAACACAGCACTTAGAGGGGAATAAATCTTAGTCTTCGTCTGTTTTGGGTCCGTTTTCCATTTGAACGACTGGATGGAGCACAGGCCAGACCAAACCTGCCAGTGATTTGTGGATGATGAGGACAAATATACAGACAGATGAAACTTTTCAAGCAGTCAGAATATATTTACCCTCCCCATCTCCTCCCAGGGCTGCAGCAGGCGCGGGGTCACTTTTACTCACCGCCTTTTACGCGTCCTTTCATTTTACCCCCGACAAGGGAGAATTCAATCTCGAGCTGCTCAAGGAGACTGAAAATTATACACAACAGTCATGTCCATCTCTCCTTTCAACAGGCCGAGACGTGAGATTGATGTGGAGATTATTTCAGATAAGTGTGGCACTGACTGCTATTGCACTGAGACCACTTTGAGGTGGATAACCTCAGCGAATCTTGTAAAAGAAAGAAAGAAAGAAAGAAAGAAAGAAAATAAAAGGGTCATCTTAAATTCAACATTTCGATCCCCATCTAAACTGCTCCCCACCTTAAATTGACCACTTCTACTACAGCCTCAGTCAAACACGTTCCATCGATCTCCTCCTAATCCCTGGTTCACATCCACACGTATTAGGCGCAACATCCAGCAGCACGTTTTTCCCTCTCTGTGATGCTGCTGCTCCGGTGCGCGCACATCAGTAAATGAATCACGTAGCACTAGAACAGCCCTTCTTCATGCGATCTTGCCAGACCTATTGAAGAAGCCCCCGAAGGCTAGATCTGTCACCGTTCACTCATTTGCTGAAAGACGATCAGAAACTATGTTAAATGCGCGAGGGCTGACATTGGAGTACGTTATTACGGCGTCGAGAGGATTCTGGTCAAGTATCAGCGCGAAGGGAGCCGGTTTCAACAGTTGACGCGGAGAGAACTGCGCGCAGGAAGAGCGATTCGTTCTGATAATCAAGGAGGAGAGAAAAAAATCCCACTGCCTCTTTATTTCTTTGGCTTTATTTTTTGGGAAAACCTGAAGCGGACACAGCAGATGAGCCTTGTCCGAACGGAGGATGACAGAGCACGGAGTCCAATTGGACTGGATTATGGGATTACAGGACTGATTGCAGGACAATCATCGGGCAAAAGTCGCAGCGGCGCTACAGATGCTCTTGAATGACGGCTGCACAAAAGGTTGGACGGAATTAACAGCTCTGTATCCTGCTTTTATCCCACTTTATGGCGCGGAGAGGCTGTGCATGCTACACGGGCAGAACCTGTATGCAACAGTGTGCCGCACAGGAAAAAAAAAAAAAAGTACACGCATCGTGAGCGGTAACGGCGGACAATGCTGCATTTTGAACGGGCATGTCAGTGCGCTGTAGCCTAGGTGTAGATGTCGCGTGAGGGCAATGCGCTTTTGTGAGCCGCGGTCTAACCTTCAGCACCAGAGATCCAAACGCTTTAACCTTGGACGCAGAAGGGAATATTAATACTTCATAGTCATCGATTATTCATTAAGTCGCTCTGTGAGGGGGGAAACCAAAGCATTCTCCGTCCACTATGTTGAATTTGATGTTTAATTCATGCGTTTGGTGTCGTCGGGTGGTCATCTTTGTTTACAGAAAGAGTTCATCTCAACCGGGCGGCATGTGAAAGAGGTTAAAACGCCGATTAAAGGGCGATATCGTTTTGCGGATCGATTTTATAGGCAGACGCGGCGTGATTGCACGCATGGCTCGGGTTTAGTCGCGTAGGTTTGCCGTAATCAACAGGTTGAAAGTCAAGAGAATTTTCTTTCTTTCTTTCTTTTTTTTCCTGACTACCGCAGAAGGGATGCGTCTCTCTGTACCCATTTTCATTCTGCTGTGGGTTAAAGCCCTGACATTAAAAAACCTCAATTATTCTGTTCCGGAGGAACAAGGACCTGGCACAGTTATAGGTAATATAGCAAAAGATGCCGGTTATGGGACCACAGAGAGAGGGAAGAAATCCAACTTCAGAGTGCTGGAGAATTCTGCACCACATCTGGTGGATGTTGACCCAGAGAGTGGACTCATCTTCACCAAACAGCGGATTGACAGGGAAACGTTATGCAGACGCAACCCCAAGTGCCAGCTGTCGATGGAGGTGTTTGCAAACGACAAGGAGATATGCATGATTAAGATCGATATACTGGACATAAACGACAACTCGCCCAGTTTTCCCTCAGACCACATTAACATTGATATTTCGGAAAATGCAGCAGCTGGGACGCGCTTTCCTCTGACTATTGCACATGACTCTGACACTGGAGAAAATGGGATAAAAACCTACCAGGTCACACGAGATGATTACAATACCTTTTCCCTGGATTTAAAAGTGAGGGGTGATGGGACTATATATCCAGAGCTGGTGGTGCAGAGACCGCTGGACAGGGAGGATGAGAGCCATCACACCCTGCTGCTCACAGCAATAGACGGTGGGGAGTATCCAAGATCAGGCTCCATGCAAATCAATGTCAGGGTGACTGATTCCAATGACAACAGCCCAGTTTTTGAGAAATCCTCTTATGTGATTGAAATTCCAGAGAATTCACCTCCTGGAAAAATACTGATAGATCTGAACGCCACAGATCACGATGAGGGAAGCAACGGGCAAGTGGTCTATTCCTTCACTGGATACGCATCTGAGAGAATCCAAGATCTTTTCTCCATTGACCCCAATACTGGCGTGGTTAAGGTCCAGGGAGAAATTGACTTTGAAGAAAATCCAATCATAGAGTTTGACGTGCAGGCCAAGGATCTTGGCCCCAACCCCATCCCAGGCCACTGTAAAATTACTGTCAAAGTGCTGGACAAAAATGACAACTCGCCCATAATAAGTTTTGTTTCTGTCCGACAGGGAGCCATCAGCGAGGCAGCACCGCCTGACTCTGTCATAGCTTTGGTGCGAGTGACTGATAAAGACTCAGGCAGAAACGGTCAGCTTCAGTGCAGAGTGCTAGGAAACGTGCCCTTCAGGCTGCAAGAAAATAATGATAATTTTTACACTCTGCTCACAGACAGACCCCTGGATAGAGAAATGAAAGATGAATACAACGTGACCATAGTGGCCAGGGACAACGGCATCCCTTCTTTGAATTACACCAAGTCTTTTACTGTGAAAATTCTGGATGAGAATGACAACGCGCCACGCTTTACAAAGACTGTGTACATGCTACAGGTGCCTGAGAACAATATCCCAGGGGAGTATCTGGGCTCCGTTGTGGCCCACGACCCAGACATTGGTCGCAATGGCACCGTGTCCTACGCCATACTGCCGTCGCATATCGGCGATGTTTCGGTGTACACCTACGTGTCTGTCAATCCCACCAACGGAGCCATTTATGCCTCACGCTCTTTCAATTATGAGCAAACAAAGTCCTTTGAGTTCAAAGTTCAGGCTAAAGACGGAGGGTCCCCTCACATGGAAAGCACTTCCACGGTCAGGGTCAACATCCTCGACGTCAATGACAATCTTCCCGTTATCATTTTACCGATTCTACTGAATGACACAGCAGAAATCCCAGTGCCTAGAAATGTGGGAATCGGATACATTGTGACCACGGTGAAAGCGGTAGATCACGACCACGGAGAGAGCGGCCACCTGACCTATGAGATCACAGAGGGGAACGACGACCACCTGTTTGAGATAGACCCGGTGGGGGGT
Source organism: Pao palembangensis (assembly GCA_015343265.1). Classification (NCBI taxonomy): domain Eukaryota; kingdom Metazoa; phylum Chordata; class Actinopteri; order Tetraodontiformes; family Tetraodontidae; genus Pao; species Pao palembangensis. The sequence continues at coordinate 17,491,166 of CM027084.1, forward strand.
GAGGTTCGAACTGCTCACAGTCTTTGGGAAGAGGTGGCCCCAGTGGTTGAGCTGGTGGTGAAGGTAACTGACCATGGCAAGCCCCCCTTATCTGCCGTGGCTAAGCTGATCATTAAGGCGAACACAGAGACAGCAGCAGGAGGGGGCTCCAGCACGAGTGGCGAACAGCAGCACTGGGATCTATCCCTGCCCCTCATCGTTACCCTCTGCATTATCTCTGTGATGCTCTTAGCAGTCATGACGGCCATTGCTGTCAAGTCCAAGCATCAAGATAAGGAGACTGGGAATTATAACTGCCGCATGACTGAGTACTCCAATCCTCCAGTGGGGAAAGGCAAAAAGAAAAGGATCAACAAGAGTGACATCATGCTGGTGCAGAGTGAGATGGAGGAGAGAGATTCTGCAAGTCGGATGAACGTGGTGAGCAGCTCGTCTCTCATCACCTCCCCGATATGCTTTGACTACCAGAGTCCCCTGCCGCTCACGCTGCCCAGGTCGGAGGTCATGTATCTGAAAACCACCCCAAACAGCCTGACAGTCCCCAGGGCAGGCTGCCACTCCAGCTTCGCGGGGCTTAGCACAGACACTTCAGCGAACAGGATGTCAGTGATACAGGTAAAGATGCTGCTACACTGTATTCTTTATCTGGAATTTATTCCTGCTTATCTGCGAGACGCGTTCCCCATACAAATCTGACAACGAAGAGTAATCGACTGAGAAAGAGAAAGTGTGTCACAGTGAGCCAATATCATTATTATCGCATTTCTCCCCTTGTTGCAACGCTGGGAAACATTCTTGGCATGATCATCCAACTTTCTGATAGAACGTACTTGTGTGCTGAAAACGGCGTTTCAATAAATGTTGCCCCCTCTGGCCGTAATTGTGCAGTCGGAATCGTTTTAAAGAGCGCTCCATCGGCACACATCTCCCGTAAAGCAGTACAGGTGGTCTGCATAATCAGAAAGCCTCCTTGGTTAGACTTGCAAACAGAGTGAGTCTTTGGTAATGCTGTTGCGACCCTGCCAGATCCACTGCTGTAGACTGAAAACAAAACCCTGCCTAAAATGTGGGCTTGGACAGGTGTTTGAACAGCTTGTCCAATCACGTTACTGAACCGGTGTGCGCCCGGCAGCTCGACGCTCACAGCATAACCTCGCAATTACATTTTTTGCGCCGCACAAATACGGGCCACATCTACCCATCCGATTCCAAGGCTGGCACGATAGGGGCCATTAATAGGGGCCCAGCATCATCTCGTGGAGATGGAACAGATGCACGCGGACGCCAGCAAACATGCTAATTTGACAGCACAGGCTTGTTGTAACATTTAGCAGAGCTGAGTTATCTGATGTAAATGATGTAAATATCTGGGACAGCCTCACAGACAGTCTCATTTGGAGATGAAAACACAGATGACAAGGCCTGGCACTGTCACCAGACACCAGTGTACGTGGGTGTGATCAACACAAACACATTATTTTCAAGATTGGGGGGAAAAGATGGCATCGGCTAAAGCACTTACTTCCTCTTTCAAGGAATCACATACAATTTTTGCAATGAAAATTTGCTGTGAGCGTACTGTCAGCTCTGGCAGGTACAAGAGTTATGAAAAATATATTAGAATCTGATGAACACTGTTTCTTTTCCTGTCTGAACATTATGTTATACAGGATACTTGAAACTTTTAACACTGCCAATGCAAAAATATTTTTCTTCCAATTCCAGACGGAAAATTTCTCCTCAGAACCCAATTATGCTGGCAACAGGCAGCCATTTGTTCAAAGGTAAGAACTCTAACCAAAGGTTTCCTGGACGCTGTGTGCAGTTTCTTCATCCTTCAAGCCAACCGACTACAGCTGTCTAATAGGAGTAGTCATGCAGAGTTAATGTCAAGTTGTGTTTTCTCCCCCTCCTTCCATTCTGCTGCAGCTCAACATTTAAGGATGCAGAACGAGCGAGCCTTCGAGACAGTGGCCATGGTGATAGTGACCAGGCTGATAGTGACCAGGATACTAATAAAGGCTCACACTGCGACACGTCTGCTAGAGAAGCCCTCAAAATGAAAGCTACAGCAGTAAATGCCCAGCCTTTTGAACAAGGTGAGTGGATGTGTTAGTGGCACCTAGAAGATGCTTAACTGACTCCTGTGCTAGACACTGTTTATGCAAACAGCCCACCGGTGCTGAGAAAAGTCCACTAACCCGCACCCCCCCAGCCATTGCCCCGTTGAAGGCAATGGCTGTTGATTTTCAACACGAGAAAAGTCAGTCAGCGGTTCTGTTAGCGTTAGCCTACAAAAGTTTGTGTCATTTCGCATTGCAGGCAGCCTATGCTGCGTTTTGCAGATGACAGGGCAATGCCAGCGTGAAATGTAGATGATGGTTTTAAAAGATAAAAGAGTTCACTGGCTGAAGGTAGAATGTTAAAACATCTTCTGTCTGATTTTGCCATCAAATACCTTCATATGCATGGCAGAGCGCACCCCTCATCTGTGCTGCGTTTGATCACGCCATTATCCCAACACAAGCTCACTGCAGGCATGTCTAGAATAACATGACAGCAAGGAAACATGATAGGCGTCTGCAGTGCGAAGTACTTTCTGCTGCAACGTGACAAACTCTTTACACCTTTTGCTGGGAGAGACTGTCTCAGTTATGTGGAAGTTCGCAGTGGCTTTGCTTCTTCTGACTGAAAATAGACACATTACATTAATTTCTCAAATATGAAATGATCCGCGGCGCCAGAAATAAAATCTTTCGTGTCTGTCAGTCTGTCGCAAGTGGCCTGACCTGATGATTTGACTATTAATATATTTAGCTTCTGTGGGTATAAAAAAATAGTCTAGGCTAACAACTAAGATTAAAGATGATGGAAAGACCTGAGTTAATCGGTAATTATTCTCATTTTTTTGTGTGAAGAAAATGGTTCTGGTCACTGGGTGCATCACTTTCCTCCCTTTACATTTGCTCTGAACGGTTTGCTTGCGGCATTCTCAGAAGGGCAGAAATAAAAAAAAAAACAGAAAAAAAACCTTTTTCAGCTAGCAGAAGATGTGTGAATCTTCCTCTTGTCTCACTTCAGTTTGTGTCGGTGTCCGTCCATGCTTTGTGCACGCGTATGTGAGTGTGTGTTGGGAGGAATAACGACAGACCAAACTTGACTCTGTGGGAGGTGTAAATTCAATCAAGTTTTTTTTTTTTTTTTTTTTTTTTTTTGCTCGCAGCACTTTTTTGAATCACATTCAGCCCCAGTTCTGAGGCCAGTCAAACGGACATGTATTGAAAGAGATGTTCTCTACATGTGAGCCTGAATATTTACACGTGCAGTGCCAATGCCTCCCTGACAGGAGTCTCAGTTAATTTATAGAGCTGCATAATATCTTAGATCAGCGACATGCAAAGTGAGCCGTTGTGTTTAATATTAAAAGCTTTTTCATGAGAGAAATGTGGCCAAAAAGTGAAGCTAATGGTTGGATTTAATGTCTCTCTCTCTCTCTCTCTCTCTCTCTCTCCCTCTCTCTCGGGGTTGGTCAGTTGATCATGAAATGGTGTCACTGTCTGCTGACTTGATGGAAGATGTGCAAATGCATGAGACCTGATCACAGAAAAATATCACTCTCTGCCCACACACTGTTTCCGCTTCTCACATACATACAGGTACATTAAGTCAACAACAAAGCTGCCATCGTGCCGATTTTTATGAGCTGGTGCTATTTAAAATCGAGACGCTACAGCTTTTTTTTTTTTTCTTCTCTCTCTGTTTCAAATGCACCAACAGAAAAAGCTCGCGGGTTAAGTAGTATTGCTTTTATGTCTTTATCTTTACCTTCCCTCTAGTCTCTTGGCTGCTTTGATACAGGTAATATATGCACCTGTGCAGCTTCCACTATCATGCACTCTGAATATTTATTCACTCTCTCAGACACCAGATGCACAGTGGGTTTTTCAGCGAGGCCTCGTCTGATGCTAGATCTCCACTGGCAGCTACTTTCTTTGTTTTTGAGGACATGTTATTGCTACATTCACAGTTGCATATAAGATCACATCTACTCTGTCCCTTTGTCATGATTCTATTATGTGAATATGTAAATGCTGTGGACTGTAAGGCTATTGTGTAAGTCTGTCACTTTTAGCCATTATCCGGCAAATTTTTATTCATTCGTGGAACAGAAAATGGAAATAGACGCCTGAGACAGATGACAATACATGAAAGGGCTGTCAATTCCTCATAGTGCCCATTTTTGTTCTTAAATAATATATTAGAAAACCTTCAGCATGATGTGATAATAGTTACATGACGATAATAGCGGTTTTATATATCATATCCACTATATCAAAAGTTCAGCCATGGGAGCAAAAAAGAAAGAAGGATTTTATCCCTTTATAATCCTAAACCACTAAGGATTTGATGCAGTGTAAACATGGAGACAAGATTCTAACATTGTTACTGGTTATATGGACAAACAACAAAATGGAAAAAATAAAAAATACCTTTTCGTGTGTTCAATCTTCCAAGCACACATAATTTGCCAGCTTCTCTGCAGTGGTGATAGGTACCATGGAAATGAATTCAACATCTCCCCGCTTCTCCTTGCCTATGCTTATTGTTCTGGCCTTGAGTACATCTGTGCCTGAAAAAATACTTTTCTTTGTGGTACCGGGAGAAAGACAGAGGGAAGCGAATGAACAGGCCACTGTAAGCTGGGCTGCAGATGCTTCAAAGCGCAGCACTTCTAATATGCAGGATCTGCGTTGGGGTTTTGCCAAATCAAAGCCACCTTTTAGTCCTTCCCTTCTGATGTTAAATGCATTTTGAACTCGAATTTTCTCCAGGTCCTGACAAAGATACTGTCGGAATGGCTCTGCATGAATGTTCCCTTGTAAGTTGTGATAATATATCACATGACGGGGGGAGAAAAAGACTCGCTGTCTGTAGCCTTGAAATTAAATTTGCTGCGGGAAGAGTAAAAACAGGTTGTCCACACTGTAGGTGCTTTAGGTGGAGTGTCTGTTTCTCTACAAACCTAATTTTGAGGGTAGTGACAGGATTTTAAAAAGAATAAAGATTACCAATGACGCAAAATGCGATAGACGGGCACAATCGATACAAAGCATATAAAAGATGGCAATAAACACTAAAGTGATGATGAGACGACAAAAACAGCCTGACCACAGGAAGTCTGACTGTGTCCCACGCTGCTTCAATCAACGACCGCCATGTCCTGTGTTTGTCTCAGCTGGAATCTGGGTGTCGGCCGTGTGTGAAAGGTGTGCACTGATTGGCTGTTTAACTTCAGGGCAGAAGAAGGAAGTGGAATTTCTGGGACTGCATTTTGCATACCTTCATTCATGCATATCAACAAAATAATTACATGTTTCTATGTTGGCGTGGACTATCTGACATTGATGGTGGTAGGTGGCTGGGATTGATTGACATGCACAGCTGATTTTAAACATAGACCATAGATGGTCTATGTTAGGGATATGTGCGTCACAGCTGGAAAATCCCTTCTGTGCTTCTCAAGTGTCATTCAACAGGTTTTTAATCAGGAATCAACTGTAAATATTCAGGTAATATTTAAATCAACACCTGTGTGAGTGCATCAGCCTCAAAATGGATTCAGACGAATGAAGAATTAGTAATTATTATAATCGTGGCGACCAATTAATCTCAATAAATGAGGCAGGATCATAGCTGCCGGGTTGTCTTCAACAGATCATCCGCTGACAGCAGGAGCGACTCTGTTGATTTTTGCCTGCCTGGTTATTGTTTTTCAGCGTAACATGGATCAGACAATTCTGAGCTATGACGTATTAAAAAAAAACAAGACGTTATCTGAGCGTGAGAGCAACCGGGCAGGGGGAGCGGTGCTTTTCTATTCCTGTCAGAGATGGAAGTTGTTGGTATCCATGTTGTGTACAGACAGACTTAGTGTGTGCTCGTAAAGAGAGCACCATTATTTTACCATGAATGCGTCATGATGCTGCCGGTGTTGGCATCACGATCACATCTGTATTTCAGAGAGCAGACCGCGTGATTGGTTATTGCATTTTTAGCCAAAAACACAGCACTTAATGCTTGTTGAAATTCATTAATGAATCAAGTATGTTTAATCAGGTTCCTACCCTAGCCCTCTTGCTGTAAATATCTTGCTGTAAATACTATTGTAGTTATTGTAGTTATTGCTGACGGTTACTGCTGTAATGAGCAAATTTCCCATGTCTGGGATAAATAAAAGTATTTCTATTCTATTCTATTCTATTCTATTCTATTCTATTCTATTCTATTCTATTCTATTGTATGAGTGTGCTTTGCATTTCCACTGAACCTCAAAGGCCCAGGAAATGTATTCAAGTAACTTTTTTTATGAGTTTCAGATAACTTTTCATGAGTTTGTTTTGGTGCGTGCATCTAGCCATCCCAGCTTGATGCCTATTCTTCCACAGACTCGGGCATTTGATGTCGCTGGCTCAAATTCCGGCTAAGTTTCTCTACCTTGACCTCTTCATCCGTCCACGACTTGTATCTTGTCTCTTTTTTTTTTTTTTTTTTTTTGCTTTCCAAATGATCAATGCACAAATGAAGCAAAGTTTGTAGAAATGAAATAAAGGCTGCAAGTGTATCCTTCAGCACACAGCCCCGCCTCTCAACATTTCCAGGTAATCTGAAAAGTCTGACCACCCACAAGGCTCTACAGAAGGGACGATAATCTATTGTCCACTAGAAGCGGAGGAGGAGACCCCCAATAAGGGGGCATCAGAGAGGAAGACTCAGACATCCTGAATATGAAATGAACATATAAGACAGGAGTCACGTGTAAACCGCTGTTTAGTGTCGTGGTGTTGTTGACAGACTAAAAATCTGTCTCTCCCATCCATGTTTGAGCTAATTACTAAAGCTAGTGCACCTCACAACAATTCTCACATGTTCCCCCACTCTGTGAACACTTGGCAGTCGTGCTGCTGCAGGGGAGCAGGGAGGTTCAGGAGAGATCAATCAATTTGCAAGGGGGGAGGGGGTGTGGGGGCTGGTTTATTGTTCTTCAAAATCTGACATTTAAATACATACTTGTGGGTTTGATATTTTTCAAGCTTGTCAAAACCACCACAAGGCACTCACCCGAGAGTCTCTGTAAACTCACATTGACTCCTCACCCTTGTGAGACCCTAACTGGCGTGAGCTGCCCCGAACAAGGTCCACACCCCTAGTGTAACTGCAGATGGAGGGAGCCTAAATAACTTAATCTAAAACACAACAGAAAGTGCAACATTCCAGAATCTTGACACATGAAGCACAATAATCATTCCATTTCCTCCTGAAGTATAGGAAATTCAACCACTTTGACTTGAATAAGCACAATTAACCAGACAGGGCTTCAGATTACATCGCTGCCACGTGGTGCGTTTCTGCCTGACAGCAGCCAGCCGTAGAGATGGCACATGCATATAACCTACATATAACAGCCACCACGTGAGAAACATGCCCTAAAGTAATTACGCCAGCCAGACATGATAAAACGTCTTTATCTTTCCCGTCACATTAACGGCCCATCCATTCACGAGCAGTAATTAGCGGTTTCATTTTGTCCCATTTTTCCCTGTAAGTGCGGCGTGTAGGTGTGTGCAAGAGTTGCCTAACTGATATCGGTTACCAGTGATTTGTAGACGAGTTTTTAGTTTGGCATATGCTACTGGTTCTTGCGTCTCACGGGAGTTTCCACAGAGTCGGTATCTTCCGTGTATATCCTCCAGAAAAACAGGTCGAGGCTGGTGTGCAAGGGAAAGTAAGTCGCCTTTGAACAAGAGAGCGCCCCCCCAGCCCCCCATCCATCTGTAACACACATACACACACACACCCAAGTGTTGGAGGAAGAGCCCAATCACGTGAGCCTCCCCTCGTTCCAGGCTGATTCTAATCCTCATCAGGGCCAGGTTTGAAAATGAGATCAAGTGCCTCATTCACTGCAAGTCTCCAGCTCCTCATTGTCTCTGATATCACACTGTGGCATGTGAGCAAGATGGAGATGCCTCATTCACGCACCGGGGCTGCGGGAGCTGATCACCGTGCTATCAGCCAGCGTCATAACCACATTCGGCACTGTTGTTTGTTCAGTTACAACAAAGAGGATGCATTTTCGGGTGGTGTTTGTGGTTTTAACGGTAGGAGTAGGGCAGGTTTGGGGTGGGGGTGGGGGTTGTGAGACAGATGGGATATGATTAATGCTTTCCTGCAGGAGAAACACCTACATATGGAGAGCTTATGCAGATGGGTTGTCTGCACGTTTGTGTTTTTAGTCGCTCATTTATTTTGGAACCTAAATAACTAAATACAGTGCGTGCGTATGGATTTATTGGTCATTGTTTTCATCTGTTTGCATAAAGACTGCCACCATAACCGCGTGTTATCGCTTCAAATCCAAGGCTAATTAAAGTGTAATTTCTTTTTATAGGAAAATTGTCTTTTGTACAAAATATATAAAAGGAGGCTGACATTATGCACAAAATGCTTTGATGCATCTTTGTCAAATTTGTTTTTATGTCATAATATGGTGGCTACAGGGGAAAAAAGAAAGTCTCCTCAGTGTCCTATTGTGTGGGATTTTTTACCAGGGTTAGAGTTGATTTTTGGAGGCATGTTGCTGGGTCCAGTTTTCATTACGCTGACATTAATACATGGTCGCAGTCGTGCACAATATCATGGTGTTTGGCTTTGTTTTCAGCACCAAATAATACAGCTGAGGCCACTTCAGCGGTGGAATAATCAGGGAACCTCTTCAATCACAAAAAAAAAAAAAAAAGGTTCTCGAGAATAAAAGGTTGCATGTTTTCTCCACGTCAAGTAACATAAATAATCACCCTTCCATTTGAAATCGTTCCTCCGGGAGTGTTCGTGTAGTGCCACTGATGTGATGCTTTAACTATATGTAGAGTAGCAATTTACAAGATTTGCAGTGTTGTACCTGGATTCTCAAATACTGATGCATCGAGCTGGCAGGAGGGAGAAAAACTATACTGGCTGCAGTTATTAGCCTGACAAAGAGACTGAATATGCTTTTAAAGTAATTGTTTTGCATGATCATGTCAATGAATTTCCACTTTTTTTTTCTTTTTGCTAACTACAATCTGAAAAAAACAAGGACAAGTAACAGTAGCCAGTAAAAAGGAGTGAACTTCAAAACCAAGATCACAAGAGTTCTTGAAAGCCATTAGGAGGATTACTAAAGAGCAGGCTTTTCCTGCCACATAAATGAGATTTTCACCTGATATTTCACTTTTAGACGTCAGGGTGGTGCCCTGAGGAGTCCCTGCAGTCCCCGTCTTCATCTGTATCGCTGGTAACAACATGCAGACATTTCTGGCAGAATTTCCTGTTTGTCTTTTCTTTTAATTCCACTCAAACTGCTGGTGCAAAATGTAAATAAGAAGTAACTCACTTCCTCTGCACCAGATGATAGAAACACCTACGCAGGTTGTGGGAAACAGCGAGAGGGAATGGGCTGACGAACTCATTTGCTATATTAAGCAACAAATGACAGAAGACGTCAGCTGATTTCATTTCTTTATTCCTCTTGTGATGTCTGGTTGGAGGTTTCTAGACCAGAAACAATTTCATGTCTGTTAATAACCACATCTTTCCTGGGTTTGAATACACCCGTAGCTGCTGCAACAGGCTGCTGGATCCTTTTTTTCCCTGCGTAAATCTGCTGTGCACCATTTGTAGATTTTAACAGTAGGCCTGTTTTCTGGTGCTGTGCTCATCATTCAAAATGTCATACGTTTTCTTTGAGATTATTTGCTCTTCCCCCAGCAGGGTCCAATAACAAATGTTTAACTGTTTTTGTTGCAGAGCAAGACAAATCAGCCCACTGCACCGACGAATGTCGCGCACTGGGACATTCTGACAGATGCTGGATGCCAAAGTTACGGGTAGGAAGCCAAGCAGACAGCGCCGATAATCGCACCAACCTTTTCATCCCTGTGGGAATGGATGCCATGGTTGAGACAGAGATTTATGGCACCATCAGCTGCAGCGGCAGAAAAACCCTCAGCACGTTTGGAAAGGAACAGCGGGACAGTACAATCCTCGTGGCCAATGTCAAACCTTACTTAAAGTCTCAGCACGCTCTGAGCCCGCCGCAACAGGAGAGTCCATCTGCATCTGGCAGCCCCACCAAGAGTAGTTTGCCCCTGAACTTGGCCAAGCAAGAGTCCGCAGGCGAGAAGGAGGGCGGGTCAGACATCAGTGCCTACGGACCTCCGGACGGCCAGTGCTCCCCCTTGCACACTGAGCTGGAGGAGCCCTCCTACCTGACCTGTGATCTCAGACCCAAGTCCCTGTCGAGCAGCCTCATCCACAGCTCCGTCATCAGCCAGGAGTGCGGGGGGTCAGACTTCGCCCACGACCCCAAAGACTCTGCAACCTGACGGGTCACGTGATCGCCCGTCTTGGGTATCATGATGAAGATGATGGTGGTATAAGTAACAGGTGATTTATTTTGGCTGACACAGGTGTCCAGACACGCATCGTATAACCAAAAAAAAAAAAAAAAAAAACATCTGCTTCGTGTGTTTTTCTTTTTTGAGTTTGTGACTCGTTGTGTTTCAGTGAAATATGTGTCCTTGACTGACGTGAAGGGTTTTTTTCAATGGGGAGGGGACCAGTGCTTACCTGACTTCAAGTGTTTCCATGGTGTACTGTACCTGTCAGTTTAGATGTCTGTATTTTACACATTTCACGCCCGATTTCGTGAGGCCGTTGAGCAAATCGCTAACTGTTAAGCTAATGAGTCCTGTCTGCTTTCGTACTGTGAAGCTTTCTGTCCCCATTCAGTGTATAAGGAACATGTCTTTGGATATCACACGCAACTGAAATACATATCAGTGACGTTAAATACAAAAGTGAAGTGTCTTATGAACTGTTAATGGTGGTGCAACAGGGGACGTCCCTTTTCATAAAACCATTTAAGGTTTCTGGAGGAAAAAAAACACAGCCAAACTTTTTTTAAAGAATGTATTTGTAATTTTATTGTCGTCTTCTGCCGTTTATGTGAAAATAAGCTGAGCTTACAATGTGAATGTGGGCTACTGTAATTGTTGTGTTTTATTAAATTTGTACACACTGTGGAAGGGAATGCGTTCTTTTTCGTTATGATTGGCAGAAGTTGAGACGGAAGATGAGACGTGCATGCGCTACATTTAGCGTATATTTCTCATCTGAAACAGGCGTTCTATGACGCCAAGAAAAGCAGTTTAACAAGCGGCCATATAGCAGAAGTCGTGGAGTCGATCTCTCGGTCTGCGCTCCTGACGCAGGTGAGCTGAAACTAACACTGGTATAGAACCAATGTCCGATTCTTTCTTTACGATCGGAAACTCTTTGAAGTGTTGCTCATGACGTCGGCGCCAATTAGGCATCATTTTTCATTTAAGATAAGGGTCCGACTTAGTCCGACTACTAACTGGTTTGTAGACGGACAGTCCGGTTGCATAAATTATTCACGCCAATCGAGCTAGAAGTGTAGTCCGATTTAGACGCGCCTGGAAACGCGCTTATCGAGTAGTGATTAAGTAAAATGTCAAGATGGTTGGGAAAGCGTCAAACGGGGGATCAGTTAATAATTTACTTGGTCCTTTATACTTTAAAAACTCTAATAAAAGCAGGCTCTGTGTATTTGTGCACCATATGGATGACAAGTTGACTCTTCTGCTCAATCCTTTATCAAAGAGCTCATCATCAAGTGAGGATGGTAACCCCGCTTATGCCTTTGTAGTCTGATTCAAAAGGCTCCAGAGCTGCCGACAGTTAATGTCTATTTGTAATTAGGCCTGTATTTACTTAGAAATGCATCTGGCACATTATGAGACAAGATCCGAACAAAAATGAACGCATTAGGCTCAGCTGCAACTGTCAGTTAGGAGCGGAGATGCTTTGCAGTGAATTCTTTGATTGGATAAAATTAAATTTTAATGATCCCTGTGGGGAAAGTGGGTCATTGCAGCAGCAATGGATTGAACAAACGATGCATTAAAGGTTATCACAAGTAGATTAAAGAAAAGGGAATTATACAACATCCAAATGCAGCATCTCCCCTGGAGAGAATTCAAGATTGGCAGTTTATGCGTTTGGCGTCGTTTCTGTATTTACCGTTCAGCCATGGAGTCAGAACAGCCTGATTTTAGGTGGAGCGCTGAATATGCAGAGACGGGGACAACTGTGACCTGTGTAATTTTACTTCAGGGCCTCAGAGTGAAGCCAGCCCTCAGCATCCGCTTGATATTTATAGAGGATGTAAATCTACAGCATAAACAAGGATGTATGTTTACTTACATAGATCGCTAACCTTGGGAATCCTGGAAATGCATAAATGTTTCTGTTTTTCACCTTTAAAACAATGCCAGCAAAAGCCGACAGATTCCCATCCCCTTTATTCTTCTAGTTTAGTTTCTCCATGGAGACGCTGACTTTTGTAGCCTGGCTCTGTGAGAGGTTGGAGAGTGCCTTGTTTTTCATGAGCTCGGGATAACAGAATTCTGTCATCTACTGAGAGTCGACCAAAAGTACGACTTGGTTTCTCCTCAGGGAAAACACATTAATTTGGATTTTGATTTGCATTTGTTTTGGTGCTGGTATTGACACAATTCCAGACCTAGATGTCTCGTCTCAGCAGGCAGCCTCTGATGAGCTCATCTGCATAAGTTGAAATACTCTTTGACAGGGAGATTGCGTGGGTCACAGCAACTCATCCTGCTGAAACAGACAGAAACATCACATCATTTTATGTGTATCAGTCCCCAGGTTTCAGAACACGGGGAATGAAGACAGGTACACAGAATGTCAAGTAGAGGAAGGGCTCAACCGTTTGCTCCCACACTGATTCCTCCCAGATGTAGACGAATCCTTGTTTAGCATTGCGCTGGATATAAATCTGGTTAAACATTCACTTCGGCTATAGCGGCGCTAACAATATATTTGAAAAAATATCTTAATTAAACAGTGAGCCAGAGAACAGCTCCTGATAAAAAAGTGCCAGGTTGTTGAGTGGAGCTGAATGCAGATGAAGCAGCAGCGGCAGCAGCACACGCCGGCGGATGAATTGTCTCTGCGAATGATTGCAGCCACAGAGAAAAAGGAATTACAGACAATGAAAGTGATCTGTGTAATACCTCCATTCTTCTACATTTTGCATACACAAATGATCTATTCAGATGAAAATGGAATGAGCAGTGTACCATTCATTTGTGAAAAATTGACACGCTCACCCTGAGTACTTAAGCTTTTAATTCAATAATTTGGTAGCACGGCCGATTAAGAGCTTGTCTTCCACCTCCAACAAATGCTATGGGAGATGGTTCCACTTGGGTGAGACCCGTGAAACGGCAGCGAAGGAAACACACAAACACTGAGCGGGTAGCATTCATTTTAGCTGAGAGGTGTCACTGAACGCAGCGTGTAGCCCTTTAGGGTAGAAATATTAAAACGCCTCTTCTGCATATTTGTTTAAACATAAAACAAACTAGCACAAAACAGCTCGCACTGTACCCAATTAGGTAATGTAAATGTGACAGCTCTGAATTTAATTTGTTAAAGAGGTGCTATGTTTAGAGTTATTAAATTATTAAGTATGTGCAGTAAATCTTAATAGCTTGAACGTGCCACGGGCCACACAAATGTACCGCACAACGTGACACCATCGTGTTCCTGGGCTTTGAAAAATGTGCTGTTTTTGTTTGCGAAGGAAATAAAAAAGCCTTTGAGCTCAGGTTAGCATGCATGCCCTTGGAGAAACTAAATTCTCATCATTAATATGCACAAAACAGGCACAAATGACCCACAATCTTGCACTCTGACATAACAGAAGTGGTCAGATCTGTAGTGTGAGCAAGTGGCTTAAATCCCCCCTTAAATACATGCTACAACCTGCATGGTGTCAGCTAAGGCAGCAGTGTGCTAACAAGGCTCACACTCCAGAGACTTCCCGAGTGATGCGGTGGAATGAGTTTTTTTCCATTAGCACTGTCAGGGTTTTATGCTTGTTCTCAAATTAGAAATAAAAGATCAGAATGTTTGTGTCTTATTATCTTAGGCACATTATATCCTTGCCTTAAGTGGTGCTCAGATCAGATTTTATGATTAGTCAATGCAAAAAGAAGCCAAAGCATTTAAAAAGCTTCACATTCTTTTTCTTGCCGCTGTATCTGGATAAGTTTAATATCATCTTATGCACCGTTCAGGAGGAGCCTGTGAAAGAATGCAGCTGTTATTTAATCATTATCCCAGCGGCTCTTACTGTGTCTTACTGACGTAGCTTCATTTTGAACACTGGAAATAGTAAGCAGTGATTTTATTTAAAAAAAAAAAAAAAAAAAAAGGAAAAATGGGATGATTGGACAAATAACAGACTGGAAGTCTACACCTCCTGAAAACAGACTGAAAACAGTTAACCAAACTGATTAATGCATTGTTCCGTTCAGAGTGGCGCCTCCATAAATAAATGCCCACTTTCACTATCCGGTAATGTTCTCCATCATTTGGATTCAAAGTGACACAGTGAGACGTGTGCGGAGAAGGCTTTAACCGTTCTGTGTTGACTGTAGACAGACTGGTTTTAGCAGAAACACTCCCATAAACTTTGTTTTACTCCAGTTCAAACAGGAGTTTGACACTGCTGAGTGTGTTCAGTGTTTATTGAGACCCACAGGAATGAACACGCCTGTCACTGACCCCATCTGACAGCAGCGTTCCCGACTACACGCTCCTTTCATATGGCACTCTTGTTAAATGTGTTACTTATGGTGGCTCCTCTGGGACGGCTTCAAATGCACGTCGATCCGCGTCACTCACAATTCATGTGACAGAAGCACGAGGGAGTGATTCGGCAGGACTTCACACAGGTTTAAGCTGGGCTGCACGTTACTGGGTCATGACACACTTTCCTCATTTTAACTTGGGTGAAAATAGTCCCCAGCGCGATTTTTTTATTTTTTCAAATAAACTGGGCCAGGATCTACATAAAGTGGAATATATGCTCCGTCATTTACGCCAGTGTCACCAGACTTCACCCTCTAAGTGTTTTGTCCGCCCTCACGAGTAAGACAGAGAACGTTAAAGCTGACTCCAGAAGAGACCGAAAAAGACTAACAGTTGAAACATAAGCAGCTTTTAAAATCATTGCGGAGTCCATTGAATCAGCGTGCACTGTTTGGTGTTGCACAGATCATGACTGATTGAAAATGGTCAATTTGGACTGGGATTAGACAGTGGAGGCCCTTTCCACACACATCAGGCCTCCGTTCTGTCTGACTCTGCAAAGGAGAGAGTGGAGGTAAGGATGGCACGGAAATTCAACTGGGGAGTTTAACATCTTTTGTAGCTTTTACTGCTGTCAAAGAGTTGAGTTCTTAGCATTTACTCTGCTCCACAAGATTGTGCCGCCACACTGACAGTGGTGTTTCTGCGAGTGAGGTTGTCCTTCTGAAAAGGTCTCATTAGCTTGGATGACAAATTAGCGCATTTACACATTATATTGCCACAATGAAGAGCCTTATTTACTGTAGGTCATCCACACAGAACCTGGCAGAACCGTAACTGTGCTGCACTGTAACGTTGAACATGTGTTGAACAATGTAGCTGCAGGAAGAACATGCTAATTACATTCCAGGAACATATAATTTAGCTTCCCTGATGTGGCAATCTCACCCTCAGCTCGATTCCAGTGTGCTTGCTGATGCCTATCTTTGTGTTTGAAACTAAAATACACTGTGGACACATTTTTTATGCTGCCCAGCTGCTCCATTTGTGCTGCTTACAGCAGAGTTTAATGCGATCACATGATTGGACAATGTTTAATTGGCTAAAGTGCAATTTACACCAGCCCTTCGCCTTGATCTAATCTTGTGTCAGTTCAGTGCACTTTAGCCTCAGTGATGTGTGACAGCGTCAGCACCCTGACCCTGGTCCATTAAATTCTTAGCACCATGCACTTCAACTCATCAGGACGAAGAGGGTATTGCTTAAAATGAAGTTCAACCTTTGGGGTTTTCTAATAACTGCAACCTTATTTGAAGTTAGGTTCTTTTGTTTTGGGTTTTTTTTGTTTGTTTGTTTGTTTGTTTCCCCTAATTGTTAATTTTCCAAATATCTTCCTCTTCCTTCTCTGTGCACTGTCTGAACTGATGTGCTTGTTTGACATTTTAGTTGACCTTTTGCGTTCTGAGCCCCTTCACTCAGGTCAGGTGGTTGCAGGAAAAGGCTCAGTGTAGTCGTGCTGGTTCGAGGACGTTAGCTGGATCTCTTCACACACACACATACACATAGATTTAGAGTGAATGCTCAGAGGGAGACTGTTCAGAGCCTCCAGATTAGCAACCAACTGTATGATAATGCAGAGTAAAAAGGGCTGTCCATGAACCCGACTGTGGTTACTGGATGATTCCTTCCTGGTAGGTGAAGGTTTCAATCCATTTTAATGAATTTTCTGAAATCAACTTGCACAGTCAGGCAAAAGAAAAAAAGAAATGTATTCAGAATCAATAGAACATCCTCGTGAATCCGCAGTCAGAGCTGTGTTTAGTGCAGGAAAAAACAAAAAACACGTGTGGGTGAAGGAGACGCTGTCTTGTTTTGAAAAGTTGGACTCAGTTTCTCTGACATCATTGCCCTGTTGTACCCCTTGTCCACCCAGGTTTTATTCATCTTAGCTGATTAAATCACACCAAAGGACTGCGTGGGTGCAGCGTGAAGAGCTCTTATCTGACACCTCCCCCACTATCCTGCTGGGAGGTTTTTTCTTTGCACCTGCCTGGTTCAGTCAATTTACACCTTTATGATTATTAGTGCAGAGAGTGTGGCGACTTCACATCGTTCTCAGCTATGGTCCGTTCAGCAGAGGTTGAGGAACCACTGAAGAGCTTTTTAAAACCGGAGTGAAGGGACACTCACTCGCTGAATGCAGAAAAAATAGACAGAGATGAAAATGAACTTGGATAAATAACCTGCTTCAAATCTATTTTCACATTTTCATTTGATTATTTTCTGCTTATGTCACTGTTTCAGGTGCATGACAAATCACCATTCTTTTAAACGTAGCTTTTGATTTAACATTCTCGTTCATCCAGCTCATGTTTATCCATCAGAACAGACCTGAAATCTGCCAGATGAGAGGCAAAATGTCTTCAGCAGTGCAGTTGGCTCTTCCCTAGACCTTTTAGCTTTTGATTAGAATATTTCGTGCATTTTAATATTTGTGCGCGAGTGTTTGCAGGAATGCAGGACACGGTTTTATCAACAGATTGCAGAGCTTAGTCAATAAAACACTGAGAGGTTTCTGGTTCATCAATTGGCTATGAATCTACAAGGTAACGCAGGATAACAGACTTTTGCCAGATCCACCGTCTGCCGTACCTGGAAAAGTGGAAATTTCCAAGTTTGTCTTCCAACAAGATGTCAGTTTATTACAGTATTTCCTTGAAATTTAAATCAGCTGTTTTGCGTGCTGGTTCAGCAAAACACTGCAAGTTGGAGAAACATCACAGCGGGCCTCACATCTGTACGAGCGACGTCAGGCGTCGCGCGTTCACCCCATATGCAGATTATCTCACCGACCTGGATCGGCGACTCGGCTCCCACATAAGCGGAGGCAGTCGGTCTGAGCGTCCGCCTCATTATCGCGGCGACGGCTGGAACTGCGTGTTTGGCCCCGGGTGTCACGCTTGAAGCATTTGCTGCGCGCTGCCCGTCTTTTCCCTTCCCAGCAGCAGCTGCTTGATGTCGCGCCGTCACATTAATCGACAGCAGCGCAGTTAAGAGGCCCATAGACTTGACGCTGATTCGTGTTGTTGCTCCACGAGCACGACACATTTATAGATGTGTAACAGGCTTATAATGTGAGCCCGGCTCAGGTGCATTTCTGCCCGGAACGGTTCAGCACCCTTTAGGAGGGAACACGAACCCTGCTCATTCTGGCAGCGGCAGAAATAAACGTAAATAGTGTGACCTAAACACTAGGATAAAAATATGCTTTGTTTAAAGAAGTGCATGACAAGGTGCCGTGGCACTTGAGTGGATTAGTGCAACCTCCTGGGAAATCATCCATTTTCAGCGCTTGCATGGGTCTGAATCTAATTGCGTGCAATGGTATTATATCTGTCGTCTCAATCCTGCTCATTGTCACCGTAGCTTCTGGAAACCATAGTGATTTCTGGAAGCTCTGGCGCAACTTTAGCAGCCCCCTAAACCATCATTTGTCCCCGTTTCTACACAGTTTCAACAGATTTCACAGTTATGTTCTTACCAGTTGTTTGCTGCACATAATTGACAGGTCCGTCAGTCTTGTTTTACATTTCTGCCTTTATTTCACAGGTAACTCATGAAGCGCCATCAAGAATGCTATTCTGAGCGATAAAAGTCAGTTTGTCGCGGTGTGATGACCCCTGCTTTTAGAACTGGGTGAATAGTTGTCATTTAAAACCTGAAATATCAGTCTGCAGTTCTACATCTTCCCTGATTAAGAATTTAAATGCTAATTTGAATCTTAGCACTCTGGTGAAATGAAGTTATGGTCACCAGGGAGACGTGCAATAAAGCACGTTCTCATCAATAACCTCACATGTTTCTAACAGCATCCACACACGGATGTGCAAAAGACTTTGTTTTATCTCTGCAGTCAGCAAGTAAATACCAAAGAAATTGTTTAAATCAGAGCGAGTGTGAGGATTGTTTGTGCGGAGATGAAACTCCTGTTTGTGATATTGACCTCGGCTGCAACCGCTTCTCCCAGGATTTGTCACTGTACAGCAGCGTTCTTCAGGTAAGTTCAGCAAACACCGTTGCCGTGCTCTCAGACTTTCCGAAGCAGCTGGGCTCAGCCGTACAGAATTCCTGTTTCAGACACCCTTGTGGAACCAACTGTGGGTTCCACGTTTGGCTCTGATGCAACGCCTCCCGTCCAATTTCACGTCACGCTGTAATATTTGTTCTGAGCCTTGTAACCCTGGACGACGGTGTCGTCCACGAGGTCACGTATTGTGTAAGATCCAAATGGCGTCTAGGGGAGGCCTGCCGACAGCATGAGCGTATTTCTTCACCAAACCCTTGGTGGGATTTCACATAATTTGCGAAGGCAAATGTGCCGATTGCTTTTCCCAAAAACTCGGCGTGTGTGGATGCAAATAGCAGCCAGAGTGTAAGTTGCGCTCTGCTCTCAGATGAGGTGTGGGAGCATTTACATGCCCTTGATCTCTTATTTTTTTCCTCCCTTTAGGGAGGGATATGAAATACAACCACCCACCATGACGTTTAAATCCCAGCCTGGCATCTGCGTGAACCTTCCTGTTGATCGAAACAAACGAATCCCGTGCTTGATGATTAAAACCCCATCAAATAACAGGAGTCTCAAGCCCGTAAGGAACAGTTTATTCAGGTGAAAGCGGGTCTGAGAAGTCCAGCTAGGATGGCCGGTGGCAGATATGTACTGACTGAAAAAAACTGAACGCCACGGACAAATTGAACGTTTATGAGGTGTTTCCTCCGGGGATTCAATTCTTGCAGCAGAGGGTGGGGTGATTGCCTGGCTTTTCGTCATCTTTTTTTTCCGGTCCATTATAAAGACTCTTCTATCATATGTGATTCTTTTCCTCCATCATCTCAGGCAAGTACAGACGAACCGTCAATACGCTTAAACACTGCCTTCTGTGCGAGTCGGTGTTTGCTTTTATTCCCAGCCTCCTCTTCGCAAGCACTTCTCTCTGACCTTGACAGGAAGTGCATCATTGTGAAGGAAGTGTGCAAAAAAAAAAAAAACACACCAAGGTGGGGGAAAATGTCTGGCTTAAATGAAATGAGGGTGATTGGAAGTGACACCTGAAGTGAGCGCTTGTCTTTTTTTGCTGGAGAAGCGACGAGTGCGGACGAGAGCTCTTTTCTTTTAGGGTGGCGCTGTTTTATTTCCCCCAGTGCTGAACGGAGTGAAAGGACGCAACAGAGAAGCTCACAGAAGGGGAGCTTCACCACTGACTTTTTGCATCTGACAGCCACTGGAGGCACTTGTGCACAGAGCGCCAACGCCTCAACCCTGCTTCCAAGCTGGTCTTTGTTCTTCTGGGCTCACGTCCACACTACATTTCCTCTGAGTGTGCTTTACAGCCTTTCTGAATAGCTGTAATGTAATAAGTGCATTTAAATAATAGAATTCAGTCTGGTACTTGGATGCTGAGGCTTGATCACCTCACATTTCCAGCTGAAAAATGAATCCAATTGGAAATTATTTTGCCAACGTTTAACCGCTGCTTTTCTCGCTAGGCTTGTATAAGACCGGCTCCTCAAGCTTGTGGCTGTCTTCATCCCCGTACTCGAAATCGACAGCACAAAAGCTAATTGTTTATTTCAGGTCTAAAAAAAAAATTTGAATCATATAATAGTTCCACTTTTCCGGTTTTGCACTGAAAGAAAGAGCAGGATTACAGGAACTGTAGGGACAGATTCTGTGTATTTAAATGTTTAAAGGTTTTTTTCATGAACTCCAAATCCAGACAATCTCCTGTGCTGCTTTGCGGTGCTTCGCGCACATGTTTGCTTTTCCAGCCCCTTGTGTGGAGGAAGAAAAACAAGAAGGGGAAACAGAGCATAAATTATCCGATGCTTGAACTTGTGAATATTTATCTGTTAATGCTTCACGTTGGACGTCCAGGCCACAGATAACACAGACGGAGTGTCCCGGGAGAGTACCTTATCTTCTGGGGGATTTATATGACCATGAAATGATATCACGACAAGACGGTTTCGGGGAAATAGATCCATTTGTCTTTGGACTGACGGCGCTGAGATGGTGTATGATCACAGTCATCATATGTGTCAAAATCCGATTTGTCAGCAGTTAAAGTGACAACATATCCGTCTGGATTTGTTTCTTACAACTTTATTTGCTGCAGGAATCATGTATGGACGTGTGCGTGGATTTGCTGCATTACACTAACGCAGAAATACCACTTCAGGGATCAATATGCACCTTTTTACTCAGAAAGGCTCGGCAACGAGCACACACAATCAGCGCGTGACCTTGGCATGTCAGAACAACCTCTGCTGACGAACCCAATGTGACATGCTGAGTGTCTGGGATTACTCGGAGAATGGGGAGTTCAATCATCACATCATTAATGGGTTTGGAGTGCAGCCAGTCATTCATGACATTGTGCTTTATAGCTCTGGATCTACGCGCCGCAATGAGAAGGTTGTAGATATTTTGTAGGCAGCTATTTCTTCAACAGAAGTTGATTAATGGCTCTCCCCCAGCAAAGCAATTTAGGTAATCCAAGAGAATAATCTCGTGTCTGGAAAACCTTTAACTGCAGGATGGTCAGGGTTGCACCGTCCCCTCCTGCTCAATTAGGATCCTAATTATTATTTATAGTTTTTCGTCAACAAAGACCCTTGCAGTCAGTGGTTTTTCCCTTGTGTGTGTGTTTGACACAGCCGTGATGATGTACAGTCTCTAGACAGACAAATACTATGACATTTAGTTAATTCTATTAAGTTTTTGCTCTAAAGCTCCATTACAGTTTTCAGTGGATGTTCTCTACCTCTGTGAGGTTTTATGTGCCACGTTTCAAGGACATTTGTCTTAAAATATCCTTGAAAGCAAGGTGGTTCATCTTGTGGATTCGTCCTTTTAATTACGAAGTGTATTCAACCCGAGTGTGTGTTAGTGCAGCGGCCGTAATAGCCAACAGCACAATAGATAACCAATAAATCTAGCAAGGCTACTTTGCATGATGATATTTATTCAGTTCTGGTGCCCTATACAGCAAAGGCAATTTACAGTCATATTGATTACAGGCTCTGTTTTATTAGTCAACAAAATCAGCTTCTACTAACTAAGATTTGTTTCCTTTTTTTTAATGCTCCATTGTTGGCTGCTGCTTTTAGCGTGCTCAAGTTATTGTTTTCGGTTCAATTCCTTTTGAACTCCTCGCCTCTCATCACTCTCTAGGCTCTTGTAATATTTTTATTTTAAACATCCCCCTTCCACTGAAAAGAAAAAAAAAGTCTCTCAGTAAATAAAAAGGACTGCTTCCCTTCAAAGCCTGTTGAGTGCTCGTCTTGACTCCCATTGACCGGGCTTTACCTGAGAGACTCAGGCCGAGCGTTAGCATAAATTAAACCCGCGGCACCAGCTTGTCATCGTCCACGTTCTCTGACAGGTGAGCGATAACACGGCCCTTTACCTTCAAGTCTCATCTGCAGCACATTAAGTGGCACTAGACCCCAGCTTTTCCTGACATTTTGTACCAATCGATTGCAATTTAATCAGCGTCAGAATGTTGCTATCTGCCACATTAGCACCAGATGTTCTGTTTTTTTACATTACCCTGACTTGGTTCACTGAGGTGAATGACCCCTGTGTTGTTTTTTTTTTTTTTTTTTTTTTTTTGGTTGTTTTTTTTTGGTTGTTTTTTTGATGAAACCAATTTCTAAAACCACAACAGGGAAGGAGCAGAAATTGAAGCATCAGAATTGATGATAATCACACATCGGCTGTTCCTGTGAAAGCATATTTCCATTCAGTTCACTATTTGTTGTCTGTTTGGAGCACTCACCCTCCCTTTTTTTTCACTCCCACTGTCTTACTGCCTCTCTCTTTCTCGTTCCCGCTGGTGCTAAGTGCAGTAATTATCCCGTTGTTCTTTGAAGTTTCCATAAATTCCAGTCCCCTCACAAACAGTCCCCAAACTTATGAGTACATGGTCTTTTTAAGTGCTGGGGTCTGATGAGGTAGCCCTTAGCTGGTGTTTTTGTCTTTGAAATTCTAACAGGTCAAAAGAGCATTGTTTTTAAGAGGATAAAGCCTGCAGCGCATCTGGTCCAGGGGCGTAAACGGTGCACAAACCTTTTGTTTGAGCAACGGTGGACAGAAAACAATTCTATATTCTCTTTAAAATGATTATCTCTGAACTCACGTTACATGACACCATCAACAATCCCTTTTTATTCAGAGGCTGCACAAACACACCGTGATGCCTTCAGGTAACCATTAAGCTTAAAGCCCGTAGAGCTGAGAACAGAACAGGCTTTTAAGAGGCTGCAGCACCAGTTTCTAATGACTTAATCGGTGGTAATGTATTAAAATGAAAACTTGTCTCTATTTTAGGAAGACCTTGAGTTTTATGTCGAGGATTCACACATGTGCGAGGCCACACGGAAACACGTTATTATCTCCTCATCTCCAGAATTTGTAATTTAGTGTGCAGGGCAGGGTGACATCTTAGCACCCCATAAATAGAGCTCCGGTTTCTGTGCAAACCCAGATAAAATGCAATATGCAATTATAAATGGCAGGACACATGAGCTATTAGCTGGAATAACATTTTATAGCATTTACTCTCATCTTAATTGAGTAGAGACATTAATGCGACAGTGATATACAGCTACTGAGTCCTGCCTGCCACCGGGGTGGCCGCCTCGGGATGTACAAATGTGAAGTGAAAATGAAAGCAGGTATTCTGCGGCTGGTGGACGGTCTGAAAGATCTGACGGAAATGCTCAAGCTGCACTCCTCCCTGCTGTCTATCTGAGTGCGCATGGAAGCTGCAGAAGCGGTGACGGCCAGCTGAATGATCATCGCTGGTGCCGAGCACAGGCGCAACACCGACACCGAGCCGAGGCGACACATGTTGAGACCTGCGTGCAGACACGCACAAACTCTTACAGATACATAATGTCACGGGAAGCCGCACAGCGTGCATGCTGATGTGCAACCCATGGAGCTAATTATTTAAACGAATACAATCTGCTCCTCACTATAGATTGCACAGTAAATAAGAAAAAAAAATACATTTGCACTCCTCCATCGGTGCAGGCTAAGTTGGATGTTAACATGGCTGCAAATAATCATCTAAAAGATGTGAGCAGAGGCTGTCATTAAAGGCACAATGTGCGTTACCGTGGCAACATCATAGAGGCCACCTCTTTTTTTTTTCTTTTTTTTTTTTTCCTAATGCTGTGGTAGTGAACAATCAACGTTACACCCAGTCCCCCAGAGAATTAAAGGTACATAGCTAAATAAAGCTGAAGGACCCTGCTGTCACATGATCACTGTCACTGTTTGTCTCGGTGGGGAGTTCAACCACAACCTGTTGTGGGGAAACTGGGCAGAGCATCAGCCGAGCAGAAGGCTCACAGCTGAATGTCATAAGAACTACTCCGAAGGCAAATGGGCAAAACAAATACATTTGCCACAGCGGCTGCATCACTCCCTCATCGATTCACCGCCGCTGACGTGTCCATTCCTCTCTAGCATTTTTACTCCGTCCCTGGTTAAAGGTAACGAAGTTCACCTCCCCACACAGTTACTTTTCCATTATGTTCCGCAATGACCTCTCTGACCAAGGCAATTACCTTGGATCTTGAGTCATCGCACTCCGAGATAAAGCCCCCAGAGATCCCTCTGCATCAGATTAGCAATGTGTGTGTGTGTGTGTGTGTGTGTGTATGTGTGTGCATGCGTGTTTGTGTGTGTGTGTGTGTTTTCTTTTCCTCTAAGCTGTGGCTCAGCCGTTCAGACCTGCGTGATGACTTTTGTTTATTTGCCTGCATTTGATATGTCAGCAGAAGCCTTTATTCTAACAGGAGAGTCTCGTCAGCATTTAGAGGTGAGATACGCTGGATCTGGTGTTTAATCTTGAGAGGAGGAAGTCCTCCTGCTGTCTGGCTTACATGCAGACGCCACACATCCACTGACCTCAGTGGTTGTGTCGGGGCGTTATCTTGCTCCCATCAGCTATGAGCGAGAGTAAACAGCCTTGATTTCAGACAAGCTTTTTGTTTCCACAACCAAAGTGTGCAGCATCCTGAGCTGGTGGCTTAGAGACATTCTGATATTATATTTAAATCACGTGGTCCAAGTTTTTTCATTTTCCATATTTGACAACGTTCATTTCTGCCACAAATTGCACAGAATCTATAATCAAAAGACCGTAAAGATGGTGCTTTCCCAGAAACAGCTTTATATCCAGCATTAGCATTACACAAATAAGAGCACCAGTAAAGCTCCATTACAGAATTTTCAGTAAACCTCTTGAATAATTGCATTAAACAGTCAGGGAGTCGGGGAACGCTCTCTGGAGCTGGGCCATCAGAGCTGCATAAATAAATCTGCAAGATTTGGGTCTGAAATATTATTCTCTAAATAATTGCTTTCTTTGTTTTGCGTGTGCATCATTCAGTATTCATAAACCCTGAGAGGAATAACAAAAGGAGGCGTGCGTGAGGGACGTTCAGGCTGTTTTCCTGATTCAACAGCGACATCACGAGGATACATTTACAACTACACGTACAATTGTGAAACCGTAATTGCCACTTATGAAAGGATTAGTTTGCGAATGAGAATATGTATCATAAAAACAATGTGTGACGTAATAAAGATGATTATGGTGATTAAATTACTCACACACGTCTAGTGTTAAGCAGTGTAATTCTAAAATAAAATACAATAAAGACGTCCTTTATTAAAGTGATAAAGGCTTATGATAGAAGTGACGCAATTTATCCTGAAGTGAATTTTATTTAAATAATAACTGTATTGCAGGATTATTTTCAGTGATTCATTTTATTTTTTTCAATTGAATTTTGCTTATGGGACTCATTGGTGACGGCGCCAACGCACAAGTAACTAAATAATCATAGCAATTCCATCTAGCCGGTGCTAACAATAAAGTAACAAGAGAACAAGAGTAAAATTTATACTGGGACTGTGTTGGATCCCAGTTTTTTCGACTCATATGCGACACAAAAGAGAAACCATAAATTAGGTGAGACATTTTACTTAAATTACCCTCTTCCTGCTGCCTCACTGGCGTCGTAAACAGATGTTTCGTATCCTAAATGAAAAGTTGGCTCACTTATACGTACTTTCTTTTAAAGCTGATTTACTGTAATTTATTGTTATATACTTGTGAATTGAGCGATCTAAATTGACCCTAGGTGCGAGTGTTAGTGGCTGTCTGTCTTTGTGTCAGCCCTTCGATAGGCTGGCGACCTATCCAGGGTGTACCCCGCCTCTCGCCCCTTGACAGCTGGGATAGGCTCCAGCAGACCCCTGCGACCCAAAGTCTGGATAAAGTAGGCACAGAAAATGGATGGACGGATGGATGGATGGATTTCACATTACTGTGACGTATTTGTGCCAACATCGTTCGCAAGAAGCACCTAGCTGGTTCACTTTTGTATTTTGCAGGCAATAAAAATGTATTTTTATGCAAAGAAACCATGTGTGCAGCGATTCCTCTGCAGACAGAGGAGCCGTTGCAGTCCTTCACGTCATCGCAGCGTCTCATCGATTGCCTCAGCGATCATCCGCGGCTATTTGAGCGTAGCATTACTTCATTTTTACCGACAGGTGGTGCCATTGCAGCTAGTTAAAAACAAAAGCTCGGAGTCTGCCTCTGAGCAGTGGAGTCCACCCTGGCTGAAAGGTGTGAAGTCTGTGCGAAACGGCAGCAATGACAAAGAAAAGCATTGATATGAAAAATTAGAACGATGCAGTGGGCATAAAAATAGACCATTTCTGAGAATGATGGAAGATTTTCTTATTTACAAGCCACAGAATGGATGAATGTAATGAATGGATGGTTTATATTTGGACCAATAGAATAGATAATAGAATAATAGAATCATCGCTTCTGTACATGGAGCCAACTTTGGCCATGTGCTGTTTTTCAGGGAGAATTGGCCTTAATTATGATGCTGAAATTATCAAGCTGCAGCAGAATCTTCTGCTCATGAAGCTGTCCGTCTCCTGAGGTCCCCCAGCTTTAAGATTGCTGTAGTTCCGCAGGAGAATTAATTATAACCGAGACCAGGAGCAGGGGAAACAGCAGCTGAGGATGAGAAATGTTTTAGGTAATAATCAAAAACAGCAGCCGGTTCTGCAAAGGTCAGCTGAAGCCCAGAAGCCCAGTTCAATATTCAGTCCTCGGGCTTCCAAGATGTCTGGCTGTGTTGGGGGAGATGTCCAGGGTCAACCTCTACTCTGTGATTTGGTGGACGACGCGGGTGAAGTATGAGCCATGAGGACCGGATTAATCTGCGTGTTACCAAGAGCAAGACAAGAACAGCAGCCCTCTCCATTACACAAAATAAGCTAATTAATTTGATGGAATGGAATTTACCTGAAGGAATTTAGTGTCATCTGCACATCTAAGGCATAATATTTGAAAACCTATGAATTAATCATACATACAATGTTTGAAAAACAACTAAATTGCTGATTAATGTCATAGCTGAATAGATTTAAATAGCATGTATATTTGATCAGAGGGCAGACTCAAGTGCATAAATCTTTCAAATACTGCTATTACATACATAAATTCAATGTTGATGTCCAGAGATTATGGACTGCCGAGCAGAGTGGAGCCTGCAGAGAGCCAAGGCAGCAGACATGAAAACTGTATTAGCAGGCCCCACAGGGAACCACAGGGGGCCGAGACTGATGTCTATGACATCCACGAGGGCCGATGACATGACCATCGTCTTTTTTTTCTTGTTTTACCTCCCTCCTGGAGAAACCCTGAGAGCCATGTTCTCAAACTGCCTGCTGATTTCTTGTAGCTGTAGATGTTATTCCTGCCCATACAAACTGGCTCCCGTTCCTCTGATGCAGCTTGTCCTCACTTTTCCTCTCGTTATTATTCGTTCCTCCCCCAGTTTTTCCTTTTTTTTTCTTTTACCCACCTCAGGCCCTGTTTTACCCTGACAGGATATACCTCTAGTGCCAGTCTGAGTTCCATTCAGGGACCTGGGACTTGGTGGATTAAAAAAAAAAAAAACATTGCACCTTCCTGCTGGACACATTTTCAAAGATTCTGCAGAATGCGGTTTGTCAGGCTGTGCAGCGTTCTCTCCTTGCAGCCCCCTTTTCTGTGAATTAGCCTCTGAATGTCTGCAACCTGGGTGTGTACCACAGGCACAAGCAGCCTTTCTCATTTGTTTTTTAATTTCTTGTTTAATGATCATGTAGCAGTTTCTAATCAGGCAGGTCGTGCAGTCATTGATAAGTCTAAAAGCTTTTAGGGAAACAGACCACCATATGAGCAGCGACATTCCTGTGACAGAAGCAGTCGCCAGGCATTCCTCGTGTGCTAAAGCGGGACACAGACAAAGTGCAGCTCGCCATCTTTAAGGAACATACATCAGAGGCTGCGGTCGTCATCCCCCAATGGCTCCAACCCCATTTGTGTATTTCTGACCTTGGAGCACATCATTGTTAGTCATCATGTTCTTCCAGTCGTTTGTTATGCTGATTTCCATACGTGTGTGCGTTTGTTTCGTTTAAGATCCCTGGTTGGACAAGATTATGTTCAGTGTCATGGAAAACTTGGAGATATTAAAATAAGGCTGCTATCAGGCATGGCCCGCGTGCCTCGTGTGCTCTGATAAACAGACTGTCATGCAGCCCAGAAGCAAACACATGTGGGAGCACCATCAAAGAAGCAGCCTGTCATTAATATCTGCAGACTCAAACACTCAATTAGAGTTTCGCGACAACAGCTTTTGTGTAGAAATGAGATATAAGCCAGCTGCATAATTTGCTTATCACATTACCAACGCATAAATGCAGATTTATGCAGAAATTGTGGTGTAATGACGGGGTTTAGCTACCGCTGACGGTCTGGCCCAACGTGCAGCACAAATCTCTGAAGGCAGAGGAAACAGAAGCACAAATGAATTGCACGCCGGCTGAATGCAGCCTTCATACTCTTTAATATGAGCCACAGGCAGTGTCCCTGATGCGCCCGCTCTCCTCCCCATGTGAGCGGGAGCCAAGTGAAGGGGATGATGGATACAGCTCCACGACGACGCGATGATACGCAACCATACTTGACATGTTTCCACATGAGAGCCGCCGTGTCAGGGGGGATGAGGAAGAGCATGGCAGGTCTTTTTCTTTACCTTTAGTCCTACCGCCACATATTTTTATGCAGCGCACCACAGCGCCACTGATCTTACGCTTGATAAATGAAGATGACAGGAAAGAATAATCTGCTCTAATATTACCTCTGCGAGCTGCGCTTCCAACACTGCTTTGCTTTCATTAAAATCAGGTGCAAACACACTGAGCCAGGCGGATGAGTCACACTCTGCGTGACTCAAAGTTTGCAGTTTAATTCTGATGAAAAACAGGTCAAATGTTGCACCTCTTCTCTTTTTTTTCAATTTCCAGCCTTTTTTTTTTTTTTTTTTTTTTTTTTTTTTGCTGGGACGGTGTGATCGATTCACTTTCATCCACAAAGTCCAATCGTGTTCGTGCATTAGGCAGCGGGTGACAAGATTATTTAGGCTGTCCTGCGCAAGCCGTATAAGCACTTTAGCGCTGCTTCTGAGGAGGTGAAAGGCGATCGGTGTGACAGGCAAAAGTGTCTGCTTTTACGTGATTTCAAGCCGAATATTCACTGACAATTTTAGATGACAGCCGCAAAATACAGTCCGGTTATTCTTAGGAATAAACTGCCGTGTGTGGCAGAAGGAGCAGCACACACTCTATAACGTGATCCATTTGTTTATTTGGGCTCCAGAGTTATAAACTGATCAAAAATATACACTGTAGTTCTGTAGTTCTGAATTTATGTTTTGTATCTGATAGTGGTGCCAAGCCCTAAGAATATAAATAATAATTAAGAGTATATCACTGAATTCCATCACTCATATACCCACTGTCTGTCCTGGTTTAAACATCACAGCAACATATCTGTCTTGTTATCTTCCTGCTGCCTTTTTCAATCACATCAATCATTTTTTTATTTAATTTTTTTTTTCCCTCTGACTGCATAACCGGATGCTGTTGTCACGCACACCCATCACATCCCCATCACTGTTCAGATTGCTGTTTCATCAGCTCTTGCTGCAGGATCCCCCATCAGCAGAGTCCAGCCGTTATAGGGCTATTTTAATTCCTGCTGGTCGGCCCTCAATCACACAATCTGCCCCGCAAAGAACCAAAAACTCACTAATCACAACCTCTTAAAAGTTTTAGCTTTTACACCTGCTCAATGGTGCAGTACCATTTGGTTGCTATAGTTACTGTACAATGAAAGCATAAAAATGCTTAACTCCCAAGAAACATATTCCACAAAGCATACTTGCTGAAAAATCTAATTGATTTCTTTGTGGGAGAATTTGTGTCTTTTCCTCTGCTGAACTCTCTCCCTCTGCCAGTTAAAACCAGACTTTGATCACCCTGATGAGCAATCGACAGCCGTGTCTCTGGTTTTTAGGGTGAGTTGGGACTCTGCTCTTCTCACCGCTGGATTAGCCTCTTCCTAGTTTGAAGCACAGAAAAGTCTTTCTGTGCAGGCTTTTGGTCCAAAAGCACATTCGATTCATTTTTACAGGCAAATAAAACTGCAATATTACAGTTAAA
The DNA here is from genome assembly GCA_015343265.1 of Pao palembangensis. NCBI lineage: Eukaryota > Metazoa > Chordata > Actinopteri > Tetraodontiformes > Tetraodontidae > Pao > Pao palembangensis. Next base: position 17,521,572 of record CM027084.1, read on the forward strand.
TGCATCATGATAAGCGATGAAATCAAGAAACACAAAATGAGATTAAAAGAGACAGCTGGGATGAGTAAAGGGTGGATACACAGAGAAAAAGGGACAGGAGGCAGATCAGCTGTTGTGGGGGCTGGAAGGGGAAGCAGCAGGGTGTTGGGGGAGGGGGGGACTTAGAAGGTACAGTAATCTACAGGATGGAACTGGTCTCCAGTGCTGCTCTCCTTGGTTTGTTTTTCACTGTAAATGTGTTAAAGTTCATAGTAGGTGGGGCTGTTTATCTTGTTCTGTGTGGATAGCAAAGATGATGGGGTTGGGGTTGCCTTCACTGCGCTGATGTTGCACCGTCCCCATGTGTGAGACACTGGGGTGCAGGATAAGGTGGCTGCACAGAGGGGCTGATGGAGGAGGGTGTCTCTTCAGGACAACAAGAGTCCTGTCTGTTCTCCTCAGCGCCGTTAGATTTCAAGTCAGCGCCGGCTGAGCTGACGGCCTCATCTAGATTTGCGTGGGGAGATTGGTGAATATTCCACTGAGCAAACTCTCTCTTCCTCCTCCTCTTCTTCCCCTTTATTGTTATAATCTCAGTCTTTGTCTGCCTGAATCATCCTCTTTACTGCAGCACTGTTCTTTCCCCCCAGGAGGATTGATTTCATGGCAGAGCCAGCAGCCTCCTCCCAGCTCTTATCGGAGGCGCTGTCCTTTGACACCAGGCAGCTGGCAGCAGCAGCAGCGGCGGAGCTGCAGAATTCTCCACCCGGAGAGGAGCGTACGGCCACTGATAGGACAGAGCTGATTTCATCCATGAGTTGCTCTGCTTTGGCCTCACTGAAATTGGTGTGAAATCCATCCAAGGGTGTTTGCCCTGAAAGCACAGAGACCCTGGCTGGACTCCCCAAACTTCCCTGTATGCGCCACTCTGCCTCTGCAGAGGCTCTTAGCACAGAACGGTTTTGCAGCAGATGATCTTTTCGTTGTTCTGTGCAACAAACACAAGAACCTGAAGGCGTCTCTCTAGTCAGGTTCTCCCTGGTGTTCTGAGAGTAATCACCTCTTGCTTCCCTGTTTTGTTTTGTTTTTCTCAGGGAAGAGAAAGAAGTTTTCTGGTAACCACTCTGAGGCTACATTAGGTTTTGTCATCCCCACTTATATGTGTATGAGCTGTCAGAATGGTGCAGGGAAATGTGCAGCATGCAGCTCTTCTAACAAGCAGCCTTTTGAGTCACAGCAGAAACCTCCTCTGTTTCAGAGGAACACTGTTGTTTTGTGCTCTGCACTGTTGTCACGACTGGTTTTGCTCCCTAAAGTATGCAGACTGCTGGGAACATGTAGTCTTTGAGATGATAATGGGCCTGTCTTTTTTTTTCTTTCCAGAGTCCAGGTAAACTTTTTAATACGTGATTGAATGAAGGGAAATGAGCCTTACAGAGTCTAACCCTGAAAATAGAAGATTAAATATATCTTCCTGTAATGAATGTTCTAGAAGTACGCTTGGAGCCGTCAAAACAATTTTAAAACTCCAATTAAAACGTGCACTTCCCCGCGGAGGTCAGCAGTGGCACACAGACAGAGATTGGAGGCGGGTTAAGTGTGCTTTAGATGTTTATCATCTCCCCACAGTCCAGATCTTCTGCCATCCTGCCGAAAATGAATCAGTTTCTAGGAGTTGATGTCCCCCCACTCATCAGCTGGCACTGTCTTCTCAGCCTTTTCAGCAGTCATTTGTGCTGCCTCACTGACGCCTGCATTGCTGAAGGAGGAAGAGTGAAATGAGCTGGCTTCCTCTCACAGTACTCCATTTGCTGTTCCTCTAACCTGATTAGAACAATGGGCTAAAAATTCTCACCCACCTCTGCCCTCTGACGCACACGAATCCGTGTGATGATGAGACAGGCAGCTGGCGGGGCCCCCTCCGCGCACACTGACTTGGGATGTCCAAAAATAGCAGCTGAGACGTAAATAAGCTCCAGTGCACGTGTGATGTGAGATAATCAATTTCTGCTAGATGAAAACACCTGTCCTCGATGTCTGAGCTGCGCCTCTCACTCAGCCTCCATCTCTGACATTCCAGGACAAGCAGGAAAAAAGCTGATGTCATTGGAGGGAAGATTCTTTATTATTTATTTATTTTTCTCTGGATGGATGTCGCGATAAGCGGTTTAACAACTGGTTGGAGCTCGAAAGCGAGTCTGGGCGCTGAATTATTGACATTTTTCGGGACGTTTTTTTTTTTTTTTTTTTTTTTTTTTTTTTGTTTCCCGTAGGTAGGTCAACATTTTTTTTGGGGGGGGGTCTGGGGATGATGCTGAATCTTTGTGCATGAAATGAGTTGACATCCTCCCCACCATCGAGCATGCGTGCGTGCGTGCGCGTAAAGGCAGGCAGGCAGAGAGACAGAGGGAGCGAGTAACTTTGTTACCAGGCATTGCTTGTGTCTCTCAGCACTAAGCGGGAAAAGAAGCGTTTTCCAGATATGGTTGTTAATCGTTTATTTTACTCTTCCCGGCGCGTAAAAGGAGGCGGAGACGGGGTTCGTTATTGAGTCTTTCGACGGATTAAAAAGAGACGCGCTGATATTTCCGGCGAGCCTAAATTGCCATCAATGTTCTCGAGGTGGGTGCCGCGTTATTTGATCCAAAAATGCTTTTAATCGTTCCGTTTATCGCGTCTTTGACAAATTGGTTTCACAGCCTTGTTCAGCGCGCCTGTCTTGTCTGACCTTGCTTTTTTGCCTCTATTTGCATAGCTTGAAGGAGTTGCTTTCTGCCCCGCTTTTGTTTGAGCCATTTTAAATCAGCAGCCGCTGCAGTCTGAAGTTACCTCTGGGTAACAGCAAATGAAGCAAAGCATCGACTCATTCAGCCTGGGTTGTTTTCTTTTTTCTTTTTTTTTTCTTCTTTTTTTTTCTCTTCAGCGTAAGTTGCTGCCTTTGTGCCTGTTTTGCATCACAGTGTGTATCTTTTATTTCTAGATGACACTGAGGACTCGGAACTGAGCGCCAGGCCATCATGTGCAGGAAAATGCATCTTTGGCTTTCATGCCTTCTGCTGAGTGCAACGTCGTTGTGCGCCGCCGAGATGTTCGGCACTTACGGGGAAATCTGTCAGAGACTGTGTGCCTGCGAGGAGAGGGAGGGGACCCTCACTGTGAGCTGTGAAAACAGAGGAATTGTTAGTGTCTCAGACATTAAACCAGTGCACTCCCCCCAGTATTATCTGCTGCTCACGGGGAATTTGCTGAAAAAGCTGTCTGCCAATGATTTCATTGAGTACAAAGGACTTACAATATTACATTTGGGAAATAATGACATATCTGAGGTTGAGGCGGGGGCTTTTAATGGACTTCGGGGGTTAAAACGGTTACATCTCAATAACAACAAAATAGATGCCTTAAAGGAAGAGTTTTTCTTTGGCCTTGAAAGTCTGGAGTATCTACAGATTGATTATAATTATATCACTCATGTGGCACCGAACGCCTTCAGCGGCCTTCATCATCTGGAAGTCCTGATCTTAAATGACAATTTAATAACGACTTTGCCCGTCAACATTTTCCAGCACGTACCACTGACTCATTTGGACTTGCGGGGGAATCAGCTGAAGGTGCTTCCCTACTCGGGCCTGCTGGAGCACATGAACGGCGTGGTGGAGCTGCAGCTGGAGGAGAACCCGTGGAACTGCTCCTGCGAGCTGATCGCTCTGAAAACCTGGTTAGAGAGCATATCGTACACGGCTCTGGTTGGAGACGTCGTCTGCGAGTTCCCCTTCCGGCTCCACGGGAGGGATCTTGACGAAGTATCCAAACAGGAGTTGTGCCCGAGGAGAGCGATCGCAGAGTACGAGCTGCCGCTGCTGCCACGTCTGAGCACCGATGCATACCATAAGACGACGCCGGCACAAGTCACAGCCTCCCTCACCTCCTCAGGGATCGCCAGGTCTTCATCCAGACCCACAAAGGGACCTCGCCAGTCGGGCAAGTTAAAATCAAGGCCCACGTCACGCGTCCCATCAAATAAACCACAAAACTACGGCCAAATCGTTTCGTATCAGACCAAGTCTCCTGTGCCTTTAGACTGCCCCACTGTCTGCACCTGCAACCTTCAGATCTCAGACCTTGGTCTGAATGTCAACTGCCAGGAGAGGAAAATCGAGCAGATCTCGGATTTGGACCCCAAACCTTACAATCCCAAAAAGATGTATTTGACAGGCAACTACATCCCCATGATACGTCGGTCGGACTTCGTCGAGGCCACAGGATTGGACCTGCTTCACCTCGGAAACAATCGAATAGCTCACATACACGACATGGCCTTCAGGGATCTGACACACCTGAGGAGACTGTATCTCAACGGAAACCTGATAGATCGCCTCTCGGCTGATATGTTTTACGGACTGGAGACGCTGCAGTTCCTGTATTTAGAGTACAATGTCATTAAAGAGGTGGCATCCGACACTTTCCAGCATGTCCCCAAACTTCAGCTTCTCTTTCTGAATAATAATCTCTTAAAAACCTTACCAGTGGGAGCTTTTAATGGCCTGGTGTTAGCCAGACTGAATCTCCGCAACAACCACCTGCGCTACCTGCCTGTCAGCGGCGTCCTTGATCAGCTCACAGCCCTGGTGCAGGTGGATTTGTATGAGAATCCCTGGGACTGCACTTGCAGCATACTGGAGCTGAGGATGTGGCTGGAGCAGCTCAGCACAGGCACAGTCGTAAACAACGTCATCTGTGGCTCACCCAAGAGGCTGGCTGGAGAGGATATGAGATACATTAAGACAGTTAATTTCTGCCCTAATAATTCTGATATACTTGCCTCAATGGTCCCACCATCTGAGGAGTCTTTTCCTGGCAGCACTATCACCATAGAAACATCCTTGGACTCTGACACGCAGCACAGCTCCATTCCTTTATCTGTGATGATTCTCGGTCTCCTTCTCCTGTTCATTTCCTCTGTGTTTGTGGCTGCTGGACTGTTTGTGGCAATGAAAAAGAGGCGCCAGAAGAGCCAAAACAAACAGAATAACTCCATGAATGCTTGCATTAGCTCTCTCAATATGGAGTACGGCCTTTACAAAAAGGGAGCCATTACCAAAGTCAGAACATCCGCCGGACACATATATGAGTACATCCCTCCACCCGCGGAGTCCACAGGCAGGACTAGCGTCCACACCCTGACGGACAGTAAATCAGTGGACAGGTTTAGAGACTTTGATGAGCTGAGCGGCGCTTTCCTGGGTAATTCGGATGAAGAGGCTGCAAGCAATGTAATAAGCTCAGAATACAGCGCCACTACTCCAGAGCCTCTTAACAAGCCCTCCACTCCACACCGAGATGATCTGTGCTACTACAGAGACCCGCTGGAGCCCGACAAGCAGGCCTGCCACAGCAGCACGCTGCCGTGCAAACATGCCGCACGTTCACCCAGCAAGTATACCTCAGACTTTGATGCAAGGCATCAATACGTGCACCCAGAGAGGATACAACAGACAATCGTCTATTGCACTGCGCCGAGCGCTGTTTACGTGGAGCCCAACAGGAGCGAATACTGGGAACTGAAAGCCAAGCTCCACATTGACCCAGATTACCTTGAGGTTCTGGAAAAAAGGACAACATTCACGCAGTTCTGAGGCCGGCCCTCCCCGTGACGTCGATGCAGAGGAAGGATCACATCTTTAGGCAGAACTGCAGCAGAACTGTTGTAATGTATTGCCTGTTGTAAATGTAAATAGGAACAAGCGATTCAGGGCTCTTATGTCTAATCCCATGGGATTAGACATATTCTGGCCATTTACTTTCAAATTAGCTGCAATTCCTGTACAACACATTAGAATTTAGTCATATGGAGGTGTCTAAATTATGCCTTTTTAAATTTAAAAACAGACTGAATCAAATATATTCCACAATGGTGCACACTGTGCATCAACTCACAAATTATGCTCCAGATGACCGCAGATTTTGGACGATAACGCAGGACGTCATCAAGCAAACTCCAGCCTAATATTTCAAAGCACAGATTATCAGGCCGTTAATCTCTGCTCTCTCGCTGGTATAGAATAATTAATCTATCCTAAAATCTACCACACTCACTTTTTATACAGTTGATACCAGAGGATAATCTGTCACCGTGGGTGCTGTTGCCATTGCCTCTCCAAAACAATTGCATTTGCGGGATTATAGACACATGTCACGCTTGTGTTGCATTACATTTTTAAGGATTTGACACTTTATTCTGAAACGTTGCATCTAAAAGGTTCCAAACTGCCATCAGATGGAAAAGGCTTCACCAGCTGTGACGTCTCTGACAGGATGTGGTCGTGTTTGTGTCTAATTTTCTAGGATTTTTCATTAGCTCAGAATGTAAACAGCGTCGGAGGGCTGCAGCCAGCCGCAATCCCATTTTATAGGGACCTTGCAGTATGAGTGGAATTTCTCTATATGCTATATATTTGTGTCTGAATTTACTTCGAATATGTTACACATTAAAAATATTTTAAACTACTATTTTTATAGCAGCAAAAAAGAAGAAAAAGTTTTTCGTACCAAAATGCAATACTGACTTCTATTGGGTTAACATTGATGTCATGTTTAGAGATGCACTATATAGTATCACGTGCATATATAGCCATATAGGTAGGTTTGCAAAATAAAGTCATGTAAAAAAAAGAAATTGAAAAATTGTTGCACTAAAATAGATATATTCCTGTTCTTAGACAATCTACAAAAATACTATGTCATATTTAAAACGACCCTCACACTTTGGTCCGGAATGACTGCAGCGAGAGAAGGGGAGCATCCAAAACTCTAATCGAGCAGATCATCCAGTCAGAGCATTTGAAGTCATCTCTGGGTCCGTTTAGTCAGATCAGAAACATTCCCGGACTATGATACTCCCATTAGATCCACATCTGATGATTTAGGCCCTGGAGCCGCCATCTAAACTCGGCTCATTAGAGTATGTTTGGACCTTGCACCACGTCCCTGGACGTTACACTGCTGCTCGTGATCAACTATCCAGTTGGAACTTCTTGTCTTTCACTTGTTGAGGCATTTTGTAGCTTGTATATGCTCTTTGCTGAACCCAGAACCTTTTTTTGAACTGAAAGTAGTGCTGTTAGTGGTGAAAACACTGTAGACATGAACAGATAAACACGCAAAATTGTGATTTCTTATTTTTATTTATTTATTTTTTGGTGAACAATGGTCCAAATTACAGCTCGGATTTTTTTTTCCATGTGACTTGAATACACAACAAAACAGCACAAATGTAAACACTTTGATTTTGGAGTGTATGTGGAGGACAGTTTCACAGGTTTTGTGATCTTTCGGTCTGGATTTTGGTGGATTTTACCATAAATGTGTTCAGTGAAACACATTTATGGTATGCAAAACATACATTTGTAGTGCAGATTTTCCCTCGTTCAGCATTGTTATGAGACGCCATAGAAATGTTAAAAATGATTTTACTCTATCTGCATTTTGCAACGCGCCATCACAGCTTCGTGACTTGATTGTTTACCATCTCGATGCTGCTTTTATCTGGTTGGTTTCTTTCTATTTGTGCCGCCTTGTATCTGTAAATAGAAAACATCTTTAGCACTTCCATGCAAACTCTCATCTGCGCCGAAAAGCAAAAACCTGGACTCCTGCTGCAAATGCACAGTGCAACTAGGAATATGTGGGGTAAATATATCTACAGCGTGGTTTTTCTTTACTTGTTAGCTATTGAATAAAACATCTGCATTCATTTGGTAGATCTGTGCTTGTGTTCTCTCTGCCCTTCTGGAGCCATCCCAGCACAGGGAAAAGTGCAGGAAGGGGACAGCTTTTAACATGCGCCGCATGCACGCTTGGAGTTTTTAATTACGCTTTCAAACTATTTCAAATGTTCACATCAGGTCATTGTCATGGTTTCAATTACACAGATGGATTTAGAAAAGCAGGACGGTGGTGCACAATCACAGGCGCAGGCCCGGGGCAGAATGACAAAAAAAAGGTTGCATGCAGTTTATTTAAATATTCTTAAATGGTCTCCCATGGCAACAAAAGTCTTATTAATTATGAAGCATTTAAATCCAGAATGACACTCTTGTGTGCACATGCTACCTGATACCAGACAACTTGGTATCCATAGAAACCTCCAATTGGCTGACAGGCACAAAAAGCAAATGTAGAGCAAGAATAAGCTGACGTGCAGGGAACTCGTTATCGGATGGTTCTTTGGGTTACGTATCATGAGGGTCTAGTAGATGAAGGGGTGAAAAGAGCTTTACGTTACATTTAAGTGTCCGTTCAGATGAGGCAGCTTTCCCCCAGCAGATGATTCGTCTCCTCAGACTGATGGTGTCATGTTGCTTAGCGGCATCAAAAGCCTAATTTTGCTGGGGAGATGGAAATGAGGCCACATCTACATTATGTAAGCTCGAAGAGACGTGCGAGGCGGTGCAAAGACACCGCACGGCCGCGGGCGTTCTCCTGAGGGAAAACCTTTACTATCCGCTCACATCTGACATGCACACGCGGATGAAATACTGCTGACTCAAACCACCACTCCACCTTTCACAGCGCTGAGCCGAACGTGGCCTCACATCTGGCGACATATGTGCTGCTTCCAGTTGTTAGCCTCTGTTTCAGTCCCTGAAGCTTTTCCACTCTTCTCCGTGCAGCAACGCTCCATTTCTCTGCTTCTCACTTCAGATGTGTGTGTCTGGTCGGATGTGTGCTACTGGCTGCATAAATTATTGACTCTGAGTGTATTCATGCTTGCCTGGAGGACCTTAGCCAGGCGATGTAGCGATGTAGCCAGACCTTTATCTCCCTTTTTTTTTGTCTTCAACATTTTTGTTTCAACAAACCTTCACAGAACTCAGCGGATGAGTAAATGTGTCTACTTAATAATTCGGCCGCTACATCTTGAACAAAAACTGTCATTTATGTCAGCAGTGTGCTAAAGTGTTAAGTCAGAGACACACTCCTGGAGTCTGCACGCTTGTTTAGATTTGGAACCTGCCAAATGTCATAGGTACATTTGTGAGTGGGCCGCAGTCAGGCTGAATGAGACGCAAATATTTATGAGAGCTTATCCAGGCTTGTGAGAAAAATGACAAAATCCTCCCTCATCCTCGCATTCAAACGACACAGAACATGAGAATGTTCTGTGTCACTGAAATTAGAACTCAATAAGACGGTGAAAGCAGTGTTGAATCGGTGTTTATAAGACACTTTTGTGGTGGTTGAACGCTCTGTTGTCAGACTGTTGGCTGCATTCAAGATGTCGTTTAAATGAACGTTTCCTTCTGTGCTAAATTAGCCACCATCAAGCCTTCCCACAGTGGCATACTGCTCAGCTCCGAGCTGCTCATCTTCACATTAACCTCTGATACGCCGCTTCTTTTTTTTATCCCCCCCCCCCCCCATCCGTTCCCCGTGGCTTGGCGGCGCATCAAGGCCACATCGTGCGCTTGCCTCAAGTGTCACCATAAATCCTAACAAAGATTGACATGCTTTGCTCCCTGATTTAAAGTGACAAAAAACATGCCTCGGCGGAAATTTGTGAATATGTTGTAAAATATGTCCTGGCAAGAAAAAAAAGAAGGAAATTACGAAAGCAAAGGTTTGTATCTCGTGGTTTATTTATGCATGTGGTGCACCAGCATAGCTCACACGAACACAGACTCCTGCAGATTTGAGGAAGATGCGACCTGAAAGGGCACTGTTTGTGTTTCCTCGTTCAGTTGATGGAAAAGACACAAATCTCCCAGAGAAAAGAAGGGCAGCCCTGTCTGAACAATAAGAGCAGACTGGAGATCGGGGGGGAGTTCAAACGGGGAGCAACTTTCTACAAAAGCAATATGGACTGACTTCTTTAACCATGCCAGGTGCTGAAAAATGAAATTTCTTTTTCGGGAACTGCTCAGTCACTCTCCGTTATTTGTGCGACTTCATAAGCCTTTACTGTAAGCTCAGGTCTGGCTGTGAGTCTCTTATTAGATCCACAACGTGCACAGACCCGGAGTGGCAGCCTGAACGGAGCTGCAGCCCATTTGGTTCCTCTCTTCCCTGACCGAACACTGAACCGACAGCTGGAGGATGGCGCTCGCCACTGCTCCAGCCTTCACTTGTGACAGGCAGCACTTCCTCCTGATAAAACCTTATTATAACAAGAGACACTAACCGTGATTAGCTTCCTCCTCTTCTTTCCTCCTCTTCTTTCCTAATGACCGCTCCATGGAGACCATATGTGGAAATGAAGTCAGATAATTGTGCTAAATGCCCTGAATCAGTCATTACCATCAGGCCTCCACTGTATAAACGCTGTGATTATAGTGGCACAGGAATTAGTGGAATTATTATGCAATCCTGATTATTCCCTATGTGAAAGCCAACTATGGTCTTATGGCTTCTGAGACGTCAAACCAGACAAAAAATAAAACATCTAGATGGTCGAGAGCACATCGACCAAACTATCCGTCTTCCAAATTCATGTGTGTATGTTGGATAACTGAACCAGTAACAGGATGTTTGCTGATGGTATTTCATGCTTAAATGTGCATGTTGATAGAAACCTGATGATGAGCATCATTCCTGCAAACTTGGTCATTGAAACCAAACTTGTACTGGAGGAGAGCGGCGCGGTTAATGTCCTGGGGAGCAGTGGCTGGCCGCAGGAATCAGTCACGATCCCCACACTCTCGAGGGCACTCCACTACCTTTTATCTGCCTGAAAGGCACTCTAGAGAGCACTTTATCGCATTTATTTATTCATTGTGTTCTATCTACCATAAAGGAATCTTCCAGGTCCACCGCTGCAGCAGAGGGCAGAGCTTGTCTAAGCTAAAGTGTGTAAGGAAACTTTGAAATGTTTTTCATGCTTTAGAGAAAAAAGCAGGTGTTCATACTGCTTCTAAATTGTGTTCTCAGTTGTTACCAACTAAATAAAGCAGAAGTGCAGAGAACACCAGTTGGGGCCTCGGGGGCCAGTCCATGTTGTGGGCCGTGCTCCTCTGCTGTCAGAATGAGCTTTCAGGTGGTCTTTGTTTCAACCCTCTTGTTGGAATTACATAAGCAAACTACCCCTCTGCAAACGTTTCCCGTTTTTTTTCCATCCAGTGTCACATCTAGGCTGCACACCCACCGCTCTGATAAGGGTCTGGTGTCTTGCTCAAGGACACTGCCATGAAATAGCCACTTAAAGTGACAGGGAACCTTTGCGTGACTCTCATTAGCACGCAGGATGTTGGCGTCAGGTTCAGTGAGTGAAGAGCACAGGTTCTGCTCAGAACATGAACCTTCCAGCACCCGGCGCTGGCTACTGTCCACGTTAATCCCAGTTGTCTTTAAACCGTCTGGGGAAAAGAGAAACAAAAAATGTAAATAGATCCCACATAATTCTGGTGCTTCTTTTATTGCTCTGCCTGCTGAGTTTATTTAAAGACGCTGAGTTTCACGGCACAAAACAAACAGTAATATCTGCTGTTGGCAGGGTAAATAGACATGGGCTGCAGTTATATTAATGGAATGTAAAAATAACCGTCTCATTATTTACAAACACGCCCAGGCTGTAACTTTGGTGGCCGCTCTCCCTCGTTTACATTTGAACTCGTTGCTAACTTTTGAAGCGGCGCTAACTTTAAGGTGGAGCTGTGCTTCTTGTGCTCAAATCTCGTGACTGTCTGAGGCTGCGCCGCGGTTTCAAAAAGCGCTTTTTCATGTTTCTGTCTCTCTGGTCTGAGCATCCGGGTGGGATTTACATGGAGCTGGAATGGATCCGGACAGATGGTGAAGTGGGGGTGCAGGCTAACCATTTTCTGAACCCCAGAGAGCACCACCATACAAGCTGTCAGGCTAATGTCTTCACCGTGTGCTTTATTTGTTATAATATAATGAGATCCTGACTTTGATGTTCATTTTCAAAATTGCTCAGCCGCCCAAAGGAACTGAGAACGCCGCGAGTGAGAAATCTGCAGTTCCTTCTTTTTTATTTTGAAGTCGATGCATTCGCTTTACTCGCTAATTATATTGTTGTTATGACTGTCTTTATATACTGTATGCGTTAGGCCAGCGAGGCCACCAGAAATTTACATAAAGTGAGGAAGCAAATAGGTCGTGAATATCATTAATTCTCTAAAAGCAACACTTCAAAGCTTTGAGCTGAACACATCAACATTAGCTGAATTTGACCATTTGTATCTCTCCTCATTAACAGCAGCAGGGAGCTGTATATCGGAGGTTGTGCGCTGCGGCCCGGCGGCGTGTGCATCCAAACGGCTCTCTCAGGTTTGTCCTTGTGTTAAACACTGAGCAGGGTAACAGCTAACGAGCTGACAGACTGACGAGACTGGCTGACGGCCTGCGTCAGCCCTGGCCATGCTGATGAAGCTCACGGCGGTTTATGTAGGACACGACTCCACCACAGCTCAACGCTGGACGGGGAACTGACAGGCCAACGTTGGTCGGCTGCCGAGGTTTCCCCAAAGACGCGTCAGATCTGTTCTGCCAGGAGGAGAGGAGAGGAGAGGAGAGGAGAGGAGAGGAGAGGAGAAGAGAAGAGAAGAGAAGAGAAGAGAAGAGAAGAGAAGAGAAGAGAAGAGAAGAGAAGAGAAGAGAAGAGAAGAGAGGGGAAGGGGGGAATGACTGAAGTGATATGATAGCTTAGTTCTACTGGTGCTCTCATTTTACAGTTATGGAATCCCAGTTACCACAAACCACCCTAAGCTTTTTCCTGTATTTATTTCTTTCTGAACAGTCTTTTTCCTCCATCCTCCGGTATCCTCACACATCCCGTGCAGGGTTGCATCAGTGAGGCGGCGTGGGCTCCTCCGCCAGTTCATCACAGATCTGACACATAAACAACCGCGCAGCCAGCTGACCTCACTTGCATGTGGACTGTGGGAGGATGCCGGAGTCACAGCAACGATGAGCAAACGCCAGAGGGAAAGGTCCTGGCTGGGTGTCAGCACAAGCTCCTCACCAGTCCATCAATCCACATCCAACTGGACATATTCCAATTTACATTTCAAGGTTGGTTCTCCAGATCAGTTATTGAATTTAGCCATTTCCTTTGGTCATTTCCTTTTGACATCATCTGTCACTTGATAAACTGGACATCACAGCTTGCTTTCCTCTTCAACAACATAACCTCTGGGACGTCTTGTTTTAACTGTTAGTTTGTCTCTTTTGTCTGTGTGAAGTGCTACTTGAATGCTGCTGCTCCATCTTTTGTTAGACCCAGTGTATTAGAGTTTGGTCAAAGCCCACAGCAGAGAGGTGTGGAGCCCAGAGCCAAACAGTTACTTTCAGTCTGAGTCACTTGGGCACATTTCATGTGTGCACACAAGTAGCATCATTTCAATTCAAACATCTGGTTTAGTCAAAGAGTAAACATCTTTGCTAACATCCTGTAAACTCACTGGATGTCTTTTCAAAACTGAACTAGCATTGTGGCTATGGAGGAATTTGTGTTCTTGAGTAGGAAGTTTCATCGTTTTGGTGTTTTGTTAAACCCTCAGCATCAGTGGGTATCAGAGCTAGCAGCACTGTCAAAATAAATATTTATACTGCAGCAGAGTACAGTTTCACACCTATATTTCAATAATATAGTATGTCAGAGTTATTTAGAGCAGTGCCTGATGTGAATATAAACAGAAATATACGTTATTTTTTATTGCTATGGCTGAAAGGTGTTCCGTGTTAAGAAGCATCTGAGGAGGACAAAAACAGAATAATTGAAGCTGTTTTGTAAAACCAGGTATCACCAAAAAGCTCTGCAAATGGATCAGAAATGGTCATTATGAAATAATAACACAAACGCAAATTAGCACCACGTTGAAGGTGTGAAAAACAAATCAGTCTCCATGGTTTACAGAGAGAAAACCCCTACAAATGTAGGATAAATTATTCACAAACACTATTTTAGATTGAACAAATGTCCGTTAATAATTCAGCCATCTTGCATAGCTAAAAATACCTGAGTTTGTATGCTTCCACGCTGTTAGAAATTCCTTAATCAAGGTGACAATAAGAAGTTAAAGCCTCCCTGGCCTGTTTCTTCTTAAATGTGGTGTGCTGGAGTACTCAGATCCTTTAAAAGATGCCGATTGATTCTCCGGAAGATGACACGCTAATATTCCAACTGATTTCCTCCACACGTCTCAGCACTGACGGCCATCTTGATGGCTGTTTTCCGCCCACAGGGACAGTTTTCCCCAGTGGATACAAGCCAGTTAAAGAAAAAAAAGATGCTCACCTAGCCACCGGCGATTATAGATCAAAGCAACATCTAGTCACATGAAAACAGCAGGGAAAAGCTTGGTTGCTATAGCAACTTATAGAACTTCTCGTGCGCGGGCTCAAACTGTGAATGTATTATTAGACTGGAGACATTTTAACGGCATTAATCAAACAAAGGCTCCGTTCATACGGCAGCAACACCTGCTGGGCTGATTGCAGATGGCGGCGGGTTTTCGGCCAGACTGTGAACTTTTGTAATTGGAAATTATGGCAGGAATCTTCTCGATATTCTGCACTGCACATCTCCAGGATGGCATTCGCATACACACTATAGGCTCATCAAAGTTTAAACGTGAGATTTGTTTTATGCATGTATGTAGCATATAAATCGCATTTACTTTAGGTCCCCGTCCTCACCCTCTCGGCAGATCCCATTTTTTATGACACAGGAGGAACGGCAACATCAAATATTCAAGTTGAATAACAGTGTCCTTGGAAGCCTGACATCTCCTGTATAATTAAGTTGTCCAAATTAGAGTGGGAATGCAGCCTATTAAGCTGAGGGATAGGTTGATAAGCCACCAATAGAGAAATTATTCAGACTTCCTTCTGATCGGAAGGTCCCATAATGCATCAGGAATGAGGGCACCTGCTCGTGCTTGTGGTATTTTTATTCCATTAAACGCACGCCTCCAGCAGCTGAGCTAACCTGTGTTTGGAATGTTGGGCTGCAGATGGAGCAGGGAGACAATGGAAGACGGTTTCCACTCTGCACTGATCACACGTTGTCTAAGACAGCCACGCAACCAGATCCGAGAAGAGTTTGACATTTCCGGGTAACTTAAAATAGCTCTCTTTCTCGGGTTTTGTCTGCACCACCCTGACATTTGTCCTCTCCCTTTAGGTAGATGCTGTTATTTGCTGGCCTCACTGGCCTTTGGAGAGCCGAGCAACCGTTTCAAACGTCTTCTGAGTCTGACAGCGGCGCTCTGGCATCTAAAAATGTCTTCATCGTTCAACACTTCCCGATGCAAACGCTCAGCGTCTCAGGTGAGAGTGAATCACGAGTCCTCCACTGGAACCACATACACATTTGGCTAATTTCCTCTTTTCTTCGCCTCTCAAAACAGCCGGGAAATGGAACACAGTAACGCATAGCGGTGCTTTATGTTTTGCGACGTCAGTCCGATGTGAATGTTTTGTAAAATTCATCATTTATTCATAAAAGAAAGCTGGAACAGCAGAAAGATTTTTACATTTCTGCAGCTCTTTGATCCACATGCGTGTGTCTGGATGGTAGAATGTTGCGAGGACTTGATGGTGCACTTTTTCCACACATGATGCATGCATGTGTGTGTGTGTGTGTGTGCGTGCGCGCGTGACCCTCTCTTTAGTTAAGTCCCTTATCTATGAGCGTTCAGGAAGATAATGCCATTAATCACTTTGCAATCATCAGGACGTCACTTTAAATGTCTCTGTTGGGTTTAATAAGGACAGACTGAGACATAAACTCCCATTAATCAGAGGAAGTTGGAGCTGAGGATCAGACGCAGACAGGCTTATCTCATTCTGATGCAGTCTACTGCAATGTAGTTCCAATCTTTAGAAAAAAAAAAAAAAGCCACGTCCACTAAACACAACTTTGGAACCGATGGGCCGAGCGTATCAGCGGTGGTGGGGGCTGTTCCAACAGCCACATCTCTGGTTCCCACTCACAGTTAAACTAATATTTGACCACACTTGAAATTCATTAGCGAGAAGCACCACATGTCCCAAACTGTCTTTCAAACCGCATCTAGCATTAAACGCAGTCACGTATTCTTATTAACCTGTAGGCTAAATGTCTGCTCGCTGCACAAGCTTAGCATGGAAGATGTAGTATCAGTTTTCCAATTTTACAGATACGGGCAGCCATTATAATTTCTGTTATAGGGCAGCATGGTTGTTAATGGAGATTTATTAGGAATAAAGCCCAGAATTCCCATTTCCTATTTAAAATTTGAATGGTCGGAGATTACGTGGGTAATTGCTTGAGGAGATGTGCATTTCTGAATCATCTATGTCTAAATGGGCTGAAGGAAATCATGGAAAAGAACTGAAATATTGTTGCAGAGATACGATCGTCAGATAGAAATCAAGAGTGACATAATGGAACGTGGAGCAGAGTTTTGGGATTGCTAATGATTAGACATCAGTTTGAGATGTCCGGCGGGACTGGAACGCAACACATGCCGCATTTAGCTGCTGAGATTCTGCAACAAGTGTGGAAAAACATGTTACTCTGACGGAAACCTTGAACTCCAGAAGGTCTGTCAATCTGACTGTGTTGCAGTGATCTGTGGGACCAAGTGAAGAGTGTCCGTGTTGGTTATGTAACTCAACACTACTCGCTCCACGTGTCACAGAGAACTCGAACACCACACGAGGAAATGCGTTATGTTAATACGCTCGAGTGTTTTCTCCTCCTGACGCCTTCGAGTGCTGAATATGACCAAGAGCTTTATTTTAATTACAGCAGCATATGCTGATGCTGCAGCGATTTCTTCTCCACGGATGCCTTTTTCTGTTGACCTTTGAGTTGTCGAGCTGGGTTTTGGCGCTTGGACTCTCGTTAATGTGTCCTGTGGTCATAATGGATCTTTTCACAGGCCGACCACAGATGATTCTATGGGCTGGAACACACAAATCCATCATAAAAAGCAAATGGAGCCCACACAGTGTCTCCGTAAACATCCCCCACTCCTCTGTGTGCCAACCAAACCTGTTTTCTGTTGGTGACGGACCCAGAGCACCCAGAGGAAACCCACACAGACTCGAAGCAACTCAACACGGAAAGGCCTGCTGGAGTTGGGGATCCAACCCATGACATTGTTGCTGCGAGGCAATGGAGCTAACGATAATTAACATTCAGACAAATCCAGTCAGTTCACAAGGCCAAAAGGTTTATCCCCGACTAAACGAGGGAACAGGCCGGTCCAGGACCTGTTTAAGTTAATAAAGGTCAATCAATAGTGAACACAAACACAAGTGCTGAACACAAGCACTCCATCAGTCATGTCCAAGCAGCAGCTAGTTTCACAGCATGCGCGTGTGTGAGGAATTTTAAAGGCAGCCATCCAGACAGGTTACTGAAGTGCACAGGAGGGGGAGCAACACAGAAACATATCTGTCGGCGGCGTTCGGCGCCACCAACAACAGCAGCAGGGATCATCTGCCAGCGCTCACCGGGGGAGAAAACAGTCGCATGGATCTGTTTAATCTGCACCTGCAACTCCTGAATGTTGCCACTCAACGATGCGAGGTTGTGAAGTGGATCTTTGTCTGGCGGGCAGAAAAGTCGAGCGCTGGTGGCGACAGAATACGAGACAACTTGCTTTGTCTGCGCCGCACAATAAGCCAAATAAAGGAATTATTGCAGACATTGGCGTCTCCATGTTGAGATAACTTAAGAAACGTTGATGCAAGTGCGGCCTATAGACTGTGCTGGATTAACGTCTGGGCTGAGAAAGCAAAAGAATTGAAATGCAAATAAGATGGGGATTACTGAGAGAGCATTCACTCGACCAGAGCCTCCTCCATTAATGGATGAAATACTGGTCACATTTATAAGTGTCTAAGCCTAATGATTATTTACTGCTACTTGCTTTTGTACACAGCCACAAACAAAGCTAATTTCTTGTGGGACAAGGACAAATGTCTGACAGAACGGTTTAACATCTCATCTGATATGTTAATAATTCATAATGATCTGATGCGAGCAGACGATCCGTCCAATTAAACAACGGTTCCATCACAGGAACTACTCTTGTGTACAAACGCAGCCAGGTTTTCTTCTCTAACTGTGTTAGCGTCAACCACAGGAGTGCAACACACCCTCAGTGACAGCATTTACTCCTCAGGTCGATGAGGGATTTATTTGGCTGTCCGTTCGGAACCAAAGAAAATGGTGCTAAATGAGAAGCTGAATCATCCCAACTTCAAAAGCTTGATTCCTGCACACCCTCAAGTGTGAAATTTATAGCTGCAGGGATGGCACTGACTTGAAAGTGGAGAAAGTGTGAACTCTCTCTTTCAGTTTTTAGATCTCTGAAGGATTTATTAACTGTTTCATATATGATATCAAGCTCTACCCTGTGCCCTTAAGTGATTTAGTCTCTTGTTAAAATGCATTAAAAATTTTCCTACAAACAAAAAAGAAGCTTGTTGCAGATTATATAAATTTGTTGACTTATGTTAACAGTGATTGTCATTTATGTCATTTTGTAGGCTGTGCAACACTTTGATCATTTGAGATGACTTTTACAGGCGCTAAAATGTGACCTAAATTCAATAAATAACATCAATCAGTTCCTAGGACAAAGCTACGTTTATGATTTTGAAAAGCTTCTTTCAATATTGTCTGAAGACAAAAAATATCACGTGTCTATAAAAGATTCTGAAAAAAATTAATGAGGTCAGACTAATTCATCTGCATCCTGACCTGCAGTAACCTGCTCTAGCATTAGTAATGACTGCCCCCTGCCTGTCACATGCAGGTACAACAGATGTTTTCGATCATATTATCCACTGTTAATGTTTTTCCTCTTATTTATTCCTTTTACTCATTTTATGCTTTTCCATTGCCACCAGAAAATTATAAAACACAAATGGAAGCGAAAAATATTATGTCTGTTGAATGCCCTTAATTAATGATCAACCAATTACTAAATAGTGTTACAAATTCCTCTGTTACTTTCACACAGTTAGACATCAGAATCTGTTAAATCCTCTTCCAAAGTGGGAAACTACTGGTAGTTGTGCCTGATAATAGTGGGAAAGAGGATTTTCTTAGCTTTCCTTCAGAAGACCTTGAAGCATTTCTCTCCTACAGTATCAGGACAGCGGCGACAGAAGCACGAATGTGCATTACTGAGTCACAGTGGAACTGAGATGATGCAGGGACGGAGAGAAAAACACAGGGCAACAACTGCACTGCAGGTGCTACCCCAAACTTTCAAGTGGGCGGTAACCTATGCGACTGCTCCTTCATTTCTATTTATTTATGGAAATATCTTACCAATAATGAGATGCCTCACGTTTGCTGGAATAGAAGCTTTGTGTTGTACTGTACATTTGTATTATTTAAATATTAACTGCAGATTGATCCAACCTCTTTAGGTATTTGCTAAAGTTTCTAAAAAACAGTCTGCCCCCACACTAGCGCTTAAGAAGCTGCGCTCACATCGCTTTCATGCTTGTCTAATGGAATAAAAACTGGGTGTAACCAAAGAGAACACGACCACTGACTTGCTTTTTTTTGGAATTGTCCTGTCAAAGTTGACTTCCAGTAAAATCTGAAGCATGGAATGTGCCAAAATTTTCACAGTTCAACAAAAAAAAAAGGAGACAACATAGTAGCTTCTTTTGTTGAGCTGCTTTCACCTTGCACTGTAATGTATTTGAAAGTCAGTTCCTTTGAAAGCTTCAACAGTGATTCACGCTCAGTTATGGTGGAGGCCAATGCAGACCTTGGGCTGTCTTATTAGAAGAGATTCACAAGCTGTCTGCAGCAAAATCCAAAAGTTGGACATTTTTACTTTGATCTGTGCTTATACAAAGATTACAACACGGAGGCCAAAGGTGAAGGACACATTTCATTCCACCGACAACAATACGGCTACATCGGCAGACATCCAAACAGCGCAGCGCTGGTGGACTGATAGACGGAGATGACCTCCAACGTCACCAAAGTCACCTTAAAAACCGCCCGCAGTCAAACACAGAACATCAATTCTCTGCAAGTATGATGGGATTCATTTACCAGTCAGCAGGACTGCAGCCAGATTGGGCTCAGAGACTTTTGCACATTGTGCTGCATTAATCACATTTTGCCTCCAGCTTTGACGCACACACACACACACACAAAATGTCATAACTGCTGTTACACATTGACTATTTTTCAAGCTTTTAATATTCGAGATCATTCTGGAGCAGGTCGGGGAGCTGTGTGAATAAAGAACAGTCAAACATATCAGTTCAGTCAATTCATATTAACTTTACCTTAAAATTATTTTTTAAAAACATAAAAAAACATACTTGATTGTCTGTCTGACGGTTAGGGCTTTTTTTATATGCATTATTTGAACTCTTGGCTGTGAGATACTCAACAGTCTAGAACCTTTACAATATATTAGTGACATTTATCATATTCCACATATAAAACAGAGCTGTAAATGAGCTACAGGTCACATTTCTGAAGGAATATTCTTCTGTAACAATATGATTATGGATCAGGAATTTTACCATGATAATCTACTCTTGTTCAGGTTAATTTTTAATTTTATGAGGCAGATTCAGGTCTTGTGAATGTTAAAGAGCTCAACACTCAATGATTTTTCCCTTGAATAAACAAACAAGGCTTCAGATAAATTAATAACGATAATTACTGCCCTCTGGTGAGTGGAGACAAACAAACAGTCAAACACATGTTCTGTTGCCTTATCAGGCAGCTTTCTGTGCTTTGCACATACAAATATAAACCAAACAGTCGACTGTTTGGAAATCTAAACAGTTTGATTTGCAGTCTGCTCCGCTGTCTCATTCTAAACTGTTGTAGACTTTGCAGTGCAGGTATGCCATCTTCTCAGTCTTGCTTTTCCTCAGGAGGGGAGACCACTCCCTGTGGCTGAGCTCCACCACCCGGTAGCCTGCCAGCTTCAGCTGTCTCCTCTTCATGGCATGGAGACCCAGCAACTGGTCTGAATGGTAGCAATAATGGTTCCTGTTGGAGACCTGGATAGCGAGTTTCACAACGCCTTCGGGGTTCTGTGGGGCTGATCGGATGCTTTTGGGTCTGGTGAGAGCCTTTGTGAGGTCACAGGTGAGGACAAGACCAGTGTCAAACAGGCCACAGGCTTCACTGGGCTGTACCCGGCGCAGTGGCGTAGGTTTAACAGCTGCAGTTTCGGTTAAAGACTCTGCAGTGTGGCTTGAATTTGTTAGCTGTGCTAACAGTTCATCGGTTACACTCACTCCTATTTCCATTCCATCCCAGCCTTGATGAGACGAGAGTTTGGATATTTTGTTCTCTGGAACGACCGGGTTTTTCTCTGATTCTGGGTTCACAGGTATTGGCTGTCCGCTGGAGTTGAGATGCACCTCCAGGTCGATGGAGCGAGTGTGCGGCAGAATCATCCTCTTGCATACGAACCTCTCTCCTCCAAGCATATCCTGCAGAACAGACTCTGCTTCCAGGACTTCTGCTTTTTGACACACGTCTGATTCAGCAAACGTCCACAGCATTGCCTCTACCTCTTCTCTGAGTTCAGAGCTCAATTGCGGGCCGGTCCACTGAGGCAGCTCCAGAGCCACTGCTCTATCTAATGTGAACAAGTCTTTTTTCAACTCCAGCTGTGTGGATTTTTGTGCCAGTTTGACGAATCCGGGACTCAGAGCTAATTCTATTAGGTCTTCTGGGAACTGGGAGACAAAAGCCAGGCCTAGGAGACCAGTAAGCAGATGTTCCGGGTATTGCTGGAATTCTGCTTTCCTTTGTCTCAGAGACTCTGTCAGACTTGAATAGAAACTTGGGCACTGAGCTGGCAGGAATCCTAACGTTCCAAATGCCCATAAGAGCTTGCATGAGTCTTTACTCCTGCAGTGAGGCACCAGCGAGGGAACATTCTCAGCTATTGCCATTAGGATTTTATCATCTTTACAATGCAGTGCTGAGCACGCCAGCGCCACGTGCATTAAACCCTGGACTCCCATCCTGTGAGCGCGTCGTGGAACTTCCCGTGCAATGGCCTCCATCCACGCTCTGTGATATAGGTAGCTGAATCGAAGTAATTTGAGCACATTCACAATAGCAAAGTCGCTCATTTCTTCCACAAAAGCATGTGCAACATCAACAACACGAGTCACAGCAGCCTCGGAGAGTGAAGTTTGGGATTTAAAGAGTCCCAAACATACGGTGCCTACCTCCTCCGGGTACAGCCGGTGTAAATTCTGCATTAGAAGCTGCTCTACAGGGTGGATCAAGTCTTTTGGGCACTTCCTACCCTCTCCCATTATATACAGCAGCAGCACAAGTTCAGCGACCCCCATCTGTTTGATGTTCTGATGGACTGACTGATAGAGATGTTTTAAGAACTGGGGCACCTGCCTTCCCACGCAGCGCCACAGGTCTGCAGCAAGTAGCAACTGGTGCAGACTCATCTGATCAGCTCGGCTGCTCAGCTCCTCCTCAAACAACCCGAGTACGGTGTGAGAAGACGGCATGTCGAGCCACACAAAGGCCTGCAGCACCTCCAGCAGCTCACGATGAGTAAAGAGGCGAAGGTGCTCCACAGCATACCGGAGGAGCATCGTAAAGCGTTGGTCACTTCTCAGCAGTGATATCTTGTGTGGGTGCAAGCGGCTGAGCTCCTCAAGAAACTTAGACACGTCACATGGTTTCATGCTGCCCTTTAGAACGGTCACTTGTTGCAGCAGCGACATACTTTCCTTCCATTCAATTAGGGGAGGCCGATGAGAGCGGTCAAGGGCCACAGAGGCATACTCTGGCCGACATTTCAGGAAGGCACGTGTGTCTACCTTTACATCTGGTGGTATGTGTTTTCTGTAATAGGCTGGCCCTGAAGGTGTTTCATGTTGAGACTCCTTATTGAAAGCCAAGTCAAGAAGTGTGTTTTTGGAACTAGAGAGATTCCGTGAGCAGCTCACACTGTAGTGGTTGCTCTGCTGCCAGAATGAGGGTGCAAGAACAGAGAGACACTCATCTTCTTCATTATCAGTTTGGCTCCAAGCAGTTGCAGGGTTACAAACAGAATAATATGAACTAGGGCTATAATACAGCCTGTATCCTCCCTGGACTAAGGTTTCTTGGCATTCCAGGCTTACTTTTTTCCTCTCCTGATCGTCATCTTGTATGATTTGGGCATACTGAGTCTGGGTAGATTTTTTTCTCAAAGGCAGAAGGTAGCATCGTCTGATCACCCGTCGACAGAGCATACAGGCAGCCATTAATCTGTCAAGTATAAAGTACAAAGAATGACTTTGTTAGAAAATACTAAGCAACTACAGAGGGTTATGTGTAGTCTTGTTTTTATATGCTAGTATATCTGAGTTTAAGAGGTCACAAAAAGCACACTTTCAAACTCATTTCTAACAGAAGGTGACAGAATAATTTAAGCTTTAAATGTTTCATATTTATTTCAGCAACATTGAAGATTGGCTGGACAAACTTGTATTTATAATACAGCTAGGTTTTCACAATCCTAAACATGCCTTTTTAAATCAATATTTATAGCCATCATGGAAAAGGGAAGTATACTTTGTCCAAATATTATTGAGGTTTATATCAGATTTAGACAAAACTCCAAATTAATTTCAACAGTGAATTCTATACACTGGACAGTACTGATCAGATGAACCTCTAATTTAACAGATTATTCAGACATGCCACTATGGTTTCATTAGGTAGATGGGGATCCGTGTACGATGGGTTATTACTGAAAATACGAGCATAATAAAGGGTTCCGTAAATTACGATTTATACAGCTACACGATGAAACGAAATCGATATGTAAACACACAGATACACTCACATTTTATTCTTTAGTAGTTATTGGAGTCATTGGCCATTAGCAAGACATGCAGATTCCGAGAAAAGCGGAAGCGATGTAAGTCTGCTACAACCAGACCGGAACCTTGGTCAGCCTTCAAAATAAATGTCCTGCGAAATGTCAGCTCGGTGTTATAGCAGTCATTCTACAAAAAACAGGCTAGGTTTTTGTTGCTGTGGTGTGAATCTGTTGTGTAATATTTTTTAAGGTACGCGTTTCCTCTCAGTTCTTCATTTAATGGCTCAAAGTTTCGGCACGTGCACGACATATTACATTATTGCGGCAAGCTACTTCTGCATCCGTGAAAGGACGCAATAACTGAACGCAATATGACCTATGGCAGCCGACTAGGTACAAACGTCA
The DNA here is from genome assembly GCA_015343265.1 of Pao palembangensis. Classification (NCBI taxonomy): domain Eukaryota; kingdom Metazoa; phylum Chordata; class Actinopteri; order Tetraodontiformes; family Tetraodontidae; genus Pao; species Pao palembangensis. Next base: position 17,545,751 of record CM027084.1, read on the forward strand.
TGACAACGGAATTAGGAGAAGGAAAAGGACCCTCAAAAACATCCATTTCCGCTTAACCTTTAAGTACACGTTGAAGAAAACAGAACTAGATCTTTAGATTTATTCATTTTAATTTGAAGCTACACTTGCGCCTAAGAACTTAGTTAAATTTAACCGTAGCAAACACACTTTAAAATGCAAATAACTGAAAATTGTAATTTCAGTAAAAAAAACAACATACAACATAATCTGTATGTTCTTCTGCAACTTGAACGTTTTTCTTGAACTAGAATCCAATATTCTGATATTTCCAAAACCCTTTAGGCCACTTAAAATATTTTTTTTATTCCACAATACATGCAATGTCTTCCTACAGTAAAAATAATAAAACACACACACACACACACAAACAAAAAAAAAGACAATGAAAAATGCAATAATTTGGTAACAATAAAGTAATTTTGGAATATATCTTGAAAAGAAAGCGTTAAGTATTTACCTTAAAGATAATAAACTAATCAAGTTTTAAAAGGTTTTTAAAAGTGAAACTAAATGTATGTACATTTAGAAAAAAAGAACACATAGTTGCCTCCACTGAATTCACTTTCTTTACAATTATTTCTTTTAGAACTTCAGGGGGTTGGGAAACAATTGCCTTCAGAGAAAACAAGTGATAATACCAATGGAGAAACAAAAAATTCACATAATTTTTTTACATGGGCTTCATCAGTTTCTGTGCATTTTTCTTAATGGGCAATTCAGATCAGAACCAACATCTTTCAAACTCTCTCAGTGGTTTATTTTATTTATTTATTTTTTTTTTCCTCATCTGATTCCATTAAAAAAAATATGTATTTTTTTTAAGAATGCAATAATGTGGTTGTGGTGCAACAATAATCTATAAACTAATTAGAGTCAATTAAATGTACAAAATTTATTTTGGAAAAGTGGACATTTTAGTTTTTAAGAAGTAAACATTTAGGTGAATGCAAACATCCTTTAAAATTGTATAATATTGAGTCAACATACTGAATGTTTCTTGTAAGATGATTGTTCAAAATTCTTCTAAATGAGTTTTAAAACATATTTTTCATTAAAGAGTAAAGGATAGACTTTTATGTCAGGGGATTTATAAGTTATTTATATATGTAAATTTGTTATTAATTTGGTTTATGCCTGTGATTCTTTACTCTGGTTTAAAGCACAGAATAGATAAACACCTTACTGACTAGCGGAATTCCTTTTAGCCACAAATAATTGAGAGATCTCAAGATTGCATCACTTTTTTCCAGTTCCATCTGGAAATTAATCATTTGGCCTTTTAATGCTGATAGATGGATATTAATAGTTTTATTTTATTCACATTTGCCCAGTTGTTGCTGGTTGTTAAAACATTTGTACTGTCTAATTTTTAAACTGTTTTTCACTCATGTTTACTGCAGTTTGCAAATGTATACCTTTAAGTCAAATCTAAGAAGCAATAGATTCAATCAGGCTTCTTTTTAAATCTTTTATTTGCTTGAGTCCTTCATTTAGCCTCAGACCTATAGGACCTTTCTGCTTAAAGCAACAACACATTCTGTACTTCCAGTGGGGGAACCTCACAAACAAAACCGTCCCAGTAAAAAGCAAAAATTAGGTTTCGAAACTAAGGTGATAGTTGGAATTAAACAACAGTTTCTTCCAGACAATAGAAAAAGATTAAAGAATAATTAAGTTGTCTAGATATATTTTTTTCAGTTAAAGTAAATAACTTCTGAAAAATTCTGACTGTTCCGCAAACAAAGGTTATGAATGCAATAACTGAATGAACAAATTATGCAGGCACAATTTGTGCTTTTACAACTACACTGAAAAGTAAATCGGATAAGCATTTATTATTTATATAACCAAGTGGTTTGAAATTTGAAGTGTAAAAAATTATGTTTCAAAGCTTAAATCAAGTTAATTATTTTTCATCACAGTGACTAAATTCATAAATCTGCAGTGTCCATACATACTCATCAGGCCTTTTGTTTGAAACTTAGGGTCAACAGAAGAGACGTAATTGTGGGAAATGTGTGGCTCTGTTTCTTGCTGAAAATAGCCAGCGTGCGGTCCTTTCTTTCAGAGTGTGCATGAGTGCATGGTTCTGATTCCGGGGTGTCCGTGTTTTGTGTGTTTTAACAACGACCTCCGGTAAAGTGGTCGAACTTGACAGCGAGCGCTGGAGGGGAAGTGGGCCCGTTAATGCTAATGAAGGAGTCGGGCTTCAGCGACGCTGCTGCTGGGAGGGGGTTGGGGGGAAGGAGGGAGAGAAGGAGGGAGGGAAGGAGGGAGAGAAGGAGGGAGGGAGCCGCCCTTCATTCACCACATGGTTCAACCTCGAGTGGACTCGCGCCACTTTCGCAATCTTACTACGACTCCCAAAGTCGCTGCAAACCATAATAGTAGCACATGGTGCTATTTTTTGGATTACACTCCTTAGGTGTAACTATTTTCCCAAGTCTTTTCCGCAGTTTTGTTAAAGACCCCCGAAACAGTGAGTATACGGTAAGTCCGCACAAGTGAGTGAAGATGGTGGATTTTTACAAGGTAGTGTCTTATTACGCGCATGTTATTGGCAAGAAAACCTGTTGTTAGCCCCTTTTTTCGGGAGGCGCGGACAAACGACGCCAAAGTAAAACTCCTCGGCGTTGTTTGCAACGCGGGAGCCACGCTTTCGCGTTAAGGCGTTGCAGAGGGAAAGCGTTTTAATCGCCAGTTTCCGCGTTTGAAAACATTTTTTTTTTTTTTTTTTTTCGAGGAGCGCATGGCAACCTCTCCTCCATGGTGGCAGAATGAGGGAGATTTGAAAAGCATGTGTTGCTGCTGCAGCGGCTCAAGTCTCTGCCTCGGGGAGTGATCCTTGGTAAAATTATCTGCCCAAGTACACTTTAGTAGCGATGGTTTCGGATCACGGTGCTCTCGCTGTCCACCGTGTGTGCCCGTGGAAAGTTTTCAGCTGATAAGCGCACTGAGGGGAATACTTTAAAGTGCGTCCAGAACAAAGCAGCAGCACATGGGGTGGAAATAGGCCGCACGCCTTTGCTAACGGCTAGGTGCTGGTTCACTTTTAGGAGGGTATCTATGTATAATAAACTTGCATTACTGACACTAGCATTTGAGACATTCTTATGTGTTCATAATGGGGTATATTAGTGTTGGAAGTACGTTGGAGTGTACATTTGTATACAGCTAAAATATATGGGAGTACCTGAGTGCTAACATGAATAGCGCAAGAGAAAGCATTGCCTCTAGTGGATGGTGTTAGTTTTGGATTACGGCATGTGTACTTTTTTAAATACTTGTAAACAACGTGTTTGCATAGTCCAAATGTGGTATACCAAATGGTCTTCATGCAGTATTTATGTCTAAAATACTGCCTACTTTCTGGGTTCACGCATTAGCACGTTAGCCAACATACGTTTGTATGTGTGTTTTGAGGGAGCCGCCGAGCACTGCTAGCTTGTGTACTGTTTTCTAAAGTTGGTATTAGCTTGATTTTTGTTTAGTGCCGCTATTGAAACTGCTCGTTATATTTTACGCGCACTATAAACACCCATTTTCTCATATCCACACTCCCTTATTGAGCTGGAGTGGGGAGAGCGGGTTTTTAAAACGCTGAAAATGCGGACTCCGGGGCGCCATGTTAGTGTATGGGGGAGGGGTACAACTTTGTGAATTCAGCACAAGTGTTGCGATCTCCCAGTCCACTTAGTTTCCCGTTTAACTTTTTTAGTTAAGAAAATAAACACCTGGGTTTTGTTAAAACTGGTATTTAGCTGTGTCTGAGCTGGTCACCCGTCATCTGTACAGATGACTTAACTACAATACATTTTGACGTCATTTGTGTGAATGTAAGGTTCAGCCCCAAAAATACAACCACGTACAATACAACCAATGCAGGATGTGCCATTTATAATAAAGACGTTCATTTTTACCACTGCCAGCTGTCAGTCAGAGAATGCTGTTTTGTACTTGCTGCATCCATGGATAATAAACTGCAGCAGTCTGATAGAAGCTCCATACAATTTAGTAATGATTATTCACGGGACTTGTATATTTTACCAGTATGAGACTTGATTTCAGCCCTAATGTAAAATTCTGGACACATTTTTGACCCCATGTCTTTGTGTTTACAGACCCCTGTGCTGATTGCATCCTTCCCGGAAGGCTCTTTTTGGGTTTGAAGACATCACAATGGAATGTGAATTTAAACCTCCCTCATGCTGCTGGAAGTCATCGTAGTGTCAAAGTGCTTACAGTGCAGGTAGTTATATGAAATCTACTGCAGTGAAGGCACTTTCAGCACTATTCTGATCATGAACACACAGGAATCTGGCTGGTGTCAAGGGTAATCTGAATTCAAGTGTCACGATTGAGATGTTTGTGGATGTCTTCATAGCACGTTATCCCTTTTGAGTGTTTACACCATTGAACTGGAAATTCAACCACATAAATGTCTGCCTCACCTTTTTTGGGTGCATATGTGTGGTGTTGTGCCTTCCTCTAGTGCTCATGCTAAGGTGCATCTAGTGCAGATAGTGAAGTAGACTAGCATCTACTGCCCTAAGTGCTCCTTCTGGCATGAGGGACTGGGTCTGTCATCGGTCCACCTGAACTTTTGGCAGTTCTCTGTGAGTTTTGCATGGTTGCGCTGCAAGAAGAAATAAGTTGTGCAAATCTATGCAAAACTGACAGCGGTCTGAGTTTCCACGCCTCGGTCACGGTTGTTTCTAAACGGCTCTGACTGGAACCAGGTTTCAGCAGTATTAAAGTGCTTATAGTGCAGGTAGTTTTCTTAGGGTCTACTGCAGTATGAGCACTTCTAGTACTTCTAAATTCACCTCTCCTCCTGGAAGACTGCAGAAGTAGCATGTGTTCATTGGTCCCTGGTTAGTTTTGCTGGTTTGCTTTCAGCTTTTCTCTATACTGCTGTGCAAATCCATGCAAAACTGATCATGGAGCTAAACAGAATCCGTCCGAAGTGTTCCTTTCCTGTGCAGGTTGGGAGAGGTAGCAATGCTCAGAGTTCATGTGGTATTGCACTTGTCCCGGCCTGTGGAGGAAGAAGGGAACTGCTCTGCATCAAAGTTACCTGTGAATTGACCTGCAAATTCATCCAGGGCGTGTGTATTTGTTGTTCGGACATTCGTCTCCTTGGCACCATCCTGGAGACTTGTTTAATGTGGTTTGTGTTGTAACTGTGGATAATGTTGTTTATTGACATCAAATTGTAAAATGAGATGATCTGAATGTAAAAAAAAATATAGAATTTCTAAATAAAAGCTTAAATTGTTGAGCAGATTTTTGCTTTCTGGACTGATTTGGAATCAAATGTGTTGAGGTTTAAATCAAAACTCACTGATATACAATTACTTGTGTGTTTGTGGTTAGAGTTGGTTATATTTTTTATTTCAACCACTCATCACTTATCTGGAGTTAGTTGAAATGATGTATATTTAATAAAAAATATATACATGTAATTATTGGACATCACATGTCACACAAGTAGATTAAATTATACGCATAAAGCATTGCTATATATATATACATTTTTATTTATTTTTTTGTATTAAAATCTGACTCGTCACCCCCCCTTATTTTGAATTTAGTTCTTAAAAAAACATTCCTAGGGAATGTCATTCTTAAAGGCCAACTGTTTGCCGTTTGATCTATTAGTTATTTGTTACAATATTGGTCTATTTTAACATTTAGAAAGTATGTACTTCAGCATGTTCACTATTACTCATATCGTCTGTAAACGCTTTAAATCAGCGTTGTTGGGTTTTTCTTAAAAGTTGTGGTTTTTGAACATAAAACAATACATTCTTCCGGCAGAGGGCGCCATCTGCACATGCCACAGTCTGAAGCTATTTCGTCCAACATTTATCTGAGGTCGTCTGGCTCAGGAGGTCTGAGTATCCTTAATATCACAGCCCAATGTACACAGCAGATATAACAGAATGGATATTCACATCTGCATGTGCGCCCTGTTTATCTGGGCAAGTGGTTCCTCACAAATGGGTAATTGAGCAACGTGGTGTTAAAAATCCCTCCTGGGGATGGAGGCTGCCCCTGAATGCAAATCAGACACTTTTACACAAACATCGAAAACACTGAAACTAATACAGCTGGCTCAATGTATGTTTTTATTTTCCATTTTCAATGCATAGATTAGATTCATTTTGTTCATTCTGATTCCACTGTCATGGGCAGTTATTAATAAGATACTAGCAACACACACACACACACACACAGAGTCAACCTTTAGCCATTGAGCTTTCCTTATACATCATTGTCTGCCGGGGGCGGGGGGGGCATTCACTGGAGTGTTCACCTTTCATTATCATGTCCTCTTTACTTGACAGTTGAGATAAATGGGAAACATCGAGCGAGGACATCAACTCAAAGATGCGTTTCTGCCTGTCAGCGCGTGCCGATTGCTCTTGCAACCTCTATTTACGTTGAGGACTCTAAACTGTAATGCTTTTATTAGGCAGAGTGCTGCACAATAGTAGGCTGCCAGGTGGACGACGTCTGTTGTTTTAAGTTGTGCTAATGTGTTCCGAAACATTGAGCTTTACTGGTTCAGAGAGAGTGAAACCCAACGACTTTGTTGATCCCTGGTTGTTCTCTGGATGGCTGTCAGGTGGATAGGTGTGTAGTTATGCAAATGGCCTCATCTCCCAAATAATTCTCAGCAGCCAGGGCTTTAATTTGCAATCGGTGGCATTTGAGCAGCATTTTGACATGATGACATTACGCACTGTGCTGAATCAAGCGTAATTATAAGCACAGTTGTATACGCTATGGTTATTTCCATCCTGGTTTTCATCCTGTTTTAAAGTAACTCAAATTAGTGAAGGACAGCTTCTGACTTTATTCTAGAAATCACGAACAGGGCGCAGGGTTTGGTGCACACGTGACAAAACACTCAGCTTCAGCTTATTAAATATTTATAAATATAAATAAAATATATATTGTTTTTGTTTCCAGAGGGTTGTCATTTTATTACAGTTGTTTTAAGATGGTGATAAGAGCGCATCTTCACCAGCTACAGCGGCAGCTGAGGGAAGTGAACAGGCTCTTTACAGATGCCAGTTGTCTCCAGTCATTCAAAGACAAACTATAATTAAACTGCAAGTCTCTCAGTGCAGATGTGCACTGAGTACGGTGCATGTGTGCTCCTTCGCTCTCCCTCTCCTCCTCCTCTCCTTTTTTCTGTTTAGGGTGTTTTCTCTCCATTCTCCCCATCATCAGATTTGTCACCTCAAATTTGAGCTGCACTTGGGTTTAATTGGAAAACACCGCCCAAAACCATCATCTTTGTTCTCTCCTTTGTTAAAGTCAAAGGAGGTGTAACATTTCAGGTCCTCCCTCTATCAAACACCTCCAGTTCACAGTCTGTACCTGTAATAAAGACCTTTCTGTGGGAACTGCAGAAACATTTGTATTCGTATGAATTATGGTCTTTTTGAACCATGGCTGCGGTCGTTCTCATCGACCGTTGACTTGTCTCAACTTCCTCCTCACTGACGCGTGTGACGTGTGTGTTACCAACCACAGACACCTTTTCTGATCTGTACGACGTCTCTGATTTCCCCTCCTCATTAGGGATCTAAAGCCCCAACCTGCCTGATCCCGCTTTCAGGGTCACCAGTGGGCAGAGCCTGGACGCGCCTCATATTTGTAGGCCTAATTGAATATTCAGAAAGGACCTTGGGTGTGTTGATGTTGAGTCTCAGGGGGTTGTTTAATTCTGCCTACAGACACAGAAAAACACACGTGTCAGCCATGCTGCTGAGGCTGCAGTTCGGTGGCGGCGTCGAGGCTGACGGGGTCTGTTCCTTCAGCCGACCTCTGCAAGTTCCACGCTGTTCCGTCCCGACCGGAGGTTGAACTCCCAATTTGACATATGCATATTACGGAAGGCCCGAGCTGCCAGTTTGTGCTGGTGGAAGCTCTAAAGAAGCCACAAAAAAGAAACTATTTTTCAAGCATGTCGCTGAGGAGTTTAATCACAATCTTTTGTGCTGCAAACCTTTGCTGACTGTGACTAGTGGAGCGAGACACGGGCAGAATGTAAAGAACGTCTGTTTGAGATTAGGAAGCAATCTCTCCTGCCTGCTTATTATACAGCACACACACACACACACACACGCACACACACACACACACACACACACACACACACAAGCTGTTGTGATGTCAGTATCCTTGAAGTTTTTTTGTAATGATGTCAATCATTCTCTGTTGATAGTTCTTCCTGAAATAATAGAAAATGTCTCAAATTTTACAGTGAATGGTGAGTTGAAAAGGATGATTTTCTCTGATTTACAGTATAATCTGAGGTGATATTATGTTTTGAAAGCTTTAGTCATCAGTCTCCTTAAAGCTGCAGGTTCTGTTAGTGTCTGTCGGCCTCGTCCTGCAGGACCAAATCCGATTCACAGACACACATCAGCACCTACAACATCAGCTATTGTAGAATTTACATTATCTTGAGTATGTCTACCAATCTGTAATCCTTTCAATGTAATGCTGTTAACAGCATGTTGGAGTGAATAAATGTTAAACGCTTGTTTCCTTAGAACCTTTAGGGAGATGTTTTGCTGCATTTGCCCAAGGCAGTCCGAGCAGGGTGCATGTGGTTACGCCTCAGTCCGGTTCATTTGTGCTCTGCAGAGCGTGCAACTCAGGCTGGTATTCAGTTTGACAGAGCAGCAGTGTAGCTCTGAACAAACAAAAAAAAAAAAGAACATGGGGTGAGAAAGGTCTAGCACTGAAAAGTGGAAACACATCTGGTAAGTCCTTTCTCCATCCGAAGTCCTCCGTCTCGCTCACGATCAGTGAGATGTGACCAAGAGGGAGAGAGAAAGTCCCTCGGAGGTGATCATTTGCTGCTGACTAACCAGCCACACAGTGGGACAGACCGCCGTGTCACTACCCCGTACGCAATCAGCCTGGTTTAGAGACTTTTTCTAGACCGTTGACTTGGGGGCAAATGCAGACCACAGAGATCACCATGATTGTTTCACCCAGGTAAATAAAGTCCTGCTCATAACAGTTCCTGGAAGTGCAGAAGGGGCTTTTACCAGGGAAAGTTTGGAGGTGAGGGAAAGTTATTCTTGGCGTACTTTCAGTTGAAACGTGCCTTGGTTTTCAATATCCCCAGCAAACGATAACAGTTCCTGCAGTGGAAAAGGAGCTTGTGTCCAGGTCAGACGTATTTCAGCCACGTTGACAGGAAACACTATAAAATGTAAATGCATGTGTTTTGATGAACAACTCTCCATAAACGTGATTGTAAAATGCATCCCAGTTTGGAAAAGACGGCGGGCTGCAGTCCAAGTACAGATGTTTGCTGGAAGAAACACTGCTGTAGTTATACTGGACCGCTAAATCACAGCAAATATCCTTAACCACACCATTTTACAGCTACCAATCTGTGGCCTATTTTTTCAAACGGCCCTGCTGTCACCTGTCTCTCATTTTCCCATCCGGGGGAAGTCAGAGTTCCCTTTGTCTTAAAAAGCTCCGCAGTCTTCTCTCATCAGCTCAGCTCGGTGACAGGAGTCCGTGTACTGCCACAGTTTCTCCTTCCCACCAATAAGAATATGAAATATCAGGAGTGGAGAGCTTGTCAAAAAATAGTGCAGCAGCAGGTAATGCTGCAGTTGCCAAGAAACATAAGAAACACATGAAATCAGAATTTAAAAGAAGGATGTTGACTAGTGAAGTGCAGAAATATCAGTTGTGAGGACCAGCCAAAATATCCTCACTTCCCAAAAGAAAATCAAGTTAGTTCGATTACCTAAAATGCATGTGGATCTGTTAGCCCGATTAAAATCATCCCAGAGAACTCTGAAAGAAGTCGGACTATCACACCCAGATAGTTCGATCGTGAGTCGATTAAAGAGGGCCGATGCGATCTGTGCGTGCGCTACATTTAGCGTATATTTCGCATCTGAAACAGGCGTTCTATGACGCCAAGAAAAGCAATTTAACAAGCGGCCATAGCTGAGCAAGTGAAATCTACAGTATCTATCTACCCATCTAAGTGAAAAAATAAATAGATTACTAATCTGATTTAATATGATTACTTTGTAATTTGTATTGCATTATAATGCAAATAATAAAGTAAGTTATAACAGGAATAAAAAGAAAATTTAACCATTTAAAAAAAGTATATTTGGCTGCGGTCATCAATACCTTGATTTATTCTGGGATTTTCTTTAGCACCTTCAGCTTTAAAGGCTTAAAGCAAACCTCAATGGTTGAGCTGAGTCAATAAAATGACACCGCCAGGAGTTTATAGCACATTACATGCAAGGATGTGGCCTTAACAAATGCTTATTTTCCAAATACTTAGCCACCAGACTGTCTTTGGACAAAACACCCAACAGGAAGCAGACTGTTGAAGGACAAATAAAAAGAAGGGTTTCAGGAGGTTCATGACTGACATATGGCAGATCAAGTGAACGCCAGGACATTAATCCTTTTATGTATTTTACAAAGACGACCATAATGTATTTCAGCATTGTTTTATGTCTGGAAACGCTCCAAGATTGTCACATATGTTCTGTTCTCTGTTGACTGTGTGGCATATTCACATGACGGATATATTATATCCTGAGGTGTTGCCGTTTTCCACAGTTGTTAAAGAAGTCAGTAATGAAGCCTTGTTTAGCTGTAGCAAAGCATGCTAATTTTAGCTGAGCTTCACGAACTATCTCAGGACTTTGTGTGAGAGGTGTGAAGTCTTCAGGAATAATCAGGAACAGCCTGTACGTCAGAGAGGGTGAAGGTGTGTGTCTGATGCGTCTGCAGGTTGCAGCCGGTCGATTATTTATTTCTGCTCAGTCCATTTTCATGTCATATAAATGTGACATGGCTCTTTGGTTTAGCTGTTCTTTTCATCTATAATTGAATTAATTTGTAATGTTTTATTTCTAAAGTGTTTCTTGCTTTGGCCATTAAATCTTAGCTCAAGTTGTTCAGATCTTATTGTCCGTTTAGACGGACGTGATGTTGTCTTGTTGCCTGTAGTGTTGTCTCTCATCCTGCACACATTTGGAAGATGAGAATCAAAGATCTCTGAGAATTCAAAGCTCGAGGCAGAGGAGCCTCATCGACAGCTCAGATGACGTATTGATTTCCTCAGAGGAACCACAGAGAGAGGAGACTCGCCGGCCTCTCATTAATTAGTCAGGTGTCTCTAAAGGAGAAACGAGGAGGTCTTGTACACTGTTGCTGGGACTGTGGGTGAGAAACAGAAATCCTCTGTGATTTATAAATCTGTCCATTATTAACCAGGCAGCACTGGCATAACAGTGGATGCTGGTTTGAATGACCTAAAGCACACCTTCCGGTGTGTTAACACGTTCAGCTCATCAGTACTCTGCCAGCTACTCTTTACAATCCTGATGAGGAGTAAGTGATGATTACCAGAAGATGAGATAAAAATGACAGAAATTCTCCCAACAACCAAACACCGTCGCCAGCGTCTGAAACGCCATCCTGACTGTTGCCGCAGACAGGATGCCTCCCGCCTCGCTCTCAGGGAGAAGTCACATTTACAGCTCCGCTGTGGCCAGTGAATCATGTAATTTGTCATCACACAGTGTTTCCCCTTTGAGCTAATAGTAGATCACCGCGGCTCCTAATTGGACCGGCTAAATTACCATAATTTTTAGAGCTCCATCCTGTGAAAGTTTACAAAGTGAAGCTGCGAGCAATTATCCGTCACCGTCTTGGGTCTGGAGAATTGGAGGCTTGACCCCACTCGTCGGAAAATCACTCTTGACACACATACTCCTGCAGGCAATGTCAAACGAGACAACTGGGGCTAACAGTGGATGACACACATCACAGGCAGCTGCTAAAGATGGACCAATTAACGGAAATAAACTAGTATTTCTGTTAGAGGCAGCTTTTCATGCCCACGTGATCACAATAATTGCCGCCGTTCTTAATGCCTGATTGTCACCACGTGACCCAGCCATTTCCCTACTTATGAAATTCAATTTTGTTAGCATTTTCCAGAGCACCGACCGAAGGGACCGAAGGGATATCCACAGCCCCACAGGGAGACAGGCATCAGTACGGTATTCGAAATGCTGTGAAAAATCAAGTTTTTATTATTATGAAGACACTGAATGATTAAGAAGAAAGCCCCCCCCACATATAGTCTGGTATAAACAAGATTTGAAATGGTGCATGCCTTTCATTGTCAAAGACGGGGAAATCAAAGAATTTCCACAAAGACATGCGTGGGGCGACGTGAAAACACCAGATTAAAGAGCATATTTATGAATTAGTGGGTGGATTGTGTTCATGGAAAATCAAGGCCTGCGTGCAAGCGTCACCGTTTCTTCATTATAAAACTAACAGGTTTTATTACATGTAATGGGATTTTACAGGCCTCAACAGAGCATATGGAAGTAAGTATCACGGTGGAAATTCTGTAACATTGTTCTGTTTTTTAGGATAAGATAACATTTTAATGCATACGATTAAACACCATCACTTTGATTTAAGACTCAAGACGAACTTTAGCTGAAATATTTTCACATGTAATCTCACGGAACTGCTGATGGAAGCCTAACCCTGAGCCTAACTCTGACAAAAAAACCCAAACCTCAACCTTAAGACTAAAGTTTAACCCACTAACAGGCCTTTGAGGTTATGAGGACTAGCCAGCATGTCCTCACCTCCCAAAAATGTCCTCATTCTGCTAGTACAAGAATGAACACACACACACACACACACACTGAACCACATCATTTTCATTAGATCTCTGATCTTTTCCAGCTTGCTAGTTCACATACTGATGACTTTACTTACAGGTTTCCAGGCAGGCTACAATTTATTAATGCAGCCTGTATTTTTAATGCCACCTTTATTTTATTTAATTTTTTCCCCTTGAATAAACTTTCTTTAAGTGCCAGGATTGATTTCCTCTGCATTACGGAGTGACCTGTATGATTTCCCTGACATTTACCATTTGATATCACTCTATTGGAAAGTGAAATGAAGTCATCTTTGACTTTTGAAGAGGTCAGACCTTCACCACGAAGCCCGCTGTGGATAACCATTTATGATGATGGTTCTGTGCCTTTTCTTGCTGCACTGATCCTCGGTCTCGGCTGTAAACTTGCACCAGTCTCAGGGTGTTTGACTTTGAAATCTGCCTAATTAGAAATCCGGACCATCCCTGAAATAATAGCACTGGAGCTGGTTGTGTTCCACACTTGTCAGGCATATCAAGGATTCCTTAAGGTTTTCCCGCAATCTCCAACTTTCTGTCATTCAAAGGGCGTTTCATTTTTTGGGGTGAGCAGTTTGATGTTTAAAATTGAATGCATTCTTGATGAGGCGGCCTGGGAACTGGCTGCCTGTCACATCAGCACTATTATCAGCCCTTTTAGGTTTGAAGCAAATTAGACTTGGGGTCCCCAAGGTGCCCAGACCCTTGCATACTGGTGATGTAGGCTTCTCAGAGCGTGTCACTTTCTTGATGGAAATTCGCTTTCATCGGGAGAAGATCCAAGGCGCCTCTGGACATGCTCGCAGCTGGTTTCAGGGAACGTCAGATACCTAAAACTGAGGAATGATCAGGTATCAATTAAGCAACCTGTGATGTTTCCACCATATTAATCTGATCCAGGTGGGCACAAATTCAGAGAAATCTAGACTAACTATCTACCTGTACCCTCATCTTTACACGCTGGCAGTGAAACAAATGCAACAATCATCAGATTCAAGAACATTCCACCCAAATGTTTAAAAATTTCAGTCTTGATATGCATGTTTATAACTGCAGAGGCACTAATCTGTGAGGGGAAACGCACAATCACATGGTGACTGTGGTGTTTTCCTTAGACGGACAGAAAGGCATGCAATTGTGGCAATTCGTGCAAAGGAAGAGGAATGCTGTCATCTGAGACAATGCTCCCAGGAATCTCATCTTGATGCCGAGGCACACGCTGCAATTTGCCTTCAGCGGTTTCCGTTTTGGAACCAGCCTCTCGGACGTTGATGGAAATAATAAATCCCGTCCCACTTCCTGCAGACACGCTTGCCCCACTACACAAACAACTGCATGTTTTTTTTTGTTGTTGTTGTTTGTCCCCACAACTATGCAACAATACTAAACCAAACACATTTCATCAGGTTAACTAATCTGAACATTTCAGTTTCATCCCAGATTAAACATCACTGCTCCGTCTCCTCCTCCATCCATCTTGTCTTATCTGTGTCTGGAGTCCATCACGTGTAATGTCATGTGCTGATTCCCACAGGTAAATTGACTTGAAATATATCATTAACAAAAAAAAAAAAAAAAAAAAAAGACAAAAGCATCTCCCAGGTTACCAGGAAAAAGTCTGAATCATTGCCCTTTTGGGGAGAGAGAGCTGGTAATAAATTAGAATATAGAGGAGTCGAGAAGCGTCAGGAGTTTTGATTTGTTTGTCCCGGCTGCGGTGTTTACAATCTCCTTTTTTCTTGTCTGCTCAGACAGGAGAGCGTGAGCAGCATATCTCCCCGCACTCTTATTTGCAGGCTCTGGGTGTCCACTATTGGAAAGTGAATGACCACTCGCCTTAGATTGAAATTGATTACATAAGGCCTGTAACAATGGAAGACTGTTGATATTCTGTCCGCAGTGCTGGAGGAGTGTCAGGGGATTGGATGCGGCTGTCACGACAACGGCTAGGTTCTATATTAGTGTATTGTCTAATAGTCAGATCACAAAGATCAGACTAGGCCTTTGATCCCGGAGATACTGAGTTTCTAATGGGATTGTATTGATCCACCCTGCTCTTGTCTGTATGCTTTGCTGAATGAGGACTTGAACAAGTCAACTAAAATTTGACTGCGGCTCAGCTGAATCATCTTGTGTTATTTTGTATTATGATGTGCAGTTCAGGATTCTGGATGTGAACAACAGCCCTATACGGACAACTCCACCTCTTCCTGTCAAATCTCTGTTGGATCACAGACAAATTCCAGTTTATTACTTTCTTATATGTAATAAAGTATTAATACAGTAATACAGTAATACAGTATTAAGCAAGATATAAAATCAGGCGGCTTTTTTTTTTTCAGGCAGATTAAAAAAAAAAAAAAAACAGCAGAAGCGATCTCTAAGGATTCGCTGAGCAGGAGCCCCGACCGCAACAGCCTCATCTTTAGTGAGGAAAGAAAAGGAAACTATCAGACAGGATCTAAGGCTGCGGATGTCACCGACTCACTACGGTCAGTGGGGACCAGACCCATGCATGCTTCAGTGGTGACCAGTAAATTTTTAAAACCAATTCTAAAACGGTGAGGCCAGCACAGAGGTGGTGTCTGTGGAAGCCTCACTGCTGTGTTGGGACTGTAGTTGGAGGTGAGAGAGGGGCTTTTCGGAACTGCCAGGCAGAGCAGAGATGCGGGCTTCTAGCTTCAAACAGATCAAGGCATGGATGACTTTCTCTAGGTTAGACTGGGACACGATTGTACTGGATGTTTTTTTTTGACATGCTAATTAAAGAGAGCATCAAAGCTAATATCAGCTTCTATCAGAGTTTTAGGTTAGTGGGCAGGGAAACAGTCCTGATGGGATTAAAAGGATTTGATGCTGGGATTACTGATTTAGAATTTTTAAATTAAAAAAAATTTTGAAAAGTCATTTGTGACTATAAGAGGGGCCATTTCAGTGTTTGGTAATGCTCTTATACCAGACTGGAACATCTCAAAGACGTCATTTTGACACAGAAAGTCTGTAGAAATCACTTTTTCTACAACTTTGGATGCTAAAGGGAGTTTTAAGATTGGTCCGAAATCTGAGTGCTCAAGAGTTTTATTTAAATCCTTGTATTTTTTTAAGTAGTGCTTTTACTTCTAACTTTCACCTAATGAATAACTCAGAAAAGGTGCCACCATATTTTCTTTCAGCAGACATTTTAAGCACACAAGGCAGGATTTAGTCGAATGACTGAACGCAAATAAGAAAGAATGTAATCCTGCCCAGGAGTCATCGATTGTGCTGCTGCTTGTATTACTTGACATTTGTATCTGACTTACATAACTTAACACTCACAAAGGTTGAGTAGTGTCGCTGTGGGCAAATTCACGAGAAATAATTAGTCCGCTCTAACTTTTTTTTTTTTCCAAGGCCTACCAGCGCCACAGTGCACAAAAGCAGCATGCACACCATTTCAAACCCTGCTGGAACGCCGAATAGATGAACATAGTTCTGATGTTGACCTGGACTGCTTCCGCATCTGCTGCCAATTCATTAGATGCCCTGAGAGGAAAGAAAGCAGAGCTTGAAGGACCGCTCGGCATATTAAATGTCTTAGGGACAGATTTAAATACGAGCACCTGACTTTTACCTCGCATACGGTTCTGGTCAACAGAGGCTGGTGGTGTCGCAAGGTCGATAAATGCAGGTTAATGTAAGGTCACACATGAGCGATCATTGTTGCCAGCAAAAGCAAGGACTGCGCCTTTGTGTGTGTGTGTGTGTGTATGCGTGATTGCTACGAATACACTCGGTCATCAGGATATTCCATTTACGGAAACCTGTTTAAGCATTTGGCCTCCTAATATTTGCAAGGTCTCCTGCATCTTAATGAAGATCTCTCAATTATGGCCAGATCCGTGTTTGTACACACTTGAAAAGACGCACAAACCCCAGATGAAACCTGAGAATGTCAGACTTTGTGTCTCATAACAACGCACTCATGTTTGAGTGCTGATTCAGCCAGCTCCACTGCTTCGGCTGAAATGTTCACTCGTGTTTGTGGGCCATTTCAGGATTTATTCTCCAGCTTTTGAAAATATAAGATCTTGTTGTCTTAAAAGAGCTGCAGCAAATTATTGCAGACAAAAAAAATTGCAAAAACAAAATTACAGATAAAATCTGATTTGTAGTTTATTCCATTTGCATATCGTGACTGCAGCTCATTTGTCACTATTTGTGGTTTATATATAATGGTTTCATTTGTCATTGACAGTCCAAGACCAACATGCCCCAAAGTCATGTTTGTTTTTAATACAATGAGCAGTTTCTGCGATGATGCAGGCTGATAAATGGAAATATATTCAGTCTTATTTTGCCTCGGGCGTACAGTAAAGAGAGTGGGTCGGACCTTTCTGGCCCAGTTATGGAAGTTCCATTAGTGAACGACGCCAGGAAATGAGTGCTGGTAGTCACGTAAATGCACAATTATATCACAGATTCCTTCACACACTCTATGTTCAGCTAAAAATATGATTTCAATCAGACTCATTCGATCAAACACCAAGGTTGTGCTTTTCTCCACCCTTCCACAGTGATAGTTCAGAGCCATGCTCAGGCCCCATGCTGTGCACATCTATTTGAAGCAGACCTCTGTCATCCGCATCCAAGCCAACCGTCCTACAGTCTCCGTACCAACATGTGACTTTCACGTCTCGTGGACGAGCTCAGGTTTGGAAGACTTGGCAGCATCTTGTAGCAACAATGCAGGTATCGAGAATCGAACCCCCTCCCCTTTTCATTAGTCACGGGGAACAGTGAACAGTGTTTCCATGACAACGCCCACATGTACTCAAAGTTTAGAATTTCTTTTGTTTGATGTATTTAAAACCTAACTCTGTAGTGTGAGATTGGGTTATTTTAGTGTTGTATTTTAGTTGTATATTAACAAACCGACCTACGATCTTGCAAGTAGCTCATGTTTCTCATGGCTCAATTCAGCACTCAGAATATTCTGATTGTTGTCAGAATTACTCTGATTGTTGTCAGTAAATAGACCTCTACCTATTTTCTACTTGAATTCTGACAACAGATGATTGAGAAACTTGCTCACCATGCGATAATCAGAGTTCATAGCTTCATTTTCAGATTTTTACTGGATTTAAAACCAGCAAATATTCACAGAATAACTGAAAGAACTCGCCATCACTTGCTTCACTCATGTCCCGGTACATTCAGTGCAGTGTCTGTAGTCCTTTCCGTCCCTGACCTTTTTTAATCACTGCGCTTCCTCTGAGATCGAGCTGGGTTTTAATTTCTTTGAGAAAATTATCAGCTGCGTTCTACACTTCAAGCCTCCTGTGTTTGTTGTAATTAAACGGATTTAATTAGAATCACTTCACTGGGCGTTTTTGTCTGTGCGCTCAAACGCTGTTAGTTCCTGCGACACAATTAGCACATGTGAACAAGAGAGGTGTTTCATATTTTGTTTTTTTAATTAGCAAAGTAGCTGCTGCTTGTTTCGCCGTGGTGTTAACTGATATCTGCAGCGTCATTATTTTTTATCCAGCAAGTTGAGCAAACTGTTTGCGCTTGTGCAAGGTAACGCAGCAACCTGTTCCACAAGGCCTGGAGTCCCCGTTCTCATCTGTCTGCTGTGGCAAGAGATGTTGCGTCACAGTATTCATTAAAGACCCCCGTTTTTAAATCTCAGCGAGAAAAATAAGGGATGGAAATAACAGACAAATGAAAATGCCTCTTTCATCCAGGAAGAGTTTCAGTTTTGCAGTGCATGGAAAAAGCAGGAGCCACTCAGGAACTTTAAAAAAGGAAAGAAAAACATTATTTTTAAATGTGCTTATTTTTCAGTTTATATATGTTCAAAGTCCCCCACCCAGAGACAGACTGTCCAGCAGGTTGGGAAGTTCAGAGCAGAAAATAGTGGGAAGAAGCTTATTTATTAGTCTTCAGAGGCTTTCAGCTGAAAGACTTTTGGGTTGTGATGACTTTCCAGACGTCCTTCAGAATTAGACACAAAGGATTTTATGCACATCTGTTGGTTTTATTTCTGAGGCAATATTTAAAAGGTTACAAGCTTCAATGATGCATCATAAATGAAAAACAATTATTTTTTTCTGATTAATTTTTAAATAAAAAAAAAAAAAGCCCTTTCAGAGTCTGACATAAATCAGCATCTAAATGATATGCAACGGCATTTCCCAAAAGGAATCCTTGTCTTTCAAGGCCATGATGCTTCAAGAAAGGACACAGGAAGAAAGCCCATAGCTGCAGACCAGAGGTTACATGGAGTTAAAGCTGCGTATGAACCGTCTGCCAGATGATCTTTGTCACTGAGCTTCAGTCAGTTACACGTTTAACGATCAATTTCAGTAAACTTTCAGTGTGTTTGCTAAAAGCCTCCTGTGGGTGTGATCTTAACCTTGACTTACAGAACATTCAGACTCCAATGGGGAAAATAATTAATGGAATCTGTTAATTGCTCAAAAGATTTTGCCAAACATACAAATTGAAGTGAGTGTGGCTGGTGTATCTGCATTCTAGCTAATTCTGATATGGAGTTATGATGTAGTGTCCGCAGCCACCCTGCAGCAACCACTGGAGAACACACACAGGCCTGTATTTCAGGCTGCAGATGCGATGGTACCTGGAAAAGTTTAGTTTAATAAAAGTTGGATTTGTTTATTTGTATGTTAATCTCGTTGGTTTCTGGTGGGGTTTATCCCTCTAAAACTCTCCCAGCTTCCCTCACCTGCTGTGTTTTCACAGGGACTGTTAAAGTGGGACAGTTTGGACTTTAATTCTTCCATGTTTACTTTCTGCACTGTCAAGTGATTGAAGTTATATTTTAGTCACTGTGCCGGCTGCAGTTTCTGCTGCTTTGCCAGGCGGTGGTTTGACCAAGATAATACAAATCCCTTTACAGAGCATCAGTCTCCTGTCTCACTTGAGCTGCGGCTGACTTACACTTTTTCTTTGGAGAAGTATTGGCTATAACCAGATGGAACGAGACCCCAAGATAAACCTAATGCACAGAGGAAGAGGATTCCGGCTTCAGGTGCCTATGGGAATCCTGAAAGAACCGGACTATCTGAAATGGAAAATACATGCACTGTTATACAAATAATGTGCACCAGCGGAACTGAACGCACATAGAAATGCAGATAGTGCAGTTTTCATTTTTAATGATATTTGCAGTTTGTTATATTTTTGGGTTGTTTTTTTTTACAGAAATGCAAGAAAACACGCAAAAGTGTGTTTTCTTGAATAATAATAATAATAATAATAATAATAATAATAATAACACGTGGTGGAGTGATTGCTCTAGTGATACGGAGGACACTGGTTCCATCCCAGGCCCCTATGCTTCTCTGTCGAACCTGCACAGTGTGTCTAATTCGATGTCCATCATGGACAGTGTAGTGTGCAGTTAGCCTGAGCTCTGTTGCCCAGGGTAACCTCATGGCGGTTCCTGACAGGTTTCAGTCAGCTGAATGGTGCCGGCTCTGGACTTTGACTCTGTTAGATTACTCAACACTTGACCAACTGGGCCACCTCTCTGAATATCCTTCTCCTGTTCACACCTACAGTAATTACAGCCAGACATCACAACTAGAGGCCAGACCATTCTGACTCTCCTCCCATCAAATAAAATAAAATGATATGGGTACAAAAAAAAGGAAACACTGGGAGGTTTATGTCACTGTGTGTTGCTGTAGGACTTTTCATGTGTTTGGTGATTATGGAGTTTTAATTTGACTCATTTCTCGTCATTGTGCTTTTGACTTCAGAAGCTCCCACACCATCAATCCTTGTAGGTAATGGGCAGCAATTAATAGCTGATATAACTGTTTTTATATCCCAGGAGGGAGCAAAAAATCTCCTCCTGTCAGAAACAAAGCTGCATAAAAAAAAAAGCAACATGACTTCATAAAACCTTATCAAAGAGGAAAACCGCTGACAAAAACGAACACAAGATAATCTGTCGAAGCGTTTCAGCCTTCAACCTCATGGAGATGTGATCCAGCAGCCGTCTGACCCTCGGAAGCAAGCCTTTTAAAATATAACAATACCATCCCGGTTGGATCCTTTTGCCCTGCGATGGGAGCCATGTTAATTCACTGCTGATCCACTACTGTGGGTTCAAGCTGTTCCAAAATCAATAAAGCCATGAGATCTCAGGTTTGTTTTTTTTTTTTCCTAGGTTTAATTCACACTCTGCTGGAACTGTGATGTCTGGTGCATGAAAAAACTTGCAGAATTATCAATCAATACATATGTGACAGAACAGAGACAGGACACCTCAGACGTGTCCTGTCTCTTTCCTGCACCTTTTCCTGCACCTTTCCTGAAGAAGAAAAGCTGAGAAAGCTGAAGAAGAAAAGCTGATTTCAGTTGGGATAAGATAAATGCACAGATTTCTGCATATATTTTCGGAGAGATTTACAAAAAATATGTTGAACAAACCCACAAATAATTTTTAATGTCAGTATTTGAATTTCACTCAGCAATTTTGGTTCAGAATCTGGTCATTTCCCCGATGGTATTTCCCCCTTTTATCATCTAGCTCTGTTTACGCACCCTACAGAGGTATTCAAGCGCACGTCCCTCACTCTGGAGTCAGCAGGACGAGACTGGATTCCACTCCATATTTTGTCTCCCTCTTTGCCATTCCAGCCTCTGTAGAGTGGAGGCAGAGCGCGCTGCTCCACGCAGCAGTTCCACTCGAGCGCAGCGCCCGGAGCTCCTCTCTGCGCACAAGTTAAGCGAGCGCGGCGGGAAGCGCACTGCCTGGATTCATGCGGCACCTGTCTT
Organism: Pao palembangensis; assembly: GCA_015343265.1. Taxonomy (NCBI): domain Eukaryota; kingdom Metazoa; phylum Chordata; class Actinopteri; order Tetraodontiformes; family Tetraodontidae; genus Pao; species Pao palembangensis. Next base: position 17,567,316 of record CM027084.1, read on the forward strand.
CTCACAGTCCTCTGTTCCCAGACGCCAGGGGACTTTCATCCATCTTCGTCTGCCTTAGAAGCATTTCTTCCTGCGGAGGAATGTGTTGGTAAACCCCAATATCGCAGTTGCGGTCATTAAACGCTTATTCATCAATTACTTGCGGAGCTACTGCGGGGAGGGGGGGGGGACTTTTTACCAGTCAGCGGGATACTGCAGAGGAAGAGGATCTCCACAGCAGCCGACAATGCTCAGATTAGAGACTTTCATTTGTACTTTTTCACTGCTTTCTGTGGCAGCTAGAGCAGATTTTAAGGCGCGGAATTGCAGCGAGGCGAGGGAAGCTTGCGTCGCCAAAGGTTTCAGCTTCACACATGTTCCACTTCAAGAGATTCCAGGTAAGGCTGCACCGTCTCAGTCATCATCTCGACCACAGTGTCTTATTATTTAGGCTTTAAATGCGCATTTGTGGGGAAGCTGTGGATTAAAAAAAGTAAAAAAGTTGTATTTTGCAAAGTGCAACATGGTCATGATGCAGGACCGCGTCTGCCGCCTCTGCAGCAAAGTGGACCAACTTTTAAAACGCACATACTAGATGCTGATTTAAAAACATGCAGCTGGAATCACTGTGGTGTCCGACACTTTTGCTTTTAAAGGATTAAAAAAAAAAAAAAAGGGGGGGGAGGGGGGGGGGGGGGGGTAGTGGGGGAGGGGGACTGCGACCCTGCTGGTATTTTGGCTGGTGGTCCACCGACATAATTTCAGCCAGGATCCGTGCTGGGTATGAAGAGTCCGCAGAGGATGCGTGCTTGTGCAAAGACCTGTCTGCTGCGTGCGTGTGCAGGTCTCCCCTGTGCTAACCAAGCAGACATAATGAATGGTCAGCTCTGCACATTAACACGTATCCTTGGAAAATGAAGTGATGAGGTGAAGTGGAAGTGCTGGCTCCTGCAGAGCTCCAGCAGCAGCAGTCCATAATCATGAATCATCCTTTAATTTGAGCCACACAGGAGTGGTTATTACATCACTGCATGAAAGCCCAAACCTGTCGGGGTCCTAAATACTGCTAAAAATACAGTTTTGTGTACAGAATGTGATAGTTTATTTCAGACTATTACACAAGTTAATGTTTCTAAATAGAACTTTACTCCCTGTTGAAATAGAAAGGTAATTCTTTTAGTTTTTTAACGTAAGCTCTCTGCAGGTAAAGCAGGAAATCTGACAGAATTAAAAGGCTGCATATTTGACGACAAGCACACCTGTTTGGAGACGGCTCGATCAGACCCTACCTGATTCATTCCTCTGATGTCACCGCCTGTCTCCCAGGCCGAGTGAGAAATTCAATCTCCCCCAGTGTCCCGCTGATGTCACCCTGAATAAATGTCTTTTGATCTGGTCCTAACCTTACATGTCTTCTGCAGAGACAGTGCGTTATCAGCAGATCAGCAAATTCACGCAGTAATGGGCATGCCCTTTAAGTCCTAACATACCGCCTCTCATGCATGCAACATTCGATCTGTGACGGTTTTAAAATAAAAGTTGGCCCATCTGGGAGCTCACCGACACTTTGATGGGAGTTTTTCCCACCACAAAGTGTCCTCTACATATAAAAATGACATGTCTGTTGTGATTTATTTTTCTTAGTTAGTTGGATGTAGGATGTTGGATTAGTTGGATGTATTATTAGAAATTCTACAAAGAATCTTTAAGAAAAACTTCTTAAAAAAAACCTAATCTAAAACTGTATCAAAATAGGCCTTACTTTGGATTGAAGGGTAACACAAAGCAACTGAATTACCACTCAAATAACAGCACATCCCATAAGCGCAAAAAGGATTATGTATGGCTGCAAACTGAAGGATGCAGCCGAGTCCAAAACAGAGATTTGTCTTGTCCGTTTTTTTGTGCCTCAGCTGCCATCCGCATGTCTTTTTTTGGTGATTCCAACACTTTAGTTTCTGTGTGTTTTACTGCAGCGTCACTGCGTGCAGCGGCTCCCTCCTTCCTACAGAACATGACAAATCTGCAGGAATGTGATGAATGGTTGCAGTCAGAGAACGGGAAATGGAATTTGAGATCAGAAGAACAAGACTGATCGAAAGTGTATTGATTGAATTGGGCAGATAGATAGATGGATAGACTCACTGACTGATGGGTGGGTCCTTGTGGGACGCCTCTCAAACTTTCCCCTCAGTCTCTTCACTCCAGCTCTGTGGCTAAAACATCAACCTTGTTGGTCCACCTACAAATGACGGTGCCGCTGGCACACATGTTGAGCGACTGCTGTTTGCTCTTGGATATCTTTAAATATCTCCTTCTGCGTCTGAAATCTGCACAGCTGTCAATCTAAAAAAGCAGAGGAGATATATATTCGGCTTTTTTCTCTCTCTCTCTCTCTCCCTCTCTTGCTCTCACTTCTCCAGCGCTGCCGTGGTGCAGGCCAGATTTCCTCTCTTGTGTTTGTTCAAACAGAAGGAACCAGGCCAGGTGGAATGACAGCGTCTGAGTCATGTGGTTGACAGAGGTGTTGTTATAATCTAAAACCCGAAGGCTCGCCTGGCACAGTAATTCAGAAAGACCTAGGCGATGCCCGCTGGCCAGACCAGTCTAGAGGCTGTCAATGCGGTGAAACTAGGGAAACAGGAAGTCAAAACATCTGAACGTTTGCTCTAAAAATGGTCTGTCTCCATAGCAAACTTTATTTAGAACGCTGCCGTCATGAAAATATGCCCATTAAAATCCACTTCTTGGTTGCCCAAAAGATTTTTCAGATAAAATAGCATAACACAAAGTGTTCAATTGTGCAGACAGATGGACCGAAGAGAGACCTGCTAGAATATCCTCTGCTGCACTCTCATCTGACGTCCAGCTGGATTCTCTCCCTGCCAGCAGTTGAAGATGGGACAGAAATAACTGTGATGATATTATATGTGATACTGGTACGGCCGGGTGACTGATCGCTGCTGAGGCGTGTAATGTGCACAGGGTCTCTGCTGTCATGTAATGGGATGGAGAGGATTAAAAGGGCTAAATGGGAGTGCCTTGTGAGAGGATGGCCAGGTGACTGCAGTGTGACGTATTGTCAGATCACGGTGACCTTGCTGTCAGTCACACAAGGAGTTGAATGTGCGACTGAAATACCCCGAGCTGATGTTTGGAGATGTAATGGAGAGGCCTGTGTGAGTTGGTACCCAGCAGCACCGTGCGCTCCGAGCAGACCTGACAATGGTTGCATTGTCAAAGGGGAGGAGCCCAGACAATTAGTGATTTGTTTCCCTGCAGCGGGGGGAATTTCTTGACCCTTCGTCTCCGCGTCACCCATCATAACCCCATGAGATCTCCTCAGTGCACGTGTTCCCTCAAAGAGCAAACAGCAAATCAGGGAAAATTTGTTTTTGAGTTTTATTCCTGGTGTGTCTGGTTTTACATTTATGAATCGCAATTGATTTTGACATTGAATGATAAGTCAAGGTCCAATTTTCCAAATTGTTGCAGAACTTTGGGACGGTGTGGTGGAACAGACACACACAGTGTGCTTTTGTTATAAGATTGAAAAAAAGATGTGGAGTATAATTTTCCACTGACGTCTGTGTCCAACCTTAAAACAATCTTTTCCTCTTCAATTTGGTGTCTCAGGTGTCTGTGAGCTTCTCTCAGAAGAGCCAGACCGGTTCTTCAAGGCTCTTCTTCAGGACAGCCATATCGATCTATTTTTGTGTTTTTTTTGTTTAATCCTTGAAGTGCAGAAGTGGGTTTATTTTATTGACAGACTCATACCATAAAACAGGAAACGACTCATTTCCCAGCCAGTCTTACTCAATCCTTAATATCTCAATCCTGTTATTTCCACTACCATTTGATCAGGAATGTCTTTTCCAGAAATCCTTACAGTCTTGGATAAGCATCAGAACTCACCCGCAGAAGACAAAATACATTTTATTTCACTATTCTTCAATTATTCTGGCTATGTGTACATTTGTTTATTATTGACCTTCAGAAAAAAATTGCTAAGGATATTAATTTGTGACTTTAGGCTGCAGCATACTGCTGCTTCTTTGCCGGCACGCCACCTGCCTGTCAAAACCTAGTTACAGAGAAACAAAGCGCCCCCCCACCACCACCACCAAAATGCCTTGTTGCTGTCACTGAATCTATCTTTAGCTGCACATCTACCACTCCTGTTTTATTGACAATGTCTGACCAGACTTGATGTGCAACTGGAGAGGATGTTTGCCGTTACGCTGCTCCTCGGAGTGGCGTGAAGTACGCTGGCGTTGGGCGCCGTGTGTCCTTCCCCTCTGCTCCGCCGTCTGCTGACTACAGCACGCTGTACAGTCAGGGGTTGCAGGCATGATAATGAGGTGCGTCTGTAACCTAACCTGTAAACGTTGAATGAAGGGTAATGATCAGCAGAGGTCTGAGAGCTGGAACTCCACCACACTCTTCCGCCATGGACCACTTAGTGACTTGAGGCACAGGCGAGTGTCTCATGTGTCCTGTGGGATTCTCAGGGGCTTCTGGGCTTTCTGCCCGTGTGGATCGAATATCCTCGTCGGTCTAGCTGTGTCTACCGACCAGATTTTTGCTTTCTAGCATGCTGTTAATTAAATATAATAAATATCAAAGCCATGCTGTGAAATATGCTGATTTTGCTGCTCATGCTGTTCAAGATTCCTACATTAATTTGAGCTATAGTGATGTTGGTACACCTTGCTAAAGGGTGCTGCACATGAATATTAAGCAACTTTAAGCCTCAAGGTCACGGTTATTGTATTTTTGTTGTATATTTTTCAACTTGGCATATATTTATGCAAAGACATAGTGGGTGTTTTTTTTTTTTTCTAAAACAAAACTTCACTTGTAGAGTTGATATAAAGTTCCTGTATGTTGTTGTGCAGCTCTGTGCTACTTCTTCTGGCAGAAAGACGGCTGCTCCCCTAAACACGCGCCTATCAGGTTGCGGAGTTGTCACATGTCTTATTTACCATCGGTACTTTCTCTTGTCGTGAACTCATTACTTCCATGTCAACAAGGGTTTAGCTGGTGGTACATTAGCAGGATATTTTCCCTGGTTCTGCTCATGTGAGCTAGCTGCTTTGTGCGCACATCAGTTTGCAGCAAATTCAGTGTCAGCAGTACGGAGGTGTTATAATGGTGCCTGTTTTAGGATGTTGTTGCAACAAGGTTAGATATTCTATTTGCTGTTTTTCAAAGTGTATTGAAGTGAGGTGCGACAGCCGAATATGCCTTTCAAACTCAGCATGGTGTGCAACTCAGGAGCATCAAGTGAAGAAAGAAAAATTCTGACAGAATAAGTGCCAAGGGTGTTCTGCTTTCATCAAGTACAACCCTGGCTGTACTTATAATACACTTACACATACAAATTGTATGTGATTTTGCTGCTAAAATCTCTTCCTGAAAACAAAAAAGTTCTATGAAACGAGTTCATTGGCAGCAGGCAGCAGCTTTACGTTTTTATTTATTCACACTGTCCTTCAAAACATCAACCTCCCATGTTGTTTGTGCAAGCAGCTTATTGTGGCCCGTATTCATGCTTCGGCTGTGTGCAGCCCTCGGCTTCGTAACGCGACCTGCAATAGACACTCGCTCATTTGCTCGCCGAAGGAGCAGATGATCCATTTCAAGCCTCAGACTACAGAACCTTTCTGCACCTAAAATAACTTAATGGGTGACAAGTGGTGAAATGTTGTTGGTGCTTAAAGGAGTTTCCATCTATGAGCGGAAGCCCGTCTTCCTCTGTCCACTAACCACAGCCCTAGAAGACGGTCAGAAATAATCACCAAGGTCTAACGTGGTCAGAAAAGTCTGAAGTCAAGTCAAAATACATATGTCCCCCACCAAAATTATTATTATTTTAGCACGATAGATCATACCTTTGAGTGCTAGCCTGACCGTGTGATCATGCACACAGCCATGCACACAGCCTTGCACACATATTGCAGTAAAATATCTTGCAATATGAAAAATATATAAATTTGGAATTTGAAACACTTCCAGCTCTTCCTGTGCTTTTTCCTCCCGGATTCTCATGAGGATGCAGGATACCACCACACTGTTGTGGTGTGCCACTTTCATCGGAGGCTCTTTTATGTCAGTGAAAATTTGTTTCCTCTTGAACCTGTCCTAATTCACCCAAGGACACACACTCCATTGTATCAACACCCCCTGGTTATTTAAAACACTAGCAGGTTTTTTGGCCTTTGATAACGACTTCTGACATGACCCAAAATACCATATAATATGATTAAGGTTGATTGATATAAGTTCTAACTTGAGCAAGAAGCTTGGCTAGGCTGTACAAACAGCCCACCAGAGATATCATTAGCGATCTCTATCCAGGCTGATGCTGATATACAGTATGTTGGACTTTATTCTCATGCATTGTGATGTTTTTTTTTTTTTTTCCTTTTTTTTCTCCTCATTGTGTAATTATCCTTCAGTCACAGTGTAGGAGTGTACGGATGTCTAGAAACATGTGAAACTGAGTGAATATGACAAGTGGATCACCTCAAATGAGGGCGTAAACGTCACTTCAGTGGTCACTGGAAGTGCATTCTCGCTGAGCATAATTTGCAGATGTCATGGAAACGTTATATAGTATATACGTCCACGCCCTCCCTGCAGGGATTTCTTTAATTTGTTTGCGCATTTGTATTTTCATTGAATACGGTGTATCTTGAGCTAGCAAACTTAATTTGCATCACCTCTCCTAAAATAGTGTTTTAAAGGGCACAGAGTTTTGCATTTGGCTTCCGGGCCCTCATCTGAATCATCCCTTACTGCTAAGATAACCTTAGTCGCATGAAAAGCTGCATAAATCTGCTAAAATTCATATTTTTATCATAAAAGCTTCCACTCTGAACTTAAAGGCCAGCCAGACGCTTTGAGAAAGTTTTTTCAGGCTGTCTCTATAATACCGAGCACGTCTCAAAGCTGGTTTCTAGGCAGCACGATGAAGATTTTCTCGAGATTTTCCTCCTTTTCACAAGCAGGACGAGAAGACAGATGCGTCCTTTGACAGTGTTCAGTTAGAGATGCCCAACAGATACCTGCCCCTCAGACACTGGTGGTGAATGGATGAAGCCAACCTTTCTCTACCTCTTGTTCTCCTCTCTACTTTCACGACGTGTCTGTTTACTACGGGTTATTTTAAAATGTAAAAAGACAAGTTCATACAAACTACAGACAGACTATCACATGTATGAAACAGCAGTACACGCATATGGTTTTATTTTAGGAAGAGTCTAGTTAAGAATAAATTACTGCCCAGACACAACATTCAGTTTATCATGCAGCAAATGCTCCGTTGCATTCCTGCTCCCAGCGTTAGCAGAAGCCACATTTGCACCAGCACCTCAGATGTGTCTCCAGTAACAGTTGTCACATCTCAACATCCAATCTTTCAGTCTCGTCTGATTTTTATTCTGACTTTACAATTTCCCCCACAGTTCTCTTCAACCTCTGGATGCTGGCAAGCCAACTGTGAGGTGCAGTTTTCATCTTTTCACCCACTCAAAGCTTTTTGATGAGGAAGAATTTAGTCTAAATATTACTTTTTCTTCTTGACATTTTCACTCTTTCCCCCAAATTTCTATTTTTTTTCCTTAAATTGCACATTATTTATTTATTTATGCATTTATTTTTAAAAGCTGGCTCGGATAATCTTACATAAACATAAAGCAACATTCAGATGATTTACTCCTCCCACGTTGTAAATGCCCAATTGATATGTCAGGATAAGTACATATGTGCAAGAGAAGCTCATTAGGTTTACACAAAAAGAGGGCAGCTGCCTTTTGAAGGTGAAATGCTGTCATGAAGAAGAAGAAAGTGACATTGGGAATGTTGATCTTATGAGGGCTGACAGTGGCATCAGTGTGTGAATCCATTAAGTGTTTGTCAGGGTGAAGTGTGGGATGGAGCAGATGGCGGAGTGCATATGCTGCAGGTCTCTTTGGCCAGGTACACTGATGAATTCTTCTGAGAGCTGACCTATCTTTTGCTGTTATACAACATCTCCGGCGTTTAATTCTCTAAGCATCCTCCAGAAAAGATCGCAAAAGATGTGTGAGGAAATGTGTTGATACTGACCTGAAAACTTGTCCACATGACGTGTTTCCCTTGACATTCTAAAAGTTCAGTTAAAAAGGCATCTTCGGTAATTGCATCCTCGTGGTTTACTCTTAAAATCACATTCATGTTAATGTCTTATATGCAGTCAGGTGTTGACATGTGTTCATCAGGTGTACCTTGAATGTTGTGGAATATTAGCTTAGCGGCTACTTAAGATGTGTCACTGACATAATGATCATGGAATAACAGTGTTGAGTCAAAGGAAAGTGTTCTCAGTATTGTAATCGTTATGAGGTCAGAGGAAATGCAGAGTCCAGACAGGTAAAAAATGGGAACGAATCCACATTCACATTCACGCTGCTCTTAATAGTGAACCAGTGCCCACAGGCCAGCTTTGATACAAGGCCACAACTTGGAATTATTCTCCTCAGTTTCTGAAGTTCAGCTCGGGATCAGACACAACCTCGGGTGGAAAGCAGACTCAGGACAATCACGGCATAATAATAATAATAATAATTGTTATTATTATAAAAACAGGAGAAATGTCTCCAGCAGCCCCAAACTAGGCTGGAGTAGAGAAACAAACAGTCTCACAGTTTTGGAACTTCTCTTTTTCAAAGTAAAAGTGGTCTCTTTTTTCAGTACAGTCTGGACACTGGAGTAGGCTTCATGCTAGTAAGTTTCAGGCAGTTTACCAACAATAACAGGCAGGTTATTTAAATCCTGTCTACAAAGACAGGAGAGGAAACATTCATGGGGAACCATATGTGCATAGCACTTATGAGGTGACAGTTTTATTGTATTATTAATGTATTTTATTATGAATCAGAATTCTCTGGAGCTCTCTTGAATAGCAACTAGGCAGCAGACCCCTTTTTTGAACCAGGCACAGGTGTTTGAACACCGTGGATGTTCACAGGGTGTGAAACAGGATGAGTCAGACACAGCCGGATTCTTTACGGCGGCACTAAAACCCAGTTGCATGAGATGGAAAAACAAAATAACTCCTTCAAATTGTGAAACAGACAAAAATCATTCTTAAAATCACCTTCCCATGCTTCACTTCTGTTGTGTTGATATGATGCATTTTACTCGGATTACTAATATATTATAAACTGGTAAATTTCCCCCTTCCAGCAGTGGTGGCAGGCAGCTATTTTAGTTTCCAAACCCAGACACCAGCCTTGTTGTAATGAATGTTCAAACATTAGTTACACTCTTGTTTCCAGCTCTCTACACAAACACAAGTAAATAAATATCTGACTCATTTATTCTCACTCCAGTCTTTCCCTTTATTTCTGTTTTTCCCAAGTGTCTGAAGATCTTTTTTTTTTTTTTTTTTTTTTTTCTTGTAGCTGGTAGGTTTATTCAAACAGCCCACGCAAGTGTTTTATCTAAATTCAACTAGCATGTCCAAAACCCCTCCAGGGGAACAAATACTCTGGGCCTGGTTGATATGAACATCCCTGGCAGCCACAGAGACCAACCCCCCACCCTCCTCCCGCGTTTCTGTTTGCTCAATTAGACAATTCCTGCAATCTAAGGACTACTTTTCAGCCGATATGAAGGGTCAAACATCAATACAATCCTAAATTAAGACAGTGGAAGCGACTCTGATCCCCCTCCAGGTTTTAATCCACAGCCCATTTTTGCAGTAATTATGTAGATTATCAGCAAAGTAACTGTGCTGTTTTAGGAAGATCATGTGACCTTCTGGCCCAGTGATGCCAGTAAACACATCCTCCCATAATATGTGCAGCAGAGCCGTTCTGAGGGCTGCGTTTGTGTTTATAAGCAGGAATCCATATGTTGGGATTAGCTTTGCCGTGTAGCCCAAATGCGACCTGATGGTGATCTGATGTCTGGGTTTGTTGGTGATCCAGATCTCAGACCAGTTCTAAATCCCAGCAGGTGTCAAATTCAAATATGTGACCCACCTTTCCTGTCAAACATGAAATTACTATTATTATCATTTTCAGCTCTATTATTTCTCCATCGCTGAACCTTTTAACCAATTCAAATCAATTCAATTAAATTTTATTTAAAGTGCCAATTCATAAAGTTATCTCAAGACACTTCACACGTTCAAAAAGAGAAACAGCTCCCAGGGCAAAGCTCCAAACTGAGTAAGCCATTGGTATTGGTGACAGTGGTGAGGAAAAATTTCCCTTTAACAGGCAGAAACCCCGAGCAGATCCAGACTCAGTGTAGACGACCATTCGCTGCGAGCACCTGGGAGGGAGAGGGGGGAGAGGAGAGACGGGGAGATGGTGAGACAGCAACTTTAAAAGTCTGTGAGACATAGCCTGATGTCAGGGACAAATTAATAATGTCTAGTAAGGAGGTGCCAAGTAAAGGGAACACTTCCTTAAGTAATCTAGTAGGAATAGGATCTAACAAAAAGGTTGTGGATTTAGAGGAGGAAATTATAGAAGCCAATTGTTGAGGGCTAATAGGGAGAAATTAGTCCAGATAAGTATGTGGCTTAGTGGTTATTAACGGACAACTTTGTGGTAGGTGGTCTTGGATGTTATCTCTAATGGTTGTAATTTTTTTCATTAAAGAAGTTCATGAAATCACTGCTACCTAGATGTGGAGGAATGGATTGCTCGATAGAGTTATGACTCTGGGTCAGCCTGGCTACAGTGCTGAATAAAAACCTGGGGTTGTTCTTAGTTTCTTCAGTGAGTGATGAGTAATGACTAGTTTTGGCTGTACAGAGTGCTGCCCTGTATGTTTTTAGACTGTCTTGCCAGGCCTGATAGAATTCAACTTTTTTTGTTGAACGCCATTTCTTCTTTATGTGTCAAGATCTTTGCTTTAGCTCCAACCAAAGGCTAGCTTTTTTAGAGTCACCTGAGTGAAGAAAAGCCCTTTGGAATGATGGTTCTTCAAGATAATGGCGGTAACTTAGTTTCCATCTTTAAAGCCATCAGAGTTGTCATCAATGTGTGTCAGGAACTCCAGGGCCCCAGTTTGGGATCAAACACGTCAGAGGCAGCAGAGGGTCACCTAAATTAGATTTGTTTCTACTGCAGAGCTCGAAAATATACAGCATGGACAGAGGTGAGGGTCATGGCTCAAATGTCAACTAATGGAGTCTAAAAGCAGCAAAGACAAAAACAGGAACTCAGTCCAGAGAACCGACTCTCAGAGACATGGGCATGCTGGGAAACACGGGGTGAGGAATCAACAGTGGGAAGAGGTTTAAACCAGGACAGGAGAATAAAAACAAGAGGAAGACACAACAACCAGACCCTTAGTCATTGTCTGAAAGACATGAGGTAGAATAATCTAATGAAACGTGCCTGTGTAACATTGTGTATAAGAGAATCAAGCCTGTAAAGATTTTCCAGTTAAATAAGTCCCATTTGTGGAGTTATTGTATAAATGCTGTATCATATTTCAGCTGCGCTGGAGACGGCCCCGCTGGGTGAGCTTCATTTTACAACCTTTTACTGTACCCAGACATTGATATTTGTCAAGTTTAAATGTCAACATTTAGTGGTGAAATTAAGGACAAATAGTTCAGATCAAGAACACCAAATCATGGAAAATTGTGAGGCCAAAGGACGATGTGGAGTCTACATCGAGGTGGAATATGAACAGAGAGAGTGGGAGGTAGGATGATTCCACCTCCTGAGCTGAGATTGGGGGATGGCTTTACTGGAGAAGGCCATGATGATTGAAGGCTCCGGCTCCTAGTCTCCTTTTAAAGACAGTGGTGACCACCAATATCCCTGCATGGTGACAAAGAGATCAAGTGGTACGACAGGGTCCTTGGTGGCCTTTCAGATGGGATGGAACGCATTTATTAAGAGCTTCGAGAGTGAGGATTTTCATGTCTTTCCTGCTTTTGACAGGCAGCCAGCGCAAAGAAATCAGTCTATGAAAGTCAGGCGGTGCCGTCTAACGGTGCACTTCTTCTCAGGGCCCACACAGAGAGATATTAGACCAACTGGAGAGTTTTTAGAGACTTCTTTTCAAGCTTTTCCCCTCCTGCTCATTATTCTGAGTCACAGTGTGTCACAATGTTTTGTAAGTTTTTCTAAGAGAGAAGCAGGTCGGTCTGTCTATCAGACTTGTTTAAAGTAGGAGATAAAAGAGAGCTCCTGATCAATATAACGTGATGATAAAGTTGTGAGGAGTAACCACATCATTAGATAATAAAGGCCAGGCAATGCTGAGGAACAAGAACAGAGAAAAGCTCCTCAGCTGGTACCATTAGTGGCTCATTTGTAACTTTGACCAAGATTCTCTCTGTGCTGTGAAGCATTCAAAACCTTGACAAAGAAATCCAACTACGGTCCATAATTGACCGTCCAATGCAAGCGAGAGGAGTTAAGGTAAAATAAGGCCAAATGGGGCCTTTCTTGTCATTAGGCCATTAGCATCGGCTGGCAGACATATGTCAAGCAGATAAAACACACACGCAGATCCACACATTGTTGCACAGCATTTTAAACAAGCTAGCTAGCATGTACCAGTCTAGAAGGGTTAGAAACTGGACATCTGTCTCATAAACTCTAAAACCGAGTTTACATGTGAAGTGCACTTGTACCATGCAGGACCAGAAACGCAGACGCCTGCAAAAGTTAGGGTGTGCCAGTGTTAGCGAAACATCAATTTGAATGCGCAGTTGCTAATTAAGAGCAGGCACTTTGCAACCTCAGTCACATTTCCTGAATGTTCTATGGCAGATCATTCCGGTTAACTGCTGCTATCAGCCCAAATTTATGGTCTTCCTAAACTGAGACAAGCTGCTTTTAAATGTTTTATAAATTGTTGAGTAAGAGCCTCATTTTCTCCTGAATTCTTCGGAATTCTCTTGAGTGCGGGGAAATCTTTATCCAGAGCGATCCCAGAAGGCACTTTCAAACACAGGAAATGAGAATAGATGGTTTATGTTCATAAATGTTCCAGCCATAGTAGTATTAATTTGTGTTTTGTAAATACTAATGCTGTTATTCTTTTATTTGCAGGTGGACATCTGCGTGTTTGTCCTCAGGGAAACACATGCTGCACCCAAGAAATGGAAGATAAATTTGGTCAGCAGAGCAAACAAGATTTAGAGAATCTTGTTGATGAAATGAGTCACTCATTGAGAAGCACTTTTGTTTCCCGGCATAAAAGCTTTGATGGTAAGTGTTTTCTTCTCTTTTCCACTTTTCCAATATTTTGGCCTCCCCCGGTGCTGTAATGGGTACTGAAGAACAAAAACGCTGTATGTAGACTGAAGGAATTGAGCCTGCATGATTTGAAAAGATGCCTGTTTACATGTCTGCTGCTGCTCTCCAGCAAGAGGAGGCAAGAGGAGGAAATCTTCTGGATGTGCCTTCCAGTGCGAAGCCCTCTCTCCTTGCGCAGCATATTGATGTTAGATTGTACAGAGAAGAGCAACAAAGAGCCAAATTCGGCATTATTAAAGGTATTTGGTGCTTCGCTGCTGCGGTTTAGCGCCGTTGACCACTGAGCCTTTCAAATGGCATGAAGTGGATTCAGTCCGGCAGAAAATGTTTCCAGTTTTTCTTCTTTGTGTTTTTCTCCCTGGAGTCAGCTTGCTGTAGTGACAAATGAAATTACAGCATTCTGCTGACATTATAGCGTGCTGGAAGCAACATTTTTGCTGGTGAGGGAGCAAATATCCTCAACTTTTCAGAGCGGTCTCTAATATCTGCAAGTTAAATATCTTAAATATCTGCCTTTAAATGTTTATCTGGTAGCATCATAGTCAAGTGTTTAAGCGGAAAGAAAATAGAGTTAAGAGCCGTATTCATCCCCAGCAAATAAAAATGTGTGGATTTAGCCGGGATTTGCAGAGTTTCGCGTCACTAGGACCAGGTGGAGCAGAGGAGTGTGGCTGATGTTCAGCTCTTGACAGTCGGCCAGCTTTTCCAAAGCAGGCCGGGGGCACAGGCCGATCTTTTGGAGGACATCCAATGAGATCTAATTTGTGTATTAGCTTGGGCCTCGCTGCCCAGCAGGCTATTAAAGTTACAGCTAAGCTCCCAGGAACATCACCAGGCATTGAATCCAATTAGCCATAGTAGCCAAACAGTGTCATTACAGTGTCACGTAACATTCACTCCTTCAAAAAGGCTTATTCACAAAAAAAAAAACTTTTAAAAGTTCTCTATCATTGGAAAACTTAATAGAAGTTTGAGGATATTTTTAACCATGAGCTCAAACTTTTAATGGAGCTGCACTCAAGGTTCGCCAGCAGAATGATTCTTAAGTTGGAAATGAAATAGAATGGTAGCTGTTTCTCTCCAAATTAATCTCATTTTTCATGATCAGTGACTCATCTTCTGAACCCTTCTGTTCGTATTTGTTCATAAATGTTGTAATTTAAAGCCGAGTGATAAACCAGGGATCGATCTATGGCTGCTTGCACTGTTCCGCTCTTTATTTTAATTTACTTTCTGTTTGACCTAAAATATAAAACAAAAACAGCTCTGTGAACACGAAGGAGACAATGAGCCGTGAAATTTGAATCTGACTCTAAAACTGTGCCGCCGATGCAGCAGCTACATCAGTGGGGTACTGGCATGCACAGCCTCAGATTAATTGAGAAAAATTGGCATTGAAAGAATAAAAACCAACACAGATGTCTTTTTTAACATCATCATCCACCATCTTTTATTTTATGCGCGTGTGTGAATCAGTAGACGGCTTTTGGCAATGTGAATCTCCTCCAATTAGATCACAAGGAATGTAAATAACCCCAGAAAATCCAAATAGACAAACCAAGCAGTCTTTCTGCAAAAAGCAGAAGAATTGATTTTCGTATTGAGCTATTCAACAAAATATCCAGTGTCCAGGACTAAATCATGTTTGAGGGGATAATATTGAAATGTGATATTCATGCGTCAATGTTGTGTCTTTCTGGGCTCATTTTTTTTTTTAAACCCATCCGACATATTGTATGAAACGAGGAGGATTCGCTTACAGCGCGTGATGAATGCACATTACCCAGAAACTCGATGTCACACTCACGGGATGAAGTCTGTCTGTTTTTCCTGGAACAATCTTCTTTGGCTCTCATGTGATTCCTGGAAACATGCATGAATAATAAGTGTTATTTTGATCAGCTGCTGTCACGGTGGCGAACGTCACCGGCATCACTTCGGTCAGGGAGGAAATGGGGCTTGTCCGGCGGCGCTGGCACACACGTCTCAGTAATCCCGCACCTTCCTTTTGTGGTTTGCTGCTACTCGCCATCATTTCATCTGCATCAAATCGCTGCGCGTGTTCCAGCCAGCCCCCTGCTGTCTGGAGATGTATCAATTGCTAGACCGAGCACTTGCATCTTACTTGTACTTTTTTTCTTTTTTTTAGCAAAGATATCTAAATGTGCCAGGGTTTGTCTTTGCCGTGAGTGTTACAGCAGCCGACAGTAGCTGGCGCGCCCACGCACACCTGACACTGCTGCCCGTGTCAGTGTGAGGGGGCACAGGCAGAAACGGGAGCGCAGAGGGAAGAAGTAATGCAGAAATATCCACAAGACTGGTGCTGCAGTTAATGAAGTGCCATGTTTACGTTGTTTTAATTACTGCTCCTACAAGTCAAACATGGGAATTGCTCCTCACACGGAGCAGATTGTCAATAATACACCGGTCCTGACCTCAGGGCGGTGCTGAAGAGGGACGCCTCGCACACCAAAACCACTGATACGAAGTCCTAAGGGACATCATCTGTGCTGCCGGTGGTTGGGAAGTGTCACAAGGTCACGACTGTATTTATTACACGTTTCAGGTGTGAGTGGACGACTGTTGGGATGAGCAAAATCAGTCAAACGATCACACATATGCAGCAGCAAAATCAATGTTTTTTTTCACATGTTATGGCTTGCAAGTGTTGATGTAATGCTGTTCTAGTTTATCATAATGTTCCTTGTTGACCTTTTGTATTTTCTTTTAATTTTACCAGGAAATACACTTTAGCGCTTGTATATTCAAGAGCATCCTGGGGCTATTTAAAAAGAGGGCTGGCCATTGCTGTAGAGCAGAGATTGCAGGGAATGGAAACCCCTCCTGGTGCTCCTGCAGGCCTTTTTTTTGTGATCGAAGCATCATTGAGACTGCGCCACAGTCTTAGAGGTGCATCACAAAGTACCACACATTAAAGGACATTCGTTGCTTTACTGGTCAGTCAGAAACATGACCAGAGTGAGCCACCAAAATCAACATTTACACCCCCGTAAGCACTTCCAGTTAATTCTTACTTAGAATGCCTGAAAGAATGATCAATAATGATCAGGAGAATAAAGGACAAACCTGGAACATGTGACTCATCAGAATCAGCACAAGAAGTATTTTTTTCTGAGGAATGTCTGACCTTTGACCTTTGTGCCATTCCAGGAGAATTATGAAATATAACATCAAAATCATTTCTATTCATTCAAGCAGCAGATGTTTAATCCTGCCCTTATTTAAATTAAGATATAATAAATAATCACTTAAAGAGCAAGTAAACATTTTTCCCTCAAACAGGAAGTAATGTATATTTCTGCATAGTTCTGTGCAACGTGTTTGCTTATAGCAACCAGTTACATGCATGGTTGTGCATTTAATCAATTATGTTCAAATTAAAGGTTACTGAGCTATTGACTTTTCAGTATCAATCAATGTTGACATCTTTTGATGCGGGGTAATAGGGGTGCTCTGGTTGGCTAGCGCCAGTTCAAGATTAACTGATAATCATTAAAATGTTTAATCAGAGCCTGCAGTAAATGGAGACCCAGGGCCAGCGAAGTGTTGCACATATGACCACAGTGAGCAGCGTGTAGAAATACACTCCAGACAGTGGCCCTCATTTATGAACCTTATGTAGGGCAGAAAACTGTGTGAACGGCCATTTTCACGTAATGCTCTGCATTTATCAATCTGGACATGAGCGTATGAGCCGCTCAAATCTCACGTCAGGTCTGACATCATGTACGCAAGTTAGAGTCAGTGTGGATTCGTGGTGCAGCACATCAAAATCTTAAAAAAATAAGACCTCAAACTGGTCATTAAGCACAGGCAACCACATATTCTGTACAGATTAAAACGCAAATGAATATCATTGAATAAAATATACATATATATCTGTTTTTTAAAGAAGCATTTTGCATTCACCTGATAAAATATACCCGTTTTTTCCTGAGAAATTCATGTTTGGTTTGTTTTTCGGTGTAATTACTTGTGTTTTTTATACATAATTTCTTTCTGTTTGTTTTTTAAGCAATCTTGTCCTTTTTGTCTAAGTAAATGTTTTCTGTTTTTTCGTGGTAATTGACAGAATATCTAATAACTGGTGAACCTGCCACAGAGCAACAGCGTCGTTTCAACAGTTTGCGTCCACGGCGGCGCTGCGTTGCTCTAGCTGTTGTCATTGTTCTTTTCATGCTTCCAAACAGCGCGTCCTTGTTTCACCTCCACCTCAGACTCCAGGGGAACAACTTCCAGCTCGAAAAAGTTTTATTTCTTTCTCAGGTTTCTCCTCATAACGTTTTACTTCAGTGGGCAAAGCTTCTGAATCATTAATATTTAAGAGCGGTACGAGTTAATGACGATCGGTTTCAGCCGCCGCATTTATCAAGACCCGCTGAGTCGTACGCCGGGATTGGCCATATACGAAATTTTCATGAATCACACGTGCGTCTTTTCGTACCACGACCCCTGCACGCAGATCACGTTTCCACGCACGATTGAAAAATGAGGGCCAGTGTGTTGTATTTTACGGTGTGACGGTGGCGGCGGGCGTCTTATAATAATCCATAATAACAGTAATGAGGTAGATTCACGGGTTTTCTGGGTGCGCTGCGCAATCAGCAATCTCCATATTGCATTCGACCTCTGTGTCAAAACCTCGGGCTGATTAACATAAATCATGCAGGAGGAGGCTTATATACCAGCATAAACCGCAGTCCGAGCCTATCAGACCACACCCACTGCCACACGTGTGATGGCAGCTGCATGTCCATCCATTTTCCTTTTTTTTTTTTTTGACGCCTGATTAATCATAGTCAGGGTCACAGGTGCTGGAGTCTGTCCCAGCAGTCAGTGGTTGAGGCAGGAACACACCCTGGACAGCTCAGAGTCCCTCATAGCACACACACACACACACACACACACACACACACACACACACTCACAGCACAGGAAGACTCCTGAATATCTTTAGAGTCACGAGTCAAACAAGAGGTGCTTTGCAGACCAGCCCCACAGCAAATTGATGAAATATATTTGTGAATTAAAATATAATTGAATGAATGAATGCTTCCTTCCTTCCTTCTTTACCCAGAATTCTTCCTGGAGTTACTGGAGAACACAGAGAGGTCCCTAAACGAGATGTTTGTGAGGACGTATGGCAAGCCTTACATGCAGAACTCTGAGGTCTTTGAGAACCTGTTTGCCGAGCTGAAACGCTATTACACAGGAGGGAACGTAAACCTGGAGGAAATGCTTAATGACTTTTGGTCGCGGCTGCTGGAGCGTATGTTTACGCTGCTCAACTCCCAGTATGTCATCACCGAGGACTACCTGGAGTGTATCAGTAAGTACACCGACCAGCTCAAGCCTTTTGGAGACGTGCCCAAGAAGCTGAAGTCTCAGGTTACTCGAGCGTTCATCGCCGCACGCACATTTGTCCAGGGGCTGTCTGTGGGCCGCGAGGTGGCTCAGAGAGTATCCAAGGTATGTGGTCAATATGATAAAATAAAGATTTATTAGGTTTCCCCTGCCTTTTCCCTGCGCAGACTCGCAGGAGCCAAAGGCCTTGTGTATTGTTTCTGCAGCGCGTATTTATTTTCGACTGCAAACGAGTTCCTCCCAGATGCTTTTCTGACTAATGCATTCTTTCTCTTTGCTGCGTGACCTCGGGAAGTTTAGGTCTGTCTAGAAAACACAGTCAAAGGATATGTGGGTTGAGCCAGAGAAAATCTCTGACAATGAAAATAGAGAGTAAAAAAGAGACTCCCTTAGGTGTTTATTACTCCATCTACACCACTAATATTAGTTCACCTAGTGTAGTTTAGAGAAGCCATTAATCACACTGTATCCTTAGCATTCTACGTGATGCTCCTGCAGTATATCTCACTACCCTGGGAGTGTGTTTTAGTTTTGATCTTGTAAGATTAAAGGAGAAGCAAGAGGGCGAAGGCTCAGGTTTAGTCACACTCAGCAACAACAGCGCTGCATGGAAAAGCAGGAGGGAAAACACGGCTCACAAACTCACGCCGGGATTTTGTTCCCAACTTTACTGATATAGACAGCTGATAAGACAATGAAGCTGTGGTTTTGGTGAATAATGAGAGAAAATTACAGTCTGCCCCATCCACTTATCCCATCAGTCGGAGCAGAGCTGAGGCTGGTTTAACGGCAGCCACCCAGGAGCTTTACTCAGTTACACTTGTCGCTTCTTGCGAGCCAACCTGTCTCAGCTGCACCTCCTGACATTTCAGTGTCACCTGAGATCTGGGTCATGTGTCTGAGAATGCAGCCCTTTGAGCTCCTGGACGAACACTCATCATCAGGTGGATGGGGTGTAAGAGCTATGGAATAAGACACCAAGCACTAGGTGACAGCCATGCTTGTTGCTGCTTGGACTGATCCAAACCGGATTATCGGATCCAAATCCTCTCACAGCTTCAGAGGCAGTGCATAAATCCTCACTCCTGACAGCTTTTAAATGATGCAATTATTATGTTAAATTGGGCACTAAAATCTATTCAGATGAATCACCTTCATAAGAAAGTATGAACAACAGAACACTTATATTTTAAATAATTAGTCACATTCTACAAGAAAAGCGGAAGTGACAGTTCAGCTGCTCATGTTTGTTGTCACACTTGAATCTCCGCAGGTCAGCAGCACGCCAGCGTGTATCCGAGCACTGACCAGGATGATGTACTGCCCCTTTTGTCAGGGCATGCCGGCGGTTAAAGCCTGTAAGAACTACTGTCTGAACGTCATGAAGGGCTGCCTGGCAAATCAAGCTGATCTAGATCCGGAGTGGAACCTCTACATCGGTACGTCTCGCACACCACTCCTGACATTCTGTTATTCCCAACCATCATCAGTGGCAAATTACAGTCAGGGAAAATGTTGTTTTGACCAAGGGACTGAAATCACTTGCCCTCCAGGGAGCTAAATTCTTGAAGCTGTAATTATGTTTATTTTTGCCGGTGATTTCCAAATGTGGCTTGGGAGAATTTTGGGTTTTTTTTGGACGAACTATGTAGTTGTCAAGGGTTGATGGAAATTCACACTGTCCAGTTCCTGTGGCAACAATGCCCGGGGCTGGGGGTGTTGCATCAGTGGGCATCTGGACAAAAGTTGGGCTTTTGTGTTCATGAGAACGGGTACCCAGTAACTCCAGTTCACAACAAAAGAATTAGGATTCAAACTGATTTATTGGAACCTTGGACAGGAAGCTGTTTCTTTTTCTTTTATCTCATTTAAAAATGGATTTTATTCATGGAATTCTGTGCTCCTGCTGGTCTAAACGAAGATTAATAATAGGGGGAAAAATGCATCATGGGATGTGTGAAGTTAGGCGAAGAGAAGAGCAGTGGGAAGCTCAGTTCAGAACAAAGTCCTCAACATTAATGTGATCTGTATTCCACAGCTCTTAGTAAATAAACCTGACAAAGGTTTAATAATCTTTTTTTATTATTCTGCTCAGCTGTTTTTTCCCCTCTTTATTAGCCCTTCAGTATGTTTGGCACTTTAACACAACCAGCTAAATTTGACACTCTGGTATGACTGGAAGAAGCTGTTAGGACACAATCTGCACAACAACCTGCACAACAACCAGCACAACAACGCTGATTGCTCTAAACTACTCCTCCAACACCCAAAAAAGATGTTGCTGTCACTCTTTTGCAAACCACTAAAAATTGTCTTCTACTTAAACTAACCACAAAGGTAGAGGACACCATCACACACCGGTCAGGTCCACATTTTGCAGGCCGGAAAGAAGGGAAAATGTTTACGGTGTTTGCATGCACGCATTCCCTGATATTTATGTGGAAGCAGATCAGATTCACAGATGATTTATGGTGACCCGAATGCCTTGGAGGCCTCAGTTCCACCGCGTTTATGTTCAACAGCCCAGGACGCCTCAGCTGCAGCGTGTCTGTCATGGGACATATTGAGAAATGTGTTGCCCACACACCCACAAAGAGGAAAGGCAAGGACATTCCAGGCATGTTTGTCTGGATGCTGTACATATATGTACTGACAGAGACTGCGCTGGTAGGAAAGATGCGTTGCCTTTATTTTCAGATCTGTCTGGTTGTCATCAGGTTATTGTATAGTTGTCTGTGTAGATTCTCACTGATCCAGGTCATAGTTATCCACAGTTAGATCTCTCTGTGTGCAAGTGGACTGTAAGGTTTCCTTGAAAGTGCCTTAGTCCTAAGGCACTTTCTATCACCCACGTACAATGCAGTCCCCCACTCTCTTCATCAACAGTCCAAACATTCACACCATTTGATGAGACCTGGTGACTCATTACCATGTGACCCAACAGACATAGGGGAAGCACCCAAACTGAAACTAGATGACCGACCCTGCCAACGGCCCTGCCAGTGACTCTCAGGTGACCACCCAGGTCATTAACATGCCAATGGTCCACAGGGGCTATATTTTCAAGCTCTGCCCCCAGCAAGTTTAGAACTGAAGAAGCCTTCTGGAGAGAAGGTGAAATGTTTTCAAGGAAACCTTTCAGTCCAGTTGCACACAGAGAGGTCTAACTTTGGTTATTGTACAGTCTTGTTAGTTAGCTGGCAAATGTCACTCTCACACAGGGACAGCTACAGCTTTAACACGTGACCTTTCAGGAGAGTCAGCTGGAACATGTTATAACATCTGGTAAGGGCAGGAAAATGTCACCTGTCCATCATGATGACTAGACCCCTCCCCCGGACACCAGCGCTGACCACATTCGTCTGAATGGGTTAATATGATACTGTAATTACACATCAGACTAATTGTCATGGAAGAGGTCCAATTTCTTTGTTTGTAATATGATATCACATAAAGAATAGAATTTGTCATGCGTTGATCTTGATGGAATCGTGGATGAATACTCGTTTGGAAGTGCGTGGGCTGCCGGAGGGGACACCTCGAGTTCAGTGAAATCTCTGGTTTTCTCTGAGTTCTCAAATTTACTCCCACAGACATTTAAGGTTCATCGCTTTACCTCAGCTAGGTGTGTTTGAAAAGCACGGGGATCCCACACATGAGCGGGGAGAGCTATGTCCACCTCCTCTTTACCTCTGCTGAAATTATTCAACATTTTTACTGCCGGTGATATTAGTGATAAATTCATCCCATTTAAACCCGGATCCGTTCAGATGAATTTCTGCTGTTCAGCATCATTCCTTCGCCTTCTGCAGCAATTCCCATTGCGCTTGTTACTCTTCTTCTATATAAGCTAAATGCCAGTTGTAAATCTTTTGGTTATTACGTTAATGTTTATTATAGGCTATTAGAGGTTTAATTACATAAACATATTGTGACACAAGTGGCTTTTTCCCCACACCAGCCATGTTTCCTAGAGCTGTGTGTGTCGTTGGAGGGTGTTTGGATCGGATTTGTTCTGGCCTCAATCAGGACCAGCGCAGGGCCGCTTTCGTGGATTTAGTGGGCAGCATAACAGTAAACAGGCAGGTTTAATGGATTTCTTCTGCATCCACCACAGGTTCAAATAAACATTCCCGCTTCCTTCCAGCTGCGTTTCTGTATGTTATATCGGAAAAAACAGTGCACACTGCAGGCCAACATCTGAGTCATTGGCATCAGTAATCCAGTCCTACGAGCTCAGCAGTCCAGCAGGCTTTTCTGTCCAACCAGGTAGACAGCTGCATTCACCCAGGAAATTGGTATCCCAGGTGTGTGATATTGTCGTACCAGGAAAATAAGCTTTTATCTGCATTAAATTATGTTTGAAGCAGAGAATAACGCAGGTCTGCTCTTCAACATTGTTCAGCATCTGATATCAGCTAAATGCTGAACAAACAAATCCAAGTTCCCACATTTCCAATCCGACACCGTATTCTCTGGGACTTTACTCCTTGGGAAGAAGATGCAGAGGAAGGGCGACCACTGAGGAGACCAGCCAAATGTAGAAGAAGCTAATTGCGCATGGCTACAATCAGCTGTGACAGCGTTTCCACTTGTCTTTTACCGCTATTTTTCTTCTGCAAGACACATGCACCTGCAGATGCACATGAATCATATACAAGACTGTCTTGGTATGAGTCATATGGCTGTTCTGTGCCTACAGTAAATGAAGTAGGGGGCTTTGGCTTTGGGAGTCGGGGCTCAGAGTGTCATTACAGCAAACAAGGAGTCCACATACAATCCTCTGGTCGCTTTGATGACAAGATAGTTTTCTTCACGGCTGCGGTTTCCACTCAGAGCTGCATCATATTCCTCCTTTACTGCAGGCTTGAGAGGTCAAAGTTTATCCAGCCAAACAGTGAAACTCCTTGAATCCGAGAGGCTGTCCATTTGATTTTTCCATCACAGCCCACTTGACAACTTACTCTGTGGTAGGAAAAATAATTCTCTCTTATTACAGTCTTTCTCTCTCTGTCTCTCTCTCTCTCTCTCTCTCTCTCTCTCTCTCTCTCACACACACAAAGATGAACACAGGCAACATAATTGAATATGCAGGTTCTCCATGCTACATGACCAAATGCCTTTAGAACATAAATGATTATTCACCTCATCTCATGATTAATATTGATATGAGGACTGAATTATTTCTGCTGTGTCTCATATGAGTCATTTCAGAAGCACTAAAATAACAATATCTATATTTTAATACTCTCGCTGCCCTTTCCTCATTCCGCTCTCATTCAAGAGGTTTGTTGTTTGTTGACGGACTCTAATTAAACACTTTAAACCAGAGGTGGGCAAACTAAGGCCCGGGGGCCACATGTGACCCGATGAACTATGTAATCCAGTCCGCAGAGCCTTCACAGTCATTTCTCCAAAAGCCAAATGAAGAGGGTTGTCAGCTTGATTGGTTAGAAATGGTTCAGACCCCCCCCCCCCCTTCACCTAGCATGCTAACATGTTCTCTCAAGAAGGTGGGGCCAAACATCATTTGGAGCTTCATCATCCATCTCTAGTTGGACCAATTTACAGGCTCTTCAACATATTTTCTCAGTCAATAGTCCATCAAGCAGGATTTTT
This sequence comes from Pao palembangensis, assembly GCA_015343265.1. Classification (NCBI taxonomy): domain Eukaryota; kingdom Metazoa; phylum Chordata; class Actinopteri; order Tetraodontiformes; family Tetraodontidae; genus Pao; species Pao palembangensis. The sequence goes on from CM027084.1 coordinate 17,591,582, forward strand.
AGCTAAGCTCTGATCCTCATTTGGGGGGTTAGTTTCCTGCACCACCTGGCCGGCCCCTTCATCATGATCTAAAAGCCAATGTGGCCCTTCAGGCTAAATAATTGCCCACCCCTGCTTTAAACTGTTAATTCTATTCACTCCTGCTATGATTTAATTACAAATTTAGAAAGGAATTAGTCATAAATGTTTTCATGAAGCTGTAAAATAATAAAACATGCCCTCATGGTTTTGAATAAGAAATTCCATTAGTGAATGAGTCTTTCAGGACTCATAATAATAACAATGCCTGCACAATTGAGTTATATACACATTCAATACTCACTCAGTTTACCTATTGAGTATCTAATTAGTCAGTCCACTATCAAAGTGAGGACATTCTGGCTGGTCCTCACACCTTCAAAGGCCTGTTTGAGGGGTAAGATTTGGTCCTCAAGGTTGGCGTGAGAACTGGGTTTAGGTTGGGTCAGGGTCAGGGGCTGAGAAACACATAATGTCTATGAAAGAAAGACAAGGATGTGTGTGTGTGTTTGTGTGTGTGTGTGTGTGTGTTCCGTGACCCCGTAAGAGAAAACATGTACCCATTTTTAATAATGTTGAGGTCACTCGGGCTCAGTTGTGACTCTCTAGGTCACATTACATGGATTTCAGAAAGCTATGCATGGCTGGAAAAGATGAGCCATTAGATTTTAATTACATGACTGAGATGAGGCCTAGCGTGACTGATGAACAGCTGCCAGTCTGTTTACCTGAGAGTGGAAACACAATCGGACCTCACGTGTGAATCTCTGGGAGGCATGAGCAGCTCTCTTCCTTTTCTTTAAAATATCTCCATTTTCTGACTAATGAATGGTCTCAAGATAGCTGAGTTCAGCTGTTTCTGACATGATAAATGTCATTGCAATCCGTCTGAGATTAGCAATCTTTTCCAGTGGTGACAGTTGAGACCTCTAATAGAGATTTTCTTCTCCACCACCATGTCGGCGGAGCAATTCTTGAGTGTTTTAAGTAATCTATCAGCTTCCCTCTGTCTGCAGCCCTGTTGCATCCTTGTTTACAGGCTGCAGTTGCTGTCTCGGGAGAGGCGTATCACCGCGTTGGAAGCGGCCTGCATCGATTCTGTCAGCTCATTTCTTTTTAATTAGGTGATTTGTTTTACTTGGTAACAGTAGCCAGCCGCAACCTCAACTCTGAAAATTCTAGATAGCAGCGTCCTTTTATTTGTGTTGGGAGGGAACGCTTATGAATAAAATATGGAGGAGTGGAGGGGTGGCAGAGTGGGGTCACAGGCCGTCTGAGTGCTTTTGGAGTTGGTGCTCTTATCAGAATAAATTGTCTGCTCTCACATCTTTTATAGAATCCTGATACTGGGAAGTTTTTGCATCTGTTCTGAGCGACACGTTCTGAGACAAGAACGTTTCGCTTTGTTTCCCACTTTTTCAGTCTTTTTAAAAATAATCTCATCATCATTAATGTGTAAAAATACAGGTGCTGATGGAATTTTGATAGAGCTTTAAGTCCATTTAAGAGGCGACTGGTTCTGTTTGTACAGAGAGGAAACATCAGCTTTTCTCCTAGAGTGTGTGACCTCATGAGTCACTGTCACCAACGCATGGATGCTGGGAAATAACCTTGAGTGGTCAAAGCGTCTTAAAAACTTTGTAAAAAAACAGTTTAGCTCTCTGTTACTGCAAACTCCGGACTCTGACAGGCAGTTTCCCGTTTCAGCTCTCCCCAGTGGAGGGAGTTTCCTTTCTCAGCTGATATATTTTATCTGCGTATATTCATTAAGCATATAAGCATGGTGATATTCCACAGCTGGAATGAGTTTTTTGGGATTTTTTTTTACACACCTACAATCAAAAATACCCACAGTGGAATGACGCGTGCCCTTTTTCTGGGAGATCAGAGAAGCCATGGATGGTAAAAATGCTTTAGGATCATGAGTCACAGTCGGACCGCTGCAGGACCTGAAACACAGAGACTCTGATTGCTGTCTTTCTTTGCTGCGAAATGCTCATTTACGAGTTGAGGCGACGCGACCGTCCTCGTGGCTTTCCACGTCTGATTGCTCAATCAGAGACAAAGTGGATTTGAAATCAGGGAGCTTGAACTCTCACATTCAGACCCAGCTCTTCATATTTAAATGGTATTTTAGAATGCCAGAGTTACACCAGGCGCTGGTGAAGTCCCAGAGGATTCTGGGACTTTCAATCAAATAAATGGCATCATTGGTGTCACCTGGAGCAACCTGGATGAAAATATAATGATCCTATCATCCCTGTGGTTTGTTTCATCCATTAGGTGCAAAAAGCAAAAGTAGGAAATCAGAATTATTTAAATAATTATTTAAACTGAGGTTAAAAGTCATTCAATTCAATTTAATTCCATTCAATTTATTTATATAGTGCCTTTTACAATAAAAATTACATCTAGGTGCTTTACAGAGGCAGAAACACAGATGCTGAACCCCCAGGTAAGCACAGTGGCAAGGAAAAACTTCCTTTTAACAGGAAGAAACCTTGAGCAGGACCTGGCTTACAAAGAGGAACCATCCTGCTGAAAGTTGGCTGGGTAAAGGAGGAGAAGAAGAGGGAGACAGGACAGAGAGAATAAAGAGAGAGAGAAAGGGAGAAACAGATACATAGAATCATAGAAATACAAACAAAATACAATCATAGAAATACAAACATATCAGATATAGTACATATATACATAATATAGCATAGCAGGTTGTTATAAAAGAGGAACAGCATAGGCGGGTTTTAATAAAAAAAGGGAACAGCATAGGCAGGTGCTGACAGTGGACACTGGGTTTGTCAGAGGCCGAGATCCGTGCAACATAATGGTCTGGAGATGGAAGAGCTGCAGAAAGATACACAGAGATACATTCAAGTAGATTTTTTAAAAGCTTTTGTTTGACAAAATTACAGAAAAAAAAACATTCAGCAACTCTTTTGAGAGCAGGTTTATTTTTGTTTGGACAGTTTTTCACCTTCTGTAAAAGCAGAATCACATGAAATAAAATGTTCTACTCTAATAAAGATAATGCTCCAGCCCAGTTTGGTGCCAGTTTAGCTAATATAAAGTTTGGGGGAAAAAATGTGGAAGTTGGAATTACACTGCTTCGATTACCAAATTGGTATAGATGCTGAAGACTCTGTCTCATTGGTTCTTGTTTTTAATAAGCCTCTCTGTGAAAGATGGGAACAACTTAACGGCCCCCACCAGTTGCCTGGCAACTGATTCCCGCAAGGAGATGGTGTTGACATGCTAATATGTAATACAATATTTATAATCTACAATATTAATATACATATCTGATATAAGGCAGCATTTATAATCGTTAGCGTCAGGAAATGGCTTCACGTTGCCTTTGTGAGCCGAGTACCAGCACGGCCTCCAGTTGAGGTGTTTATTTTCTCAAGAAGCTTTCCACCAGAAATCAAAGATGCATATTTCCCAAAACACCTAATTATCCCTTTAAGTTTGGATAATGTTGTGGGACTCTGGCCAGGGAAGGATTTCTCCTGGAAGATGCAGTGTGTAGCATTCTTCACCACATTTGTCTTTCGTGAAGTTGGACATTTCCAAGCTTTTCCTTTAATATCTCGAATTATAGCAGCTAACAAGTCCAAGTCTTTCTGCAGGGAATACGTTCCTGTTTTTTTTTTTTTTTTTAAATCCCCTGTGTGATTTTGTTTGCATCACTAAACCCAACCGCAGTTACAGATCTTCAGGATTCTGGTGAAACATTACAAACGGAGGTAATTATATAACACCATCTACCCTCCGCGCAGTGCTTTTGCAGCACGTGCTCTACAGTCTGTCCCCCTGTTTCATGATCTTGTAGAACATATTGCGGTCCTTCAGGACGCAGATCTGGGTGAACGCTGCGCTCGCTCACTCTCTTATGTGTAAAGCAAACACATCTGGAGTGATGACATTCATTTCCTTTTTGTTTTATAGCCCCCTGCTTCTCATAATCACTCACAGCAACATGCAGATGAGGTCGAGTGATCTAATCACAAATCCATTTCGTACCTGCGCAAATACGGATCCACGAGAAAATGTAGATTTTTTTTTTTTTTTGCAAAGTTAGATGATGCTCTCCAGCATCGTTGTGAGCATCGAAGCCTGTCGTTGTTTTAGCTCGGAGCTCGCTGCTCCGTTTTCGCTCCCGTTGGAGTTTAAGATGTTGCTTTAATAAAATGCAAACCAACAATCTCCTGCAGTGAGTGATGTATTCCACATATTGCAGCTGTGAGTCATAAATACCTGTCAGCAACGCGCGTGTTAGCATTCTTAGATGGAATCTCCGTTATGTATCCAAGCCCATTAGTTAAGTGATCCGTTTCTGAATGCCCCAGTATTGGATTATCCGCCTTGGTTTCATTAGCAGCGCAGCATCTGCGCAGCTCTTTTATTTTGACATCAGTCATGTCTCCCCATTAAAACCTGCTCTGTGACAGAAATGGGTGTTGGTGATGTCGACTGCATTATTTTTAGAAATGCTGCAGACTTTAGTTTTAAAACAGTAAAAAGTAGCTTCAGAGCAGTTGAGAGGCAGGAATCCAGGCAGGACCAGTCACACGTCCATCACAGGAGACAAAGACCAGTCAATCGCACCTTCCATCAGCCCAGAGTGGTTGTTTCCGGATTGTGAGAGGAAACCCAACGAAGTTTTCTTAGTTAGAAGTGCTTTTAAGGCTTTTTCTGTTCTGCGTGTGCTGCCTGTGTTTTATTAGCTTAAGAGGGGAGGCTTTTATGTCCCGCTCCTTTATTGGATTGACCATCAGTCCCAGACAGTCAGCTGTCATAGAATTCCTTTAAATGTGGTCTGACCTTTGTCTTGAATCAAGCTGATTTCATGTAGTGGTGAATTACTTGAGAATGATATTTTTATTTAATAGAAATTCTTCAGAATAAAACATTAATTTTTGTCCATAGCGAAATAAACACAATTCAAATGCAATCAGAGGTCAGCCTGTTTACTGACATGTTTATTTCTTCTTCATTTCCTACAATAAAGCCTGGATTGGTCAGGGTTATGGTTAAAGTGGAATACTGCACTTTCATCATGTTTTCAGTGTTTTCTTCAGAACTATTTGCTCTGTTTGTAGCTCTGCACATTGAAACTTTTCTTTTCCACCAACAGCTACACTTCTTTTCTTACTTGTCAACTGTGAAGTTATTTCAGGTAGCAAAGTTTTATTATCCAAAGTAAACGGCATCAAACACAACCTCTGCATGGGAATAAATGAGCGGAGGTTTCTGTCACATGTACGACCACTGGATGTCCTCTCCTGCCCAGTGAGCCTAGTTGCTGTCTAATTCAGCTCATAATCGCAGTAACGGTGGGATAAGGTGAGGTGTTTCTTGCGTGTGATGATCACGTGAACTCATCTGAAGCCACATGCACGCGCAGATAATCCTCAACTCCCATCAGACGATGATGTCTGCGCTCTGCTGGCTCCTGTATGCTTTAATGCTGATAAAGTTCATGCTGCACTGGTCCATTGACTCTCTGCTGAATTTGATCAGAGCTGTTTTTTTGTTGTTGTTTTTTTTTTTTTTTTTTGATAATTTGCTGGGATTTAGATTCAGGTAATTATTGCTCCTTCATAAAAGCCACCCCTGAACCCCAGAGAAGGAGCCATCACAGAGCAGACCTAAGCCAGTAAAACCGTTGAAATGGGCACCATCGTTGGTGATCTTATATTTCCATGTCTGTTCAGTGATTCTTTCAAGACATAGTCATAGAAGGTCTGAAAATAAAATCCTGTTCTGTGTGCAGTGATGCAAAACATTTGAGAGAAAAACACGCGTAACATCTTTCCTGTCAACATGGTGGCTTTGTCAGACACCCGCTGGGGTGTGGGGACCTGCAGAGCATTTAGAAGATACTAAACTCAGCAGTGATGTAAGCTTTTATATTTCTTGTTGATATAGTTGCTCTCAACTTGTTTGGTAATATCACAATGCAGCTGAAACATTACAGTCAAAAGTGTAAAATACATAAATATATAAGTCGAAATTCATTAAAAGAATTTAACACGTACATCTGGAGTGTCTGGACATGCAGTGAACACCATTTTACCGTGTCAGTGACTTTTATTTCCCTTTCTGAGTATTTTGATTGATTTGTGCTGGAAACAACAGGCTTTTCCCCCCTCTTTTCCACTTTCCTACCTTTCAAAGAGCAGCATTAGCTGGATGGCTGAGCCACAGGTGAGCTATGCTTTACGGAATCCACAATAAACCAGAGCCATTTTTCATTCCGCAGCACTTTTCTCCAGCTAAGAGCCGAAGCCTGCTCATTTGGCTTATTTGTCCTTGTCTGCTGGAGGTTGCTGCAGGCTGACATAGCCCAAATTTAAGTGGACATCAATCTCGATAAAGAGTGCAGAGTCGCATTAACTCTGCATTTTCATTTATTTGTTTATTTTTGCTTATCCAGACACAGCATTTTTTCACGTGATAAACTAAAACATTAATGTCCATCATTAAGCTTATTTTATAGCTTTATGGTACATTGACCATTGAAGCATCTTGTTTTTAACACGTTTTAACTCAGAATAGGACAAGATGTGCCTGCATGGCTGTCTGATGAGCATAAAAAGTCTTCCTCAGGCTGGCCAGTGGCCGATTGCTGCTGCAAACATCAGGAGAAGTCTGTGCCAGCCACGCCATAGCGGACTGGACTCCACGAATATCTAAAAAAAAGTGAGACCTGTTTATTTACAGCAAAGCCAGACTTTTCTCTCCTGCTGCAGAAGACTCTTGTTCACTCCTCCTTTGTGTCTTGCTTCCTTTCCTTTCCTTCTTACACAATGATCCAAACTGGCAGTTTTCGGGCCCATCTGATAAGTGTCACACTTGATGCTGGAGGCTCTCCTGTTGTGAAATATGATTTGCTCCCAGCTGATTTCCCTGACCCAAATTTAGAGTGTGAGGTTTTTTTTTTTTTTTAAGTACCATGCCTAGGACTTAATATATTTTTATGTTTGCCATGAATAAAGGAAACCTTCCTCAGGCTACTGAATGAATTATCATCTTAAAAGGATTAAATATCAGGCTGTACGGTGTCAAGTGTGAAATACAGCATAATAACTAATTATGTAGACTGCTAGAAAAGTAGCAGCAGAACTTTATCATTGGTATTGATGAATTCTGATTTTGACCCTAATGGACAGGAATTGCAAAAATAGCTGACCTTATGTTTCTCTGCTGTTTGGCTTGTTGTCAGTGTTCTCAGCTCCCTGAAAAAAATTACAGCTCCCTGAAAAGAATTACAGCTACACAGTATATTTTAATATTTTCTTCTTATATATTAGACTTTAGGATGAGTCTAAAATGAAATTTTAATGAGTAAAGACCTATATACCTACATATATGTATATATTCCACAAATCCTTCTTTTTTAACTATTACTTGCAGTGTGATGTTAGGCTATTGTGACAGTATCTGTACTAAAGGTTCTCAAAATGGGAGTCTGAGGTTCATATGTGCACCCAGGTGATGTGCACTAAACAGCAGGTCCACGAAGGTGCCTGAGTCATCAAACGCTGCTGTGCCTCTGCAGCTAGAGACGCTACAATCTGGTCTGCGTTGTAACCAACTGCCCATCTCAGCATGCATGCATGCATGCATCTTTGATAGTTGCACCCAGAGTAATTGGAATATGCAAGTGTTGCTCTTTATAAATAATAAACATGCACACACTGGAGCAGGTATTAAACAGTATGATACACAACACATGGCTCCTATCACTGATGTGTCAGACTTGGTGAGCTCATCTCGTTTTAGCGCATACAGGGCAGCAGCTAAACGCTGACTGAGGTGTAGACAGACGATGTTCACGCTGTTGTCACTCTTGTCTCTCATTAAGGATCATTAAAGGGGACAATGATGGTGTGCGTGTCATCCCCAGCAACTACAAATCAGCAGCACTACATGAACCCTGCGGCTCCTGTCACACCACAAGGTTACAGTGACGGATATCTGATGAGTTTCACTGGTTTAGGCCACTTTGGTCCTAGATCTTACTGCCTGATTGGTGTTCGTGTTATTCTGCTAAAACAAATAAACCAATGCCAGCTTTCACATAACCTCGTACTTTAGCAGAGTTCATGAATGATAACATTCACTAATTACATGTTAGTGCTGGTGGAAGGAGCCAGCCAAAACTAATAACTATACTTTAATAAATATGTGAAGACAGTCACATGCAGGAATTGTTTTATCCACTGAATGATAGGAGGACTTTATTTAGTAAGGCGTCATTATGACAGCCTGCTGCCAGTGAGGTCTTGTCCTGGGAGGTCTGCAGATGCAGGAACTTCTCCTCACAGACGTCCCTGACTACTGTCTCCAGATCTGGGAATGAGTGAGTGATTTGATGTTCAACACAGTGAGGAACACTGGTCACACACAGAACTGACGTTATGGAGACGAATGAGGTCTCAGAGCAATGATGCTCGCAAAATCAACTAATTCATTTAACCTCTGGAAGGGCAACAGCTGTTACAAGTCAGAAAATCTGCGGCACTTTTCATGCGAAATATTCAAAATGATCCTAATGTGATGTGATCAGAGGCATTAATTAAAAGCAATGGAAGTAAATACACTCTGTAGGAATGACCATGATTAGTGTCTCATCTATGACAAGGCCTTCTGGCTTGTGTCCACACAACAATATTAATGAGCCGCCACTCTCATTTATTTTCCACAGTGGCTGTAAATAAATGTGCTCTATTAAATGAATGACATGTCATCAGTTTTTTTGTAGTGTAACCAAATTTTGCTAACATGATTGGGCTGATCTACGTGTGAATCTGCATACAAATGAAATTTTCCCCCCCGAAGATCCATATTTTAAAGTGAGTAATGGAAAACGCTGGTCGGTGTTTTTCATGGTCTTCAGCTTGTTTTTTTTTTTTTTGTTTTGTTTTGTTTTTTCAGTCTTCAAACCCCCCTCTTATTTCTGTGTCTCCAGAGATGCAAATCTGAAAAAAACCTAAAAAATGAATCTTCTTGTTGAATCTGAAACCAGTTTGGAGTCCCACACAGGTGGAGCGTTATGGCAGCAGCATGGATGACACACGTTTCATGTTGCCTGTCTGTTTTCTTGGCGTCGCCCTCACCACTTGTGGCGTGTGTGTGTGTGTGTGTGTGTGTGTGTGTGTGTGATTCAGTCATGTTGAATATTTGTGTGTGTGTGTGTCCTTTGATGGACTGGTGATCTGTCCAGGGTGTATTCCTGCTTCTCACCCAGTGAATACTGAGATAGACTCCAGCTGGAGCATCTTTGCTCAGTCGCATCAGCAGTTTCTGCATTCACACCTGTCACAAACACTGAAAGACAGTTGGATGGTTTTATCCAGAGGTGCTCATTTATTTGAACACATGTACTATCGGCTACTGGGTCTGGCAGCGAATTTACCCAGAAGCTGTTATGTTTCTTCATACTTCCAGTCTTGTGTTCAGTATTTCTGCTCCTTTTCAGCCTTTGATTGTTGTATTTTCACCTATGCGTCAGTCATCAACACACCCACTCACTTCTCTGAATGCTGCTCTGGAGGGTTTCATGCTGCTCAAGCACAGGCCTGAACAGCAGAATTAAATCCAGATTTTAATAAAATGCGCACACATACATCTCTCGCTAAAATCACAATAAAGTCAGGACTGCGCCACAAGTGTGAAAGGGTTCCAGTCAGAAACACACTTGCTCAGCTCAGCACAATGGAAATATATCTATGAACGTAAGTGTGTGAACCGTGTGTGTGCATGTGTTACACTTGTTATTGTAATCAGAATTGAATACAGCCATGTTCCACCGGTATCTGGAGCTCAGCCTCAGGTTTTGTTTTGCAGTTGAACTTTTCTTCACACCTCTGCTTGCCCCTGTAACGCCTGGACTTTTTCTTCCACTATTTTGACAGACGCCATGCTGCTGGTGGCTCAGAGGCTCGAGGGACCTTTCAACATCGAATCTGTCATGGAGCCTATCGATGTCAAGATTTCAGAGGCCATCATGAATATGCAGGATAACAGCGCTGAGGTTTCCTACAGGGTATGTCACAGAACGTCGTGTACAGAGCGTTACACTCAGCACCTCAGATCACTGATAGAGCGCCTTTTATGGCAGAGGTGAGCTTGTTTTCTGTCTGAAAGTAGGTTCAATTATATGTTTCAGCCGGGTGGGATAATCTTAGCTCCACTAACAGTTGGTAATGTGTTTACTGTCTTTTACTGCATTTTTCTCTGCCCACAGAGAAGTGAAAAAAAAAGTTGTTTAGTTGTGAAAAATGGTTTCAGCCTACATGCTTTTGTATGTCCCATGCAAGAGGCGCAGTTTTGTTTATGGTTTAATTATATGTGGTATTTGCCCAGAAGCCCATAAAAACCTTACTGTCATCATAAATAGCGCTGGTCGTAGCTCTTTGTTGAATCACCTTTCAGCATGGTCACTTCTGACTGACGAAGCACGCAGTCATCCTGGTACTGTGGGGTGAATGAGTCATATAACCTTAACAAAACAGAAAGTTCGCTCTGCTTTCTGCACCCAGAGCCGTTTAAATCCATGACGACCGGTTGCCCATGTTTTCTGTAATTGCAGGTTTTTCAAGGCTGCGGCCAGCCCAAACCCGCAGGAATGACAAGGTCCGCTCGTGGTGTTTCGGATGTGTTCCACGCTCGCTTCAGGCCGTACAGCCCAGAGGAGCGGCCCACCACGGCGGCAGGCACCAGCCTGGACAGACTGGTAAGGACACGGAGCCAGCGAGGCTGTTTTCAGGCAAAACACTGGCTCAGTGTAAACATCATTTGTCTTTTTGACTTGACTCCATTGATTAAAGCTCATGATTGGCCGCGGTAAACCCCTGGAGGCGGAAATTAATTCTTTGTGCTTGTCCTCCATGCAAGTCCCTCTATTGATCAGTGTCTGTTAACAAATCAACGGCTTTAACCGACGAGTGCGGCGGCAGGTGTCTCATGCCCTTCTCTTCTCGTGTACTGGGCAAACAGAAGAGGGGGGTGTAAGAATTGATGGATAGATTTTGTGGAGGTGACCATATCAATTGTTAGCTGTAAAAGCACACTTTTATTTTCCGAGATTAGCTGCGTGTTTGTTGGACCGGGTCTCGATGCCTGGATTTCCATCTGGAGCAACCTTGAAAGCCAAAGTGCCGTATCAGGGTAAAGGTTAACAGGGGGGGCTGACAGACCAATTCAGCCAAGGGACAGTTCCTATCATGGATTACCTTTAAAGCCAGCGCAGGCGTCTTTTTAAAGCTCCACATCCATTCAGACTGAATTCTTTCAGAGTCTGAGTGATGTTAGTGTTTATATCTCAGTTTATATCTGTCGCTGGATTTAGTCGTTTAATTTGTTGAATCAAATCGAATATCGCTCTTTGAAAAGTCACTAACAGACAATTTGTTAAGGAAAATAGAATTTAACCAGTATCCCTTTGCTGCCATCTGCCTCCTGGGATCCCACAACAATAATCACTTATTTGTTGCGTTCAACACTGATGACTCCTTTTAATCAATTCTATTTAAGTAGTTTTCTCTGTGGCCACACAGTTCTGGCCACACAGTTGATGTTTCAGTGCAATGCTTTGCTTTTTTTAAAATGTTTTCTATCGCTTCATCCACCTACACTGCATTAATTAAGCCTTTCTGTTTCTCTGCCTTAATGCTGAAAACCAGAGGATTGTCTGGAATGCGATGCAACACAGTGTAAGGTTCAAGATTTTTTACCTTTTTCTGTGGTGGGTCGATGGTGTACAAGTGCCTTGGATGTAAAAATGTACTTTAATTATATTGTGTGAGTGTGGAGGATGCGTAGGATTGTGTTCCACACATGAGAGGTTTACATTAAACTAGCTCTGTGGCCTACAGATCCCAGGAGTGTGGCGCTCTTGTTACAAGGTTACAGTATAGTTCTCACTTCACAGACGGGTTAATCTGGACTCCGATGAAGGGTCTAACAGGGTTTGTTCACGTGTTCTCACTTGGTCTCCAGAGAGAGAGAGTGGATCTCTGTGAATTAAACCCTCAGTTCCTTTGCTAACAGTCAGGTTAGTCGAGCCATTAGTGACGCTGTTGAGAGGAAAGGATCTCAAAGATGGAGCTCAGTGACAGCTGCAAGTAGAGCTGTGCACCTGAGCAGGAGCATTTATATCATCACCATCAGGCCATCGACATCTATCTAACATAGATTTAAATACTGAGTGACACTCACCTGCTACCTGTTAAATTGTTAAATTCTGCTGGTGTTTCCTTGCTCTTAGGATTTAGTTAAAACGATCTGCCTGTTAAAGTCCTCAAATCAAAAGACTGAGCTGTGTTCAGCGGCAGATAAGGTTAATGCAGCCGGGGAAAGATAAGATCAGGTTGCATCTGCTCAGAACAAAGCAGTGCCAGCTGTATGCTTTTTTTGTAGCCCCTTTCCCACCACAGGAAGTGTTTTTACCCAGGATGCTGAAAAACCTCAGTGCTGTTGCACCAAAATTCCCCAGGGAAAAACGTGACTTCCACCCCAAACGTTTCCCAAAGAAGTACCTGTTATGGGGGTTTCAGATTGGGCAGGGCTGTGTGCTGAAGAATGCTGATTGGTGGAACACACTTGCAGCCTTTGCAGACAGATTAGCAGTTTTTTTTTTTTTTTGTTTTTTTTTTTTTTGTTACAAATCTACTGTGATAAAATCCATAAACTGATATCTTCATATGTAGTCTGGCCTTGTTATACAGCATCCACATGATCTTACTTTGGCTTATCCTTATGTAGTCTTATACATGCAGTTACTGGTTCATGGGGCTGTGGAATCCGCTGCAGAGCTGCAGCAGGGATAATTCCTCCTCCCGGTGTAGCCACTGTTCCACCAAGCGGATGCTGGACAGGTGGTCAGTGGGAGGTTCACAATAAAACTTTATTAACTCTTCTTTCATATGTCAAGGCTCCACAGCGCGGCAGCGAGAGCTCCATCCTCACAGCATGATGGTTCTTGGTTTGATTAGTAACTCGGGGCTTTTTTTTTTTTTTTGCGGAGCCTGCATGTTCCCCACCTTATCCCTGCGGTTTCTTCCTGGCGCTCAAGACTTCCTCCTACAAACCCAAAACCTGTTATTTCTTTTAATTAATGCCACCTCGTGGCCTGGAAGCATCAACGATTTTAGGCCTTGGCCCTGGGAGGAACTGGTGAACTCTGCAGGACGTATACCTCGACTTGGTGTGTTTGATTTTTGGTTACTGCTAAATTCCAGGTTGTTGGGGAGAAAACAAAACAAGCACTTTGGGGAATTCTCTGCTTAGAAACAGACTGTGGTCTGGCTTTTCATAGCAGCTGCATTATGCTCTCATTAGTGTGTCGGCCTTTGTGTGTTTATCTTGCAGGACCTGACTGGGTTCCCTAAGAGTGCCATTCTGTCATCCCACATGTTGTCCACCTTTACATTGTGCTGCAGGATAATTGCTGTGACAGTGACACGGCTCAGCCTGGTGGAGGTTCACCGCAGTTTAACATCCTCTGATAAGTCCTCCTTCTAATGGCTTAACAGCTGAGTTGAAGAATGTGCAACAGGACTGCATGTCTGCGTTCATCTGTTCTGTTGCCTATAGTGAAGTCTGGAGGAGTGGACCCACCTCTGGCTCGTTGAGGCGTGACTGTTTAATTGCCTGACATTCTGTCAGAGCACGCATCCTCCTAGCTCTGAGAGAAAAAGAGATTTGAAAGCCCAGGGAGGTGATAAAGGACCAGCAGGCTATCAGGCTCATAGCCATTATAGATAGGAGATAGTGTTTCTAATTTTACATTTGTAACCAGTTTGTAGTTAAATTTGTTGTCCCACGCAGGTTTACTTTATTTTTCCGATGAGAAAAAAGAAAAAAACTGTAAGAAGAGCCTTGGCAGAGCAAAGATGAGGTTGTAGTTACAGGAATAGAAGCAGCTGGAGAAATAAACCTGTAGGATTCTTTTTCTGGATGTGTTCACACTGCATGTGTGTGAGTGTGAAGGCTGGTAATGGCAAAATCAGTACCTGACAGCGTGAACGTGGTCATGCTGTAAAATCACAGGCTGGCCTCTCTGGAAGATGGAAGATGTTCACAGTTCCACAAGAGAGTGGTTCACCTGAACCACCGGCTGCTGCCAGAAGCAGACAGAGGGGCAGCCATGGGTGCAGTCAAGGCTGCTACACAATCAGGGCTGCTGCCATAACTGTTAAATGTAGATGTCTGTTGGGTTTGTTTGTGTTTTTAGCATAAAGGAGTTTATTACTTCTATGGTTTCTATAGTAGATCTGCGTGTTTATGCTGTCTTCCTTCGGGTCTGTATGTTGATTTAGCCTTTAGAACCTTTGAACATTTTCAAGGCTCTGTGTCCTTTATATGCTTTCGTCCCACCAATGTACATATTGTCTATAGGCAGATCCTCTAGACTCTTGATAAAGGTGCCAGTGCATTTTTTAAAATGTTTGCTAACATCTGTAAGAAAACCTAGCTGCCTGTGTTGTTTCTTTGCTGATATTACATCTCCCAGCTTTTTCATGACAACAGAGGTCAGCATTGGAGCTGAAGCTAATTTAAAACCAAAACAAAACGCATATCAACTTTTTTCTCATTGTACACGGGCTGTAATTTAAACTTTAATTGCTTGCCCGCTCGTTTTCACGCTAGCGTAAATGATTCATCACTGCAGCTCTTTCATAATGTGTTTAGTGACTGAAGTTTAATACTTCGAACACAACCTTGCCATTTTTCTGTCCTATTCTCTTACACGAACACCAGGAAACACTAAGCAAAACATTCATTTGTGGTCTGTGAAGTCAGCTGTCAGGAAAAGGCACAGCCACTCCCTTCCCAAAACCTCCAGCCTGGTATTATATTTGTGGAGCAGGAACATATCAAGCCACTGAAACATTCTTGTTTTGGACACAGCTTAATGGATGTAAGGTAGGCCTGTCCACAGCTCCATTCTCTCAGGTCTTGTATCTGCAGACTCTTGCCCAAACTCTGCAATTATGGAGATTCCACACATTTTCTCTCGGACCGCGCAAAATAAATAGTGTGGAAGTGCACATGTGGCATCTGACCGGCTACTTTTGGACTGTAAATGTTCTCTGTGAGATATTTAACTTCGGTGAGATGAGTAACTTACAAATTCTGAATGTGCAGCAGAGCATCCATGTGTTGTACAGAATTAATGATTTGGTTTGAGCGTTAATAGAAAATGACATTATTTTTATTAGGTTTGTCATTACAGTAACTGCTTGGTATTAAAGTAAAGTGTTCCAAAGCCCCCTGTCACCAGTGAACACTAATAATAATAATAATAATAATAAAAACACTTATTACCTGCAGCATAACTATTTACAACCAAACTCATTAAAGGTTTAAAAAGAAATGCTTTTTTATATTTTCATTTAATTGATCCCTTTTTTGTGTTCTCTGTGTTTAGAACTGATGAACTTCAGCATCGGGCCGATTTGTCCCTCTTACATTTGCATTTCCTGCGAGTTTTTGTAAAGTCTGGCAGCCTGCCACCCTAACCGATCCGCACCTCTGAGTCTTATTTGATGTTGGCGTTCCACTGGCAGTATTTCTGATGGGATCTGTAGTCAGAACCAGCCTTTGGCTCCATTAAAGTTTAAACTACAGTTAAGATTCTGGAGGTTGTCCTGCTGGATGTTACACACTCGCTGAGGTCCGATCACACACACTTACATGCACACATCCTCATTATAGACGCACAGCCTTCCGTGTGATGAGAAGGCATAAAACAATCTTTCAGGCTGTCGCTCATGACGTCTCATGACCTTGGTCCTGTCAGGAGATGAAGACATCACAAATGCTGTTTCAAGCCAGCAGGTGTAACAATGGAATACTTATTAGCCACAAATCACCTGAATCATTTATAAGACAGCAGCAGCATCCTGTTCAAAATGCAGCTGTGTCTTATTAGACTGTTTTTCTTATTATAGGGGTTTTAAAAAACTATATAGATGGCTGGACACCTGATGGAAGCTGTGTGGCCTGTCTGGTTGTGCTACTGCATGTCTCAGCGTGGTTGATCTGCAGACAGCTACACCTGGGCTGAGGCTCCACATTGGATGGCAGGATTTCTATAAAATTCAGGAGCCATCAGAGGCTTTAAGCACAGGCCACATGTAAAGGTGAACCTCTGCACACTTTGGACAAAAAGAGAGAGGGATCCTCTGGTGATGCACCTCCTCCAGTCTCCAGTCTGCTAGAAGGTACATTTTGGATCAGAGAAAGGCTTAACCTGACTTATGATGTCATGCAGGGGGGAAAAAAAATCTCATCACTTTAATCCTGCCTGCTGTGCTCCCTGCTCACCGAGAGATGCACAGAATTTCCTTTTGTCTTATCTCACAGGTGCTGCATTTAATCATAATCTCCTTAACAAGCTTTTTTAGGATTTATATATGTGCAAAGCGTTGCCGTTTTTTGTTTGAGCTTGCATGTAAAATTGCCTGCAGTAATCATTTTACAGTATATGAGTCAAAAAATGGATAATTTATTGACAGATGTCCACTTTAACACCAGAGAGCTCTTTCTGTCAGTGACTGTTATTCCAAATAAATTGTATGAAATAGTTTTATTACTAACATTCGGTTAGCTGTCAACATGGCAGCAGATTTCCTGCAGAAATGCTTAAACCAGACCGTAATTTACACTCCTAGAAGCGCAGTGGTTTTATTTAAATCATTTACACATTGTCCCTTCCTCCTGGGTGACTAATGCCAACGCAATAAAGTGCTCTGCTGTGCTTCATATCTGTCGATACTTAATGAGACACATTGGCCCACGTTGCTCTCCGGGCCGCTGTCCTCTCTGGGGAGCAGTGAGCGGGCCTGCGATGGATTGCTCTGTTCTTCACCGCGTGCAGCTTCCCTTTAATCATCCCCCTTTTTCAAACTTCTCCCGTCGTAGCCTCGGGCCCATCTCACTCGCAAACTCGCCCCTGCTTCATCAATATTCTGTCATATTTTCTCACCGTGGGATCACTGTGTGATACATTTTGCTCACTATGATGCACCGTATGGGCCAACTATGTAAATACCATGGGACGGAGCCAGTGGTTTCAGGCGGTGTTGTGTTAAATGGGCCACTGAATACACCATTTTCTACACTGACTGTACATAAATACTGCATGAGGATCAGTAGCAAACTATCTTTCAGTTTTGACTGATGAAGTATCATCCAAATGTTCATGTTTCTATATTTTATTTTTAACAAAATGAGAGGAAATTCAGTGAAATGCAAATGTAAAAGTGTAACACTGCAGCAGTTTATTGGACTTCCTGTGTCCATGTTATAATGAGCGATAAATATTCATTACTCCTGTTCATTGCCTCATGCTTCCTGTGAGAGGCAGGATTAAGATGGCTCTCACAGAATTTCCCGTAACACAATCAAAACAAATGCAAAATAATCTCCACTGGGGAATAACAATAAGTTTCACCAGGTATCCATTCTGGGTCGGCGGCATATTAACAATGTTGTGGTACCTTCACTGACAGCCTTGTCACCGGGAGATTTAAAAGAAAGATCTACGCGCCACCCCCCGGCAGTTGCAATGTCCGCGGTAAATCACGGTGAAGTGTTCGGCTGTGGCAGGTTTATGTCGGTGCATAATCACTCACAATCAAGGAAAACAAGGGAGGTGGTCCAGAGAGCTGAATAAAAACCCAATGGCTGCAGGAGGATGCTGGCAAAACTGGTTTATTGTGCTGGGGTGACACGTAGCCTGACAGTGATGGACCAGAACCATAGCTGTACTGTCACGCCGAGCCTCATTTTAGTCCACTCATGGTGGTGCTGCTCCATAGCTGCGGTTCGCCACAGCATTAGCACTCCCATCTGTGTGAGTGGTACGAAATAAACAGCTGGCCCGAGTCCTCGCGGCCTCGTACGCCATCGGCCCTGTTCGTGGATATTGATCAGATGAAAACAGCCTCACGTCTGCACGCACGCTGACAGTTATCTGCCAAGGACAAAGGAGACAACTGCTGCTTCGAACACTGGCGCTCAGGTTGGTCTCCCGCTTGTTTTTGGGCTTGGCCAGTATTAGTTTTAGTCTGCTGAGTTTTAATGCTTCAGAGCCAGACTGCAGGTCCCGGTTCAGGAGGTTCGTTGTTTATGATCGGACCCAAACCAGTGAACAAGAATTTATAACCTGACACCAGAAGCCACGTCCTAGGACAAGCTCCAGCAAGGCCTGGGCACCCTGATACCCGACCCTTTGGCGGCCAATCTGCCAGCTCATTCAGAGATCAGCGGCTGGCTCGCCCTGCGATACGACTTTGATGAAGAATGTGATGAAGAGGCAGAGTTATTCTTACTGAGGACCGTCCTTGCTGTGAGAAACAGCTTCGGCCCGCCCTCGCGGCGGTCGCTCCACCACGGCCAGTGTCTGTGGTATGAGTAGAACCGACTCGCTGACCTTTGTAATTGAGATGCAGGCAGAAACCTGCATTCATATCAAATGTAAAACTATTTTAACGCAGACCCGAGGAGCAGTTGCCAGGGAAAATACATCAATCGCGGAGATGTCTGCCCCTCGTGGTTTGGTGGCGCGTTCCGTCCCTGTGTCTATGATTAAACTGAACATGCACTAATTTAGCCCAGACTAGCAGCCCGGTGATATGCTCCGTGTCAAGTTGTGATGACATCTCCAGATAGCTGCATGAAATAAGGGATCGTTAATTTAACAAGATATCGCAGGCTTTTATTAGCACAATGTCTGACAAGCTTGCTTTATTTTATCTGTTTTACTTTTTGAGAGGAGATGCTGAACACTGCAGAGACGTGAGAATCAAACTTGATAGGACTACTCAGATAGCAGGTCTGAGCAATGTCCCGCAGCCAGATGAGAGCCTACAGGCCCCTGTGGCTGTGCGGATGGCGTTCACTCAGGAAAACAGCAGCGACGGCCGGCCTGGGAGGATCCCAGCGAGCTCTCTTCTCATTGACTCGCACTGTTGTTCTTGGATGTGATTCTATGTGCAAACATCAAGTGTTTGTCTTTGCGAGCCGCCGTTTACTCTTTACAGCGAGTCAACACCAGCCTGTGTGTTCGGCTGGATTTGTGGCGAGGAACAGAGCAGGTTTAAAGGTGAGCCCGCGTTTGGGTTATGCAAAGCCGGGGGAAGCTGCTGCTGCGCGTTAGAAGGCTGCTCCTCAGCGCTGAATTAATCTTCCGTGTTGTGGTTGAGCTGCTTGATAAACTGTCTTGTCAGGGTGATTCGGAGGAGACAGAAATAACTGAGACAGGGAGGGATTTGGATTACATTTCAGATCAAATTAATATGTATTAAAAAGTGTAACTGTAAGAAGTGGCAGAGCAATTAAGAGCAATTACTGTCAGAGCCCATCAGCAGGTTTCCATCAAGGTGGCCGAGAAGGAGGTGTGGGAGGTTCTACACTGTCCCGAGATGACTGAGCTGGACCGCAGCTGAGGGAGAAACCAGAGACATTATTCACAAAGCTCCTCAGAATAGGAGCCACGGTTTGAGATCACGGGAAAGCTGGCTAGAAAATCTTCACTTTCACTTAAGGCTGTGGTCAAAAAGAGAGACGAGGAGAGAAGAGGCCAGAGCGAGCGAGGGAGAGGCACAATGAAGTAATATATGCTCTGTGACAGGAATCAGGGATGCAAAGGATGAAAGGAAGAATAGAAAAGGAGGGAAGGATGGGCAGGATTGTTGCTGTGAGGCATTTTGAAAATACAGATCGGGTGTTGTTTTGTCGCTTTGGTATCAGCCAGATCATTTCAAAACTAATTTCAATGATATTCTGCTCAGTGTGGTCCTCCGTGACTCTGTCGCTGCCCAAAATCTATTAAAAATACATCAGTGAGACACCCTTCTGCACTGATGTGCCCCTGCATTACAATAAAACAGGGTCACCGTATCATCCAGCTGCTGTAAATCTTTACCGCTGCTCCCAGCAACAGCCCGGTCTGCTCTGCTCTGAGTGCGCTCGTCTGCAGGCGTGCACGCCGCGTGAACAATTCTTCAAATGATGAAACATTGAAATCTGCAGGTGCATGTGGAATGAAAGAAAACCTGAAGGAGAACAGTTTTTTTCACCCTGCAAGGAAAAGTATGCAGTGTTCACACTTTTGTAAATGGAACTTTACCAAAGTGAGTACTACAGTCGTAAGCCTAACAGTCAGATGACTGAGGAGGTTTATGGTCCTCGATGTGACTCATAACATTCTATTACAGCTCTTTCTAGCAACATCTTTGGCCATAGGCAGGCATTTCTGCAAAATAATAGGCAGCATTGTGCTGTATATTGTGCCTTGGAGACAAATTGAATATAGATGATGTGACGCATAAAACAGAGAGAGCAAGGCCACACGCCGCCCTACAGGAAGGATGAGTCTTTACTTTGCAAAAGTGCAAAATCTGCAAATAGCGCAGAATCTCAGTGTTTTCACACAAAAATACTGTATATTTGCTACATTAAAAAAAAAAAAAAGTTTTATTTTTCACTCTCCTTTAAATGTTTATTACCAAAGTGTCTGATTAGGCAGCGTTGTTTTTGTGGTTTTTAACGTCTTCTTCAGGCGTTGACACCGTGCTGTGATAAGGACTAATGAGGAGCTGCTGGTCTGAATGTGCCTTGCTGCAGAGCTCAAGGAGTCAGTTGCATAAGAAAACACCTTTAATGTGATCAAGGTCTGAAAAAGCCATCACACCTCCTGATAACCATAAACTACCAGGCTGTGGCTGGATAAAATAACAGTTTAATATCCTGACGTGTGAAGCGGGTGGAACTGCTCGTTTGCTGCCCTTGTGGAGATTTTTAATGAGAATGTTGTCAGTGTCTGTAACAGGCAGCTGATTATAATGTGGACCTCGGCTACACACACACACACACACACACACACACACACACATTACACCAGCACTGCACGAACATGGATCTTTATTAAATATGCAGCGCTCTATTTACATGCAGGTTTAATTGCTACAATCGCACAGTTTATACCTTGTGTGTCTGTGCAGCTTTGATTAGAAAGAAGCCTAATTAGAGAGCAGAGTTTGACTGATAGGCTCCTCTGACTGCTGCCATCTTCTCATTCCTTGGGGACATACTGCCATCTAGCGGTCACTGCAGTTGCTTACATCCTGTGCGCGTCAATGTTCCTTGACGCAAATGTGCAGTGAAGCAGAGTTTTCCCACCAACACAGTTAAGACCTCTGCTGCACGGCAAACATTTAAACTTGTTAAATGAGTTTATTGTCAAGAACTTTTTTTAATCTGGCATGATACACAGTTCTGCAATAATTAGTTATCTAATTAAAGTTAGAGCTCTACTGAGGTATTGGTAGGTCTGCAGTCGAGCCTAAGAGGTCTAAAATCTCTCACTCCAACTAAAGTTAATGTCTGAGTTTTACTCAAACATTGCCCGTCTGCCTAACACGAAATTCTGCATTGGCCCTCTGGCCAGCATCACGGCCGCTCCAGTGCTCCAGCATCAGTGTGACAGGATTAACACATCAAAAGGGGAGTCGGGGCCTACAGCAGCGTCACACACTCAGTACAGCACCTTTCATGTTCTGCTCAGGTTCACCACAATTTCACGTAAGCCAACAGCAAGTCAGACAGAAAAAAAAGATAATGGGGCCAACCAGCTGCTATCAGGCCTCCTCTCGGCTTCAGTGAAATATTACAAATTCTGTGTTTGATGAAAGATTGGAGTTCATGTCAGAAAAAGGATGTCTGGACTGGGTCACCAGCTGGGATGCAAAGGGCCATTTAAGTCTGACATACAAGCTGGAATAACTGCTGCAGGACAGTTTGGTGTAAATATTTAAAAGTAGGAAAAAAATACAAAATATTAAACATTTACAAGTTCCTGATAAAGTAAAAAGATAACAAAGTATTTTAAAAAAAATATATATATGAATGCAAGTTTTGAGCACCATTTTCATGAACATGAAGGAAATCTTTCAATGGCTGAATTTTCCCTCTGATCGTTTTGAGAAGAACATGTAAAAAGATCTTTTATTATGAGGCCTCGGGAGCAGCAGCATGAATAAAGCAGTGGCAAGGTTGAAGAACTCACAGTGCCCTTTTGTACTTTAAATTCTTGCTTCTGAGACTTTTTCCTTTTTGTGAAATCTTCTTCTTGTGCATTTGCTGTATGTCCTGCAAATTCTTTAGACTGTACACATATATAGGGTAGCTGTAAACATGTGCTCCACAAATCACTGTGTGTTATGAGAGAAAGGTGTGCTTTCAAAGAGACTCGTTTTTGTCTTGAACGTTAAAGTAATGTTAGCACCAGGAAAGGCTCCAGGATTCACCATTTTGACTCTTTGGGTTTCTGTCTTTCTCAACACCTCCATCTTTTCTTTAGGTGATTGACATTAAAGAAAAGTTAAAGCTGTCAAAGAAATTCTGGTCTAGCCTGCCAGACGTGTTGTGCGTGGAGGAAAGAGTGACGGCGGGAAACACCAGTGACGACGACTGCTGGAACGGGCACACCAAGGGCAGGTAGGTGGTCCTGCTGTGACCTTAGTATACCAGCGGCTAATCTGAGCATTAAGGATCCGATTACGATGCCAACAGTATCAGTCTGTTTTTATTTTATCCAGTCATGATCACGCTCTCCCTTCAAACAGGAGCCAGCATGTGGTGGGCCACTTAATCAGATTTTATTTTCAAGGGAATTATTGGCATGCACGCTCCAGACACCTTCAGCCGTGGCCGGGGTCACGGTTTCCTCAGTGCCGCCTTCATTCATAACATCAAACTGGGTTCAAAAGATATTCAGCTTTGACGTGTTACATTCTTCATACATCCTTCAAAACTAAAAAGCAGCTTTGCATATTAGCGGTGTGTGTGCAGGCTGCTGCTGTGTGAAATGGAAAGAGTGTTGAGGAAATCGGCGAAGTGGGTCAGAGGTGTTGGTAAAGCTGAGTGAATTCCGGTGATGGGAAGGTTTGGAATGGCCTCACGGCGGCTTATTCACCGAGCAGGAATGCAGGAATGTTCATGAAAATCCACTGTCACAGAAGCATTAATGAGCTTCCTTGATTCTGAGTCACAGCCACAGCTTGATGACTCTTCAGGTGACTTTTTTTTTCCTGGTTTTCACCTTCCAGATACTTCCCTGAAGTCCAGAAAGACGGACTGACCAACCAGCTGAATAACCCGGAGGTGGGCGTGGACATCACGCGGCCGGACACGTTCATCAGACAGCAGATCATGGCTCTGAGGGTGATGACCAACAAACTAAAGAACGCCTACAATGGCAACGATATCTACTTTCAAGACTCAAGTGAGCAGTTTGATGCATTCCAGGGCACGTGCACACACACACACACACACACATATGGGCACGAAATAAACACAAGAAATGTCTGATTCCCGTGACTGAGCAGGCTGCTGATGGGTGAGGCTTCTCTTTGTCCTGATGTTGCAGGCGATGAGGGCAGCGGCTCCGGCAGCGGAAGCGGCTGCACAGACGTCTGCCCCACGGACGCCGACGGTGTCACGACCGAAGCCCCGGTGGTGGAAGCCGACCGGGGGGGTCCCGTGGACAGCTGTGAGCTGCTGAGCGCCCCCCCTGCAGCCCTGGCCATCACGCTGGCCCTGTCGGTGCTGGCACTCCTCCGACAATGGAGATAATGCCAGAAGCACCTGGCTCCACATGGACAGCATTTTTTTTTTGTTGTTGTTGTTGTTCTTTTTCTGCAATATATTTTTTCTGCTTTTTTTTTTTTTTTTTTTTTTTTTGTGTTCCGGCAGACTAAAGTTATAGTCCAGGCTGGCGGAGCCTGCTCTGAGAGCGAGAGGAGCCGAGCGTCGTCCTCTCCCAAAGTTCGAGCAGTGCCGCGCTTTGACGTGTTTAACGCCGTCACGATAAACTCTGCTTCAGAGATTTCTTCCACATGGGGCAGGTATTTAATGTAGGTCTCTATGTGGGAAAATATAAACATGCACTTTGATCATTTTGATTTTTTTATGCAAAAATTGTTTGTGTGTTGACAAAACTGTGGAGAATGTGCTTGTGTGCTGTAGACAGGCACGGCAGCAATGTGTGCCATGTGAAACAGACACAGGGGATGATAGGATCCAGGAACATGGTTCCCAACTAAAGCTTCACTGGATCCTCCTCTGTTATTGTTAAATAATGCACCGCTTACTCTTTTTTTTTTATCTGTATCATTCAAAGGTGCCACCTAATCGTTTAGTTTTATTTCATGTCGCCCAGTAATATCTCATCATCCTCCAGCTGCTTTGCTTTTTTTTTTTTGTCTTTCCACTGAAATGACTCCAACAGTCATCTTGGGCTAAGATTCAGATTTTGTTAAATAAGAAAAAAAGATTTTGCCTCATAAAAACAAGCCAGTTCATGTTGATAAATGGCTTCTTCACAGAGAGAGAGAGAAAGACCGTGTCGAAGCAGCATAGAGGTCCCGGTCTTCACTTCCTGTTTCCAACACTTTTGCCATTGGTGATCTGCATTTCAGATGGTCAAAAGGTCATCGTGGTGAGACTGTTCAGAAAACTGTGTTTCATGACCTGTTTTTGTTGACGTGAACGCAGACAGTCGGTCAGCAGATCCTGCTGCTCTAACCTTGAAATTCATTCCCATCCATTGGGACTTGCTTTGATATCATCTAGCAGAATTTAAATATTCGGACAGTTGAATAAGATGTTGGCCTTTTTTGTATACCTTTAATTTCTTTTTATGTTGCAGTTAAATGGTTTTTGATTTGCGCTGTCTGATTTGCAGCATTATGTAAAACGTGGAGGATTTATTGAGTAGCGCCAAACAGCACACGGCAGATACAGGAAATGCACAGAAAGGGTCGCCAAATTTATCTGTGAAGGCTGAATGGTTATGTCTACAGCACAGACAGGTTTGAAGCCGACCACAGTCACCTGTGAAATGAGAATCTGCAGAGCCCGGACAGGGCTGAACGCTTCAGCGGTGCTCCTCAGTAGAGCGTACTTACAGAGAATGTGAGAGGCCTGCCACCGCAGGAGGGGGCGGACAAAACCAGCCTGGATGTGCGTCCACTGTTCTCTGAGAGTCCCCTCAGCTCCATTACCACCAGGACAGCTCGGCTTACAGGACAGATCCAGGGAATAAACCCGTACGACCCCTCCAGAACCACATCGGCGCGCATCTTTACCTTAAATTTGCATCAGCATCCACATAACTGCGTACACGGTCATTGGAAAGGATTCATTTTTATAAGTATTGGCCTCTAAAGGATGTTTTTATGTTTTGTATCACTGATCTGATAATATTTTTGCAATAAAATTACAGGGAAAAAATGCTCACTTTAAAATTGGAATGAATAGGAAATTCTACAAGTCTTTTGTTTTAATTTTTTTAAAACCAGTGTTGTTATTTCAGTGCAGAAAGTCAAACTGTTTGTTTGGAGCATCTAATTTCAGTTCATCTGCGTAAGCTGTGGCACTTAGCGAGCGAATATGCCTTATTGTTTTCCAGTGCAATTAAAATTACATTTGTGTTTTTGTTACTGTTCTTGAGAATAAATATTTATTAAAAAAAATATCTAAAAGAGTGTGTGTTTTTGGTGATTCTTTTAAAGAAATCAGGATCAAGAGGAGAAACGGTAAAAAGGAAATCGAAAACCACTTAATGTGTACATGTGCTGCATTTGGATTCATTTCAGAAACTCAATTTGTGATTGATATTTGACATTAATAACCTTGAGTGAATAAATCATGATCGTCATCATTGTCTACTTAACTGTAGTTTCATTCAGGTTCAGCAGAACGCTGAAGGTCAGCTTCACATTTATGGAATCTAGGCCTCCTCTGTGTACTTCCTATTGGAGAAATCAGCTTTTATCAGAGGTTCGAAGCCTGTGTTTTTCCGCTGGCGCAGGTAGAGCACGAAGATAAGGAGGAGCACCAGAAGGCCAATGAAGACCCCGCCCAGAGTGGAGCCCAGCACGAACACAGTCGGCCCACTGGCTGCATCTGCAGGGATGAAGGACAGCTGGAGATTAGAAAGGCTGAAAGAAAAGAAATCTCAGTCATTACTTAGATGGTGGAACCAGCATTCCTCACCGGCTCGCTCCTAATCTGCTTATAGCAGAACTAATTCTCACACATGAGAGGCACATAATAAACCAAGTAAATGTCAGGTCAGGTTTTTTTTGTTTGTTTGTTTATTTTTTTGTCATTGTTTACTTATAGGGCAGTTTTTACTGAGGGCAGTTGGGAATCAGTGTATATGAGGAAATAAAATAACTTTTTTTTTTGAAACATTAAATGTATGAAGTGCAAGGATCCACAGGAAATTAATGTTGTTCATGTTAAACTAGATACTTTCTAACCCATATTTACTGTAGACTTGTAGAGGAAGGTTAATTAGCATATTTCCTTATACGGCAAAATCATTTTCAGTGCTCACTCACCATCCAGGTCAACAGCATACGAGTATCCCAGCTGCTCCGAGGTTACGTAAATCTCCTCGTTGGTGATTGGTGGGAAGAAAGGAACCATGTTGTAGTCCCTGTTGTGACCAATGGGAGCCATCTCGTCTGGAAAAGTGGCATTAGACGGAGAAAACCGTCTCATCCACTCATCAAAAATGGCATCAGTGAACGCATGGAGCACCTGCAAGAGTAGGTCAGTGAACTCAACAAGACAACACTTGTTGCAGACTAAAGCGCATGCAGGAAGTCAGTGTCCCACCACAAAGATGGGGTCGTTGGCCGCAGAATGGGCCAGAGCACTGGTTCCATTCAGGAAGGAGTGCACGAGGTTGTGGAGGTTATTGACAGATTCATCCAGTTCTCCGTTTGGTTTCTCAAAGCCTTCCAGAGCATTTCTGTCAGGTAAAACCATATATTTCACGAATCGCAGTCAAATTTATGATTCAGTCTATGGTTAAGTTGAGCTGTACCTGAAGCTAAAGGAGGAGTTGGTGAAATATGGAGGGCTGTCAAAGTCTCTGATTCCAAGGCAGCTCCTAACATCACTCATGTTGGGCAGAGAGATGTTCTCGGCCTCCATGATGCCCCTCTGGATGAAGCCCTCATTGGTGCCGTTACAGAGCGTCACCAGACGGTTGTAGTCATCCAAGCTGCAGCATGCAACAGTTTTTAACGTCACAATCACAGCTTCAGTTGGAAATTCAATGATGGATTAACTATGCCGACCTGTTACAGACCACCGCCCATCTGGAGAACCTGGACTGACTGCTGATGAGGGAGGGGTTGTTGGGATTTCTGCCTCCGAGCATCGAGTCAGTACAAACATCACACTCTCTCTGACCTGTGGCGAAGTTCCAGTAAGGGATCGCAAAGTTCTCATTGCCAGTCAGTTGCTGAAGGGAAGATAATGTTTGTTTGTTTGTTTAATGTAGAACAACAACTTCAGTAGGTTGCATTTTATCGCTGATTTTGATGCAAAAGAGCTCTTTTAACAGTCAGCAAATGAGTCCTGATCATCTCTCAACCTTAACATACAGCATGCAAAAATACATCTGAAATATATTCACATTTAACAGTAATATCTTTTAATTCCTGAATAAATTGAAGTATAAACCTTAATTGTGTTGGCGATATGATAAAAACCAAATCCAAGTGGATGTGTTTAATGACATGTTTTGATATTATTCATTAACTTAGCAATAACTGTCCCCATTGTTGTGATAATTAATCTACCTGCAGCTCTCGCTCCAGGCTGAGCAGGTGATAGCGGTGCCAGGTGATGAAAGCTGGTCCTTTATGTGAGAAATCAATGGCTCTGAAAGGACGGCCAGGACCTAAAAGGAAAAGAAATTCTTACAATCCTCATTTCAAACTGGAAGTAAATGATCTGTAATCACTTTATTGATATTTGATCAGTGTGTATGAAGTGTGACCCGTCACCCAGCAGTGTGTCTCGAACAGAGTAGTAATGCTGCCACACGAAGAAGTCGTAGATTGAGATGTTGGTGACCTGTGGCTCGGTTCCATTGGGTCCCAGCAGTCCCAGCCAGTGTTGTGTGGCTATCACATAGTCGGGGTGGACGGTTTTCTTGGCCAGTTCCAGCGCATCCAGGAACTCCTGCAGCTCCACAGGGGTCAGAGAGTGGATGTTCTTACGCACCACAGGAGCTTTCCTCTGGTCACAGTTGGGTCCAGTCCATCCGAACTTGCACTGTCCACAGTTATAACCTGCAAAGTTGCCTAAAAAGACAGGTGAAGGATTAAACCAAAACCACTAAAAGACAACAAAAACAACAAAAATCACCACTCACCGGTACATCTGCAGGTCTGATTAAAGAACTTTGTGGGCCAGCGCTCTCTGTCATCAACGTTCCTCAGGCTATAGGGTCCTCCCCATGGCTTGCTGTCCACTCGAACAGACACGCAGCGTCCTCTCCCAGACAGAGAGCCACAGATGTTGGCAGGATCTAAGCCCAGAGCCGGGCAGCACTGCTTGGACAGGATCCCCTCCACAGTGCAGCACACTCGCGGAAACTGGGCTTCCGTAGCCTTTGGCCAGGCAAGCAAACAAAGAAAATAGAAACCCAACACAGTCCACATGTTTGCTTCCTCCAGTCAGTGGTTCCGCAGCAAGAAATCAAGTATCAGCGATGAAATGGTTGATTAGTTCCCCCTGATGAGTGTGGAATCAGCCTTGTCTGGCTCCCAGTCATGTACCTTCCAATTAGATTCAGTGATAGTTGAAACATATGTGGAAAAACAACATTTACAGCCGAATCATGCTGTGTTCCACTTGGTTTCATGCACATTGAGAAGGCGGCTAAATGCTGCTCTTGCTTTTGTAGGAAAGAGGAGGATTTAGCTTCTGGTCTTGTGACGATCACCTGACAGCAGAGCAGCGAGCCGAAGTCAAGTCTGGATATGCAGCCAGACAGCGCCTGGAGCAGCTCCGAGGAACCACTGCAAATGTCTCAGATTTGTGCCGTACAATCACAGCATTGTGTGCTGATTAAATTGGAGGAGTGCTAATGAAATAACCTGTTGATTTAACCGAGTGTAAACATGACACGTACAAACACATTTCAACTGTCAAATGAGGATCAGTTCATATAACAAGGTCTACTGTGAATATTCACTTATTTACTGTGAAAGTGCAAAAGCATTTCTACAAGGTAATAGCTCTCAAATGAATGAAGTTTTTTTCCCCTTTTGCTCATAATTCATAGAATATTCACAGAATGTTCATAAAGTACAATCAGCTGTAACCACTGGCAACGTTCAACAGATGAGGTTGTAGAAACTGCACAGAGCAACCAAAGTCCAGCTTTATCAACATTCAGATGTTTATGCGAGAGCGACGAAGGAGACAGTAACTCAGTCATAGAGACAAGACATAGAGAACAGAGAAGATTCAAATTCTACTGGAAGACGTTTCTGAGACATCAGACTGTGTTTGGAGGACACAGCAGCACAAACACGGAGGTTCAGTGTCCAGCAGGACAACAAAATGTCCTGGTTAAATACTTAGTTTAAGAGAGTTACTAGAGACGCTGTACTTTGATCCGTTCCTCTTCAGAAAATGATGGTGGTGATTTCAGCTGACACACGACACCGTGCATGTGAACAGCTCGAGGATCTTTCATTGTACACAACAAAGGCCTCCTTGATTTATTTGAATGTATAAGTAAACAAATATGCAAATCATCACACCTTTAAAAATACAGTCTTTTAACAAGATTTTTCCTTGTAAAAGTACTTACCAATGGAGGATTTTTGTTTGTATTATTATTATTATTATTATTGTTGTTGTTGT
This sequence comes from Pao palembangensis, assembly GCA_015343265.1. Lineage (NCBI taxonomy): Eukaryota > Metazoa > Chordata > Actinopteri > Tetraodontiformes > Tetraodontidae > Pao > Pao palembangensis. The sequence continues at coordinate 17,621,363 of CM027084.1, forward strand.
TGTTGTTGTTGTTGTTGTTGTTGTTGTTGCTATTATTGGCATTGATTTGGGTGTGAAATCCATAAATTCATCAAATTCTTTTCTTTTTCATTTTGGATTTTCTTGAAAATGAGAGATGCTTTGTCGTTTAGATTTCCGCTGTGTGAAAAGACAATAAAGTGTGTTTTTCACTGAACAGATGGTATCTTTTCTTTCTGACACAAAGATGCATTCTATTACATGGATTTAATTAACACTGCCCTAAATGACCCAGAACTGCTTGTCAACAGGATACAGTTGTCAAAAGCTGTCAGATGAGAGTAACTCCTGATGTTCATGTGGGACCTTGAAGCATACCACTGAGCACCCATGTGACTGTGAGGGTATAAGCACATGCATTATTGACAGACACTTTTGAACAAGCAGGCTTGATAATCCATATCTGACAAATTGTGTGTCTAACATGGAGATGTGACGTTTAATATCACGAGCCCACTGGTGTTTAAAGGTCATGTGACCACTGACACAATCATGAACTGTACAGATTTATATTGTAAAACAGATGGGGAAGCTTTCCCCGGCGTTAAAGATAGTATATACTTCAGGTCAGCCACAGACTCTCGACCCTAACCTAAACCTTGTTCACACTGCACAATTTTAAGGAGACAAAACTGAAGAGAGAAAGACCCAGAAACCAGCAGAACCTGAAGAAAAGTGCGGCAATGATCTGATGAAACATCACCAGAGAAGATCATGGCCGTGTTTTCGTTACCGCAAGCTCATGCAAACCTTTCAAAATAATAAAAATTGCTTAATTAAAAGCTATAGGTCCACACTTCAGTCATGAAGAGATGAAGGGGGAAATGCTAAAAAGTAAACCATAAAATACACAATAGTCCAAATATTTACAGATTTGTCTGTCTGGGCTGTTAAGAACAGGCAGTAAGATGTGTGTAAGAATCCTGTATTCTATAAAAGTATCCCGTAAGTATGAGGGCCAGAGCAGAGGATGTAGGGCATGAACTGGTGTTATGAGAAGAGACTTACACACACACACACACACACACACACATACACACGCTGTGAGGTTCATTGCACTCAGCAGGATTAAAACAGAATTCCTGGTAATATTGCAGCAGGAACATTTCAGGGGAAATTATTTAACACATCTCAGGGACTTAATCAGAAAACTTAATCTGTGATTGTCTTCTGAATGGCTGGGAAATGAAAGAAGAAGGCCCCTGGTGATTCTCTGAAATGACCAATAACCCTGTGTTGTTGATCACAAGGGTGGCTTTTCATTATGCGTCTGGATGCTCTTTAAAAAGCACCGTCATGACTCTCTGTTTGATCAGTGAATAAGTGGAATTATCCTCGTAATTCACAACCATTTCTTAGAAAATCTGTTGATTTTTAGTTTTTGTTTTGCAACTATTACATCGTATCATTTTTAAGATTTTTACACTGCTTGTTAATGTAAAATGTGAATGTCACAGTTAGTGGGCTCTAGTTGACTGTTTTTTTTTGTTTTGTTTTGTTTTGTTTTGTTTTGTTTTGTTTTGTTTTGTTTTGTTTTTTGTTTTTTGTTTTTTTTTAAATAACTACACAATGTACCCTTCCCATCTGTTACCCAGACAGCAGCACAGGCACAGAATCCTCAGAGCCCGACATTACATGTGTCACATTATGTGACACATAATTATTTGCTCTATTTATGTTATATAATATGAATTGTATATTTGTGTTGTTAATAACATGGCTTTTTCAAGAATTTGCACTTTTTCTTAAACTTTCACTTATTCAATATTTTGCACTGAATTTAAAGATCTTGGTTTTCAAATACTCTTAAATGCACACGTGAAGGAACACAGAGTCACTCTCTCTCTCTCTCTCTCTCTCTCACACACACACACACACACACACACAAAACTAATCCATATACTCTAATACTAGCAAAAGTAACTGCATGTCACATAATAAGAGGCCATAATATCATAATGTGCCTCTAAATAAAAGGATATATGTTGGTGCTGAATGGCAAGCTGCAAACTTTGACACCACTTTGATCACTGGGTTCTGATCCACACGTTTCAGATATTTTCTTTGTATTATTTATAACAGGAAGTGTCCTCTGCTCTTCCGAGTATTAGCGGTGGGTAATCACACTCAATCCATGCTGAGACACAGGATGGTGCCAGAGAGCTGCGGTGCACGCTGAGCTCAATAGCACACACACATGCACGGACCACAGTGTTTTCGACAAAGATGGAGATGGAGAACTCTGTTTAGAAGCTTTTGCAGTGTTCAGTAAAATATGTGGCTACCGTTGGATGATTATACAGAAATATTTTAATGGAACAAATGTAAAAAGTAGACAGGGTGGCTGGATTTTTCCTTTGCACTTTACTTTGACCACTAAAATTCATCATCTCTTGTCTTTACTCAGGATAAAGTGCATCTTTGGAGAGGGACAAATTAGTCCATTCTGTTAATGGTACCTCGTTCACAGATGGAGGAGATTATTCATGCTTTATTATGTGTTGATTACCATGTGGATGCAGAAATGCCTCTTTGTGAGTGTGCATTCAGAGCTAACCGGCTCTGCATATGCTCTGCAGAAATGAGTGTTGTCAAAAGAATGCAAGACCTTTTAAGACATGAATTGAGGCCACTTCAGCGAGATTTTCAGAGAAGGAAGCTGAGGGTCATAGAAACTGGTGCAAACAGGCCATATACTTATACTTGTTTTTAAGTAGCCTGCTATTATTTTATCAATGACGGGTGATGAGAAGGGCCACTCCAAAGCCCCTGGTGGGCTTTCTGGGTTTCTTCTCCATCTTCATGTGTGTGTTTTGGGAACATATTACACAGACTATACATATTTTAGTCTTCTGACTATAAACAATAGCTTTAAAGAATGTGAGTGGAAAAAGATGACCTGCTGAATGAGCACTGGTTCAGTCCTTTCTTAGGTGGAAAGTGTTTTAAAACAAAAGAATAATCATGGATTTTCATTCGCTGATGTTGGATTCTTTAAAATAGCACAAGCCAAGCACTGAAATTCACAATTCACAAGAAAAGAGACCTGTTTGATTTCAAAAATATACAAAAAAAAAATGTCAAGGAAAGTTAAAAGCTTCTCAAGTAAAACATTATGACAAAGCAAGTGTGCAGAAATTTATAGGGGTAAGATTACTGATTATTTGGCTCCTTTGTGGATTTTTAATAGGGGAGAAAGGTTGAAGGTTGGCAGCAGGGAGGTATGTGCAGTGTCGGCAAAGAGTAGCAGGGGGCAGTGTTGCTGTTCCTGTTGGCCTGAATTGACTTGAATGAGTGGTCCTATAAATGTTTGCATTTCCTTCAGGATGCTGCAAGAAATATGCCATGAAATAGTCTGGGATTGGCCATCTTTGTACTTTAAGTGTCACCATTTCACATCTCAACCATGCCAGGCTGCCTGTACAGTGGGTTGGCCGGTATGCAGCCGTATGAAATGACTCTCCTGTATAGAGTTTTAATCCTCTTTAAGGCTTCTTTCCATCTCCAAATTAATATCTAGTGGCCACACGTGCATCTGCACTAGTTTTTCTTTTTTTTTTTTCTTCAGTATAACCCACTTCCCTGGCACATGGATCAAATTATTCAGTGGAAAATCAGATTAATAGTGATGCTGGGAAACATGCCCCAGGTCAATTATTTGGGAGATTCCAGTGATATACTCATTACACTATAAAGCCAATTCAAGGACAAGCAGCATGAAGAACTCTGTTGTAGATTAATTACCATTAAAGGTCAACATGCGTTCAAATTGATCCAGTTTCATCAGTATCAAGTGTATATTATATGGGAAACCTATAATGCTCATTACATGCATTGAAATTAGTCCGTCCTAATTACTAATCAGTCTCTTGTACCATTAGAGATGGAAATTAGAACTACAACACTGAGCCCTGGGCATCATTCACCAAGAATTTATTAGAGTTTGTGTTAAAACTAGTTACTGGCATTTTGAAAGGGGAAAAAATAAAAAGAAGGGAGATCTCACTGTTAATTACCTGAAATCACTTTAAACCTGCAACTGTGTCATCTATAAGACCTGTGGTTCATGAGGAGCAGGGAGTGGGATATACAGTATATTTGTTTTCAAAAACAAAACTATACTGTTTATTTCTCCATGCCCCATTCAGAATATTGGCTAGCCCCTGCCTGGTTCTTTCTTCAACGATTCCCGCCCACCTCCCTGGCAGCTTCAGCGATTTACATTCAAGCATAATGCCAGCATTAGAGGAGGCACAAGGCAGCCCTGATAAGTTACAAAGTGCTCCAGGGGTAAACCTCGTAAGAGAGGGTTTGGAGTTATTTACAGCTTTCAAATCCTTCAAAAATTCATGTCTGGAGGATGAGATTGGTTTTTCAGCTGATGCTTTGCACACAAAGCAAACACAATAGGTTTGGAGGGTGTTTAGCTGTAAATGACCAGATGACACTAATTCTAATTGACTGATCCCATCCCATGCTTTAGGACCAGTGTGTGTGATACTGCTCAGGACACAAGGGTCCTGTCAAGGCCCACTGTTGCACACAAAGCAGGGAGCCCGAGATTGGCTCCAGAGCCGAGGAACACAGATGAACTAAAACTGTTATTTTAAATGCAATTTAATTTTCAATGAAGCAATGCTTGAGTTGTGCAGCATTTTCCAATTCAAAGATATGTTTTGACTGTGCAGTTCTCATAATAAGAGCCCTCAAAAATTGCACAGCCATAACAAAAGCAGGTTAAAGGCAATGAAATTCTGTCTTATCAGAAATGCTCCCTGTACAGTTGTTCCATTTGAAATGCATTTAATTGCAAATAGAAAAGAAGAGAGAGGAGGCCAACAATGCGAGGGTCTGAGGCATTTTTCTCATCTGCTGTGAGAGAGCGTATTCAAATCTAAGCAGGCCGACAATGAAGGAAAGGAATCATGCTCTGAATAGCCTCTCTCGCTCTCTCGCTCTCTCTCTCTCTTCTTTCATTCCCCGGCCAATTCTCTTTCTTCTGTGAGGGGCGGGCTTTCCACTCACGACTCAAACTTCCTCCCCAGTGTAGAACAGCATATCCACCTGATCGCACGTCGGTGGCGCACACACAGTCGCCATTCATAGTGTCACTGTGGGGAATCTGCGTGGGCGTCTGCCGACGGAGAATCCTGGCAATCTTCCTGACATTTTCCGTGACTCAGAGGTGTTCACCCACCTGTTTGACAAGCACGCCACTCGTCACCTCCAGCAGCCCCTTCCTCTGCAGCCATGGCCAAGCTTTGACCCAGGCTCCCTCTCCCCGCTCTCCTTCACCACAGGGAGTGTATCTGGGGGGGACCATGGGGCACACGGTGCACCTTTGTTGTTCTGTGTTGGGAGAAAATACCCCCAGCAGACAGGCTGACAGTCTCATGTGGGCAGGAGAATAAGTTGGAGCAAGAAAGTGCGCTGGTGAAACTTTCCAGAGCGGTGCTAGGAATTCTATTTTTCTCAACAAAGATTTATACATATTTATACATACCCAAATACTGATAGGAAGGTGCTAGAGAAAAAAAATCTTGGAATTGCAGAGGTAAACTATATGTAAATGCCATAAAGTAATAGACTTGTAGTGCAAATCACACCGTTTTATCTTTAATTTTGCTTTCGTGCCCTCCCCAGTCTCTACCCCCCAACCTCTTTCCTCTGGCTTAAAGGTGCATCAGAGATATGCATTTAAGCATATTCAGAACACGGGGCGTGAAATTAAATGTGTGGCAGAGTGAGAAAAATATACAGACGCTGGAGATGCCTTAAAAATAGTCATTTATGCAGATGGAGAGGAGTGAAATCATTTGCAATGGGATGACCCTCTCTCCAAGCATTTCTCCCCTCACTGTTCTTCCCTAATCTTGCACTGTATCTTCATTTTTCATTGAACTCGCCAGTTTGCTGCTAAGCAGCCTTGTAGATAAGGCAAAGTGCTAAAAGGAGACGACAGAAGGAGCTCAGTGGGCCCGTTTCTATTGCACTTTCACCCAAGGCAATGGGCAGAATTTAACGGATTCCTTCCAACATATGTTTTTGCCAGATAAGTAAACAGTGTGTGTCGGAAATGAAAAAAAAGCATTTGCAATTTAATGACATTACAGCTCCCAGCTTAGCCCGCCGTGCTGCGAGGCGAGGAGCAGAGAAAGGGGAGAGCGGAAGAATGGAACCGGGTGTCATCAATGTTTTTTTTTTTCTTTTGCCTTGCAAGAAGCAGCACCGAATTCTTCTTATTCTTTTCAGAGCTCTTTCCTTCTCCATCCCTTCCTGCTCTTTAGTTCTCTTGCCCATATTTTCCTCTCCTTTGTTGGAGTAAAATTATCTATTATTTTACTCCAAAAACTTGCCTTCCTTCCCCTGCCATTCCACCCTCTCCAACATCTGATTCTCTCAGATTCTCTAGGCTAAAAACACAACAACACTGGCTGTGGGTCCTCCAGCTCTCTCTCTCTCTCTCTCTCTCGCTCTCTCTCTCTCTTCCTCCCCCTTTGTCCATCTCTATCAAAGTGCTTGGAACAATAAAGCAGATCAAGTCTCCTCCGTTGTCAAATGTTCAGGGCTAAAGTGCAGTAGGTGATGAGTTGGAGAGAGCAGCACCTCAGCGTCTGAATTTCACTGGCACTAAATGATCCGTTCATCCTGTGAGAAACTCAGTGATTTCGCTCTTTTCTCCCTGCCGGCTGTCAGGCAGCTGCCTTATTATAGAAGGCTAATTGTGCAGGAAAGCAGATTATGAGAGAGGCAGGATGTACTCCTTGACCATGTGCTAATGTGATGACAAGTTTGGGGACCCTCTAAGCAAAAGGCGTCGCACGCCAGGGCACTTTTGGCACTGGCAATAATCTGCCTTTGGTATTAACTCAGCAAACCGGCTTGTTTGAGTATGGATCAATCGCTCGCTCATTATTTTTACAAGAAAGCTTTATATTCAAAGCGCTTTGCTGGTGTTGATCTTTCATTAACCGTGCTATGTAAATGCACAGGCAATCCCTGTGTAAGGGATACGTCACCCCGGGGCCCAGGCTTGCAGAAGCATGTTAAGGAGAAAAAAGGGGCAGGAAATTTGGGTCAGTTGCTGTTGCCAAAACTTGAATTTCAGGTTTTGCTTTAAGCCCCTGCTCGGCTATTCTCTTTTAATGTGTTTTTGTTTGGTGATGTTATGTTTTAAATGTCTGCCCTAGGGCCGTCCACCAATTGGAGAGACACACAAAGCTGTCTCAGTGTTACATCCAGGCATTCCTTTCACCTCTGTAATAGCTGCTGGCTGCAACATTACACACACTGCATTCACTCATGAGCTTTTATCATCTCCCGGTGCATTGATTATTTGGGCAAAGGGTCGATGAGTACAGAACAAGGCGATGATATTTCAGGACACATGGGAAATGGCTCTGCGTTCTGCTTTTACAAGTGCCCTTTGGTTGGAGGGGGGCATTTGAGACACAGAAGCTAGCCCAGGCTACTGCTACATCTGAATCTACACTTGCATTTGATCTGGGCAAGAGCAGTGAACCGTTGTCATAGGAACCAATGTCAGCTCATTCAAAAAGGAATTGGACATTTAAAAAATATTTGCAATACCTGCAAAGTGCAGATTTCTAAGTCGGTAAATAATGTTTGAAAAAGCTTTTTTAAAAAAGCCCCAATTTTTAAATATGTACTTTTTCTTAAAGTAGTGACAACAGTGATGATGTAGAATGCATGAATGAACGCTGGGACCGACACTCGTCATGACTCAACCAGGACTTATTTTGCAGACTGTGACTCTAACCTGGACTCAAACTCAGAACCACTGGGGAATCAAGGCTGATTTGACCAGATTCTGCTCGCTGAGTGGTGACTGGCTCTGAACTGTGCCGTTAGGGGGCAGTGTGGAGTCGGCAGCTGGCTGCTCCTGAGCCGGCTTATTTATGGGAGCAGAAAGGACCTGACATGTGACACCGGCTCCCGAATCTGCGCGGATTCAACTGGCTGTCAAGAAGCATTGTGCATCAAATTAAGAGAGGAAATATTTCAACCTGTTTACTCATTTCCTCCAAAGGCCTACACATACAGACATCCACAGCACATTCACGCTGCTCAGACATCTGCTCGACTGACAAGGGCTTCTGATGCGCACGCCACGAGAAAGAGAGTGTTCTGCCATATTTGGCTGCATAGTGCACTGGCGTGGTGAATGACGCAACAGGAAAACCAACCTGACAGCGCCAGACAAAGGCTCTGCCTTTCTTTTGCGCCCTACATACATAAATCTGTTATTATTGCTACTGTGTTGACTATATATATATTTATACACCTGTCTGCGCTGGTATCAAAGGGCAGAGGTTGGCTTTTAAGATATTCAAGTTCATTTGTGTGTCTTGTGGAAGTTTTTACGGATGTTTCCTCAATGTGGGTTAAAAAAAAAAAAAAAAAAACCTCTTCGCAGGTTTCATCATATGTTGGAAAGGACTGTAGTGGAGCAATATCCCACTTGACCCATTTTAGCTCCTGTATGCAAACAACTTCCGCGTCCCCCATCCAAGGTGCTGAAAGTTCCGTCACCTGCTGTCACGCCTGTCACATTTGACAGTTCAAAGTCTGTCTGCGGTCTTCGTCCGCTTCCGTTCTGTAATTATGCTTCGCGCACACTTCTAATTGCAAATGTTCTTTACACAGAGAGCTTTGCAGAAGAAGGGACTGAAGGGACGAATATGAAAAGAAAACAGAGCAGAGGACCTCTCAGTGACGAGAGAGAGAGAGAGAGAGAGAGAGAGAGAGAGAGAGAGAGAGAGAGAGAGAGAGATGTCTGTGTGTGCAGGTACTCAGCATCTCCTAGCCTTGTAAGGTTTTTTGTTCGCAGCACAGAGCCAGTGAAGGCCAGACTTTTGATTGCGTTCCCTGTTCCGCGTCCTTTATAGATCCTCTTTCATCCTACACACAAGCAAACAAAGCAAGCGTAAATACAATGTTGAAAAGCCATTGCCTTCAATATAACCTTTTTGTGGCAAAAAAGAACATGAAAAATTCCCATACACAATAAAACCGGCCAGAGGCTGACAGCAGCGGGGACCCCCGCATGTCACGTGTATGAGGACCATTCATAATAGATTTGTTCTGAGGACCATCGCGTTTCTTCCCAATTAAGGTATGAAGTTATGCTCATTCATCAGTATAACTAATGGCACGTTTCAGCAGCATAGTCACGACCCGAGATTAAGGACTTGGCTTGTGCAAGTGTTGAATTTTCTGCTGAACACGATAAGGTCTCTGCGCAAATTACCGCTTTGCTGTCATCGAGGTGCGCGGACGCACATTCTTCACATTGTCACCGTGGAGGCATCTGTGTGGCTGTTCCAGCGCGGCTGCAGGAACCCGGTGCGAGGGGGAAACAAATCTGACAGCTGCAGGCATGACAGTATTGTCAGCTCTATTAAACACCGCAGCACCTGATGCTTTACAATCCAGCAACGCGCACGCTGCTGTGGTGAAAAATGCCTTTTGTAATTTCAATCTCTTTAGCAAAAAAAAAAAAAGAAAGAAAAGAAAAGAAAAAAAAAAGGTACATGCACGTGGAATGACAACGCGCTCTCCATCCAGAGGAACATGAGGTTTTGGGGCCACTGGAAATCACAACACAATTGTGGATTTTTGTGTTGGCTGTGAATCCCAAATCAACCTTTCCGCGTGCAGTAATCCCGTTAAAATGTGATAAATAATCCCTATAAATTAATGTCGGCAATATGTCATTTTAATAAGTTCGTGGGGGGGGGGGGGTGACATGACAGATCACTCACCTCAAGTGTGATTGTGAGGGTGCAGGAGGAAATTATTGCTTCTCATTAAAGGTGCACTTTTTTAAAAAAAATCTTTGTTGTAATAACTGGAGGAAATAATCTCTTTTATTGACGGACACGTGGCAGGAAGTGTGCCAGCCGACAGGTACTTATCTCCCGCCTGTGTCCCGTGTTGGAGAAAGATAGAATTCTCTGCCACTGCTCCCCGGGGCATCAGCTCTTCAACTTCATTATTTCTACTTATGATATGATTTTTTTTTTTCTCCCTTGGAAACCTGGGAATTAATAGGAGAGCCAACAATCTTTGCCAGCGGTCATTTGGAAATGGAACAAAAAATATCACGTCGGTTTAAAGAACACATTTGGAAGGCTGCTCGCTGGCATTATCCTAATTTATTGATGGATTCGTGGAGTAATCCGACGCCTCGTGTTTTGGGGGTTATTAACTTAGAGACTATACCTGGCAGCTGCGGGATCTGTGCAGAAGCTCTGATCAAGTCAAAACAATCAATGCCGCAAACATTTTCTGGTGTTTTATTATTTTCTCAGACTGAAGAGGAAGACATGAGTGCAGTGAGTTCATTTAGACAGCAGTAGAAGCTTTAGTGTCGGACACAAACACTTTTTTTTCTGTCAGGATGCTCTTTATTGCTCACTGTTTTCCTCCTGTGTGTTCATTAACAATACAGATTATTTAATGAGGACAATTCAAATCCATTCTGGTAATCCTCATATTGTAGCCTTGATCATAATAGTGTGTATACATGTTTGTTTATAGCAATCTGAGAGATTGCTACAGTCACAGCGACAGTCACTGCATTAAAACTCACTTTGTTACCTTCTGTATTATGATGACACAAATCTTTGTATGTTTACTGGAAGAAAGGGGGGTCTACATACTACCCTTACTGTATAGGGGTAAAAGTGATTCCTATCCTAGATGTAAAGACCCCACTGAACTACCGACATGCCTGTTTAACAGTGTTTTGCAAAAGAAACAGTGAGCTATGGTAAAAGACGGCGTTCTCGGGTGCAGGACGGGGATGCCGAGCAGCTCCATGGTCTCCCCAGCAGAGCAATCCCAGCATCCCAGCTCTCCCTTCCACTCCCCGCATTTTGTGCTGTTTAACAAAGTTGGGCTTCTTTAAAACGGAGTCAGACTTCAGAGGGTGTGTGGTGTGTTTATGGATGGACTGTACACCACACACAGATTTCTCATTTCTGCCAGTGACCTTGGGCACAGCGACATGGACCGCGTTCAGGCACTGATTCGCCACGTCGAGGTGTTGCGGCAAAGGTGCAATGCAAGATAATTTTGGCATTTTCTCCCCCTCCTGGGAGCATAGAAAAGTAAGAAATAACAGTTCATCTTCCAGAGATTACAGGTAATATGACACACAGCCTTCATAAACATTCTTGACCCAACCTGATGATGGAGATATTGCTTCAGGTGAGACTTTTCACACTTTGATTTGCCTAAAATGAGATGGAGGAGTCAGTGATCAGCTCTTTGAGGTTTTTCACAGAGGAGCTAGCGGTGACTGTATATCTCTGAGACACACGCGTGCGCGCACGCACGCACACACACACACACGCACATGCTATGACAACCAGGTAAGCTAGAAGCAAGCAGCAAACAAACGGAGAAAAATATCCTCAAAGAGATGATATTGATGTTTTATTCATGTCAGAGGGAGAAAATAAACCTACTAAAATGATCCATCTCAAGCCATTGAAGCCAGCTGATAATCCACATGCTTGCGGGGCGGCCCTGGGCCAGAGAGGGATGAGGAAGCCATTGTACATCCCTCTGAGGTCAACATGGCTGAACCGGTGATACATATGTATGTTCATTTACCTAATCTCACTTCTACAAATGTCTTACAGGCACATAAAGGGTTTAACACTAAGACATAATGATATCAGGGCATCGGGGGGTTATGAAAATATGAGGCAGCGGCTTTAAATCTTTATAGAAACCTTTGGATCAGCTGTCAGTAAAGTTAAACAATGGAATTGTTGTGGAGAAATTTGATTATTTTTTTTAAATAAACTGTAAACTAAATTATTATATCTTTTAGACATTATATTTAGGGTGAGTTGTCTGGATATTTGGATCGTCAAAGGTGCAATTGGTTTATTTAAAGCCATCAATGTTCTATCAGAGTTAAGCAAATATCAAAATAAAATCAGTACACTCTTGGTGTAAATGTTTAAAAACTGTTTCAAAAATGCAGCATCTTTAAAGTTCACCAAAAACCAGAAATCAGTGATAAAAAAAAAACTGTCTGACACTTTTCTTTAAGTTGAAAATATGCATCAAAATAAAAGAAGTCTGGTCTTTTTGACATTATCTGGTCTGGTCTTTTTGACTATTAATTCTCACATATATTAATCTCACTGCGAATTACATCATTATTAAAACTTACCAAGCTAAATGATGTGGTTTATGGGTCATAAAATCATGTTTTATTATGATAACTTATTTTAAACCTCTGTGTCAGAAATACAGTAATATTAAAAGGAAAAAAGACATTCGGTCTTCCTGGGAACCAAATCGCTTTACCTGATGATCCTGGAATTTTAAAAAAGAGGAAAAGAAAAAGAATTCATAAGAAAAAGTTTTCTTTTTCTCCATGGTTGCATCTCCACCTTTCTCATTCACTCCCCATCTCAGACAGAAAAAACACAGGCAGATCTATTCAAAAGGCATTTAGTCCATTTCTTTCTTGGCCGGTAAACCCATTCATCAATTGTTCTGGCTTGTAGATTGCATTCTAATGCTAATCTAGCGTGTTAAATATCTTTTTGTCCCCCTTTCACCGTTTTGTCATTCAGTTTATCCAGTTTTGGCCACCCATTTTATTTATTTATGCGCCTGCTTCTATTCATGCGCTCATGTATTTTTTATTATGTTGTTTCACTGTCATGCAGTGTCAACTCACTCTATTCAGTGTGGGCTACTTGAAGGGCTTGGAGGGACAAAGCGTGTACACATTGCAGTGCTATTCACTCCGGCCAGCTGGATCGCCTGAAAAAACCTTGTGAAAAGAAATCCTCCACAACGGACACAGAAGAAGTGCACAATGCTAACAGTTTTCCAAATACCACTGATTGCTTTCATCACAATGAAGGAAAGCAGCCGCTTTTGCTGAGCTCCACTTCAACAAACAACACTCTCACAAAACCTCCCAACCCACGTTTTGTTCCCAGACAAAACCCCCTCGACCGCCTAAACGCTCCCAGAGTTTGGAGGGAAAAAAAGTTCCTTCAGCTTTCTTCCCCTTTTTCCCAAAAGAAAAGAAAATATAATAATAAAAAAGACCAAAGAAAATGGAAGAAAAAGGTGAAAAACTGGACTCACGATGCAAGCTTTTTGTGCCAACTTTACCTGAATTAATATGGAAATAATAATAAAACTAGATTACAAAATTCGCGTTTAGTTGTTATAAAAACTTAGATTTGCAGCTTTGACCATGGTTATCTAAAAATAACTATAACATGCTGAAACGTGAGGTCTCAGTTCCAGGTTAAAAAAATATATAGAATCAAGCATTTTCCTGAAATCTCCGGCAGCAGCGTCTGACAGCTCTGTGGGTTTTCCTTCGCCTTCAGCGCCTCAAACACAAGGTCACTTGCGCGTTATTTTGGAGGCAAGGAAGACGTTCTGCGGAGAAGAAGAAGGGTGTTGCAATAGGGACCATCGCAGTGAAAGGATTTAATTAACCGTGACGGAGATAATTATCCCTGGACTGTCCAAATTAGTTTTGCATAATCGCTCAAACCCGTATGAATTAATTTTTCAGTGTAACCCAAGAAAGGGGGCAGCCACGGCAGGGGGCACACATCACAGATCTAATGTAAAAGGAACACACACACACACACACACACACACACACACACACACACGGGTACTCTGATAGACTGTTTCAATTCACATTCACTTTTTTGGAAGTGGGGGGGATTTGTGCAAACGCACACGGAGCTCAGGTTTTAAAACAAAGCTGCTCTGCCACTCTGCACGGGAAATCTCAGAGAAGCACTTTTGTCAACCCGCCTGTTCCCGATTCAAACTGTAGAAGGTTCGGGATCGTTGATTACAATGAGCTGATTTGAGATTTCCACCCCGGTAATGGCATTGAAAGCGCAGACAAAAGCGGTCTTTGGGGGATACCTTACACTTCACCTGGATCTAAGAGCGGAGCAGGGAAAGAGAGAAAAAAAAAAAAAAAAAGATAACAATCTTGTTCATCTCATCAAGAAGTACAACCGTGATCCTCGTTCCGTTTAATCCGAATACGCTTTATTGTCGTCCTTTGCTCAACAGGTGAACAGTAGATTAAAGTACAGAACGGATGTTAAAGAAAACACAAAACATACAAATTCCAGAAGAGTTAGTTAAAAACCTTTTTTTTTCTGCTGCACATGACGTGAAGAGCTTCCACCTGCGTTTGAAATGAAGCTGCTTCTAAACTGCCTGAAAGGTTAAAAAGGCGCTGATGAAGCGATGCGTTGAAACTGGAAACCACCCTCGAAATAAATTACATCCTCTACCCTTCATGTGCAAATATCACGGCCTTGCCCTCTTTAAGATCGTCCGGGTCACCAGAGATTCCACTAAACAATAAATATTACAGACATCTATAAAAACGGTCGGGGGAAAAAAATGAAAATATACAACGAATGTCTAGCGAAATACGTATAGGTTCTTGTCCCTATCACTAAGCCTATGGCGGCAAATAAACTAGTCCTTTTTTAAATCTGTACACATTTACAGACAGTCAAGAGGTTGGAAATGGTGTGACAATCCTCCTGGATCCGTGGATTATAACCCGTTAATCTCATAACAACATGTCTGAGAGGGAATCCTGCCAGCGCGCATGTTGCCACGATTCCAACAGGTCAGTCATACAGGTGCAAACTGCACAAAGAAGTCGTATAATGTACCTTTCACGAGGGGGAAGTTGCTCTTATTTATCTCAAATGTGTGCATGTGCGCCATCCTCCAGTCCTTGTCCTCTGGGCTGTGAGAGGAGACGGCTGCGTGATAGATTAGAGAGTTCTCTAAATAAGCATCACCTTATAGATAAAGGCATTAATCAATATACATACACATGTGATATCTGAGACGACGAGCACTTCATCACATGTATAAATTTTTGCATGCATAATAAAACTCTTGCATGAGTAGATTTTTTCGTTCTTGTGTTGAATTCACAACTTGGAGAAAAGTCCAAAGCGGGCCTATCATAACGCCGCAGCATATGCGGGATACGGTTCAAGCTGCGGTTTTCCCATCCCGGGCAGGAGAATATACGCTAAGGGCGGCTGGAGTCCCGCTGAAGGCCAGCCCGTACAGTTACATGGGATCATGTAGCCTGGATTTCCCGGGGACGGGTGTGTGTGAGTGTGGGTGTGCGTCCCGCCGCCGACGCTGCCTGTCCCGGTGAAAGCCGTGGCGCCCGCCGGCGGATAGCCCAGCGGAGACGCGTATGGAAACGAAGGCGGGCCAAGCTCACTCATCTTGGATCCCAGGTCGAAAAAAGAATAGGGGTTCGTGGACATGGACGGATTGAAGAAAACCCTCGCAGCCGCGGCCGCTGCGGCCGCCGCCGCCTTGTCGGGGTTCCCCAGGACCGACTCGGAAAGTCCTCCGGCGGAAAGCCCGCTAACTTTGAGCGCGTCGTGCTCTCCGAGGTTGTAGGGCACAGGGAAAGAAAACTTATCTTTCTTCATCAGAGTTTTGGGCTTCCGCCTCGGTCTGTATTTGTAGTCTGGGTGCTCCTTCATGTGCATCGCTCGCAGCCTCTTGGCTTCGTCGATGAATGGCCTTTTCTCAGACTCGGTCAGAAGTTTCCACTCCGCACCCAACCTCTTGCTGATTTCGGAGTTGTGCATTTTGGGGTTCTCTTGAGCCATTTTCCTGCGCTGGGCTCTGGACCAAACCATAAAGGCGTTCATCGGGCGTTTGACGTGATCCACCGGCTTCGACATTTTGGCAAACAAGTTTCTGGAAGAAAATCGTAAAATAAGATGAAGTATGGCTTACTAACCTTTCAAAAATCACACAAATAAGTATCTTACAAACATGCATCTAACTTAAATAACTGATTTAACACTGTTGCTTACCTACAACACTTCAATCCTTCATCCCTGCGCTGATGATCTTCAGTAAAGGTAAAACAACAACGTCCACACAAACGCTCAGGTCGTGTTTTTCTACTCCATGGTGACATCCATCGGTGATAAAACCTTTTAGCAAAGAGCAGAGTCACAAAAACGCCGCGATGTTTTCCTCCTGATCTCGCCCGAGTCTGTCAAACGGCACTTCAGCGGCAGCATTTACTCAAGTGAATGACAACTCTCGCTGGCCCCGTGTGAAATACACCACTGTGTGGCAGGTAGTGAAAGTGCCGGGGGACGCATGCGCAGCAGCGCCCAGTGCCCTGACAGCACGCTTGAAGGAGGAAAGTAACATCCCACCCAGTTTAGAGGAAAAGCATCTCCTGTTGATATCATTGTAACTCATATTTATTTTTTTTTTAACGTTGAAGGCCACAAATTTATGACGATAAGCAACTTGTCGCAATGCAGCTGATGAGGTATTTGCGCCAGAATGGTCGCTGACAGTGGAGTTACGTGGAACAAACAGGTGCAGGTGAACTTCAGCCGCAACCTTCGTCTCACTGCGCATGTAAAACCAGGGAACCTTCGCCTTTTTTAAACACAAGTGCGCATAATACTCGTCATAACAACTTTCCTGCGTTTATATCTATAATCAAACCGACACCATTCCACCGGTGTCACCCCCCTTTCACCCTATTCTAGCCCGCTCCCGTCCCTCCGCAGCGCGTAAAACGATGCGCCAGAGAAATGACATTGTCTTTAATTTTCTGATATTGTTGCATTTTGTCGTAAATAAACGCTATGGAAGGTTTGAAGTGTTTCTAATCACGCTCGGTGAAATTAATTACTTTCCCCCCACTGAAAAAATGCTCCCACCCTCTTGGGCTTTTACTTCAAAGGACTTTCCCAAGGGCAGCGAATCACAACTGAAATGAGGTTGTCGAATATTCAAGTAAGCAATTACAGTTATCTGAGGGGACTTGTTGAGTAAATTGTAGTGTTTAAGCAGTTTGTTCTCGAGCCCTCACCCCAACACCAAATCATATGTGAAGGAACAGAGAGAGGCTTTATGGAATAATATTATAAATGAGGAATTATGCACAGGGCGAACTTTTAAATGAGGATATAAATGGATGACAAATTCATTTCAATGTTGTTGTTCTTTTTAAAAAGAGGCCTAATCTGTGAAGAGTTCACACAACATAAAACGCTGAATTATTAGTTTTGTTGAATAAAACGATATTAAAAATTACGCATAAATACGCGCAAAAATATAAAGGAAAGTCTCAGATGGATGGAGTTTAAACGCATCCACAAGTAGAGCCAAATTTACTGAATTACAAAGTGTCTGTTAACAGGAGAGTTTTTTTTCCTGGGTCATTTGTTTATCTGGTTTTTTTTTTTGTTTGTTTGTTTTATTATTTTTGGAGCAGCGGGTCTGGAATCTGACAAGGTGAGGATGATCCGCAGGAAGACCGCATGAGACGCAGACCTGCTGCGTCTCTCAGCACCGTGCGCCCCTTTTTTGTCGCCCCGTCACTCATCTAGATAACATTACAGCAAAGAAGCGGCGCGCACACAACGCAGGGACACACACCTCTAATGGCACAGACGCGCACAAAACCCGCTGCGGAATAAATGATACTGAGAAAGTTTCTTAGCGGCACTGAAATGGCAAATTCACCTTTTTATTTTCCGAATTTTTCATCAAATAAATTTGTTCATTTTTCAATTCTGAAAGAAAAAAAATAATCTTCTTATGACATGGCCAATGTATCTATTTTCTTTTTAGAATAATGACAGGGCCTATTTGACCCTTAGATTTAAAAATTAAAGAAAAAGAAAAAAATCGATTAAATGAATAACATAACACCTTTTTGCAGGCAGGAGAAAAATTTAATATATCTTTAAAAAAAACATTCATAACAAGGCGCACACATGTCTCATCTTTGACTCAGTCTGAGCGCGAAAATAACACTTAAATAATTCAAGACGAGTTAGTAAGAGCGGGAGAATCACCTGCCGATAAAGCTCGGGTCCAGCCTCTGAGACGGAGCCAGCACTCCCACCTCGCAGCACACTGGTGATAAGACTGAATAGAAAAATATCATGCAAATAGAAAAGCAGACAGCGGCAACAACAAGCCCATGGGGACATTTTTCTACCCAGGGAGATCGCACACAGTTCACATTTAAGTGCCAAAGCCATCGGTGGGAATAGGAACACCTCCACCCCCCACCCCCCACCCCCCTCAGGTGCAACCATCTTCATGATATCACCAGACTGTTTATTCCCAGCAACACTGCTCTTCATATGAGAGGAAGTACATTAGGAAAGGGCTGATGAGGATCTCTGGATGACTTCATCTGAAAAATGAGTCATAAAGTGAGCTGAATGGAGACTCAGGTGATGTGAGATGGATGGATGGAAACTCACTGCGTTTAAAGGATATGACTGTAAGATTTTTTTTTTCCTTTAACTGGAAAAAAGGGAGCATGCAGGGTAAACAACAATATTTGCCACTTCAAGCAGCTGAGACAGCAACATGAAAGTTTCCTTTTTCATGATCTGGGAGGTTTGGGAGAAAGAGGAAGGGAGGGGTCCTGATGGCGAACCTGATGTGGTTTCTCTCTGCTTGCCTGATCACAGCTCAGCTGGAAGCTTTTCCCCTTCGGCTTTTCAAAAACTCCAAACCATGCAGGCCGGCCAGGGACCGCAGCATTTCAACGCACCTCATCTCATCTTCATCTGAGGATTTCTCACTAATCCTTACAAGAATGCTCCGATTTCAAGAGCTGCTGCCCAGATTAATTATTACTGCATATAGACAGAAGGAATACGGACTAAAATATCCTATATATCCTCTCCTGTGGGCCTGTTTAAAAGCTTTATTGATATTATAAAACAGATTATTTAGAGATGAATATGTGATGACAGCTTCAAACATAATCACTGCTGCAACTGAATCTATTTTTGTTCAACAGCTGAAATAAAATCTGATTTTTAAGAAGATTAAAACAAAGAAAGGCCTTTAAATCAAATGTGAAAATGTAAAAACAAATTGCGGACGCGTGTGCCGAGAGTCAATTTGTCACAATCGTGTTGCATTCGCAGCAGAGGCTTATCTCACGTGAGCCTCTGATAAATGACAAGCAGCTCGGCGTTGGGAGGATCCAATTGATCACTGTTGGAAGATAATCGCGTTTAGATTAGAAGTCATTTTGTCTAATGAGTCTCCCTCACAGCTTCAACAATGAGTAGAAAATTTGCTTAAGTGCAAAGGCGACATAATGATCAGATTGGTGGAGAGACAATGGCGACTTCGGCATCACCTGAGATGAGTCACACCGCACGTGGGGATCAATGAAGCGTGACGTGAATAAAGTTCATATTTCTGCGGTTTAAATATGTGACCTATTTTAAAGGTTGTGTTCTGGAAATACATTCAATAAGTGCCAAATGAGTTGTGCACTTCTTTAATCATTCTAATTATACAGTATTTATTGCTCCTTAGGGCAGACTTTCGTGTCTTTGTCTCAGTGGGAATTATTTTGGTGAAGAACCAAACTGTTTACTCAGCCACAGCCTAAATATTACGCATATCAGGAGGAATTGAGAAATAATCCTCTCATAGAGTGCAGTATTAACTTAATCACATTAGTGAGAATACTATTGATAGTGGTCACGATCCCCACTGAGGGAATCTGAAATAAACAATGGAACAGCGAGAACATGCTAACCACTGGTGAGCGGCGCGGTGGAAAATGGCCTTGAGGACGAGCGCATGCGCGAGTGGACGTCTGAGCAACAGTAAAGAGGTGGGAAAAAGGAGTGATTGTCAGTTTGATCTTGGAGGACAAGTGCTGACAGATAGAACAAACTTTGAAAGCGCGTTACAGAAGGAGGACGGCGATGGGGGGGTGGCGGGGGGGGAGTGCGGCCTCCCCGAGCCTGATAAGACCTTCATCTTTGAACTGCTGCTTGTCAGAGTATTATGTGTAATCTCACACTGCAGAATACCTCTGCACCCCCGAGGGGGCAAACAAAATAGCAATCAGGCAACTTCCAAAATCATTTAAAAAAAAAAAAAAAAAAAAAAGAAAAAAAAGGGGGGGTGGGGGGGTGCGCTAACCCCCCGACGGGCCTCGTGCTTGGCTTACACCTTCCACAGACTCAAGGCTGCACGATCCTGCAGTTAAAATCCACACATCCGGGTTTACCTCCAGGCTCTGGCTTGACTTCTCCCTTGACAGACTATTTTGAGCCATTTAGCGGATACATTATCGCCAGCCTTTCTTCCTCATTATATTCACCTTATCGCCACAGCATCGCTGCAAAGCCCCAAATAGAGAGTTGTAATTACCCAGACTGCCACCTGATAGCGAGCCTTTTTATCGGCTCTATCACTGCAGGTCCTGCTAACTCATCACGGGGACAGAGGGAAAGAAAAGGCCTGCTTGTGGCACAGTGCGCCACAGATAGCTCATCTCTCTGATACATTTATAGTTCCAGTTGGGTTCAGAGTAAACTGATGCACCGAGGCAATTTTTTTTTTTTTTATGCCCATCCCTTCCCTTCAACCCGACAAAGACTGCTCTCTCTCAGTCCTTTCCTAGTCTTTCGCTCTTTATGTTCAAGCTGCATTGAAGCTGAGCAAACAATATGTGATCCAATCTCCTGTAACCCGTAGTAGCACAGTTCCGTGCTATTTGGGCTTTCACAGCGCACTACCATCCTTCAGATGGAGGTGAAAAAACATCAACAGTGACTTGTTTAGCTTTAACACTGTACAGAACAGCAAAGGCAAGTGTATAAAAGTTGATTTATTATTGACCTTTGCCCCCCCCCACAAGTTTCTCTGTTCTGAAAAGAAACTGAAGAAATTGGAAGAACTTCTGCATTCCTTTCAGCTGACTGAAACAGAGGCTGAAAACACTCCACAAGTTGAGCTTTAAAGGTCAAGATTTATTAAAATTTTGCCACCTTTTCAATGCAATAACCTCCATCTTCCAAAAAAAAAAGTTAAATATGACAAAATCAAATGGCAGACAATGTTCAAATTGTCTACAGCTACAGCAAAAAGTCTACAGCTAAAGATGACCTTTTATGATTTCTTCTACTTTTGTGTAAGTTGTTGTCCATTGTCTGTTGGCCAGTGTCAAAGTGACTGATTAAAAAATGATTCAATAAAATTAAATCAAAGGTTCTTTTTTTTTTTTTTTAAAAATGATGTTTTAAATAAGCTCTGATGACCTTGGCAATAGCACCAAACAGTACTGTGGATTTTATCTTTCAGCGAGCCTTACTCTCAAGTCTTGTGCTAAATGTTCTGAGGGCTTTGCAGAATTTGGTAGACCATCATAGAAATATTCCCGAATCCCCCATGTGTTTAAACAACACCATCAACTCATAGAGGCGCATCCGATAGTCTTGAAAACACATTCGTTCCCCATGATCGCCTTTTAACGTTAGCGAAAGACAAAGACGGATTGAGACACGCTTGGAAAGTTCCTTAAAAATCAATCACATCATTGTCGCTGCGGCTATTGTACCTAAATGGGTATAATTATTTTCCAATTGAGAGCGTGTGTTTGCATTTGCATGACGCATTCATGGCCCCGCATCTCTTACTGTCACACATTGTGTGTGTGTAACCGCGCTCCCCTCTGTTACTTGTAACAATGAAAAGGCCTTTGTGCGCGTGTGTCAAAGAAGCAGCCGGAGTGGCTGTGACCTCCATCAAATGGGAAAAATGTGAGGATGCGCTGGAACTCTATGGTTCCCATGGCCTAAGTATTTACTGACAGAGGCTCTCTAACACAGCCTGAAAGGACAAATCAATCTTATTCGAGGAGATTAAGTGACCAAAATAATAACTGTGTCATTGAGAGAGTGAAAAATACTCCCGGCTCCTCAAAAGAGAGAAATGACCACGTTCCTGAAGATGGCTCATTGTGGTGGCTGAATGTCACAACTCTCTGGATGAGCACTTTATATTATTTTGTTTGGCATATCTCCAATAAGAGGAGACTTTCCCTCAGAAAAGCAACACAAGCAGAATATTTGCACTGGATTCGAGCTCCACGCAGCGTTCTTGGGCTGAGCAGCCGCTTGACCGACAGCATGATCAACTGGAGATCATGCAAGTGGCCTGTCAGCACAACCTGTTGGGGGTGGGGGGGCAGCTGACAGCGGCTGACTTGGGTGATCATCGTTTGATGGACACAGGAGTGAAGAGGCCACACTCGTGCTAACCTCGCTCTTGTTGCTCCCTTAATCGGGCCATTATTCATGCAGAGCAGCGGGAGTACTTATAGCAAATATTGATCACGTTTTGACAGAGTATTTTCCCCTCTCAATAACATAACCGACCCCACCCCCACCCCCACCCCCACCCTACCACCCAGATGCCACAGCAAAGGTGTCACACACTTATCAGTATTCCAAAGCCTTGGTGCGTAATGATTTCAACTAATCTGTTTATTTTGACTGTTTATCTAAACAGCCAAGTGTGTGTGTGTGTGTGTGTGTGTGTGGGGGGGGGGGGGCTAAAGCAACGATGCCTCCGAGCGCTAATCATCAAAGATTCCTCTCTTTCAAAAACGTTCCTCTCGTACAGTTCTTGAAGACCTGGCTCACGTCAGCTACCTGGGCTTGTGTCTGAG
Source organism: Pao palembangensis (assembly GCA_015343265.1). NCBI lineage: Eukaryota > Metazoa > Chordata > Actinopteri > Tetraodontiformes > Tetraodontidae > Pao > Pao palembangensis. Next base: position 17,643,957 of record CM027084.1, read on the forward strand.
AGCAGCTATCGCGGGTCAGGACCCCGTGCGAATGACACCGCCACCTCACGGGATGTCTGCTAAAGATGCCCGACGCTAAGCCCTGCGGGGCCCCGGGGGCTGTTTGCATTTGGCAGCGTGAGCCAAAAGTAAATTCTTTGTCCAAATTAAGCCTTGCCACAGGGTCAAGTGAAATCAATATGTTAATCCATAAATTGTCCACTGTGATAATTACTGTGAGGAGCTGTAATTACAAAAGACATTAATTTACTTCTTGGATTTTGAGCCAAGGGAGTGTTTCAGGCAACCCCAATTCATCTAGAGGCAGACAATTCACGGAGGAAGTATCCCTCCTTTGTTTATTTCGACAGCGTTGGAACAGAGGCTTTTAGCCAAAGATCTGAGCTAAGAGGAGCTTGTTTGAAGGTTTTTGAACCCCTGTGTGGTCAGCTCCAGGGTTTTTGCATTGATCAGTCAGTGACAACAAAGGTTTCACAAAACGCACACTTGTTCCCTGCAGGAACATTAGCATAATAATGATATAAAAAATCCATAAAGCCTGCTGACAAATGAAAGCGTGATCTCAGCTAAAGACGCGCGCTACAAAAGTCCTTGAATGAGCCAAACCCAGATGAATATTTTGATCTTTCCTTCCACGCCACTTTGAGGCGCGACACAAACAGTGCGCAAGCATTATTTTCCAAACCCCAGGTTGCAACTGGTCTGCCACTCGCTGTGCACTGCCAACTGCAAGAAATGGGTCCCTTTTATCAGGACGGAGCAAATTTGGGCTAATGTGTCTGGTGGAGGGTGTCCCAGGGAGCCCCACTCTCCCATTCTCTGGCCATTCTTTCCACTTTTCTCCTCTCCTGCTCTTGGGATAATTGTGGTTTAATTGGGTGACAAGAAATGAAAACTGTGTCCACATTATCTGGGATTATCTCTTTTTCCTCCAGCTTGCCATCAATTCAGAGGAGCCCATTTATCAGCGCAGGGAAGCTGAGGCTTGGTCAGCAGAGGCGAAGCTTTGAGCAGCAGTTAGCAAAATGAAGACAGGAAGGAGCAGAAAATACCAGCTTGCCTCCTACAGCAACCATACATTCAGCCAAAAATACACACCCTGTGTGAGCCTGGAATAATTAAAAACTCCATTAGAACAATAGTTTAATTAGCTAAACATTTCCTAAAGCTAACCGACGGCTCAGACAAAACGTGTTAATGAATACCAATAAGTCTTTCTGCGCCGGGATGTGCTTTATAGCAGATTTGTTCATTTACTTAGCATTTTTGAATTCTGCACACCAAGGTCATAAACATTGAGTCATACTCTGGCCAGCTGTAGCTCACATTCCTTTTTGTTTGAGCTGTACTCCACCTTAAAAGCCTCTCTCAGGATGCATGAATGAACTTCATTTTCCCTCTAAGAACTTTGCTATGATTGCTGAAATAAAGGTTTTTAAAGAGAGAGAGAATGAGAGAAAAACTAAAGCTTTCAGATTCCATTTAGAGCATTGTCCTCTATTATTTTCAGCTGCGCACTGTATGTTTTCTCCACAATAACTCCTTTTTGCATTAGTATGCTCTGGTCTAAATGGACAGGCTTATGATAATAGCACAAACTGGGGAAAAAAAGCCATCATAAATAAGCATTCTGGGAGAGATCTGGGCAAAGACCGCAGATCAGAAAACGGCTTCATTAATAGTTGGCTAGCTTCTGGACTGAGGTACATGAAAGAAAGAAAAGCAACCTTGCCAATGCTCTATACCAACCTATTGAGTCTCAGGTGCAACATTAAGATGCTCCGATCTTTTGGTGGAAAGAGTGCATTGTGCAGCACTAAAGCATGAAAATGTGCCGTACAATGACCATGCTGAAGTGCCTTCCACTCTGAATGCAACGGGGATCTACTCTAAACTCAATACATTTGAAGGTTACAGGATGTTTTGTCCGCATTTACTGTGGCCGAGTCAGTGGAATCAGATGCACACGTGCGTTTGTATGCAGCGCTCCGTATAAACGGCAGATATAAACCTCACATAGACTAAACACAAATTATTCTTCTTTTCTATTCTTGCTGAGCTGGTAGAAAAAGGCTGACAAAAACCAAAAACTGATCAATGACTTGCATTTTTTATGCTTTTGTAGTACATGACAAGGAACTGGAATAGAACTAAGATACAACAGAGGGCCATTTTCTAGCCTTCTGTATGGAAACGTGTGTACTGTCATTAAATTAAAATCAACCAACCACAATCACCAGTTCTACTCCTTTAGGCAGGTGTTCGCATGTCTCCACAACATCATTCAACTTCAACTTCATTTGATTATGTTACGAAAATCTGCAGATGGTTGCCCCACCGCAACAAACATCTTATGAAGTCACTCCTGCTGTTTTTAACCACCTTTAACATCAATATTCAGCATGTTCACCTGCTGAAGCAGCTCATCTCTCTGACAGTCACACTTCCTGCTTCCGGAATATTACAATTCAACGAGCAGTTTATTCGCACTTCTGGTCGCTACCATGGTTACGGGATAAACAATTGCAGTGCCTTGCCCATTGTAGTGTACCCGGTTGCTCAACTTCCAAACAAATACTGCCATACATCGGTTTCCATGATTTTCTGAAAGATGAACACCAAGTCTCAGTGAGATAAATAAGGAGATAAATAAGGATAAATATGTTTTCAGGGTGTCATTGAACTTAAATATCTACTGATTGGATAGCTAGCTTAAAAACAAGCAAGATGCTATAACTTGCTAAAGGAAATCATGTCGCTTAGCTTCATAATTGAAGATCCTCGTAGAAGAGCTTATATCCTTAAATCCAGCTTTGATGTTTAACCAATGAATGTTGGTTCACCAGTCGCACCACATCGTCTGGAACAACTTTGGGGAGATCACAGAGAGAAGTTGTCCAATGATAACAGTCAGCTTCAGCCATCTTCCGGAAGTACCAGTGCACTGCTTCAGCGTTTTTAAACGGTACTTCCGGCTATCGTCAGTAACATGACACGGGTCCAATCCCAATAACTTCCACACTAATGTTCCACAACTTCAGCCAAAGAAATTCATCAGAATCTACAACAGATCTGTCTGCTTTATTTTTCAACTAATGTTTGCAGAGATCTCTGCGGGGATGTGGCTACAGTTCGGGGTGAATGGCGGCCGCGTTCATCCAGTCGGTGTTAATCATTTTAACATGGGGCAGCGGTATCAAATTGCTTAAAGGAGAACCGCAGCGCACCGGTCGGTGCAGGGAACAGTTTGTCTAATCAGAGTGCAAATAAGGTTTGATCAGTGTCCGGGGTAATCTGGCCCACGAGCTGCATTTACGCACTAAATCAGGCGTTGGTGAAACTGCAGGTGCTGCCGCGCAGACAGGCCTCCCCCCAGGGGGCCCTGTGCCGGGGAATAAACAGCAAATAAATGGCAGTGCTGGGATAGCGATGAGCTGATTAACTCACTGCAGGGCAGTTTCTCATTATCCCCTTAACCCAGACGGAGACCTTCCCAATCACACACCCTGTCTCACTTACAGTAGGGCGCCATCCTGTGCTGCCTGGCTGACATTGTATGGGTTATACGCAGGATGATACATATAAAAAAAAAAAAAAAAAGAGAAATAAAAGAAATCTGTGTGTGTATGTGTGTGTGTGTGTGTGTATGGGTGTGTGTGTGTGTGTGTGTGTGTGTGTGCATGCACGCTGGTGCAGCTGCGTGTGCTGTGTGGTCTGTCTCTGGGGAGACTGCTAATGTGTCAGCTCCATGGCTCATTTCTTTCAATTACAGCAGCTGGACCAGGAGAGCCCACCAGCAGCCCGGTGACAGCTCCATATGTGTCCCATCAGCGTTATCACAGGCCACTCGTGGATCAGTCGTTTACCCTTCAGCGAGTGTGACACACGGCCGTCAACAAAGGCGCTGCACTATCACACGATTCACACACTGTTAATGAGGAGCGGGTCATCGTTTCAGACGGTAAATTATTCTTTACATACAGCTCAGGTCAAGATTTTTACAGTTCACAAAGAAAAGAGGCATCTGGCAAATATGATTGTTTTGCGCTATCTTAGAATAAAGTGGAAAAGTCACCTGACAACTAAAAAATGTTTTGGGGTCAACTCCTTTTTCTTCTGGTGCTTCTGAGATCAACTTTTATTTTTCTTTTGTTCGATGTTTATGTCTGTAAGTCAAACGAGCCGTGCCTTCTCCTGCCACTTTCACGGCAAATTAATTAACATGATACAGAAAAAAAGGGTAGGATGCAAACGTTGGAGCCCTCACTTTGTGCCTGCGTATGCTTTTGTCCCCCTTTATTGTTCCAAATTATTTAATTGGGTCTCTCTGATTGTGCACAGATACAGGAAGGAGCACAGGCCATTGTTGGCTTCCACACAAGCTACAATGCAGTATCAAATTCAATTCCCATCAAAACGGCAGGCTGCGGTAGAGCCCACAGCGGCCCCGGAGATTAATGAAGATCTGCATCAAGGCAAAGCTCTGGTCTGAGATGGGAGATTTCTCCCAAATAAAAGACCCCTTCACCAAGAACAAAGGGGCCCTGAAAAGCGGCGGGATGTTCGGAGAGGTTGAAATAAATCAAAACAAAGGCATTAGTTTAGGGGTGGGAAAAGCTTTGAATATTTCTCCCCCTCCCTTTCTTTTCAGTTGATTTATTAATTCAAGCAACAAGTGAGACTCAATGAAAGACACACAAATATTAATATGTTATTATCAAAATAAATTAAGCGCACCGTCAGAATGAGGCATTATATTAAATCCCAGACAAACGGCACAAAGATGGAACCATTTTCATGCGCGCGTCCATGAATAGAAAGGCATGTTTCCCATGTCACGACTCACCTTGATCGCCGCACATTCATCAAAAGCGTGAGAGACTTGACGCTGACAGTGTCTGAAGTGAATCAATACACAACCTTTTCTGTTTTGTTTTTCCCAATAACAGTCATCTGAAGTGAGACTCACCATTCAGGCTGTGTGAATGGGCTTCCTCTCCCCTCCACTTTCCTTTTGTGTGAACAGCAGCGACTGGATGACTTGGTCCCTGAATGCAGCGTGCCGACAGGTGGACTCTTTCAACCAAACTTTGTACAACACTTTTTTTTTTCCTTCCTCCAAAATTCCAGACCACATTTTGGAGTTGAAGCATCTTTTAAGCTGTTTGTTTTTTTCTCGCTGTTTCCATTCCTTAATTAACAAGATATTTATCTCATGTTTGCACTCAAACCTCTTTAAACCTGTGCAAAAACAATTACAGTTGAAACCAAAGCTGCCTGGCACAGATACTTTTGATTGCAACCTGATGGACACAAAAGAGATTCAAAGTCCCCCCCCCCCCACACACACACACACACGCCTCCTAAACACTGCACTTCACTCTTTCACATTCTGCACATGGGGCGTCCCAGGCAGCCATTTTTACTTCATTTCCCCTGATTCATAGATGCTGCTCGCTGGACCGGAACATTCCAGCTGCCACCTCACCATCTCATTATCCCTCCTGAAATATCAAGCTTGTATCTCCTTGATAAATAATTCGCAGTAGTATAATATATCGGACTAAAACATATTTTCAGGGGGCAAAAGAGGTTAAAGTGCCAATCTCACCTTTTTTAATTTTTTTCCGCCCTGAAGACAGAGATTTCCATATATAGAGTGACTACGGCTTGTGTTGAACACGCGTGTTGGGGATGAAGCGCGCGGTGACACGTAGTGCTGTCAGAGATTGGAAAGGAAGGCCCGCTAACCTGTAGGCAGCCTCAGCAGACCCATCAGCTTTACACGTTGCCAATGCATTTTGCCGGCTGTAAAGAGAATTGTGACTGTGAAGTTTTTATCAGCGCAGTTGACAAACATTACTCTTTAATGCAGTTTTGTTGAAATGCATTCTTATCCCTCTTGGAAGGCATTTATCTACTTGAAACCTGCAAAATGGTTGCCACAGGAAAGGATTTCTTTTAATAGACTACAATGGGCTCAGTGCAGGACACAGTCTGATTTAAGTGATAGATGGGGGGGGGGGCGCAGCCATATATTCATGGGAAATTGTTTATCTTTGAGCAGGAGTGCTGAAAAGGCTGTTTTTACAATAGCATTTCAACTTTCCTCTGAAATGATTCCTTTGACTCGTGGAAATGGTTCTGTACAATTTCAGGGCCTTTCATGAGAACTATCAATGTGCAGAGGCAGCTGTCGCAAAACAGGAATACAAACCACCCTGACAGTGGCAAAACGCACCGACAGACGTTTATAATATATAGAAACTGCTTGTCCCAAGTGTGTGGGGGTGCATGTGCACGTGTGTGTATTACGTTCATCATTACTTACATATTATTTATATTTATACTGATAGATGCACCTCTAAAACCCAGCAACCAGGAGGCTTGATGTCATAGCAAGGCCTAAAAACGGTGGGTGTGCGGTGGGAAGGAGCTCGTGCGCTCTTAACGGCACTCTCAGGAAGTCGAGACAATAAATCAATAGACTGTCCCTCTCCAGTCGAGGCCAAATGTAAAGAAATTGAAAAGGACGGAAGACAAAGTAGATTGGTGAGGGAAACAGACATTCTCGACGGGGGTCCAGCCTTTGTGGCTGTTTCCTCCCAGCCCTGACCTGTTCTTCAACGTTCCGGCTACAACAGCGAGCCAGAATCTGGCTTCATTTCCATGGAAACATACAAAATAAAAAAAGAATTCAAATCCATTTACTCTTCGTACTCCAAAAAACGAGCAGCCGCACTGCAGCGGCAAGAATTTTCTGTTGCAGACTCTCGAATTTGCCAGCACACACACGCTCACACTCACACACACACACACACACACACACACACACACACCAAGGCAGCATCTCACACCGTGTAACATCCAGTGCTTAGAGGCACCAACACGGAAACTCTGTGCATGTCAGAGCCGCGTGTCACAAGTGAAATTAATGAATGTTTAAAAGGTTTAGGTTTTTTTTTTTTAATGAGAGAATCTGTTGTAGCTTTTTATCAAACCTCTTCATATTTCACTGAGGTGGAATGGTGCACTACATTTGTGAGGCAGAACTAATGCTATATAAATCTCAAGTAATAAGCAGGCCCCGGGGACATCATCTAAATGAAGATTTTACACCAATTTAAACCTGCCTGCAATTTGATTCCAGCCTTGAGTGCATTTGTTTAACAGGTGCTGGAGATGCACGCGTTTCCCTGCAAAGTGTCGCTACGTCTCCTTTATTAATTTCTGGATTGGGGAGTAGGCGGGGGAGTATGAAGAGGAAGGGGAGTTGACAAACACTAATCAAAGGTTCAGAGTGGGCTGATTCTACCATAGAACCAATGTACTTTTGCTTCATTTGCAAACTAATGATTTTAAACGCCCACAATCTGTTTGAGGTCAGCTCCTGTGTATTTTGGATACGCTTGACTATTAACATCACTGAAAGCCTCAGATGTGTCAAGCCCGCTCCCCCTCCAGTGATAGTCACCTACTTTAATTTCCCTGCAGGCCTTAGAAGGGGATGAATTCAACTAAAATCACAAGCTGTTTTGTTGGCAATCCTTTGTGGCCTATAATGAATCTAATGAATATAAAGAGAGGAGGAAAAAGGGAAGGAGGGGAGGCAGAGAAAGGGATAGAGGCGAGTGCATTTCAACCATGCTGTGTTGCTTTTACTTGACGATTTGTGACCCGCAACAATGGGACAATGGCGCGTGTTTTTGTACCCTTAATTTGCCTTTGTGTTTCAGCCTCACCTCTTTCATCGCCTGCCGCTGGAAGTCGTCGCTTAGGAGAATAACAGCTGACTCCGTTGACAAAGGGGTGGTTTTAAAGACGAATCGTCAATTACCATCAAGGTGGAAAAAGAGTCAAAAACAAAAAAAAAACAACAACAACAGGAAAGTCCGACTGAATTAACAGGCTTCCCCAAACAGATCTGCAGGAGAGAATATTTGTTGCTGTGCCGCTGATGAAGCAGGCGTTCAGGATTTCACAGGCCCGTCAGGTGGGGGATTGTTTTAACAGCCCCATTGTTCCCGACACCACTCGGGTCAGGAGTTCAAATTAGACAGACGTTTTGTGGCGCTTACACACAGCAGTAAAACAAAAAAGCAGCAAAATATTAAATCTGGGGCCTGCAGAGCGAAAATGATGAAATTAGAAGTTGTGTGTCAACGGCCTGTGCAGGTATGCACGTCAGTCCCCGTATTCATAAACATGCGCTGTGCTCTCCTCCACCTGCCAGCTGCTTCTGAGCATACGAGATTACCATTATGCATCTTTCTGTCTCGAGGATAAACATCTCTCCACTTTTGAAGTTTGCGTGCACGAGGCATATTCCGGTGCCATGCGACTTAAACATCCCTTCAGGTATCACTTGCAATCTCCTCTCATTCTATATACATTGTTCAACTTTAATGGGTATCTAATTTGTGTTATCAGCTTACAGGGCAGTAAGTAATAATTTGCATGGCTGCCCTAAGCAAATATGCTTCCATAAGCATCCCAGTATAGACACTAAAATGGATTAACCTCCATATTGGCTATGCCCCAACGGTCAGTGCCTTTTTTTCCCTCCTTTATAAATAGAACAGATATTTTGGGGACTCGTCGTCTCAGATGCCAGGCTGGATTTGAATATTTGAACCCAAAGCAGCTGCTAAATGACACCCACCTCTTTTATTGATGAAATGGCAGAAACATACTTGAATGGGGTGACTTTATTTTCCTGGGTGACACACACACTACAGAACACACAGTGCTTTCACTGGCCTTGCACAAATCCAGTTACACCTGACTACAATTAAAGAGGCGCGGTGCAATATGCAGCCTTTCTTCTCGCAATCTATGGATTGATCTGCGCGGAGCCAGCAGCGATAACAAGTCTGAACAGCGTGAAGGTCACCGTGGTTTCAGGTGCGTGCAGCTGTGATTTTCAGTCGATTCAGCGCGGAGAGGTTGAAGCAGTCCAGATTGTCATTCACAGCGTCGACAACTTGCTCTGGCTGAAACCTTGACCCGGTGTGAATGCGTTTCTGAGAGCTCCGGGTTAATCGACATCTGAAGTGATCCTCTGACGGAGGAACCACGGAATAAACAGGGATACACATCCAGGACGGTGGCTTGATGTTCTGCTGGCTTGCATCAGGCATGTGCGTTACGCTTGTTAGCTTAGTAGACAGTTAATTGCCATGGTGGGTGGTTAGAGTGCTAGGAGCCTGATCTTAGGAATATGTCACATTTGTTAATCGGACATGCAGATGCAAATAAAGTGTGACAGACTGTGACCAACACTACCGGAACATAAACACTGTTAACTTCAGAAATGTTCTTGGCACTGGAATATTACAGCATAAAGGCTATAAAGGCAGCCCTGTGTTTATCTATTTATTTATTTTGTTTAGATATTTCTGCTCGTGGGCCAACGTGACAGGAGATGTATGATATATAAAAAAACAAATCCGTGCTGCAACAGTAAAGTGCCAGATTGCTCTTTTATTGCGAGATCTGTGTGCAACAACCCTGCGCTAATTGTTGGTCTGATTACATTAGCTTCTAACAAGAATTCATGTAAACCAAGTGAAATCTGAACCTTGTGCATTATGAATAGGGAGAACACTCAGCTTGTACAGCCTAATTCATATTCCTAGAGGGATTTGTTGTTTGAAAAACATGTATCCGACAGCGGGGATACATGCCTCTTTAAAAACTCTGCTATTCAAACTTATCTTAGCAAGCACACAGCTCGAAACGCTTGTCCATAGAGATTGATTAAAATCATAAAGATTTTGCATCAAAAGAAGTTCTGATTAAAGGTGTGCCAGTGAGACGCTTCTGTTTCGCCTCCGACCTGAAATTTCTCCCGCCTGCTGAAATTGTTGCTAATGCAGAAATAATATCAATGCAAACTATATTAATAACCATGGAGCGAGGAGGTGCAGCCGTGTCACTTAATCAATGAAAACAAATCATGCACAGCTCGCTATGATTATCGGCAGGAGTGTGAATATTAAAGTCTCCCTTTAAATCAATAGCGGGGTTGCATATATTGCCTCCTGTGTTTCCTCACAGTTAAGACATTCTGTCCTTTTATATTTCGTCTCCTGCTTTGCCAGAAGTGATCAATGGAATGCTAAATTGAGCTATGATGGAAGCCATTAGGACCACACAAAAACAGCAACAAAACAGTGGCGACTGTGTTATTGTAAACTGGGATGTTCAAATTTCAATTAACTCCGGTTCCTATTTGCTGATAATAATTAAGAAGGCTTGCAGGAAGACACAAAAGTGAGAGGTTTATTGTCTTAGATTATTCTCATGAAAGCAGCATTAGTATGTAGAACAACACTGAGTAATTAACCAGCATGGGAGGCAGGGCATTACACAGGGAACCTTTGGATTTGTGGGAGGTAATAGCGCTGGGCAAGGAGAAGATTTTTTTTATTTCATTATTTGATAAGAGGGCCTCTAATGAAAATATCAGCCCAGGAGCAAGGCACATCAACAACTAGAAAAAAAAAAAGAAGAAGAAGAAAGCTTCAAGGAGAATTGTTGCAGTCGCGGAATTACCTCATGAGTACAGTTCATTAAATAAAATGTGAAACACACCTGGTGGGCTAATGGAGGTCAAACGTACGAGCAGCAGCCTGACTGGAAGAGGATGTGGCAATTAAACACAAAGCCACATCTCGCCTCTCTCTGACAGGTTAATGAAATGCCTGCTGCTGAGTGTCGGCGCGGCGGGGCTCGGCTCTCTCAGTGTTCCACGGTGCGACGGCACTGTATCGGTGTCACCGAGCGCAATCAGAACATTCCCTCCCTTCCAGTTCCAAGCTTGTTTGATAATTCCCTGAGCAGCCGATCGCTTCAGGGGTCCAACACACCAAATCTCCTGAACAATGAGGAGCCACCTATCAGTTACATCGCTCGCCTGCATTAAAAGCACCTTTTTTTTCCTCCTGCTCTGCATACTTGTGACTGTTTTTGAAATTAGTATAATGTAAGCTGTGGTGCACATATCTTGTGCTTTTGTGCGTCGTTCCAGAGAGTGAATGGCCGAGGCCTATCGCTTACTCTCTGGAGGTGATATATGCGCTTTCTAGAACAATAGCACAAACAGATGAAGGCTATAATGTGCTGTCTGTTCCCGCTCTCTCAATTTCCAGGCCTGTTTCCAGCTGAAGGCACCTTTTCGGGATTGCCAACTTCTTTTTTTTCTTGTCCTGGATGAGAAAACGACAGAATCACAACGCTAAAGTGCTAAAGCCAAAAAAACCGAGCAACTATCTGCTCCTTATCTTTTAACACATCAGGTTATTAAAGTCACGGGAAATACAGTCGAGGTCTTGGCACGTGTCATTTTGACGTTACCGTGGCGATTTGAAAGTTTTTATTCTTTGACTGTGACGTGTGTCAGATTATCCACCTGCTGCTCGCTCCGTCTTACTCTTTCACTTTCACACTGGCAGCCTGGAGAATAAAGACACAGGGTTGAAATGCATCGCCCCTCTGAATGGCAATTTTCTACCAAATACCTCACAGATCAATCTTTATCATGTTTGTAAAAAAAAAAAAATAAAAAAAAAAAAAGAGGATCTGAACAGATTAGTGTATGAATGAACTCAAATCTTTCTCCCAAACTTTATAAAACGTGGCACAAAATAGAACGGATTTCTCCTCGGCGGAGGAGGAAGCCATTTGTGTGATTACAGCGGGACATGTAATGAGCTGGTTAGTATATTCTGTCCTACTTTATCAGGCATCTCCAGTATTGTCTGTAGGGAGTTAACTTTTAGACTGTTTACTGGCTCAAAAGGCCAGGCATGCATCTGAAGCAACATAGGAAAGATAATGTGTCCCAGGGCTACAAAAGCAGGCAAATCGCTGTGCATTAGGACGGGACGCACAATAGACGACAATGGCTTGCATAAACACTATTTAAAACTATTCACATGGCATTGAAGAGATGGGCGTCGACTCACTATTGCTGCAAAGCCGGCGTATTGTGCAGAGGTGAAAAGAAGTCTAATGAACAGGAAGCCTTATTTGAGAGAGCTGACAGTAACCATACAACAGCCGCATTGTGTGCTTGCCACCAACCCTGTGGGTCTCTACATTAGGAGAAATGATGAGAAAGTAACCCGAAAAGACACAGTGGGCCCTTGGACCCACGTAAGACAATAATGGGGGGGACACAGGCTGTCCCCACCTTTACCCAAAAGCTGCACGTTTACATGCGCAGAACATCGACCGCTCTCATGGCCCGGTATAAAAGCCCCCCCGGCCAGATGGAACTTTGAAGTGCATGCAGGTTAGTTTACCACCAAAGTCTGCGATTTGAGTGCAGCGGCTGTTGTGAAATATGTCATACATTTTAAATTACACCAAGCTCTGCGGGGGAAAGTTGGAAATTCCCAAGTTTGGTGCACCGAGCATCCTCTTCCTCCTCCTCCTCCTGCACCACACATTCAGACTCACATTCTGCTCCCTGCCTCAAGCTTCATCAATCTTCCACAAAGGGATGACATCACCAATAAGCAGAGCCTTTTATGGCTTTAAGCAATAAGCCTTATTTACTGATGAGATAAGCCCATGCTATTGTCTCGCCCTCTACTTTTCTTCTTTCTCTCGCAGTTGAAGAATCAAACAGCACTTTTGGGAGGTGACAGAGCATGGCCGGGATTTAAGGCTGAAACATGCAAAGCGCTTTCCCATTTGTTGGCCTCTCAAGGGGCCACATGAGTGAGCTCTTTGCAGAAAGCAGGGGCAGGTAAGAGTCCTCAGACCCAATACATTTTTTTTTGTTTTTACAATTATTTGACCTTGTTTTTCTTCCACTCCAAATGTTTTAATGTGTTCAATCCAATTTAGAGTCAGATGTGCTCCCAGGTCAGTTTTTGAACAAACCACAGCCTCCAGCGTTTGAGATGCAATAATCATCCACAACCCGTGTGGCTCATAATAACTGTTTGCAGCAGCATTAGTCAACTAGTCCATGAGATGAGTCCACTAAAGTGCTGAGGCACCACCGCAGTGTGGCTAACCTCGCACGAACTACTTGTGCTCAGGGTTTAGATTCATCTGCTGCTAAAAATCACAGACCTGATCGCTGATCGACTCTCCTGTCTTGACTTTCTTCAGACTCAGCCTAACTAGGTTGTCACACTGTAGAACTACAACATCACCGGGTGTCAGTTTAACCGAGAAGTTATTTTTAATAACAACAGGAAAAATATAGTTCTTCTAACAAACTGCATCCGGCGTTGTCACGTGCGCCTTGAAAAAAAAAAAAAAAAAAAAAAGAAATGTTGAGCTTCTTGTTTGTTTTTCTCGGCTCTGCACAGTCATTTCAGTCCTTGGGAACTTGTCAGACATTCAGTTTGTAGTCAGTTTAGAAAAGGCTGAGCGCAGAGTCTCTGGGGAACCGCTCCACTCCCTCACCCCCACCCCCACCCCATGTCACCAGCTAGGAACAAAGCCGCCATAGTCGATTCTCCTAATTTCACTGCAGCCTGTCGAAATTCCCTTTCTCCCTCTCTTCAACAAGTACTTTATGCTTGGATCAGTCAGGTCTGAGTCGCCCACAAAAACCTGAGGCTCTTGCCTCATCGTCTTTCAACGCTGAGCCTGACACTCCCCAGCTCGCTGCCATTCAGGCGCCTGCACCGTGCAATTTGTTTCCATTTGTCAAACAGCAGTATCCATCACAAAAGAAAATGCTGGCACAACGGAAAGTTTGTGAAAAACACTGTCTCCACATCCCAAAATGCCCTTTAGACTGGCTTATTTACCGGCCCCGTAACAAATAAAAAAAGAGTGACCTCGAACATTTTGCAGCACTTTTGGTTGTGCGACCGCCACATTATTCTCTCACCTGACAATAAAGCGTGCCTGAGTGAACAGAGCAGGTATCACCTCCTCAAATCACCAGCGACGCATCGCTTGTCTCTGAAAGTCCAGATGGGCTGCGAGTCCCCCATTTCATTCCCCACATTGTGCTGACTCTTATTTTGTGTTTCTTTGGGATTAAACTTCATTGTTTGGGGCAGCCAAGCTTCCCCAGACATTTACACCATTTATTAAAAGCTGCATCAGCACTGCTATTTTGCTATTCATGTACGTCTTAAAATGGTGCCATTATTGTTTGGCACGGGAAGGTATCAGTCCTAATAATACTTATTGTGCAAAGTTTCTTGTGGCCATTCTTGCGCCGGCTGTTATCGACGGCGGGAGCAGAGGACATGTGCTGACTCCGATGCAGATACGACCGGGAGGCTCGGTATTGTGGCGGCTGCCGTGTGGCGCTGCTCCCTGATAGGGTTTCCAGTGCTGTCAGTGCTGTGTCAGGTACATTAGCACCTCAGAGACCCATGACGCTCCCTCTGCTGCGCGCATGTCTCCCCGGGACCTGGCCACCAGCCTGACACCCGGCACAAAGTAATCACAGATCACAGCATTTAATCACTGAAACAAGCACTCCAGAGGACCCCACTGTCAATATCCCACTCTCTCATTATCTGTTTGGATTGCACATCCACACTGTCAGATAAACAGAGTGGAAAATTAAGATTAAAAATATGGTAATTTCATTTCAGGCAGCAGGCTCCTCTCACTGGCCCATTATGCTATTGATTATCCCTGAATTCAATTTCTCTTTTCAATGTAAACTTTAATCTATTCGCAAGCCAACAATCCAACTCCCCCGGGGCTATTTGAGAGTAAGTAACCATTTAATGTGACGCTGGCTGAGGATTCACTGGCTTTAATGAATTGTGTAAATCACTCAGCTTTTAAAGGGTCTGATGTCTGCGCCCCCCCGCCCCCCCGCAGTTCACTGCCCCAGTCTGGGCCTGGTTAAATACTGCCGTTTATGCTGAGCTAAGTGTTTCCTGACAGCCATCTCAGAGCGTGGAACCATCAGCTCTGTTCTTGTCTGCAAATTAAACAGCTCTGTTCTAATTGAGCTGGGGGGAGGTGTGCAGGGAGGCGGCGGCAGGATTACATTTTAATTGGAACCTAATTGTCACAACGACCACGCTGAAGGCAAGGTGCAACCCCGCGTTACAACCTCCAGTGACTGTAGTGCGAGGCATTGTTGGAAATGCAAAATAAACACAGAAGGAACACTGTAGCAAACTCTTTTATTTCACAGAATTTCAGTGTCAAGTGCTGAATTCTGACTCGTTCAAGTGTCTGAAGAGCTATAAATTAAAAACTCAACGCCAACTGCTACAAAAAGAATCAAAATAAAGAGAGAAGGGGAAAAAAGAGTCAATATAATATAAACAGTTTACTCCTTTTTCCTGACAAGAGCTGAGGTAGACATGCAATTACTAGTGACATGATAACAAAGTAATAAGAATAACAAGGTTAAGGCACAAGAATGTCTCCTTTCTTGTCTTTTTACAGGGTTTGTAAATAACAACTCTGAACTCCTATCAAAACAATCATCGCCTGACATGATATATATAAGCCACTAATAATTTATTGCACCAGGATTAACAGATCTAATATCAGCACTCTTCTGAGCACCACCGCAGGATTGAAGCTACCCAAGAGGCTGGAGCTGGCACATATAAACACTGCACGGTGTAATCGGCGTGGTGCGATCAATAAAGAACCGTGCATTAATATGCCGTCAATAAAAACACATCCTTCCTGAGATACGTGCCTCCTTCCTGCTCACGGCTACTCCAGTCACGCTAAGCTCGGCCGCAGGAAGTCTCCAAACGCTTTAAAGCACGTATATGTGGTAAAAGACCCGGGCAGCGAGGCCCAGGGCGACTCTCCGGTCCGTCAGAGAGATGTCTCAAAGATGACACGCGCGTCCTTGGCAGGGTGCGCGTCTGTCATTGGCTTTTTGTTGGTGTAAACCTGGAAGCGCATCAGGGAAGCAGTGTCACAGAACACAAGCACACAGTCCAATCTAATCTAGGATCAGTTAGGCTGTGATTTATGACAGATCCAGTCAGAGCTGGGTGAAGGGATTTGTCACCCGCTGAAGCATGCAAAAGTGGCTTATTTAGCCTCGTAAACAACTGTGAAATCTGGGGGGGTAGGGTGTGTGTGTGTGTGTGTGTGTGTGTGTGTGTGTGTGTGTGTACATAATCACTAAAATTATTTACTTTATTTGAGTTCATATTTATTGACTTCCTTAAAATGTTTGGTTGCTGATCCTAACAACATTCCTTCAATAACTGGAAAAATAAGAGAGAAAACGTGGTGGAAGCAGATTGGCCTGTGGGTGACGCAAACCGTCTCCTCTGCGATTCTTTTTCAACGTGGACAAAAGGAGCAGAGGTTGATATCAGATTATTGAATGTATTTAAACCTTGACTGACAACTATAGAAACTTGACACACAACATGCGGGCCATTTCAGTCTGTAATAAGTGGTGCTAGGCAGTTATGGATGCTGCTGTAATCTGATCTGAGGACAGCACCCCACAATAAAGAAAAGAAAACGTAAGGAACAATGTCGCCTCCAAACCGCCAGTGTGCAGAGCACAGCCATGCCAAATAATACCAGTGAGTGCTGAGTCTTTGAAATCAGTATTTTACTCATTTCTTTCCTCTGGCTGAGGAGATACAGTTCCACTGATAAATTTGTGCGAGGGACAGAGAGAAAATGAAATGATGCCGACTTTTTCTTATTTCACAAAGACCTGTTTGAAGTTGCAATGTGGTATCTGTAGTCCCAGACAGATGCACATAAAATGGAATCGAACAATGAATAGCCGGCTCTTATCTGCTCAGTGTCTGAGGGGGAAATACATCACAAATGAATTTTACAGGGAAGAAATATGGACATTCTCTATTACTGTAATCCCCATAGAAAGTTTATCCTAAATCGCGATGGAGTTTAAACCCAATATTTCCAAATAGATACAGCGCAAAGAAAGCTGCTTTTCTAGTATCATCTCCAGAATGATCTCAAATTTACATTAAGAGGAAAAAGATGATGTGGAGAGTTCCTTAGATAAAAAA
Source organism: Pao palembangensis (assembly GCA_015343265.1). Lineage (NCBI taxonomy): Eukaryota > Metazoa > Chordata > Actinopteri > Tetraodontiformes > Tetraodontidae > Pao > Pao palembangensis. The sequence goes on from CM027084.1 coordinate 17,660,930, forward strand.
ATCGGAGGATGTAAATCTACAAAGGGGCAATTTCTTTTTCGAAATTAATGTTATGGCGATGCAGCGCTCCAAGTAGGCACTTTAAATTGAAATGGTAATCAAGTGTATTTGCATTGTCAGGGCTGTGCTCATCTTTTGCTTAACTGTATCATTTTGGAGGTGAGCAATGAAGTCTGGAGTTTAAGGGAGAATCTGGGATTAGCACACCACTCCCGGGCTCTATTTAGTGACAGCATGGGGACAGAGGTGGGCGTGGTTACCTGTTTGGCTGTGTGCAGCAGTGAGGCGGCCTCAGCTCTGCCTGTCTGCGCAACCATCTGGTGGAAGAAGCCGTCCTGGTCCTGGAGCAGCACGTAGGGTCGGTCGTACTCCTGGATCCTGCCGGCAGCCAGAACCTGCAATCACACACACACAGACAATGGTGTGTGTCTAGGTGTGACACCTTCTGTATACAGAAAAGTGGCATTTCAGCTGTTTGGCTGCTGAGTGAAACATGCAGACAGTGCAAGATGAATGGAGAAACAGTAGTTCTGTGTACACAGGAACCATCCATTTGACGTGACTCATGCAACAATAAACACAGGCGCCTGTTTCTGCCCGACGGGGCCACGCACAATGAGCGTGTCCTGCCAGTGGCATGAAAGTCAAGTGCGCTGACTCTGACAGACTGAAGATCAGTGAATTATCCGTGTATTTAACTGGCCATTGCAGGGACTCAGGGGTGGTCCTCAGTCAAATCCAACAATCACACCTTCATGACAAACCAGAAAATTACCATCATTTCTGTGTCAATAAACATGCTATATAAAGCACACAAAGAATAGTGCCAATACGTGCAGTTTGGGAGAGACTGCAATTATATCACTCGCAAATTTTAACAAGCGTGAGCCTCTTACTGCGTTAATTAGCAGTGTGTTATCATAAAAGCCCACTTTCAGGGAGCGATTAGTATGAAAAGGAGGCTTCTGAAACTGCTGTCACAATCAATGGTTTATGTGCAGAACATGCTGAGATTTGGTTAAATTCTACTCAGAGTGCAGCTGAGGAGTTCGACAAAGCAATTCAGGTGGGGCCCGATTCCTCCGCCCCGGAGTGCAGATCAATCTGGGGGCATTTAGCACGTGTGTAGGTGTGAAACAGCGCCTGCTGTGGGATATTTGGCTTTTTGGTGACCGAGCAGCCACTGGGTCATGTCCCGTCCTCTGAAGACACTTCACAAACGCTGCCACGAAAGGCACTAATTGGCACCTCTGCAGGCAGTATCAGAGAAGGGCCAAAGATCAAGTGGCACTAGTGCAGACTCAATGAGAGAGAGCGCTGTGAGGGAGAAATCAGCCCGGCTGTCACGAAATTTCATTACATTGATTGTGCAAAGATAGCGTAGAAAAGAGGTCTTCAGGCTCGTTCTGCATGTCAGGTGTGCTTACATGTCTTTACAGGCTATTTCACACGATAGCTCCGTCTCTGCACAAAGAGTATGAGGGTTTCACGGTTTTCAAACGATGCTCCATTCCCCCTTCTGACAATAAATATTCAAAATCCAGCCAAAGTGTAGAACTGTTGGGATGATCCAAGCTCTTACTCACCAGGATTCTGTCACAGTCGATGATGGTGTCAAGTCTGTGAGCGATGGTCAGGACTGTGCACTCTCTAAACTTGTCCCGGATAGTTTGCTGGATAAGGTTGTCTGTCCTGAAAGAGCAGGGAACACAACACCTTAACACACACACACACACACACACACACACACACACACACACACACACACAGACACATTCTCTTCCTGTACACCCTTGGGCAGGGGGTTTACTTAACACAGGACAATGGCTGATCAACGGCCAGGTGGATTCAAGAGTAGACACAAAAGTTAAAGGACAGCAGGGCTTCTGAGAACTAAAGCACTTTTATTCTATGCTCACCTTCTCGATTTGTGCTTCTCATCTTATTTTCACCTAAGAAAAGGAACTAATAGATGTATTCTGGTTTTCTGCTTTTGTCTCAGCCCTCTGCAGGGCTTTATTCTGTAAGGTACACACACCGTTAGCATTTACACATGCTTGTTGGTGTTGGTGAACGTCTGATGATTGTGGCAATTATACATAATGTTCTACAAATACAAATACAGATATTTGTGGGCTTCTCAAAAGGTTCACAAGAAGCAGGAAATGAAAGAAAAATGTCTGTTTGAAACACAGAGTAAATGAGAATCAGTCACAGCGTTATGGTTCCCATTGCAACATTCTATATTTAGAGCGACGCTTGTAGGAGCTACAGTGTACATTTGGCACAGGTTCAACACAGCAATCTTAGATTAAATGACTAATTCAATAGATGGTGGCTATAATTTTAAAATTGTTTCTAAAATTCTGGTTGTTTACTTTTCATCATCATGGCCAGAATTTTAGTATATATTGTATTTATATTTAGTACATACATAATGTGTGTGCGTGTGTGTGTTTGCGTGTGACTTGTTTCTCATTTTCTTTCCCGCTAAAGTCAACTGATGTGCTGGGGGTTTAACTTTGTGTTTTTAAATGATCTGTACCACAGTATCAGTGCAACTGTTGGGATTACATTTGCAGATATAACCCAATAAGTACTGAATACATCTTCAGCAGAGCCGTCACCCACGTTGAATGAGTAGGAATGATAGCTCAGCCTGAGGGAAACCAGGATCTGCTGGTAGACTGAGGTGGCCGCTGACCTTGGGTCCACGTTGGCCGTGGCCTCATCGATGATGAGGATGCGGTTTTTCCGGAGGATAGCCCTGGCCAGGCACACCAGTTGCCTCTGGCCCACGCTGAAGTTCGAGCCTGATTCAGCGAGCACCGTCTCCAGCTTATTGGGCAGGTCCTCCACCACGGCCTTCAACTGCACCTGCAGAGAGGGAGAGAAGAGCCCTATACCCTTCATTACTCCTGCATAAAGGCTTCCTGTGGTGATGTCTTTTAAGAGCTATCCAAACACACCCATTAACTGCCTGGCACAATGCAGAGCCAGGTCCAAAGATGACCTTGGCCAGTGCTCTCTTGTGACCAGCCTCTAGCTTTAATCCAGGCCACCAAACCCATTCAGAGGCAGGACCAGGAGCTGAAGCCCTTCACTGTGGGGGGAGCCTTCATCCTGGTCGGCCTGACTGCCCAAACACATCTCCCCCAGCAATTTCAATGGCTCCCAGTTACAAGCCGCACATTGAGCTGGGCCCCATGGCCCTAATGGGATTTCCCCCCATGACTTGTGGCGAGCAGGGAGGCTGAATGGCAGCATTGTACAGGGGGACAGAGGGATCCCCCCCTGGGCTAGTGAGGGGGAATCATTCAGAGCCACGCTGGAGTACCTCTTGGAGTGCATTCCACAGGTCCTCATCTGTGTGCTGCCTGAAAGGGTCCAGATTCTTCCTCACGCTGCCCGTAAAGAGAACTGGGTCCTGTGGATAGACGGATATAGAAAGAGAAGGCCGTGGCCAGTTAAGATAATGACAAGGGGGAACATGTATGAAAGGGTTAAGACAAGCTTTACAGAGCACTGCTAGGCAATGTTTGACGGGAAGATGCTCACAAAGGGCTCGCTCCACTCGGGAGCTCTATTCAGTGCTCTGGCCAACTATGCTTCAATAAGTTGATCTTTTTTTACTTAGAAGTCCAGAGCTGTGTGAGGTTGTCTGAATATATAATCACCACACAAAAAGAGCCCATTTAGTAACTGTTGCCACACTGAGGATTTCAAATGGCAGCTGCATTGGAAATTATTATCTCAAAATGTCTGCTGAATGTAATAGCTTTACTCCTCCTCAGGAGGGGTTATCACATCACTTGGCTGCACTCGTAAAACGAAAGCCGTCAGATCAGACAGCTACGACGTCCGAGATATGTATTTATGGTGAGCCACACTCCGGTCCCAAGGTTCAGCCTTAAAGCCATCTTTAAGACACTCAATAAGCCCTTTATTATAGAGCAGAGGAACAAACCCGTTAAGTCCACACAAGCAGTCTTCCAACAGGCTACTCTGTGGTGAGACTGGAAAACAGCACCAAGCTGACAGGTCAGGAATATGTCCTACAACTCCATCACGACCCTGCAGTACCTTTAATTAGAGCTGCTTCAGATTCAGATCAGTTCTCGGGTGATCTGTGTCATAAATGTTTTGTCTCGGATAAAAATGAAGCAAATGTAGAAGACTAGATGGTTGCGGAGGTGTGCTGGATCATCTATTAAACTGAGCATGACTCTCCACACAGCCTGCCTGTGACAGTAGCACAGAAAAGCAGCCAGCATGTCCTCTGTATATAGATTTCTACAACATGTAGCATAAGATCAATTCAACAAACCTTCATGTAGGTCAGAAGACGGGAATAACTGCTCAATTTTCATGCAGAAAAAAAAAAAATAATAAAGCTTTCAGGGTTTCATTCCGACTGCCTTTGCCTTAGAAAACGTTCCACCCCTTTACTTCCAATGAGCTTTTCCCTTCTGTCGCCAAATATATCACCTTGTCATTACGCCAGCTGAAGTTCCAATTCAAACTAGTTTTGTGTCACACTTTAAATGAGGATTCAATGTCAGGTCGGAAAAAAATGCTTTCAAGCACAGCTTTTTTCCATAGGCGAATTATGTGCTCCAGCAATTCTAAGCCCACTGTTTGCATTAGAATCCATTTCTTTCAGAAGTCGTTCCTGAGAATTCAATAGAAACCTGAAATAGGTCCGCTTTAATGCCATATGCTAATAAAAGCTTATCATAATCAAATCTGTGGCAGGCAAATAATGAAAGTCCTTACAAGCAACGTTAGTGTACATATCATCCACAAAAATCCCCACGAAAAGGTAACGCAACGACAACTTTTATCATGAAGGTCTGGTTGAATATCACTTCATCTTTGTCATAAAGGCAGAGAATTAAAAAAAGCTTTCGGATGAATGCATATGTAAATCCAAAGGGAGTTCTAGTTATATAGGTTTGTTCCAACTACACAGAGGAACTCTATTCCTCTGAATGCCAACAAGGCTTCATATCAGGAAAGCACCAGAGAGCATGTGATAGAGAAGGGCGTGCAGTTCAAGTTCTGACTTTTAAGCTACCACTTTGTGCGAGTCTCCCCCTCCAGGACAGAAAGAGAGCGTAAACAAAATCACATCAAACACACATCACATCCATCTGAAACCAGATTGCACTGGGAAGTAGAAGTTTATCTGAGGTAGCAGCAATGCCAGAAGCCCATCAAATCCTCAGAGAAGCATTAATGAAACTGTTTTTGGGCATCTTGGCTGCACCGTAGAAATGTTACAGACTTGGGCTAAGTGAGGGTGTACAGGGGGGACTGTGGATGTGAGGATGGGGGAGACTTCTCCTAAGCAGCTTTCCCATGTTTTGGGGGTAGAGGGCTAATCCTCTGTCAGGGATGGAGAACTGCTCTCTTCACAGTACAGGCCGTGGGAGTCTTCTCCCCTCCCTTCACTCTGCTGACACTCACCCGCAGGCTGGCATTTTCTTAATGCCGTATCAGTTTCAACAAGCGGAAATAAAGTTAAACTGTCTTAAGGCATCAGTTTGTCTCACTTTCAAAAATCCCATGATAGACAACTGCAATTCTGCTGACTTGTTTTTTTAAAAATCTAGGTGTTTAAAAAAGGCGGCTACAGCGCCATGGAGACCATTGTTCACCTGATATCTTTCAATGTCATTGAAAACAGAATAATATAAATGAATGCTACTGTTTGTACAGTCAACCTCATGTTTGCTGTACATGCGTTACTCGAGTTTAGAGGGGCACCTGTGGGATGATGGACATTCGCTGGCGCAGGGTGTGAAGACCGATCTCCGAAGTCAAAAAACCATCGATTACGATTCTTCCCTCAGGCTCAGCCAGGCGGAACAGGGCGGAGATCAGGGAGCTTTTACCGGCCCCAGTCCGCCCAACGATGCCAACCTACGCCCGAAGAAGGAAACTGTATTATTTCTCCCTATTTAGTACTGTATGCAGCTATAACACAACAATTATCATATTGATTTGAGAATTTTAAAAGCTGTGCTCGTTTCAAAATTCACAGCTTTGGTAGTATTTATATTGTATTTGTAGTATAGTTGTTTTGAACTCAGAATATCAATATGTTCATGTCAGTACAATAGCAACCAGACGCTCTGTCTTTATTGCCAGGTTATGTTATCCACATTTTTACACTTAGCATTTAGGTCCAAATTAGCGCAAGTAAAAAAACTGAAAAGTAGCCTCATGGTGGTCCAGGCATATTATATTCATTTTCAGGACATGGTATAATACTGAAAATAAAATCATACCAAGCTTTTAGCACAAATGGGCAGGAATATTTGACTTCTGGTTGATAGTTGACAGTTTATTTAGAGTGCATACGCATCATTGTTTGTGATTTGAAATATGCACTCCAGATCTGTCAGCTGTGACTTCTGTGGGGTTTAAAATATGGATTGGGTTAGGACTGAGTCGATTTTGTGCAAAACTCTATGTTGTAAGCGCAGGTTTTCTTCTGAAAGGGTGTCAGAGGAACAGTCAGGATACACAAATCCTTTCATTCCTGTGGCAGAAAGCCTTCCTATGATCAGACAGAACCAGCCCCTCTACACTTATCAACCCATCCATTGTGAAATCAGCCGCCCTGGCCAACCATAGCCATGCAAAATAAGAGCCCCCCACCCCGCGTGTATTAAACAGTTTCAATCATCCTCAACCATCTCCCCCTGCTGCCACCCTCTCCCTTCACACCCTCGGCCTCTCATCTGTCTTACAGTGAATAAATAGTTGTCTCCTCCGGTAGCTCAAAATGCAAATTGGGAATAAATGGATCCACTTGAACAGTCTTAATTAAATGGTATGTATTCCATGAATCACAAATGGTATAGTCCTGAAGATTCAACAGCACAATACAAGGCCCTTTTAATAATGGATCTGAAAATAATGCCACATCAAAGGAACCACATCCACATTTCACATCATGCTCTGGGCTCACCAGGGATGCACATACAGGTGAGAATAAAGACAAGAACCTTTTCTCGGGGTTTAAAGACAACAGTCAGGTTCTTCAGGACCAGAGGCTCACTGGCACCGTAGGAGAAGTTGACTCTGTCGAAGGTGATGCAGCCTCCCGTGGGCCAGTCGTGTGGAGGCTGCACGTCCGTCTCCCAGGGTGCTTCACTCTCCAGCTCGGCATACTCCACCACTCTCTCCACTGATGTCATCTGGAGCAAGATCATAACTAAAGCTGTGAAATTCTGCTATTGTGCTTGAAATACAATTCAAAGGGCAGGACAGCACAATGACAGTGTACAGCTAGATAAGAACAGACCTCCACCACGCAGGTTATTTCCCCACAGATTTTGTCTGACACCCATAGTATAGTATAGGCAAAAGTACTACTACATTACATAAGCCCCTTGGCCTTTGATCTTTACTTGATCAAGGGTCAAGGTCCCTTAAGAATCCAGAACCAAAATTAAATAATGTGTTCCTTGGTCCGTGATCCATATTTCCTGAAAATTTCACGCAAATCTGTTCATAACTTTTGCGTTATTTGACTAAAAATTAAATGTTAGCTATCAAACGACTTCCTTGACAGAGGTAAATATATCTGCTGTAATTCTACTGTCTCAATATAATCAATGTGATTTTTACCATTATTCTATTTAGACTGACTACTGTCAGGTAACGTCACTGCTAATTAGGTTATTTCTCATAGCGGCTAAACATTATGATGATTATTATCAAATGACTAATAGGACATTTTCAGCAAATTAACAGAATATTTAACCGAAGCCCTCCTGTCACAGAAATTGTTCTAGCATCTAGATGTTCTAGCATCTTATCCATTTTGCAGAAAAGAGCAAATAAATAAATAGAGTGTGAATCACCTCACCATGTTCTCAATCTCTGCACTCTGCCTGACGCCCCACTGAAACATGCCAGTAAGAGTCATGGCGTAAGACAGAGCCAGACCAACAGAACCCGGATCCAGCTCTGCAATATCACAAACCATAAACATGCCTTTTTATAACAATCATATTTTCATTAATCGCATGTCAACTGTGTCACGTGTGGAAATATAAAAGACCATATTTTACCGTCCCTGAAGTAAAGGCAGGCAAAGGCTGTGGATGCAACAAAAATGGAGCAAATTCCATCAATGCGCAGAGCCAGCCAGCGAGAAGTGGTCAAGAATAGGAACCAGGCCTCTGTCAGTCAACACAAATAATAAAGAAGATGTTAACCTCGAAACACAGTGTGTTTATTCCAGGTATTTCTGCAATCTTACCAGAGTGAATATCCTGATATTCATCAAACATTTGCTGAAAACTCTGTTGAACCTTGAATGCACGGATGGTGCTCAGGCCATGGAGAGTGGACGAGAGGTGGGAGAAAACAGGACTCCGAGCTTCAAGAAATCACACAGGCAATATTATCACTTCACCTATAACTGTCCCAATATCGATCAGGAATTAATCAGGAAATCATGTATGGATCAGTTTTTTGGCAAGATAAAATATTTTGTTCATACTGACAAGGCAAGCCTTTAGACAGCTTTGTCAGGAAAGTGTGCTGCATCATACCAATGTGTGACAGCAATCACTTTAAGGAAAGGCTGAATGAAATCCCCACTCAGCTCGTTTTGTTTTGTTAAGATTGCAAAACACTGACCAAACCAAGGAGCTCGGATCTTTTTAATGGAACCTTTGTTCATTAAGATGATGGGACCTGATAGTCAATGTGCATTTGAGCCTCCAGCCCAGAATAAAAAGATGATCCCAGGCCTGCAATGGCCAAGTCATGCCCACTTGGCATTTTTCTCTATTGTATTTAATGTCATGAACTCCCATCTCCAGAGGAAACTGCGTGTGGCCCGGCTATAGGCCACAGCCACCTTTAGCCTTTATGCTAATGACTGTGGCTTTCTTCAATGGTCTATTAGCATTCCTGTGGTCTGCTTTTGTCTCTTATCACAAATGGACATGCCCAGCTCACCACAGAATAAGAAAAAAACATTACTTGTAGACTCTAGCCGCTTGATGTCCCTGGAGGTCTGCAGGAAGTAGCATCGCAGATACAGGAAGACGGCAAGAAGGGGAGCAACTGGAATAAGGATCCAGGGAATGATGACAGCAGCTACGGCAATCACTCCGATGACTTGGAGGAACACCTGAGGCAGATGGAGCAATGTTAGCACAGTGCAACAGAATCAGGATTTCCACTGCTGCTGTGTGCAGGGGGACACACTTCTCAAAGCTAAACAAGAAGCCCTTTCAGCTGTGTTTGTGTGAGACCATCGGGGACATACAGTGAGGTAACAGCAGGTTGTGGGACTGAGGTCGTGTGACTCACAGTGCGAATGGAAAACGATCACTGCGCCAATTCTCACTTAGAAGCAGGTGAGAATTTGCCGCTTGGCCACCGCAGCTCATATCCCTGACTCCCTCAGGCTTTCCCTTCAACACCTCTGACCTCTAAAGCCTCTCTGGCAGAGCAGCCAGCCAACACGCATGGCCACAGTGACTGGCATAGAGCTCTGGGAACCATACTGTGGGTGTCTGATACATCAGCCGCACCAGCCTCAACAACACAGTGACTCATCACCCATGTTATTGGCTCTGTGACAAATCCGCCCAGGATACAGGAGCTACATGAGCAGGACTGAGCTAATGACTCCGCTGCAATGACTGTACATGACGATTTCAGGGAAAAAAATCAAAGCACCCAGAATATGTAGATGTTTTCCTATCATGCAAAACTATAAACAGTTACACAAGTTGTTCTGTTTTATTTGAAATATATTTTTAAAATTAAGAAATATCTAAGCTAATACAAATGGGTTTTTTTTTCCATCCATTCCTCTTCTAGCCACTTTTTCCCTTTGCGTGGGAGCGCTGGAGGATACAAATGTTTTTTTACTCACACTTAACTCATTGTAATAATAACACTTAGTGTTTGTTAACTCTTACAACTCTTTTACAGCACAATTTTGAATAAAGGCAGGTTCATGTAAATTGTTACAGTAAATTATTGTTAGAACAGCATTTCTTGATACCTGAAAGGTAGATTTTGTATCTAGTATTTCCTATTGGATGGACAAATCTGGAATCCCACACCCTGAAATTAGACACGTCCCAAAGAGATGAATCCAAAAATGGGGAGATTAGGATCGTACTCTTACCTTCAGTGGTCTCAGACTAGCCAAGAGAGATGAAAATTCAATTTAGCACCTTAATTACGGATGTTATCTGCCACTTAAACACACATTTAAGCATGATCACTTTCAGTCTACTTCTATGATGAAAAGCTACTCAATTCCATTTGCAGTTCCGATAAGAGGGTTTTACTAGTCAAACCATAACTGTGGTGGAGCCCACACAATCAAACAGCGAGGGGAAGCTGCTGAGCACAACTGATCCCAAGAATTTCACACTACATAAGTTTCAATCTGAGCCTTGATGGAAGGCTACCAGACTGCGACGTGAGATGCTGCTACATGAGCCATTACTGCATGTTATGGGGATCAAATATTGACTGAACAAATGTCTTAGCAAATATGCTTTTTGTTCAACTGCCTGATGCTGATTTGGGAGCCAAAGTGCTCATTCATGTTTACTGACGGGGGTCATTTAAAGACTAATTGGTCCCGTTTCAGCCCAAGAAGGTCCAAGACAGGCTTATCTGACAGCGAGGTCATCTGCGTCGACAGAGGAGGAACAGGAACCTTTAGATAGGAGTCTTGCCTCCTCCTGCTCCCTAGAGCCCGATGTCTCCAAGGCTGCGTTTGATGTCATCCATTTGCGTGGTCTGGCACTTATCTTGTCAGCATCGGGAACACCGCGGCCCCCACCCACACTGCACACGAGATGACTAAGATAAGTGACCGTACGAGCATACACCACATCCATATCTTCTATAAAACCACACAGGAAGAGAAAACTCCCAAAGCCATATCCCGCTGCACATAAAAGTGGATAAAAGGATGAAAGGATTTGTAAACAAACTGTTTAAATAAAGAATTACCGCTAATTGCTCTTAAGAAGAAAAGAAAGCTAGTGCACGCATGTGATTCAGTCATTCAGGCAAACTGGGACCACTACAGTGTCTAAATGCCATTGAGATCTCTGCTGACCCTAATTGCTTTATTTTGTTCACGATTATATCAGCGCTTTGATGTCCAAATAAATGTAGAAAATTGAAGTTAATCGCTATATTTGTGTTCGGCAATGATAGCAGCCGTTGTTCCGCAGCAGAAAAATAAACACTTGCCTTTAATTAAATATCTCTCTGGACACAGGGAATCAGTGTGCTTTTTACAACCAAATCCCTCCCTCCCTTTTACTTACTGACAGTGCGCAATATCTGCCACTGGGAAAAAAATGCAAACAAAACAGGAAACGCGAGGAAAGCAGCGAGAAGAAAAGCCATCCTCTATCATCGCCGAAATTTTTGTCTTCACTCCACACTCCTCCGTGACAGAGCGGCGCAATAAGTCGCAAAGGTCAGTGGTACCGAAACAAAACAGGGCTGTTCCACTCGGGCTCTGGAACAATGCGAGTGACCCAATCTATTCTGCGCTGTCTTTGGGCTTTATTTTACCATTAAATGCCCAGATGCTGTGGCTTTTCTTTGGGAGAAATGACTGTGGACACCTCCTTCACATTTTCCCTTTCTGGCCCATTTTCACTTCATAAAGCTGCAGTCAATGTGTTTTGTGTGTGGTGAGGAGGGTCTGACACATACTGTGGTGGTCTCAGTCGCTGTCTACATTGGTGGTTCAAGTAGTCCTAGGATTAGGCCTTTGTGTGCTGTGAAAAGGTAAAAGAAGTCACTTATTTGGGCTCAGTCAAGCTGCTGATTTCCAACCCCATTTTGGAAATAAGAGAAAGGCTTTGAAATGCGGCCTCTCTCTCTCTCTCTCACACACACACACACCACGCACTTTCCCTTTCTCCTATAAATCACTACTGTCCTTCCTTTCCACCCCTTCATCCTCTTGTATACAATGCTAAAGAATCTCCAAAACTACACATAAAGCTAATCACAAACACAAAAGTCATTCCAAGAAAGCACAGAATTGAATATCTTTATTACGCTGACACAAGGTGAGAGCAGAGAATATAATGGGACTTGTGTTATGTAAGCTCCCATGCACGTAGGTCTGACTTGGAGCCGCCGAGGTGTTGAACCACAGCGTCCTGGGAGACCAGGCATACACACGCTGGAAGCTTCTGCTGGCCAGTGCTCAACATCAAATGACCATCCGTGGTATTGCAGAGCGGTCACCCCCATAAACAAATATGCCCATAACACAATGTGGTTGCCTGAGTGGAAGGTAACGGCACTGCCATAAACAATGTTGCAGAGGGATTTGCAGGGCAGACTATATATTTTCACACAGGACTGGCTCCTCTGTTTCTCAGGATAACTTGTGCAGCGCCTGGAGCCAGAGCATTCTTCATTCGTTCAGTCAAAAGCATGGTAAAGGAGCAGAGAAAGCCGGTGAAATCCCATCCCACAGCACTCACCATTACGTCAGCAGTTCTCATATCCCACAAAGCCGCTGAAAAGGCCTGATACACAATGTGCCACAATGTACAGACCCTCACAACCATCCACCCGCCCGTGTTTCTGCACAATAGCCACTCTCACTCACTCACACACATTTTTTGTGCGTCTTTGCTGTGTTTTTGTGACTGCGTGCAGAATATATGCACCGCCTGTTTTCCCCACCTTCTACAGGGGCCGCAGGTGCTATCTCTGTGTAATTTTCACTTACATCCTGGTGCTGACAGAGACAGGTAGCGAAGATGATTAGGAAGAGCCGTGAATGTGGACCCCACAGTTCGAGGCATGACTTGGTCAAGAGCCTTCAGACAAAATCGACGCTGAAATCCTACACTGAAAGGCCTCGCACTCACCCGTCATTGTCCTGGCCTCCCCCCACGCCTTTCTGAAAACAGAGGCAACCCAGGATTTAAAGGTCAAGTCGACACAAAAGCTGACAGTCCCTAAACCCTGAGGTGTTTTTAATTGCCATTTCTGACATTGTCCCATGACCATAAAAGAGGTGAGAAAAGGAGCCTATTTCCCCATACGCAAAATTACTCCTAAACAAGACCCGGACTCTGGGGTGTAACCAGGTTCCACTAGTTCCGGGGAATCCCCTTGTTAGGTGAGTATGGGGGCAGTGTGTGAGGGGCTGTGAAGTGCTTACTCCACTATAATGGGGGAGGCTCTGGTGCAAATCCCCACACAGAAGCGCCCTTTCCCCATAGAGAGAGATAAACCAGTTAGGGTATTGTTTATGAAGTTTCACTTTATTCCCCCCTGACAACCGTTTAAACAATGACTATGGGGAAATGTCCCTCCGCGAATGAGCAACAATAGTCGGGATCAGCGGCTTTTCTGCATGGCTAATACTTTGATAAAAAAGAGTGAAAATCTTCCTTCCTGAAAGCATTAAAATGCGCTTTATGAAAGACACCTGCAGAATAAAACACAAACTAAAGGCTTTTGTCCAAAGGATGCCATCGTTGTCAGTTATCATAATCAATACTCACTTTACGATGCAATACATCAGAAACATGACACATTTGGACTTCTGCCACTAATTTTAGATACGCTACCACAGGGAACACTGTACTTAGTCCTACATTTCATTATACAGTAAAACTAAAAAAGCATTCCAAGCAGATCATTCCCCCACATATTGTGACTTACACCTATAAGCAGGAGAAATTCAAGGTTACATAACATAGCCCATGACCTTTGATCTTGGCCTATAATCATTGGAGGATCAAAGGTCAAAGTCCCTTCGGTATCTGCAACATCAAAATGTATTCATCTGTTCCTTGGCCCATTGTCAACAATTCCTGAAAATTTCATTAAAATCTGTTCCTAACTTTTCGGGGTATTTGGTTCACAACCAGACAGATAAGCACCGGCTTTCACATAACCCTGCTGGTGGAGGTAACCAGGTAAAACAAATAAACTGTTTTCACTCTTGTCTGCTTTCACCGTTTCACAGATGGAGCTTCCACAAAGTTATTTTAGTCCATTCACCTCATTATCAAAATGAGGGAAACTATAGAAGACAAAAAGCTTTTGTGCGTATGATCTTTTGTGCGTTTAGCATTTAAGATGGCTTTTGTCTACTATGAGATGGGTATCTGCCACAAACATCACTCAGGCATTGTGGACAGGGGATTCATTTTCAGTGCGCCTTTGTTCTATTCTTTGGCCCAAACCAAAGAACCACGCCTGCTCCTCTACCTCGAATTGTGTTGCGAACATTCCCTTCTTTGTGGCACTAGGTGCATGAGCCTCTTCTCTGTAGGCTTTCGTGAGAGATGGCTGTCTCGGCAGTAGGGTGGCATTCGGTAACCCGACCCGCTTGTGCACCAGGGTGGCCGTTGGCTACCAGTTATATAGAATGGGAAATCATTAGGGGAATTGCATTATGTTGGGCAAGTCCCTCTCCTGGAACACCCCCCCCCACACACACACACACACACACCCCCACATAACCCACTTCCATTTCCACAAACACATCGTACGGCTGCTGCTCACCGCATCTTCCCTTTGCTATTCAAACCATCATCCTTGTCCACCCCCCTCCCTGCTCTTCTCCTCCATATTGTCATCCCCTGGCCTTTATTTCCTGTTTGGTGGCGTTCTCTCTCCCAATCACTTGCTTAGTCTCCACACACATTCAGTGAGGATGCGGCTTCTGTTGTGTCACACTGAGGGAACCACACCCTCAGCCTGTGCACACTTTTATTAAATCTGTGCAGGCGCTGGGCTGCGCTGGCAGGTAATCCTACAGTAATTGTTTCCAGATTAGGGGACCCAGACCACAAAGCAGGTTTAGCCAGGCATGAAATGGCCTTCCCATGCTGCAGCTCTAGCAACCAAACCTGCCGAGGTGAGACTCACCTGGATAAAGTCCACAAACGACCACGGGAGCAGTGAGTCCAGGTAACCAATGTCCTTTGAAAACCTGTTGAGGATCCTTCCTTGAAAATAGCACAAGAGAAAAGATTAAATCCAAGATAGAATCACCTCAGTGGTACAATTTAAAGATTCATAATTACACCACATATGTAATTTATCATGACATACATATTAGGATACCAATGTTTTACTGTAAAATTACCCGTATATTGTTTTTCTGAATGTATATGTACATTCTTACTCTTCTATACATATTACTTCTTTCAGTCCACATCTGATAATTATATAGCAAAAGCTCAAATCATTAAGTCTTCATAGATTGCAGTATTGATGTCAAGGTCTACAGAAAATAAGAATTTGTCACTCAGCCTATATGCATATTAATTAATCACTATGAAAAAATGGGATTTATACCATAAATCACGATGTGACCAAAGGTCACATCTTCCAGTCATTTCATAAATACAAGCAAACAAAAACTGAGACGTTAAAACCATAGTTTGAACAGCATGAGAGATGAGCTTCTGCACACACAAAAGACAATATTCTCATTCTGCCAGGCCATTTAAGAACTGACATTTATTGCAGCTCTGCTTTAACAGAAACAACTGTAGCGTGATCAGATCGAAAAATAATCCACACTTAATGAGTTATTAGTTCATAAAACCTGTCTGTCTGTATCTGAAGCACACAAGGGAAACCTTTTCTTATGTGGAAATAAATGGAAAACAGCGTCGCTGTACCTTTCAGCCTCGGCTGTCAGTTGGTGATGTTAATTGAGTTGCCTCAGATCTGCTCAGGTGTTTCTTATTTTGGCTGCTGCTCTGCGGGTTGCTGCAGCAGCTTTTTATTCTCACTCTTTTTGTGACTCTGCTCTGCTATCCCGATACCATGGCACATAAGATTACACTCCAGTTGCTTTTTGCACACTGTTTATTGCAGGGTCAGTGATAGCAAATCCCCACAGTATATTATATATATTATATACTACCTCAAGGCAGGCAACAGAGAAGCCCTCTCTATCTCTATCCCTGTGGGGAACTTTCAGACTCAATAGTGACATTGTAGTGTTAGTATTGGCACTAGAACTGGGCTCAACTTAGAAGAAATTACCCCAAGAAGCTTTTGTGTGTCGTATATACGGTGTGTCAATGCAGCCGCAAAATAATATCCCAATGTTTCCTCAGCATATACATTGACACATCACTAAACAAGAATGCCAAGCCAAAGTGCAACGAATATTCCAATATTCCCTGGTACGACACCTGATAGTGAAGCTAACCACACCAGCATGTAAATGAGCTTACAAGCGGCAGAATAGGCTGTGAATCACGATGGAATTTGGTACAGGGCCGAGAGAGGAAACAGTCGACTGGCACGCTGGCAGGATGTGGCGGAATGGCACGCTGGAGGCGTGGTGGAGCCATGGCACCACTGACCTCAAAGTTGCCTCCCAGCCTCCGCGTCAGTCCAATGGAGGTGGGCCCTGTAATCACCTCTCTCCACGGCCGTAAGCAGCTTACAGCTTTATCCAAAATGCCGCTCCCGCCTAAAAACATGCATGCAGACGAGGCCGGGCTTCCCATAACAGCCATTGCATAAACCCCGCCAGAGCATTATTCCCCACAACAACCCAGCAATGCTCCAAATCAGCACTGATTCAAAGTCAAGTGGCATAAGCATGTTGTACACTTGGAGGCAGACTAATCTTATTCACAGTGTGAGTGCTCCTTTAGCATACAGACATCCTGAGGGGAGGGTTCAAGAACAGGGGTAAAGCTCCTACACTGTGCTGCTGCTTTAGTCTGGGGATGGGAGGGGGGTGCTTGTCAAACGGTGTTTGCAGAAGATCCAATAATATTTTATGTAATTTCACTGTCTAAGCCATAGATGACCCAAATTCATGCGTATCGTACAAACAATGCCAATAAGGAAAGGATAGATTTCTCTGGGTTACATCATACATCATCAGTCAGCTATCAGCTGTTAGACAAGCGGCTCAGTTAACAGAGTTTCAGAGAGGATAAAGTCGGGATCCTGCTCCATCCCGCACACACTACACAGGGGATACATTACAGTGATGCAGTTACACAAAGACGTTCACTTCATGGAGATGCCTATGAGGTAAGATCGGCGAGGGACAATGCCTTCAATCACAACGGGCGGCTGTCAACAATATCACCTATTGTGTTGAAGAGGGGATGGGTGTCTCAGGATATCAGCAGCATTAGTATCAAACAATTTCTCATGGTTTTAGACTCCAGGGGTGATTTGCACCACTTTTCCAGGTTCTGAAATTATCCAGCACTGCCGAATAAGGTGGCCCCATGGGCGGAGATATGAGGTGAGCAGGGCCCCAAATCACACCTAAAGAAGTGGAACAGTGGGGTCTGGCTTGGGCAAGATGTGTGGCAAATCGCTGTTCCCTGTAAACATCAAGATAACGGGACGACTGAGAGCCGCACCACGTGTGGGCCCAGTGCAGTCGGAGGGCCTTTCAATGAAGCAAGCGCGATACTGAAGGAACACTAGGGTGAGGAGGGGGAGCTGGTACAGCTCACCTGCACCTCCGTGAAGGGCCCACAGGCCTGGGACAGCCTCCCACCGCCGGCGCCTTGCTGCCAATACTAATACATTCTAAATCCATTCTCTTCGCTTGCACCGCCAGGCTCCTGCAATCTCCTCTCCTTCCCTTTCATGCAATTAAATAGTGGAAGTGCCGAGTGAGGGGGGCCCTATCAGCCATCCTGCACACGCACACACACACACGGCTGCATCGCCACATTCAATTTACACACCTCGATATCATCGTCCTCTCTTCACTACTTTCTCCACTTCACTCTAAACACTCTTGCATCCCAGACCTGAAATACAGACTGTCAAAACATTGACCCCGTCGACGCAATTAGACCATCACGTCCCCGGCGACAGAAGATCTAATGTTTCCTGCATCGACAGAAACCGAGCGACACCTTACCGTCGGACGGCCTGCTACAGTACGTCGATGTTAGGGGGGTGTGTGCTGGTGAGCAGAAGCCCTGGCCTGCAGTCTCTGAGGGGATTAAACCACTCAATGACACTAAATTACTGGGATCACCATCAGCTCAACGCATCCAGCGCACTCCGTGCCGCTTTAACGGGATCACGTTTGAATGGCTATAATAAGACTGTCCACACTGCTAAAATAAAGACGATTAGCATGTTGTGAAGAAGAATGTTTTAGAAAATCACGTAATACAGGGCCAATTGCATTTGAGCTCTATCAACATAGAAATATACAAATCATGTTAAATTGTATTAGAATCAAATCTCTATAATCTTAAAAAAAAATGCAACTATTTTAGTATACACATAGATGAAGAGGAACAAGATTTAACACAATGCCTCTCCATCAATAACGCTTCACCTCTGCTGTACTCTATTGTTAAAAACCACACTCACATAATAACAAATAAGACCTTTGTGCAGCGATGCTTGAAATGCTAACCTTTAAGTCCATGGACAGCTACTAAACACTGGCCTGTTCAGCAGTAGTGCACCTATCACTTACACATGTAAACAGATGTCAAATCCTTAACAACATACACTTACAAATTACTCACACTTACGGCAATGCAGAGGTGGAGAAGGAGTCCCGCTGTTTTCTGTTTATATGTTTAGAAATGTAAAAATATGTACGCATGGCTATCTAAAAAGTCAAACTTACATTTCAAATTTAAAAAATGACTTTTCAAAGGACCAAAAAAAAAAAAAAAAAATCACTGATTAATTTCACAGTCATATCCACTCAGACGCACGGCAGCGTTTGCCAGCCTGGAGGCCATGTTTCAATGACTGGACTGGTCATACCACCATAACTGATAGCGTGCGTCACAGCAATCTGATAACTGAATGTGTTAAGTCTCTCCTTTGCCGCATGATTAAACAGATCATTACATTATTCGAAGTGTTTGTCCTGTTCCTGTGCACAGATCAGCGGGCAGGGCGCACCCAGAAAATCTGCCAGGTAGTCCAAAGCGTGACACATTGTCAGCAGTAAAAACAAAAATCAAAGATTAGGATCCCTACTGTTTGTCTCTGGGCAGCTCTGCAAAGGAGAGCTTTGTCGCAACACCCACCATTACTGCCAGAAGAAACAAGCTGCTCCTGAACACCCTCAAATCATATTTAGATTTGTTTTACCAGCTTATTATGACTCATTATACTGATACAAGTTCTCTTCTTGTTGAGAATTCCCACCGAGCCGATTGTGTCGTACATGCATGTCACTATGAAGAGATTAGACTGAGTAATTATCTTCTGACAGGAGAACAATGCTCCAGAAAAATTAAAAGTTATCAAAGTGGGCCACATGACAGTTGACTTTGGAGATGAATGACAGATTGTAACAACATTATCACCCATAATTAAAGTGCGTTTTAAAAAGAAAAAGTCTTCAGGACAAAATCAAAAGATCTTAAGAACTTTTGGATTTTAAATTTTGCTGTTTTCATTTTATTTAAGATTTAAGTGAAACACACAAGCAGCAAAAAAACAGCTATCCTCTTGGGAAAAGGTTTAGATCATGATTTTGTTCAGACACACAATAAAAATTTTAATAAAATAAAAACTTTTTTAACTGATTTCGATATTTAGTATGATTATATGCAGTCTCAATCCATATCACACTGACTGATTTGGCTTCTTGTTAACACACGCTTTACATCCACACATCGACTTTTCCGAGGATGAAAGTTCTATTTAAAAATTCCTGCGACCAAAAACCGAATTAAAAAATTAGAAAATTTCAATAGTATGTATGTATGTATATATATATATATATATATATATATATATATATTATTTTAATTACATAATCAAACCTTTTTTACGAAAACAGCTATATTTTGAAAATGTGCAGGCAGAGAGGCATGCACATGGATCATTATAAAGGTTCAAACCACCAAAACCTAAGTATCAGTCTGTCCCCTAGTGGGGAGATATTAAAACAACAACAACCTCTCCAACTGTAGAACGTCCTCTTCATCATCTGATCATTGTGGCTTCATTTTAAAATTCCAATGTCATTTAACACAGCTCCAAAGTAAGCTTGTTGACAAAGAGACCCAACTTACCAATAGGGTTGATGTCGAAAAACTGAACTGGGGTCCGCAGGATGGCGTTAAACATGCAGTCATGTAGATTTTCAGCCGAGTTCACCAGGACGTTGAAGAAAAGCAAACAACGAAGGAACCCAAATACAACTGAAGAAGCTGTTAAACCTGAAAAAAGCACAGAGAAAAAAACTCCCCCATCAGCACACTATAATGGCATCCTTGTGCCTACGTTCCAAGGTCACCCATGCATTAAAGGGACTGTTATAAAGCATGCTGAATGATGCACAAAAGCAGATAACTTCCACTTAAGATTTTCCTTCAGTGATGTTTTTGCTCTCTCTGTTTTTCTCTCACTATTTGGTCACAAATGCTGATATATGGCAGTGAATACACAGCCTGAAAGGATGAAGAGGCTAGGAGTCACAGGGAGGAAATCAGAACAATTCAACAGCAGAGAAGTAGAAAGGAGCTGCTATCTCCCTGTACAGCTGAGGCCCATGTACACATACACTGAGCCTTGAAAGCCCTGGGCCACAGCCAAAGAACTGGCTGACACATTCAGAGCCCTAATAGTACACAAAAAGCAACGTGCTCTGGCAAGGTTCACCTGCGTAAACACCCAGGTACAGGTCAAGGTCCAGCTGCTGAGGTAAGCTGCTATTGAAGTGCTCCGTCACATTGATGCGCTTCTGTTCAGAGGCCCTGCAAATCATCCAAAAAAGAGCCACAAATACACAAGGAGAAATAAACACAACAATAAAAGAAAGCTCCAGCGGGAAGATGCTATACAAGCTCATCTTGTGCAAGGTCACTTTGAGCATAATAGCAAAGAAAAATTTTAGTTCAATTTGTATTTCTATTCAAGTTGCGACCATTTGCAGTCTGAGGAAATAGGTCTGTTAAAACCTGCTATTCTTTTTGCAAAGACACTTTTCTCGTGGAGACAAATGCAACAACAGAAAAGCATCGATTTCTCACCAATAAGCAAGCCACCAGTCCTGCAGCACAAATGCAATCTAAAAAAAACAGGTAAAACTCTCAGCACGACATCTCAATATATATTATATGGTGTTTTATACCAAAAATTAAACTCACCACTTTCCTTAAAAAAAAAAAAACAAAAAAAAACAAAACACTTACATGTGCAAGTGCATTGATAAAGATCAGGATCAAGAGAACCAGGGAGTTAGCGCCTGCTCTGAAATACTTGACATACAGATGCAGGCTGATGGTTCCCTCTGAGCGGCTTTCTTCTTCTGGTGGATGTACTACCTAGAGATAAACATTACCGTAAATGACAGGCTTCCAGGCTTCACCAGCAGCAGAGAAATCCTTAGTCACTTCTGCCCTCTAGTGACCAAATGAACGTATAACACACTTCT
Source organism: Pao palembangensis (assembly GCA_015343265.1). Classification (NCBI taxonomy): domain Eukaryota; kingdom Metazoa; phylum Chordata; class Actinopteri; order Tetraodontiformes; family Tetraodontidae; genus Pao; species Pao palembangensis. Next base: position 17,682,354 of record CM027084.1, read on the forward strand.
CGCCCAGTAATATTTCTCTAGATTTCACGTTTCAGATATACCAACCACTGCCTGGGATTCTCCTCCATCAAACAAAGAGTGCTGGGAGGATGAAAGGGATGACAGAGATGATGCTGAGTTGTCATGGTGACTGCGGAACACAGGGATGGTGCTGGGGTCCTGCTTCTCCTCTTGGCCCTCCTCCTCCGTAAGTAAGGAGGTAAAGTCAAGTCCAGAGCCCTGCAATTCATTGTAGGTCCCCCGTGCCACCATGTGACCCTGACAACAATCAGAAAGAATGATGGTAGCATCTATAAGCGCAACATTCACCAGAAAACAACTTTCAGTCCAATTTCCAAGGTGGTAAATAAGTGCGAACAGATATGTCAGAATTTATTTTTGCCTATATGCATGTGTTGAGTACTGCTGTCATTAATTTGCAAAAGAGGCCTTATAAACACAAACATGCACACACACATGCACACACCTCCTTTAAGACAACAATTTCATCAGCAGCCTTCAGATACTGTAGCTGATGAGTAACCAGGATACGAGGTTTCTTCTTCAACAGTCCACAAATGCACCTGAAGAAAGTGAAAACGCTCACACCCTTTAAAACGAAAATATGACTGATTTTTTTTTTTTAAGTTTCTCCATGGGAAAAAAACTCACTGTTCAAAAAGGTGTCGTCCCACCTCGGCATCCACAGCGCTGAGAGGATCGTCCAGCAGGTAGATGTCTGCATCCTGATACACGGCTCTAAACGCCACAGATGCAGTGTTTAACTCCTTCGCATAACAACAGAGGAAGCTAATGCTACACATTTAGCCAGCACACCTTGCTAAGCTGACTCTTGCCTTCTGGCCTCCGCTCAGATTAGCCCCTCTGTCACCAACCACTGTCAAATCGCCGCCTGGCAACAGTTCCACGTCCTGACCAGGATTCAAATACAGCCCGTACCAGTCAGTCATGGCCCAACATGCAGTAAAGCAACACCAAAACATGTGATTCTTACTCTCTTGAGAGCACAGGCCTTCAGAATGCGGCTGTACTTCAGAGGGCTGAGTGGTTTACCAAAAAGGATGTTGCTTCGAATCGTACCAGGAAAAATCCAAGGCTGCTGGGAAGTGTAAGTCAGCTCACCTTTGACCTTCACAACACCAGCTGCCTGACTCAGCTCACCCAGTATAGCACTGAGGAGAGACGACTTTGATGGGAATACAAAGAAAAACATTAAAAGAATCGTTACATTCGGGGAATGTAGGTACATAATTTATAATTGACCTCTTGAGCTGTAGGTAACAACCTTTCCTTCATCATGATGTTGCTCTAATAGTAATACTTTATATTTATACTTTTTATTTATACTTTATTATTTAGTCTTCTTAATAAAGCAAACACAGCGTGTTTCTTAATAAAGCAAACACAGCGTGTTAAATAAACAATAAAATATTTTTGTTTAAAAAAGCATCCCCTTGCATCCAAACCAGCATAGATGTTACCTCCATTAGTACAACAGAGCTATACTGAGCCTAAAACAATAAAACATTGATTGTACTTAGGTTATTTAAGACATCTGGGGTTTCACATTATAAATGCACAGAAGAACAGACCTTTCCAGCACCAACAGGCCCAATTACTGCCACAAGCTGCTCCGACTTCACCGTTAGAGACACATTCTGTAACGTTGGAGCTTCAAGAACCTGTAGAAAAAACAAATTATACATTACAATGACTCAGCCAGTTTCAGCTGAGAACTATCATCCAGTATGCAATCCAGAAAAAAAGGAAACTAGCCATGTCCCAGTAGCATGTTAAATCCTGAATGATCACCAGGCAGTCTTTCTTCTCTGCCACAGGAAGCCCTTGATGCTGAGGATCAACCTCATCCAGCAGGAGAAAACTCTAACAAAAACCAAAAGTTTCAGTTATCGTAAAGAAGAAACGTATTGGCTGAGCAAACACGCTTTGATTCACTCACTTTAATCCTTCTGATGCTGATCAGAGACTCTGAGAGCTTTTCGATAGCAAAGGGGAAGAAGAGCGTGATGGTGAGTCTGACGGCTCCGTACAGACAGATGGCCATGAAAACTGTGCCGGCAGACAGCTCATTTCCCATCAGCACGTACACGCAGACGGTGATGAAGATGATGATCTTGCTGGCCGCAAAGAAGGATGCCATGTTCAGTCCTCGCAGGTAGGAGCTTTTCAAGATCTTGGAAATTTCCATTCTGAAAACAAGGACGTTAGTGTCCAGGAAGGTAATCCATGCTAGGCTAGGCTAGGCTAGGCTTAAGATGATTTTTAAAGTGTTGTTAAAGGATCCGAGCAATCACGATCAATGTTTTTTTTTTTTTCTGTACGATCAACTTTTACATTACATTAGTGCAAATTTGCAGGAACTGACAGTGAGGAAATATGGATATACCTTCTGACCTCATTCACCAGCAAAGCGAACGGCTTCTCCCAGCCGTACATCTTTATCACCCGGATCCCAGAGATGACTTCATTCATGGTGCGTATCCTGTCATCCGTCAGAACTGCTGTTTCGGCCCTGAAACAGCGGGATAATACAGCAGGTGCACTACAGGCAAATGGAGCTATGGCTAAAACCGGAGACAGGATACCAACCTCAGAGTGGAGAACAGGCGTCCAAAAACAGTCTGTACAGGCATCAGAATGAACAAGACAGACATTCCTGCAAGGCACGATGGGCCAATAACGTACAGCAACAATATTATGACGGTGGCTGCTTGAAGAGGGCTAATCCACAAAAAGTGCAAATACAAGGTGACCTGCAGGAAAAAGATGACCACTGTCAGGGACGGATGAATGAATCTGAAACACTAAAACATGTCACATGATTACCTCATCGAACCTGTTGACGTCATTGGACAGGAGGTTTACGATTTGTCCAGTGGTAGTTTGGGCAAACGCTCTGCTGTTCAGACAAAGAGCCTTTGCAGAAACAAAGACGTCACACATAAAAATCCAACACATCGCAGAAAAGTGACAAAGGCAGGATGGTTCCGTCAGTGCTCACCTTCCGATAGATCATGTGGCACAGGGCCACGCGGATCTTCATCCCAACCCGCTGGACGTGGTAGAAATAGAGATGATGAAGCACAGTGAGGGCCAAGGTTGACAGCGAGATGCCTGCAGCGTACATGTAGGCCTCGTTGGCCCCCGCTGTGCTGGTGGAGTCGTAGCTCTCGAAGAACCAGATGATCTGCCCAAGCAGCACCGGCTGGATGATCTTGATGATTTCCTAAAAAAGAAAATCAAAGCAGAGCCGTCAGAGCCAGGCGATGCTTGTAAGCATCACTTCCTTCTGAAGCGACAGCTCAGTACCTCCACAAACATGTACGCTCCGATGAGGGAATACGGTCTCCAGAAACACTGAACCAGCACTTTGCCGAGTTCAGGTGAGCGCAGATCTTTGGCCGCCTGCTGCACCTCTCTGTCCCAGTACCTATGAGAAAGGGATCACAAGTCTGAGGATGTTGGGGTACAGGTGCGGCACAGGACCAGAGAAATGACAGACATTAATTATTAGACATGGCTGGAGTTCAGCTTCATGCAGCACATACTTAGCCCTGGGTCATCTTTTCTGGGGACAGAACGTTGCATTGGAAGAAGCAGGCGCTGATATGTAAGGTCAGAGGAAAGTGCGGCCAGTCCAGGAAAAAAGTGCCGACAACACTGTCGCTACTTCCTGCTACCGCGTTCGCAAAATCCCAGAAGGTGAATTAATGTAGGTCAGTCCTGCACACTCGGTTTGAGCCAAGCAAGAAATCTAAGATCGCACCATGACGCGGCAACCACATGAAGAGGAGCCGCGATCAGTCGTGTGTGAGGCAGAGCCAGGCTGCTTCTCATGTTGGGTCTATATATAATTTTAAGGTCAAGTTTAGGACTGACAGCAACTTTCCTGAAAGCAGTTGGGGAGGGTGGTCTGCACTAGTGGTGAAGGGGGACACAAAATAATTAAAACATGGACAATGAGGGTTGTTTTTTTTTTTTTTTTTTAATGAAAAGTTTGAGCTTGGCTACTTATTAAGATAATAAAGTTCTCATTGTGTGAATGGCATTAGCTGGTACCAATTTAAAAGACTTGATTTTTCTTAAAATACACAATAGCTCACATGACAAGTTCTGACTGAATTTACCCCTGGAGCTCCTCTCCAAGTCTGTCTGACGCGTCTTCAGGGAGAACTTTATACATGTCATCTTCCTCCAGCTTCCTCTTGTAACCCAGTCTGAACAAGGGATTTAGCCAGCTAGCATCAAAGCACAGGGACAAAATGTTAGCATCCATCACGCTTTCACTTACACTATTTCACTGCTTTCTTATTTTTGCATAACTCAGTGCAGAAGTTTGACAATGACACAGACAAAGCAGCGGGAGTTTCTGGGTGCTAGCTGCTGTACATCATCATTAACCTGTGACTGAGGCTGTGTGGGGGTGTCAGAGTGTCACATGGGAGAGCTCTCCACCCAGCCACTGTCACACACGGCTGTCACTGTATGTCTTACCAGAAGAAAATCTTGGAGAGCAGATTAGCTGAGGCCGACGGATTATCCTTCCCCTCCTTCCGCAAGGCTTCCATTCCCCTGGAAACTGTAAGAGGGGCCTCGTTTCTTTCTCTACAGCCTCCGCAGGCTCTGGGGGGATTCGATAAACCCTGAAAGGTCAGCTACGGTAAACTCTGAGGGTCGTCAGGATCACCCTCCGCGACACCGAGGACATCAGGGGGTCTGATGTCAACAGCTCCGGCTGTCAGGTGAGCCGCATAAGCCCCGCCCAGCCGGCACGCTGATTGGCTGAGAAGTCTCCAACGACGCTGTCCACGAAGAGATCACAGGAGTTTAGGCTATTAATAATCCGAATTAGAAAAGGTGGCAATAAAAGCAAAACACGATTATTTATTTATTTATTGAAATATAGAGTGAATGTCAAAATACCAAAATGTGCTAAGTATAAATCAACACAGCATTTTGTCACAATGAATTTTAACACTATGTATAAATTGAATTTAAATATGTTAACAAAGCAGAACCCAGGGGAGCTCCTTTAATTGTGTGTACATTCAGTCTCAGTGTTAATGATTGATGATTATTTTGCTTACTTCTATTCTCCCCTATTCTGAGGACAATTCTGTCTCAAATGCTTTCTCATTTGTACCTTGTGCACAATTTCTTTCACAGGTTATTTTAAACTTTCTTCTCAGCTTCTTGTGGGTAAGAATAAGAAAAACAACAAGCAAGTTCACATACAAGCTGGCAATAACTAGTCGCTGTCTTGCTATTGTAAGCGATAATAGGAGCAGTGAGTAGACTTTTGCTATGTGGTGTGGGGTTTATTTGTTTTGTTTTGTTTTTTTCAGGATTACTGATTACATTTCTGTTGTTTTTAAGTGTTAATGCAGTACTCACCCTTACTTGTAGACCAAAGCTGGGGCACTTCAGATGCAGCAGGATGAAATTTAACTAACAGCCACCTCCCACTTCCTGTGCTCCTTGGCTGTTAGACACCAGCGCCCAATCCTCACCATGCATGATGTCCTGTCTGTAAATCATCACAGTGAAACAAACAGTATGTCCACAGTGTAATTTGACTGTCTGCAGCAATTATTATTTCTTTCCATTAAAATAAATCTTAAAAACACTGGGAATATCCAAATGTCAGGCCTCCGGATCCTGGCTTTTGTTAGTGGCCTGGCTGGTTTTGGTGCCACCATCGGTGCCACGGTGTCCAATGAATGGAGGGTGACCAGTCGCGCATCCTCGGTCATCACAGCCACCTGGATTCTGCAGGGGTTGTAAAACAACTGTGCTGGAAACTCTATCGGGGCTTGGCACTGCAGACCTCATTACACCATCCTGAAGCTGGAAGGTAAGCTGAGTTCTCACGGAAATCTCAGGCTGATGGTGATACATCTGTCACGTTATCACAGAGAACGTACCTGATCCCATAAGCTTCGGCGGCAATAACACAAAAAGACAAAAGCAACAAATCCTCCAGCATCAAACGCATGTGTGAAGTGTTGAGAAAGGAGGAAGTTATGCAGTTATTTCAAAATTAGATATTATGGCTATAACAAAACATTTTCAGAAATGCTGAAATCTTCTTGTCTGTAGTTTCAGTGATTTATTTGTTTAATAATTCATTCATGAAACAGTTTTAACTGAAATGGAGAGAACAATGTCAGGAGTTATTAAAAGCAATATTTTTTTCCCCAAAAAGCAAACAATGAAAAAAAAAACTCATTTTGTCTTTGTAGAGTTTCAAATTGTTGCTTTTGAAAGCAAAGCAAAGTATTTCATTTATCATTTACTATCAGTTCATATACTGTAGTTTGATTGTTACGTACAGGTAGAGAAGATTTTCCTTTTTCAAGTAGTGAAGTTACTATTTAAATCCCCCACCCCCCCCCACCCAGCAAAAAATAACTAATGCTTCCCTGAATAAACTTCCCTGGTCTCTTTTTCCTTATTTCTTAATCACAGTTTTTGAAACAGAATAGTAAGGCAAAAATGCAATTACTGAATTTCCACATTAGTTTTAAAACAACAAATGAGTCATTAAAACAATAACTTCATAAAGGGAATGGAAAATCAGCAATTCCCATTTCGGCCTGATGGTGACAGCAGTGCGCTGCCCATAAAATGCACCCTGTCTGCAGCGGTTCCACCTGATGGCGCTGATTTACTGCGTGCGAGCTTTTAGAAATGGTGTGAATAAATTTATCTACTTCTAGTCCAGGTGAATAATGCAACGTAGTGTGTGTCCTGATCTGTCAGTGGGCGTACTGTGTTGACGGAGGTGACTGAAAACTAATGGAAAATAACACAAGTGTCTATAAAATGTACCAAAGGTGTTCGTTATCATCTGTGTATAAATGTGATTTAAGTAGAGCTGATGTCAGGACCACTTCAAGTTCACAAAAATGTGTCTCCTCTAAACTAATCAGTACATATTTGATTTAATATTTTGTGCAGAATCATAAAGCACTTTGTACTTCAAATATCTTCTTTTCATATCCATCCTTTCACAATATGGACAAACGGCTGTGTCTTACAGTGCTGCCAAGTAAATTAAGGTGGGTGTTCTATTATTCTCACCGTTTAGTGGGTTCTTTGTTCTATTATTCTCACCATTTAGTGGGTTCTTTTAAGAGAATTAAAAAGAAGTTTGCTTCAGTAAACAACCGTAAGAACAGTTTGTGCTCTATTTTCAGACAGATACTCAGAATGTTCTTTGTATTGTCATTTGCATGATATCTTCCAAGCCAACGAGACAGCAGAACCTGAAATCGCTGTGATGACATCACCTGAGAAGCAGGCTCAGCCGGGCTGTGACATTACACTTCATTACAGATTTGCGCAGGCCTTTGAGTCCCCATCATCTATGGCGCAGTGGACCAAGTGTGGGGGTGGCAAACGTAGCCGTAGTCCATTGGTCAGCCGTTGACGTTTAAGAAAACTCCTCCCTACAGAATAGCGCAGTCCACAATACATTAGCTATCAATCACAGCCCGTCCATTAAAGTTAGTAGGGCAGCGCTTGGCTACATTTCCAACAAGTCTTACCAAATAGGGTGACCTTAACCTTGGATTGCCGCTTAGCCGAATCCGTGCTGCGAGATGTATCAGGAGATCTTGGCTTTCATTCTTAGCTCTTCGGGGTGGGTGCTGGTGTCCTCCACTTTGCCGACAGAGTACTGGAAAGTGTCCACGCAGGATGGGACGGTCATCACTACGGCAACCTTCTGGTCCAACCTGTGGAAGACCTGTGTGACTGATTCCACTGGAGTGTCCAACTGCGAAGACTTTCCCTCGATGCTGGCGCTGGAGGGTCAGCCGCTGTTACCGTGCTTGATTACCATTGTTCTGTTACCTCAAATTGATTTTGACCTCTTAGGATTCTTCTTTGAGTTTCTGGTATATTTGTTCATTCATAGCTGGTTTCTTTCGCTTGAAAGTTCAGATTGACAAGTTGGTATCCCAAAGCCCTGAACCACATCCTCCAGGAATCAACCCATTACCTCTAACTGTGTCAATGTTTAGCTTTAGTTCTCAGAGCTAGGAAGCCATTCTGGAGATTTACTACTATCCTTGGGCAGTTTCTCCCACGGGTGACTAGTCTCAGGGGTTAACTTTCAAGGTAATATTAGTCTTAATATCACATCTGAATGGCAAATCTCCTCCAAGGACAGATGCCACACTAACACCTGAAAACCATTAGACTTAGTCATGACAAATGGCATTTGGTTGCTTTATGCACGTTATTGACCTTGCAGAGGGTAGAAATTCCAACCATTCCCTTTGTGCTTTGACGGCTCTCTTGGTGTTTGCAGGCTACATCCAAGCGTGCAGGGGCCTGATGATCGCAGCAATCTGTGTGGGGTTTTCCGGCTCTATATTTGCTCTGGTTGGAATGAAATGCACCAAAATTGGAGGAAGTGACAGAAGCAAAGGCAGGACTGCCTGTTTCGCTGGTGTCAATTTTATCCTAAGTGGTGAGAGTGGGGTTTATTTTTCTCTTCACATGAGGCATCTGTGTGATCACACATTTTTGATGAAATTCCCCTTCTTTCCTCCTGCACAGGCCTCTGCTCACTCTCAGCCTACTCCCTCTACGCGCACCAGATCACCTCAGAGTTCTTCGACCCGTTGTTTGTGGCACAGAAGTAAGAAAAAAAAAACTGTTAAAAAAACATATTTTTACTAGAATCAAGAAAAAGATTCCTTAGCTGTGGATGTTTGCAGGTATGAACTGGGAGCCGCCCTGTTTATTGGCTGGGCCGGTTCGATTCTCTGCATCCTCGGCGGCTCCATGCTCTGCTTCTCAATTGCAGGCACTTCTACGAGAAGGTCTTTATGAGAGAAATAGAACTATTTGTGCGTTTAAACCCCCAGCTTACTGTTCCCTGCGTGTTCTGTCTCTTTAAAGCCACAGTCAGACAAGGTATATCTACAGAGGTGCTGCCTCACACTCTCATATCTCCTCCTACCCGAGAGGTCAGGCCAAGGCGGTGAACCAGAGACCCCCCCCAGACTGCAGCAACTCCTCCAAGATGCAGCATTTTGATAAGAATGCATACGTGTGAACATCGTCTTCCACCACAGCGCAGATGTACGCAAAGTAAAATAGTAGCACTTTCTCTCCAACAGCACTACACTTGCTGACGTCTTAAAGGTTTAGAGTTTTAAATAGTTACAGTTTTTTCCAATGCTATGAATTGTTCTATAGTTTACTCAGTTGTCCCATTGCTGTCATTTTTTCCAGATTAAATAATGGATTAAAGCACCCAAGTGGCGCTTTTTAGTCTAAATTTTAAATGCTTTTCTTGTTGTCTTTTTTTACATGTCCTTTTGTGATACAGTATTTTGTCAGACATTTCTTTTGTTGGCTATACTTTTAACTGCGAGCAACCAGCACACGTTAGTCTGTAATGACAATATTTAAAGCCGCGTCAAACGTGGATTCTCTTCTTGTCTTCCATGATGTAATCATTTGATTTTGTAATAAGCAAACTTGCATCTGAACTGATTAGAACCGCAAGCAGAACAGATGCAAATAAAATGAAGTGTGGAAAATGCACGCTGTGGGTGTGAATTTGTCGTCAGTGGTCAAAATCTCACCTTGGGTTTGAACTTTGTTCTCGCTCTTTTCGCTCTTTGGGATAGATCTGTTGTTGATGAAACCTGAAAATGGAAGAGACGGAGCGAATGACTCAATGTGGGCAGCACACTCCGCAGGGTTTACAGTAAACATCTCAAGGTTCCCGTCAACACAAGTGTCAGACGATGACACAAAGACGGACACACACATCACACCACACGCCGCTTGTTCGGGGCCTCGGCTGAGAACCGAGCAGCTTCAGCTCAGCAGCCTCAGAAATGAGGAAACGTCTCCTCCAGATTTTTGGCTTCCTGCTCACGTTGTTGGGATGGGTGTTTGTGCTGTGTACCATGGCCATGGACTACTGGAGGATCACAAAAATAGGAGGGCAAGGAGGTTCTTTTATCATCAAGGTGGCATGGTACTGGTCCAACCTGTGGAAGGACTGTTTCACCGATTCTGCTGCTGTCGCCAACTGTAAAGACTTCCCTGTGCTCTGGGCTGTTACACGTAAGAACTTAGCTCAACTTAATACAGTTAATGATCGTGCTCTGTGTGTATGTGTGTGTGTGTGTCATGCTGTGGGTATTGATTCCTCTCCGTTTGACCCAGTCCTTCCTGTTATCCCGTAGCTTTCGTCCAGGGCGTCCGCGGATTGCTCATGTGTGGGATAACTCTTGGCTTCTTCGCTGTGGTGTTTTGCTTTATCGGAATGGAGTGCACTTATATTGGCGGAGCGGACAAAATTAAGGACAAGCTCGTCTTTGCTGGAGCCGTGTTTCATTTCGTAGGGGGTGAGTGTGGCTGCTGCCCATGACAAAAATAAATGAACATGTTTTGTCGTCATTTTCCTCTCTGTATCGATGGTGCCTCGTCACGCAGGTATATCCAATATTGCCGGCTACTGTTTGTACATCAACAGGATTGCCAGGACAACCTTTGCCCCAAGTGTTGGGCGAGGAGTACTACGGTACACACCCACACCACACCACACCACTTTAGGTCAATATATCAGTCCCTGAGTTAAAATAGGGTTTTTCTTTATGTGTCCTGATTCTAGGTATGACATTGGCCCTCCCGTATTTCTGGGATTGGTGGGATGTTTCCTTATCTTTTTAGGGGCTGTGCTTTACGCTGTGACAGTTTGCTATGTTCTACGCCGTGAAAGGTACTTGACGTCACCCATCCTCACACTTTTTTTCTGTAACGCATTATTTCAAAGCCTGTTAATAACTTTGGCCTATTTGTGCTCTCACAGTCAGGTTGTATATGCATATGACGGAGGCACATACTTGGACCCTAGCACCAGGGAGAGGAGCTTCTACACTGGATACTACAGACCCTCCAAACTCTATGGAACATACATGGGCTCAAGACTCTCCAACAGCTCCAAGATCTCAAAGATTTCCCAGACGACTCCGACTAAAGTGTCAGAGAGAGACGCATTTGTGTAATACGCAAGTCGACGTCCAGTATCCAGGGAGACAGTCACTATTTAGGAGGTTCCGTTTGAGATTGCTTAACTGGTCTCGCCACATCATAGAGTGTGCAACATTTGTATTGGCTGTCATTTCTGCTGTAAAGGAAGAGACTGATGCTGCAGGGCAGAGGCAACCTGAGGCACATCGCTAACGCATGTCTGCTGTCTTTGTCAACTCGTATTTTCTTGAATGTTTACGATCCTTCTGTGTGTAGTAATGCTTTACCTAAATAACTGAATATTTGCATGTTATTCTCTTAATCTGTGTTGTAAAATAGTCAATCAATCTGTGAGAGATTTATAAAAACACATTTACTTTATTTTGCCTTTCATTTACACGTGACAACATAATTGATGAGTTCAATCCAAATGTAGAAAATTAATTTCAAGTTCTGAGTGTAAAACATTACTGTACTTTAATGTTAGCTTAGTGTAATGTGGCAGATGGGGAGTCAGAGGGTCTTGGTTGTGGCTAAATTCTGTTTGCTGCTTTTAAATGTCTAAAAGGTCCTAAATTACAAAGAAAATTTGTCATTAGGAAAACTCATCTTATACAGTACATCTTCCCTCAAAGGAGGTCACCAGGACTACATACGCAAACAACCTTTCACACCTAAGGTCGACCTACAGCAGCCAGGTCACCTACACCCAAATGCATGTCTCTGGACTGTGGGGGGAAGTTGCAGGGAACCCACATTGACCAGGGAAGGTGGGGGGCATGCAAACTCCACACAGGAGAGAGTCCCTGGCCTCCAGGGGTTGAACATGGGACTTTCATGCGACAGTGCCAGTCAGTGTACCACCGTGTCACCCAAGTCTAAACATATCAACTATGAAGTGACCATCACAGTCAGTAAACAGATAAAGACATCACAGGAGCCCTGGCACCACTACCAATTTTAACCACTGTGCTCCTCCTTTTATACGTTCTAAGCTTCCAGACCCATCTCTGTAGAGTGACTTTAAAACCTGAGCCTGCGGAGCTCTGTGCTACTAAATATCCTGTTATCTCCTGACTGATAAAAATATGGAAAGCAGAGAATCTATTTGACTGTACACATATTTGTATGTCAATAATAAAGTGGTTAAAATTGACTTTTGTATTGTTTCCATCTTTTAGAGGTAACTTGGAATTATTCCTCTGAGAAAGGTTGGGTTGTATCACGTAGTGAGTTGTACATGTTGCTAACCTCCTAATGGAAACTTCATTTATGATATTTTGTGTATATTTGCTCTTAGTAAACTAAACAAGGTTTACAGTCAACATTTCACCAAACTATATAAATGCCTCATTCATGACAACAAACACACTGCTGCTGACTAGACATGTGTTTCATAAAAAAACATCTCTTTTTTTTTTGGGTCATTACTAGTATTAGGAAACAGTCTATTAGTCTCATGTTACACTGACTGATCCTTGTGTCTGAGCTAACTTTCACCTTTTTCTAAAGACTTTTTAAAAATTAAACCGTGATAATCTGCTGTTCCTTGTTTGGCCGCAAGATGGTGGCATTAAAGCAGTAAATTCTATTGATGCCTTGGTGCAATGAAGTGGGCCGTTGCTGTCTTCAAACTGTGACTGCAAAATCTATCCTGCTAACAAAAAGCTTTCTAACTTTTACTCTGTGTATTGTGCCGAATCTCACGATGTCAATTGAAACAAACAGACCATTTGATTGGCACTGCATCTACAAATATCACATGAATCAATACAAGACTTCAGTCTTTAAAACAACTATGAAGGTCAAGAGGTCACCAGTTAAAACAGTCTAGATCTGCTAGAACCACCTACAAACCCGATTCCAAAAGACGTTGGGACACTATACAAATTGTGAATAAAAACAGAATGCAATGATATGGAAGTTTCAAATTTCAATATTTTATTCAGAATACTTCATAGATGACGAATCAAATGTTTACACTGAGAAATGAATCATTTTAAGGGAAAAATCAGTTGATTTTATATTTCATGGCATCAACACATCTGCAAACATCTGGGGACTGAGGAGACAAGTTGCTCAAGTTTAGGAATAGGAATGTTGTCCCATTCTTGTCTAATACAAGCTTCTAGTTGCTCAACTGTCTTAGGTCTTCTTTGTCGCATCTTCCTCTTTATGATGCGCCAAATATTTTCTGTGGGTGAAAGATCTGGAGTGCAGGCTGGCCATTTCAGTACCCGGATCCTTCTTGTACGCAGTCATGATGTTGGAATTGATGCAGTATGTGGTCTGGCATTGTCATGTTGGAAAATGCAAAATGAAAGAGACGACGTCTGGATAGGAGCATATGTTGTTCTAGAACTTGGATATACCTTTCAGCATTGATGGTGCCTTTCCAGATGTGTAAGCTGCCCATGCCACGCGCACTCATGCAACCCCATACCATCAGAGATGCAGGCTTCTGAACTGAGCGATGATAACAACTTGGGTTGTCCTTGTCTTCTTTAGTTCGGATGACATGGCGTCCCAGTTTTCCAAAAAGAACTTCAACTTTTGATTCACCTGACCACAGAACAGTTTTCCAAGCCTTGGCCCAGAGAATACCCCTGCACCTCTGGATCATATTCAGATATGGCTTCTTTTTTGACCTATAGATTTTTAACCGGCAACAGCGAATGGCACGGTGGATTGTGTTCACCGGCAATGTTTTCTGGAAGTATTCCTGAGCCCATGTTGAGATTTCCAGTACAGTAGCATTCCTGTGTGTGATGCAGTGCCGTCTAAGGGCCTGAAGATCACGGGCATCCAGTATGGTTTTCCGGCCTTGACCCTTACGCACAGAGATTGTTCCAGATGGAAGGGTTAGATGGAATGTAGCTCTCAAGAAATGGAAAATGAGCCAATATTTGGCATGAAATTTCAAAATGTCTCACTTTCAACATTTGATATGTTCTCTATATTTTATTGTGAATAAAATATACGTTTATGAGATTTGTAAATTATTGCATTCCTTTTTTATTCACAATTTGTACAGTGTCCCAACTTTTTTGTTATTGGGTTTGTATATATGGTAAATATATATGTTTTTTTTTTCCTGTATTGCCTGTGTATAATTTCATGCTGACATCACTTAAAGTTATAGCCTGTAGGTAGAAGAAACGGACCCTACGTGTGTCTCTCTAACAACAAACACAATGTCACAATCACCTCCACCGAGCAGAACTGTGGCTCAAGGCAAAACAGGCGACGATAAACACAGAACATGTTGAGCCAGTTCCCATCTGTTTGCGGTACTGGAACATTAGAGCCGAATGCTAAGCAAAACTGACCCCAGGTACCGTATGCTAACACGGCTAACTCACAACAAACACATCACGAATGTCACCTCCACTATACAGAATCACAGTCAATCATAGTCAAGGGGAAACGTGATGATGAACACAAAACATGTTTAGCAGGTTCCTGGCAGTTGCCAGTACTGTGGATCTGGTGATTTCTCCATATGGGAGCATGAGTGGAAGCAAGCATGGCTTACAGGACTGTGGTGATGTATATGGAAATTGGCTGCTTTGTGCTGTGTGTGTCGGGCTGGATCCTGGTCTGTTCCACCATGCCCACTGAGATCTGGACCTGGTCAGAGGTGGGGAGCACTGTCTTGACCAGCTCAAACTACTTTTCCAACCTGTGGAAGGACTGCATCTCCGACTCAACCGGAGTATCCGACTGCAAGGGGATCCCTTCCATGCTGGCACTGAACTGTGAGTAAAGTAGATCTCAGCACGTGATTTAAGCAGCGACCCCTGAAACCAGCGTTCGATGTCGCCCCTGGACAGGGGACATCCACATGTGTCGTGCCCTCATCATCATTGCCATCATCCTGTCGTTCTTTGGATCAATCTTGGTCCTGGTGGGAATGAAGTGCACAAAAATTGGAGGGACGAATATCGTGAATGCAAGAGTAACGTTCGCTGGCGGGATGAACTACCTTATCGGAGGTACTGAGAAATTATCCAAGAGCACCAAACAAAGATGGTTCTGGAGTTAATGTTTTGTTTCTTTCAGGGATGTGTTCTATGATTGCTTTCTCCTATTATGGGAACAAAATCAGAGTGGAATTTCAAGACCCCAGCTACATTGCTCAGAAGTTAGTGCACTTTTGACTTCCATCAGCAAACGCAAACAGTCAAATTACATATTAATCTGCATTTGCCAGATTTGAAATAGGAGTCGGTGTCTTTGTTGGCTGGGGAGGCTCAACCTTACTTGTCGTAGGAGGTCTCATCTACAGTATATTTGCAGGGAGGGAAGGCTGTCATTCAAGGTGAAATCCTAAAATCTATCAGTCATTCATTCATTTGCATAGAAAAGTCTTATTTCTTTAATCTGAACTTTACAGCACAAAAAGACTCCCAGTCTGCCAGGTCCCTGCTGCCTACATGGCTGTTTCTTCCAGGAAGAGCATTGCATCGATTCCTCCTACGGAAATAAGTCGAAAATCAGGAATCAGCCCCAGCGACGGCGATGGCAATGGCGGCAGCGGTAGCAGGGTCAACAGCATGTCGGGGACCACCACCTCCATGAAGACCACAGCGTCATTTGAATATGTGTGAGCTGTTACTTGTCTCAGTATCGTTTAAAAGATTTTTGATTTTAGCTCAAGGTGTCTGTATTTGTATTAAACTGTACTTTATTGTACTTAAATATGCTTTATGTATAACACTTATAGGTCAACAAATCAATCCTCTAAAAAAATACGATGCGATTTTTATCAACATAAATGATGGGTGCATGCATGTTCATTTAAAACTGAAACATAGCATTTACTGCATTCTAAAGACTGAGGATATATGGAAAAGGTATTCTGAGATCTGCTACATTTAAAAAAATCTTTATGGCTGTGGTTTTGGGAGTGATAATAAATTTTTTAAAAATGACAGCTAGACTTCCCTTTTCTTTTCTCTCTTTTGCTCTTGAAGAAATATAAATGACAGACAGGTATTTATTTTCAACACTGCATGTGTACGTCAGTAAATGCAGCTCAAAAACCTCACATGTGGTAAAAATAGTTATTGTGGAAATTCTAATTTAGGGCAGATTGTCAAAATAAAGGAATATAAAAAAAATTAAAACGCGAGCGCACGGTCACACACACACACGCACACACTGGGTTTTACCGTTTAGTGCTGCCGTGGCTCCTCTACGTTGAACGAGGGGCGGTGGGCGTGGTTTGCTGCACAACAGCCAATCAGAATCACCCACGACCGGGTCGGAGGGGTCCGCTGTGAGCCTGGGACTGGGAAAAAAGAAGCAATGTTGGCCGGTGGTCAACACATGGGACTGCCCAGGTGATACTGAACCACAAGTTTAAGGCTGACAGAGACAGAAGCCGCCTAGTGCAAGTGTAACCATGGTTTCCATCGACCATACTGCTCGCAAACTACTCTCTTACGTCCCATATGTTCTTGTATTGATAGATCTGAGATATGAAGGTAAGAAGCCCGTTTCTTCTAATTTCTCCAAAAACTAGTTAGCAGCAGGCTAACTAATGGTTAAACTAACCGACCGATTTGACCAAAGCCTGTTTCAAATCTAACTCGTAAATAACTCGCCTTACCAGTGTTGGCTAACGTTAGGCTGAGCTAGCTTATCAATGGCTGTACTGTACACCGGCTGTAGCTCCGAATAAACTTCTTATAACTTAACCTAATGAACATTTGTCATATAGTTGTCGTCAGTGTACCTCTCAAACTGTCCCGGCAACATGTCAAAGTCGGACAAGTTCCCCACTTGACAGGCGTGTTGTCCGCTGTCATCGGCGGCCAACGTGACATATTGATCCGTGCGCCGCCATGGCCTGCGTTCACGTGCACCCAATTAATGCGTGTATGCGAAATATTTCTCCAGGAGTGAAATGTGGCAGGGATGGGAGTGTGGATCACCATATGGAGATGGGGAAGAAGCTGCTCGCTGCTGGCCAGCTAGCAGATGCCCTGTCGCATTTCCACGCAGCTGTGGGTAAGAGACGCTGACGTGCGCGCGCCATCGCAGACGTATTTACATCCGGAAGTATCAGTAATCATATTTACAGGCTCGGTGTCTTCGTCCTGTCTTTTTAGATGGAGATCCAAAGAACTACATGGCCTACTACAGCAGAGCTACGGTGTTTCTTGCAATGGGGAAGTCAAAGTCAGCTCTGCCAGATCTGAGTAAAGTCATTGAACTCAAACCAGACTTCACATCAGTGAGTTTCTACTTTTAGATCAATGAAGTCTTAAAAGAGTTTAACATATGGAACTGACTGCTAGCAATAAAATGCAAAATTAAAGTAGTCACCTTCCATTATAACTGTGGCACTATTGATGGTGCAAGAGAGTGAGTTTGCACATTGTTACATTAAATGATGAAATAAATGAAGCACTGGGATCAGCTGGACTGGGAAACCAGTCTGTTGTGTTAATCAGTCTGTATTGACTGTCTCGTTCAAAACGGGTTTCTCCTCCCTTTTTCTAAAGGCGCAACTCCAAAGAGGAAATCTCCTTCTGAAGCAGGGGAGACTGGATGAAGCAGAGAGCGACTACAAGAAAGTGGTGAGTAAACTCTGGAGTTTAACCTGAGAGATCCAGGTTTGTCCGGCAGGTGGCAGTGTTGACCTGTGCCAGAATGTTGCAAATTAAAGTCCAACTTTTTTCTTTAAAGTGGAGCCATTCGACCTATTAATTATTCAAATTTGGTGATGGATATTCACTTTGATTTAGATGATTTATTTCAATGCAGCAACATCGCGAGAGGCGTGTAGATTCAAGGTTAACGACTTAAGTAAACTTTGTATAGTTTAATATTTTAGACAGAGTTAGTATAAAGTGATGTACATCATCAATAAGACGATAGTTCAGTTGGCACTGTATCCTCGTAAATTCATAGATTTTTTTTTTTTTCTTTTAGCTCATTAAGGCTTTAAAAAGTTGCTAATGCTAATTTTCTACTACAATAATCATTTTTCAGTGAAGTTAAACAACATCCCCGGAAGCCATAGATGATCCTGCTATCTGTTTGGATTGCATTTAAAACTTTCATTGTGCAAATATGTGCAGCAAATAAATGTTTGTATTTTTTGACGTGGGCAGGTGGCAGCTCACAAAGGTCAGTTGGCTTAATTCATTAAGCGTTGTTTCAATTCTGGGGAGACTCTGAGAGTGGCAAGGATTGTAATAGGATCATCCATGAAGGCAGTTTCACACCTGACGCTGAAATTCATCCGGACTTATGCAGTTAAATAAAAAAAACCATGTTGGTACTGTGTAATGTGGAGCAGTTTGGTCAGAGGTGCATCATGTTCTGTTGTTTTAGCACTTTGAACGTTTGGCTAAGATTACGCATCATATTAAACCTTATTTTTTTCAAAATGGAGCGTTGTGGAATCTCTCACCAAGGCATTTAGAAAATAAAGCATAGTTAGCTGAGATTGCTCTATGATAGCTTAATAAGAATGATTCTGATGTAATGGGTGCAGGAATAAGGGGAGCTGTTGATGCCAAAAGAGGCGCCGCTAGCTCAAGAACCTCTAACAGCTTATCTTGTGTTATCTTTTCTGATATCCCACCTCCCCTCATTCCAAATGTATTGATTTTAATATTTTTTTCCCAGTTATGCTGCATTGAGTGTACAATGTTCTGACCTGCCTTGTCCTGTTCCAGCTCAAGTCCAATCCCAGCGACAAAGAGGAGAGAGAAGCCCAGAATCAGCTGCAGAAGTCAGATGAGATCCAGCGGCTGTTGGCTCAGGCACACGACAGCCACAGCAGTGGGGACTGTAGGACAGCCGTGGCCCTGCTGGACACCGTCATCGAGGTACAACATACTCTGAGTCGCCGTTGCTGCAGATGCTCTCCGTCTTCCTCCCGCGCATCAGTCGTTTTCTGCTTTTCACAGACTTGTATTTGGGACGTGGCCTCTCGCGAGATGAGAGCAGAGTGCTTAATTGAAATGGGGGAAATGGGGAAAGCCATCAGTGACCTTAAAGCCACATCCAAGTTAAAGAACGACAACACCCAGGCGTTCTACAAACTCAGCACCATCTACTACACTCTTGGAGACCACGAGATGTCCCTCAAGTGAGACACATCTCTCATTGGTGATTGACCACGAGTGAGCGCGTTCTTCAGGTACTGAAGCCTTTTCTCACCGTGTCTGCAGTGAGGTGCGCGAGTGCCTGAAACTGGATCCAGACCACAAGCAGTGTTACAGCCATTACAAGAAAGTCAGAAAGCTCAACAAGCAGATTCTGTCTGCAGAGGAACTGATCCAGGAGCAGAGGTGGGTGTGTGCGATTTCATTTTCATGTGCCACACATTCACACACTGCATAGCTATATTTGGCCAATCAGATGGCGCGTTACTGTCCCTCTAGCACAGACTTACTGTGCATGTGAGATCCAGACTTGAGTCGAGCTCACGGAAATGAACAGAGAAGAGAATTTTTTACATATTGTATGATTTCTGACTGTGTTCTGAAGGTATTTGTATGTTATAAGTGCTGGTAACAGGAACTGCATCAGCTGTTGGGTGCCTCCTTAACCCCATCCCAACGGGGATCCCATCCCAACGTGGATGCATGTCCAGTCATCTGTGACTTGCATCAGAATTCCTGTCTGCTAAGCTAACAGAAGGAATAAGGACAGAGTTACAATAGCGGAGTCAGCCCCGCTGCCTTCAGCTCTATCCACACCAAAGCTCAAACAGCGTCCTGCCTTTCAGGTACGAGGATGCTGTAAACAAATACGAAGCAGTGGTGAAGACGGAGCCCAACGTGCAGCACTTCACTGTCCTGGCCAAGGAGAGGATCTGCCACGCTCTGGCACAGGTAGGTCCTGCAGCCTGAGGCATTGGCAGCAGACTGGACCGGGCTTTGTGCTAAGCTAATTAGCAATGGTCTTTTTCCTGCTGGGTGCACAGCAGGGTTTATCTGCTGTGTCCCTATATCAGAGGAAAGAGGCAAATAATGTAGCCGTCTGTGTCCTGACCAGGGTGAGCAGACTAGCAGAGCCATCTCAGTGTGCAGCGAAGTCCTCCAGTCAGACCCAGAGAATGTTAATGCACTGAAGGACAGAGCAAAAGCATACATTCAAGAGGAACACTACGAGGAAGGTAAGACTGTCTGATTCTTTTCTGTAGAAAGGCAATAAATGCTCATCATTTATCCCAGAATAAGGAACAGAGCTCAGTGTGTTCAGATGAGAAGAGTTGGTCTAACCGCTCTGCTGGTACGTTTAGGTTTATGCCCAGGTCTGAGCAGTCCTTCAGCAGTGCCAAAACACAGACGGCACTCAAAATTCTCAGATTTCAGAGGCACCTTGGCTGGCTGAGTGCGGATTAGTGTGAAACAGCAGTTGCTGAAATCCCTGAAAGTCAGGATTTAGAGAGGAGAATCAGCGTTGCCTTGTTTTAGTTCATCCCTCCGTTGAGTCAAGCATCACATCAGTTTTAGTGTCAAACTGTGACAGATGGAACCTAAAGTTAGTGGACCATCAGCCCCCGAACCGTGTCTTCGGTGCTGAACTCAGATCTGGAGCTCTTTGGTGTTGAACAGCCTCCCTCAGACTGATGCCGTCATGTCAGGAAAAAGAAGAAAGGAAATTATTCCTTCCATTTCAGTTACTACTCAAAGCTCCCCGCTGCCACCCAGCTCCAGCTGAAATGTTTATTCATATCTGCTTGGTTAGCGTGACATAGTGATGTTTAATTTTAGTCAGAGCTCAGTGAACAGCTCCTACAAGTAGATGGAAAAAGCCAACACGCACGCAAACAAGCTGGTTGAAAAGGGAGATGGAATAACTCTGTGGCAGTTCTGCATTTCCTCAGAAGGGTCTCCCGACTGTGCTTTCATTCAGAGAGACAAAGTTATTATAGAAGCTAATGGAGATTTCACTTTCATTGGGCATACGAGAAAAAAAAAGTCAAAACAAAGAACACTGTAGATCTATCTTTGAGGAAAGGCCAAAATTGTCCTCGCTTTGTTGGTAAAATGCATACTCTGGTCCTCCCTGTGTAGCGCGTATAAAAACATGAGCCAGATCCTGCCGCCGGTGATGGTGGAGGTCAAGCTGTGTTGTCAGTAGCACTGCACAAACCCAAACCTCTAAACTGTCAGCACCTATGGGTGTTAACTCCACCCCGGCACACCTCCCACCAGTGAAAACAAGCACAAAAACGCCAAACTGAGTGGACGCCGACAGCCAGGAGATGCTGCAGTCCGATCTCAGTGTGATGGAAATACACATTTGGAACCACGCATTAGTTTTCATTCACACCGTTTATGGAGGCGGTGTCACACCATTCTGGAGGCTACGAAAGTAGGAGCAGAGCTCAGTAGCAGCGCAGTGCAGATTCAGCAAACTAGCTGTTAAAATTATTCAATAATCTACTGTGTTTATGTTCAGTTCCAATGTAAAATTCATGGGTTAAAAAATAAGAATTCAGAGCAGAGCTTATTGAGGACAGAGACAGCATGATACCAGTGCATGTGTTGTTCAGTCTCCAGAGGAAACAGGACTAATCACCATAGCAACCTATACCACAGTTGCGGAGAACTGCAGAGCCCGATTTAGCCGGCACAGCCCAAAACCCGTGAAGTAGCAGCAAAGCAGGAGTCCAGAAAACATGATGGATGACGATCAGTGCGGTTCTCAGACGGTGCTGTTACAACCATCATGGTTCCGTGTGAAATCACTTGTCGTCCTTCTCCTGTTAGCTGCCTAAATGACAGATTCCGTCCTGGAGTTTCACTGTTGTAACTTATTTTTCAGCTATCAGGGACTATGAGACAGCTGCAAAACACAGTGAAAACGACCGTCAGATTAAAGAAGGCCTGGAGAGAGCCCAGCGACTTCTAAAACAGTCCAAGAAAAGAGACTACTATAAGATCCTGGGAGTCAAGAGGTAGGAAGCTCCTCCAGGCTGAGTCCAACGCTAAAACGTGTGTGTGTGTGTTAAACTGACCGTGTTCATCTCAACGTCCCAGGTCTGCCCAGAAGAAAGATATTATCAGAGCGTACAGGAAGCTGGCTCAGCAGTGGCACCCAGACAACTTCCAGGATCCAGAGGAAAAGAAGAAAGCTGAGAAGAAGTTCATTGACATCGCCCAGGCCAAAGAGGTTCTGACAGACCCAGGTGGGCAGCGTGGCAAGTCAAGTCTAGTAAGACTCCAGCTTTAAGTGTTCGTTGAGGATGTACTGATGCATCTGGTTTTGCCCAGAAATGAGAACCAAGTTTGACCACGGAGAAGACCCCATGGATCCAGAGAGTCAGCAGCACCATAACTTCCATGGAGGCTTCCACGGCTTCCAGGGATTCAATCCATTCGGCTCCGGGCCTTTCAGCTTCAAATTTGGCTTTAATTGAGGAAGCTTGAGATTTTTTTTTCTTCTAATGCACCTGATTAAAAAAGGGAGATGAACGACAAAAGGCGCTTGAGGCAGATTATTGCCTATTAATTGACCTCAATTAAAGATGCTACTTGGTTGTTGAATGAGACAACTTTAAGGTGCGTTTGAAGGTCTGTTGCTATGCCAACAAATGATGGTCATGTGACAGTGCAGGTTTTATTTTGCAAAACCCAGTTCTCTCCCAGTAAGCTTCAATGTGTACAGAAGTACAGCACTATTTTTATATGGAGTTTTTTTTCTGAAATGTAAATAAAGAACTATTTATGTACATGAAAGTGAACTGAGGGAGGAGTGTTTTAAGGCGTTTTCCTCTTCATGAACATGTATGCAGGCCAGACCTTTGAATCAACCTGCAGACAATTCAGACTCCTCCAATGACTCTTTTGTAGGAAAACCAATTTGATTCCACCAGCCAGTAAGATGAACACGTCTGACGCAGCACAGTGGAAGGCAGCTTCCTCCTGGGAACACTTTTTATTGACTTTATAAAAAGAACTTTGAGCAGCAACACCTGTCCTACTCCTGAGAGACAAACACTGAACATCCTCCCGCTGTGCTGAAAACAGGCGCTGCAGAATAAAACTAAAAATCCTGAACTCAGACCTGCGCAGGCGGATTCGTTTGTAACTTTGGCCAAAACCAGATGGACAAAACTAGGACAGGAAAATGTGATTGGTGGCTGCTTTTAACAAAATTACATGTGAGGGTAAAAGAAGAAAAAAATCAGCAAAAATACAATATAAAATACGATTAAAAAAAAAAAAACAATCTTAAGACTGTCAAATGCAAACTGGGAGCCTTCACTTCCTCTGGCTCTGTAAACTTCCTGTTGGGTTCTCGCTTACCTGGAGAAAACCACTGAGTGGCACAGAACACAGCACCAAACAGGCTCGTACATGCCTTTTCCATATTTTATAAACCACTATTTTTTAGATGCGTAATACTGAAAATTAAGTTCAACAATGGTATAACATAACTGGCAGCACTGCTAATATTTAGCAGGATGTAGAAACAAAAGTCTTATAACCTCAACAGACATGAAGCTAAAACCGAGCTTTCTGACAGCATTTTTAATAAATAAATGAGATTACGCTCTCAGAGACGTTGGTTCTCCATTTGAACTTTTGCTTAGTGCAACACATGACGACTATTGTTCTTTAACACCTCACATTTACCTGATCATTTGGAAACGACGCGCTCATTAAGACTGTTGACTGTGCCTGTAGTGCGCGTCACACAGTCATAGCAGGAGTTTAGCTCTCTTGAAAATACTTCCCTCTCTGGCTGGGGATGGCAACGCTCCACAGATATGTTTAGATGGATGTGTGTCGTCGGGCTTGGCAGGTGGTCTCCCTCCTCCTCTTCCTCCTTCTCAGCAGCATGGTTTTGGCAGATGCTAAAGTTCATCACGCTGCTTCTCGACTGGGTGGGAGAGAGAGAAATTTCCATGACACAATTGCACAAGAGCAGAGCTGTAACAGTGTGGTAGAAAAGCGGAACACATGCAAAGGATGTGTTGTTGTTCACCTTTTTTATGTAGTGAAGTGGAGGGGGTTTGGGTGGCTGCGTCTTCCCGCTCCTGCACCCGCCTCAGCAGCTGCTTAATTTCATTGTCATACTCAACCCACTCAGGAACAATCCTCGCTGCGGCCGTTAGCTTTGGCTCCTTTGTCTTTGGGTTATTACACTGCAGCAGAAAAAATGCAGACACATCACACACAGACACACTGTCAGTGCCACTTCCTCCCAACAAATCACACTAACATTCCCAGCACAGTCTGCGGCGGCCATTTAAACCTAATTCAATTTCCAATTCAGCTAAAAGGACATTAGGAAATGTCTTGGTGGTGTCTTATAGCAGGACGAGATGATGCGCCTAACTCCAGTCTGTGCTGGAGCCCATCTACTGATTCTCTAAATCAGTTTAGGAGACTACAGGACCGCTCCTCGGCTGTCTGCTGGAGGCCAACTGACTGACAGTGTTGTGCTACACCTCTATTAGAGACCACAGCCACAAACCGACCTGTTTAAAATGTATTGGATTAAATCTCCTTAGAACCATTTTAGAAATTACAGTTTATGCTACGACTGTGAGGATCCGAGCCGCAACAACCAACTCAGAACCTCCTGTGATAACGACAGCACCGCTGCGCTGCCCTGGTAACAGGTGACAGGAGAGAGGAGAATGGGCGGTGACTCACCAGGTCTATGGTTTTAGCTCTGACTTTAGAGGCGTCGTCGCACCAGGTCTCACACCACAGCCACTCCTGTGGGAGAGACTTGATGGCCACCTGGTGGATCATGTTGTTGGGGAGGTCCTAAAAACAGACGGCAAACTGAGAAAACCTCTGGCTTCTTTCAATAAAAGGATATTGTACCTGTGCCGCGTACCTGGTCCAGGTTGGACAGGCTGTTGGGGTCTTGGCTGAGGGCTTGATACTGGCCTCGTAATCGGTCCCCGGCTGCAACCTTCCGGAACTTCTTTAAGTCGACCACGTAGAGAGCACTGACAGGAGGGGAGAGGAGGATAGACAGAGGGACGTTAACCAGAGGGGAAGTGTCACATTAGACAGAACCTGATGACCCAAATGCTTTTTGTCCAGCACCGGGCACCACTTTGACTGTTCTGTTCTCCGAACTCGAGCTCCTCGTTAGCAGTGACAGAGAGGACGGAGAGCCACACGGCTGGCTGAGCATCTCCCTTCTACCTCATCTTCACTGTGGCTGTACGCAGAAGTCACGATGGAAAATATCAGCGCTTGGACATCTGCTGGGCTCTGGTCACTATGGAAACGGGGAAACTCAATACTACATAGGAGTCAGCCAAGTACATTTATCTGTTTATAATGTTAACATATGGTCTGTACTGAAAATGCCGTTTTGACAAATTTGAAGCTGCAACAATATAATGTTTTTGGTGAAACAAAGATGTGAATTACAGAACACACTGAACAGGCACGTGCGGCTTCCCCTCAAACACGAATCAACCCTACCTGATGTGGTATCTCCTCTGTCCTAGATGTGAGGCCCAATAGCCAGTTTTCCAGAAGCGATAGCCTTCCATCTCTCTGCGGCTATCGCAAAAGGGTGTGTAGCCGTAAGGAGCCCCCTCCAGGTTTAAATCCCTCAACTCCTTCAGATCAGCACGGACAATCTGAGAGAGAGACGGAGAACAGCTGTGAGGCACTGAGTGGACTGAAGGTGCTCAGGTGGTGAGAAAAATCACCTCAAACTTCACAAGGTTGGTATAAGCAGATCGCTAATCTTCAAATATTAACACAACAACACAGAACATTCTAGTACGCACACTGCCAGCATCACCTTCGCACCCAGTCGAGGTATGGTGCAGATCTCAGCACCAGCACCTATGTTGTTACCTAGGTAACCATATTAGGTCGACTGTTGTCTGGGGTACATTTTGCTTCCATCACCAGTTAATATCTCAGTCAGTCTGAAGTGGTGTGACCAGAGAGAACTCCTCACACACACACGTCTGCTCAAGTTCGTTAGCTCGGTTTGAACTCACTTGGTCGGCGTCCACAAAGATGATCTTATCCACGGCCAGAGGGAACAGAACATCCAGGAAGAGGATTTTGTATCCCCAGATGATTCGCTGCTTCTCCGTCTGCTGGTGGAGCCAACGGGGCCACTTGTACTGCACCAGCTCGTACTGGAAGTCGTACGCCTGGGCCATGTGGGAGATGGTGTCCTAAACACACCCAAAATAACCGGCGGTGAAAACATCTTCTGGAGGGTCGTGTAAACGGATACTGGGTACGGATTAGCCCCTGGGAACAGGTTCATCTGAGCAAACACGAAGTCAGGGGATGAGATATGTACCTTAAAGGAGGGGGAGAGGTAGTTTTTCAGAAACCAGAACTTGACGGGGGTTTTGGTGTGGCGAAGAACAGACAGCATCATTATTCTGAAAAATGCAACATGTAGGAATAACAAGATATTTTGTAAAGTTAATAACCTTTCATACTGAGATCAGATTAGTCATCAACATAATTAACAGCAAAAGCACAGACCTCAGAAATCGCTCATAGAGATGACCTGACGCCACAGAAAAGATGTTCAGGACATCCTCTTTCTTTGCTGCATCATCCTTATGGGAACCAGCAGCTGTGATGCTGTAAATGAGACGATCACGCAGATGTGATTTGATGGAAGGACATGAAATCAGCCAGTCAGACCTCAGCCATGCTTTGGTGCGGTTCTATCACAGCCATGCACTATTGTAGACCAGTAACGGCTGAGGTTTAGCTGAAGGCTGAACAGGAGACTGGAGTCCTGCAAGTGTCTGCTCCGCAGCAGAGATGGAGCTCGGAGCATCAACACAGGCCTGCTGCTACTTTTGTACCGAAGGAAGAGCAAGAAATTAAAATTAGGCAGTAATCTGTGGGATTATTTGACAGGTTGAATCTGAGTTTTAAATCAAATATTCCTGTAAAATGTGGACGACACAACCACAGTAAAAGCTCTGCTGCAGCTATCCTGCACATTAAGAGTCTCTGATTTTTGTTTGTCTAAAATAGTTTCCGCCCACGTTACACTTGTGATTACAGACACACGTCAAGGCTAACGACACGCGGCTGAAGGCGCAGGGCCACATCTAACGTACAGAAGTCGGGACTCGTGCTCTGGGCTCTGGGTGTCAGCAGTCAAACTGTGTGTCCTTGTCAGCTCAGGTCTCCTGATGAGTGAAAGAATGTCTCTGGATCTCAATCACAGCCTCAGCCCTGAGGCTCCGTGAAAACACCAGCGAGTGAGAGAGATGTGTGGAGACAAAAGGTGACTTGTCTCTACATGTCCTTGAAAGGCAAACAAACAAGATGATGCCTGGAAATCTTCACATCTAAACACAAAGTAAGATCTAAAAGTCATTTATACATGTTCCTGTACCAAAAAGTGCCCATCCTGGCTGAGCAGCTGGCCTATGGGAAGGTCAGCAGCCACACACTGACCTGGTGTGGAGGTGCCACCTGTCTGCCACAACTGAACCAGCCATTATGATGGCCCTCCAGCAGAGTGCCCCCCCCGCCCCCACCTCCAGATAAGCAGCTCTAGAGGATTCAGGTGAGAGCTGACTCACTCAGAATAAGCTTTAATAACAGACGAAACCCTCGGCAAATCCTAAGCAACGGATAGCGCTCAGTGCAGGAAACTGGATCCTGTGTTTTCCCTACTTGAGCACAACTGTTCCCGAAAACCCAGATGTTAGACAATAATCTGGGAAGCATAACATTAGTATCTGTATCTGCCATATAATATAGTTAGGACCCCACACATTCAAATTCAAATAGTATGAAAAGACTGGCATGTTGGGGTCCAGGAGCAGTCTGGGAAACTGACAAGCCCTTAAAACAACGTGTAACAGAAAAAACAACCTTTCTGTTGTGGAGAGCACAGACGCAGCCCTGATGACAGCTGGACGGAGCGAGCTTATATAGGAAACAGCCAGCACACGCAAATATTTCTGAAGATGTCTGTAAACACAATCACAGACATGTGATGCCTTTAAATGGCAAATAATTCACCTGAGCAAACTCCCAGGGTCCGTCCAATATTAGTGGAGTACAGAGTTCCTTCCGCTCTCACAGCATCAGCTAGATCAATAGTTGGACAGCACACAGCTCCTGCTGAAGAATTCCTTTAGTACACACGAGCAAAAAGGAAGCTGCACGCTGCTGCACACTGGGCAGCTTCTTCCTCCCAATAAAGATCCTTCAGGGGTTTTTAATATGGGGGTCATCTAGCAGAATTCCCTAATTGATGCTCTCTCACATGCCTCAAACTGTGAAGTATGTGATCACTGGTACATGCTTGCTGTGTTGACCATCAGTAATGTGTGTATTACATGTTAAATGCATGATGCAGCATTTGCAAGCAACCAATAAGCACTCGAAGCTAATGAGGATGACAGAGAAGCTTCAGCTTTCAGTGGGTTTGCAGCAACACTGCCTACCTTTTCTCAAAAGTGCTCCAAACACTTCACACAGCAAGCATAAAGAGAGAGGACAGGATCACACAGAGGGGTAAAATAAACCACCAAAACACACACGCACACATACCTACAAAAGCACATATTTTTGGCAAGACTAGATCTTACAGCAAAATACTGAAGTCTGGGATGTGGGGAGGAATAAGATCTCCTGAAAGTGCAACACAGAGTTTAAATACAGAAGGCATGTCAGGAAACTTGCCAATCAATGAGCTCGCTGTTGTTTCAGTCAGTGGAACAAGAGACTTGGGCCGGATAAAACAAGAAAACTGTACTGAAGCTGTGTGCCAGAAAAGAGCACGCACCTTGCTATGGAGTCCCAGATGCCTTTGCTTTCACTGTTTTCACTTAGTAGATCTTCATTGATCTTATCAGCCTTCTTCTGCACCTAAATTAACAAAAAAGGCATGAAAACAGTTGTTTTCACGGCTGTTAAAATCATTGCACATCCTCAACTTTATGACAATCGATGGTTGTAAAACGAACCCCGTGTTGAAAGCACACTCACTCTGACTTTGACGATTTTGCTGTGGAAACTGTTGAGCATGACTACGACATCACCAGCATCAGCAGGAGAATCAGTTCCATCGTGCCTGCAAAAAAAGAAGCCACTCTCTGACTGAAACCTGTCAGAAACGCTGCATAATTTAACACACCAAAATGACACAATCCTGACGTGCAGATTTGTGATCTTTGTTCCATTTTTATTTTACAGCCATTTATCTATTTTCTGATTTGAATTACTTGCTTTCATTGCTTTCTTAATTATGACGCAGACCGTATTTATTGTCACAGAAAAATAAATGAGAGCCCCCGCTTGGCAATAAAACCATTACTGATTCAGAACGCTGCAGTTTGTACATTAATTATTGTGGTAAAGGCTACATCAGCCCACACAGACTCTAAATACAGCCTCGTTGTCCTGTGAAACACTTCCAGAACTACTCAGCCAGCCAAATTGACAGTGCACGCTGGTCTGATTGAGGAGCAAACAGCAGCTAATGGACAGACAGTGAGAGCGAGCTTTAAAAGCGGATACTGGGACGACGGCCAAGGTCACACTCTGACCAAATTCATTACCCTCCATCATTACCAATCACCTTACCATTCTTCTATCCATCACTGCTTCCCAGCCATTCTGTTTATAGTGGCAGATTTAATGACAGGCTCTATGTGGCATTGGTTACGTAACACTGACCTTTCTGCGTAATTGCCTGAGATGTGATTTGCTCGGAGGGAAAGTGCTTCTGACAAGCAGGATGTGCAGAGTCCGACGGTGACAGACCAGCAAGCAAACTTCAGCGTGAGATAAAGCCAGGCACAGCGAGTCATTACGACCCAAGTGCTTACTAAAGGGAAAAACTAACCGCATCTCTATGATAAATGCCCTGTCTTCATTGGGCCTAAAGGATATCCCACCGTTGCCTGAGAAGTTTGTGCCCTTCTTTAGGACTCGTGTCAGAAAATCGCCCTGCAAGCCTGCTCCCATCAGAGGAGAGGCAGCCGAAAAGGCAGGCATGTGTGGAGAGGAGAACACACACACACACTCCCAACAGAACTCCGAACGGCCAACTAACCAGGGCAGAGAGCCACTAAGCACAAGAATAATGACAGTGCCAAGGTGAAAAATGACATCACCTCTTTGCTTCACCTAGAGGATTGGGGAATAAATCTTGCTTGTCCGATATGATTCCTGAGGACCAAGGGCTGTAGGTGTCCTAAATCTTATGTCAGCGCAGTAAGAAAGAACAGTATCTGTGACTGCAGAGGCAAGGCATAACACACGGCAAGCTGCTTTATGCAGACTGTCACATAAACTGGGATTTGAAGGATTCTCACAAGCAGAGTGAAGAGAGAGTTATCTTCTATTATTACATTACTTACCAAAGCATATAATGTGAAGAGAATCAACCAACAATGAGACAACCATTCAACCATTGACAAAAGCAACACTTCCACCATCTTAACAAAAACACACTCTACTGCAAACATTTTTTTGGAAAATGAGGCAGGTGACTCACTGCATGACTCTTCCGGTCTGTCATCCCTTTAATAGTGCTGTTCTCCTCATTCTTATATCTCTCCAGTGTGATGAAAAGAATTCACCACATTCATCAAAACTATTGAGCTGCAATAGTGTCAGCAGATCTTCAGGTTACCATAGTGATGGGTTCTCACAGCTACCGGTACAATGTTGAGAGGTAGCTGAAGACAACTTTCATGCTGAGGATAATTACCCCTCATCATCTACCACCGACTGCGGATTAAAACTCACGTGAGGATCTGATAGATATCTTCTGATCTTCCTTTACGTAATCTTAGGATCCAGGCACCAGGATTGGCTTTTAGCTGGAAATACCCCTGTTGTTCACCAAAAAAAATAAAATTGTATTAGAATAATCACACTTTTTTAGTCAGGACTGTTGACTGAGTCACCGACTTGAGATCTGGATCTGCTATCAGAGAGTTGAATGCAAATCCAAATTTAGACTAATAATGTGTGTCCTGTTTTAACAATTCACCACTGGCTTCTATGTGTTAATTAAAAAAATGCTGCTGACCAAGTTAGCCATGACAATGGTGTCATAGGTTAGTGGGTCTTGACTCATGCCCAGGGTAAACTGCAGTCCACGGGGAGGTTGCCCAGTTGACAGGTCAAAGCAGTGACCCTCTAATAAGAGGTGCTCCAGCTCATACTCTGCTGTTACAACACCGCTCACCTGGCACGGAAACACAAAGCACCACCTCAGCAATAATTACAGGCAGAAAATTACGAGATGGCTTAAAGGCTGAGATACCTCCTGCAGGTGGATGTTGTCCAGGTCATGAGGGCTGCGGACAGCCTGCACCATCCAGCTTTCTGGAGTAATCATATTCAGGGTGAGAAGGGGAGACTCGGGGATTTCCACAAAGCGGGCAACTGGACCTGGAGACACGGTGTCATTGGCCAGGAAAGACACGTCAGACTCCAAGACAAAGCGGTAAAAGCTGCAAAAAAAAAAAGAAGAGGTGATCACATATGAGTCGGGAATAGAAAGCCTCCAAAGGCTTCAAGTCCTGTACTTTTTCTTTCTTTTTTTTAAGTTAAAGGCAACAATTTAATCCAGAAAACTTTTTAGTGAGCACCAAAATGATGACACTGTTTGCAATAGTGTAGTTTCTAGTACAGGAAAGACGTGACAGCAGGGTGCATTCCATCTCTCTTTACAGCGAGAAATTCAATACATTCATGTGTCAGATTCTTCCAGTCCAACAACAGAAAATATCTGCAGTATTGTAAGCGTCAGGAAAATTCTCTCTTCTTTACTACACTGTGTCACTGCAGACGTCGGGCTTGAGGCTAATCTTTATGCTAATTGCCTTTTCTCAGTCTGCCCTCTGACAACGATAAGCCATAATGAATACAGAAAGAAAGTGACATGAAAAAAACAATACCAATTTAACAGATTTATTTAGAATGCTTTCCTAACATCAAAGAAAAGCAGTCAGAGCAACTGCTGACTCTGAGGTGAGATGGTAGATACCACCACAGCACATTTATGGAGAGTAACTGTAAACAAGGAGCTGAAAAACAACTGTGTTCATTCTCTCTGTCTGGATATGAAATCCCCTGGAAAAAAGAAATAAAGCAACTGAGAAATATCCATTGATATAAAATAGTCATTAGCCTTTTGTGCTGCACACTTCACCAATATAATCCAAAATACACACCATCTATGCAGTGTACGTTGCTAAAGAATGGGTTTCAAATCTTGTAAGAAAAATATGGATATTGTTTGAGCGATGCACTCAAATTAGTCTCGACTCATAAAAAATCAAGCAGCACAGCACACAACACAATTAATTTATTGCATCACCTCCGAATTTAAAGTGGTCCGCTTATGACTCATCCAATAAGCAGCTAATGATTATAGAAAATCAAAATGTCTAAATGCAACAACAGCACACATTCGCTCAGTGCTGTAAACGGTGCTTCTTATTTTGCTGTTCTTACTATAATGCCCAAACCACTATGGTACAAGCTGTAAGCAATTTACCCAGAGATGCAACGGGAGGCCCAAAGCAATAAGGTGGTGTTATTAAGCAGATTCCATCTGTGCACGATAATCTTACAAAAGGGAAAGTGTGTGGTTGAGGTGCCAAGTCTGTAGCAGCTGAGGACACACAAACAAGGCAAGGCAAACAGGAAAATTTAATTATTGCTGTAGCTAGAGCTTACCTCTTGAGGGGCAACTCGGATAACTTGGCTCTGCAATTCATGAATACCTGCAACCTCATATTGACCACTTGACCCAGCACCTGCAGGAAGCACAAAAGAAGCACGTGGTTAGCATTCACAAACCAGACTGCAGCCAGAAAGGTGCGCACAAGTCTGACTGAACAAACAAAGAAAAGGAAGCTTCTTATTTTACTGACAAGTTATACGATTACTTCTAAATAACATAATAAAAAAATATCTTTCCTATCTTTCCAAAGGTAACAGAAATAACTGAATAGTGCTGCAGTTCTATAGTGGTGATACTGGCAGCCCTTCTACTGCACGCTCCAGTAAATACACGAAGAGTGTACAATGCAAAACAACAGCTACTCAAAATAATGTCTGACTGGCTGGCTGTGACTTCTCAGTAACTCCTATTTTTATATACACCCAAACACACCAGCAGGTGCAGCACAGAACCTGAACACACTAAAAAAATAAAAAATTGAAAAAAAAAAAAAAAAAAAAGAACGCTCCAACTAGTGTGTGTGTGTGTGTGTGTGTGTGTGTGTGTGTGTTTATTAGGTTGCTTTATGCTCAAAACCCCTTGGCCTTGATTTTTGGAAGATCAAGGGTCAAAGTCTTTCAAAATCCAGAACATTGCCAAAATTTACTAACCTGTTCCTTGGCTCATTATAAATTGTTCCTGAAAATTTTCAGAAAATCTGTTGATAACTTTGAGTTATTTTGCTACAAGCCAGACAGACAGACACTAGTTAGCACATAAGTTCCGTGGCAGGGGTAAATATGTGTTCTTATTGTGCATTTTGTGGTTCACATGCATCAGACGACTCCCCACTGAGTGGACACACCCTTGTTTCCTAGTACCACCAGATTGTTTCCAGGACATGAATATCAATGTTCATCGATACTAAAATCCTGACAACACAACAGACTGGAAGTTCATGTCTTATCACACATTTTGCTTTGTATTTATGGGCCCTTCGCTTTGACACAAAATGAAAAAAGACACAAGAGCACAGCTTACAATCAGCAGAGCAGACATCTTCTGTGCCTCCCTGGTGAGGGGGTCAACAATGGCCACAACATCATAGAACGCCTCGTTTTCACGTGGGGAGAGCTGGAGCACACTGTGGAGAACAGACAGCAGGAGCACATTCAGAAATAATGGCTTACACGGACTGTATTCTGGAGAGCACGTGTTGAAACATTTAAAGAGACAGTTCAGCCTAAAATCTTCCTCATTTTCAATTCAGGATTATGAAATGAAAGAGGCAAGTGAAGGGTCGACTACATGAGTTCTAGAGGTAAACGTGTACCAACAGTTGGTCACCAGCTCTTGCTGATTGTGTGCAAACAATTTCATGGACAGGAACGCAGCTCTAGAGAGCATATTTAGGCTTAATTGAGTACACATCATGTTACAAGTCATGTAAATCTGCAGCCAAGGTTTTTGTGGACTGTGACTGCCTCTCCTGTGGTCTAGTGGTGGGGAGGTCGTGAGTGAATTCTCACTTGGGGTAAACTTTTAATAAGAAAGAGAGAATAAGCACCTCCCCTCCTGTCAACAATCGGGAAAAATGTCTGCTCACCTGTGGCTGTTTTTAATGAAGTGGACGTCTCTCCTGACCTCACCTTTGGGTGCTGCAGATAGGAGAGCATCAACTTTCATAACCAAGTCACTGGCCCTAAGGGGGAAAAGAAAATCAGTCAAACATGAGACAGACGGTCAATTATAAATGCCAGGCCTTACAGATGTCAAACAGAGTTCACCGACGGCAAACTGTTCAGACAGCTTCATGAATGAATTCACAACTTTAACATTTAAAATCCACAAGAAAAGGCCACAAGATCAAACAAGCATGTTCAAGATACTTTTTGCTAGATGGAGAAAATAAGGAGTTAAAATAGCTGATTAATATTGTCAGAGACAGAAGGAAAATATTTGTTCTCATATAATAACACAGACAAACATACTGCTTTTGTTTCAGCCCCATCTGTTTAACTTTGAATTTAACTTTTTCTGCACAACCACTGAGTGTAATCTTCTCCAGCAGATGGAAATCCTCCACGGTGAATTCTTCTTGCTCTTCAAATGGACCAAGTATCTACCAGAAAGCAAATAAGGCATTCAGCATGAAATTTTCCATTTTCAGCTCATGATGATGATCTTTAGTTTGTCTACATAAGTACAATGTAACTCAAAATCTGGTTCCATGTCTATGATTGTAGACGACCTTGGTGACAGATATTTACTCTGAAAAGCTGTGCATCCGATTAAAAAGTCACTTGCCAGCTGAAATAAATGTGTATACTCTGACCTGTCACAATGAAGTGAGGATTAGTAATTGCACAGCACTGCTGGATATTCAACAGTTTGCTGCTTGGAGATAATGAGACACCCTGGATACCTTGAAAAATGTCTCTGTTTACCTCCTTTCTGTTGAGCAAAGTCTGCCTAGTGGAGCAGACAAATGCAAAACGATAATATTTCTCTAAGAGGCTGCCCTCTTCATTTCTGGCTGTCAGCACCACTGCAACTCAAGCACCAGTCATCAGCTCTGTCCACACGTATACGGTCAGCAAATTCAGACCGTCACATAGCACACAGACAACCAGACAGAGTGTGCAGTGGGAGCCATCCATGACCTCTGATAGACAGTCATGCTGATCTGACAACAAATATCATAATAGCTCCCTCAAACACAAAACCAGCCGAGGTGCAAGAGTTCACAAGATGCTTCAACATAACAATTAAGTAAAAGTGTAAAAATAAAAGTGAGATTTTACCAGGAATTTACCCTTTATTACAGCAGAGTCCAATCAGTTTTGGAAAGAGAAATCTACGGTTCGTTAATCTGAAGTAGCTGTGAAGTCAAAGTTGTGCACTCACCCTGCCATTGCTGATTACTGTCTGCTGTCCAGGACTGAGTTTGAGCACTTTTTGACAAAACATTTGCTGACTCCGGATAAAATCCACTTCCAGCGTGTTGAACTTTTTCTCAAAGGCATCTTCGTCCATGCCCTGCAGCAGAATAACAAATCTTTGATTAGGGTCATTGATTGGACTGTAAAGTCCTATATTTCTAAAGAATGTGCAATGACAGATGAACTAAGGAATCTTTCTGCCTCTACAGCATGATCCAAATAAAATATGAGCAATGCCTCAGCATATGGAATGATGTATGTAAAGCCAAAGAATTATTGACAATCACTGATGAATTGCACCAACAAAACAACTTCAGCTTTCAAGCATCAGCCACAAGCTCGAGATGCAAGAAATGTATATGAGTGCAAATTAGATTAATCAATTTGTAATTAATATCAGAAACTCTATAATTAAGTCTTGACCATGTTTTGTCCATAACAAATTAGGCGTAGGGCTGTAGAGGGTTTGTGTCAGGTTATTAGTTTTTCCTCCATTTCTCCTCAAGAGAACGGGCGAAATACCAATAACGTCAGCACAATCCAGTCAGCAAGTCTGTCTAGCAGCCAATAATAAACTCATATCCCTCGACTCTGAGTCTCAACTCACACAAACGCCTCCTACCTATCATTCTGTTGCTATTTCCAGGCTATTCGTTCCCCTTTTCTTTTAGAGAAGTTATTCATTATAGCTGCTATCAAATATAGACTAAGTGTTACTAAGTGTGCCTGCATGTGTCATGTTTTTTCAATGATGTGCACGTGTACACTGCACCTACCACAGTAGGAAAGGTTGTGGTCTGCTTACAGCGACAGAGCGATGGTCAGGCTCGACTTAGCACAAGGCCCAAATCACCAGAAAGAATGAGCAGCAGTTAAGATATTCAGCTCTGAAAGAGCAGGTCTGGCATTTTTTTACTTAAAGATTCAGCATGTGGAGCCCATCTTGTGCTGCTCCTGTGATGGATCAAGGGGAACTGACAGCGTGTAGGCTGCTTGCCTTGGCATTCACAGACTGTGGAGCATCAACGCGTGCTCAAAAGGCATGGTGCTGGCTGATGTACAGGAGGGGAGTGATAAGACAGGCTCATCAATCACCATTTCCCCCCAACTGTGGACTTACAGCAAAGAAATGGTGGAAGACAAGTGGGTACATCTAACTACCATTAGTAGTCTTTCTGCTAATCAGGCTGAGGAATTCTATTTAAAATAGTATACTTAAATTAATATTTTCTAATATTCCTTTAATTTTTCAGAGTGACAACAAAAAGAGATATAACAATTATATAAGGACCGGTAAAAAAATTCATCTTTTGCACGCTTTTGTATTTTATTTATTTATTTATTTTTATTGTATTGTTTCACTTATTTGGTAAAAAGAACACATAATGAGGGGACGTCGGGCCCTGCTGCCACCATCTGAGTTCTATTTTGACAGCTTTGGCAAAAACATGCGTATTAGCGGTCTGCTGGAGGTCATTTTTGCAGGGCTTTGGCAGAGTTCCTCTTCCTCCTTTTTGTACCAAGGAGGAGACAGCAGTACTGCTGGGGATTTTCTGCCCCCCCTACAGCCCACATAACCTCTACTGGTAGTACTGGCCTGTCTCCTGGCATTTCCTCCACAGTCTTGACACTGTGCTGGGAGACAAAGCAAATTTTCTGGCAACAACACATAAGAATGTGCCATCTTGGAGGAGCTGCCCAACTTGGGCAGCTTTCGTGGGCTGCAGGCAATGCTTTGTGCTATCACTGGTGGTGAGGGCTCTGGAAAATGTAAAACTAGCCAAAAATCAGGCAGAAAGGATGCCAAGAGAGAAAAGGTCTGTGGTCAACACCTCCAAAACCATTGCCTAGTAGCTGTTAATTGCCTCTCCTTCCTACACAAACTGATAAACTCATAATGATTATTACTTCCTAAATGGACAGGTCATATCCCAGAGGTGTGGATGACTGAGTTACACTGTGATGATTAAATAGTACACCATATTTCATGATTTGATCAAAGCCAACCAGTCTATAAATCTGACCTGAATATCTGACTACACAATTACAAAGTAAAATATATCATTCATGAATGAATGAATGAATGAATCCATATTTTTAAACCTTCCCTTACCTGAATAAGTAGATCCTTAATCTTGGTTCCCTGCTGGAGGAGCTGGCTGCTCTCCTCTTTCAGCAGTTTTTGCACAAACTCGGAAGCAGCTTTATTCTTCTGGGTGAGGAGAGTGGCCCAGATAGCCCTGTACAGCAACGTATTATCTTCACTGGGCTTTCCTGAGGGGTTATTTATCACCCCTATACGTACTCCACGGTCAGTCTTCTGCTCACACACAAACAGAACAGTAATAGAATTTAAACAAATACCACAGACTGAAATTCACATTGAGAATGTTAATGACATTGAAGTTTCAGGTAAAAGCTTTCTTTTGTTCTGCCTGTTCTACAGCAGAGACTCATTTTAAATGATTAATAAAAACAAATGCCAGCTATACTTCATCACACTCCATTTACCTGTCATGTCACGAGAGTGTATATATCATTTTAGAGGCATCTGTATACTTCTGGCAGAGCACTACAGCAGAAAGGATGAAAAAAAGAGAGACGTTACTCACCATGTGTCTGAGAGCACAAAGCAAAAGTTTTCTTCCAGAGTCCTTCTCAAAATCACCAACTATCCACATGGTCACAGCACTCATCCCATCCTCATCTATGAAAAAAGGATTTAAATGCAAACTGTGGAACCCATAGTTGTCCGTTTTAGATTGCATTATTATAAACGTAATCATAAATGGACTAAATTGTAGCAGATGCTCTTTGTCTCAACACGGTGGCCGGTGAAAATAAAAATACATGATGCAATATGAGCTGTAAAATAAACAGGGTTGCTTATGGATGCAAAGACTCCAGCTCTGCTCTCTCCAGATGATTGGGCCTGATCTGCATGGAAGCTTGCAGAGGTGCACAAATATGTTTTTATTAATGGTTTACTCTCTCACAGTGAACCATCATCCTTCTGTGGTGTTTGACTAAAGCAACAAATCCCTACAAAGGCTACTCTTACCCTCATGTATTCTGTTGAACTGTAGTGAGCAGGAAAATGAGTTTCTAATGACTTTCAGTTCGTGTGTGACAGGTGAGGGAGACTGAGACATCTGCTGAAGAGTTAAGTATAAATTAATGCAAAATTGCGCTAGATTATTATCATCATTAATTGTAATTAAATTCCCCCACAGTCAGAAAAGCAGGTAATCAGCCGGTCAACAAGCCCACAGAGACAGGGTGGCAATCAGCCTCACTGGGACAGCTGCTGTACTCTAGGCACGAGTAGTGAAATGTAACCATTAGGACTGCTGGCCCAAAGCCAAGCAGCAGACCCAGCAATTATCTCACAGACGTAGCACATCTACTTTAACAAAGGTCAATTTCACTTTCTTCTATCAGTAAAGCAGTCTATTTTCTTTATTTGTTTAAAAAAAAAAAGAAAAAAAACCTTCACATGTAGGTTTTAAACATCTAAACGCAAACTGTTTGGCCTCAGTGATGTACACTGATAAATCTTGTTCTACTTATACAGAAAACAAATGAACTGGTAAAATAAAGTCTAAAATAATGAGTTTGCTTACCATTATTTGTAAAATACTTCATTCTTTTAGTCAACACAGCTGTTTTGTCTCTCATGTCCAAGTATGAAAACATTGTGGCGTCCTCCCATTCATCCACAACTGCAGATATATATATTTTATTAAATTAATAAATATGAAAGATAGAAGAGACCTCAGGACTGTAGAATCTAAATTAGCACAACTACTCACCTGGTTTGGCAGTGAAGTCGAGGTAGTGACTGTCAGTGCTTAGAATGTGAGGGTTGATCCGAGGAACTACATTGGGCTGCTCCATTAAATAGTCCACCACGTTTACACCTTCAGTCAATTGACCCTGCAGTCCATAAAACACCAGAGTGTGGGATTAAAAAAATTCCAGGTCCATAAGGAAATACTCAACTTCGAGTTTCTGAACTGTTCACATACGGAAAAGTGACTTTCAGCATAGATAAGAGTACCATAAAGACAGCCCTCTGGAAGGTGGTGGTGGTGTCCATTATGCGCTGCAGGATGATGGCTTCTAGCTCATCTGGGTCCATCTCATCTGAGCTTAGAGCAACTCCATTAAATAAAGCCAGCGGTAGAGCGCCTAGTCCACTTTTTCTGTAGAAGAGGGCACCATCCTAGACCATGCAAAACATAGATGTCAGCTTGCAGAATATATTCAGAATTGTATTTGTTGCACATTGAGTTTACCTGACGTTGGTCATCAT
Organism: Pao palembangensis; assembly: GCA_015343265.1. NCBI lineage: Eukaryota > Metazoa > Chordata > Actinopteri > Tetraodontiformes > Tetraodontidae > Pao > Pao palembangensis. The sequence goes on from CM027084.1 coordinate 17,722,284, forward strand.
ATTCAGATTCTACTCCGAGAATCCTTTTCACATTGGCTTTGGGAAATTTTCTCTTCATGTATTCAGCAATTGTCTCCACAGACAGTGTCCCCCCCACATCTACAGTGTTGAACAACTGCAAGAGAGTGGCAACTCTGATTACAATTGGCTATCAATGTTTCTATCATTGCGATTACACCAGAGACTACTTACCGACAACATGGACATTAGAGCCTGAGATACATCATACTCGTCTGCAATGTAATTCAGCAGCCTGTAAAAGCCAACCCCTGCATCTGACAAACCATCCACCTCATCTTCGGTGTTGACAACAAACACAAATCCAATTCTGGAACGAGAGAAAATGTTCACTCTATTTGCAGGTAGCATGAGGCATATTACAGGGTATTTATTACAAATAGTAGATGACTAAAGAAGCAGCAGCACTAACCTCAAAGGGATTTTGTGTTTGTAGAAGAGTTCTGCTAGTTTGATCAGCTCAACGCTTTCTTCTTTCACAGGATCAAGAAACAACACCTAACAAAAAACACAGTGGCACGATAACACAAGAGACAAGTAAAAAGGGCTAACACGCCCACTCAGTGACTACTCCTACCCCATCACTACACTCTCAATGATTCTAGGTTTTGGAGAGCTCACCAGGTTAAAAAAATTGCGCCGTATTTGCCGAATGACTCCAGGAAAAGTAGCTCTGAGGAGTTCTTGTACGCCTGATGGCCAGCTGCGGTATGCAGGGTCATTCTCTATGTCATTCATCCACTGAAAATTGCATGAAAAAGCGAGAGAGGGCATGGGTAAAAATGACATTTTTAAGGAGGAGCAGCACAGAGGCACACCAGGGTAGAGGGCAGGATAAAGAGAAATTCTGAAACATCACTAAATGCATTCAGCGGTTGTAATGCAATCCAAATCCTGGCTTTTAAAATATTCGATATCTAATTTAACATCTTCTCTTTTCTGACCAAGATTATTTACTATCATGATGTGTACATCAAGCTCTACACACTTGTTACAAAGCTGTATTGTCCACTATAAAGAAATCTATGAAAGTATGATAAATTATTAGAATAGCAGCAGTAAAAGGCAGCAGTAAAATGGTTTCAGCTTTCACTATCAGCTTTCTTTCTGTCCTAAAGAAATGGAAGAAGTCTCCCTACAATAAAACCTTTTAGCTGTCAGTGGTTTCCTTAAACCCTTTTTCCATTCCTCAGTCTGTGTCTCTGACACAAATCTGCTTCTAGGACTGACCTCGTAGCTGAATGTGGACAAGCCTAATATTTGAAATCTTATTTTTACGGTACATTTTTTAGAACATAAGAAAAAGGGATCTAATGGAATAGCATAAAGACAGGTACATTACCATTGTACCCCACCATTGTGTGATAGACAAACAACAAACAATATTTACAGTGCAGATCTAGTACAAACAATAATGATCTATGACTGGACTCACCATTATAGCTGGATGTCGAATATCCAATGCATAGCTGTCATCCTTAATGTTCACAGGTAATTTTAACAGGTTAGCCTGATGTTCTCCTTTTATTCCAAGGCTATAAAACCCCTCTAAAATCTTACCCTCTCTTCTCAGAATGTCCAAGATGCTACAAAAACACAACAACAGAGGTTATCTTTGTCTATATAAAGTCTGTGTGACAATACTTCAGGCTATAAATTTCTGTTGGGTAACTGAGAGGATGCATTGATCTGAGGTTTCCTGGGGAGAGCCCAGACAGATCACTGTGCCCTCCTGCTGGAATCCCACCTGAAAGGGTTGTGACTGTCCAAATCAATGTGCAATCCATTGATGAACAGCTCCCCATCTCCTGGGTGAACACCAATGGTCTCACTGAGATGCTGAAAGAACACGTTTAGACTGTCAAAGTGAATGTTAAAGCCACACAGTTATTCCTTTTCAAAATTTAAAATACAGAGATACAACATTAGGCTGAAAAAGCAAGGATGTGGAGAGAGGTTCAGGAAAAAAAAGAATAAGGTGTCTCTATTGATGTTATTACTGATGGGATTTATCTTAGAAAATTAAAAATATCTATCTGGCCATTTCTAAAGGATTTATTAAAAAACATGGTGCGGTATAACAAAAATGATTCTGCATTTAATGTCATACCTTTTGGTTTTCCTCTATTTCTTTTCTCATTTCCTGCTTTACAGCCACTCTTGTCAGTGATCTGTGGGAACAGTTAAATGTGTATATGCACAATCACTTTTTACAGATCCCAAGATAACATAAAAAATTAGATTTTGACATTTCATTCAATTCCCTATAAAGTCCAACTCCATTTAAAGCTCTAATTTTTAAATGTTCTTACAAGCTGGATTTGTTCAAAGAAAGAATCAAAAACATACTTCCTAAGGTTGATTATATATTTTACAGAAGATAAAATTATTTTAAAGAAGATAATGTTCATACATCATCACACAGAAGGAAAGGCTGCAAAAATTTTGTAATGGACAGAAAAATTAGAGTCAGCGAACCACAAAGAGAAAATAAGATGAATTGTTTTACCTGGCCATGCTCGGAAAGTTCTGACTGAGCTCTCGCATAAGCTTCAAAGAGTCAAACTTTGGAACAGACATGATTCTGGCAGCTGCCTGAAAGCTAAGATCTGTGAAAACCAAAGAACAAACCTGCTACAGTAACACTGATCAGCAAATTAGCATAGTGAAAAATATTTAACATCATGGATATGCTATTAATACTTTCCATTTAAAAAAAGGATAATTTTACAGGGACAGTTAAAGTTGTTACTGATTATTCAACAACTGAAAAAGAAACATTCAGACCTTGCATTTCCCACACTTTCAGAGGAGCCATGTCATTGCCACTCTCCAAGAGATGTCTGCGAAGCTCACCTAGTTGCTCTGTCAATTCAGGATGAGATTTTCTTGTAAAAAGAAAATAAAAAAAAAATATTCATTAAAAAAACTGGTCCTATAAGACAGGACAACTGCTTCACATTCCACATGAGAAAAGACAATTATGTAACACTTAATGATATACTACAGATTAGCTACTTACTTTAAAGTTCTAAACAAAAATCCTTGTACATCATCAGTATCATCATCTTCAGCATTTAGAACCGTCTTTGTATCTGTAAAGTCAAAATCTGTTTTACTGACAGTCATAGAAAAGTCCAGCTCAGAATGGCTGATTAGTCTCCAACTGACCATTTACTTTGGTGTCATCCACGGCTTTGTATTCTGTGCTTTTGATAGCCAACTCAACACCGTAGCCAGACAGGAGCATTTTTTGAGGCTTTGAATGCTTCACGGAAGAAGAAGCAGAACCATTACTTGAATGCAACAACGCAGCTCTTTGCTTACAACATGGGCTTTTTAAAAAGTCGTCAGATGATGACACATATAAAAAAATTACAGATAGATATGCGAGTCATACCTACATTATGTGGAGACCCACTCTAACATGAGTTTGTGAGCATTTTTGATGTAACACAAAGAAATGTCCAAACGAGGAAAAATTTTCCCAGTGGGAACAAAAATCATAAAAGATTCTCAGCTTCTTAAACATGTTATATTCTAAGAAAGGCACGTTCATTAGCTCACATGTAGATCTGGAGGACTCTATTATTCTCCTCTTGAACAATGGCAATTAGTGCATTCTAACTGCTTCATCATTGAATTGTTCCTATTTCTGTAAGCAAATATGAGGGTTGTTTTAGTTGTAGAATTAAATTGTAAAAGTGGAGGTTAGAAAAGACTGACGTATGTAAGGCATTTCCTATAGAACAGACTGTATGTCAACACCTAAAGCTCAAAGTAAGAGTGAAATTTCTTGATTTTTAAGTATTCCTACTCACCGCTACAAAGTGTCGCAGAACGTACATCAAGGTGCCCTCCTCAGCCTTCTTGGACAGCGAGTTATGAAAACTGGTGAACTTCATGGTTCCAATTTCAGCATAAAGTATCACAACTGGCACATCGGTTTTATTGGCCCCTGGATATATGTGGTCATTCTTGAACAAATATGGTTTTGGCCTGCAAACATTTGGAAACGGTATTGGGATGAAAACATTTGGGATGAAAAGGGATTTTAGCCACTACTGCCTTCATTCTCCGCTCCTTGTCTCCATCCACCTGAGTCTGCATGAGGAGCATCATGAGTGTGGATGCATCATGTGGTCAAGAAGGTAGATTAGCCCCATTATGTGTTACCTGCCTGCAGCTGCTTTCAAGAGCTTCTTGATTTCTTTGGTACTGCAACTATGTTGGCCATGTATGGAGATGAAGGCAGGACAAGTCTCAGGCGGCGGCTCATCACCAGCTATCTGACAGGAGAAGACAAGAGAAAACGCACTCAGTGGTTTACGCATAATAGGCCAAAGTTAATCAGAGATAACTCTGCTGCATGACTGATTTATTCTCAATATTCTCCAGCAATCACCGACGTGATTTACGCTGTGTGGCACAATACTTCATTTCACTGGAAAAGGCCCATTACTCACAGCAAAATTTAGCACATTCTAAAATTAGAGAAATTCATCAAGCAGCGCATCACTGTGGCCACATAAAATCTTTTTCTCATCATTATAGAAACTATGACATTTAGAAAGCCGGGGCAGCTGTGTACATGGAGTGCTCCGAAAATAAAAGAGTCAGTATTTCAAATGTAATTGACTGAGCCAGCCAACTGAGCAGCATCCTTTTAAATGTAATTCTCTATGGACTCCAGTTTCATTAAAAACTTTCACAGGTCTGTCAGCACATTCTTTTTATGTATCCTCCTACTTACAGTACACAGTCAACAGCAGTACAAGACTGTAACTGAATAAAAGGAAAGTGCCTGGTGCAGTCAACAAACAACCAGTTTAAAATCAATAGTTTCTTACTTTATATTTACAGCAATGACGGCAGATGTAGATGCCACAGGCATGATGGCAGATGGCACAATAATGCAAGTACTATTACCATTTCTGATGATGAAAACTGGACATATTACAATGTGCAAGAATAGCCAATACTGAAGGCTGAGATGAGCAATGGGAAACTCACAAACTTGAAGGGTTTTATGTGTATTTAAAATGAAGTTACGTCTAACCTTTTTAAGTCTAACCTTTTTAAGTCTACATTATTTTATTATTTCTTAATATGCATTAAAAGTGTGCTATGAGATGTTGCTGTGCTTTTATTTTGTTCAGAACAGTGGCACTCTCCAAGGTACTGAACCCGCTTCTACCTTAATACTGAGGCACAAATTACCAGGATTCCAAAAGTCACATGAATGGGTGTTTAAGAAACCAATCTTGATACAAAATAATAGTCTAGTAATTTTTAACAGTGGTGATATTACATTTGAATTCAACAGAAACCAGTGAGAAAAGAAAACACAATCATTAATTATTAATACCTGTTGTTATTGTACCAATAGATTACCCCAAAGCAATTATGAATAATGGCACTAAAAGACGGCAGCTGATTTGGGTCAATAATTGGGTGTAATGATAATACAACTGTTGATGTTTGTCTAGTTCTGTAACAGTAAATTTCATGCCATTTAAATCACAACAAACCTGCTGGGATGCGTGTATGGCTGGTGAGTATGAGCGAAGTGACAGTGCAAATTTGAGAAGGCTGACTTGAAGATCGGTTAGAAACTGTCCGGCTTTCTTAAGGATCAGGTTGTAGTAAGAGCGCACAGATTCTGTGAGAAACATCAACATTATTATTAATGTTACATTTGACCAAAAAAAGGCACAACTGTAAAGTTATATAGTTAATGAACATACCTCCACGCTTATATACAGTGAGTTCTTTCACAGTGTCAATAAACTCCCAGAACTTCTCATTTCCGCCTTCAGCAATAAACTCACTGGTCAAGAGGAGAAATTAAAATGTTGTCAGCATCAGCCAAGACCTTTTCTTGTATCTATATGGTGACAGATTAATTTCTGGTAACATTTATGATACAGGACTGCTGTGCAGGTAGGTCACATTCTGCGTTAGTGCTACTCTCAAATAAATGCTACTAACTGCATGCCATTATCATCATTGGCTTGTTTACGAGTAGCATTTTTACTTTACCAAACACAAAACACAAACTACTACTACTTGACAAAAATGTATTCAATAAACTTAAGTGATGGACATACTGCTGTTTTCATGATATGGACGGAGATGCCATGGGAACAATAGATACATTAATGTTTATCTTCTATGGAAGCATGCCACTTAAATGTAAATGTGTTAAAGTCATATCAATCATAGTGTGTTTTCAGTAAAGTTTATTACTTTCAGAGGTTTTCAGGGTGCGTTGATTTTAGTTTGGGATGCCTGGTATGTGTTCAACAGCAAATTCCGGGATGTGTGTGGTACAGCATGCGTCTCGGGTGAAGAATACCTCGTCTCCAGGAGGAAAGGCGTCATGTTCCACTTCGCTTTTAGACTGGCAGTGACACCTTTGTGCGCCGACGTAACACAATATATGCTTAACAGCAGCAGTGACAAAACAATAAAGATCCTCATCATCGCCAGCGTGCAGAACGTACAACATGAACCTACAGGGGCAAAGCAAACACAGTCAGCCCAGCCGTGCCACGTAGCGAAGTTTCTCCAACAAACACTGACGTGGTACGTACTGTTGAAATAAATTTAAAAAAAAATCCCAGCACGTCATTTTGAAAAATGATAATGACGTGATAACATCGCGACTGCCTTTTTGTTAGCTGATAAAGGATAATAAATCAATCCATGATTTTTATAAATGTTCAATTATAAATATTACAGTACATTTAGGTTACTGTTAGCTGCAGCACAAACTATACTGCTCGGGAGCAAAGTTTAATGTGCAGGATGAATGTCTGCAAATATGTATTAAAATAAAGCAACCAGTAATAAACACAACTCTGCTAGCAATAATATTTCGCTCACCACGCTATTGATGCTAAACGCTTCCATACAAAGCAGAGCAGAGCTCTAGGTGGTATTTTGAGTAGCCACTCTATAGCGACTTTCCACCGGGATGTGGTCCTTGGTTCTGCCCGTTATTTCTGTCTGAAGAAGGGAAAGTAAAACTTACTTATTATCGTTTTTGTCACGTTTTGTCACATCTCATTTTTCATTTCGCATACGCCAATTCGTCTATGGAAATTCTTTTTTTTTTTTAAACATGAACGTTAAAGTTGTAATTTACTTAGGCACAGCAGTGGACAGCTAAACAAAAAGGTAGTGAGGCTCGAGCGCTTTCCTTAAATAGATTAGAGAGACAGGGGAGGTGACTTTGTGCAAGTATTTGATTTTCTCGACATTTAACAATATTTATGCATAAAGAAGCTTTATGATATTTTAATTACTAAAGCAAACAACAAATGATAAATACATATGAATAGAGACAATGAGAGTAAGAAGCACAATCACTAGACAAAATTAATCATTCAGATTTATAGTTTCATAATTATAGAAGCGATAATTTAATTATAATAAATGATGATGTCTAAATATTTGCAGTAAAGACTGTGTTTTTGTTACTTCTGTTTGTCTTGTTTTATTATCAATAAAGATCAATGTATTATCCCTTGGAAAGAGGAGATATCTGTAAGTCTATATGAAAATATCCTTTACAGTTTGTTTTTGTTTGCTGTTTTCTTTTGAGAAATTGAAATGGGTAAAATAGGCATATAATTTACAAATGTCAAAACTCAGTTTCTTATCATTTGGACATAAATTAGACAAATTCCTGGCTACAGTTTTTACTCCATAGTGCCTAAGTCCATTTACTGGCCCAAGAGGATGACTTCTGCAGACTTTAGAAAGCTCCCCCTGACACAAGACATCGGACATTTTCTGTCCTGAGTGATCTTCATCAAGTGCTAAGTACTTAAGTAAGTGCACACACACACACACACACACACACACACACACACGCACACACACGCACACACACACACACACACACACAAGACACATTGGGGACACATCTGAGCTCTGGTTGCTCAGACTGCATTAGTGTGGAAATATAATGCTTGCTTTTAACTATGCATTCATCATAAGGGCTGTGTGGCGCATACATGTGTGCATGCATACTAGACATGAGTGTGCATGTTTTCCTTTCATATTACCATTTTGATGTAAGAAAAAATGCCCACATGCATAAAAACGGTCCAGTGCTGTTATGATGTTTTATCAACATAGCTTTCACCATATTCTATGTTTGTTTAGTGGTATGCTGTCCACTTACATTTACAAGTAACACTTGTAGGGCATGTAGTTATGTAGGATTTATCATAATAAGGAAAATAACAATTCCTTAAGCAGTATATTTTCCCAGCATGTGGGCTCGCATTCTTTGTGATTTTTAAAGCACTCAAGGGCACACTCATAATTCAAACTTCTGTGAAGCATCACAGCAATAGAATTAAATGATGTGTCTGGATTGTCTGTCTGGGCTGAAGGTATATGATGATAATTCTGAACCCAGTTTCCTTTATACCCTGAAGTGGAGGTTTTAAACTGCTGAGAGCGAAGAAACAATCTAAATAAAGTAAAAACAAACAGGATCAGTAAAAGCTACAACTTTTTCAGCTTTAATACAACTTATCTTTAGATGTATAAAAGAGTTGTCATCTTCTTCATTGATTTACAACAGGTATTTATTGTGGAAGTGAAAGCTGATCAAAGGTGGTCTCTACAACTGCATTAGTGGCGAATGACCTGCTTTCACCTAAATGGGGCTTAATGTCAGAGCTTAAAGCTCTGTGTGATTGCTTATGGTGACTGTGGTAAAACACGATCATGATCATCTTAGTTCATCCGTATTGCAAGACAACGTGTCTTCAGGTACATGTCCAGCTGACAGACAGTGGTTTCTGTCCCATAATAGCTCCTTCATTAAATTGAATCATATAGAAACTTTGTTTATTTCCAGTAAAATATGACAGTATCAGTGATTCCTAAAAGGCAGCACTTATACTTGTTATTGCTCACAGCAACAAAAGACATTTACTTCTTTATGCCCCAGTTGTGGGCATGTTTATGGATTTGGACAGCGAGCTCTCAGTCCAACCACAGCCAGTGAATAACGCAGATCTGTGGCTGTGATGCAGCTGCAGCAGCAGCAGCAGCTGCAGCAGCATCCTCTAAAAAACACTGCTTCAGCAGAGTCCGTCAGAGCGCCTGAGCCCGCTGCTGTGAGAGGCTGCCGGAGCAGCAGACGGGTCTGCACAGCCATCCAGGCTCACACGTCTGCGCGGAGAGGAGAAGCGCTCAAATCAAAGAGAAACTCTCGCCCGCTGCCTCATTTAGAACTTGATGCCGGAATATGCGGTCGTCGCACTCGGATGCAGATCTTTAGAAGTTGGGCAGGCGGACATCCGAATGCCATGATTCTTGGCTTTGGATAGAATCTCCAGCGCAGTGCAGACATCGTGCGGTGTTTGAGAAGCCAGAAGGACATGTCCTTCTGTCCAGAATGTGTGTTTGATCAGATCAACACGTGGCAGCTGAATAATCGGCACCTCTAGCCTTGCTGACGGATGGAATGTTATTGATCTGCGAGTAACCCGCGTCCCCCTCTTCACAGTAATGGAATGAAGACACTCTCCTGATATGATGGATGACAGATCCAGTAAACTGCTCTTGGTTCCCATTTTAGCCGTCCTTTTTGTTATGATCGGATACCAGTATATCTGCCCCGCTGGAAGCAATTCGTGCCACTTTAAGGCGGGCGAGAAATTTCGGGGGGTGAGTCTACTTTCCACCCCTACTTTCCAGGACAGCGACGATTTCTACCGAGATCAAGACCTGGAGGACGACAGTCCCCCCAGAGCACCGTCCAAATTCAACTTCTCCGAGAGAGACCTGGACAGACACGTGGAGTTCAACATTAAAGGGGACGACGTGATCGTGTTCCTGCACATCCAGAAGACCGGGGGCACCACTTTCGGGAGACACCTGGTGCGGAATATTCGCTTGGAGCAGCCGTGCGACTGCAAGCAAGGGCAGAAGAAATGCACTTGTCACCGGCCGGGGAAAGAGGAGTCCTGGCTGTTCTCCCGCTTCTCCACCGGCTGGAGCTGCGGGCTGCACGCAGACTGGACCGAGCTGACCAACTGCGTGCCCGTGATAATGGATAAAAAACAGGCTCAGAGGAATATGAGGTATACCCCTTTGTGTGTGTGCGCGCTTGCGTACGTGCATGCGTGCGTGTGTGTTGAGTTACATTGTGGCCCCTAAACTAGTGGAGCACCTTAAAAAAACATTTAATCATGGGATCAGATTTCTTTCACAATAGCAGATTTTGATTACATTTTCTCTCTTCTTGTCTTTAAACGACTGCAAACATTCTATGAATGATTTGCCTCAACCTGCCTGTGTGATGATTACACCCATTCTCACTTTATCACTGCCATTATTGTCTGACTGACTGGGAACCAAACTGCCCTTTTGTGACCTTTCCCTTGGAGTTCCTCATTCCAAAGATCTCAGCGACACACCAGGGTGGTTATTTCACTGCCGCCGGGTCAGAGCTCTAAACGCATCTATCTAAACCTGTTCCAATCATTCAAAGGCGGGTCAGTCATTTTCTCTCCTCAAATCATCTGAGTTGTCCCTAAGTTGAAGGCATGCACCGCAGCCTGTCAACACAACAGCACACAGTCTTTTGTACATCCTTTTCCTGTCACGCTGCATTCAAGTTCCCTTTGAAAAGAACTGCAGCCATTATTTTTACGCCATTATATTTTCCTGTCGTTTATTCTCAGGTCTGGGTTCAAAGTGGTGGTGTTTGGTTTAGAAAGCCAAAGGTGATACATGTGGAAAACAAAAGTGAAATAACCGAAGCATAAATGTATGCACAATGTAACTGCACTGTGTGTGCATTAGTGTGTTTCAGTGACATTCTAGAGCAGAAATACAGTATTTAACATTACACCCATTTGTGAGTACTCCAAGATGCTTCTTTGTGTGCATCTCATTAAATATCAGACGTTCTGAGCTTCTCCCTCTGCTGTGAAGGCTTGCACTGGGCGCATGATTTATTTCTATCAAGTGTTTCCTTTACTCAGAAAGTGCTCAGCAGATGCGACAGCTCTTCATTTCACAGTTGCAGTCTTCTGCACTTACACGTCCCCCATCCCTTGTTCTTTAGCTGGGTCTATTCTGAGACAATTCTGCCTCTGACCAGGACTCTTGGTGCTGGAGTCTAGACCCCTTGGCTCACCAGCTGGGCGCTGCACCTCTGCACATCCACCCAAGTGAGGTGGATCAAAATGTTACAGAAGTGCCACTCTCATTGCGATTTCTTTAAAATCCTGCACACTTGAAATGCAAATTAGGACTCTAACAAAAAGGTCACAGCCATACTCTCCGTCACTCCTGAAGTCTGAGGTCACACTCCTGCTTTGCAGTTGAGAACACCTCAGATTGAGTCACCGTCTCCCTGCAGTCTCATCCACCTCGCCCGATCCGGAGATATGGTAGAAGGGTGGGTGAGGCGGCGACGGCGGTGCCTGCGAAACATCCCATGGCCTTTTCAGCCCGGTGTGGTGTGCTTAGCCAGGCGTGTGGCCCCGGAAAAGGTCAGGCGTGTCAGACTGGATCGGTGCGCATGTAGTGCGGTGGGGTTCCCCTGGAAAGTGCTGTCAGTCAGGGGAGAAGTGGAGCAGGTAGGCTTAAAAAGTATTTTCAGCTTCCAGGGTAGGTCCCATAGCAACGCTCGTTAGTTGCTATGCACCGATTGTCGTTTTTGCTAAATTACTGGCACTCATAAAGGAGGTTGTTTCTATTCGCCATTAAATTGGACTGAAAGAAGTCTTGGAGGAATATTCCATTTGACTCAGAGTCACAAAATAATCCCATGATTTTAAAGTGCATTGAAGAAGGGCTGTGCAATTATTTATCAGGCTGTTAAGAACTCTTTTGCCACTGTATTAAATGTTGGCAGTGCAGGATCTCTGGAGCGGCATGAGGCTCAGCGTCTCCCCAGATCAAATGTCTCACTTTGCATTTGCTGCTTCTGCCCTTCCTGCTAACAGCATTTGGTTTACATAAACTGTTCACATGTGCAGACACAGTAAGGTTCAGTCCAGTCTAATATAATCAGAATGTTGAGGTTTATTTGGTTTTATTTATCAAGCGCTAATTCACAGCAAGAGCTCATTAGATGTCTAGAGCCAGTCTAGACCGTGCACTTGTACTCATTCTGATCATCAAGAGAAATAAATTACAAAGCGCAGCAAAGTCAGCTGTTTAATATCAAATGCTTCCTTATTTGATGATTCCGGCAGAAAACTGTCTATGTCTACTAATTGCTAAATCCATTGAACTTTAGATAGTTTTGACCTTGCTACACACATAGATGTGGAAGCAAGGTCAAAACTATCTTCCTCATTAGAGTGGAATTTAAAGATTTAGTCAAATGTAAAGAAAAATTGATGAGAAGTGGATTTTTTAGGAAATACTGTAAACATTAAATTGAAACAGTATAGTTTGCTGTACTATACCTCCTTTGCTGATATGTGTCAGGAAAATAAATCATTATATTTAAATTTAGGCCATCAACATTCCCACATAAAGATGCAGTTTATAACAGTAAAATTCATAATCAGTGTCTCCTTCTGGCTTTTCTGTGCTTCCAACTGTGGCCTCATAATTGAATGCATATGCTGATGCTGCAGCTTTTATATCAATTATGAAGTCGTCATTAACAGCCTTCTTTTCGCTTATGCATAATGAATGCTCAGTGCAGGAGTACAAAGAGACCAACGCCAAAAGACGGGTGCGGAACGGGTGGGCTTATACAGTACGTCCCTTTGATTTTAACGCGCACAGAGAGACGGGGGAGAGAGAGAGAAGTGGTAGAGGACATCTTCTGTTGTGATTCAGGATGATGATTAGATCACACCGAATTTCACGTTGTGTTTTATGGAAAAAGCTCTGTTGAAAGCGATGTATATTCCTGACAAGCGTAACTGGATTTGTAGGATAATTTGATATGGTTTCACTGTGATTTTAAGAGTTTTCAACTTGTTAGAAACTGCTCTACAAGATTAGGATTTTCAGGCATATGGGAGTGATAATAAAGGTGAAAATGGCCTGATATTCTGTTTAAAGTCATCAGTTTTCCCATTTCTCTGTTGCTGAATTGGAAGAGTACCCAGTGACATGTAGATACAGTATAGCTGTGTGTCTTTCACTCTGTCCAAGATAATCATCATCCTGAAACAGTGTGTAGGAGGCCGCCATCATAATCCTGACCCTTGTTTTTTTTAATATATATATATCTTGCCATCATCATGTCCATTTCAAACATAGATTCTTCTTATTGCCTGGTGGTAGGTTCCAGCCTTGGACATGGCAATTAAGAGAACTAGGTATTCAAACAAAAAAACAACAAAACGAAATCAGTATTTTCTGCTGTAATATTGTGTATTGACATTTGGTCCATTGGTGAAGTAATTAAAGTAAATAAATACTTGCTCCCATGCCTTTTTTCCTGAGTTCTCTGCAAGCTCTTAAGAAAAAGAGATCGTTCTGAAAGCACCGGCCCGCGATGCCCTCCTGAGACAGGCAAACTTGAAAAGAAAAAGAACAGGATTTTAATTCGGGCTTCAGCGTCCTCGCAAGCCTTGGACTGTCGGAACAGGCCGCTTTCGTGATTCAAACATTCAAATTATACAGCTGATGATTTCTTTTAAAACAAATGTTTTCCTGTAGCGGACAGCTCATGTTTCAAAAGCAGACTGCACATCTGCTGCTTTATCCATGCACCTATTTGCATCCTAATGAAGGAGGAAATGAGGAAGTCCATTAAATTAAATAGCTTAGGTTGAGAGTAATGTTACTAATAACACTGATAAAATCTGATGCGAGTGAACATCGTTTGTGCTGTACTCCAGATAATTATGAATTGGTCATTGGACACTGGCTGCGTCCACCAGACAATAGTAATGGCTGTTTCATATCCTTCAGCTGCTTTTTTTTTTCTTTTGAAATCAAATTTGAAATTCACTTGTGCAGCAGTTTGACATGTTTAAAGGGAAACTGCAATAAACCAGGGCAGTTTATGTCAAACCTCAAATCCTGACTGACACTAATGTGGAGTGATGGTTGAAATATGGTCTCGCAAGATGTTTAATACAAAACTTTTACAGTCAGTCTTCTGCACTGGTGCTGGGAATTTGTTGAATTATTGTCGTGTGAGCTCTATCGTGCAGATTATTGCCGGACATTTTGCAATTTAAAAGTATTTATTCTTTGCTTATTACTTAAATTAGTGGAGAAAACAAAACAGCAGAAGCAGACCATGTTTGTAGTTAGCATACATTTGACCTGTCCTCCAGCCCCTAAATCTAGTATGATCAAGGACTCTCTAGTTTAACTGATTTTCAAAATTCTGCACATGCAATGTGCATTTACATGCTTTGATAAACCTTAAAGGAACTTTTGCCTTAACTCACTGTTCCCGTCTGAGGACATGTGGCAGTTTCCCATATGCAAGTCGAGAGAACGTCAGTTCTGTTCAGCGCAGTTTTGTGCATTAAGACGTGGAACATTAAGTCGTAATCAGACTCAGGTGTCAACTGTGGATGGTGTAAACCCGGTGGCAGGAGCTAACACATCATGCACGACACAGCGGCACACTGTGTAGCTGTCCAACAGACTGAATTTGTGCACAGTTACACAAATGACTTGTCAATTACACAGGCAAGAGTGCCGCTGGAGATAACAATGAGACACTAAAATATGACATTGATTTTTTTTTTTTTTGCGCTCTCTTTTAGTAAAAACTTTGTAGGACTTGACAATTATTTGCAAAGCATTTTGAGAAAAAAAATGAAACCATTTGAGTGCATTTTGGTTACATAAACATCTGGCATTGTGCTTTAGCTCAGATGGAGTTTATCTCTTTCCCTAAAAGCCACTTTAGGTAATGAAAGCCACGCAGCTTGCCAGAGCAGCCGCGCAGCTTTCCCGACGCTGCTGTCAAATAATTGCTGGATCGGCAAATATAAAGGTCTAGTTGTCTGATTCAGCTCTCATACTTTGATTAAAGGGCAGTATTTGGTTGAGTGCCCGGCCACGACTCTCAACCGCGCAATCTTCATGATCCTGCAGTAAAAATGGACACGTCTCGAGTGCTCCCTCTTTTTATTAAAGCGTTCCTCGACGTCCCTCACCACCTCCCCGGATGTCAAGCATCACCTCTAAAATCTTACACATCATCGCATGTAATAAAGTACCTGTTTCAATCCTTATCAGTTTCCTTTCAGGGACAGACTCCCAGATGTGTTGTCGTCAACCCATCGCTAGTTCAACCTTCCTGGTCGCCGCTGTGACGAGCATGACATCACCCCACTGCAGACAGGGGGAGCGCGGCGACCCACGCTGAGCCAGTTAAATGCAGTCATCAGGGATGAGAATGAGTCAGCTGGTGCAGTAATTCAGAGGCTGTGTTTGCCGTTCCTGAGAGGCCTGCTCGAGCCGTTCAGACACCGCGGTTATCAGAGGGGCCATTAACTCCGGAAAAGAAACCGCAACTTCAGTCCAACATGCAGTAAAGCAAAATCGTCGTCTTCATCAGAGCAAATCCGTTAATATGACCATAAGACTTTTTTTCTGTTTGTTTTTTAAACAGGCTGCACCCAGAGTTATGATCTTGCATAACGAGTCATGTAGCAAGTATATACAAAAAAAGCAGTCATCCGTAAATGTTCAATCAATAAAAATCTCTGGTGTTCTCTCTCACGCTGTGATGTCACTCAGGCCTTCTGCGAGAGGAATTTAAATAATTTCACAGAACAGATTGAAGGCCAGATTGCTACTTAATTTCCTGCATTTATAAATAGGTGCTCAGCTTCATTCTCATTTTGGCGAGCCATCATATGTGGGCCTGTCTGTGTGCACGTGATTAAACCTGCTATTACGAATGCTTGTTATTTTATATCTGAATATAAAATGATCTTATGGCACAGGAGGGGTGTTTGTGATCATGCAGAGGTTATATAAATGATGAAACAGTGTCCGAGGGCAAAAAGAAAACATCAGATATTCTCGTTGCGTGCTATGATAACTGAACAGGAGTTTATTTCCCACTGGATCAGGATTTCCTTCAGTTAAGATCAATTTCTGCTCACGCCCACCAACAATATTGCAATATAAATTGGATCCCAGGCCACAGTATAATAATCACAAATCGGAAATCTGTCCCAACAACCCAGCCGCGCTCCAGAGTGAAGCAGCATCTTGCGGGTGTCGGCGTGGAACAAATGGCATTATGTTTGCAGCACATGTTGTGATACGGCGCATCAGCTGCGTCGTAGGAATCCCTCACTGCGAGTCGCGTCCTCTCATAAAGCCATGCGAAGCGACTTCCAAATCCAGGGGATCGCTGTAGCCTTCAAATCAGCCCCAATCACATACCTTCTTCACTCTGTGAAAGCCTCTCCTCTTTTATGGTCCCGCTTTGAGCCGGGATTTTTACCATGTTTATGATGGTGGTGAGAGCCGATCTTCCCGCTGGAGGCATTCGCTCTGCTTTATTATACCAGGCGTATCTGTGAATCATATGGGAAGTGACAGATGGAAGAATAATACAGGTGTCCTCAAGTGCTTCCTTTTTTAGTTGTTGGGTGCATATGTATTATCAGTAAATGTCATTCCCCTCTCTGTGTCTTTCTCCTCAGCATGTACAAAAGTGGGAGTGGGATGTAGCTTTTAGCGACTGTGTGCCGGAAAGTTAATTTTGGGCTGTCCAGTGACTCAGATCTGACTGAGATTTCATTTCATTCACTCTTAGAGTCAACCTACAACATCATCTCAGGTACGCTGAGTTGATTTCTGTCTTTATTCAAGAGCAAAGTGTTTGATATTGGAAATGGAGTCTGAAGTTCTCAAAATTTGTAAAGTTTCCAGGCTGTGTCTGCATTGGGCAGTAAAACACAGTGACGTCTTTTACACGGGCGGCACCAATGTTGTATCTTTATATTTTGTTAGCCAGTGTGGAGGCCTGACGAGCCAGCGCATCCCCATCAGCCTGGAGGCGTCATTGTACCCTGTCAAAAGGTTACCGAAAATATAAACACATTCAGGAGAATTAACCAAAATTTAATGCAATCATTTGTTTACAATAAGAAACAAATCCTCAAACTCAGTGAGTGTAGAGTTAAATCACCCGAACATGTGTTGTGTTAATAGGATAAACATTTAATTGATTTCTGCTTTGCTGGTATTTGCAGTGAATCTCGGGGCCACATCGGCTCTTCTGAATGGAAAAAAAGAAAAGGGTTCAGTTCTAAGCAGCTGTTCTGGCTCAGGACTGCAGCTTTTCCATGCAGATGATTGATTTTAGGTGCAGTGAGGAGGGAGAGGAGGGATCAGACTTGGGGCTCTGTCCGTTAATCACACTGCATTACCGCACAGGAGGCATTTATCACCACACACCAAAGACTGCGCTCTGCAGGGAACACTGAAACCAATCTCCTCGCTTACATGCAATCCATCCAGGTCCAGGAAAAACAGAATTGTAGAGTCCTACCACATCCATTTTCTCTGTGAGGGGACGTTCCGAGGAGAGAGAACAGCAGTTGTATGAAGAGACTTTAGGATATGTCCTTGGAAAGTCCCCCCTTTTTTCCAAATGCCTTTCACTTTTCTCAACTGAATTTCCTGCTTTGCTGCTGCTTGGACTGTTGGAAGTTATGTAAATCTTATCACCAGCATCATATCAACTTCAAGTTCCGGAGTGTTGGAGTGAAATATTGTCCCACTCCTGTTTTTATTGACTAACTTACAGAATTGATCGATGGGCTTTCAGCACCTCCCCCTCTCCCCACCACCCTTCTGTTCCCGAGCGCCGTGCTTAGATTTCTTTTGGTACAAAAGTGGGAAATTAGCGCGAATTAGCATCCCGAATGGGCCGCCTCTCCGTCGTACCCTCTGATAGAAGGTACACACGCTGCAGTTGAACAGAAACTAATCTACCTCGCTCAGATACAACTGGGAGAGCTGAGCCAAGAGGTGGAATTCCTGCTGTAGCTTCTGTTAATAATACTGAATGTCCTCAGTTAGCACTGTTAATACTTAAACACATCTGTTTTCACATCACTTTGACTTGTTTCACACTAGAAAACGACCAAATAACATTAGACAGTCTGGCTCTCGATGTATCTGCTTGGAAAAAAAAAAACACAAAGAAGGATCCCGGAGGACCCCTGTGTCGATGTTTGATTAATTAGCGCAAACAAATTTCCGCTCGCACGCGGCGTTGATGAGCGGCCGTGTTTGTCAAACAGTGTCAGAGCAAAATAACCAGCACAGTTTTAATTAATGCATCCACCCTTGGAATCGCAGCGATAATAAAATAAATCAAATTGTCTACTGTGTTGGCTGACAGAAATACGGTATATCAAAGTCAGAGCAGTGGCGGCGGTGAAGCCTTTACTTTCTCTCTCTTTTATATAAGAGCCACAGGGAATATACCCCGGAGCTGTATAATGTTGCCCATGGCTCGGCTCCGCGGTTCCAGAACAGATGAATTTCCAGTTGTATCGGTCGTCAAAGGGCTGCAGGTACGTCAGGGATTTATATTTGTGAAATGGAGAACTCAACGACTAAAATCTGTCTGTCTCCTCTGCTATGGGTGGGGGTGGAGTCAGATTTAAGGGTCCTAACACAACAGGCCTGTGGTCGGACTCAGGACTCTAGATTGATTAGTGCTAGTACTTCGACTTGTGGTGACGTGGAAGGTGTTGATCTTCTGTGCCCGAAGTCACTTTAGCGGTGGCTACCCCCTCCCCTTGGTGTGGACAGTTATTTCTTTTGTCACAGGAGCAGAACATGCTAGCGACCGAACCTTGCTGGCTTGTGGGATGCCCAGCTTGAACACCCCAGAGCCAGGAGGAGTAATTTTGGGAAGCCACCACTGTGCCACAGTCAGGAGAGACAAGCCAGAAAATCAATACACCCACTCAGGACAGTGAAGTACAGGGGCCTCCCTCAGCGCTGCTATCTGTCAGAGTCAGTCCCTCGAGCGGGATGGGACCCTCTGACAAGGTAGGTGTCAGAGCACACTGATCACCCTGTTAGGGGGCTAATGAAGGCTTGTTCAGCACCACAGACTGACAAAGATAAAGGGCTCGGTAGGTGTCGGGCCTAGATTCTGTTCCCATTTTCACACACCTTGATAACCTGCTGTTCTGAGAGCTGTGCTTCACCTTCAGTACCACCTCATAAAGTTATTATCTTACTGCTTTAGAGTTATAAAAGGAATGAAGTGAGTGTGAAATAATAGCCTATGCACATTTAACAATTTTATGAATTGTGTTGAGTCAATGTTGTATTTTTAAACATTTAATTGTTGCCAGAATTAGCCTGTTTGCTCTTGTTAGCCATACTGATAGCGTCTACCTTACGAAGCTGTCTTTGGAACACTGATATTATACTTTATCAAGTTCTCAAACACGGCATTGTACGAAAGCAGTGAGGTGCGCAAACACTGACACATCTCTAAATAAAGACCGTACACAGTGAAATTAAAACCTATACACATGGTGAATAGCTATATGTCTAAATGGCTCTGTCTTCTTTTGCTCTCTGTCTTCTAGCATTATTTTTTCACTTGAGTGCCCCCCGTAATGGAAATTTATGCCACACAGTGAATGTAAATGCAAATTCACATTTGCATCACAAAGTTTTTGCTCATCCACAGATATTAGCAACCTGTCAGAGCTAAAAAGTTGATTCGCTGTCTGAGCACAACATGAGGAACAATTTATAGGATGAGATTACTGACGCTACAAAGCGTTCCAACTGTCAAAAGTAAGATTGTGGGGAAAAAAAAAATCAATGACATTCCAAAAAAAATTTTTAATCACAGTTTTTGCAGCGTCCTATCTAGTTACTTCCGATCATGCTAATATGACTCTGTAGAGACCAGAGCTGCTGCTAATGGTCACTCTCAGCATTCTCTTTGTTTGAGAACATGTGGAGAAATCGGGCCATTGGTGACTGCAGCTGCCAGAAATGAAGCCACATCTATAAATGGACTAGTCATTCATGATGTGTCATGTTTAAAATAATTGCTTTAATTAGCTATTGAACAGGTTTCAGATTTAATGGGACAACAGGTTGCCAGGGAAATCTGATTTAATGTTGGAGGTTAATGATTTTAGTCTAATTTTCCCCTCATTCCTTGAAATGATTTGATTAACCATACACTGAAAACTGATCCCCTTGTTTGTTGATACAAAATCAATTTCACGCCTCAGCGGCTCGTCTCTGACGCTGTTTTTGTCGGGCGAGCAGAGTCTTCAGTCAGCCGCAGGAGGCAAGAGTGCAGCAAGTACATGTAGGGACCTGACAGGTGACTGGTGGTCAGGGGAAAATCCCAAACAATCCTTTGGGTCGAGGTCAAAATATAACAACTGTTTTTAGTAATTCATTTGAACTCCATCTTGATGAACTGTACAATAATGTGCTTCATTCTTAATTAAGCCTCATCGGTGATTTTCATGGTAATAGCTGGTATTTTGCATATTAACACTTATTTGAATGGGCTTCTGTGGTTAGTGCTGTACATTTGTTTGTGTAATTAATTTTCTAAATTAGTGTGTTAACGGGATATCAATTTTTCTGAATTAATGCATCAGTGCGCAACCCATCACGCTAACATTGCACCGGATGGGCAGCAGTGAGGGAGCGGAGCCAAAGATTAAAAAAAAAAAAATAAAGGATGAAAACGCTGATCCGTGGATGACCCGTGCCAGTTGGGAATTCAAAATAAGGAGTTAACTGAAAATTTCCTGCCAGTATTTATAGTTTGTCAGCTAATATTCCTTAAATTTCCCCAGAACAGAGCAAACACTGACCAGACTGTTTTTCCCTCCTGCACAGATTAGGAGGAGTGTGGAAAAAGAGGTTCGACGAGCTGATGCCCCCATGAATCTGGGAGGCAAGTATTGAAAATGGATTAGCATTCACGTTGGCTTGTTTGCATCATGGCGTATTCTGATAATTGCCAGCAATACCACTTGGACTGTTTCCTGACAGTGTTGACAAAAACCTCCAGCCTTAGTTCCATACCTTTCCTTGCCTCGCTTCCTCCGACGTTCCTCCATCTGTAAGGAATGAAAAAGAGTGGAGGGCGGCACGAGCCTTCTGTTGAACAACGCGTCTCAGAGGGTCCTCATGCAGTTTGAGGAGGAAAGTGAAACGTAATCTCGCATTAGCGTCTCCTCCACATCTCTGAAAATGAGTCTTTGAGCATCGTTACTCACGATCATCGGTGTTCTCGTGTCGAGTTGACGAGGTTTAGGCAACAGAATCAGGGGCGACAAGGTGAGAAGCACAGATACAATGCAAAAGTTACAACTTCCTTCGTTGTTGCGCAACGATCAGCTTGTCAGCACTTCCAGAATCATTTCTTCGTTGTGCAATTTATTCATCATTCATTTTATCAATTCATTGTGAAATGTCTGACACGTTCATCTTTAACCCTACCAGCCATGCTGTTGGGTCTGCCAGTTGTCGGACAGGATACACGGCAGACGTGTTCATTTACATATTGCATGTCAATGTGAGTGCAGCACAACCGAGCAGATATCAGAAATATAAATAGCTGGGGTGGATCCATATTCTCATTTTATTTGCGTGCATTTTCATATGAAACGTCCAAACAGCGCTGGTAAAAATCCGTGCTGCACCTACTGCTGCCGAATAATTTGCTTGGCTACATTAAGCGAATATTCATCTCGGCACAGTTACGTTCCAGCGTTGCGTTTAATGTTGCTGTGGCTGGTGCTCGGCATTCCGCCTGTAGTTTGCATTTCTGGGATGTTCTTTGATGTTCATTCTTTCCTTGGGATGAAAGCAAGATGTTCTGTGTTGCTGTCAGTCATTCTGGCTGTAACAGCCCCACATGAAGAGGAGGAATCATTAAAGTCATCAGGTGAAGATGTTGGCCGTGCCGGAGTTTCTGTGCTCTTCGAGGTAATCGGAGAAGCCTAATGGCGCGACTCTTCAGTGCCGATGGTGCGGAGGCTCTGGCGACTTAACTTGACAATCAGAGTCCCCGTGAATCTGGGCTGTCTGTGGCGGAGCAGGAGGAGCGAGAGGGTCTGACATTACCTCTCCAACCAGGAAGAGCCACGAGCGGGAGAATGCATGTCAGCGCCCCGACAGACTCCACACATCCGAAGCACTAACAAGCATGGCAGGCAGAGGCCTAGCACCGAAACAGGGCTCATCCCTGGCATCCATTGTTTTATTGTCTTATGTGAGGCAGCCACGTATCTGTCATTGACAGGCAGGTTAAATACAAATCGGGAGAACTGGATGGTGAGATGATGGATTGTGGTATGCTCGGCTCGGGCTGCATCCAGCCCGAGCCAACGAACCAACAGAACATCGCTGTGTCCATCTGTGGGTCCATCTGGTGTAACAGGGAGGGAGGGCCTTCTAACCGAGGATGCGAGAGTCTCAAAAATCAAGATTATGCACACGGCGCAACCTAGAGGACAACACACAAGGGCACACAAAAGAATCTAAGACCATCTGGAAGTATAAGACCCATAATTCCAGGGCAGATCGAGGAGATATCTCTGTCAGATGTGCTTTTTTTTTGGGTCATTCATGTTTGTATGTAAAGTTCTGTAAAGTGTTCTTACGTGAATGTTTCCTGGCGCAATCTCAGCTGACCGTCTGCAGAGCGACTGTATAAAATGTCATTATTGATTGAATGAATGGGGAGAAGCCTCACTATTTTTGAGGCATGACCTTTCTCGTAGTGTTGCATGGCAGGATCGATTATCGCTGTACACATTATATCATGAAGCAAACCATTTATTTTCCTCCTTTGGCATCGATCTTGTATCATTTCAAAGCAAAGCAGTGGAATAAACCAGGATGAGGATTTTTATCTGCGAGACATTAAATGGATCAATAAAGAACAACTTACAATATAATATTTCACCTTTAACCATGTTTTTTATGTTTCTTGTGAAATTGAGGCATATCAGTGCACAGGTGAAGGTTTTGTTTGCCTCAGCTGATAACAATAAAAAGAACCAATTAAAGGACTCCCTGAGAGACGCAGGGAAAGGTCATCTTAAAAGGCTCATATTTTCACTCAGACAGAGTTGAGCACAAGCTGGAGACCAAGACATCTTAGAACCAGGGCCAAACACAATTCAATTTCCGCCCAGTTAGAGCAATAAAACGGCAGCAGAGGCTGTCAGACTATCCTGGGCCAGGGAAAACGTGAGCTCTGGAGCAAATAAGGTCACATATTCTGTGTGAGGTTCACAATAACAGAGGAACCCAGTGAGCAGATTGGTGGAGATATTTAATGTTCATGCTGCGTGGTGATTCCACAGACTTTTGTGTCAAAATATATTGCATGGAGGATTGTAGTTTGACAGTACATCAGATTAAAATGCAGAAGACTGTGGTGTCGGATTTATACAACAGTGAGATAATTATAGAGATAGCAACTCACTTTTAATTAGCTACATCCTTATATGAAGCGTAAAACACAGCATATGCCAGAGCATCATGTCCTCAACAACAGAAACAGGAATGAGCTAATACAAATGCTAGCAAACACTATCAAATCCATATAAAGTCAATGTAACTATCAATCAAAATGCAACAAAGGCCAAATATACTTCTCCTGTTTTCTGTAGCCGAACTATTTATCGTTTAATTTTAATGACGTGCTATCATAATAAGTCCTGCTGTACAAAAGCCAGCAGGCAGACACGAACACGGCTGCTGATGAGTTTAAACGGCAGTAGAGGAACACCAAAAGAGTGGTGTGCTGGTTTTAGTGGTACCGTGCTGCAGATAAATGAACTAATTATGCGAGTAGAAGATGAGATCACAGTGTCCCACAGCTGGCAGTGAGGCGCCCTTTTTACTTTATTCAGAAGGCAATAAAGCTGGATTCATATATTTTGGAAAAAACGGCCTGTTTGCTTTTGCTGTAACTCAGACGACACTGGTTGCCCGGGACACACATTATCCAGTATGACCAGGTCAAATATGTACACTACATATGGATACGTTATACAGAATATCTTGTAGTTCTGCAGCAGAATTAGACACCAAAGCCACATTGGGATTGTTGGGGGGTATTATACGAGGCAGGGGGTGTAACGCCTCCCATTTTCACTCCAAGTTGAGTAGAGGCAGAACGTTAACTAAAAGTTAAAAAACGTTATTTTGATCAATGTCACAGTCTAGGTGTCTGCTGATTTTTGTTGAAAGTGTCTCTCAGACGGTAGCAGGAACGTTCCGTCCTTGCAGAGAATTAACTACCTGCTGCCACAAGGAAATTGTTTTTGTACTCTTTGGTGTTTTCCATCTCCATCTTATTGTTAAGTTTCATTTTCTCCCCACGGTGTTTCATATTAGTCCTTTATTTAGTCAGCTACTCATTCACAAAAGAGCTCATTTGCATTGACAGGAAAGAAAGAAATGGAAGATAGACATAAGTTACAGTTCAAAGTTAAAAAACCTGAATACATAAATTAAAAAAGCTCCATGAATCACAGCTACGTCATTTATTTCTATTTTATTATTTATCAAAAGAAATCACTTCATAGAATTATAATTCTATATTTTATAGAATTCCAGCCATCCATACTGCATTTATTTATGCACACTTTATTGCACAACATACAGGAAAACCGTAATATTTGTTCACTGTTTGCAGTTTGCTGTACCATCAACGACAGCTGAAGGCCTCCCTCCACGAAATTAACAATCTGGGACGGACTCAGATACCTTTTCATATAAGTATGCTTATAAAGCTGTTGTCAGTATGAGAAGAACAAAAGTCTGGCTTTTTATATATGATGACCTCAAATGCTTATTAAGTGCACTGATCTGTTCTACTTTTATGTTTATTTAATTTCTTTTAATAACTGCTTCTGCAAGAAAGAGCTACAACAGCTGACATTTACACTGATTTACTGTCGCTGGACATGAGGACTAACCCCATGACAGAAAACACACACATTTGCACAACTGAATTTGTGCACTTGTGGTGTGTTTCGTCATCAAATCTGGCTCCCTTTGTCACATGCAATAAAACGGGCCTGCGTTTTAAAGCACTTCTCTTGCCAGAATTGGTGCAGCTCGATTAAATTTGCTGCCTGGATCGTAATCGGCGGTGCAGGATTTCCAGCAACCCAGAGCGGTTGATGCATGGCTAAGAATGTTCGTAAACAATCTGTCGATTGCTCTTTTGGCCCAAGGAAATCGTCCCTCTGCCTGTGCCCACCTGAAGTCACGCGCCCGGTGTCATTTTGCAGCTCGGTGATGCTTTGACGATGTGAAGGTCCCGTCTTGCGTCCTGGAACTGCAGGGATGAGAGACAAAAAGTTTGGTGCTAAGGAGAAACTACTGAGTCAGAAACGACAAATAAGGACGAATCTCTGGGTTCTGGTGATCCGGAGCATTAATCCGCCTTTTGTTTGTCTTGCGTGTTTGTGTTTTTGCAGCATCCTAGCCCCATGTAGAGCCCATTGAGCTCTGCAGCGGTGGAGCTCACAGAAACCCCCCCCCAACCCCAGCGTTCCTGATTGTTTACAGATAGAAATCTCATTATTTTAACCCCTTTCATCAACAGGACGTTCGAGTGAAGTGACGAGCAGGTTAATACATAAAAAAACCTCACTATCAACATGAAAATGGCTGCTCGTGTGCAACCGGAGTGCATAGCGATCCCTTTGTACAGTTGGTGAATATGTTTTATCTCATTCATATTCCTGGCACAGTCATCTCCCCAGGCCCAATCAGCACCGGGCTCCTCTGCAGTGGCGGGCGGGGGGCGGGGGGCAGTTCATGCTACTTGTGTGTAGCGATGGGCATTTGATTTGATACGGCCTGTGCCGAAGAGAGTCACATAATCCAGTTTGTGGCCCAAAAAAATGGAAAAAAAGAATAATAAAAAAAATGTTAATTCAACTGCAGCCAAATAATCCCCCCCATCCGAAATAACAAGCTTAAAAGCTAAAACCCTCCATAATTTTATCTGGAATCTTCCATACACTGACGCCACAATGACATCAAAGCAGGACAGGAAATGCATGGCTAACAAATCAATAGAGAGACGAGTCGCATTAAGGCTTAATTCGTGGCAAAGTGGAGCTTTAGGAAAGCTGTGTGGTTTAGTGCGGCCTGAGTCGGGGACAAAGAGACTCTGAATCACGGTTATCTGGCTCGCTGAGCCACTCATCCCAATGTGGTCTGAGGCTCGGAGATACCGCTTGAGTCAGCGCAAAGAAGTTTCACACTTCTGGGAAAACGTCTGCGGGAGTATCATTGAGGAATATTTCATAACAGCTAATGTAATAATTACTTTGCTAAGTATTGTGGACATTATTTAAAAATTAGGACTTTTTAGAATCCCCTTTTAAAATAAGATTCCATTGATACATTTGCCATGGTAGCTGGAAAGTGCTCATTTCGTGCTGGTTGATGGTGTGTGTGTGTGTATGTGAGAGAGAAGGAGAGAGAGAGAGAGAGTGTGTGTGGTGAGTTCTTAGCCAGCGAGGGAACAGTTGCGGTTTGGGAGTTGTGGCAGACCTTTGAGCCTGAAACTGAGGATAGTGTGTGTGTGACTGATATGAGAAGATGAACATCAAGCTGTTTAATATAAAGGAAACAGTGCGGCTGCGAAATCTGTCGATCAACATGAGCGGCTTTCTGAGAGAAAGCCCTGAAAGGAACTGACAAAGAAAACACCACCACGCATTTGCAGTCTAAATAGTAAAGGCCAGAAAACAACCATGAAATGCAAACAACAATGGATGAATGACATATCCTGTTGGGGTTTTTTTTTTTGTTTGTTTTGCATGCAGGGTTATTTTTACCTGTGTAGCACTTTGTCGACAGAGGTGCCAAACGGGAGAACAGCCTCTGAATGTGGTAATTAGTTACGGAGGGCTGTAACCCTGCAGAACTCAAGGACAGCACACTGCCGGTGTGCACGCCTTTAGCTTCACCTTTACAAACACCCTCCTGCTCGTGTGATATTGCCATAGAGCGTTTTTATTTTCATCTGAAGCCCATATTAATCTCCACGTAGGCTATGTGTTTTGTATGTTCACAGCCCTCGCCCAGTTGTTAAGATATTCATGGCACATGCCGGACTGCCTTCAGAGGCAGAGAGCAGCAGACGAATGCGGAAAAATGCATGCATCCTCATGAATTCAATGACATCCTTGTCTGGGGGAGAGATTCTGGTCAATGGCGAAGCGCATACATCACAACAGGACCCGCACGTCTTTGTCTCACTTCGCATCAGGGTCCTCGGAGGGTTCTCGGTGGCTCAGATTGGAGCCGAGGAGAAGATGAGACACGAGGAGATGGATTAGCCGGGTCTCCAGCTACACCACAGAACTCCGTCACGGCGGCTCCGTGCCCCGGCTGGTGGGGAGCTCACGCCCTCCCGGAGGCTGCGGAAGTACACGCAGCACAGGCGGTAAATTGGCTGTCCAGATGTTGAGATGGAGCGAGTCAAACATGGTCGCCAGTCAGAGCCATTACTCCAACCTCATTAGAACCTCCATTCTCTGGGGCTGCGAAGGCCACGTTTCCAGAGTGTCAGAGTCTCCGCGCTGAGAAAAACCATCACATTAGCATAGAAATGGTGGGTCTATTTAAATGAAGTTGCTCGTTTGTATCAGTGAGTTTCCCCGTGTGTTCA
The DNA here is from genome assembly GCA_015343265.1 of Pao palembangensis. NCBI lineage: Eukaryota > Metazoa > Chordata > Actinopteri > Tetraodontiformes > Tetraodontidae > Pao > Pao palembangensis. The sequence continues at coordinate 17,749,966 of CM027084.1, forward strand.
TAAACGGATCCTTTCCTTTGGCTAAAATCTCAACACAGGATTTCTCTGTTCAGTAGCAGTTAATGTGCTCTCCTAAGATGGCGTACTAATGCGACACGTAATTTCAATCCAGGTATGTAGCACAGCACAACACAACTTTTTCACACATATCATTAAAAGTAACCTACAGGTAATTCTGGTGTTAATGAGGCAACATGACATTAACCAGCAAAATGAAAGATGGAGAAAAGCTGCACATGGAAGAGTTTGTATGGCGTATCGTGCAATAAAATTAGCTCTGATTGGTTGATTGGCTCTTTAGCCCATCAGTTCGGTGGTGTGGCTAATCGCCTTCAGAGTCCTCAGCAGATAATCTTCCACAACAGCAGCTTGAAAGCGAGAAAATTTCCACCCTGAAGGGAAAAACACACGGCACATTTCCTTGTAAGGAATCCTCTAATAGAATTGCTCTGCTAAACTCAGGAGATAGAAAACATCACTCAGGCGTAAATAGAGAATTCAAATATGCGTTCTGTCGTTCGTCTCTCAGCTCTTTGGTGTCACTAAATAAAGGCTGAACGATCGTTTCCAAGTAATGAATCTGAATAATTGAAACGGGGCTTATTTGTTTCAGTCTGACCTCCACTTGCTGAAGTCAGCGGTGGGAAACATGTGGTGACAGCAGCCTGCAGAGCTGCGTTAGCAGCCTAGACACATACAGAGACGGTCTCCACTCATTAACCCTGATTTTCTGACAGATAAAAAAAAACAAACAAACACTGATTTCTTTATTTCTTTGAACTTTAGGCAATTGTTTTGGCCACAAAGTGAAAAGAAAGCGTTGTTTTCGAGTGGCTGACATTTCTTAGCGCAGCAGCAAATGCACTGTTGCGAAAGCTGCGAGTCTCCAGCAGCAGCAGAGCAGCCTGGGAGGTCTGGCAGGCCACCGTGCTTTAGGGGTGTCGGAGCCGTGTTCTCTATCACTCCTGACCTCAGCTGACAGCTGTTAGAGGAGGAAAACAACATCAGGGCGCAGCGGTCACGACCCTGACTTCCTGTTGTGACAGTGGGATGAAACCAGCACTGTTGTTTACTTCAGCCTAGAAACAGATACCTGGGTACTGTAGTTTACCCTCCCCCGTTCCTCCCTACCTCAGCCCCCTCCTGAGGCAACTTACACCTACCATGCTAAATTTCTTTCTGTACTGTTTGAAATATTGCATTTTAATTAAAAAGGCTTTCCATAATGTTAATTTTGCTCTTAACTTAGATTTGCAAAGATGGTGTTGCATCTTTTTCAGAGTTTAACATAATAAAACTTTTACATTGGTATATTTAAAATAGAGCAAATCTATTAGTGCTAAGGGAGCCTGATGTGTATTATGTAATCAATATTCATGAGACTGAGATGAATTTCTCTCATTTATTCCCTCATTTATACCACATGTATGCAAATACATGAAGAGCTATCTCATGCTAATTATATCATTTATATTAAAAGAACTCCAAAGTGCCACTTCTGGATTTGGTGGTAATGGAATTTTCCCGGCATTGTGGCTGTATTATAAGCAGGATCTTGATGATAACAAGTACAAATTGACTCTCGGACGTATTGATTCCTGGGGCTTCATTTCATGGCGAGTCTTGGAAATGTTTCAGTCAGAATAGCAGAAAAAAAGAGCCTTTAAATCTCCGAGACAACATATCTGATCAATGCAAAAGCGACCAATTGTTCACTGCGGGAACACGGGAATATTGTGTATACGATCACCTGTCAATCAGTAGGACAGTTATCCGGGTGGCGGCATGCACACACGTTTGTGACACTCTCCATTCTGACCATGGTGGGAGAGGTGGAGGAAGAACGCAGCTACATTATCCTGTGCTACAGAGTCACAGGTCACAGCGACAAAGTTAAACATTTACTTCACAGCTGTTTCATAGTGTGAGTCTGCCGCTATAAATGGAAGCATGTCTCTTCAGGAGGCAAAGACTCATTAAAGATGCAGACATGTCTGCAGGAATAACTGTGTTTATCATTTACAAATCAACTCCGTTAATGAAACCACTGTAGTCTGTAAAAACACTTTATTCTCAGCATTTTTTTTAGTTTTGCTCAATTATCATCTGAATCTCCTCCATCTGTGGACTTGAAAAAGTGAGGATTCTCGCCAGAACAATGCTGCAAATTGTTAGTAATAAACATGAGATAATTTTCCATGGAATTGATTTTATTATCAAAAATGTCACATTTCTTCCCCTCCTGGGCTGCCACCTTATCGTGGTGGAGGGGTTTGCGTGTCCCTATGATCCTCGGAGCTCAGTTGTCTGGGGCTTTATGCCCCTGGTAGGGCCTCCCATGGCAAACAGGTCCAAGGTGAGGGACCAGACAAAGTGCAGCCCACAAAACCCCTTATGATGAGTAAAAAGTTTGGTCTTGAGTCTCCCTTGCCCGGACGCGGGTCACCGGGGCCCCCTCCTGGAGCCAGGCCTGGGGGTGGGGCACGCTGGCGAGCGCCTGGTGGCCGGGCCTTTGCCCATGGGGCCCGGCCGGGCATAGCCCGAAGGAATGACATGGGACCCTCTTCCAGTGGGCTCACCACCTGCAGGAGGGGCCAAAGGGGTCGGGTGCTGTGTGAGTTGGGTGGCGGCCGGGGGCGGGGACCTTGGCGGTCCGATCCCCGGCTGCAGAAGCTAGCTCTAGGGACGTGGAATGTCACCTCTCTGATGGGGAAGGAGCCTGAGCTGGTGCGTGAGGTCGAGAAGTTCCGACTAGATATAGTCGGCCTCACCTCAACGCATAGCAAGGGCTCTGGAACCAGTCTTCTCGAGAGGGGTTGGACTCTCTTCTACTCTGGAGTTGCCGACGGGGAGAGGCGGCGGGCAGGGGTGGCAATTCTTGTCGCCCCCCGGCTTAGTGCCTGTATATTGGAGTTTACCCCGGTGGGCGAGAGGGTAGCTTCCCTCCGCCTTCGGGTGGGGGGACGGATCCTGACTGTTGTTTGTGCCTATGGCCCCAACAGCAGTTCAGCGTATCCACCCTTCTTGGACTCCCTAGAGGGAGTACTGGAGAGTGCTCCTTCTGGGGGCTCCCTCGTCCTCCTGGGTGACTTCAATGCTCACGTCGGCAGTGACAGTGAGACCTGGAGGGGCGTGATTGGGAGGAATGGCCCCCCTGATCTGAACCCGAGTGGTGTTTTGTTGTTGGACTTCTGTGCTCGGCACAGATTGTCCATAATGAACACCATGTTCAGACATAAGGGTGTCCACATGTGCACTTGGCACCAGGACACCCTGGGCCGCAGTTCGATGATCGACTTTGTAGTCGTGTCCTCGGACTTGCGGCCGTATGTTCTGGACACTCGGGTGAAGAGAGGGGCGGAGCTGTCAACTGATCACCACCTGGTGGTGAGTTGGCTTCGTTGGTGGGGGAGGATGCCGGACAGGACCGGCAGGCCCAAACGTATTGTGAGGGTCTGCTGGGAACGCCTGGCAGAATCTCCTGTCAGGCGGAGCTTCAACTCCCACCTCCGGGAGAGCTTCACCCATGTCCCGGAGGAGGTGGGGGACATTGAGTCCGAGTGGACCATGTTCCGTGCCTCCATTGTTGAGGCGGCTGTCCGGTGCTGTGGCCGCAAGGTGGTCGGTGCCTGTCGTGGCGGCAATACCCGAACCCGCTGGTGGACACCGGTGGTGAGGGATGCCGTCAAGCTGAAGAAGGAGTCGTACCGGGCCTTTTTGGCCTGTGGGACTCCCGAGGCAGCAGACGGGTACCGGCGAGCCAAGCGGGGTGCAGCTGCGGCGGTCGCCGAGGCAAAGATCCGGGCGTGGGAGGAGTTCGGGGAGGCCATGGAAAACGACTTCCGGACGGCTTCGAAAAGGTTCTGGACCACCATCCGGCGCCTGAGGAGGGGGAAGCAGTGCATTATCAACACTGTATATGGTGGGGATGGTGTGCTGCTGACCTCAACTCGGGATGTTGTGGATCGGTGGAAGGAATACTTCGAAGACCTTCTCAATCCCACCAACACGCCTTCCAGTGAGGAAGCAGGGCCTGGGGAATCGGAGGCGGGTTCTCTTATCTCCGGGGTCGAAGTAGCCGAGGTTGTTGAGAAACTCCTCGGTGGCAGGGCCCCGGGGGTGGATGAGATCCGTCCGGAGTTCCTTCGGGCTCTGGACGTTGTAGGGCTGTCATGGCTGACACGACTCTGCAACGTCGCGTGGACATCGGGGGAGGTACCACTGGATTGGCAGACCGGGGTGGTGGTCCCTCTTTTTAAGAAGGGGGACCGGAGGGTGTGTTCCAACTATAGGGGGATCACACTCCTCAGCCTCCCTGGGAAGGTCTATTCAGGGGTACTGGAGAGGAGGGTCCGCCGGATAGTTGAACCTCGGATTCAGGAGGAGCAGTGCGGTTTTCGTCCTGGACGTGGAACTGTGGACCAGCTCTACACCCTCGGCAGGGTCCTAGAGGGTGCGTGGGAGTTTGCCCAACCAGTCTACATGTGTTTTGTGGATCTGGAGAAGGCATTCGACCGCGTGCCTCGGGGAATCCTGTGGGGGGTTCTCCGGGAGTATGGGGTGTCGGGCCCCCTGATACGGGCCGTCCGCTCCCTGTATGACCGGTGTCAGAGTTTGGTCCGCATCGCCGGTAGTAAGTCGAACTCGTTTCCGGTGAGGGTTGGACTCCGCCAGGGCTGCCCTTTGTCACCGATTCTGTTTATAACTTTTATGGACAGAATTTCTAGGCGCAGCCGTGGTGTTGAGGGGGTCCGGTTTGGTGGCCTCAGGATCGGGTCTCTGCTTTTTGCAGATGATGTGGTCCTGTTGGCTTCATCAGTCCGTGACCTCCAGCTCTCGCTGGATCGGTTCGCAACCGAGTGCGAAGCGTCCGGGATGAAGATCAGCTCCTCCAAGTCTGAGGCCATGGTTCTCAGCCGGAAAAAGGTGGAGTGTCTTCTCCGGGTCGGGGAGGAGATCCTCCCCCAAGTGGAGGAGTTCAAGTACCTTGGGGTCTTGTTCGCGAGTGGGGGAAGAATGGAGCGGGAGATCGACAGGCGGATCGGTGCGGCGTCTGCAGTAATGCGGACTCTGCACCGGTCCGTTGTGGTGAAGAGAGAGCTGAGCCGAAAGGCGAAGCTCTCGATTTACCAGTCGATCTTCGTTCCTACCCTCACCTATGGTCATGAGCTTTGGGTAGTGACCGAAAGAACGAGATCGCGGGTACAAGCGGCCGAAATGAGTTTCCTCCGCAGGGTGGCTGGACTCTCCCTTAGAGATAGGGTGAGAAGTTCTGCCATCCGGGAGGAGCTCGGAGTAGAGCCGCTGCTCCTCCGCATTGAGAGGAGTCAGATGAGGTGGCTCGGGCACCTAGTGAGGATGCCTCCCGGACGCCTCCCTGGTGAGGTGTTCAGGGCACGTCCCTCCGGTAGGAGACCCCCGGGAAGACCCAGGACACGCTGGAGGGACTATGTCTCTCGGCTGGCCTGGGAGCGCCTCGGGATCCCCCCGGAAGAGCTGGACGAAGTAGCTGGGGAGAGGGAAATCTGGGTTTCCCTGCTTAGGCTGCTGCCCCCGCGACCCGACCCCGGATAAGCGGAAGAAGATGGATGGATGGATGGTCACATTTCTTTGAAATGATTCTAATTCGTAGTCTTTTGCAAAATAGAACATTGACTTAGCTCTTAGTCAGAACAGTGTGTTTGACATCACACACACACACACACAGTGGAACTGCCAACCATCTTTCATTATTATGATCTGATTTGTAATCTGTCTCAGGCAAAGTGTGTATTTGGTCAACCTGCTGACCCGGCAGCCTGGAAATGAGTTTCATGTCTGTAAATATCAGAGAGAACTCAGAGGGCAGCAAGGAAAAAAAGGCTAGGAAGATTTGGCTTTTGAAGAAGGCTTTTGCATCTTTGAATTATTGTGCCATTAACACAATACTACTTCAATTAGTTTCTTCTACGCTTCTACACTTTTAATTGTAAAGTGGAAAAAATTCATAGATCTGACCCAGGAGTAAAAGGGCCTTTGTGAATTAAAATTGAAAATTGAAAAACCCATAAAACTCAAATTTCAATCAAAGGGAAAAAAAAGTTTTTTGTAATTACTGTCTTTTTGTTGTTGTTGTTGTTGTCTTCAGTATTAAAGTTGAATTATTTACTGCTTTAGAAAAAGTAACTCTACTTTTTTCTACAGCTTTTAGACTTTATCATCTACAGTCTGCCACTGTTTTATGATTTTATTAAATCGCTCCACATGCATGTCAAAAACAAAAAACTGAAAAGAACTTTTATTCAGCTGTTATTTATTTAGCTTTATGTTATTTTAGCAGGAGATTTTAGCATTGTTAACATCATAATTGTTTGCAGCCAGCTATCGCTGCTGTTAACATCTGCTACCTGACAATTTAGTCTGCATCGAGTAAGATGCTAGCGGCAATTGATATAATTTAGCTGCAGTTACAGTTACCTAAATTAGCTAGAATTAACAATTATTTGCTCGAGATTGGATTGTTTTCCCTTGGATAATTACAGTTAGCACAGATTAACAAGGATTAACTCTGCGTGTGTGTGTGTGTGTGTGCACTTTAATGAAGCAGGAACTAAAAGTATCGCTTGTATGTGCTGATATGAAGGGTATAGTAGCAAAGGAAAAGGAATTGTGTCATCACATATGTTCTGCATGACATATTCCATGCTTACTGTGTGAAATTGGCCAGTTGCTGTATCAGCAGTGTTAGCGCCTGTGTGAGAGGTCTGTGTCATGGAACATTTGCAGGATATGAAGTAAGACTCATAACCACCTAATCAGCACACAGCCCACACTTTTCTGCTAATTCCCCCTCATTACTATTTCATAGCTGATGTCAGAGGAAGCCCTGGCTTTGATTTGATGGCTGCTTTGTAGAACAAATGTGTTTACAGGAGTGTCTTTGATCTCTGTTCCTAACTTCAGTAGAGATGGCTGAAGGAACCAAAACTGCTTTGATCACAACTGTGGCTGCTTTGATGTGAAACAACTCTTGAGTACAACTACCATGTTAACTCGCAGTTGTAATAGATACATTTTTCAATTAGCCACTGTTCACTCGCGATATGGTCATGATGCAAAAACAGAAATGAGGATCTAAAACACAGTCGAATAGTTGAGTTGTTATTGAGCAGCAAGAAAATGACATATTAATCAAGAAAAAATTCTTATTTTCTTGAAAAAAGTGTGAAAATGTTTTTTTATTGACGAATTCTCTGTCATCTCTACACATATTTATCTGTCTGAACAGCTGCAGCTCTCTGCCCCCCCCATACATACACACACACACACACACACACACACACCCCAAACGCTCAATTTATCTTCTTATTATCTATTTCCTATTTTTCTTTCTCATTCTCTCCCCAGCATCCATTTATCTTCTGCCTTGGTGCTCTCTCTCCCCTCTTACTGTCTAAATCCATATTCTCAGCAGTGCAGAGATTATAGTCATATTGAAAACTGCTGGCTTGATTTTTCATGGCAAGCAGAGACTGAAACCAGTTGCAGAAATGTAGATCAACCTGTTCTGTTCCCCCCCAGTTAATGCCAGTTAATGCCCAGAACGGCGGGAAATATTTCCACGTCGTTTGCCATCCAGTTTGCTCTACACAGCTGACAGCTGCATTATCCGAGGGCCGTCCACTTCAAACGGGCATTAAAAGAAATTAAAACTTTTATGTGTGATGATTACAGCTATTTCAGATGGCGAGGACTACATAAAAGCACAACGATGACTGAAACGCCTGTTTTATTGCCCATAGAAGTGCGAGGGAAGTATGATCTGAGAGAATATCAAGTGGCTGTAGTGCAAACCTTTTTTTTTTTTTTGACCTCCGGAACGCTCAGACGCTGTTGTTCCTTATTAAATGCATCCATTATGACTTACCCAGGGTGGGAGAACGAAGCACTAAAGATCTAATGATCCACAGACGTCCTTGTTGGCTCCTAAAAACGATTAACTGTGAGGATAACGTCCAGAGTTGAATGATTGCTACACATTACATGTTGTCGTTAATCTGCTGTTCTTGTATTAAAATCCACAAGATAAATGTGACATCAATCCCAGGGTGGGTCACAGTCGTGCTGCCAGGCCGCCTCTCTGCTCTGGACCTCCTGACTAACTATACTGAAACAAAAGCTCAATGAAATCTGTTTTTTCTACATCGTCTTTACAACACTTTAAGTTTAGTTTTAATGACCCTCAAATTTGCTCAGTTGGTTTATTGCTGATCTCATCAGCCAGTTTCCCAGCAGCAGCCACAGCACACTGCCCGCCTCCTGCCGCACGCTTACATTTAGCAATAAACTTGTTAATACACTCCAGCGCTCTGCAGGTTTTTATTGAAATTTAGTAGGTACCCAGACAAGATTCCAGAAGTTTAAGCCTAAACTCTGGGGTTTCCTCCCACTGGTGGATGATCAGAGCAAAGGCTCTTTGGCTTCCTTTGCTTGTTACTGTGTCACATTCTTGCAGCAGTGGGGTGTAAAATGTGGCAACACTGCGGGCGATGGTGAGGGTGGTCTTTATAATCACAGTAATTCTAAGGAGAAAAGCATATTTGAATTTTGCGGCTGAGAGCTGGACTACAAAAGCGTGAAAGACTGCAGCTTTGGGAGATGAAACCTCCAGGTCTTTTTGTTCCAGCTCTGTGTCATGTGCCGGGTCTCCACCGCCTGCCTGCACCCTCGCGTCTCTTCTCCAGCTGTATCATTAATTCAAGGACCACGCTGGTGCACGCCTCGTCTCCTCCTCCACCGTCTCCTGGAACAATTTTTGGAAGTGAGGGATGATAAGAGGGGCCTTTTACTCGACAGCATGGTTTTCACTGCTTCATAATTGAACCGGCGTTGACATATTACAGCGTCTGATTGGCCTGGAATTGCAGAACGGCAGGGAGAAACATTTCCTGTCCTAGATCTACGTTTCTATGAGCACCTTACTGAAGCCATGGATGCTAGTGCAAATGCTTTTGTCCGTCTCAGCTGCATCTGGCGCTGGAGGTACCCTGGACCTGCCGTTGGCGTGTACATAACTGCGTTGACGCTGCCTATCTGCCGCTCACATCTTTGTTCTCTCGCTGATGAGCAGAGGAGGTCAAACAGGTGCTCCCCGAGGAGCTGAAATGAGAAGACAGATCTCATTAAAGATACACAGCAATTCAGATTAGCGCCAGATGGTGCAAACCCTGCATCCTGGCTGATTCCTCCAGACGTGCATTCATCCTTCACTGGGTACACAGCTAAGAATTTAGGCCCCCCAAAAAGGTTTTTCTCCTGGGCTGATTGCAGGAAGGTCACTCTTTGTGTTGAAAATGCTTCAACATTATCGGATAAAGACTGAGCGTTCCCTGAAAAAAATCCAGGCTCTTCGTGTCTCTTCTGTCCATTGTTGTCGCTATTCGGTCGTGTTTTTTTTTTTCCCTTGTAAAAAGGCACTGTAGGATGGAGCGTGCACGCAACGTGCGCACCGTGTCAAGCGCACACAATGCTGGCTTTCTGACAAGTAAATGAAAGGTCCCAGCGTTCCCCTTGTTTCTTCCCAGGTGACACCCGCTGTCCCCATTCCGTCACCATCAAAAGCCAAACAAGATGCAGAGAACCTCAAAAAAGGTCCATTATGGGCTGTGAGGGGGAGCACAGACACATTAAGAAATGGTATTGGTTACAAATAATATATGTCCCCTGTCTCATCTCAACTGAGAGAAACAGGACAGAGATCACGCGTTTAGACTGGAAACTGGCTCACATTCCCTCTATACACAAAACCGACACCTGTGTGACCCACGTATCAGCTAGGTGTTTGTGAGCACGAACTGGACTTGAATGCATCACCCTCACTGACCTTTTTTAAGCTTACTGCTTTATTATAACAAAAGGTTTGATCAAATGCAAAACAACTCTGGGCCGAAAGTCCCAAAGGCCAATTCGTTTTGTAATCGTGACGTATGCCCAAAGCGCTGTTAACCTAATCTGCCACCACTGTCTGGAATTTAGTTTTTTCAAAAAACCAAAATGATCTAAATTGTGTTTCAGAACAGGAAGAATCATGGCCGCTACGTTAATTTTTAACAGCATCATACGTTTTGCAGGACTGATCAGATAAGAAACACGCTGGTGTGATGTTAATTAAGATCACGGTTACTGGGGCTCGAATTCTCATTACAGCCGCGCTGGTACAGTAACTGTAAATGATTTGATCTGTATGCACGCTAATGAAGGATGTGAAGTGTTGGGATGAAAGTGAAAAAGAGCCAAACTGATGAAAGAAGCCGCGTTCTTTAGGAAAACGATGGTGCGTGTGGTGTGAGAGCACCTCAGAGCTACATTCCATCCTGGTGAAAGCTAGCGCTGACCCAGCGCTGCTCTTACACATGATGACCCAGACTAGACCTCAAAACTCCAAAGGCGCTCTCTTTTACCATGAGGGATGCCATTAAGTTGTGAGGCGTTTATGTCTTTTTAATGAGAGAGCTAAATTGCCTTCTCACGCCGTGATTTCAGTGCAAATGAAAACCTTGCGGACTGTGAATGTCAAGCAGACGCTTAAATGCTCCTCAGCACGCTGTGTGCCACGACCTGGAATATTAGAATTCACACTGACAGCCTCGTGACGGCGCCCAGTGCTACCCTGTGCTGAAGTGATTGAAAATGTAATGAATCAAAGGCACAATTTGGCTCGTTGACAACGCTGTCGTTACAGGAAAATGTAGGATGTTTATAGTGAAAACTATAGCTACAGAATTTGACTAAATGACTACATTTATAGTAATAGTCAAACTTATTTAGTCATCAACATTAAGATGCACCGTGTGAACCTCAGGTCCCTGCAGTAGTTATATAGTAGTAAAAGTAATAGTAAAGCAGAAATATGCAGTATCTTTTACAAACAGAGCTTTGCAAACTGGCTTTTAATGTTTTTTTTTCTGTCTTCTGACGTTTTTGTCAGAAGGAATTTGCAGGAGCGGTTTTCACATCACAGCGTTGCGCAGCGACTGATTAGCATAAAGTTGACTTCTGGCGCCCTCCTTGCAAGTTGTTAAAAATAAAATGAAAATATAAATTCATTTTGGAGGGCTGCGTATTTGCAGATACAGACAGTTGTTCTGGATTTCTCAGCACCTCCGTCTTCTGCAGCTTTAATCAATTTGTCTCGTTGTGGCCGCTACATTCAGCTCATTGGCTTAAACATGGTGGGTGTACAGAGTGCAGAACTCAAGTGTACGATGCGGTTCGATAAACGCTGACACTGCCAGCCGAGTTCCATCAAGTGTCTTGGTAACAATGACAATAAAACAGCTCTGACAAACGGCCGGTTGCACGGACATCGCTGCACATCACCGGAGGAAGCTTGCAGGTGAATTAATGACTGCTGCATTCCAGGCAGACGGCTTCTGGCTGTTGTGTGACAGATCGGAGCCGTTGTGGTTGTTTAATGTCCACTTTTACTCATTAGCTCCTTGTGAGCCAGAGAAGGCTTCTGAAACCTTCTGAGAACCAGAGTCCAAACACAGGCCTGTTGTTTTTATCTGCACTATTATCAAGCTCGAGGTATTATTTGCATCCTTCAGTGTATACACTTGTGATTCTATGTAATTACTTCTTTTTATAAATAAGGCATTGACGCCTGCTGTGGAACATAAGTAATAATATATCTGGGATCTATTAAGAGTATTTGTCTACTTCCTGGCACATACAGCACTGAATCTGATATTTTTTCATGCTCTGGAGTCACGATCTAGTCATTCTTCACCATCAAATCCAATTTAACAATCTAGCCATTCTGATTCAAGGTTTTTAATACAGATGCAGAGATATAGTCAGCCACAATGTTAATGGAAAGCGTCACATTTTGCATGTTAACAATAAAACAAGTATCTGTGATTGAATTTGACTTTATTTTTATAGTGTCTGTTACAAATAAGATTGTCCCCAGGAGCTGTACAGGAACCCAGGGCCCAAGCCCCCATACAAGCAATAGTGACAAGGTAAAGCTGCCTTTTAACAGGGAGAAACCTTGAGCAGGACCAGAGTCACACAGATCTTTAAGTCATTTGCTGTTTATGGCAGCCTGTTAACGGGAGGATGTGTCCATGTGATGAAACCGAACTAAAATTGTTTGGGACTGAACCAGACATGCATTACCCTTCTTATGAACTCTATCATGACTAATTACCATTAAATGAAAAAGCCATCAAAGGCAGGTAGATGCTGGCCTCCGTGCTGCGCCGCCACTGGCGCCTAAAGGCGGAGCGCAGCACGGAGTCGGATGAATACAGAGGGGTACTGATGGGTGAACTCAGCAGCATGAGTAGTCTAGCAAACTTCAGGATGCTGTCGTGGATCCACAGAGGCTGCCTGACACCGCTGTGGTGAGCGCGCAGAGCCACCTAATCAGGCTCGCTGGAGTCACGCAACTAGTGAGGCGCAGCGACTGAACAAACAACGGGCACAGCTGCAAGTTTGGGTGCTTGTTCCTAAATCAGTTCAAGGACACACAAGTGATTAGCGTCTTGCTACTGATGCTGATTAAGAACCGTCAAAAAAACTAAATGTGCCTTTTTCTTCCAGTTGTCATCAGTCAGCAGCAATCTGGATTATCTCTTTCTTTTTTTTATTTATTACGTATTTCCACACACGAGGACATTGCACATTTGTTTTGGAATGTTTTACATATGGGAATATTTTTAATTAGCTGGGAGTCACAAATGCTACTTCTAATAGCTAAGAATTAGTTTCATGTCCTTGCAAGCTGAAAAGGCAGACTGACTGGGAAGCATATCATGTGAACAGGAGTTTTTCATCATTATGAGTTTAGATTTATTGCCTTCTACCTATTAAAAAAATAACCAAAATGAAAACCAAAAACATGGTCCTCAAAAAAAAAAAAAAATCTATCTTCACAGCACAAGTTGTACCATTAAAATGAGATCCGACACGGATGCACACGTCAGACATGGATGGTGGGTTCAGTGTTTTTGCAGCCGAGCAACCTATGACACTAGATAAAAACCTCTGTCTGTCCACCAGCTGACTTTGCAGAGGTTGATTCATCCATGAAAGGATGATTCTTAAACTCTTAGTATATTTCCATAGCAGTATGCAGGGTTACCGATAGCATCTAAAGGAGTTCTGGTTGCAGGAAATATTCAATAAATAAAATGTTCAGAGAGCCGTGAGCCTCTCAAGGTCCCTGGATAGATACATAACACGCACCGTATAAAGAAAGCAGCATATGTATAAACTATTCAATTACTGGAACTTATCAATTATGAAGCACACACAACCTTTCCACCATTCTGAATCATGGGGGAGGTTGTATAAGTGTGATGTTGCCATGTGCAACACAGTCGTCCGCAGAGGAGCATTAAGATGTTTTTAAAAAGGTTGCAGAGGAGCAATAGAGGATCAAAACGGTTATATCGTGACATTAAATCAAAGAAGCCAGCAGAGTGTAAACACACACACACACACACACACACACACACACACACACACACACGCTATCCTCCTCACCATCAGACAGTCCTACTGTCAGACTGGGACATACGTTGTCTTTTCTCGCTGAGGAGTTGTGTGTTTTTATGTACTCCTGTTGTCGAACACCTGCGACAGTACGCAGAACTTTCCAGCTGTTAACGTCAGCGTGAGAGTCTTTGTCTGAAGACACCGCCCTGCACTTAGGCTGAAATTTCAAGCCTGCAATCAAGCTGAAGCAGCGAGCTGCAATGGTGTCCCTGATGATAATTACAGGAAGTTAAAAGTAGTTTGTCACATTTCCCTTTTGGCTCAGAATTAAACTCTTCCTTTGTGGCTGATTTGGTTGCTTTTGGAGGGGAATCACTTGGTTTTAGCTGAAATATTTAAGAATATAAACACACAGATCTTTCTATTGTTGCCAAAGTTATTAGAAGGCCTGGCAGATGAAAATAAAGACCTTTTTACTCCTCCAAACATGTTTTCATTTTACAGTTTTGGCTGTTTATTTTATTTGATCAATTCAAGTAAAATAACTGCAAAATAACTGTTTAAATGTGCCAAGTGATGTCTAATGTTGAATCTCTTCCAGGCAGAAATGTTTTCCATCCCAAGCAGTTTCAGCCAAACGACACAAGAAACTTTGCAACCAGAGAATTTTGGCACGATTTTCTCAAACAGAATAATCAGAATGGAGAAAATAAAAAAAGTTTAACACACTGTAAATTATTAATCCTCATCTACTTAAGTGGGACTCCAAAATGATATTAATCCAGTTTGCACGTCTCGTCATCATTGTTTCCATTTTATCCCAGCCTTTGAATCCCTCTTTTATCTTAGCTTAATGGATCTCCTTTCACTGACGGTGTGGTGAAGCAGGGTCGCTGTGATGAGTTCTCTCTGCTGGAATGAGATGCAATAGGCCTTCCGTCCATTATTGATCCAGGATTCACGCAGGCATTTGACTCCAGCCAAGGGCAGAATCACCTGGGTTTTATCATCCCTCTGACAAATGACATGAGAAGACTTGTCTCCGATATTGTAATATAGTGCTATATTACTGTATAATTCCAGAATTATTTATTAAGAACTGGTGAGGTGATGAGGTGTCTCTGCTCACCTTGGTAAAAGCGCTCCCACAGAGGTGGCGCTGATGAAAACGGAGGTCAGTGAGGAGACAAGCGTGCTGGATGGGGCCCCGCCCTGCTCGCCAAGCCTCCCATCTGACTCAGGGAAAAGCCTCTGCAGACTTGATGATCCTGATGCATCTGGACACTGATGGTACATGCAGCTGACCTTTTGGGCCATTGAGTGCACTCAAACAACACTTGCTGTGTGTGTTTACATCCCTGAGACAATTTAATGAGGATGTATCCTCTGTCAGCTGACTCTGGGGGAGCGAGCGGCTGGATGCAGCTGCTGCCACCAGGGCTTTAATCACAGCCCTCTGTCTGCCTGACACACGCAGGGAACCGCTGTCAGCGCTGGCATTCTAATGGCACTCACACACACACACACACACACACACACACACATACACACACACACACACATATATATATATATATATATATATATATATATGGCAACTTTGGCGTTTTGTTCTGAGATCATGGCTTTTTGCACAAGCGTGGAAAAATCAATCAGCATTTAGGCTCTATGAATGTCTGTCCACAAACTTCCAGAGTCCACGCTGGAGCTCAGGTTGATGCGTTGATGGAGCTCGGAGCAGCTTAGGAGCGAAATCCCAGTCCATTTTATCTGCTCAGGCAGTGCTCTGAGGGGACGGTCCGGTATAAAATATTGACGAGGCACTCGCACGACATCACCTCAAGAACTTTACCTGACCAACACCTGTCAGCCAGAGTGGACTTTGACATATGTGCCCTTCCTGAATCTAGGATAATAAAGTTTTACTTATTGTTACACTTGAATGTTCTTTGGTGGATACTTCAGGGAACCGTGGTCTGCAGTCACTTCATCCAGTTGGCTTCCTCTTTTTTTTTCAGGACATGTTGAGGCTCTGCATTAAGGTGTTTGATTTTCCATTTATGTCTTGGATTCCAGTGATTCTCCGCATTGGCAGGTGTTGGAATCATATGGAAGCAGAAAATTATTACTGAATCATTCAAAGGCTATAGTACTTTGGCAAGCAGTATTGCCATGGTAGCGCTTGTTTGAAATAAATTTATCACGAATAATAAAGAATTCAACAGGAGAGGATTAAGGTCGCTGGTGGAAAAATGTAATGGTGGATTTATTTTACCTCATTTTTCTTTTACTGTCCCTCAGAATTTTACCCAAAATATCAGATTGTTCTAAAAATGAATGACTTATTGAGTTTTATTTTAATGATATTGAATTTATGTGTTATATTTCACTCCTTTATGACTTTATGAAGAGGTTGAATATTGGATTAGATATTTAGCCGGAACAATTCAACCTCGAGGCCGAAATTACCATCTGTTGGTACAATACAGCACAGCCCACTGTGATGATGATGATGATGATGATGATGATGATGATGATGATGATGATGATGGCGCTGATGATGCTTACAGCTATCTGACTGTGTTTGTTTTGGCTGCAGGAACTTCTACTACATCACCATGCTGCGTGACCCCGTCTCCCGCTACTTGAGTGAATGGAAGCATGTGCAGCGCGGCGCCACGTGGAAAACCGCCCTCCACATGTGTGACGGACGCTCCCCCACCCAGGACGAGCTGCCCAACTGTTACAGCGGCGATGACTGGTCCGGCGTCACCCTGACGGACTTCATGAACTGCCCGTCCAACCTGGCCAATAACCGGCAGGTGCGGATGCTGGCCGACTTGAGCCTGGTGGGCTGCTACAACCTGTCGTCCACCAACGAAAGCCAGCGGAACCACATCCTCCTCAGCAGCGCCATGAACAACCTGAAGAACATGGCCTTCTTTGGCTTGACTGAGTTCCAGCGCAAGACGCAGTACTTGTTTGAGCGGACGTTCAGCCTGAGGTTCATCTCCGCCTTCACGCAGATCAACAGCACGCGGGCCTCCAACGTGGATCTGAGCGAGCCCGTGCGGCAGACCATTGAAGAGCTCAACTTCCTGGATGTGCAGCTGTACGAGTACGCAAAGGACCTGTTCCTCCAGCGTTTCCAGTTCACCCGTCAGAGAGAGCATCAGGAGGTGCGCTTAAAGAGGCGAGAGGAGAGGCGCTGGCTGAGGGAGCAGAAAGAGCAGAGCCCACCGTGGCCGCTCAAACGCAGAGGGGGAGGGAACAGGGCCGCGAGACGGGGGGGAGGCTCGGAGAAACGGAGCGGTGGTGATTTCCCCACCACCACCACAGAGGACTACACAAGCCAAGTGGCTCGGTGGTGAGGCTTTGGTCTGCAGAGAGATTACTCACGGTCTGATTTGAACTTCTCCTTTGACTATCTCTTTCACACATCTGCTGTCTCACCATTAATCTGTCTCCTGCATCTGTTTGTTTTTTTTTTTCCTCTGCTTCAGTGTGAGCCAAGCACTCTGCCGTTTCTTCATGAAAACTGCCAAGTCTGTGAGTCTCGCAGCGGCTCTGCCTTGGAGTTCCCTTTGGTGTCTTAACTCTCTAAATGCTGTTTGTATATTTTTATCATTTATGTTTTTGCTTTGTTTCTCTATTGTGATGAATAAGACAGCAAACTGAGGGGAAGGGGGGGGATAAAAAAAAAACGATCAAAGCTGCCAAAGATCGCGTTGCTTTGAACTGTCAGATCCTCTGCAGAACTGATGAATGTCACTGTCATTGTTGCAATTGACAGGAACCAGGAAAACTAAGGTTCTTACTGATGGTTGCATGTCTACATAATGTCCACATTATATTGATATAAATATACAAGTGCTGTAAGCCATGCTTAATAAAACAAATGCAAAAGGTGTGTTGTATTTCTGATTTGACAACAATGGAACACTCTTTAAAAAAAACTCTTGTATCTATTATCTTAAACAAATTGCAATTAACACGCTACTGTTAGCCCTCCCCCTAGCATCTCTTAAGAAAAGAGGAAAAAGTGAGGCTTTTATTAGTCCCCAGACAGGTGTAATTAATGTTTCTACACATTTGAGTATAACAATTTTAAAGATGGCACCATGCAAGTATCATATCCTAGAGCAACAAACCACATATTGTGAGCTTTCCAACAGTATATCCATTAACTTTCAGGTTTATGGCAGCTCTAGCACCCCCTACAGAAGGATGCACACTGCAACAGATGATGTCATCCTTGTAGGATGGAGCGGAGGGACTCAGATCCCTGTAGTGTGAGGTTGCATAACTCTAATGGCTTACCCTGGTCTCAAGACGATATGAAGAGTGCTGAATACTGATGGCTTTACAACCTTTTCACAAGGGAGCTGGATATCCAAGTCTCCAGGAACTCATGTAGGGAGACTATTGCACATTTTAAAAATAAAAGACAAGTTATATACAAGAAGCAAATCGCTCTGCATAATTTATAAGAATTAATGCAGGCCATTTTACTAAGAGGAAAACTTGAAAAACCCATTTTTTTTATATCTAAGTACAATTATAATCTAGAATTCCCATTTATATTAATTCTATTTTAAATTGGTGTTCTATACACTTGCAGGTACATTAAATTAACATCTTGTGCTAACATCAGTTTTTTTACATCTGTTCTTAGCACATTCTGCAACTTTTTTGTTGTCTTTTGGAAAAATATAATTGCATTCTGTCCATTTATAAGGTAGTTGTCCAAAAATTTGTCCATGGTCTTTCATTCTGAATTAAACGTGATCACGGAACGCTCTGATATCAGGAGTGGAAGTGTGGAAATAAAGTCACCAGCATGTCACTGCAATAAACCTGCATCTGCTCTCCTGCTATGCCCTGAATGAAAATGTAGTGCATCTCTGGCAGGAGATGGATGAGATATGCAGATAAATGACATGGAAAAGACAACATGTTTGTTTCAAAAGCTGGACATACAGTCAACCACGATGTTAAGGTAAGTCTTGAAATTCACATGACAGAGGACTACTGGGTTACATTATTGGGTTTCTAATATCTAACTGTTATAGGTGTGTAAGTTCTACCAGTACTATGTATATATATATATATATATATATATATATATATATATATATATATATATATATATATATATATTTTTTTTTTTTTTTTTTTTTTTTTGACAAATGGGTTGCCGAGCAGAAAAGTTGGTAAACAGACAGCGTGATGAAATTTGACTGGGATGTGACTCGAGTGCGAATGAGATGATCAGCATTCTCACGCCTGCACCCGTCACACTTTTTACATGTTTGTAGAGCTGACAGCCGACTGCACTGTGGGCCAAGGCGAGCACACCCCGACGCCGACATCACACCAGC
Source organism: Pao palembangensis (assembly GCA_015343265.1). NCBI lineage: Eukaryota > Metazoa > Chordata > Actinopteri > Tetraodontiformes > Tetraodontidae > Pao > Pao palembangensis. Next base: position 17,768,832 of record CM027084.1, read on the forward strand.
AGTCTACAGAAGAACTGGCCTCAATGCAAAAGAGCAGAGAAATAAAACATGTCTGTAGTTTCCGGCCCCTTAAAGCCAATCATTGCAGCAAAACAGGAAGTTGAAGTAAAGCTAGTCTTTATCTGCTTTAACAGGCTTAAACAGTGCTGTTTTATGCCTCTTTTTCACTCAAAGGCCTTCCTGTCAGATTAAAAGTGTATTAAATGTCCAGAATAAAATGAAATAGTTGCTATTATAATGATAACTTCTCAGTCTTATTCTGCAAAAACACCAACAACAAAAAATGCTAAAATAAAAAACAACAAAGCTCACTCATTCAAAGTAAGCTTTTAGAGGGCAGGAACTTTTCACTGTTGAGTATCACCAATAGTGTTTTTACCAACACCTGCACTAAAAATACAGCAGTGATTCATGCCGGTGTGATGAATCATAGTATGGAAAAGGACTTTTCTGATATTGCTGCTTTTGAACCATAAATAGGATCTGATCGTGTCAATAGAACAGAATGTTTTCAAGGTGGGTTAAGGAAATCTCACCCTTCTTGTTTTGCTCTGAAGGACGATTGACAGGTACGTAATGAAGCCCTGAAACAGAAGGAAATGAGGAGTGGAAATCAAGTGTGAATGTGTTATTGTGATCACCAACACCTGTGCAGCCATTAAATAAATCATCAGTGACACAATATAATTCATATAATAGATGAGGTGTGATGACAGTGAAACAGAGCAGGCAGCTGTAGGTTAAAACTGTTTGAATGCATGTTCCACAACTTTAGATTTTATATCAAATATGTTGCCTGACAAATTTTCCTTGTACCGTTTACAGTATAAACCTTTTTTTGTCCCCATCATCTGTGCAGCCCTCACTTTTACAAGAAATGACAAACTACATTTTGTTGCAGTGTTTTGCTTTTTTTTCAAACATCGAGCATGTGGTCTTAAAATAGAAGAAAATAGATTTTTTTTTTCTCCCACAACTTTTTTTTGTGCTTTTTTAATTATTATTATTTAAATTATTTCTAAATTATTGAGCATTATTCTCATACTCATGAAGAGACCCATGTCTACATTATTCTTACCAACACAGTATTTAGTATACCCAGGTTACTATACATAATAAAAACATTTTCAAACCATTACATTGGGTGACACCAACAAATAAAAACTTTGAAATATGACTTTTTTAGGTGCATCCCACCATTCAGGGACACAGGGTCATTGTGTGTCTTTTCTTAGCTCTATGATTAAAGAAAGACAGATGTGTGCGGCCATGTGATTATATGGTTAGACGTTTATGTTGTCTGTAGTTCACTGAAGGTGTTCTGATGGAAGTAACTTTGCTCCTCTCCCTCATTAACATAAATAGCCTCAGTCTGTGTAATTAAGATAACATAGGCCCCACCACCACCACCACTACCGCCACCCCAACCGGACCGTATTCTCTGTAAAACAGCACCCATAGCTTCCCCAGCATGGATGACTGGTTCAGCATTTCAGCCAGCGTCAGCTTCATTAATTCACTGAGACTGCACTGCAATGTTTATAGGTGTGTAATGATCTGACTAAATAAATAAATAATAACAATTTAAAAAAAAAAAAAATCTAAGTATGTGCTTTACATTCTGTCACAGGCAGCACAAAATCCTCTCACACAATATGTAATCTTGATGTACGTACAGAAACATCATTGTAGGTTTTCAGTTTCTCAGACCAACACTAGAAATTAAATAGGCAAAGAATACAGATCTACTGTTCAAAATTCTTCTTCCTCTGTCTCTCTGTCAACAGTCCCACATTAATAAGAAGCAGCGATCTCATTCTATTAGCAGACACATACAGTATAGCAGCCATACCATAACACCACCTAAAGATTCTTCCTATTCACTTGAAGTAGACTTTTAATTCCTACGAAGTTCATAAAACTTCTACCTCACTTGTGAGATTTTAAACAAATAATTCTCTTATGCTACGTTTGTCAATATATTGAGAGAACACTGACATCTACCGGCAATAATGTGTAATTGCAGCTCAATGTCATGATTAAACCAATTATTACAACAGCAATGAATGCAAGAATAAAAATATTACGAGGTTAAATCAGAGGCAAGGCATTAGTGCTTCTTTAACGCAAACATTGGTTCTTTCATATTTTCGTACAACAGATGGAAGCATTGTTCTAAAAACTTCAATAACTGCAGGAAATTTGTTGCATATAACTAGACATGTATAGCTTACTTTAAGATCGATAGAGTGGCAAATATATGCAAGATTTTTTTTTTGCATAATTATGTATTGCATATGAAAATAAATAAAAAAAACAGACATAGTTGAGACAAGTTAATCTAAAAAAACATAATATTGAAACTGAGTTAATTATAATTTAACAAAACAATGCAAAGGTGCAGCCGGTTGTGAGAGGAAAAAAATGTAAAGAACTGTTTAAAAAAAGGTTTGATCTGTGCATTGTCGTTTTGGAGCTGATGCAACGTTGACAGTGACATTTGTCTCTAAGGGAGCAATTTTGTGACCTTTTCCTGTGGCACTTGATGCCACACAGGGATGTGTCAGTGTGACAGAATTAAAAAAAAAAACCTTCTCAAGTCTGTTGCCTTAAGATGTCCAGAGAAACATTAACAGAAATACTTGGGACAGGACAAGTGGTGTTTTAGAAGAAAAGATAAGTAGATATTTTTTTCAGTTTTACATTATCACAAAAGATTTTATTTGAAAAAAGTAAAGTTTCGGGGTTAATGTTTCCAACAGTTTATCATTGAGCATTTCCATTGGCTGTTGGAGGCTGTTGACCATCATGCCTGCCTGCTGTTAACTGGGAAGTCCACCCAGTGTCTCTAAGAACTGGTTGCAGGCCACATAGAAACTATTGCCACTAACAGAGGTTGCAGTTGTTGATCAGGGTATGGCAACTAGTCAACAAAAAGAAGAATTGCTGCTGTGAGGCTGAAAGGCACTAATACTAAGAAACACGTTTGAAGCATCTCCGTTAATAGATAATTATAGTTTATAATAAAATACTATTTATCTGTTTAAAATTTAATACAAGCTTCTCAGAGTTGATTAATACAAGTGTTGAATTCTTGGGAAATATTGTAAAAAGTGAAGAAGACTACCAAACCATCAAGGTTTTATCGTTGTTACCTTGACAACAACCGAACTCTTGCCCTTCTAGGCTACTGGCACGTATGTGGATCGTACCACATTAGGATCGGGGGGAGGTGTTTATTAGTAGATATAAAGTAAAGAATTACGTTAACACCTTTGCTACTAATGAACACAATATCTTTCGTGTTTGAATAAACGAAAATACTTTGTGTTTAAACTGTCTTAATTGGTTTCTATATAGTTATCTTTAAATGCAGACTTTAACGGAAACCAGGAAACCCCCTCATGACGTTGACTTGAAGCCCGTACAGTAAGCTGCTGTCAAAAGCTTGTTGCTTAACAGTTAAATCTGTGCATTGCTAAAAAGTATTACAGAATTACATTAGTTCATCATTCTGGGGATTGTTGACATTGGGTTTTCGTCAGTTCTTTCGGACTGCCGTTTCGTCTGTCCTTGATAGGAAGCGGCTCATCAGTGAGGATGATGAGGTAAGCAGGTGCCGTCTTTGGCTAACAATGTTGCTCACGAAAGATGGTTAATGTTAACAATTTCAGAGTTTTTGTGATTTTATGCGTCCATCTCAGCTGTGGTGATAAGAAATCGTGTTCAGATGGCGGTGCTAGGGTGTTATACATTAACATCGCAGTCACTGTTGTGATGTTACTGTGTAGACAGTTGAATCAGAACGATGTTTGTTTCAGCTGCATTGTTTTTTAAACCTAACCTGAAGTTTTACTTTATTTTCTGGACAACATCTGTGAGAAATAAGATGAATTTTAGACTTTGACGTTTTGCTCAAACTTGTATATATGGTGTTCATGAGACTTTTCCCACATTGTAAATCTGATAACTTTAACGTGTTTTTCATGATCCAGGCAGGACGTACATCAAAACAGCACATCTGCAAAGACATGGGTGCAAAATATGTGTCCCTGTTGGCTGGTGGAACATAAGAATATAGACTAAACTAGCAATAATAAAGTAGCATTGCTACATTATTGGGATATGATCAAGGCTTCAGTTTAGTTTGTAAGGCCTGCAGCTCCAGGCTTCGCAGCTGTATCCCAGCCTGCATCAGCTTCTGGTTTTCTATTGGCCAGTTTCTGTCAGGGAGGGTTTTCCTGGAGGCTGGCCTCTGGGCAGGAAGGAGGGTGGCTGGAAATTTTTCAGCTACAGTTGGAGTGTGTCTGTGTTTACTGTTGAGAGGAGAAAATCTTCATGGGTCACTGAGTCTGTAGAAGAGACACGCCTTGGTTATGGTTGTTTCGGACTTAGTAAGATGCTGAAAAGTTGCATGGGGTCCCCAGAAAGACAAGTTCTTTAATGCTGCTTGACATTGGACAGGTAGGTCAGGTTACTCTGTTTTAGCATCCACAGGAATTTGCTGCAGTACTCTGGATTTGCGTGCAATAAAGCTGAAAGCTTTTCAATATTGATAAGATTTTTTTAATACTCAGAACAGTTTTATAGTCCACATGTATTTGCCGAGCATGTTATGTTTCATATTTTGCTTAAATTATTTAAGGTATCTAATTAACCAATTATTTGTTTAAGTTACTCTTGGCTCATAGTGACAAATGAAGTGGTAGCACCAGGAAAACTGTATTTGCCTGACATTTCTTGACATACATGCCTCGTGTCTTTCAGATGACAAACAGAACGTGCCCTTTGGAGGATATCCTGTCGTAAAGGTGTTCCGTTGACATCGACTTCCTTTCAATTGTGAGAGGTCAGACTCAGGAATCAGCTAACACCTTTGCTATAAGCCATTTTAAACACAAATAGCATGATAAAGTTGTATGTAGTAGTAGTATGTGAGCACAGTGGATGCTGAGCAGAGAATGTAGAGCTAAAATGACAAACCTGTATTGAATTTCCCTGACATTGCAGAATCAGATTGTTTAATGGGTCATTTGTGATTGACCTGACATCGGGTCTTTCAGGCAGAGGTCCAGAACTTATACTGTTGTTGTGTAGATGAACTGTGTGCAACCTACAGCTTGACCGTGTGGTGCGGTCCCGTGCAAGAATCAGAACAAAAAAAGAAATTCCCTTTAAAATCGCAGCCTTTTGGAGATGGCGTTGAACATTTCGGCAGTACGAGACACCAAATGGCTGACCCTGGAAGTCTGCCGACAGTTTCAGCGAGGAAACTGTTCACGCGGCGATGAAGAATGCAAGTTTGCACATCCACCCAAGAGCTGCCAAGTTGAAAATGGGAGAGTTATTGCCTGCTTTGACTCACTGAAGGTAGGAAGTGGCGCAAACGCTTGAGTTTTGTATGTCGTGGATGTCAGTGTCGGATGATACAGTATGGTCTTAGCCACACCTAATAATAAGTCCCCAATCATGTCAAGTCCCTGCTTCATAGCTTATTATGTGTCACTGAAGCTTGTTAAAAAAACATAAGCGATGCCAAATATAAAAAATGGCAGCTGGTTGGTTTACAGCCGGTCGATTCCCTGTGTGCTCAGTTGCCCTGAGTGACACCAGGCGACTTTAATCTGCTCTGACACGTTCACTGTCGCGCCACAATACAGTTTTGCCGCAGGATTATGTTGAGTCATTGTTTTTGTATCCTGACTGTAGACATGTTATACTCAACTTGTCCACTCTCAGGGTCTCTTCTTATTGCTTCATTCTGGGATCTAAACTCCTCAAGAGAACATTTACTTCATAATCACTTATTTCACATATAAATTATAATAGACACTTTTTAATGTTACTTTTCAAGAATGTTACAACCTTTCTTAACTTTGGTGCAGTTTTGGAAATAATTTAATTCACAATAACTTTTAAAAGCTGTTTTTATTTTCCACCCTTTGGTTTTATTAATGCCGCAACTGTCAGCTGATACTCTGAGCGCTCTCAGTTTGCATCGCGGCTGTGCTCATCAATCAAACTGACAATTAAACCATATTTACTCTAAATCTCCTGGGACAAATGCACATCAGGTGAAACTGGTTAACCTGGGTAGATAATTAGAATATTAATGGCAGGGGGATATTAACAAGGCTTTTTTATACTTTCATAGATTCTTGATTGACAGAAATTGTTATAATCTGCCATTTAAGTCTCACATGAAATCATAATATTCCAGTTTAATAACCTAACTCATAATAAAAACAAATCAGCAAATTTCCAGAGCTGCGTTGCTCCCGAATGCCTTATGAAGCTAACCTCTCATAATATCAGAGAACAGATCAGTCGTTGACGCAGCTTTGTAGAAATCTAACAAATAAAATCATTCCCTTTCTTTTTTCTCGTTTCTAAATGCAGGGTCGGTGCTCAAGAGAAAACTGCAAGTATCTTCATCCACCCTCACACCTGAAAACTCAGTTAGAGATAAATGGCCGCAACAATCTCATCCAGCAGAAGACGGCAGCAGCTGTGCTAGCCCAGCAGGTGCAGATGATGCTGCCAGGACACAGTTTACAGCCTGTCGTAAGGATCTTCTCATTCATCCACGCAAACTGGAATGTTTTGTTTATTATTATATGATTATATTTTATCACTTCAGCTTCTTGTAATACCTCGATAATTCACATGCTTAAGATTTACCATGATCTGTCACTGCCTTGTTAAAACTTTGCGTTCATAAATACTTATTAGTATATATATATATATTTTTTTTTTTTTCACGACACAATTAAGTACACATGAATAGAATGAGATGGCTGAGTGCTGAAGCAATCTGAAGCATCCATTATTCAGAATGTGGATGTTATTTCTCTGCAGTAGCATTCATATTTGAAGCCCTTGATTTCACCAGGAGGTGTGTGTTGATGTTGGGCTTCGGGTGATTGTTGTCGCAACATACCGTATTTTCCTCACCATAAGGCGCATCAGATTATAAGGCGCAGTCTCAATTACGGGATCTATTTCTGTACTTAACCCATACATAAGGTGCATGCTAAAACATACGGTCTACAAAAAAAGGTAACGGTGTTCACAGTGTAGTAAAAAGGTAACGGAAGCAAAACAGTGAGTTTAGTTGAACTTTATTGTACTATTTAACAATACACTCACATTATTTTTGAATCAATCTTCTCCCACAAATCCATCAAAGTCCTCATCTTCTGTGTCTGAATTGAACAGCTGGACAATTTTTCCCAGTCTTAGTAAAGGTGTGTTCGCCGTCTGTCATCCATCGCTCCCACGCCGCTCGCAACTTCACTTTTAACACCGTGTTTACACCAGTGTCCAGCGGTTGGAGTTCTTTTGTTAATCCTGCCGGAATGATGGCAAGCTCCGAATTCATTTGCTTCACTTGGTGTTACAACCGCATAACTGATAGCCTGTAGTTTGAATTGTGCCTCGTAAGCATGTCTCTTCACTGGTGCCATTTTTGGGGGTCGGTGGACAAACAAATGTTGTTTTGCAGCATACCGGTACTATACCTACCGGAGGAGTGGAGAAGGTAAGCGTACGTACTGTACGTATTACGTAATGTTCTCTGATTGGTTTATCGCTGCCAGCGTACGTAGTGTACATATTACACTACGTGTCAGCGAAAAATGGTCCGACAGTCAATCAAGCAAGGCGCTTACCAAAGTCGCACAACAACATTTTTACAGATTTTGGAGCTCAGTGCACACATAAGGCGCACCGGATTATAAGACGCACGGGCAATTTTTGAGAAAATTTAAGGCTCTTAGGTGCGCCTTATTGTGCGGAAAATACGGTATATCACATCTGTTCATACATCTTTCAGGCGCGGATGAAACTGCAGTGTACCCAGCGTCTATGGCTTGGTCTGTTTAGATTGCCATGTTTTCTGTTTGCCACACTGTCATTGAAATAAGGGAGTAAATGTTTAAAGATTTTTTTTTTAAATAAATAAGTCTATTTTTTCTTCCCCTCATAGACGGTCTTTCTTGTTACAGGGACTTGGCACAAACACTGGTCTTTGTTATGGTTCCTATGTGACGCCACTGGGTCATGGAATGAACCTAGTCCAAACAGACAGCCTGCCCAGCACCCAGGTTCTTGTTCCAGGAAGCCCACCCATTGCAGTTCAGACCTCCTCCTCTTCTTCTTCTACTTCTTCTTCTTCTTCGTCTTCTTCTACTACTTCTTCTACTTCTACTTCTTTTTCCTCTTCCTCCTCTCAAAAGCTGCAGTGGCCGGACAAACTGGAGGTATTTTTTTTTCCCACCGCAGAGCGAGTGAAAGCGCTGTTAAAAGGCGGAATCCCAGTTCATGTCTTTGTCGACGCTCTTCAAAGGTGTGCCGGGAGTTTCAGCGGGGAAACTGTGCGAGAGGGGAAATGGATTGCCGCTTCGCTCACCCTAGTGACAGCCCAATGATTGACACCGCTGATAACACCGTCACTGTTTGTATGGATTACATCAAGAGCCGCTGCTCCCGGGAGAAGTGCAAGTATTTCCATCCGCCTGCCCACTTACAGGCCAAAATCAAATCCAGTCAGCAGCAAATCAGTCAGACTGCTGCGGCAGGCCAGACTGCATCTGTGGTAAGACACTACTGTCCCTCTGTCTGTGTTGATGTCCTGGGTATATTCTATTTATCTATTTGATGTATTTAAAGCCATTAAGAGTCCAAATTACAAGGTGCACAGATTTACTTGGATGGCACATAAATCAGACTCAAAGCACAGAGGTGCTGCAGATGTGTACAGATGTGCAGTGATTCGGGAAAGATCGGTTTTGTTATGAATCAACTGTCATGTGTTCTTTCATTTTGAATTCCTACCATGTTGTTTGCAAATCTCTAAAGAATAATTCAGCCATGCATCCAAAAACCCAGGAAGGAATAAATTAGATTCCACGTTCGGTGACTAAATGTTGACCTGATGAATAAATCTTTATTCACTGTGTTGGTTTGTTTACTGTGCACGCATTGTGCCTTTTTGTGGTATTGCACATTCTGATTAGTTTTGTTTCCCCTTCTCATCTGTATGCACCGCTGTCTCCCATGATGCACCTCTGCTTGCTGTTACCTGTATGTTATACGCTTGAATCCCATTGGCCCACTGCCTTCATGTGCTCGCTGCCTGCTCTTAAAAGACTCAGTCGACTGCCAAAGCAATGAAGCGATCCCTTGAAGCAACTGTAGACCTGGTACTTTGACCTTTTGCTTTTAGTTGTAGCTATTATTTGTCTTCTGATAAGGTTTAATTTTTGCATAGTGTCATATAGAGCAGTGTTTGTGTACAGTCTTCATCAATATCTAGAACTGCAAAACAAAAAATCTGAAATGCATAATTCATTTTGTATTCTATATTCATGCTTTATTATTCCAATTTGTGTACATGTGTTTTCTGCTTCTTCTTATAAGTTGATTAAATATTTAGTACCTGTGACTGGACAGTGGAACTTGGTTGTCATATCTGCTTTTATTACCTTCCAGGCCTTTCCCCACGCCAGCCCCGTCCTACCTCCCCTACCAAAGAGGCTGGCCCTTGACAAGAGCAGCTGGACCAGTGCTCTGCTCAACCCTGGCTTGTTGCAGTACCAACAGGCTCTGGCTAATGCGCAGTTCCAGCAGGCCTCTGCTGCATTTTACCCCACAGGTCAGCCCTCTGAGCACATTCTGAGTTCACTGCTAAGCAGACGGTTTTAGACGCTTCACTTTTCACATTAATGCCACTTCTTATTTCAAAAGACAGACACTGCTCACTGCACACTCACTGTTGTCGCTTGACCTAAGAACGTTGCAGGCATGTATTAGCTGAGAAGAAGAGGTTCATGTATTATTTCCTTTTGATTGCTGATATGCATCTCAGAAAATGGAGGACAGTTCAGGAAAGTCGGAGTCTGTGTGTCTGTCTGTGTGTGTTTGTTGCAGTGGGCCGACAGAACCAGTCAGTGGTAAATTTGTATGAATTGTTCTAGGATCTTGCTTATGTAGATAAACAAATATTAAAAGCAGGAGCCCAGATGACAGAGGTTGAATAAACACAGACATTTTAACACATATCTTTACAAGGATTAATGGTTGTGTGTCTTCCTGTACTGACTGAAGGCTGTGTAAGGTAAGCTAGGTGCAAATAAAGTAGCTGCAAATGTCTATATTTTTATCTCATGTTCTATATAATGAGCTATATTATTACTCCATGTTGTATTCTTTTATGCAGCTAAGTATACGTATCTGTTCCATTAAAGACACATTCGTATGAACTGATTCTGACTTACAGTCAGTATTTCTGTTTTTGTCTCACCCAGGTTCTGTCTTGTGCATGACTCCCACTAACAGCATAGGTAGGTCTCTAAAGTCTGCTCTTTACCTCGCACAATTCTGCTGTTCTATATTACATATAGTGAAGTTCTTTATGTTATAACAACAGAGTCAAACTCAAGTATAACCCCTCTTGACATTAATTGTTTATAGATTTTCCCCGAATCTTGCATTGGGAAATTTGCTCAGCATCCCTGAGAGTGACATAAGTGTTTTTGATGATCAAATTCAGCTCTGTCCATTTAAAAAAATTCCTTCACCCAACATATATCTGTCAGATCAAATTCCCTAATGCTACGCTTGGTGAGTTCTTTTGTGCTCCTTCCTGCTGTCTGGCTTTGCCGCCTGTTCACGGTCCAACTCAGTGAAGGCTTTCTGCAAAGGTCATTTTTATATTTGTCTGGCAAAAGTGTGAAGAAAAGATTGCAACTGTTGTTGCTGTAACGCTGCACCTCCCTTTTCATTGCTTCCATGTTCCCCTTCCTGAAAAAGTCCCCATGGTGTACAGTGTTACGCCTGCTACTGTCTCTGCAGCCACTTCTCCCGCCACAAGTGTACCCTACGCAGCAACAGCGCCAGCCAATCAGGTTTGCTCCTCTCTACAGCTTTCTGTCATTAATCCTTCAGCACTGAATAAGTGCGTTATCTTTCAGTCGGGACTGGCTTCATCACCGCAGCACGGCCCTGCTTTCACTGCTTCAAGCTTCATCTACTCACAGAGCTTCAATAGAGCTAGACAGTATCTCACCCTGTTTCCTTATGACTGATTACACTCCATTCTACACAAACTTTTCAGCTCTAATCTTTCGCACTGCATCACTTTACTGCTTGATTCTGTACTTATTTATTACTTATGGCACAGAAATGTTGTCTGAGGTCAGAAACATATATTTTAATGACAGTTTCCTCACGCTTTTCATGCACGTGTTCATGCAAGATTATATTCATTACTTGACTGTTGTATTGATTTTAACATCTGCTCCACTTTTATGGTTTCATATGTACACAAATATGATGCTTCAGATGCTCACTGGTTGGATCCTTGTCATAGATGGATAAGGTGCCATTTTTGAGAAAAGTTTTAGTCTGTTGAAAAGTTTAGATCAAAGTCAGAATTGGGGAGGTAATAATATTAGTTTTGTTTCATGTAATCCCTCACTTCACAGTGATTGTTGTTTATTAGCGTTCTTTATCATACTTTATTGTCACTGTAATAACTTTGGGTTAATTGTATTTACAGATCATCCTCAAGTAATGACCAGAAACAGGAACCGGTTCAGTTTTGCAGCTGGTGACAACTGCAGACAACAGCTCTGTAAATACACTAACCCTCATGCTACAGCCTCACACGAGCTGCAACGAGCTGCATGCTGAAAACATCAACAGTTAACGGTGTTCACAATATTACTATATGTATGCACTCTGCTACCTGTATTTATATACATTCACTACCCTCATTTCAATGTTCTGTAATAATTGAGATACAATGACTGGCCCTTTAACTCCACTTCACATATAGTAGCTTCATAAATAAGCCTGTTTTACTGATATCAAAATACTGTTGATTAATGGTGAATTTTGCAAGAGAATGATAGAGAGATGAGGAGATCATCTCTCTGTGAAGGAATTTTAATATTGCTGACTGTAAAACAAATTTTCTTCATGAATGTTTTATTTAAACTAAGAATAGTTTTCCAATTAATGATTGTGCCAGTAGAAGGAACGTAATAGTGGTAAAATGCTCTTCCGTTAACCTTAAAACTCTGACTTTAAACTTTTCATGCTAGTGTGCTGACAGCAGTCTGTCAACACAGTAGTGCTCCCCCTCCTGGTGTGCCTTTAGATTGCATATACAGTGTGTTTGATTTTTACACTGTCCATACACACTTTTAATTTCTCTTCACGGTATTACAGGTTTGGATCCCTTTTAAGTGGTTTTAGTCATAGCAGCTATTACTTTAATTATTTTTTTAATCTGTTGCACAAAACCAGCTGTTTCATGACACTTAAGGACTACAATAGAAGCACATAAAAAAAAAAACCCAACACAAAAATAAGTAAATTTGCGTAGTTTAGTTCTTCTGTAAAAAGTCAAAAAGGTCTTAATATTTTAATATTATGTTATTAACAGTCAAACTGTACTAAGCAGAGAGTTCTGCATGGTAGCACCCTGAAGAGTTTAGACATATTTACATAATCTGTGTAGTTAGCATTAGAAATTAAATAACATTTATAGTAATGACTATAATAGTTAATTAAATAACTGGTAATAATTATAACAATACTTTTCAGTGTTTTACTGCAGTAAGTGCCTAAAGAATTGTGCAGATGAGGATTTCCCTGTGCATTTAAAAGGCTTTGTGTAGAGTAAACACTCAATTTCAGGTTATTCATATTTTAAAGATATTTAATTTTAATCTTTCTATCTAAGGGCATAAGCATTCATTTTAGTAATCAAAAATGTAATGATGCTCAGATTTGTCTATCCAGACTCATCGGAGTGGAGGATCATGTGTGTGGATGTGTGTTTAAGTGTTAATAATACATCATTTCATGCACAGTAAAATACTTCATGTAAAGAAGTCAACTTTAAAGAGATAATCCTTTAGATAATATGTAAGTGAAATACATTATGCAAGTCTCCATTTAGCAAGCAAAAATCATCAGTAATATTAGAAATATATTCAGTCATGTGTCATATTGTCTGTTTCAGTTTGTATTTGAATCTTCCACAACAAATGTGTGTGAATATGTAGACAATGGATGGAATATGAAGAGCATAATTCATTTTTAATAGATTAACTTCAGAAAAGATACCATCAAAGTCTGTCTCCTGTATTCTGTGGCGATTAATATGATTTATTTGTATGAGTGAGGCAGTGACATTGCCTTTTATAAACAAATGTGCATTGCGGAAGCCCGTTTTATGCAAGAGTATTAAAGCGTAACTAATGATGTATTATTCTCACCAGGTCCTAAATTCAAGTGTTTGACTGCATTTTTGTAGATAATGTGTCTTTTCACATCAGTGTGACTTTGTTATTCCATGGTGTGATTCTATGCATAAAAATCCATTTTTAAAATGTAAATTTAAGTAAAAAGTGTTTTTTTATGATTTCCACAGCACGTTAACATCTCGCATCCAAAATAAACTTAATAAACACTATGATGGTAATGATGATGGTTTGCCTGCAAAAGGCTCAGAAAATGTTTGTTCAACTTTTGGAAAAATTATATATTATATATAATATTTTATATATATATATATATATATATATATATATATATATATAATAATCATGTTAATCATGAACATTGTTGTTGTTACATTATCCTGCCAAAATGCTTAATGATTAGTTTGTTTTCTTTTTAGGTTAGATTGCACCTCAAACATGTCCACTTTGAACATCATATGTTCCTGTTCAAAATTGTGTAAGAAAAAATAATAAATGTTACTAAAGGGTTTTTTGTGGTCTTTGCTTTGGCATTATTTTTGTTTTTTGAGTGCATATATTATAACTCATTTGTGTTGAAGTTAAATGACGTACATCTTTAGAAGTAACACTTAATGTTAAACATAGAAAAGATGCTGTTTTGTTGGGTATAGCTGAAAGTATAATTTGTCTGACAGTTACATGGATATACTGTATGTAAAACATTTTTAAAACTATTGTTATTCTGCCAAGCTGGATAACAACAATGTCATATTATGACATATTCATGTCATATTACTCAATTTCTGGTGATTATTTTGCCATAACTGAAATATGCCGCGTCGCCATAGCAACAGCATCCAGTTCCCTTTTTTTCCACCTCTTGGAAACACGTCCGCGAGCCGTCCTTGTGATTGGAGGAGCTCTCCTTTGACGTCACCAGGGCGACCGAATGATGAAAATTTTACCACGTGAACGGAAACGTAACCCTGAATTCGACCGGGCGCCGCGCGGAAGCTTCTGTTCAGCCATTGGTGATTCTCAGGCGGATCCCAAAATTTCGTTGGACCGTTCACACATCCGTCAGGAGGGACCTGTACGTAGTTTTCCCACCCCCTCTCCTTCTCTTCCTCTTCCTCGTCTGTACGGAAGCCGAACGGGGGCCAGCTGGTTACGCGGCGACCTGTGTCTCCACCCGAGAGTATGGCGGCTGGGTTTGCACCGGAGAGCGAGGGGGAGACGGGGACGTGCCAGAGATGGTGAAAGAGAGGCAAAGAGACGCAAGTCCGTTAATGAAGTGTCCGAACTCTTCGCTCTCGGGCCGCTGTCCGGAAGCGGCCTCCAGCTTGAAAAGCTGCGCCTGTACTCGGCTGTAGGAGCGAACCCAGCGATTTCCCAGCGTCCTCCATGGAGTAACTTTGTCGTTTTTTTTTTTGTTTTTTTTTTTTAATGAAACACAGTGAGGAGTGGGCTAAGCAGATGAAAAACACGCACGGCCAACATCACCGGCCCATGTTTCCATGCCCCCTGTGCACGTTTCGGACTGTTGCAGTCCTTGGATGCGCGTATCAGAGTCTGCTGGCCTGCATGGGGGGAGTTCTACGATGAAATCCATCTTGGAGCACCGTGTCTTTGTGCTCTGCCGTAGCTGAGCAAGCGGCCAGCAAGACTTTGTTATTGACAAGCCGGGTAAAATGGGACACGCTTGGTGACTGTGATCCACGGTGGGGGGACGTTTGGACTTCTTTTCAATGACGCGCGGAGATTGATACGTGACAGCTGGATTGATTCAACGATGCGCGAGTATAAAGTGGTGGTCCTGGGCAGCGGTGGGGTCGGCAAGTCCGCCCTCACTGTGCAGTTTGTCACCGGGACGTTCATTGAGAAGTACGACCCCACCATAGAGGATTTCTACCGCAAGGAGATCGAGGTGGACTCCTCGCCCTCGGTGCTAGAAATCCTCGACACTGCAGGGACTGAACAGTTCGCGTCCATGCGGGACCTTTACATCAAGAACGGACAGGGATTCATCCTGGTCTACAGCCTCGTCAACCAGCAAAGCTTCCAGGACATAAAGCCAATGAGGGATCAGATCATAAGGGTGAAAAGGTTGGTGAAACTTTGTGTGTGTGGTGGGGCTTCTTCATCAGAGGGTTGTCCTGTAGGCCTGATCTTAGACCCCTAATGTTCTGCATCTTCCAGAGACTGCAGAATAAATGCAACATGTCCGTTCTGTTTTGGTGTGGCGGGTCTTCCCACAGTGCGTGTTCTGCAGCCGTGACCTGTTCAGTGCTTCTGCACACTTTGCAGCGTTTCTGTGCAGACATCAGCCCTGTCTCCCAGTCATAACATCCGAGACACCATCTGTGTTGTGATGCTGCTCTCTAGCTGTGCATGTCTGCACGCCCGGGGTCCTCTACTGCAACTGGCTCTGCAGACGCGCCGCTCCAAACACTGTAAGGGTTGGTGTGGTGGTGCTGCTGCTGGGGGGGTGGGGGGTGGCTGGAGCTGTTATAATTGAACCTGTTTGATGTCTGAGAGCAGGAGGATTCAGATATGAGGTCACTAGTGTGAGCTGATGATTGCTAGCAGGGCAGAGGTGAGCCGAGGCTCCGTTGCTTACACTCCTCTGGCTTTCTCATCTGTGCACCTCCATCCACACACGACCACATGTGATGAAACCCACCGGGGGTCCTGAGTAGGTTATGTCATGGATGCCTCTGCTCCAGCCAGGGCGGGTTCGAGCCTACGTGATCACCTACCTCCCTCCGCTGCAGTGTGCTGGCAGTCTGTGTGTGTGTGTGTGTGTGTGTGTGTGTGTGTGTGTGTGTCCCTCAGTCGTTGTTGATGTAAGCGGATGTTTTTCAGGTCGTCCAGCCAATTCTGCTTCATCAGAGACCCATATGCAGCCTCTTCCAACTGGCATGTGTTAAATTACAAGGCTTGTTACTTCAGATAATGCACAGCAGAAGGACAGTGCATTCATTTCATGCCTCACTGGTGTGTTTTGCTGTGGTGCTGTTAAACTATTATACTTAAATTCTTTTATTAGTTCGCTGCAGTCACCTGATTGGATTCAGGCTGTTTCAAAAGCACAGGTCTTTATAAACAATGCCATAAATCTCTGGAAGCACATGAAAGAATGAGGTCAACGTCTTTTCCCCATGCCGGGGGAGAAAAGGTGGAGGTGTGCATGCCGCATGCTTGGTTTTTTTCATGTTGAGGTGCGTTTGTTGGCAGGTAAATGTACGCACACGTGCATGTACCCTCGCAGCAGATGCAGCCGGGGTTCTGGCGCAGAAAAATTCCAACGTTCCTTTTCCCATTTGTTCCATTTTATTGCTGAATTGCTTAATAATAAAAAGAGTCCATCACCATCAATCAGTCGAGAGCGGTCTCTTCTGAAGAGCACCAAATGTTCTATGGTGGCTGCCGGGGAACAAAATCAAATTTTCCACGACTGTCCAGTCCACCATGACGTGGGGACTGAAATTTTCCCGAAACATTCCAGGTTGCATTCGTGTCTCTGTTTTTCCCTTCTGGGCTACTGTAGCACTCGTGGAGAGGGCCTCGTCTCAACGTCTGTAGAAGTATCTTAATTGTAATTGCCAATTGTTAAACAATGTTTTCTCATGACTCTACTGGGAAATGGACACTGCAAAGCCAACTGCAAAACATGACATTTATTATACAGCAGCGGTGCTCACTGGGTTTTTTTTATCGTATATTAAACCAGAAACTTTACCTCCTCATACACGGCAACTTTTTGGCCACAGGCCTGCAGTGTGAAGCAGGATTAGTGGTTATCGTGGTGTCCTCAGGTTAAATCCTGGGTTCCCTGAACTGCGACGGCAGATTACTTCATACTGGGGCACATCGCCATGGTAACGTGCTGATCAGCCAGCCTGCTACTCAGGAAGGCTGTGCTCAAGGCAAGATAATGCCTATAAAACCGCTTTTGATCAATCAGCTGCACGGAAAATGATGTTATCTGAGGGAGATCCTTGACCTCAGACGGGAGGTCATGAAGGGTGGTGTGCGGCAGCTGAAAGGGAGCAATTAAAAATTGAAATAAGAGAAAATATTAGCACTGTTTTTTCTCTGCCGTCGCCACACCCCAGCAACCACACTGGCGTTGCTCAGGTCAGAGGCGCTGCGCATCAGAAGCATTTTCTGCCGCCTCCTGTCTGTGGCAGAGACGAGCTGATGTGGTCGCGGCCTGCCTGCGTCCACTGGGAAAGCCATCACGCCTCACTTCAGCCGCAATTAACAACACACCAGAGACATGAGTGGTGACTAACATAATGAGCCCTGTTTCAGTGGAAATTCAGTGCTTTTTGACCTCACTGGTGTCTCATTTAGGTGATTTATCTATATTAATATGCTTTACTATACTGTGACACTTATAGTAAGTTGAGAATTTCTGTCCTGTTTCGATGATCCATGATGGGTTAAAAAGCCATGCATGGTGAGGCAGTGGGCTCCATAGGCGTCTGTAACAAGGTTCTGGGTTCAGTTCCAGTTAAGTTCTTTCTGTCTGGAATTTACAGGTGTGCTCTAGTTCCTCCCCACAGTCTGTAAACATGAGCATTTTGTTGGTTGGAGACTCAAAACTGCACCTAAATGTGAGAGTGTGAGTGAGCGGTGTGTGTAGAACCTGCTGTGTTGAGGCTTGATGCTTTTCCCTCACAAGTTCGAAGTTCCAAGGAGACAGTATTCCTCTTTTAGCTCATAAAATCCCATCAAATCTAGTAATAGCCATCCACTAAGCTCTTTGTTTATAAGGCTGATATTATTTGCAAATCTCATTAAATATACAGTGTACTGTATTTTTTTGTGTAGCTGCATAATTGCAAGGTTAGTCTTTGCTAGCTTTTGTGATTATTGTCAATTATAAATTACCCCCAGTCAAAGCTGCAGAACTTGTGTTGCAATTTTGAATTTTCTTTATTCCATAAACATAATCCGTAATAATCTGACCAGTATTGTTTATATTTATTACAGGGAGTGCAATTAGATCCTGATCCTCGGATGATATACTTCGGTTTATTCATATTCATGGGGCAACAGAGCAGAACATTCAGATGTTTTCTTCTGAATCGAACTTTGTGTACTTTTCTCCTAGACTTTGTGCAGATTGTCTGTGTACAAACTGTCATTTTGGGTGGCGAGTCCGCCTGGAGAGCGGCGTGTTCTGACTCAGCCTATTTTGGGCTGGAGACCCTCTCCTCTATAGGGCCTCTGGGAGGAGACCCGGCACATAGCCGGTCTTCATCCTGACACCAGGCTGCTGGCGTCCTCCGTCCGTCAGCGTGACCCGAGTGAGCCGATGCATCATGCATTTTAGATAAAGTCTGTCTGGGTGTTTGTGGGAAGGCGGGCGCCGCCGAGCTCAGGCCGCACGGCTGAAGGCTGCAACGTGACGAGTTGTTTGTGACCGTGACGCAAGCGGCACAAACTCAACCGGACTCGCTGAGGCTGGCGTTGGAACCGCCGACTGTTCTGTGTTGGGTACAGGACGTCTTTTCCTTACATCAGCCTCAGCGTGGTCGACACCGCCCTTCACGCTGAAGCCCTGGGAGCTTCGGTATCTGAGGCAGTTAGTGTCTCGCACCTCCTGGGACTGGGGGCCTCCTCCTCCTCCTTTATTATGCCTATATATAGACGTCTCCTTTGGTAGCAGATGTCGTTGTGCTGCACTTCTGTTACCACAAAGCCCAAATGAGCCACATAAGAGCTGTTAAAGTCCTTGTTTTGGTTAAAAGGGAGAAAAAGGATGCTTTGGTGCGACTCCACTTTATTATTGATACACCATTAATGTTTTTGCTGCAGCTCCAGAAAACATTCACATACATCTGACGGAAACGGTTCGTCGGGTCAGACGACACGAGCAAGGGAACACACAGCACGCAGGCACACGGAGAAACACAAACACGGACGTGCACTGAGGCTTAAAAGCTGCCCCGTCTCCCCTGGAAACATCCAGTGTCTGTTGTCAGATTGCAGCCTAGTTTTCCTTTGATTGTGAGTTTTCTCAAGTTGGGAATAACGAAGCGAGAGACTGATGCGGCTCCACACCTGTCTGAGGAGGCCGGGCGTTTCATGTTGATGAAAAAGTGCAGATTCCTCACAGTGGTGCAGTGTTTGCTCTGGGAAGCCCGGTTTCATCCACTAAGCTCGGGGACTGTTCCTTCTTTTCTGGAGGAAGCAGCTTGTAACGCCAGACTGGACTGAAACAATATATCAAGACAGATACTCTTGGCTTTTTATTTGTCTCGGGAGTCCTGTTAGTGAGATTTACCTTAAGAATTTGAAAAAGACCCTCCCTGTGATGAAGCGGTGACCTTTCCAGATTGCATCTACCTCTCACCCAATTGGGTTAAGCTCCCAACTCAGTGCTGAGCCCCCTGTGGTTTCTCCTAGCTATAAATGTAAAGTTGTGTTTAGGGGCTTTGGTGAAAATGGAAACGGGACTTTCACTTGACCGCAGCAAGAGGTGGCCCAAAATAGAAAAATGAGGGCCTTGTTGTTTTTACTGCCACCAGGAATGCAGGGATTTGGAGCGCAACTCTGCCGGGATGTTGCGGTAGAGGAGCAGAAGCTGCAACTTCTTACGCGGGATTGTGTAAAACAACAACAACAAAAAAAAAAACCATCACACTCCCACCGAGTGACCTTTAGGATTGTTTTTTAAAATCCGGCTGTTCCTCCTGGCTGGAAAGCTGATCCTGGAACAGGAGAGGATGGCTGAGAGTGAAGTTCAGCCCGCACGAGCTACTCACGAGCTGATGGAAGTCACTTCTCCATTCTCTGCAACTTTAAGCTCATTTGATGCTGCAGAGTGCAGCTGCTGGCCTCGGAGCAGTACCTGTTACCATAGCGATCAAATTTGAGATTTTCCTCTGTTAATAATTTACCAGCATGTATATTTCATAGACGGAGGGCAACACCTGATGGTGCATGACTGTTTGTGATGCTGTGCAGAGACATTTAAACTGCCGTCCAGATGTTGCGGAGCTTTATCTTCAAATAATGAGGATGAAAGGAACAGCCTGTTGCTAACCACAGGAGGTGTTACGCATCGCTGCATATCTCTGGTGTGTTTGATCTTCGGCGGGTCTTCTGAGGTCTACAAACTGTCAGCTGAGGCCCGCCAGTCCTTTGTAACATCGAAAGTGCTATGAATACTGGTGAAAGCACATCAGAGAGATTGTTTTTTTAATTGTAGCTGAGTCCGGTTCTGCAGTGTTATATTGTGCTATGGGACTCGAAGGATTAGCACCACTTTCCACCCTCAGGGGTCAGAGGCATACAACTCATTTCCTGCTCTCTAATAGGTCAGGCTTTAGCCTTGAGGTTCAAGCATTTAGAGCCTCGCGGCAGCCTCTAACAGCTTTAAATCACAAACCATTATCTGTCTGTCTGTCTGTCTGTCTGTCTGTCTGTCTGTCTAACAAGGGAAACAGAGAAAGCTGCAGACAGAAAAAGGCCAGAAACAGATGAATATCAATTAGGCAAAGGGAAAAGGAAAAGAGCAGGGAGGCCCTAAAGTCATCAAAAAAGCGTATCCATGGTGACAGGACCTATAAGAGACTAAAGACAGGGTTCTGACAACACCTAGGAGACGACCAACGTCTCCTTGATACGGTGTGAATAGTGAGGTCTGCCAGGAGAGCAGTGGGGGGTTACCTGATAGCACCTAGCCCAGAGTCTCTGCTGGGGTGGCTGCTCTGAATGGCTGCATAAGCAGGATCCATTTTCGCAGAGATCTGACCCAGAGGTGAAGGGAAACCCTCCTCTACGCTGTAATAGGCTGTTGCAGATAGCCCTGCCCGTGGCTGTGGCAACATGAAATGAGATGGGAGTAAATGAAAGAACCAGGAGACCAGTAAGGCAGTAAGCCTTTAAAGGTATTTAGCTAATGTGCTGATCACGAGTGATTTTCACACTGAAGACATGAATGCAGAGCTCTCAGCTCCACAGCTGTGTTCTCACCTGCTGCTTTGTGTTTGTCCTCAGGTACGAGAAGGTTCCTGTCATCCTGGTGGGGAACAAGGTAGACCTGGAAAGCGAGAGAGAGGTGTCGTCCAGCGAAGGCCAGGCCCTGGCCGAGGAGTGGGGCTGCCCGTTCATGGAGACCTCTGCCAAGAGCAAAACCATGGTGGACGAACTGTTCGCAGAGATCGTTCGCCAGATGGACTACGCTGCCCAGCCCGACAAGGACGACCCCTGCTGCTCCTCCTGCAATATACAATAGCCACCAGGGCCAGTACGAGCGGGCAGGGCATCAAAGTCTACTCAGAGGGAGCTACAGAAGAAAGACACACATGCACACGCCAATAACTCCGAGGATAAAGTCATGGCTGACTGTGACGGATTCTATCTCTGCAGAGCATAAAATCAGCAGCAGCGTGATCAGTAATAACGACCTGCGAGTCAAAAATACGTTTCCAACAACGAAAGCCAGGAATTTGCCACAAGAGAAATTGAGCAGCGACCGAAGGGAAGATTTTTTTGTTTTTGTTTTTGTCTTTTTCCTCCTCGTTGGCTAATGTGGTTTAGCAGCACAGCATCTCAGATCAGGCTCTTCATGTGTTGTCTTCATGCTAAGGTCCCCGTCTTTACCTGTTTACAGTGTGTGTGTGGACCATTCCCAGCGTTGTTCCGATCGGCGGTGCTTGTTTTTTTTACAGGCTGAACCAGAGCAGCGTTCTGTTAGCCCCTCCGTGTTCTTTACGGTGACAGTAATACAACAACTGACTTCTAACATTTAGCCGAAAGATGCTAGCGTGTTTTTCCTCAGCACTTTCCTGATCTTTACATACTCAGATCAATGGAAATAACTGACAGTGATGATGATGATGATGATGGTGGTGGTATGTGTAAATATTTTGTACTGACAAATGCCAGCTCCTCTGAAGACACTGATGAGTTGACTGTGCATGGCAAGTAAACAGAAGGACATGCGTTGGTTGGGTGTAACACAGGCTGTGGAAACGTGCAAACACACACACACACACACACACACACACATCTGGATCTGGACACTGTCTCAGCTGTGCATCTACAGTCCATGCAGGGACCCCTTGTGTGACCATTTTTCATTGTTGATTTTCTATATTTTTTATGTCATTTAATCTTCATTCCCTCTGGATGGCGACACCGTTACATTTGACACCTCGACAATAAAAGTGTCTTCAACACTCGGCTCAGAGCGTAAGTGTGCTTTATTCACGTCAGTTGTTTGAGAGTTTTTTGGGGTTCTTTTTACTTTTGTTTAAATTCTGAATTTCTGTGTTTCTTCAAATTATCCATGTAAATTCTCAGAGAACAACTCAGATCCACATTTTCTCTTGAAAATACGAACTTTCCTGTTCAAAGATCAGACTTTTGGCTTATTTTTAACATTTTTTTGTTCAGATTGTATCAATGTTTTAAGAACAATAACTTTAATAAGTTGTAATCTGATTTCTCCTGAATATTTTTTCTGATCCTCTAATGTTAAACCTTAGAAAACATTAATGTTTTGACATTTAATATCACTGAAAGTCAAATTAGCAGCAACCTGGATTTGACCTCTTTCTTAAGGAATGACCGGAGGAGAGTTGAGTTGAGGAGTGTGATTCAAGGGAAGCCAATTTATTCCACTCAGCCATGAATCTGACATCTGTGAGGAGGGAAAACATTAGCGTGTACAAAGACTGCATGATTCAGAGCAGCTGTGACAGACAGTGAAGTGAACACATCACCACAGATGGTGTGTTCACTGTCCGAGTATCAAAGACAACAAGGATCCCTTCACACTGAACAAGAGGAGCTGTTGTTTCAGCTTTGTTGTTCCAGTTTGGACGTGGATGAAAGGATGTCCCTGTTTATCCTTTTCAGTCATCACTCGTTTCCTTCTGATTTTATTCATTTATTATTTTTCCTTGAATCGGTGGAACAATCTGGCTCCCACATGGAGCTGCAGGGAACTAAAAGTACGAATGAGGTGAATGTTTGACACATCCTCCAGGTTTTGGTAACATGGTGTGGAGTTTAAAAATGGAACGCTGGCTCCGGTG
This sequence comes from Pao palembangensis, assembly GCA_015343265.1. Lineage (NCBI taxonomy): Eukaryota > Metazoa > Chordata > Actinopteri > Tetraodontiformes > Tetraodontidae > Pao > Pao palembangensis. Next base: position 17,792,149 of record CM027084.1, read on the forward strand.
CTATCAGCCCTCCCAGGTCGGTGTGGGCAATCCGTGGTGAATAGGTCCTGAGTAAAGAGTGTGTGTCAGTATGTCCACCTTCAGGTTCTTCGTGCAGCTGAGCTCCAGCGAACCTGCTGGTGCTTCATCCACCTGATGAGGTGGGACGGAGGACTGCAGGGCCTGACGGAGGCAGGCCTCAGTGGAGCTCATTAGGAGCCAGAATCCCCCTGCCATCACTCAAGGACATCATCTGTGTTTGCGGTAATGTCCGTCTTGTCCAATAAAGGAGCTTTAACGAGAATGGATTATCAAGCTCGGTGCAGGAGTCGGTCTAATGGCTGTCACGGCAGCTTTGTCTTCTGGACTGCGTTTTCAAAATGTCTCTGTGAAGTTTCACTTCTCTTCAGCCGCTGCAGACTTAGAAAGCGCTTCCACAGCAGCGGTGGGGTGCTGAATTCCCTGAGGGAAAGCGGCTGGAAGCTGGGTTTCACAGCAGAGGTGTATGAATTACACCCAGCGCAGCCTCAATTGCTGGCTGCTCTCAGCTCAGCCGTGTTCCAGCTGAGATCCTTTACATCAGCATGTCAAATGTCAAGATGAAATAAAGGAGCTGCGTGAGTCATAACGCCTCTTCCCCCCGCCACACATCTCTCACAGACGCGTAATCCCTGGGGTGTCTGGAATGTCACCGCTGGTGACAACAAAAGCAGCCATGTCTGCCCCGTGCACCTGACTCCAGGAGGCAGAGTCCGAGAGGGCTGCAGCGGCAGATTGCCTGCAGTTCAATGTAAGCATACATTCTGTGCACACTCACATGCTTCAAACTGTGTTGCAGATATTTCAGGGTATTTCTGCCTGTGATGCTCTAATTCTGAAAGGCATTGCAGCTGTTATCAGTCGCGGCTCTCCAGGTTCTACCTGATGTTTGGAGCCTTTTTTTTTTTGTTTTTTTTTTTTCCAAATGCTGGAAACAATTTTGATGTGCACCAGAGTGATGGAGGAAACAGTTAAGGCCTGCAAGGACTGTCAGAAGGTCTAATAACAGGGTGTCATGGCAACTGGATGGCAACACATGAGTTGTCAATTTCACAGTCTAATTTGCAGCTGTAACAGAAGCTCTCGTGGGAAAACACTGAGCCAGGCAACAGGCATGAAAGGGTGCATTCACCCATTTGTCAAATATAATGAATTAGGCCTTGAGGGGAGCAGTAAAAAATACAAATAAAATAATAATATTAATATTACTCAGACTTTGAGAGCTGTCGTGATCTGATTAATGTTTAAATGCTCATGCACGAGCAGGTTACTCAAACGTAAATCGCTTCAGAACATGACGCCACGGTGACGTATCTGTTGCTGTGACTAAGGAGACAACAGAACGTCATACTGCTTATGATGAAGGTTTGTCATTAAAGGCTCCTCCTGCTGCAGAACTCTTCCTCTGGTTCCTCTTCACACCTCTCTGGTCAGCAGTAACACTGTCAGCACTGTTTCTATTCATAGTTTGGAGGATATTTAATAGTTTGGTTAAGGTGAGGGTTTTGTCTTTGTACGTTTCAGTCTTGGACTTGATTTTTACGATCTTCTTTTCTTAGCCGAGACTTTAGCCAAAGAGATTTATTTTTAAATGCACATTATTTTGTCCAGTGGTCTTTATTTGAGCTGCATGGATCCACCTGAGGAGATGACTGTTCCAAATATAACAGCACTGACAGCCGGATGTTCAGATGTGGAGGGTTGTGGCTGGAAAAAGGGGTCCACTTTTAGCTCAACTGGACTGGAATGAGCTGGACTGGAACCTCTCTAGTATGATACACTTTCAGCTAATGTGCCCCTCAATCCTGTTGAAGGATCTATCAAACACATATTCTTGCCAGATGAGTTTAAATATCCTCAGTGTGTGAAGTTGGCTTGTATTATTATGTAACAAGAAACAAGATTATTAAATCCAAAGCACCAGATCTTGATTGCTTACATAACTAAGCCACAGCAGCATTGTTTCTTCCCTGTTTTCTTTCCATAGCGGCAGCTCTCACCAGTTTTTCATGCTCTTGCTGACATGTTCATTTTTTCTTCACTTCCAAATCACCATCTCTGGAGAGCCCGTGAAGCTGCCAAGACTTCAAGTGTGATTTCTCCGTTTTCAATCCCACACCGCCGAGGCGTAGGAGATGTCTCTTCCTGCCAGTGAGATGGTGGGCGAGCGTGAGAGATTCCAGTTCCAGTGCTTTTATCACCCATCCGTGCATGCAGTTATAGACCTGCATGGGAGAATGGATGAGGTGGAGGCCTCAGTGAACGCCTCAGGCCATTATCCACAGCAGGAGAGATGACACAAGGAACACAAGACACACACACACATTTACAAGTCAGAGGAAATCAGCTACCTGGGAAACGGCCTAGTGTGAAATCAGAGGGGGGGCAAAGGTGGCGCCGGCCCCCAAAATCCAATTTTCTCCCTCTGCCCCTGTGTCACTGGTGGAAATCGATGAGCTTGAGCTTGTGAAAAAACAGATCTATGAAGCTCTGTGTGTGATGACTTTATGAGGCTGGGCAATACAGAGATACATGCGGGTCAATACATGTCACCACAGACACAGTAAGAGGGTAAACATTCATAAAGATGTGAATCTGTGCGGTTATCTGGCTTTCAGCGGATTCATTCGATTCCTCACCATTTCATTCTGAGGCTGATGTCATCACTGAGCTTAGCTGTGCTCCACTCCGCAGCTGACCAGCATTAGATAGCTGTTGTTGGCTTTCACTCTGATTAATTTATTATTTGGGTGAGATACCATCAGTTTTCTTTTACATAATCAAAACCTTACAGATTTTCAGGTAGTGTATGAGAGGAGCAGCTTCGCTTACACACATAATAATTTTAAAATTTATTCTTGATAGCCTGTCACTCACACTTTAACGTTGACGTTAAGCTCCCCCTAGTGGACATTGGATAAAGTGAAAACTCGAATAATGGGAGTTGAACTGGACGCACTGGTTCCACTGGTGTGTTATAACGACTCCTATGTTGATTGATTTTTGAAGGAAGCTGTCATATAATTCCTCCCTTGTGACTGAAGATGAATTATGTTGGTTTTTGTTTACCTTTATTGTTGTCAAAGTTTTTCCAATACTACATTTGTTTTTATACTAACCTGATATTCCAATTAAACTTTCAATACACTTAAGATATTGTGCCCTGAAATGTGATTTCAGTACAGTGTCACTTCCTTATATATATATATATATATATATATATATATATATATATATATATATATATATATATTATTATTATAATAAATAATAGATAAAGTATTTTCTAATTATTTGCAGCCAAGTTAAAACCAAATAAACCAAAAACATGAGCTAATTTGTTCGAACACTGTATGTTCACGGTATGACTTATGTATATTTATACATATACATTTGATACGTTTGGGATATATATATATATATATATATATATATATATATATATATATAATGTTAGTTTTTAAAGTTAAAAACTATGACATGATAGTGTTCCATCATTGGCCACTAGATGGAGGTGTTTCACAGTTTGTGTGCGTGTGTGCTTGTCAGGAGGTGGAGGTGCAGCAGCGCCTCCCTCATTGTCTGAATCAGGGCACCGAGAGTGGATCCACCGCTCTCCTCGCTGTAATCCCGTCTCCTTCTCTCTCCCTCTACCCGGCTCACTCGCTCAGTCGTCCGCCATGGCGAGCACGGAAAGCCTGCTCTCTGCTTACAGCCGCATGTAAAAACTCTAGTCTGAATTCTTTGCGATCATAGGCGCTTCAAGTGGATTTTAAAATCTCTTTTTCACGTTTGGAAACACACGTCCGTGTGGATAAGCGTGCATATCTGGAAAAGGGGTAAGTGTCCTCTCGCTCTCTCTGCTCTCTTAAGGGAAGTGGTTTAACTTGTTTGAGGAGATTAGGGTTAAGTCATCGGAGATCTTTGCCGCGTTGGTCTGTGATCCTCGGGATCTAAAACTGCTACAACGTGTGGAAAATGTCCAGTACTGTTGGTCATGCAACAGACACCTCTGACGCGTGCAGACGCCGCATCGCTTTGGCGGCTGTATTGATTTTCCTGATCACGCACCAGGGGGTCTGCCTGTCAGTTAGTTTTTCAGGGGTTTGCACATGTGAGTCCAGGTTGTGCCTGGATGACGCGGTGTGTCCTGCGGGATTACAGCAGCTTGCTCCATTAACCCACATTACATGATTGGTGCGAGCACACCGGCAGGGCTGCGAGAGGTGGGTCTGCATGGAGGTAAAGACCTCACCTTCCTCCCCCGCCTCCTCACTTATCATTCCGCCTGTTTGCAGACCGTGTCGGGTTGCAACATGCACGATCTATCCAACGGAACACATGTCCCCGCGTCCCAAATACAACTTAAAGTGACTCATGCATTGGCTGCCCCACCCAGGTATCGGTGTCTGCTGTAAAAACTCTGGGGACATTTGGCTTTATTCCCTTTGTCTTTGAGGGGCTACCTGGCTGGAACAGCCCAGGTCTGTGGCCTTTCAGCTGTTGCTAAAAGATTCCAGCTGTGCCGTGTTGGACCTGCGATTCTGTGCACCCCAGCACACAGAGGAGCCTCTGTTAGGGCCCCGGAGAGCCACAGCTCCATCTTACACCCTGGTGCGGAATTTCAAGCAAACAGGTATAAAAAGAAGGGCGATTTACTGGGAGTGGGCCGGTGGTGCATACTGGGCCACTGTGTCAGACCCTTGACTCTGAAACAGGAAACCAGCTGTAAAACCCGGGGCTGTTTTTGGTTTGTTTGTCTGACCCTTAAATGATCCTGCTGCACATTGGCTGAAATAATCTTTGTCTCACCGTCCTCAGTTTCGCTGTTGCTTGGTTTGAAGAGGGTCTGGTTACCTGACATGAGTGTGCAGGTCCAGATCTGCAAATTTACAGGCTGACCAAGAATCAGGGCTGTGGTCATACAGTATGTCAGAAATTAAGAACAATGCAATCCCATCAATCTGGGAGAGCGTGTTCATCTGTAAACGGTCCCCTGGTCCTCGCACTTGTGGTGAAATATTTAAAGAAGAAAGACGAATCTATAAACCCATTTGATGGTGTGGACATCTGAGGGACTGTCCATGAAAGTCAGAATTTCTCTGTCATTGCCTAGCACCACTCCTCTTCAAGACTTTGACTCTCTTGTGGTGTGCCGCAGGGTTCTGTCCTTGACACTGTTGTTTTTTAATTATTAATGAAATATTATTATCTGCTATGCAGTCCCAGCAGTGACCAAGTAAGACACACCGTGGACAGGTCAGCAGTCAATTACACTACACACAAACCAATTACCCACACACTCACACACCCAGGAGCAGTAGAGTCTCTAATCAAGCTAATGTGTGTGTTTCTGGGAGGAAACTGGAGTGTCTGAAGCAAAGCCACCCAGGTAATGGGGATTATTCAGACTCTACCCAGGAAAACCCAGAGCTGGAATCAGACCCTTGTACTTTTTGTCCGTCCCCTGGCTCCCAGTGCAGTTTTGGAATAGATTTCAGAATTTTAAGATCGGTCACCCTCTTCTTTTGAGTTGCTGAATGTTTTTCTCCAGCTTAAGTGAAAAATAATTGACAGGATAATAAAAGTGAGGCAGCGACTAAATGAAATGAGTCACCGGAGACCGATCTGAGTGTGTGCACTGTCCTTGGCCTCCTCTGGCTGCACGCTCGGCTAGATTACATTATTCACTCCTGCTAAAATACCTTATTCAGCTCTCAGCCTCCTCCTGGCAGCAGGCTTTCACCTCTGCGGTGGCTGAGCAGATTCCCAGTGGCCCCAGTGCTCCCGTGAACCTCTCTGCGAGGTCTTAGGGTGACATCAGCCCGCTGGAATGATGCTGGCATTGAGACATCATACCTGAGTGGATGAGTGGGGGCGGGGGGGGGGGGGGGGGTGTCTAGACACAAATGTGCAAAATGATATGGGACAGGAGTGATCTCAAATGTCCTGTCTGGTCTCAGTGCTGCAGCTAACATTCACGCACGTTCTCTGCCCCGTGACCATTAATCAATGCTCTGATTCATTGATTAATCGCTCCTTGGTTCACTGATTTTAAGCGGCATCATGAGTTATTGGTCAGAAATAACATTGTCTGAAGTCATGAATATGTGTACTTTTTTCTATATTTGTGATATTTCTCCATATTTTTTGCAAAGTAGTTAAAGCGATCACTTATGATCATAGATAAGTAACTATTAACTTGCGCTGCTTTTTTCCTTTTCTCTTAAACTTCTGCTTCCTGTAATCAGTTGTCACAATATTTGGCAACTAATTGTCTTCTAATGGGCTAAGGTGGCCCTGACGTTGCTCTCTTGGCATCCCTGCAGGTGGAGCAGAGAACACCACTGTTCATCATGGCAGAACTGGACCCAGAGCCAACATCCTTCGGAGCGGGGCAGCGTCTCGGCGCTCCGGAGACTCTTGGCATCAGCACACTGGACCCCGCGCACAGGCCGCCAGCCATGCCCCCCGGCCGGCACGTCACCATCAGGGTCCGTATGTTGGACGACACAGAGGAGCTCTTTGACGTCTCGGTGAGTGTTGGGAAGCTGCTCGCTGGACGGGAATGCTGATGTCAGACTGGGGCTCTTCATTACTGCGGGCAGCTAAGAAGCATTTCCCGCTTTTATCGTAGCGGCACTGGCAGCAGTCTGCTAACAGGTTGGCATGGCAACTGCGTGACGTTAAGCTGTTGAATCCATAGATGAAACCGGGCTTATCTTCTTTTTTTTTTTTTGCCCCGTCAGTGTTTTTCGGTTAATTGTGGATGTCGTTTCTCACTAATTCTGTTCTGGTTCTATCATAGGTTATGAGGTCTGATGGTGTTTTACGATATTCACCACGAACACCAGTTTATTTCCCAGCCCTCCTTGCTCTTCTTCTTCTTTTTCTTCGTCTTCCTCAAACGGTTAAACTGATCACATCCCAGAAGCTTCATGCTGTATGAAATCAAAGTAATAAGCTTTTATCATGAATGAAAAGAGCTGCTCCATTCACACAGGATTTAGGGGATTAACTCTCCCAGAGATCCGTATTTAAACATTCTAATAGGGAGTCTAAATTTAGATCCCACAGTAGCCGTGCGCGATTGATTCGATATTAGAAAACAAAGACAGTAAATCTTCCTAAATGAATGTGCATTGACTTAAAAGAGTGAAGAAATTTCTGATTTGTGTGTTTCCTTTTATCCTAACATACAAACAGGAGACTCACTGGCCTCACAATCAGTTCTGGACAGACCATAATGGCCGCTGCAGGACTTGGTTGCTATTATGAGGGTGCTTTAGGCGACTGGTTGGTGTTGGACACAACTCTATTAACCAATCAAAATGCCAGCCCCTATTTCGATAAAAAAAAAGCACACACACACACACACGCACACACACGCACGCTTAGCACGAGCTGTTTCATCTACATATTTATTTGGGTCCCATAAGTTCCCGTTTGCAGGTTCAGGACGACCAAAGGACCAGATGTGGGCCCAGAGGCCGTAAAATTCCCAGATCTTAAACCAACAGCAACATCTGGCAGGGCAGTCCTCTGGCCGCCCCTAGAGGCACCGCAGCCACCTGCATATTCAGGACTCGGGCATGTTCTCCTGAAGTGGTCGGAACTTGTTTGTTTGTTTGTTTGCTTTGAGGTGAAGGACGCCCGAAGAGAAAGTGAAAGCTGCTGCAGTGCTGTCGTGCAGCTCTGCTTGTTTGTAGGTGATGAATTTCCGAGTAAGGACCTGCAAGACAACTCGCAGCAACCCCTGCGGCGTTCACGTGTCCACGTGGACGACGTTTGAGGCCAAGTGCTGCGTGACACCTACTGAAGAAGTCCCTGGGATTTCTGCCAAATGGGTCTCTGTGAGGTCACGGCAGGGCCACGGCGGAGTAGTTGGGCGGCGAGCTCACATCAGCTCCAGGCAGCTTTTGTCACCGCGGCTGCTGGGGAGAGGCTAACAAAAGGCCCACACCAACAGAAAGCTTTATTCATGCTCAGTTTAGCTCCCATTATATTCTTTATTTCCACATGGTGCTGGAGATGTATATCTCTGTGGGCTCAGTGCTGATTGTTGCCTAAAGGTGTCCAAGAGGCGCGTTTTCCACACTCACTGACTCACACTCTGGGTGCAGAGATCTGTTATCGTTGCAGCGGAGAACAGTAAAACATTGATAGCCTTTCATCATTTTTTCAGCGTTCCCTTTACGGCACGTGTGTGAAGAGGAAAGTTCTTTAATTGTTGGGATGAGGAAGTTACAGACAGATGCTGAATTTCGAAGGCTGTGTGTGAGTGGGCTCACTTCAGCGCTAACTTTGTCTCGTTCCCGTGATTTACCTTCGGAAATTCTTCCTCTTTTCATCCTCCCACAACGCGCTCGGATCTCGCCAGATCTGTCTGAGATAACCAAACCGTCTTTAAAAACATGTTTGTCAGACGCTCTTTCTTTTCTCTTGGAAATAACAGGATGACAGATTGTTCCAGATGTGGCTGGTGCTTTCAGCTGGTCTCAGATCTGTGTAATATCACCCTGGAAGTGAAACTGAAAACTGGTGCTCCTCATATTCAGAGGGGTAAATTTCCACCTCAGCGGGCGGAATATCAGATGGTTGAGAAACAAAAAGGGGCCTTGGAGCCATCTCGAGGGTCGCACACCACGCTGTGGCCTACTTAAAACTCAGGCTGTGAACACGTGTGTGTTGATGCTCATGGCAAACCTTGACGACTGCAGACTTGCACTGATTCCAAAGCGACACTTGGGCCAAAGTAGTTAGTCGGGCTGCAGCTTTTTACCGTCATTTGAGCGGATTTTCGCTTCCGTCCCGTCGTCCCGTACAGAGTTCAGTAGAGCAGCAAATCCAGACTGCAGCCTTGCGTCTGTCCTGCGATCCTCAGGCCTCTGTGCTGCTGTTTTGACACTTACGTTTGCTGATGGCTGGTTGAAGCTCTGCAGAAGTTGCCTGTGGTCGTGGCCCGGATTTGGGGGTGGGGGGGTTCAAAGATGGGGGATGGGCCGATGAAGGCGGGGAAGGGAGGAGAGCCGTTCCTCCTCATTCCTTTGAATGGAGGGAACGTTCAGGCTCCATTTGCAAAGCTCTGCTGTGCAGATCTATGATTTCTGTTCCTCCTCTGGAGCTGTAATGGGCCACCTAAGGCTGCAGTCTGCTCTCTCTCTCTCTCTCTCTCTCTCTCTCTCTCTCTCTCTCTCTCTCTCTCTCTCTCTCGTACATCACACTGGGGTTACGGCCTCGCTCTTTACAGGCCGTCCATGCGGAGGAAAATCTTCCACTCATTAATTAGAGAACCCTTCAGCTCTTGGCATTTTCACTGGCTTTTCCAGATGAGATTTATACCCGGCGTGCAATCCTGAAGGTGCACACGAATGCAGAGAAGCACAGGTAAAATATACTTTTAACCACAACGTTCCACACAAAACACCTCCACAGCTGTTTGAGGTTATGGGGTGAATAAATATTGGTTAGTTAGGATCCTTAAGAATTATTTATGTCATATATATATATTTTTGCCATGGTAACTGCGGCTGGGAATGTTTTCTCGTATCCGTCTTAAAGAGATAGACGAGCTTGAGTCTCACCTCTCGACACATCAGTCAGCTTTCACATATTTCTGCCCTTTGTGCTCTGTTTTTCCTTTTTTTTTTTGTTGTGCCCCGTCCCACAAATTTGGTAAAAGAAGCCACCGCTCAGCCTCGCCTCAGGGCAGTTTGTTAAATCCCGTTAAAATCTCTGAGTGGCGACACGGTCTGCTTCACCAGCCGCACCTCGCCTCGCCTCGGGGTGGGGGAACCGACAGGAGTTGGTGGTCAGGTGATTTTGGTGTGCGAGGACGATTTGGCACCCATACGCCGTGATGAGACGTCATTGGCTGAACGGGAAGGCAGGCAGGATGCCAGAGCGGCCGGATTCTTCCATCACATCAGCGAGTTAAAAAGAAAAGATAGCTGTGCTGTGTAAAGCTGATGAACCAGTCATTTTAGATCTACATGCATTTTCTGTTAGGGTCATGTGACCATGGCAGCGACTGCCGTATTCCATCAGGTCTGCCTTTCCAGAAAAATAAATAAAAAAAAACTGTTAGCGAGACAGTGTGCTGATTTATAGCACCTCCGATTTCTTCTTTCATCTCCCGACCGTGGAAGGGAGGAATCCACACCTCTGATGTTTTGTCGCTGCTGTTGGCTCCGCTACCTTGTCATATTTGTTCACTTTGGGGAGCCTTAAAATAGAAATGTTTATTGCTTCTGTTTTAGAGGCAGCGCTCCCAGTAGGACGGGCCTCATGCCGCTTTCATCTGTTATTCTGTCTGTTATTCTCCCCGGCCTCCTGATAGGAAAAGGAATTATTTGCCATTTTCCATCCTTCCTTCTGCCACTCCGCATCAGCTCCTCCGCGCGACCCCTGTGACCTCAGAACTCTGGGATGTGCTCTGTCTCCGAGACACTTTGGACGCTCGTACGTGGTTCTGCCTCTCAAGACGTCAGCTGAGAAAGGCCACGCGGCCTGTGCCGGGCTATGCGCAGGTTGCCATGGCTACACTTTGAGGTGGATGAGGAGCATGCGAGTCCTGCCTTCCATTCATATCTACACCGCCAGGCGGAGAGGGTGGGGGCTCCAGTGCAAAGAGTAACAGGAATAATGCAAATTCCCTGTAATTGGCAGCGCATATGTTTGCATTTGTTGACATCTTTCCGAGAGCGTGCACGTCGCCTTTGTGTGTTCCGACGTCTTGATTTAAAATCCGAGCCTCAGTATGTTCTTGGGGATTATTAGCTCCTCACGGTTTCACTGCTTATTGACCCAGTTTTCCTGGAAGATGGCATTATGTTTGGGTCTGGAAAAGATTGAGGGGGAGGGGGTATTAGATCTTCCGTGCCACCACGAAAATATAACAAATGTAAAGGCAGCGCTGCCACACACGGTGACGTAGCGTTCCGCTGCCGTGCATCATTATTGCACTGAAGATTGTTCTCTCATGAACTCTGAACTCTTGGTTGCTTTTCCCCCATGGCATGAAATCAGAATCCCACAGCGGGACCGACAAACATCCATCTTCCTCCCTCATATCCTGAAATTTAAGTGGGTCACTGAGGATGAAGAGCAACAGTGTATAACTAGGGGATGCGGCAAATCACAAATGAACCATAAACAGCATTTTTATTTGTTGAATTAAATATAATTTCATCCGCTGTGTCACTGTGAAGACTTGTTTGCTAGCTGATTTAACAGAAATAAAATGATATTTATATGGCAGGACAGCATCTTTACCAGCAGTTGTCCTGTTTTCAATAGATCAGCTGCCAGTTTCACTTCCATCAGAACATGTAACGAAGTGTTAATATAAAAGAGAAGAAAGACTTCTTAAGAGAACCTACGGAAACTGTTGGGGAACAAATTGTCTCCATATGTTGGGTAAGGGCAGTTTTTGATATGTTATTATGTTGGTTCAGTCCAAGGCCCCATTGCTGTAGCAGGACCGCTCAACCTCAAATGAATTTCAAACCCACATCTCTGGTGGATGATTTGTGCTCTCTCTGCCATGCAGAGCCTATGCACCACCATGGACCCATCTTTGGATATCAGTAGTTTTCCTCCTTAGCAACATGTTTTCTCTGACACAGATAGAAACAGAACATCTGTGTAGATTCTCACTCATTCAGGTCATAAGTATCCAAAGTTAGACCTCTCTGTGTGCAACTGGACTGTAAGGTTTCCTTGGAAACATTTCGCCCTCTCTCCAGAAGGCTTCTTCAGCGAGAGAGATCTAACTTTGGATAGAAAAAGAACGGCTTTTCAGACCTCTCTGGATATACTGTCATCAGGCATTCTTTAAATTTCAAGCCAACGCTGGTGCTCGACTGAGCCCATTTCCTGTGTTCCATTCATGCTTTTCCTGCCTGAAGCAAATCAGACCTGCTGAAGGTTTTCACAACTGCGGGGGGGTCAAGTTTGACACCATTATGCTGCGCTGCCTCCTATACTGTGCACAGGTGCTTTGGGAAAACCGATGCTGTTGTATTAAGCCTTGTTCCTATGGTAACCACGATGGGTCTGTCGTCGTGGAAGACTGTGGTATGTTTGGATCAGCGCTGAAGTCGACTCCATCCTCCTGCCTCCTCCTGTCAGCGTTTGCCCGTGTCAGTTCTCTCCCATCCGCACAGATGTGTTATGATCCCGCCGTACGACGCTCTTTGATGACAGCATTTTGAGCATTTCATTAAGCTCTCGGAGCGCGTGGCACCATAGGGGGAGTCACACATCACAGGACGCAAGGGGTGTGGCGGCGGCGGTGCTCCCCACCAGCCTTTGCTCGCTCTCTGTGATGTGCTCCCAGTCTTAAATAAAAGGCAAAACCCTCACGGGAAACAGCAGCTTTAACAAGGCTCTGCCCCTCTTCAATGAATTATGATTCAGGGGCTCATCAACACGTCAGACTTGACTACCAATGAGATATCAGGTGATTTACCCCCCCCCCACACACACACACACACACACACACACACACACACACACACACACACACACACACACCATCGTATCAGTCTGGAAGGTGTACACCTAAACCCAATCTGCTGCTTCTTATTCATACTTTTTATTGCTAATTAAACCAAAAAAGGCTGCTTTTTCCTTGCCAACTGTACTGGATGGAAACGTATCGGAATTCCTCCCGGCCGGACCCGAGCTGCTTCCTCCCACTGCTGCCTGGCAGTAATTGAATTTGGGGTCTCTGGGGCTGAAGCAGGAGATGTGTGGGAGGGAGAGCAAGGCTGAAGCGAAGCTGGAGGGAGGAGAAGAAGTGGGGGTCGCTACGGCCGTGCCTCCTGGATAGGTATCGACTTGACAACATGCTCTGCTCCAGCCCTCAGTTTTAAGGAGGGATTTGTTGAAGAGGAGCCAATGGAGGATTGCAAACCGCACCGTTCCAGGCAAATCTACAATTAATCTCTTTGTGGGTTTTGACCCAAGTTCATTTTTTTTTGTTGTCTGGGCTCCTTCAGGCTTTAGTGTGGTCGTCCTAACATCCCAAACTTTAATCTGGTTGTCTTTGTTGATAAGTGATGTGCGGATGACCAGCAATAAAAAAGTCGGAGCTCTCAGAGTGGTAGCATCTGAGGTCCGGCCCGGCGGGGGGTCGCTGCGCCGGACCTCAGATGGACAGAGGACTGTATGGGCCTGCTATCACAGTCTGAACTAGAAAACCTCTTCCAAGCAGCTCATTTCCCTTACATACTGTCATTGTTAATCCCATATAACAATCCATTAGAGCAAAAGATGGACCTTAATGTGTAATGAGATTATCTTTAGCATCGTGTGTTAGTCAGTTTATTTGTTTGGGATTTTTCTTTTAATATGTTATCTGCAGATTTGCTGTCTACGTTGTTTTTGATTTGATTTTTTGTTTTGTTTTGTTTTTGCAGTGGCAACATGGGTCTTGTGGTTTTAATGCAACTCTGGCTTTATTTAATTTAATCCATTACAGGCTAATTTCGTCTGCATACTCGCTCACAATAGCCAATTTGACCTTTAGGGAGGCAGCATGGGAAACTTTAACTTAATATAGACAAATATGGCCAGGGACACTCGAACAACTGTCTCACAAGTGACACCCCCCCCCCCCCCCTTGGCCAGATGCTATCCATGTGCTTTAAATAAGATTATCAGTAGCAGTCAAGTCATCATCAGGACAGTTTGCTGCATTTTCAAATGAACAGAATATTGCTTAGTACCACTCTTTATCATGTATTTATTTCTGTTTCAGGACAGAGTAGTCCAGCTTTAGCTAACCATGTTGAAAAAGTGAAACAGAACTGTGGAACAGTACGAAACCAGAACTGACTCACTGACCTGACACAAACCCTCGTGCTGCATTCCAGTTCCCAGGGCCAAGGCCGGCGTTTTAATGCTCTCCGTCTCACAGAAACACTCAGGTTTGCTTCTCATCTATTGTTTATGGGCTGTTAAATTAGTCAGTGAGGTTTCATAGAACTCAGACACTCTCAAGCACGATTCCAGCATTCCCGTTTCTGGGGCCAAATTTGTGTTGTTACACATAAGTTATACATTAAATATATCCTTGCATGTTTGTAAAGTCAGGACAGGCTCTATTTAAGCATCCAGAATTTGTGGTTGTGGAAGGGAGTAATTGTATTACGTGACGATAATTAGCATGTATAAAAAGAGCTCAGAGCTTCTAAAAGTAGAGCCTCAATGTGCGGCATCAGGCTTCAAATGCATGAAGATAATTACTGTTTTAGCCATACCCCCCGCCCCCCACACACACACACACGCATGCACGTGTCTCTTTAGTTTCTTTTCAGTTACAGAGAATCACATTTTTTGCACGTTGCCATAGTTACCGGTGTTACTGCTCTGATGTGTGAGTTCCTGCTGGACTGGCAATGTGCTGCTTTATTTGCCTCAACCTTGAATGTGACTTTTCACCCAACAGCAAGAATAACTCAGGTTATTGAGCCGGGCTTTGTGAAGAGCTACAGCAGATGCAGTTTAAAATCACATCTGGGCCACATCCTTTTAGGTAACTAGCCCAGAATTCCACTCCAATGTTTTGTTTTTTTTTTTTATTTTTTTATGTCAGCCTCCTTCCTCCATGGAAATGCTCTTACAATAGGAGGCGCCACTTAAATCAATTTAGTCCTCTTTGTGGAGCCACCTGATGCTAAACTGACATCTGGTTGGTGCAGTAACAACTAACAAATGGTTGCTTGTTGTTTGTGGCAGCCAAACGGCGTAATCTGATTATTTGCAAATGAACTGTGGAAAGAAAGAAGAGATGGTCATCATTAAATAAGCTGCTGGAGGAGGTGCTGTGTACCTTTAAGCACAACGGCTTAAATTCATCAATTAATTAAGCCTCCTGACACGCTGACAAGATTTTGTGAGGCTCAAATGTTCATTTAGGTGATGCCTAGTTGTATGCATTGAGGTCACTAGAGTTAACTTCTCTGGATCATGGTAGCAGGCCTGCTAATCAATCCCAGCTTCCATCAGAGCTAAAATACTGTATATCCAGGTGTCCAAAGTATTGTTGTGTTTAAGTACAGCCATGCTCCCTGTTCTGTCATAATCTGGTCTACTCTATTTTTTTATACGACGGACTGTGATAATGTAAATATTCTGCAGTTAGAAAAATATGCAAGAACCTTTGACTTCAAAAGAACTGTTTGGGTTGGTGGCGTTAAGAGATAAGAATACAGACTGTCTTTCTGTTTTATTACAACTGTTTCAAAGAACCTACAAAAGGATTCCACCACTGTCACAGACAGCTATTAAAAACAAAAAGTATTCAAGTCCATTTATCTGTCCAGGTAACTGTGGAGGCATGGCAGAGGATTCATTTTGCATCCATGGAAGGAGGACCTTAGAGTAACTGCTGTGATAGGGATCTTAGCCTTTTTAGCTGCCTCAGTTGCTTTAGTGCCCATGAACATAAATTATTTGATGATGCACACTCCCATAGATGAGCTCAGTTTCTCTTATGTTCCTCGTGTCCCTTATGCATCTTCCCTAATCCAGTTAGAATTGTTATTGTTGCCACGTTAGCGTTGAGATATGCATTTAGCTTGAAGGAATGCCCCCAGATTGTCATGTCTGATGTATTTACTCAGAATATTGTGCTTTATTTATGAGTCCATGGCAATATTTCTGTATTTCTGGCCATCCAAAGCGCCTGTGGCAGTATTTTTGTAAGATATACAAATTGAAATCCAGCCTCATCTGGAGACTTTTTATAGCAGCGACATCGCGAGTGTCTTATTTTGGTCGATCCGGGAGTGCTCTCTCTCTGCTGCTGACCTTAATCTTAGGTTGGTCCGATGCTGCCGTCCTTACATCTGCCTGCCCGAAAGACAACTTTATCCTGACAGCAGGAATCTTAACACACCTTCACAGTGACCACGTAAACGACTGAAGGATCCATCGCTAATGCTCCTATGACGGTTACAAGGCTGCTGGTAATTACAGTATTGGTTTCGATCTTGTTCGTGTGGCTTTGGGTTTGTAGCAGAGCGCTCGTTGTGAGGTCATAACATTTATCAGCAGCAGTAACGCCTCTTCATCACAGGGCAGAGGGCCTCTGGATTTGCTGCTCTGAAGGCTAAGCAGTTTAAGGTTAATCTTCAGCGGGCTGATTGATTGGCCTCACCAGTAAAGCAGCATGTGCAGCTGCCATTATTTATTACCGGTGGAGATTGTGTGGTGAGGGAACAACCAGTGCATTCCTCTGGAGACCTTCCTGGTTGAGCTCGGGATAGAATCTTTTAAGAGTCCCCTTTATCTCCTCCTCCTCCTCCTCCTCCTCTTGTTTTTAGATTTCCGAAAGGAAAGTCTTATCTGCGTCGCACCTTTAGCCTTGGTCACCAGCAGAATGGTGTGCGTCCCCTCTGGTGTGAACTCCTGTGTGTGAGGCTGCAGACGTCCCACATCAAAAATAGAGTGGTCGTACATTCTTTGTGGAGCAGAAGGCCACGTAGGCGCTGAAATGTGGGACAGCCGAAATGTGCAGGTGCACCTGGAGCAAATTAAGGGTTATAGCAAGACTTTACATCTTTACATACAAGCCTGATACTGGTTAATCCATGTATTTATACGATGGTATAAATATAGACATTTCTGTTTTCAACCTTTATGTTTTGGGGATCGATTTGCAATATGATGACACACTGATATCATGCAAAGTGTCAGGTATAATCATCAAATCCCAGCCTTCAATACTGCATATCTGCATTAACCAATAGATAACCTTATTGATTAAGTGTTCTATACTGAGATCACCTGTGCTGAAGGTCAGCAAACCCTTGTGACACAGCGGTCACATTTACCTCCCTAACGTTTCTGAGAACCCTTCCTGCTTCTCGCTCTGGGAGTTGTCTCTCACAGTTCCTCTTAATGAATCATTTAATTAACCTATTGATCGCTTTCAGTGATACACTTTTCTACAATATCCACAGCTAAGTGACGCTACCCTCCTGGTTCTGCAGGTGGTTTCCTCTTCTCAAATATTTGTCATGATAATGCAGTAAATGCCAGGTTACCTGCTGTTGTGAGCATGTATCTGTCCTCCTCATCAGTCCTGTAGCTGGTGTCATATGTTAACAGCTCTCTAGCACGTGTTATTCAGTTGCGAAGGCTGCTTCTTTGTTTCAAAACTGTGGAAAAAAAAAAAAGTGGAATTTCTGCCTAATGTGAAGTGACATGTCTCTCCCCCACTCCTCGAGTGACAGTAATCCCCGGCTCTGGAACTGGGCTCTACTGGAGAAAAACCAGCGTGGATTTAGAACGGAACATGTTCTGAGGAGGATTTAATTTGATAAATCAGACAGTAGCCAATGTTTTTTGGTCATTATAGCTGCCCTCAAATGCACTTTTGGACTTCTTTGAGTCAGGCATGATGGAATTGTGTGCCTCATTAAAAAAAAAAATCACATATTTGGAAGTAGAGCAGAGCAGGCAGGCATTGATCTCTGCAGCTCTGTGGTGTCTGCACCAACAATGGCAGCCCCAGATTCCTTTCTCCTACTCTGAGACTTACGTATTCAGCAGCGCAGCGGTCATAACAGGACACCTAATTATTCTTTATGCAAAATCAATAGGGTCCTAGCAACCCAGACGGTGGTGGAGCGCGGCAGGCAGGGAACGCGCGGAGAATGTCTTCACGGAGGAGGAGGTGGAGGAAGGAGCCTACTCCCCTCTCAACCTTTTGAATTCCAGTGAACGTTATTTCATGGTTGTCCTCTGGAGCCCCGGAGACTCTCTGATGTGACAGAATCACTCTGACAGCGGTTTTCAACCCCCCTCCTTACGTTTCCTTTTGTTTCTTTTCACCTGCAGATGGGCAGATTGGAAATGCTGGGATACTTTTTTTTTGGGGTGGGGGGGGATGGCATCAGGCTGTGCTCACAGCAGACCCGCAGCGTTGCTTTAGCAACCCCAGGCGTGCCGAAGTCACAGCCTCGTCTGGCCATATAGTCGCCCTCATGGACGCAGTGCAGCAAACATATGTGCTGTCACACATCCGTATCTGAGAGAGCGTGCAGGTAATCTGGCAGGATTATCAGCAGGTTTGCCCTCCCTCCCTCTCCTCCGCTCTCCTCCCCTACCTCTGTCATCCTC
The DNA here is from genome assembly GCA_015343265.1 of Pao palembangensis. Classification (NCBI taxonomy): domain Eukaryota; kingdom Metazoa; phylum Chordata; class Actinopteri; order Tetraodontiformes; family Tetraodontidae; genus Pao; species Pao palembangensis. The sequence continues at coordinate 17,810,302 of CM027084.1, forward strand.
CCGCTGTAGTTGAGCCACCCTGGGAACCTCTGCAGCACCACATCTGAATCTCAATGAGCTCTGGCTGTCGGTACCCTGTGTGTCCTATCCTCCTCCTCTTAAAGTGCACAGCGTACACCTGCTGATTCAAGCATGCATTCACACCACAGCGTGCACGCCTGGCTTCTGTGATGCTTAATTGTCTTGGCTTTTTAAATTGTCCTTGGGTGGGGTAGAACCGGCGTGAGCCACACAGTCGGCCCACACGTGTTGCTGGCAACAGTAGTTCTGGCTTATTGGAAGAACACGGGAGACAGACAGATGCAAATATGACCTTTTCCGCATCTTCACCTACTTCTTTGCTTTATAAATGGAGCTCTTTCATCTCTGACCTCAATCGACTTCCTGCCGTGCCGCTGAATGTCAGGGCTGTAAAGCCCCCTGCTGTGAGGTGACTCCTCCATTATCTTTCAAGGTGTAACTGAACCAACAGGGGGGCTAGTGAATCAAGACGAGACCCAGAATTGAGGAATGGAACGGAGTCACATTTTCCAAAAGGACAATAACCGCTAGATAAACATCAAGTGGCCTTCCTCCGGGCCGGAGCCTCTCTGATACACAGGCATCTCCGATTCCCTTTGTTTCTTTTGTCACTCCAGAGCCCGGGGGCTTCTGCAGTCTGTTTACCACGCATGGACTCCTCGTTCCCTAAGGAAAAGTTGGATGAGCTTCATTTTTGCCGCGTTATTACAAGTGAAGCACGCCCTGCGAGGGAGGAGGTCGAGGGAACACACTGCTGAACACCTGACCTTTCTGGGTTATTTCATTCGCTGACAGGAGCTTACTAGCAAGAGGCGGGGGATGGTTTGCCCCCAAGTGGAAACCCGAGCAGACGTGTGTGTGTGTGTGTGTGTGTGTGTAGACATCCCTGTCAACTTTATTTAGCCTTCGCGTGTCAGCCGGTGTGTGTAGGGGTCAATGGGGCGATGCAAATATGGTAGTGTTCATACACATGTAAGCAGCAGTGGTGTGTGTGTTCTGAAGCAATGAACCCAAACTGACCCCCTCCCCGCTGGGTGTCTGACCTAGAACCAAACACGCGCGGCTGCATCCATGAATTACTTCTGTAAATTATCAGCAGTGCTTTTTTATTTTAGCTGCAGCACCTTGGTGCAGCCTTTTGAGGTAAGATGATTTTCAGCAGTGTGGAACATCAAGGTCCGTCCCGAGTTCCTCAGACAACCCACCGCTAAAGTTGGAGCTGATGCAGTGCCCCCCGACGTTGCTCCTCTGCGTCGATCCCAGCGCTTCATTAAGGACAGGGATCTTATTGTGCCGGCTGCTGCGGTGTCACATGACAGCATCAGAACTCCGGTCTGCAACAGCTGCATTTAATCGAGTGGCGCCTGGCTCCAATCAGTCTCCGCCTTACCCATCTCCGCCTGGCTCGCGGTCATTTTACCGCGACAGCAGATTTATAAGGCTGGATATGAGAGCGTTCCATGAATCAGAAGACACTGATTTGCCTGCTAGCTGCAGCCGTCTTTAGAAAACGTTGGCTTCTTTTGTCTCTCCGGGGCTCTCGTAGAGTCCCTGGCTGGTGCCATCTGCATATGGAAAACAGCTGGTCTTCGGTGAAGGACACCCCCATCAGCCTGCGGAGAGACAGCGGAGCTGCACGCTGGCAGGACAGGCACGAGGGTTGGAGGCTTGTTTGGGGAGGATTATGGGTAGTGAATGTGTAAACCCTCTCACTAATCTGTTTGAGCTTAGGTTTTTACTTTCTAGCCATTAATGGGAACACAGAAAGTGTCATTCTTTGCCTTCGAAACAGTGCAGGCTGTAGATTTTGTAGATTTAAAGGCAGGCAACCCCCCCTTCCACACACACACACACACACACACACACACACACACACACACACACACTTTGGCAAACGAAGAGAGTGTCGACAATTGCTCTGGAGACATGTGTCTAAGCAACTCGCCGGCCTTTTGTCCAAAAAATCGAGGAGAACCTGTTTTGCTGAAACATAATCAGACTCAGGCTGTGGACCATTATTCAGCCTGGGCGACTCCAACTATAAACACACTATGTAACACATTCTGTGCAAACCAGTCATGAGGACGTAGCCAGACAGAAAGACCTGGTGGGGGTCGGTGTCTCTGTAGGACATCAATAATTGAAGAACTGAAAATCCCTGACATTTATTACAACTTCTTAAGGGAACATTTTTCCTGTTCGAAAGTGTTTGCATCATTTTTTAGTCTTCGTTGGATCACAGTAAAATGTACTTGGATAATTATTTTCCTCTTTTTGTGTTCCCTTTTGTTTTCAAAAACTTTATATATATATATATATAATTTTTTTTTTTTTATTATTTTATCTTTTGCAGGCACTCAGTACCTGATTTAGTTATTGTGATGCCTCTTGTGGGTTTGTCACGTTGACCATGTCTTTGGTGATGCCTGGCTTTGAAATCAGAGGTGAATGATGTCATAGTCTGGTCAGGGACGCTCCCAGTCATCAGTGATGGTCGTGACGGAATGAACGGGTTGCGGTCTGTTTCACTGACTTTCATGCAACAAGCACTGACAAGCCGACCATAGTGGGCTCTTTTGATTGTCACTGCTGCTTTATGTCACAGTCTTATCACCCGGGTCTCCTGAAGTTCAGATGTCCTATTTTTAATAAAAACGTGAATGTCAGTCGGCTCGTGTTGCCGTGAAACGGATACTGCGCGCTATCCGAAAACCAGCGACAGGCGTCGTCCCAGCCAGATTGCTTTGACACTGTTTTCCTCCTTTCGCAGCAAAAAGCCTCGGGCAAGGTGTTGCTGGACCTGGTGTGCTCCCACATGAACCTTGTCGAAGGGGACTACTTTGGCCTGGAGTACCAGAACCATCAAAAGATAATGGTGAGATAATGGAGGAGAAAAATAACCTCAGAATCAGATCAAAAATTAGCTCCCTCAAACCCCTCCTGTGTGCTTATTCCCCACAGGTTTGGTTGGACCACATCAAGCCCATAATCAAACAGCTCAGACGTGAGTACAGCAGCACATCTACATCATCTTATACAAAAATGCCAATAAATACCCCAATTCTATTCATACACATACATTAAAATGAACTTTAAGCACTAATATTAGCATTTCTTTATTCTTTCTAAAGAGCCCGCTGCTGAGAGTAAACCTGTCTTTATGTTACAGGGCCCAAGCACACAATCCTGAGGTTTGCTGTCAAGTTCTTCCCTCCAGATCACGCTCAGCTCCTGGAGGAGATAACCAGGTGAGTTCTGAGCGCCTCACCATGTGTCAGTGATGTGTCAGTGGCACCAACCTATTGTAGAAGCATGAATGAAACATGTGCTTTTAAAAGATTGATGAGCTCCTCAGCTGCGCACGCTACATGCCGTAGCTTAGCAAGGAGCAAGGAGCTAATGACGGTCGGATTCCTGTGCTCTTTTTTTGGGATTCCATCCCCGAGCTCTCTTGTCCTGCTGGAGACCTAAAAGCTAACTGCTTTGATAAACCACAGTGTAATTATTTATTTCAGTCACTGCGACTGTGAAATATCCTGGACAAAGCAGACACGCACTATCATATATACTGATTTCTGGGCCATGGTTGGCATATTTTACATGCACTGTGCATGCTTTGTCTGCTTTGGTCATTGAGGCTTTATTCAGACAAATTAGGGCTAAAACACAAAAATACTTTTTTCTTTTGAGCGTGGGAACATTGGTCTGCAGACACTGGCTGCTGCACAACTCTGAACTGATCACAGCAGGATTTCCCTCATGATTTCCCTCATTAAAGGGGTTTTCTTAGCTTATCATTGCCTGATTGAGAGGATCTGACACTCGGGGCAACTCTTCTGTTGTCTTGTGTAAAATGCACACTCTCCTTTTCTGTCACTGCAGTGTAAAACTTCCTTGTTGACTCAGAGAAAATGGTTTGTGTTTGTGTGCAGGTACCTGTTTGCTCTCCAGATCAAACAGGACATTTCCTCCGGACGTCTGACTTGTAATGACACCAGTGCGGCGCTGATGGTCTCCCATATTATCCAGTGTAAGTACCTCAAAGCTGTTTTCTCATTTGGCTCCAGAGGCCACAGAGTTGACCACTGAGATCACTGTTTATCTCACACACAGTTTCTCATCAAACATTGTCATGAAGCACTGCATTCCCTCACTTAGTATCTGTATGTTGCTATGGTTCATTATATTGCGTTTCTGCTTTCGAACAAATATAGTCTGTACAGGGAATACTGCACAGCAACAAAATCACGAATAGAAATAAGCAGGGCATGCAAACTTTGTTGCTATCTTCTATGATTCCTGCCATGTCACACCTCCATTGGTAGTGCCATATCTATGATTAGAAAGACAGTGCATGTATCGAAAAGACCTTTTTATTTATGTGGATATGTTTCCCCATCACGCAGAAGAGCAAATTAGGAGTGTTGTGGATGACAAATATACTGTAAATACACAACTGACCAGGAGAGTTCTCGCTGGCTGACGTCAGTAAGACATTACTTCCGACCAGGTCTTGTCTGATACAGGATGAAAAACATGTTTCTGTGATGTTTGTTGTTAAACTGCACGCAGCTACACACAGATTATCACAACTCCTGTCTTCCTCTTTGCCGAGGCCACGAGAATGGATCTTCCTGTTGGTTGTTGTGTGTTCTTCTAAATATTCATCCAAGATTTAAAGAGAAGACACGGCACCCCAATTTTGCCAACGGAAGCAGTCTATGTACATGCTTTAGGTGTGGAAAAATAACTTTATTTCTCTTTACAGCTGAGATTGGGGATTTTGAGGAGAGTAAGTGCCGGTCACACCTCCTCAACAACAACTACATCCCGGATCAGATGCCTCTGATCGACAAAATAATGGAGTTTCACTCAAGGCACATGTGAGTTTCTTGAAGCCTAGTCAAGCTTGAAAAAGGCTTTTATTTTATTCAGGCTTACTTCTTTTCTTTTATTGAAGCCGAAAATCCTTTGGAGAGGAGCGCTGTTTTGTTTCGGTGTATGAATAACACAGCTGGACAATTAGCCTTTAAATGAAAGGTTGTCGTTTGTTTAAGTTCTATTTAGCACCGAAAACAACCCAAAAGTCCTCCTGCAGACCAGCACGTGACTGGCAGTTGCAGTTGTCTGCTTGGTTAGTAAATTATAAACTCGTCTACTTTCACGTGCCTGCTGCAAGGGTCTGGGTGAAACCAGGCACGTTATTAAACTTTTATCTTGCACGCCTACTCTTCCATTGATTAAACACACTGCCCTGCGGGGAGCACAACTGTGGCAACTTTCCACATCTCCCCCTGAATGAAAAGGTCATGATTTGGGGAAAACAATCTAATCCCGTCACCTCAAAGATGGACAGCCTTCCCAGGCGGTGCCACGCTGAGTTCAATCTCTTGTTAAGCACCACACACAGAAACAAGAAGCTGGTCAGTGCTGACAATTCCTCCCAAACCTTCAGCCGCTGCCTCAACCTCCAATAAACATTCAAAAACATGGTTCTGCTCAGACTCGGTCTTTCACCTCAATTAGTAAGAAGCTCAGTTGGGTGATAAGCCAGGATTTATTATGTCTTCTTAAAATAAAATCACTGAAAGATTAATGAATGCGACAGGTTATGCTCACTGATTTAGAGCCTGGAAAGCAGGATTAGCATTTTTATTTGCTGTTATGGTTTAACCCTTCTTTGGCTGATGTTTTTGTGTGGTTAGAGGCCAAACACCAGCAGAATCCGACTATCAGTTGCTCGAGGTTGCACGCAGGTTGGAGATGTACGGGATTCGCCTCCATCCAGCCAAAGATCGGGAGGGGACCAGGCTCGGCCTGACTGTGGCGCACACCGGCGTTCTGGTTTTTCAGGTCAGTCGTGAGCGTCTGCAGGTCGGCACGAAGCGTGTTTGGTGGAATGAGTACAACGTGTCGCATCGTTGAAAGTTAACCCTTTTTTAAATCACTGCAGGGTCACACAAAGATTAACTCCTTCAACTGGGCTAAAGTGCGTAAGCTGAGCTTCAAGAGGAAACGCTTCCTCATCAAGCTGCGGCCAGATCTTAACGTGAGACCCCAGAACCTTGCGGTAAAATGCAGAATGTGCCCATATTTGCTTTTTCTGAGGTTTCTGTCTCCCGCAGAGTTCATATCAAGACACGTTGGACTTTTTGATGGCCAGCCGAGACTGCTGTAAAGTCTTCTGGAAAATCTGTGTGGAATATCACGCCTTCTTTCGCCTCTATGAGGAGCCAAAGCCCAAACCTAAACCCATTCTCTTCACGCGAGGCTCTTCCTTCAGATTCAGGTAGAGATAGTTTTCCCAGTAAAGCTGCTCTGTCTGGAGTCTTCCCAGTACTTAACAGCCTACTCCAGCCTTCCCAGAATAGCTCATTATGATCTCCTCTCGACTTGTTTCGCAGCGGCCGCACGCAGAAGCAGGTGATTGATTATGTGAAGGAGTCTGAGTTTAAAAAAATCCCATTTGAAAGGTAAAAGCAGCAGTTTGACTGTTTAGGGGAGAGTGTTCAGCCTGTCTAACACTGACATTCAACACTGTCTGACAGGAAACACAGCCGGGTCCAGTATAACAGCCGTGTCTCGCCGCTGCCTTCTCCACGCCATCGTGTGCCAACAGAAGTGAGTGTTTCTGGAGGACGGGGACTATTAACACCCAGCCAGCAATACTCCGTGCACCTTTCCAGTAGACTCCCAGTGCTCGGGAACTAAAGACTGATTTGAAAAAGACAGAATAACATTACACAGATTATAGGATTAAAATCATCACTGTAGCAGCTAATTTGGAAGCATGAAGGTTCCCCTCTATGATAGATTCAGAGAATGCTGCAATTGAGCTTTGTTTAAGTTTTCAGAGATGTTTTCTGTACAGAGAAAGGCCACTTCTATCATCGTGTGGGCGAGTGGAAAAGAACAGAATGTTTCTTGTGTGGTAAACTGTTCCGTTAAAAGCCCTTAAAAGGGTGCTACGGTTTATACATACTGTATGTGGTTCTCATGTTTCACATTTCCTCTAGTTGTACTTTAACGATTCTTTTTGATTTAAACCTTAGATGCAAACTGGGAAAGAAGTGATCAGGCCATTGTTTTAACACCTCTTGCTCCTCCGTCAGACTGGTGCTCTTGGAGTCGACTCTCCGCCGCTGCGGCACTGGAAGGAGTCTGCGTTGGTGAGCGCAGAGGACCCCTCTTCATCGCGGACCACAAGGGCGAGCCCCCAACGCCAGACAAACGGCCACGATGACAAAACGCCGTCTCTGTCCAGGATGGAAGAGAAAAGCGGCTCCCTGCGGCAGACCCACCCGGAACCCCAGAGCACAGGTCCAGCATCTTTGGCGTCTGCATTCACCAGCTCTCACTTTGGCTACGGTGAAGTAAATAGTGAATATAACGGAGGCCAGGCGCGGCCTGGCAGGTTTAACTGCAGTTACAGAGAGCAGGTGGTGCGTGGGTCCGGGTCTGACAGCGCTGGTAGGATACGGCCCTCATCTAAGCATTTATTCAACATGACCTGTGAGTTAGAAGAATCCCCGTCGAGTCAAAGTCCTGTCCGGTGCAGTGTGGCCGAGCATGGCCTCTATGCCAGGGAGAGGCGGTGCACTAGCCCCCCGACGGCCCCACAGCCGTCAGACGCTGCAGCTCCTGCCGTGGACTCCTTCAGTTACTCTGAACAGAACGGCTGCAGCTCTGCTCCTCTTCACTTTGACGAGAGCCGCTCCTCCCCCCTCCCCGCTCGCTCCTCTCGTTTACAAAACCTGCCCAAAGAGCGTCCCCGGTCCGACACCGACCCGAACCAGGGGGCATCCTCCAGAGGGCAGGAGCACTGCCCCACCCTGAGTCGTGCCGAGCGTATGGCTGCTCTGGAGCGCCGGATGCTGGCCAACGGACTCTCGGCGCCAGGCAGGTCCAGAAGCAGTCCCGGGCAGAAACGGAACGCTCACGCTGGTGCCCGCCGCATGGGAGGGGTTCAGATGAATGACTGCGGCACCACCAGTGGATCAGAGTCCAGTGAGTCAGAAGCAGAGTGTAACCGGGGCAGCAGCCCGCAGATGTCAGGGAATCCAGTGGAAAGCAGCTTTGCCTCCTCCATCCCCAGGAGCAAGTTTTCCTTTGGCAGCCTCCAGCTGGACGAAGAGGCAGATGAGGAAGGATGCTATGTGTTCAGTGATGAGGATGGGGGCCAGATTTTCAACTGTTAGTTGACGCAAAGATGAGGACTGTCAGAGGACAGCCCCGTCTTTCTCTAACAGTATTCCATCTGCTGAAAGCACTTCCTTTGACCCCATGAAAAAAGAGCCTGTACAGGGGTTCTCGCGTGTTTTGAGCAGATGTTTTCACGGATCTCTGCAGAAATGATCCCGTGTAAGTGCCATGTGAGGATTCCGCACTGTATCAAATGTTAACTGAAGAGTCGGCGGCTGCGTTTGTGCCAGTTTCGAACTTGAGACGGATGTGTGGAGAATGTGTTGGTAGAGTTCTACTTTTCCTCGTGTTTGTTCTCTCCATCCCAGATGCCTTATGCAGTCCTATACTTAGCGTTTCCTGTGAAAGGGATGAAGGTGTGAACGTGTTAAAACTCTGCGCACGGCCCAGCGCTTGTTATCGCTAAGGCATCTGTGCGTGCGCAACTGTGGTATCGGTGCCGACTCTGTAGGTGTTGATTAGGAATCCTGTCGTCTTGTTTGATTTATCCTGGATGCTGCAGCTGCTGTTTGGTGACTGAGAGTAGTCTACACTCCAACTGCTATGACGGGGTTTTAAATTGTTTACTGAAGCCGTGGCTTGAAACTTTACCACACTGTTTTGTGACAGTAATCATCCGGAACTACTGAGTCAGGTATTGATCTGACATTTCTGTGTTTTTTTTCGGGAAAGCAATAAAACCCTCGATGGGGCAGTATGAGTGTTTGACTGGTGCTGGTGGTGACATCCCCACTGCATCTGGTGCTCCAGTATTTGACTGACTGACAGACTGGGACCAGTTAATCCACCCAATACTGCAAGGTTTCTATCTACAAGTCACTTTTCTGTTCTTTTGCACTTTTTTCCTGTTGTTCTCTTCTGTCTGATAAACGATGATCCTGATATCGGATTTAAGTTCTTTCTGTCTTTGTCTTTGTCTGGTGTAAGCACATCTGTCAGCATGAAACAAGTTCTTGTTGTTTTTTTCTGAATCTCTGCATCTGCTTGTCTGACCTTTGGTGGGGATGAACCAGTGTTTCCCACTCTGCGCTGATCCAGTCTTGTTCATTTCCCCAGAACAGATAGAAGATCCGATCAAATCTGAGGGAATATTTGCAGGAAAGTAAAGGGAAGCAACCCTTAATGGGCAGCAACTCAAACACAGCATCCCGTAGGTCACGGGTTGCTGTCGACAGTATTTTTCTAAATTATTCCTTTCTCATTCTTCTGTTATTCAAACGAGGCAATATTGCCTCACAGCTGCAGTGTGAGAATAAGCGAAGGTTTCAAAAGTCAATTTGAATCAAACAAGAAATAAGAATCCGGACATGCGGTCCATGTGCCTCCTGAGAGGGAACATTCATTCTGAGTATTTCAAAGCAGCACAAAAACAGATCTAAGAAAAGCTGTGTTGCTGCGAAGGAGTTGCTGGATCCCTGCAGTGAGGAAACCATCTCTCACAGACCTGCTGGACCGACGCTCAGCTGCCCAAATACCAAAAGGATTTTAGAGCAGATTTTGGTCCATTTGACCGTTTAACTCTAAAAATTAAAACAAGTTTTAGGTTTTAGTGGGTTTGATGGGTCTGGGATGAGATTTGTGTGTGTCCTACAGTATGTGTTTCTACATGTTAAACTCTGCATGTGCTGGAGAATGGGACGTTAGCCCCCAGGAGGAATTTTCCATCATTAACATCGACAGTTTTCATGGTCTCTGAGTACTTTGATGAACCTGCAAACCTTGCAAATATCTGTTGTCTACATGTATGCCTGCATGAATTCACACCTCTGTTCCGACTCATCCACACCTTCAGTCCTTTCTTCTCTCTTTACTGTCTCCTGACATTTATGCTGCTTTTCTGGAGCGTCACGTCATCTCAACTGTGTATATTTTACTTTAGAGTCAATAAAGTTGACCTTTATGAAGTGAGATTTATCTACTTGTGAGCGTTTATTGTTTATTGTGGCTTTGGGATGGAATTCTGTTCTCTCTGTAGTTGCGTAGTGTTGTGTAGTTGCGTAGTGTTGTGTGCTGTGTCCGTGTGTGGTGGCTCTCCTCTCGTAGTTAGCGTTTTCCTCCATATTCTCTGCAGTCGTGCTCTCCTCTGTAGAGTTAATATAAATCCTTCTCCTGGGCGTGTTGGTGCATTAAGTCCTCTATGTGTGTGTGAATTTGTGTGGACACACAGAGGTGGAGCAGAGGTGGGCAGACTGCAGCCAGCGTCCAGTAAGTAAGCCCGTTGACTCTGTGTGTTTAGATGTCTGGACTGGAGAGAAGCTGATGCAGATTATTGTTGTTGCTGAGACGAATGAGATTATCCAGGTTGTCACCGTGTCACTTTGCTACATTTATTACCAGAAATCTCCTTTTCTTAACAGACATTTTCCGCGCTCCTCTGTGAATGTAGTAGTGGGCACACATTGTGCTGTAGATCTCGTGTTTGTTGCAGTCGCTCAGTCTTCTTTTCCCCCCCTATCGCAGGAGCAGGGTCCAACAGCCCCTACCTGTCTGCGTCCACCTGTCGCCCACACGGCATGGTCAACGGGCAGAAGTCGTTGGACCTGTGCAGCCACAGTCCAGACTGCAGACAGCCGTCCCCGCTCACCAGCCCACTGCTCAACGACGCCGGCAGCGTCCGCACCGACGATGAGGATGAGGTCCGGAGGAAGGTTTGTAATTATCTTATTTAGCTCTTTTTTTGTGCTTCAAAGCTTCTTTTGAATGCTTGAAATATTCTTTGTTTACTTTGAGCAGTTTCTGTGTTCTTATTTTCTTCGTTTTGCTCTTTTTCCAGAGGTTCCCAACAGACCGCGCCTACTTCATCGCCAAGGAGCTGCTGACCACAGAGCGCACGTACGTTAAGGACTTGGAGGTGGTGACCGTGGTAAGAGAAGATAGGATCGTCTCTCCAGTGTGTTTGTTTGGTCTTGCTCTGTACTCTGTGGAGAAAAACAATGATTATTCCGCTTTGCTGCTCCACTTCAGGACGTCTGCCAAAACATAGACACAGGGATGTTTTGGCAGATGGGATTATTTTATTTGTCGCTCATTTTTTCATTTAGATTTAGCTGCATGTTCCCTTTTCCATTTGATTTCATCAGCGCCAAGCATGTGGATGTAATGTAACAGGATATTAAGGGTCCCGTAGAGCTGCGTTATCACGGGACTGTCGCTGCACGCGTGGAGGGGCTGCAGCTTTCACACATCTCATAAATGTTTTGGCTAGCTGGTGTTCTTTTTTTCAGCTGTGTTTCTCTCTTTCTTCCCTTATCTCCTTCTAAATGCTGCTGCTGCTGCTGCTCATTTGAAGTGAACATCTGAGCAACAGCTGGTGCTTCTTCTTGCTGAAGCCCACTTCCTTCTTCAGTGAAACAAAGCTCTAATCTGTGGGCCGTGGCCAAACACGGCACACGCAACAGTCGACTCTAGTTTACAGAACAAGAGCATGATGAACGACTTGGCATTTTTTTGTATTTCATCCTTTAATTTAAATATATTTGCACAACCAAAGGGTGAGAAGTGCCAAATCACTGAGACTGGAAGGTATTTTTAGTGTGTTTACTCTCAGCCAAAATCCGTGTTTGTGCTCTCAGTCATTCCAGAATGCTGTGGGACAAAAGGAGGCGACTCCAGATTCTCTGAAGAAAAGCATCTTCTCCACCTTTGAGCCACTGCACAAGTTCCACACAGGTTTTCTCAGGGAGGTGGAGCAGAGGCTGGCACTGTGGTGAGACTCTGACACGCTCTCTCCAGACAAGACATCTGGCTGATAGCTCCAGACTTTTCTAACAAAATGTCAGCTCCCATATTTAGTTTTACCAGCACAGAAGGTTTTTTTCTTCTTTCTGTGTCTGAGTGATCTGACCTCTATACTGACGTTATGTTTTCTGCCTTTTTGGTATTATTACAGCCTAAAACCTTACTTTATGTGAGGTTTAAATTCATCATTTATTAGAGTCAGTGATTATACTAAGACTGAAAGTGCCATTAGAACTTGACTCTTGAGACAAAGTACATGCAAATGTGTGTGCAGATGATGTGGCACCGTGTGTGTGTGTGTGTGTGTCCTCAGGTTTTGCATATTTAGATCGTGACTTACACAGAGACAAACCTCTGTTGTTAAGATCAGGAAAAGAAAGCTGCCTGTCAAAGATGAAGTGTTTTACAGACTTGTATGGCATCCCTAAACTACCAAAATGTTCCATATTTAGAAATCTGCTGAATGACTCCCATAATGGCAGCTATTAAAGCTGCAGCCTGCGTGGAGAAACGGAAGGGAGCCCTCTGCTGGTTGATCAGTTTATCAGCGGTTATTCTTCATTTAACTGTGTGTTTTTATGTGTTAAGTGAAGCTCGTCTGAATAATAAATGTCCTCTCCTATGATTGATCAATTCTGGTTTATATTTATGTTGGGGGGATTAATATTTTGCTCACATTCCAGGGAAGGACGTTCCAATGCTCACATTAAAGGAGATTCCCAGCGCATCGGTGATGTCATGCTGAAGAACATCCAAGCTTTGAGGGTGAAGAACTTCTCTCCTGTCAGACAATGAGTGATGTAGTACTGCTGTTTAACCTTCACGCTCTTTGTCCGTAGCCTCTGACGGTGAGCCTGCACAAACAGTCTGAAGCTCTGTTGGAGTTAGAGAAGGCGTGCAGGTTGTGCCCCCGCTTGGAGGGCCTCTGCAGGGACTTTGAGCTGCAGAAGGTCTGCTACATCCCTCTGAATGTCTTCATCCTGCGGCCGCTGCATCGCCTCATCCACTACAAGCAGATCCTGGAGCGCCTGTGCAAGCATTACGCAGCGACTCATGTGGATTTCAGGGACTGCAGAGGTACAGCGTTCAGGGCAGCAGGAAGCACAGTTAGCTCTAACTGGAGAGACGTCAAAGAGGGCCATTTCCTGTCAAAGTAAATTGATCAAAGCAATGTTAAAAGTTTTGCACATACATAAGTGGCGCTTTATTTAAAAAGAGAGACAAACACAAAGTAAATTTAAGCAAGTGTGCTTGTCCTTTCCGCGTCTCATCAGGACACAGCAGAGTTCATTCTGTTGAGTAAACACCTGCAGCAGCAGTTCTGTGTGAGCAGCCCTTCTCCGATAATCCCTTTTGTCTGGTTGCTGTTGTAGCTGCTCTGGCAGACGTGTCTGAAGTGGTGGAGCAGCTCCAGGGAAGCTTAATCAAGATGGAGAACTTCCAGAAGCTTTTGGAGCTGAAGAAAGATTTGATAGGCATCGACAATCTCGTTGTCCCCGGTCGGGTGAGTTAAAGGACCGGCAGGACTTTCATCCGTCCTGGTTCTGACAGACTGAAGTCTGATCAATGTTCCCTCCTTCTGCTCTGTCTTTCTCAGGAGTTCATCAGGTTGGGCTGTCTCAGCAAACTGTCTGGGAAAGGCCTGCAGCAAAGAATGTTTTTCCTGGTAGACTTTTACTGTGTTCATTACTCAGCTGCTTTCTACCACTTTCATTCACGAGGTTCCAGTGATGTAATACTGGATTTACTCCAGCAGTGTGCTTTTATTCTGTCTTAAAGCTTTGAGTTGAATTTTACTTCTGGCTTTAAATACATGCATTCAGGAACCAGAAAACTCTTCTCTCTCTCTCTCTCTCTCTCTCTCTCTCCTTTTTGTCAGTTTAATGACGTCATTTTTTATACGAGTCGAGGGATGATGCCGACCAATCAGTTTAAAGTGCACGGGCAGTTGCCTCTCCACGGCATGACAGTAAGTGCTGCGTCTCCCTCTTGAAGTGCTTTTAGCAGCTGTCACCAGTTTGTCTCTGCTGAACTGAACTGCTCTTCTCCTCAGCCGCTCTTTCAGGATCTCGTCATTCCCCTTCCTATTTCGGTCGGCGCTGCCCCAGATCCAGCCGGTCTCTAATGTTTTTTCTGTGTTGGCCCGTTTTCCTCTTGCAGATCAGAGAGAGCGAGGATGAGTGGGGTGTACCACACGCCTTCACGCTGGTCGGCCAGCAGCAGTCGGTGGTGGTGGCGGCGAGGTAGGAACAGAGATCCTCTGCGCACAGACACCGTGTACTTCAGCTGAAAACGAGTGCAAAGTGCTTGTCTGAGTGCATTTATTCTGCTGGGCTGTTGAAGACGAGAGGAAGTTCGCTTTTATGTCCTAAATAAAGAAGACTGTCAGCAGAAGAGGCAAACTCAGGGAATTGTATTGTTTTTTTTGTTTTTTAATACTTGGCATGTGGCTGTTTGTCACTGTGAGAAGATGAGGACAGGCTGTGGGAAGCTTTACCTCTGTGGTCTGGCACGTGACCTGTGTTATCATTAGCTCGTCCAAGTCCACAACCAACAATAACACAAGTGATCTAACCCAAACAAATGGGAATGACATCTAACATGTGGTCATGAACAATCAGATTTATCTTTTTTGTTAAAAATTCTAGGACATTTGTTGTGTTTAGTGGCAGTTTAGGATTTCTGCGTCTACCAAATGACGACCTAACGAGTATTTCACTATTTGTCCGCGCTTCTCCAAAAGAGCAGCTGATGGCTGTATTGTCTAATATATTTTATTCGCATCTAATTGTTTGGTTTTGCTCTCCAGCTCTCTGGCAGAGATGCGAAAGTGGATGGAGGACATCAGGGTGGCGATAGAGATGGCAAAAACCACCAACGGGCTTTCTTCTGACCTTCTGACCTGCAGTCTGACCGGAAACAGTAAGTCTGACAACAGATACAGGCTGTCACTTCGTTTGTACTCTCTTTCCTGAAGTGGAAGATGAACAGAAAATGAAGTAAGTGTCAATTTGAGATAAAAAGCGCTGAAATGGCAGCTGCACGCGGCTACGTTGGACACCTGAATGGCTGAATCTTTGTTTTAGCGTCCCTCTCGCCCTCATCACTCTCTGGATTCTTGAGCAGTAACCGCTTCCTGACTTTCCCAGAATGCCCCGAGGACTCCGTAGTGGAGGCGGAGTCTGAGGACGACACAGCAGCGTCGCAGACCTCGCTGGAGAGGCCCACCCCTCACCGTGGTAACACCATGGTGCACGTGTGCTGGCACAGGAACACCAGCGTGTCCATGGTGGACTTTAGCGTAGCTGTGGAGGTACCATCAAAGCTCGGCGCTGCTCCTCCCCTCCTGCTTCGCCGTTTCCTTTCACCGTGTCCGATCCTGTGCTGTATCCTAATTCGCCTGAATTATCTTTGTGGAAACGGTATCCTCCTCTGCTGCAACAATGGCGACTCTCTCTGATATTTGGGTTTCTGAAGCCACTGAGCGACTGTTGCCACCAGTGGGGCTGTATTTGGCTCAGATTTCATTTCCTCTACACAAAACGTCTCATCTGCGCAAACTGTAAAACCTCCTTTATGCCTTTTTTTTCCAAACAAATATTTGTCGTATGTGTTTTTGCAGCTACAGTGAGGGTACCGTTTCTTG
The DNA here is from genome assembly GCA_015343265.1 of Pao palembangensis. Classification (NCBI taxonomy): domain Eukaryota; kingdom Metazoa; phylum Chordata; class Actinopteri; order Tetraodontiformes; family Tetraodontidae; genus Pao; species Pao palembangensis. The sequence continues at coordinate 17,825,909 of CM027084.1, forward strand.
TGGTTTCTAGTTTGATGTCCTGATCTCCACGCAGAACTGTTTTTCCTTTGTGGTCTTTTATTTTCTTCCCCACCTGAAATCTCCCACCGTCTGTGAACAAAGAGAGAGAGCAGTACGTAGATGTGCGTAACGTCCTCATTTGGCACTAACTCGGTGTTTCCTGATCTGATCTAGTTCTGCCCTTCCTCCTGTAACGCGGTCTCTTTCACAGCCTTTTGCCTGGAAGCACCGTCACCCGTCTTTTTACCATTTAATTTGATTTTTTTCAGCCTGCCACTGCATGCCTGTGTTTCACCTACTCAGTCTGTGTTTCTGTCCTTCCCTCCCTGTCTGTTGTCTCTCTCTCTCTCTCTCTCTCTCTCTCTCTCTCCTCCCACCCCCCCCACGCGTCTGTGCGTTGCTCCACGATAGAGGACCCTAGTCCAGTCAGGGGGAATAAGGCCCCCTTGCTGGGGCCCCCCAGTGGCCAGGGAGCAGTGCCTCTGTCTGTAATCTGCTGGTACCGTGTTCAGAGCCTCTCCTTTAGTGAATCCTGCAGGAGTGTCGAGGTAAAGGAGAGGCCCTGTGTATGCAGACACCAAAACATGTACACGTGGGGCCTCAAACATTCAAGATTAGTCGAATTAAAATCAGATTTATCCCTAAAACATCATGTAGTAAATCAGGAAATTATATGTATTATTTAGGTTAAAGTGGCTTTTAAATAAAGATAGATAACATTGTCATCACCATTGGGTTTAAGTTTAATTAAAAACAAATAACTAAATAAAGCAGCACACAGTACCAATGTCCAACAGTGACTTATTCCCACATACAGTAACATTGACCCAGCTTAGGCAGCAATCTACATCTGTCTTAGGTTTAAACGTGTGATACTGTGTCGGTCTCATGCTTTTTCTCCGTCTTGGTAGAATCAGCTTTCAGGAAACTTGCTGAGGAAGTTTAAGAACAGCAACGGCTGGCAGAAGCTCTGGGTGGTCTTCACCAACTTCAGCCTGTTCTTCTACAAGTCCCACCAGGTGAGACCCGACGGCCGCGTTTGTCCAGCGAGCCCGTCTCGCCGCGTTTACCCTCCTCCGGGATTAGGAGAGTCTCGGCTCAGTGTAGAATGTCAGACCTTTGTGCCATAATCAGAGCTTGCAGACCGTTTCTGCTCTGACTTCTCGTCTCAAAGGATTTTTAGTTGCCTGCTATAGTTTCACCAAACCCCACTCCAGTTTAAGTATTTGTACTTGTAGACGTTTTAAGGATAATATTGTTGTCTGCTGAGGCATTCTGGAGATGAATGTGTTTAGGTGAATGATTTTCTTCTGTTTTCCCTGCAGGATGATTATCCCCTGGCCAGCCTTCCTTTGCTGGGTTACTCCGTCAGCGTCCCCTCAGACTCTGAGAACATCCACAAGGACTACGTCTTCAAACTGCATTTCAAGTCCCACGTCTACTACTTCCGATCAGAGAGCGAATACACGTTTGAGAGGTACCGACGTTGTGATGCTGCATCCTGGGTGTCGGAGGGTTAAATGAAGTCTTTTCTTGCCCGCAGGTGGATGGAGGTCATCCGCAGCGCCACGCTCAGCTCCAGCGGCGCTCGAGGCCTGAACAACAAAGAATCTCGCTCTCACTGAGTTGGATCTCCTCGTCTCGGGTCCCGTCCTGCTGGACGCTCTGCTTTTCTTTTTCTACACATACGTGGAGCATATGTACATGTGGCCATGCACATATGGTGCTTTTTTTTAAGGCTTTATCGGTGACACGTCCGCTGGTTTAGACTACATCAGAGACTGCATTTCTGGCTCTTTTTACCCTCAACTCTGAAACCTCTTTTTAAGGATGTCATTTTATACTCTTTTCTAACGGTGTCAGCTACAACTACTGTCTCTGGTTTTACATTTTGTCATTGGTTGTATTTAACTTCAGGACCATGTTGAGGTCCAGTGTTCTGTCCTCCATGGTTTAGCTTTCACCACATTGTCATCACATTTTTTTAATTTACTACTCGCTGATTTTATTGAAAACTGCTGCTTTGCAATGCCCTGTGACTTTAGTGCCAAACTGATTTATACTGTATCAGTGTCTGGAAGTATTTTAATGCTATTTTGCTTCCACAGGGATGCATAACTATGAAAAGTGTCAAAACTGTTAAACAGGCAACCCTTTAAATATAATTAACACACTTCTTATTTTGGTCAGCACAATGTGTTGTTAAAAAATAGAAATCTGAATTAATTTTATTGGAATAATCACAGTTTGGCCAGGTAAAGCTGCCATTTCCAGTAAATATTCTATTTCTATTTTAATTGTATGAAAACTCCTCAGACTACTTTAAAATGTGAGACATATTCATAATCATATTTTTTTTTGGGGGGGGGAGTGAGAAAGCTTTAAGGATTGTGTGTGAAGGAAAGAAAGAACTTTCAGTTCCAATGAAATACCCTGGCAGAGCTCAACTGCCAGATTGTTTTTATGGGTCAATATGAACGGAAATGTGCATTTGACAGGGTTTTTGCAGTGAAGAGAATTACATGGAAAAACCTCAGTTCTGACTCGGAACTGTAGCATTTTTCCAGACAGGCAGAGAGCTCTTTGGAAATGAAAGCAATAAAAATGTCGTACTGAGACCTGGGTCCCCGTTCCTCTCTTGGGAAAGCAGCAACAGCCACCGCGTTTAAGATCGATGTGCCTCTTGGTGTGTGATCCCAACCATGACCAGCAGATGACGCCACTGATCCAGTTTTTAGCCGCACTGCATTCTCAGTGTGTCCGAAATATTACAAGCTTAAATCAGTTATTTAGTCTTAAACAAACAAACAAAACAAAAAAAAAGCTTCAAACTTCATCAACATTACTATTCTGGATCACAAATATTTAATCTGTGATTATATGAGACCAAACGTAAAGAAAGATCTACAGTATTGGGTATGTGTGCTATAGTTTAGGCCCTACTATTGCCCTGTGTAGTGTTAAAGAGGTTTTCTGGTGAGTATCACTGTCGAATAGTATCACAAATGTAACACCAGATAAATGTAAGAACTCTTTCAAGGGCTTTACAATAATTAACTTCCATTTGTCAATGTTTTGTAATGTTTTCCAAATAGCACAAAGATCATCAACTTTCACTTTTTTTTTTTTTTAATTATTATTGTGGTAATATGAACATATTGACGCAGTCTTCAATTCAGACCACAGTAGTCCAAAGTCCGGACCCCTCAGCTCACACTCACGCAGCAGTGGGCCGGCCCCTAAACCGGTGATGGGCGGAGTGCGCGGAGAACGCAACCAGATTATTCACCTCCTGTCTCTGGCTGGACGGCCAATGAAACTCTCTGGAGCAGAGACTCCATTATGACAATTAATAGCATGAAAAGAGGCAGCGCGTTGCGTTTTTGCCACACGTGGTGATTTAGTGTATATGAGAAAAGTATGAGAGGGAAAGGTGCGAACGAACCGACATCGGCGGTGCAACATAACTCAGCCTTGAAGTGCGTAGTGGGGATCGGAGACACGAGTGAAACGGCGATGATTCTCCTCTAAACTTTGTTGACAATCGTGGATTTGAAGGCTCATTGATGCTAAGAGGTGCGCCACAATGGCTACTCCAGCGCACCAGGAGACCCGGAGGTTTACGCGGGGATTGGGGAAACCTGGCACGGCGGCCGAGCTCAGGCAGAGTGTTTCAGAAGTGGTCAGGACGTCAGTTCTGGTTGTAAGTACACGCTTAACTTTCCCATTCTCTCCTCTTTCTCCCCTCCTGTCTAACAGACCTTCTTGGACTTGCTTTTACGCACATTTTCCGTTGACCTGAGAGCACCTGCGGGATTAACGGGTGAGCTCTTTAGTGTGCGTGATCCTGACATGCAAACGAGGAAAAGAGGTCGTAAAGAAATGAATGGAAACAGTTTTTGCGCCCAAGTACTTGTTAAAAGTGTAACTGGAGCCGCTGGTGGCAAACCAGAGTGCATGTAAATCTGTAAATGTGAGGGATTAACTGTGTTAACTGATGTAATCTGTGTATCATAATACACACGAGCGTCTCTTCTGATCAGACCCGAAGCCTCACACACTTATTCTGTGGTCTATTTCTTGCCTTCTGTCATTACTCAGTTGCTGATGGAGGCGTTTGTGTACCTGGTTTTGGCTTCACTTTCCTGCCTCCAACACGTGTAACGTGTCCAGTGACAATAGCCTAACGCTAAATGTGACCATCCCCTTTTTTCTCCTTGGAGCATCTGTGTGACGAGCACCTCCTGTGGTATCTGTTTCCAAGGAACTCAGGAGATAGGAAACAATATGACTTTGCCCTTTTCTTTGCGTCCCCGGCGTGTTTGCGTCCGATTGTTCCAGCTTTCCCAGAAGAAATTGCTAGGCAACAGAAACAGACACCGTCCAGGCTCTCTGTCAGGGAAATGGAATCCTGAGTCAGGATCCCAGACATCCAACCACACCTTTGTATCATTTATTCATTTTTCACTCTGCTGTGCTGCCAGAAAGGCCTGAGGGAGGTGAGCACAAACAGATACAAGTATGCGTGCTGGGAAACCGACATGGCTGAGGAAGACGTGTGGAAACTCTGCAGGTCCCGTGTTCGGTCCATGCCCCGCTTCTTGTAGTGACAATAATTTCAAAGACTCAAGTTCCTGACATGGAAGCTCTCAGCTGCAGACCAGGGACAGGACGAGCAGAAAGGTTCCAACACACAGTCATCTCACATCAGTCATCCCCAAACCCAACAACAGCTGATGGAAGTGGACTCAAAGTGTTTCTCCACAGGCTCTGATCCAGGTCTAACCTGAGTCTAACCTTAATCCCTCCGTGACACAAATAGCCTCCTGGCAGTGGCGAGAAGCGAACACACGGCCGCGTCGTCATCTTTCAGTGGGACAAGAATGTGAGCAAACACAGGACGACTGTCCTCGCGGATTGTAATTAATTCCTCAGTGAAGCATTTAAATACTGTGGCCGGAACAGAGGGATCTGTTCCGGCCACAGTATTTAAATGCATAAAGAGGTGATTGTGGCTGTGGTCGACTTTTGTAGCTGTGAGTTGTTTTTCCATTTGGAACACTGTTTATTTAGGATATAACCTGTAGCGTACATGCACGACCCTGCCTCTCTCTCCTGTCTGCAGGAGCCAGTGCGCGACCCTGCCTCTCCCAGACACTTGTCTGTTTTCACGAGGGCCCACGCTGGCAGGCTGCAGTCCTGTCTTTGTTTATTGTCGCTGAGCCATCCCTCTGTTCCTGCACACTTCAGACGGGTCGAGAACACCGTTAACTCCACCGTGGCTGCCGTCAGAGCTTGCAGAGGGTTTTTTTAAAAGCATCGTTCATGTACAAACCGCTGTGTGTGGCAAATCGATGACAGCTGGAAATGTGAGTGTGTGGTGCAGCCGAGGAGGGGGCTGTTGTGTAATTGTGATCAATAGTCCTCAGCGCCTGACGCCTAATGGCGACACGCTCGGATCCTCGGTTGTTCCTGCCGTGACTGACCCCGGGAGCCATGCACCAGATGGGCGTTGTGACGTAGGAGTGATTCCATTAACCGTCAGCGGCCAGAACGCACGGCTCACTCACCACACCGCCAGAGGGAGAGTAGAGGTTTCACGTGTGATCCAAGGAGCCACACAGCACTCCCATCCCATCAATCTGTCATCTTGTTATTGACACTGTCGAAATGGCAGGTGGATCATGTAGATCCCCGGTGATCTGTTGATTGTCAGGCTCAGGAAATGTTAATTTTATTAGGTTTATGTCCTGACTTCCTTTAACCATATCACATCACAAAGATATTACAGCAATGTGATGGTTCAAGCCTTGTCTCTCTCTCTCTTTCTCTCCCTCTCTCTGTTCATTGTTTAAAGTTCCTGGCACGCTTTTCTTCCAGTTTTGATGCAACACGTTCATCCTGTGCACTCTTGTGTGTCCTCATGTCCTCTCATGTCGGCCTGTTAGTCACGTCCGGGCGTCTGTAGCTCGGGGACGCTGTTGCAGAGCTGAGGTTGGGAAACGATCGAGCAACGATACAGTGAGGAAAGTGTCAGAAAGTAACGCGCGTTTGCAGCAGCTGTAGAAGATTACAGGCCTGTCGCTGCTGCGAGACGTAAGCAGCTTGACCTCAGTCCGTCTGTGAGGCCCGACGCCTGTCAGGCCAGGGGAGCGCATACGATGCCTCTGTTGCCGTGTTGTTCAGCAGTCCTCCAGGGGGAGGGGCAGAGTTCTCTAACCTGATCAATAATTCATGAAGCTGCAGTAACCAGTGTTCCCATTAAGAGACCGTCTGCTCTAGATTACACATAAGAATTCACTATCTAACGCCATCATTTATTTTTGAGGCTGCAGTGAGGTAGACGGGTGGGCCAAACTGTCACAGCTGACAGGAAGGTGGTTGACCGTCAGCTGGTTGTGTTCCCTAGTTTACAGTCCTGCATTACTGTCTTAACTCAACAGGAGAGGAAAGATTTCAACTCTGCGAGCTAAGTACGATTCAGTCGTGAGGACTAAAGCACGCCTGCATGTGTTTGGGCATGACTCATTGGCAGCTGGGTTAGAACAGAAACCAGATTTGCCACTTTGCAAATGCAGTTTGAGTGGAAACTCTGAGACAGCACGTCAGCGATGCCTGGTCGAACCCGAGCTGCAGCCCTGAGCTTGGTTAGCGCAGGTCGCTAAACTCAGCCGCAGCAGAGCCAACACAGATGATCTGAGGATCAGACGGAATTTGATCCAAACTGAGTCCGAAGGATGGATTTTGATTGCACTTATCTCCGAAAGCCGTTTCTATGTAGTGTAAAAACAAAGATTTGATTTGTAATCACACACCCACACAAAATTGAATGTTGTTACATAATTGTTGCCTTTCGCTTTGCCAGATCCATTACAAACATGCAGCTCCGCTTGCTCAGCAGGATGAACGCAGAGGTTGTTCTTTGTTCCAAAAAAAAAAAAAAAACAGATGAAAACTCAATGCCACTATGAGCAGAAGTTTTCCATCCTGCCTGCCTCAACAGGAAGTGCCCGTGTTTTCCTCTCCCACACTTTTTTTGTATCGAGTCCACGGGTTTGTCCTTTCCTAGATAGAGCGGTTTTCCTGCCGCTGTATTTGGTTCAGGCAGATGTTTTGGGCAGGGCTCGCTGCTAAACTGCCCACTTTGTCAGAGTGTTCCGGCTGATAGAGCTTGTTTTGGAGCACACGGGAGGTTACCATAACAGAGAGGCAGGCTGATGACGAGCCTGCTCACACTGTTTTCCTCTTAGCAAAGTGGGAGACATGTCTTACAGTCTCCAGAACATATTCAGGTCCTGTCTTGTTGTTTCTGTTGGTGGTTGATCTCTGTTGAAGACCAGTTGGAGGCCCTGCGTTGACCCTGTACAGCGAGTGCAGGCCAAATCAAATCTCCTGCGGTGTTTTTCCTTGGAAACACAGCGTACTTCCCGAATTGCAGATAAATTATCATCAAGGGCTCAGCAATCAAGTGTCCATCCTGAAGGCTGTTAGGGTTGCTATTTTTGAATCAGCAGCTGCGGAGGATGCGCTGATCACTGTTCATTTTTCCTCCTTGATCCTAATGCGTTTAATCCATTTTGCTTTTTTTCTGTGAACTAGGAAATCTGGCTGTGATCCTCGTCAGACCACCTCTGACTGAATGGAGTTCATAATGGATTGAAATGCTGCATGAAAGAGTGCAGCATTTTATGAATGTGGGATTGTATGAGTAGAGTTTTTTATTTTGATGGGAGGAGCTGCTCTGTAGTTAACCCTTTCCTGCTTAGGGTGGATGTTCGCTTACACCTCCATAATGGCATCTACCAGTGATGTCAGTGTGCAAAGATGGAAATGGCCCATGCCTGAAGCAGCTACATCCACTCTCTTTAAAAGGCTTATTGTGGACAGTTGGTGGATTCAGGTTTGAGGCCTTTCAGTACAGTCAGCAACACTGGGCTCTCCAGTTTGGTTTAATTATAATAGTCATCTTTTCCTCTAGATAATTCTAACCTGGGAGTTTAATATCTTAGGACTTATTTTAATATAGTGTCAGATTTAAATTTCTGAAACTGAAATTGCTACACCTTGAGCTTATGAGCCAAAAGTAGCTATTAGCTGCCCATCAGAGCTAGAGTTTAAAAAGCAATAATAGAGCTTCATAAAGAGATTTTGCTTTCTAGATGTCAAATCTTGCAATAATGTAAAGGAACAAACTTTAAGGTGGAATATTTAATTAATGGCAGTTTTACAGGATTTATTAAAGTTTATAGTTCTTGATTGACAACATTACACGTGGCTTATCAATTTTAGACCGTGTCATTTGAGCAAGTTCTATAAATCATGTCTAATTCTGTCACATGCAAACACACACACACACACAGACACACACAAACATCTGCTGAGATTAAATCTTCCTCCAACGGTCACATGAATGGGGTCACAAACAGGCCTTTACATGGCCCCGCCCACACATGAATGATGGGAAAGAGAGGATTTCTCTATATGAAATGAACGTGGGTGCATTCGGCCCACCGCTCATTCAGCAGCAGGAGGCCAGCCATAGTCTGGGTCAAGTGTGACACGTCAAAGGCGACATACGGTATTTGCTGGACACGTGTAGCAGCTGACATGTTGAGATCATTAAATTAAGCCTTGAGAAACACACACCGCACGGAGAGGGATGTTTTATGGCTAATGTTGCATATGTGCCTAAACAAATGCTAATATTTGGTTAAATATGTTCTGGGCACATGCTTGCTTTACAAAGCGCACACTCTGTTTGCGGTACACCTCCTGGGATTCGTGTCAGGCACAAAGGCCCTTCTCAGCCTGTTAATCTGCTCTGAACAGCGTATCTCTCCTCTCCCTCTGACCGCTTTGACATTGCCTCATTGTGGTCAGTGACCTCTCACTCACTCTCACCACCCAGATCACACCAGGATCAGGGGCTCTTGGATGTGGCACAACACATTGATTAGCAAGTGATTAGCCGACATGAAAAGCTTGCTTCCTGTGATATTACAACACTTGTCAATAAGGCAAATATTGAATACGAATAAATTATAGGAATGGATTTGCTTTGATGTACTTTGATGGAAGTGTTTGGGAAGATCTTGCTTTGTTGTCTGACTGGTATTCCTGTAAAGATGAAAGTACAAGTTACTGCTAACATTGTCTTTGCTCTATTGGGAATTCCCGGAAAATTTGACTCACTAGTTGTTTGCTGACTCCCAATGCCCCCAAAAAAGAAGTAGGTAAATGCCTTATTATATATAAGCACTTCTTTATTGTAAAGTTAGCCCCTCACCATGGTAGCTCCATCTTTCCCACAGTGCATGCTGTTAGCTTTATTAAAGTCACTCAGCATTCAATCTCATCGTCTTGCACATTATGTGGACTGGACCTGCCACGGCCAGAGGGGATAAACTCTCATGACTTTTCTTCACCGGAGCTACTGCATAGCTGGAATTCTTTGCTATGACACACTCTGTAGGCCTGTGGGGGGGAGGGGCACTTGGCCTGAGACAGGCTGGTTTAAGGGCGGAGCCTGAGTAACACCTTTGGATTTTTTGTGCTCAAAAGTTACCCTTCAGTTTGAAAGTATTGAGATTAATTACTTTAGGGTTATGAGCGCTTTCTAGTCATTCATTTTCTCTGTGAAGCTTAGATGAAGAAAACTTAGTCTGTCTACTGTCAGACAGACAGTCGAGGGGTGGGGGGGTGCTTGAGCCCTTGCTTTGGTTCCAATCAGGTTCCTCACAATCATGCTCGTCCCTGACGGCAGAGAACAAACTGATCCCAGACCCTCGTGCCTGCTCATATGTGGAGCGCGGTGTTGAGCACAGGACTTCGTGAACGTCGCTGTGCAGATAAACAGCTCAGGATGCTTCACCTAATCTGCTTCGGCTGCTTCTGTTTGTTTGGAGCCACTGACCACCCCCACCCCCGAGGCCATTTCACGCTTCCTCTTAGTAAAGTCACGTCTTCATTTGTCTTCTTTCACTCACCTTTTGCACATCTTTGACTGATGGATGACTGGATACAGGATACAGCCATTCCGTGTCTGTGTCTTTCTGTAGTTTTGTTGCTGAAGTAGCTAAAGCATTTATTCTGATATTTACCTGATCGGAGAGGTGAGCTTAATCTGACAAGGTAGCCGCGATCTGCAGCCGCTTCTCATGGTGAGTTTCTGCAACCAAGCTTTTGTTAAACAGGGCTGCATCATAAAGTGCTTCCTCTCACAGGAAGGGTGGGGGCCTCTGGGTGGGTAAGCTGTGCCAACAAACCACAGTGGGAAGACGGGTGTGTGACATTCTTGGCTTTTTGAAGCCGTGTGCTAGTTTCAGAACTGATTTTGGAATTTATCTCAGAACCAGACATTTACAACCAGGCGGTTATTAGAAGGAAAGCAGCTCTTGAGGGTGAGAACGTAAATGACAAAAAGCTTCAGATCCCGTTTGGGGTCTCCCCAGGGGAGGAGAGGATGGTGGCGGTGCAGGTGCACGGACATGCGTTCATCTCCTCCTCCATCCTCCTCTTTCCCTTGATTGTCAGGCCTGCTTTCTGCACCAGGCTCAAGAGGATTTCCACTGATTACAAACAAAGAGCCAAGTCAGATTAGCTGATCCTTAAAGGATCCCTGGGTACCCTCACCCCACCCTCCTCACTGCCACATGTCACCGTGAACATAGAAAAGAAAATACATGTCTCTAAGCCTCTCCCTGCTTAAACACATCTGTTGATTGTGCTTTAAATGTTCAACTTTCACATTAAATCCCGACTCATGCTGCTAGATCAGCTTACAAAGACGAACCTTCCCTCTCACGCTGTCAGGCTGTGATGCTGAAAATGAGGAAACTACTTAGTCCTCCAAATAACAAACAGGCTGAAATTAATGAACAATGCTGCAGTTTCTTAATTAAAAGCTAGTACCTAATAGGTAATGTGTTGGTGTCTATTAGATTTTACCTAATATCTGATGTGTGCACCGTGCTCTGAGTCACTTTTAATATGTGCCAGTGAAACAAACAGACATTATGAAATTACTTTTTAGTGATGTCCCTTTAAAAATTGTCCTTCAAGTTACTTGAGAAAAGGTTTCCTTACTTGTCACTAAAAGAATTTTTTTTTTTAACTTATGGCCTTTAAAACAATGCCAGATATAAGCTACTCGTCTTTCTGAGACGTCATAGCAGGCCAGTGTGGGCTTGTTCCGGGATTTCCCCAATTCCATGTTGCATGTCATGGCGTGACCGTGACGGCCACCCTCCACCTCCACCATAGCCATGGTATCCGCTGAGGGCTGGCGAGGGTTACTTAAATCAACATGCTTTTTAGTGACATGCTGTCGTTGAGGTAGATTTTTTTCTTTCGATTTAATACACTTTCACATTACAACTGTGTATGATCAGCTCTGACTCTTTAATTTTAGAATATAGTTTTCATATTGACATGCTCATAATCACACACGACGTAGTTCCAGAGTATATTATGGTTTTGTTTTCGTTATTCTGTAATATTAGTTGTATTTTTAGTGTAGTTTATTTCTTCGCCTGCAGGGGTCAGTAATAGCATTCATTGGCATACATCTGCGTCTTTCGCCTTAAGAGGAGACGTTGGCTTATGTGGAGATGATCATTAATAAACAGTCCTAGCTGAAATGTTTTTTAATAGATGTAATATTTTATTCTCTAGCTGTTTTCTCAATCAGTGCATCTTCCACTTTTCTTTCCATGCGCATGGCTTTATAGCAAATGTCATTTCTCGCCGTTTGAGTAGGCAGGAGATTATTCTGTGTTGAGTACAATGAAGAGAAAAAACCCAATTGCAGAGGGAAACCAGTGACTTCAGGCCTCTCCTGAGGTTTGTCCTGGCATCAAATCATCTCCCTGCTGCAGCTCAGGCTGTGCTAAGTTGGTAGATGCTCGAAAGGCTTATCTTAATTTTGATCTAGAAGAGTTTTATTGGACTTTAAAAAGATGCCGTGTGAGAGAGTATGAGCGTCGGTGCACAAAATAATTGTTTAACCACTCCCGCCCCTCCCCCCACCCCCACAAAGAGCAGGAAGCTGTACCCCTCAGGATAATAGGTTATAGTCTTTTCCTGGGATAAATAAACCATTCCAAAATACCAAGAAGAGTGAAGAGGATGTGGCCTCTCTTGTATTTGGTTTGTACCATTTTAAGAGGGACAGGATGACCTTGTGTCAACCTCAGGTCAAAGACAGGCTTGAGTTTCATCACATTTCCGCATTTCATGTGGTTGGAGGGAGAAAAACGTTCAAATTAAAAGAAGCAGGTCACAGAGGAGAAAATCAAAGCCACAGATTCCATCAGAAAAGGCCTATTTGCTGTTGTGTCTCAGGCATTTTTGAGCGTCGTACCGTCACCCAGCCTGCTGATGTGAAGAATCTGTATTTCAGCTCTATCTTTGTCACCCACCACATGTTTACCTGTGGGACGACACATGCCTACTTTACTTTCTCAGACATTAACTGTTAAGGAACTGAATTTTCCTTTCCAAGAGGAAACACCATGCATTGCTGTGAAGCCTCTCCGGGGTCAGTCAGGGCTTTGTTTGGCCTGCAGTAAAACTCACTTCTTCCATGTGTGCTTCAAACTTTAAAGGAGGTGGGCCTCTGAGGGTTCTAGAGGTTTGACTGCATTTGAAGGACAGTGGGCAGCGAGTTGTTTTGACAGCATTCAAGCACAGATCAGCAGGAAGCAGCCACTTCCTTCCCTGACTCCTTGGAGAGCTCCGTTTGGGAGACAGCCTGTGTTTTCTGCCTTGTACAGCTGGGCGTGTGCATGATGTCACTGAGGGCCACCCCGTCCTGACCCCTCTCTGAACAAGCTTCTCTCCACTCATATCCCAACACAATCATAGAGGTATAAATGCAGACGGCTGCGCTCTTCACCTTCCACCTTGTGAGGCTCCTCAGATGAGATGCCAACTCCTCCTAATCTCACCTCCTTTTCTCTGAGCCTCAAAAGGTAGTTACTCTTCTGTCCACATGTGTTTGCTTTAAGGTTGCTGTTTCAGCTCCACAACCACATCCTTTAAACAGCAGGAAGGTGGACCAGGGGTACCTTTTAGGGGTCACCCTGGACCAGATGCTATGACTGACTGAGGCTCCAAGTGTGTCAAGCAAGGAAGACTATAAAGAAATCAGATTTCCCATAATCAGATAACTATATGTATGTGTATATGCACGTATAACCATTAATCACATTATTCCATGCATGTGTGTAGTGTGGTAACAAACAGTTGTACAACATAAGTGGAAGACAACAACATGGAGTATAAACGAAGGACAGCAGCCTGTGGCATTTCTGCAAATGTATTAGCTCCTAATTCATCTTTCTGAAAGAAATCCAATAAATGGATTGAAACAAACTGGATACATTTGATAGAGAATACACCCTCCCCTTCTCAGAGTCGTAGGCTGTTTAACCCTGAGTGAAGCGCTGCCGCAGCATCAGTGATCTCTGCAGGTCCTCACAGTCAACAGCGTCCCAGCACTGGCTCTTATCTTTGCTACACCTGCTGCCGATTTGAGCAGAACCGTGCAGCAGAGAGCTGCACAGAGGATGATCATCCACAGCTTGAGCCACTCTGTGCCCCAGCAGGCTTTACTAAACCACCACTGCTGGGGAGCCCAGCCGGCAGATGTCAGCTGTGTCTCATATGCTTTATTTTCATTTCCTATTAGCATTTAAAGAGACGGCTTTAGGATCCAATACAGCTCATGATGACTCAGCAATACTGAATAATTTATCACCATTAGAGTAAAATACATTGACCCGCCATACCATTATGACTTTAAGTGAAGGAATCACACTATCTTGTTAAAATGGTTCCTTGGTAGCTATTTATGCTAAAAGTAATGTGTGTCATGTATCAGTTGGGGGTGTTTAGATAATTGGGTCAGAACTGAGGGCTGTGACCATCAAAACTCCACCACTGATCACTGGAACAGATGCTGTTCTTGTCTGCTGATCAGGATTTGATGGTAAAATGCCAGAACTGTTTATTCCTGTTTATGATTTTAGACCTTTACCTGGTGCTCCAGGATCATTCAGTGGTGAATATATTAAATGAATATGAAATGATTGGCTTTGGATAGTATGAACACCATCTGCACTCCAGCAGTGTTGTGCGATCTTCATGCCAGACAGTAGCACAATGTAGCAGACACGTTCTTGCATGCTAACAAAGAATGCTTGTCCTCGGGGCCAAAGATTCATCCAGCTGTAAGACCTATAAAGGATGTCTGACTGGAAGATTAGTCACTCTTGTTCTTCTGATGCACACTTATTTAGCAATAATTAAGAAACAGCTTATGGATTTATCCCACAGGAATGGGTTGGATATATAGCGATGTGTGTCCAAAAACAGTGTCCAAAAACAGACGGTTAATAGACATCTTGCTGGCATTGCCTAAAAAAAGAGGATTTAAGGCTGTGCTTTTACTCTAGATTGCTTCTTGTTATTCCATATAGTAAATCCGTCTTCACCGTGGCTGGGGAATAGAGACTGAGCTGTGTTTCCTCAGCTCAGGGGGCATAATCAAAGTCCTCTCTCTCCCCTTCCATCCACATCCTCCCTCTTCCCTTCTCCCAAACCCCTGAACTACAGCGGCTTGTATCACCGTACCCTCAATATGTAGTTCAGTGTGTCAAGCCCCACTGAAATATTAACAGGGCAGCAGCCAGCATGCCTGCAAACATTTATGGTTTAGAGTAGAATAGAATATATGTTTATTATCCCGTAATGGGGAAACTGCAGTGTCCCAGCAGCAGCGTACAGAGCAGAAAATAAGAAATAAGAAATTAATAATAAATAAATAATATACAAGACTTTGAGAAAAATATTTAAAAAAGTAAATAAATTAATAAATAAATACATGGCTTTAGGGCACTGTCCTAACATCAGGGAGCAGCGCTGCAATTACTGCACATGTGTGGGAGGACGACTGATGCCAGCAGAACTATTCAGAAGACTTAGAAGACTGGGGTTGTCTGTGGACAAGGATTTTTCTCTCTCTTACAGTATTTAATCTGAGGTTGATCATCAAATCACAGCAGAAGATGTGACAAAGATCATTTGCAGCACAGGAATTCTACCACAGATCTGTTTCACTACAGGAACTTGGAAAATTTCGGTTGTATAAACACCTTTAGGTCTTACTAGAGTTCAGAAGAGGTTTCATTTAAAATACCATCTCAATCTGGGTTATTGGGGGAATGGCCAGCAGCACAGGGAGCTGCTTTTATAAAAGACTTTATCATGAGACAAGCCGCCGCTGTCAGCAGCTTTGTATCACTTTATGGTTCTTACTCATGGTTCTTTTTGGAACACCTCCGGGTTGCTCTTTTGGCTGTGATGCTATAGCGAGTCGGTGATCATGTGACCTGGGAATGAGACTCAGCAGTTTATTGATTTATTTAGCAGTTTATTCAGTTTATTGATTTTTATCACAGTTGAACTTTTCTCAGTCAGATCTTTAATGTTCTAGTAGCTACTATAGTCTTCACCATGGAAGCTGAAGCTGAAGCTAAATCATTTTGTCGCTCTCTGGTGGCAGGTTGCAGTGAGCCCAAGACTGGCCTATATTTCGATCACTCTTAAGGATTATTTTTCATTTGATTAGTTTTAGTGAGTTACGTGATGCACATACAATTGGATGAAATGCAATAACTGACAGCTTAGCTTTGTTAGCCATTTGGATTGAAAGTGCTAATTTGACTTTTCTTTTTTTTGGGTGTGAAGATGTTGTTCTGTTTCTGGCTGTCTGACTGTTGCAGGAAGACGGAAATTACAGCCAAATAAACAGTGAAGTGTAGTGAAGATGCTGATGCAGCTCAGGAGAAAGTGTGACCAAAAGTGAATTTCGAGAACAGAAGCTGTCAATCATCTTTTACCCAAATATTTTCAGTTTTCCTCTTTTCCATCTGTGAACTCTCGAGTGATTACATTTTGTCATTCTGCTCCTTATTTATCTGCATATTTGCCAAAGTTTGCAATCAAGTTGCATCTAATCTTTTGAAAGAAGTCTGCGTTTGATGTGTTTGCCTGGTTTAAATCCTCACGTGTCCTTGCTGTATTCTCTAAATATGGAGGGAAGAATTAAGTCAGGGGATTTCAAATCAATCCTCATTTTATTTCAGTAAATATGTCTGTTTTATTTGCTTTGTAGCCGTTTATACAACAGAGGCTGCCGCACATCACGTGAACAGCTGATGCCCTTGGTTTCTCAAGCGAACTAAAAAAGCATTCAGCCATATTGCTGTTTGCCTGATGGAGGAGTCAGCCCTCTGGGTACGAGACTGGCTTTAACCCGTTTATTCCAATTATTCATCTGGCTCCCGAAAGGCATTTTATTTTGCCAAGTCGAAACTAAAGGGATTAACTGGCCTGATGCAGATTCAAACCTACATTATGCAAATGCAGAATGAAATTATGAAAAGAATTTCAGATAATACTATAATGAGTATAGCATCTGAGTGAGAAGGTGAGACAGATGCACACATGCCAGCTTGAGTTGTGTCAAAGCTTAACACTGGGTGAAGCTGCAACAGCATCCTTCATCCCCCATCCTTCGTTTTCTGCTCTCTCTCTCTCTCTCTCTCTCTCTCTCTCACACACACACACACACACACCCTCTCTATCTTGCTTGCTGACTGAGGTATTTCCACGAGCACAGACTGGGAGCAGAATTACAGCGAGACGCTTAGCTCGGCGTGCCTAAATGACTTCTGTCTTTGGACACACGTGCCTGGGCACCAGCCCTCCCTCCAGACAGATGCAGTTTCATTTCAAGGCATAGTCGGGTCATGGATCAGGGACCAGTAGGGGACGGTCGAGGGATCTGGGTCAGCGGCAGGTTCTTCTGACTGATGTGTCTTTGGAGCAGGAGGAATGGGCTGCACCACCAGCACAGTTGTGTTTGATGGACTGCGGACTGCCTTAGAAAGAAACTGTAGTGGCTACATCTGTAAGGGACCAGCTGAGCCCATCGGGCCGACCGAGGCAGAGCGGGCGCTGAGTCGGAGAGAGTCGCGTGTGTTGCCAACACCGAGAGTGCTTAAGGTGTGTGTACAGATGTAATTTGCATATCGTTATGTGGTCAGTTGCAGCAGAGCTACATATTAAAACAGGAAGGAGAAATATTTTCTTGATCGTTTGTTTGAGTTTAACATGTTTATGTTCATGTGCCAGAAAATGAGTCTTTAAAAAACACTAACAAGTATCCAAAGTCAAACAAATTGCAAATTCTAATATGGTGATAGTCAAAGAGCAGTGCACAGAGATGCTTTCAGTGGAAAAAGCATTAACGGGTTTAAATCCTCTTGTTTTTGCTAAATCAGCTCTATGATGCTGCTACTTTAGCTTTAATGCACTATAAGAGTTCAGTAAGGGATAATGACAAATAACAATCAATTGGAAAAAGCAACTATGAGTGTTTTGCAACTGATAAATTTGACTAATAAACACTCTCCTTAAATGTATGCATGTATTTTATTTGACTTCGACATGGCTTTTCTTGTGCACCCTCATTGATTTTCTATCTAGGAAAAGCACGGATATTAATGTGCTTAAATATTTAGTCTCTAGCATTAGAGTGGCTGCATGTTGCTAATGTTCAACCTCCAGCTTTGTGGAAACAGACGTGTAAATGCTGCAGTAACCATCATCCTTCCAGCTGTGTGAGTATGCATTCAGTGGTGTATAAAATGTAGGGCAGTGGGAAGGCTGGATCTTCCATCTCACAATACACTGCACGGGTTAATGCCTCCATTGGTGGGAAAGTGGATAAAAGGGGGTGGAGGGTGGAGGCTGAACAGTGTGTCTGCTGAAGATCAATCCCCACTCTTCATCTGTGGACCATTGAGCTTGGCAGGGCTTCTGCCTCTCTGTAGCAGCCCGACTCGCCCTGGTCAGGATGTCTTCCTCCTGTCGCTGGTTCATCAGATTCACAGCAAAAAGCTGAGAGATGCTATTTGGTCAAGGGCATGGTTTGCCTCCCTGAGGTCAGACACGGCCTTATCGTCCCTCCAAAGTCAATTAATCAGTATGCAACAGTCTTCCAGATCAATATGGAAATGTCTGGGAGATTCAAGATATTGTGCCTACTTTTGCCTAATTTTCCCATAATTTCAATGCTGTTATTTTAGTTCCATATATTTTCCTTAGCAAAATCAATATGAGATATATGTGGAATAATCTTCATATTTGTCATTAGCAGTTGTGAGGACTTTAGGTTATATAGCTACTGGGTTAGATTTCTTCATTTTTTTAGTTAGCACTTCTGTGCCAGTAGGAAATCTAAGAATATAATCTAAGACTTCTGCAGGCTGAACAGATCTGATTTAACAGATTAATCATACTTTGAATTTGATATATGGAGGAGGATTTCATCATTAAACAGTCTGGTCAGTAATCATTCACCGTCACCCTACTGGCTGCACCGAAATCCTGACTTTATCAGGACATAATCCAGAGGTGCTGCATGTGTGAACGCAATCATCTGTAATTATGCGAGCCAAAACTCATCCTGCTGGCTCCAGAAAACGCCTGTGGAGCCTTGTGTGTGAATGCATCAGCGGATCCCCAAGCGCAGCGTCCAGAACCATGAATGGAACGTAAGCAGGAGAACATAAAACACCTGCAGGTCAAGAAGAGAAGTACATTTACACAACAGGTGAACATGTCTGACAATCACCTGCTACATGTGTTAACAGGCATGCTGCCTCTTCATCTTCATTGGACATTAAAATTTGAGCATTACAAAGTTGAACAGCGGCACATCCCTCTTTGACCAGAATGCCATCACTGATTTCACCCTTTTAATCCATTTGACTGTTAATTCCTTCTGATTGAAGCAGGTCAGATATACCCCCCCTTCCCCCCCAACCCATCCGCGCAGATGTCTGATGGAGACTGATCTCTGCTACTGTACATAGACCAGGACAAAGTAATTAAATAGCCTGTTTATGGTCCCAGCTCTCTGATTCTTCTTCTTAAACACAGTTACACTTCGATCAGCAGAGGTCTAAATCTAAATATGGACATAAAGGTCGTCCTTGTTCCCTGTTTGAAGTTGTGGATTGATGATTTACTGTGAAAAAATCAGCACACTTACAGTTGTGGTGATTATTTCCTGGCTTTGAGAGGGCCTTGACAGGGCAACACTGCTGTGTTGCTGTGTGCAGGTTGCTGACAGACACTCAGGAACCATTATCTCCAGCACTCACGCTCATTCTGGGAACACTGGTTTTGGTGTCCTACAGATCAGACAGCAGCATTATTCATGTTTAGTCAGTTATATTTAAATCACTAAGCTCAATAAACTACTTTTACTTGTTTTAAATTACACAACTGATGACCAGCATTGCCGTGTGGTGACTTCCTGTTATTTTTGATGCCTTTGTGTTCCACATCCGACTGTGCTGATGGTAATAATGTGTGTTTGGGAACATTTGGTGTCATGATTACCACCAGTTTAATAGCTCAGTCCTCTGGAGCAGCAGGATGGTGGATCCTGGGGCTGCTGCTGTTGTAATGGGGCAGCAAGGGTGGGCCGTGTTATTGTTGCATTCCCGGTTCCACCCTGTTTTGCTTTGGCCCGTGCTGGGAAGGCCTGTAGTGATTGCATCAAGCGCTCCTTATGCAATCAGGACGCCCACTTATGGTCCTGTCAGAGCTGTAAATGGGATGGATGTAATCAAATTTGCTGTTCGGGAAAGGGACAGAAAAAATAGAAACTTTCTGTCAATCAAATCTAAACAAATATTAAATAATATTGAAAGGAAAGTGACACAGTATGGTAATTTGCAATTATAGTGTGCCATAACTCATTCTTGTTTGTAATGTCCTATATGAAATATGAATAGTCGAAAAACAAACACTCTTGGTCCAAACTGATACAACAGTGATGATTTTCATTATTACATCTGTTCAATGTAAATAAAACACAAACAAAAGACAGCAGTTTTTCTGGGAGCTCTTTATCGCTCATAGCTGCAGCTTTGTGTGGGAGAGGAGGTCTGCTTTTGCACAAACGCAGAGATCAAATGTGTCCATTTCAAGAGCTTGTTTGGGTTATCATTGAAGGCCTTTGGAATTCATTACTGATGGACAAATGGCATGGTACTGAGAGGATGTTTTTAAAAAAAACAAAACAAAAAACAGTTTTCACAGTTTTTCATGTAGGTTATCACTGACACAATTATGGATTTGATTGATGGAAATCCTGGTTATTGATACATCTGGATCGATCCCTGTGTGGATCCTACAGGAACGTGACAGAAGGAAGGGAGCAGCTGTACCGCTGACCTGGCCCCTCCCCCTTTTCTTAAGCATGCGTGAAAAGATAACATCCTACCCTGCTGCAACCCGATGAGGCCTCTGTAGGTCAGACCTGCTCCTGGGAGGGTGGACTGGAGCCGGATGACGTTGGAATGTTCCTGAGGCAGTTGCATCAACACGTAGGACAGAGCCTGCGCCCTAATCTCAACTCAATGATTAGAGTTTTTAATCTGTGCCTCAGCCGCGCCATGTAATCTGACCGGCAATAAAAACATATGTGACTCTTTTGGATTCCGTTGCATTTTATGATGACTCATGACGGCACGCAGTGTGTTCTGGAAGCGATCAGAGCAGGTCCGTGCTGTTTCTGACGCAATCTTATGTCGGCATGCCAGATTATCTGTGATGTTTTCATAAATAACCCCTGTTTAACCACTGATTCAGCTGTACTCAGATCAGGCTTCAGTAGTTCTTTTGCGACATGCGCGTGATTTACGTGTCATTGTTAGTTTGTTCCTTTTGATGAAGCTCACGGCCATTCTTATTTCAGCTGTCTACACAAGGCGTGGAGTCCCCCGACTTGACTGTAATACTGGAGGAATGTTCATCTTTTGTTTGCCTTTGTCGGCTCTGTGTCACCATGCAGGTGGATAGTGTGGAGTCAGATTGCTTCATTTTGTGTGTGTGTGTGAGGGTGTTTAACTCCCCCAAGCAGCACAACTGAGTGTAGGAGGGGCAATCTCCTCAAGCTGGGCGTGCATGCTTCACTCTCCACACAGTCGGAGCATTCAGGGAAAGCAGGAGCCAAACTACAGACTTCAGACTTCTCCAAAGTTTTCCCTGGATTTTCCTTCACCTGAAATGTTGACTGTCCGCTTTTGTTTGGGATCCAGCTTAACGGTGTCTCGTAGTTGTTGTTGATGATGCAAGGGAGGGCTAGCAAAGTTTCCAAAAAGGAGCTGGTCATTCAAAGTCCACAGCAGTTCAAGGGCTCGGCCGAGGCTGAGGTAGAAGCTGTGACACAGGTGGTGGTAAGTCCTTCGCCTGCTTTAATTTCAAAGACTTTTGATTTGTCTGCCCTCAGTCTGTCGGCCTGAACAAAGCTGATTTGTGAAGGTTAACCACACTCGTAAGGCCTCAGTGACACGGGCATCATGTGAGCAGTTAACTGCACTGAAAGCCGTCCCCCGGGTTTAATTTTCTAATGGGACCAGCGCCTATAAAACATTTTTATTTGGTTCAAAAGTCTGAGATGCGCTGCAATAGTCTTGTGCCATGTGATAAAGGCGTGAAGAAGGTTGGGCCACAGGAAAAGACTGAACGCATCAGTCGGCAGAGGCTGTGCAGCGGGGGCACAGCCGTCCGGTGCTGTGTGGTGCAGTGATGGGAGGAGTGGTGGCTTCACGGCAACAGCTGCCAGGTGACAGACCTCCAAAGGTTTTAACATACAGATGTGGAATATATGGCGCTTGTATTTCCGGTCTGCTTCCATTTTTATGCACACGTGAAAGTTTGAATTGTAGGCTGAGGGAATGTCATTGTGCATTTGTTTAATGAGTGTTGTTGACCACTTTTACTGACAAAACTTGTGGATATAATGGGATGTTTAAACAGAGGGAGAGACTCATTTCTCACATCTTTTCAAAGATCGTGAAAAATATGAGCACCTTTGTTTTATTTCTTTTTTTTATTATTCACAACCTCAAATGTATCAGGTAAATCAGAACTCGCAGTTCTGCTCATTTTAATGCTTGTTTCATTACTAAAAGAGAAAACTCAGATATCTGATGTAAGATGCTCGCACGTCTACCTCTGCAACTGTCGCAAAATCTACTTTCTCAAAATACAGGCTAGTCCGGGTTTCTAAAATGCAGTCAAGATGTTATCAGGCACAAACACAAAAAGGATATGTAGGTCATCCCGGAGATCTCCCTGGAACTGTACGTGAGGTGTTTGTAACAGCTCCGTACCTCCGCTTACACAGGCCTGCTGTGTACAGTAATAACCTGCTTTATTAGATGTGGACATCTTTTCTCTCTTTTAATTCTTCCCCCTCTTACCTGTCTGTGCTGTGAAAGAGCGACTACATGTGTTGTTCAGATTAAGATGTGATGATGTTACAACTGTCCTCTATGTCTGGCAGACACGGTGGCACCAGATCCTCCCTGTTATCTTCTCATCGTCCTTGAAGAGGACTCAGGGTGCTGCCCTCCCTGTCCTCGGTGTCGGCTGTGCTCTGTTATTAACACTGTTGCTAGCAACATATGTATTTAAGCGGGTCGATATCAATGACGCTGTCTGTGAGATCATGTGGCTGTTATCACTCCCAGATGTGTGCCGTGCAGCCGCTCGCCTCTCTCTGGCCGTCAGACTTATCCTCCCGTCCTATCAGCCGCAGTTCGTCAACAGCTTACTTTCCGCCTAATGTACGTGCATCCTTGCTGCACGTAAGCTCTTCCCAGCCTCGCACTGTAGTTTGGCCGGTCAGTCCTTCAGAATTACACAGGAACTAAGACTTGAAGCAGCATAAATCCATAATCATCTTTAGTCATCCCAGCCACATCTGTTTCTTAGTAACAGCATTTCTGATTGGACTTCTTGCCAAGCACGCTGAGTAAAAGAGCCTGGTGGAGCTCTGCTTTATGTTGTGGAGACGATCACTTTGTGTTTTGTGCTTGGTAATGAAGTGTAATTGCTTAGTTGACGGACTGACATGCTTTGTACCTCTCAGGGAGCTCATATTTTCAGTTTTTGCTGATAGCAGACGGAGGGCTGATAGACACACATCACAGTCTAACAGTGCTGCAACGTTTTTCATGTATTTTCTTAGCAAGATACCATCAAATCATGAAATATTTCAATATTCTGATAATATTTCACCAATGTTTTGCTTCGCCTACTCAAAAATGAGAAAACAGAAAAGATCATTTCCTAACCTTCTTACTTCTGAATAAAATATTGTTCTTTCTCCATACAATCATTAGTGCACTATGTTATTTAAGTAGGATAAAAGTATACCAGCTGTATTTGTCACACTAATGTATCCTTTTATTAAATGCATTGTCAAATGTTCCAATAACAGTTAGTTTCACTAATTTTCTGTAGGTGAAACCGAAGGTGATCGAGCCGCTGGACTATGAGAATGTGCTGGTGCAGAGGAAGACGCAGATCCTCAGTGATGTCCTCAGAGACATGCTGCAGTTCCCCCTGGAGGACTTTGAGGTACATTTCACACCTTTTTTTTTTTCTTCTTTAAATCATGCACATTCACTTGACTAGAGACTCTAAATTGTCCCTGAGTGATGAGGAATAAACAGCACTTAACAGAAAGTGGTTGAGAAAACTTCATATATATTTGTGAAACTGTTGTGCTTGGCAAGGTTTTAACTGTTGACTGCATTCCCAACACTGCCCCCACAGTGTGGGGTGGTACTGTAGTGTTTGTTTCAGGGCAAAGTGAGGGCTGCACATTTCTACATAACATTAGATCAGTGAGTCAGGCCTGTCTGGCTCTAATGGCAGATTAGTGCTTGGATTTTTCATGTTTACTAGTGTAACACAGAAAGGGAGGCAGTGAAACACTGCCCCACCCACACAGTTTATCACTATCACACATCTTCTCTGTGTTTTCCATTGGGCTTTAGCAGCTGCCCCTGGTGTGGGTTAAAAGAAACAGAAGCTTTCTGTGTGTTTATAACCTTTTCACGCCGTTGCAAATGAGGGGCTGGGGGCTGGCGTTTGAACCACTCTTTTTGCCTCAAATGTTCTGACAGAGTGTTATGTATCTCACCGTACACACCCCTCGCACTTTCCATACCGGGGACGGAAATCTGGCCTCTGCTGCTGGATCTTTATGGAATAAAATGATGTATCCTCACCAACGGTGGCAATGAGATGTCCTCAGATCTGGCCCTGCCGGTGTGTCTCACGGCCCAGTGGAGATGATTACAGTCAGCTGTTATTTTTAAAACTTCTCACCGTGATGACTTTAACATATTTTGACTTCACACCAGATTACTCCTATACTCCCGTATAAAGCTGCGAAGTTTATATGAGTTCAATATATTTTAAAACTGGAAAAAAATGGTACTCAGGATCCAGATTCTGTATTGAGACCATGGTTTGAACTCTTCACATCTCTATATAATAAATCAGATCATCCAAACTGCTGCTGCCAAAATAACAGAACGCACTGAGACTTCACTCTGGCCTTCAAATCTTTGCGCCGTCTTCCTGTTGATAGAATCTAAAATTCTTAAAAGCGGGTCATGATTGGAACCAGAGCTATTTATGGACCATCCTGAATCCTGGTGTCTTCTGGGGTGGATATGCCTGGTGGTCAGGACCAAATGAATTTCACTGTCTGCTGCAGAGGGACATTGTACTGTTGTACTCATGAAAATGAGGTTGAATTTAATATCAGTATGTTTCAAAATCTGAGAATGGTTCTAGTTTATGGAGTTACCAGGCTGGCAGCTGGGTGCTCGGTGTCAGAGAACCAGGCTCGACTCCATCTTCGTGTCAAGTTCCTCTTTTCCGCTGCCATAAACGGTAACAGTCAGTTGTCAGGGGGAACAGGTGATTCTGCCTTAAGGCTCTGTGATCAGACCCAGCATATGTTCTTTAAAGCGGCGTTTCCATCAGCTGTTGTGGCAAGATCATTTGTTTTGCTCAAAGTCTGGAGCACGATAACGCTGTCAGAGAGCTCCTCTGTCTGTGGTTCTACCAATTCACATAAATAAATACAGCTTCTAAACTGGAGCTATTATCACTTTTTCCTCCCGCTTTTTTCCGCCCTTTTAATGACTTTGAAGAAAGTGTTGGTAACTTTCTTGAAGATTTACTCTCATTATTACCACAGTGGAGATGCATTCAAACAAAGGTGAGCCCTTATTTTTAAACAGTCTCCAAAAATCTGTGTAACAATAATTCATGTGTTATTTGTGCTTCAGCCGTGGATTTGAGGAGGAGAGTACGTGTTCATGGCGTCAGACAGCACAATAGTGCGCTTAGTTTAGAATGTGTTTTTAATGATTCTGTTATGGAAGACAAAGCAGGACTCTGGCACATATCAAGGCTGATGACATGTTTTATAGGGATGAAGAATGTCTTCTCTGCAGCCTGAGACTGTCAAGCTACTTGGTTAGGCTGTGAAAGGTTAATGGTTTGAGAGAGAATGTCGATCCTGTCCTGCAGCGTGTGGCTACATCTTGTGCTCATCACGCTTTGTTTTTTTTTTTTTGTTTGTTTTTTGTTTTTTGTTTTTTTTTTTTTCAAATTTTACCACTTATTTCTTCTTGTCACCCACCCCCTGTCTCACTCATGCCTCCGTCTTTGTTTATTTTTGCTGCCCGAATGGTAAAGATTGTAATCTCTGCAGGAAACCTGATAGAGGGAAGCGGGGGACTCCAGGTTTACAAACAGGAGCTCTGTCAGGAATTAGTCCTAGCTGATGTAGCAGCACTGGTTTATTGGGAGGAAGGGAGAGAGATCATATCTGACACATTATCCAAAGATGTCAGCGCCTTTACATGGCAACCCAGTGACACTTCCAGTTTAAGAATAGATGAAGTGATACATTCTTTAAATAAAAGTGGAAAATCAGAGAATGCTGATGTGACTGACAAGCATTAGCTGAACTGTTGTCACTTAACGGTTGCTTTCATAATTCACTCTTACAGGGATTATGGGTGGTCCAATGCACTTTAGTTCTAAAAGACTGAATTAATCCTTTTGCAACAACTTGTTGGTGATGACGATGATGGGCAGGAATCTTTGCTTTGACCTAAATGATGATGCTGCCGTGTCCTGCACAATTACAAGCACTTTATAAAAAATTTTTGACACATTTTATACGCCGGGTTTCCTTCACCTCAAGTGCTCAGCCAATGTTGGATCTTCTGAACTTAAAAGTCTGTATAGACCCATAAAAAATGTCATCATGAAATTATTCTTTGCAAATGAATCCAGAAAAACTGGAATTCTGCCTTAAGTGGCAGTGGCAATCTTTCTTTTTGGGGAGTCTGATATCTTCTATAGTTTGGCTATTTATTTATCTGGATAACGTGGTATCATAAGTGAAAGACCTAACTGAAGCACGTCAGGCCTATGTTTACTTGGAGTGCATCTGACTGGAGAGCGGTGGCTCAGGTCCAGATCCAGGGTGTGTCTGTGGTTCCTGGGACTCAACAGTGTGACCAAGCATCCTGCCTCCCTCACATTCTGCCCCTTCGAACCCTGTAGAAAGACATTAGCCATCTCTCAAATGTACAATAATATTTCAAAAAGCAACACCACAGAGGAACCGCATCCCGTTTTGAAAACCAATTTGCTGATCGACACATTTTGTCTAAGCTTTTTACGTGTGTAGTCGTGTTTGTTGTGAGGCTTTTCCAGTTGAATAATCTCATACTTTGCATTGCAGATTCTAACTCTGAGGAGGCAAGGAAGGACACTCTATCCTACAGTGCCTGAAAACGCAGAGAGGGACGCCCAGAGTCTGTTTGTGCAGGAGGTAAGCTGATTCAAAGGCGACATTCATTAAAG
The DNA here is from genome assembly GCA_015343265.1 of Pao palembangensis. Lineage (NCBI taxonomy): Eukaryota > Metazoa > Chordata > Actinopteri > Tetraodontiformes > Tetraodontidae > Pao > Pao palembangensis. The sequence goes on from CM027084.1 coordinate 17,852,744, forward strand.
AAACGGCTTGCTAACAATCCGAATATGTGTGTCTGCTCTTTCTGGTAGTAATTTTCTTATTGGGTTATTGGCTGTACAAAAAAAAAAAAAAAAGTCTCTTCTACAAAATGTGCCGTGAAAAGTTTTCTCCCATCCATCCATTCTTCCCATCCAACAGCAATTAATTTGTACCTGAAAGTTCAGCAGATTACGTGGGGTGATTATCCATTATTAGGACATGAGAAGCCTGGCAGCAATCTTCAGTATCTGAGGTTAGGAAGTGATTAGGAAAGTATAGCGCTTGCGTTCTCCATGTACGGACACATTCATATCGATTATTGACACTAATGTAAGACATTACCTGATCTGGGACCTAACATTAGTAGCAACGTACGTAGAATCTGCACATCATATCAGGAAAAAGACCAGAGAAGCTGTTACATAAACGGTGTCTGGCTTCGTTATGGATGATTACTGGTGGACTGTGTGTTCTGTATTTTCTCATTTTATGACCAAGGATAATAAAGTTTAATTAAGTCCAACAGCTTCATATTATAACAACCCTTTGGTTATTTTCTGTCAGTTTATAAGTCAGTTTATTTATTTACATTGTCAGTTTATAAGTCCGACTATTGAACTTCTCCGCTCTGAAATAAGACAGAACATTCTTTGAAACGCAGGGGTTTCTTAAACAGTTTTGTTTTTTTTCATTTGAGTTAAGTGGGAAAGAAAAGAAGCATGTATTTTGAATTGCAAAAAAACGGCTCATTTTAAACTGTTATTCAAGGGGACCGTTTGAAGTCCGGCAAATGTAACTCGATCTTGCAGCAAAGTCTTTCAAGAGATCGGCACCGCAGCTGTTTGGGATGAGCCTGGCACAAGTTTCTGATGACTTTCTCATCCCTGATGGAGGATTTCTTGAAACTGTACACGTTTCTCCACAAAAGATATCAAGCTGTTCCTACCACTGACCGTAACAATGAACAGATGTCTCCTTTCTGAGGAGATAAGACGTGCACTCCCTCCCAGTTTGAACTGGTGGGTGGTGAAACACTCCCTGTCCTGTAAGAAACTGCATGAAAGTGTTTATCTTTGCTGTGGTTGTGCTGTAATGATTTATAAAAACAAGTGCAAGTGAATATCAGGCGTTGCACTTTTTCTCATTGACTGACTGGTTCCCCCCCCTCCCCCCAATGTATCCCATCTGGTGGATACATTTCATTCTCTGATCACTGGAAAGTGAAAACCACATCTAAAAATCTCTTTGTGAAGTTGCTGATGAGCTGAGGAACCAGAAACCCAGCTGGCAGGTTTAGTTTGCACGGCTCCATTTTGAATGTGGAAATGGAGCGAAACTTTTCGTTTTGTCTCCTCTTCAGCCAGTTATGCAGCTACGCTCCTACAGTTGTTTGGCAAACTTTTTTTTAATAAGCGAAGGCTCGCAGAGGATACAGATAAATAACATATGGAGCCAAACATGTGGAGCGCATATGTTGCACCACTGACACAGTCGCATTTACTGATGGATCACTGAGGACTGCTGAAACGTTCTTATAAACTGTGATGCTGTGAACAATGTGTTAAAATGATGAAAACCTGCTTTTGTTGTCTCCTCAGTGCATCAAGACCTACAAGTCTGACTGGCACGTTGTCAACTACAAGTATGAGGACTACTCTGGAGACTTTCGGCAACTTCCAAAGTATGACTATATTTAAAGTCCTTCATGACCGTCTGCCCTGTATTCACACAGGTGCCAATACATGTTTACAGTGGGCATGTAAGGACAGCTGCTGTGTGTAATACCTGGGTGCCAGAGGTGTAAACTAAAGGACAGGGAACACACAATCACTGTTGTGAGAACTGGTGCAAAATTTTTGCTCTGATGGAAAAATGTTGCTCAGTTTCAAGGAAACGCATTTAGAAGGTTATTTCCACATCTCAGAGGGTTTGAGGATGTTTCCTTGTTACAAAATACTGTGCAATTACCCCTGCAGCCTGCGTGGAAACCACCCTCGCGTCCTTCTCTCTGTGTCACCCAGCGGCCTTCATCTTCCCTGAAGGATATTTTGTATTGAACGTGTTGAGTACAAGTTGACAGCGACCTTATATCTTTGACCATTTAGCGGCTGCCAAATGCTTTGTTGCTTTGCTGGGTCCGGGGAAGTTAAGACAATGCACAGTGACGCAGAGCGACCCATTAAACCTATTTACGGTTGAAGTCATTCCTACCTCTGGCACCTTTTATTTTCCAGTGAGCATTATGCACTTTAGCATGTGTTCTTTGGCGCTCAAGTCTATTCCCACTCTCCTGTTAGTTAAATTTCCAAAGATTTTTCCTTTTGTAGACATCTAGCCCGCACTATTTAATCATAAAAACACGGGAAAAATGCCATTTCCATTTCAGACCTCATCAGCTAGCTAGCCTGCAGATTGAAAACAAATGGGCAAAAATAGATGGATGTCACAGACAGACGTATTAAGTGTTGGTGTAATTAAATAAGCTTTGTATGTGTTCATGCTGAGTTACCCAAAACTAAGTGATATATTATGTATTATTAGAGCACATTATTTAAAATCTGTTGCACTTTGGGATGACAATATGTTATATTTTAAATCTTGAAACACTCTACGAAGGATTTTTATTGACTCATCTGTTACTTTTATTCACCAGCAAAGTGCCCAGGCCTGATAAACTGGCTGTCCATGTGTTTGAAGTGGACGAGGATGTCGACAAGGATGAGGTGAGTAAAAACAGTCTGTATATTTGACTGTTAAACACTGGTGAGGCCTACATTGAAAATGCTTGCCATCATTATGATCTTATATTTTTGTCGTATGTGAATTGCAGCGACCATACTTTCAGTTTATGGCCGGTAAAGAGATTAAGGGGGGGTTTAATGGAAAGTCTTGCCACGACCTCTCAGGGACACAGGACAGCAAATTGCCTCTCATCCTGTTGTAATTGTGTGTTTTTATCCTGAGAGAATCAATTAAAAAGAACAGAAGTGATTTTTAACGGTTCTGTGATGTCTGACCTTCTGTCAAACTCTGCTCCCTGTCTGCAGAGAAACATTTTTAGAAAGTTCTTGTTTTCTTGTTCTTGTTTTCTCTTGTAAATGTGCTGCTTTCTGCTGCCGTGAATGTGTTTGAAGCTGTGCCAGGTCATCAGGGGTCGGGAACTGTCCTGTTTATCCTTACAATCACCTCTGTCAAAATTTCCAGACAAGTGACGAGATCCCACCTCCTCCACTAAAATTCCCCAGAATAGTTATTTCTTTAATCATGGTGTATTTTGGACCTTTGTTTAACTTTTGTTTTGGGTCAAAGCTCCTTTTATCTGTCCTTCTGGAGCAAACAAGAGTTCAGACGGTCTGAATCCAGTGATTATTTTTTTTTTCTTTCATTCTGTCTCCTGGCTTCAGAATGCGGCTCGACACTGATGAGGAGGAAAATTTCTGAACTTTTCCAGATGCTCTTCATATCAGTCCACAAGACTCAATAACTTTTTGGGTCGGTGCTGGGTTTGTCACCTGACAACGACTCCCTCCACCATCGTTGTTCTTTGAATTGGTGCATTTTCAGAGCAGATAGCTGGTGACTCCTCACCGCAGCATCAATGTTTAGTGTCACTGCATAAGTGCTGTTCTGGTCCATTTGTCTTGGCCTTGCAGGGAAAAACGTCACTATTTATATGGTTTGCTTTGCTTTATTTGGTTTGGTTTGCTTGTTTAATCTTCCTCTGGATGTTTGAACGGAGGCAGACCTGCATCATGTTGAGCTCTGCATCGTCTCAGACTGCAGCATCAAAGGGTTCCTTCGCACTGAGACGAGACCCTGGGGGGCTTCAAATCACCCTAAGCTTTCTCTAAGCATCAAAAGAGCTGTGTTATAATTCCACTCTGTTGGAACAGCGATACCGAGATGTTTTCCCCTCTCTGAGAGTGCACAACGTCATTCAGGGCCGTAAACGGTGGACAGACGATCTCCTTTTTCTGTCTGCTGCAGGATACAGCCTCCCTGGGATCCCAGAAAGGTGGCATCTCCAAGCATGGCTGGCTGTGTAAAGGCAACATGAACAGTGCCATCAGCGTCACCATGAGGGTGCGAAGCACGGTGAACGATTTGTAACTGAAATCAGTAAAATCCATTGATGCCAGAATTTGAATGACTTCATTCCTAAAGTGTTGACATTTCTGAAAACAGGACAATAAATATGTTCATCTGTTGGAAAAAAAAACTATTTTAGTGCTTATTTTTTCCTGCAAATCCCATTTCTGCTCTGTGCTGCAGTCCTTCAAGAGGAGGTATTTCCACCTGACCCAGCTTGGGGACGGTTCCTATAACCTGAACTTTTACAAAGATGAGAAGATCTCCAAAGAGCCCAAAGGAACCATTTTCCTGGACTCCTGCATGGGTGTGGTTCAGGTATGTTGATACTCTGCTCACGTCCCTGGTTACCTGTAATCCTCAGTGCAGACGGGATGTCCTGTTTGGTGCTGTGGAAGTCCAGGGTGCGGTCTGGTCCCTTGTGGTAATTAAAACGTTTGTCAGGAAAAAGCAAATGTGACATGACAAGCACTTCTTCACAATAGTTCTCAATGGCAGAGTTATGTCGGAGAGGCTCGTTTCCCTGAAAGCTGAGCACTGCTGTTCTGCTGACTCTCTCTGGTGAAACAAGGTGAATGCTGAGGCCTCACTTCCATGCACTTTCCATCAGCCTCGCAATCAATGCCACATGCAAACTTCTGAAAGGAAGCCAGGACTCACCGGGTGCATTATCATCTGTCATCTCCATCAATGGAAAGAATCAGATTTTGCTGTCGTGGCAGCCAGCTGGCATGAATCACACATTCATCGGTGATGGAGGGATGAGCGGTTTTCCAGAGCGGCCTAATTCCAGCCGTGTGGAAACAGAAACAGCTATCAGCCATAAATGTCAGAGGAGAGGTGTCTGCATACGGTATTTGAAGGCGTTCGGGATTTTTGGAGGTTTGAGTAGCGTCTGTGTCGTCCCCTGAGTTCGGTTTTCAAACACAGACCTTCATCGTTCGCATTCCTCACAGAACTCACTGTGAAGAAAAACTTCCATATTTATCTAAAAAAGCATGACTGAATGTAATTGTGCTAAATGCAGAAGCAAATATCCCCTAACTCATAAGCTAAAGATGCTGGTGAGAATGTCTCGTCTGTTGTTTTCCATGAGAGGATATTTTTCTTCTTTACATTGCTCCATAAATAAAACTGTTTATACACGAAACAACTAACTAAACAAAAGTGGCAGTTAAAAAGTGAACTGAACTACTAAATAAAACGCAGACTTTTTTAACTTTTCTATTTCAGAATACAAAAAAGTGGTCAGAATGAAGAATTAATATCTATTTACCAGCTTTATCATCCCGGTGCTGCTGTTTTGAAAACGACAACCGAAACACGCTCCTCTTTATATAACAACAGGAAGAAGTCTTTGCAGCCAATATCTAAACTGAGTAATAATTTCCACCCTCCACGCTAACACAGCCTGTCCACAGATAACAAATCTTCCTCCCTATCACTCCTCCATGTATCAGGCCAGCTGCAGAGAGAAACAGTACGATGCTCAACAACCTTTCTCCTGGATTTCAGAGGAGCAGAGGCCTCAGCCGTGGGCTGAAACAGCAGCTCTGGCTTGATAATGGTGCAGAAAATGCTCAACAAAGATGAAACGGTGACACCACGGCTTTCTGTTGACTTCAGCTCGCGTTTTCATCGAACATTTAAGGTCTGCTGGCAGAATTCCTGGCTTTGTTGTTACATGGAAACACTCTGCTCTTCATTAGCTTCCACTGTTGACATCTGTGGCAGGTAGATTACAGTAAATCGGCATCTCGCTTCCTCTTGCTTTCCAAATCGCTAACGGTAGATTCTTATTTTATAATATCGCATGTTGAATTTGCATGAAGAAACAGAACAGCAAAAATGTACACGCTGCCTTTAAAGTCATTCCGTGTTGGCTTTGGACAGGAAGATGAAATATTCCTTCAACTTTGCCATGTCCACATTTGGGTATTTAGATTTTTGGGTTTGAAAATCTTGACTTTTTTTTCTTTGTCAGTCATATCAGATCCCATTGCACTTGAAAAAACTGAAACCGCTCTCGGTTTCAATAGCAAAAAGAATTTGTTTTCAGTTTTGGGTCTAAGCCCTGACTTAGCTCTTATCTTGATGTAGTTCAGAATGCTATTGTCTGCCCCCAGTTTGTCTCCTTTTTTTCTTATCTCTTCTGCTGTGTGGCTGCAGAACAACAAGGTCCGGCGGTTCGCCTTCGAGCTGAAGATGCAGGACAAGAGCACGTACCTGTTGGCTGCAGACAGCGAGGCCGAGATGGAGGATTGGATCAACACGCTCAACAAGATCTTGCACAGCAGTTTTGAGATTGCCATGCAAGAGAAGAGGAACGGAGACGTTCACGATGGTGTGTGTTTACATGGCACCTGTAGGAACACGAGTGTCAAAGAGTTAGTTAAAATCAGTCAAACTGGCATCAAATAATAACGATACTCTGATAAGACTTATAGAGACAACAACGTACATCAATTAATGGGGAAACTGTCTTTGCAGAGTGAATATTTTAAACAAAATGTGGAAGAATTATAGACAAAAATAAACCTTTTGTACGTGTGACATTGTTCAATCAGATGAACTTCTGCTCAATTCATTTTTCCTCTTTCTGCAGTGTAGTATAATCTGTGCTGATGCGATACCAGACCACCCAGGTTTAAATTCCCACCTCCTGTCTCATAGGAGGCTTAGCTGTGCAGGAAAACGGCTGAATGCCTGTGCACAAAACAGTCTGCTAATCTTTCTTAACTTCCAGGGTTTTAATAATCACTCTGTGCGCAAAGTTTTGTTTTGTTTTTTGTTTTTTTTTTTAACCATATTATATTTAAGCAAAATTAGTCTGTGAGGCTTGCAGTATCTCCATCTGAGTCCTGAATAAGCTTGATTTTTAAATGTAGTTTGCAAAACTTTAACGTCAGTGCGAGATTGAGGTAGTTTTAAGGCTGAACAAGGGGGTTTATTTATGCTCTGGTGTCTGGCCGGCTTTGCGTGAAATGATTGATTCTGTTTTCTTTTAGATGATGATCTAGGAAAGTCTGACAGTTCCTCTGGCAGCATGGACAGCTTTCAGGTAGGTCCTTTCTTCAGCCGGATGCTGACACTTCTTCACGTGAAGCCACTGCTTTAAATCAGTCTCGTTAAAGGTGAGGAAGAAGAAAAAAAAGCAGGGGCCTCTACTGCCACAAACACATGTGGCTTGAATTTAGACTGAAGATTTAGCAGTTGAACTCCTAATTTCACAGTAATTCATTTGTTTGTTGTTGCAAGTCTAATCTTTTATTGAAAACCCAACACTGCTGCTTAAACAACAGCTGACTGTCTAGAGTGTCTATACACACATTCTATAAAAGCTGACTTACTTAGTGTGACGACCCCTGCAGGAGAAGAGCACCACAGCATCTGTTTTAGAAATATCCCTGATGTAGATACTCAGCCTCGCAGCTTATCGTGCCACTGCAGCGCTGACTGGTACGCAATAGTAAAACCATATGTGCACGGAAACTGGTGGTAACAGTTAACTGGAAGAGTGCTGGACGGTTAGCGCATGCTTCAGTGAAATGTGTTGTGGTACCACCTGACTCCCAGCGCTGAGCCGGTCTGTGTGAGATCAGCCTTTAAATCAACAAAGCCTATTTTCCAGAAGTGCAAATTATAGAACAAAAAATAATGTTAAACTTTTTATATGACACTAACCACATGCAGGGGTTGATTTGGATGACTTAGCAGATGACTTTGTCCTCATCAGAGCTCCAGAGATATTGAGTCCAGGATGAAGAGTGAGACCCGGCTGAAGCTGTTCACCCTGGACCCTGACACACAGGTGATGACTGTAAAACAAAGTTCAGCTCCTTTGTTTCCAGCGCTCGCAGCACTTCCTAATGTGGTTCCTTCCATTGTGCTCTCCTCAGAGGCTAGATTTCTCTGGAATAGAGCCAGATGTGAAGCAGTTTGAGGAGAAGTTTGGCAAACGTGTTCTGGTGAACTGCAACGACCTGGCGTTCAATCTGCAGAGCTGTGTGTCCGAGAACGAGGAAGGGCCCACGACGAATGTAAGACTGGCCACAAACACGTGGGCTGGGCTCATCTCATTCTTGTTGGCCTAGCAACCAGGGTGCATGCTGAGTTACGATGAAGAAGGTGTATAATGATGTGTGGTGTCCAGGTGTCTGTTAAGAACTCAGCATGTTCCGTCTCCAGAGGCACAGCTCTCACAAGCATTGACAGAAAAAGTTGTTTACTGTGTAACTACTGTGTAATGGATAATTGACATTATATAACAGGTTGATAAAATGTGAAGGAAAATGCAAAAAGAATCCCTTTTTTAACTCTTCCTTGTACAGGTTGAGCCGTTTTATGTCACGCTGTCACTGTTCGACATCCAGAACGGCAGGAAGATCTCCTCTGACTTCCATGTGGACTTAAACCATCCATCTGTGAGGGCCATGGTGCCCAGTAACACCAGTCAGTATATAAATGGGGGAGGGGACGCCCACCCCGAGGGGCCGCGGTTTGTTCACGGTGTGCCTGAGGCAGTCTTGAAGTATCCCAGACAGGCAAGTCATTGATACAGAGTTGAGATCAGACTGTTAAAATTCTTTTAAAACTACTAATAATAAACAGGACAGTTGTGTCTTCCTAAGGCATGTGCCCGTGCTTGCTCATTTGGCTAAAATGTCTCCTTGTTAGCTCCCATGCCCAACTCTGTGTTTCATTTCTCCCCAGGGAGTGTTTTCGGTCACATGCCCCCACCCCGACATCTTCCTCGTGGCTCGCATAGAGAAGGTGCTTCAGGGTGGAATCAATCACTGTGCTGAACCGTACATGAAAAGCTCAGACTCGACCAAGGTACCGACCCACCATGACCTTCCACCACATTATTCCACGTTATACGCAGATGGTAGTCGCGCAGGCTCCACAGACTCGTGCGGTCGGGCACTCTGGAGGAACGCAAAACAATGTACGGTCCTAAACCGCGGGTTATTATTAATGTGTTTGTCAGGAGGACGTGCTATCAAGATATATGTGTGTCTGTGTTGCAACTGGCAGATTTTTGAATTTGTGTCTGAGAAGTGATGAGGTCCCTGTTTTAGGTGGCACAGAAGGTCCTGAAAAATGCCAAGTGGGCGTGTAGCCGACTGGGTCAATACAGGATGCCGTTTGCCTGGGCAGCGAGGTACATTGTTTAATAAATAACCTTTATGTTTAGATATCTTGTCCTGTGTGCGCTTCATAGTGTACCCATGGCTAATGCAATTATTAATCACACCATTAAACCTTCACCAAACCCAAATCTATAACGCCATGAATAACGCAATAGCATCTGTGTTACCCTTTATAGAAAAATAAATTACATCATACCTTCATAGGCCTACTATTCATTAGCCGCATTAATCTGACATAGATATCATCCATCATTTTCATGTCCACCAGCCTAAAACAACACTGAAGCAACTGAGGCAACTTAGACTTTGGTTTGGTGGAGAATCTGCAGCGTGATAACCGGATTCTGGTCTGGGTAGTGTTGCTGGGCTAAATATTTCCCTTGTGGTGTGAAATCAGTTTGACCTTTGGAACTCATTTAAATGTTTCTCTGCACTTATTTTACTATATAAAAGGAAAAAAACAAGTAAGAAGACAGATATAGTTTGCTGCTCTCTCTGTTTTTATTAGTGTAAATTCAATATTCTGTTAGTTAATCAGATGACTTGGTTAAAACAAATGATTAATCCTAACACATTTGTCAAGGAAAATATGCCTGAATCTTTTTTTGTTACCTTTTACAGGCCGTTGTTCAGAGACGCTTCGGGGACGCTCGACAAAAATGCTCGTTTCTCCCCTCTGTACCGGCAGGACAGCAACAAGTTGTCCAACGAGGACGTGCTCAGGCTGCTGGCTGATTTCAGAAAGTTAGTAAAGCTTTGATGCCTGTTCTCTGCTGCACAGATGCCAGTCCTAAAACGAGAGGCTGTTTCGCACCTGCTGAATGTGCACACATACCACTGATCTACACCCACCCCAGACAATAGCAAAAACAGAACCCAGCTTTATTTTACTTTGCTCAGGCCGGAGAAGATGGCCAAGCTGCCCGTAATCCTCGGAAACCTGGACGTTACCATTGACAACGTAGCACCTGACCTGACAAGTAAGACCCGGTCTGTGCCTGAGAGATGGGAACCGTCTGTTTTTCCGCAGGGCTGCTTATTTAATCTCCCTTCTGCTCCCGTACACAGATTGTGTTACCTCATCCTACATTCCTGTGAAGCAGTTTGACATCGGAGAGAAGGCCAACATCTTCTTTGAAGTAGAGGAGTTTGTGCCGTGCATAGCCAAATGCTCTCAGCCTTTCACCATCTACAACAATCACCTCTATGTCTACCCGAAACACTTGAAGTATGACAGTCAAAAGTCATTCGCGAAGGTATCAGGCAGGGAATTGACTGACTTCCTCTTCCTCGTCCTGTTGGAACATTGGTTCATTTTCCCATGGTTGTGTTTGCCTTCAGGCTAGAAACATAGCAGTCTGCATTGAGTTCAGGGACTCAGATGAGGAAGATGCTGTTTCGTTAAAGGTAAACCAAGACGCCTCCTGGAAATGTTTCTGTCTCCTCTTCCTGTCACAGTTGCTGACTTTTCTCATCCCACAGTACATCTACGGTCGGCCTGGAGGACCCTTGTTTACCAAAAATGCCTTCGCAGCAGTATTGCATCACCAGCAGAACCCGGAATTCTATGATGAGGTGCAGCATGCTCTAACCAAAGTACTAATGACGTCGTCGGCTTCTTGTTGCCATGGCGAAGGAGAATTATGTACCCAGCAAACTCATTGCGAAGAAACAGTGTGAATTTCTGTGGACTTGGAAGTATTTGTGTAAACAAATGGTGCAACTTTGTTTTGCTTAATTAAGGTTATTTGTTATGAATAATGGGCGTCACAAGCGTTTTTTTTTTTTTAGCCTTGTGGAAAATCATTTTCGTCTTCCAAGTAATAAAGTAGTTCATATTCTACTGCGTTTGTCCATTCTGGGCTACTGTACACAGATAGCTGAGTGAGATTCTAGCACCACTGGAGGAGGACCCACTTTAATATTTGAACAGAAATAGGTTTAGATTATAATAATAGAGCTGTTAGTCATGAACACCATTATTTAAGAAAAATGCTGTGTTGTGCTCCTGCGTTTTAGTATAAGATCGAGCTTCCGACTCAGCTGCACGAGAAGCATCATCTGCTCTTCACCTTCTATCACGTCAGCTGTGACAGCAACAGCAAGGCCAGCACCAAGAAGAGGGACCTCACCGAGACCCAAGGTAAGACGCTGAGCAGCAGTGAATATTCAGGTCCTGAGAGTGTGTGTGTGCGTGCGTGCGTGCGCGCGCGTGCGCGTTCTGAAGCTGGAAACCAGTCCAGTCTGCCCGTGCTCCTGTGTGACACTAACCAGGAAAGCTGGAGCAGTTCATTTTCTCTCTTCTGATTGACTGAGGTCTGATTTGTTTTGACTGCTTCTTCTCTCAGTGGGTTACGCCTGGCTCCCTCTGCTAAAGGACGGGCGAGTGATCACCAATGACAACCACATCCCGGTGAGCACCAGCCTTCCTGCTGGATACCTCAGCTGTCAGGAGAATGCCAGCAAGGTAGAGTCACTCCTTCAGCTGCTGGGTGGTGATGACAGCACGCTATTTTATATTCTTTTTCTACAATTTTTCATTTTCTTCTTAGCATTCAGGTCCTGAGGTCAAATGGGTAGATGGGGGCAAGCCTTTATTTAAGGTGTCCACTCACCTGGCCTCCACCGTCTACACTCAGGTTGGTTTGTGACTCGTTTTGACTGTGTTGTGAAACTGGACTTCTTCTTGACTGTTTTCTGTCTTCCAGGATCAACATTTGCACAATTTCTTTCATCACTGTCAGATCAGCGCTCCTGCCCCTCAGGAGACAGGAGGCGGAGGGGAGCTGGTGAAATACCTGAAGGTAACTCTGTCAGGGTCAAAAAGCGTGATCCTTGTAATCACCATCTGCGCCCTGAGGTCAGATTAGATGTTGTTTTCTTTCAGAGTCTGCATGCCATGGAGAGTCATGTGATGATCAAGTTCCTGCCCACCATCCTCAATCAGCTGTTCAGGGTGCTCACCAGTGCCACTCAAGAGGATGTAGCAGTCAACGTCACCAGGCATGTCCGTCCATCCATCCATCCATTCATCCATCTAACCAACCAATGACATTGACTTAATGAAAATCTGTCCCTATTTTAAAATTAGCTCATTTTTTTCCTTTTAGAGTCATGATTCATGTTGTGGCCCAGTGCCACGAGGAGGGTTTGGAGCACTACCTGAGGTCCTATGTAAAGGTACATTTGCATATCTCATGGTGTTCCTTGTGTGTTTGTTCTGAGTGATGCTCAGACTTTTCACTGAACGCGTTCTCCTCAGTTTGTGTTCAAGACTGAGCCGTTCACCTCCAGCACCACACGAACGGTGCACGAGGAGCTGGCTAAAGCCATGACCTCCATCCTGAAGCCCTCCACCGACTTCCTCACAAGCAACAAACTGCTCAAGGTAAAATATTTGTGATTTCTAAAATAATTTCCCAGATTTTAGGTGACCTGAAATCATTTCTTACGGCTCTCTGGTTGGTGTTTGTCTGCCCTACAGTACTCCTGGTATTTCTTTGAAGCCTTAGTCAAATCCATGGCTCAGTATTTGATTGAAAGCTGTAAAGTGAAGGTGAGTCTGTCTGAACATGCGTGTTTGATTCGCGGGGGTGGTGTGATCGTGGGCTTTATCATAGCTTATGTAGGCTGGAGCCTGCTCGGGCGTGCGGCCAGCCGCAGAACAACATTCATGGCGTTTATACATCAGCCGTCTCTCCCACACCGTTAAATTGGCTCTGTGTGTTCTCTCGCTGGGAAGCAACCACATCCCTGTGTTTAACCTCCAGCTCGGCTGCTACTGGAGGAAAGTTAGAGTTCACAAAGTGAGTCAAAAAGCACTGGGTTTTGGAATTCTGAAGACCTGCTGCCTCTTAGTAAAAGTAAAATGATTGTGGTGCTGATGTGTTGGCAAGTTTAGGTAGCAGAAGCAAACCTGGTTTAGGATTTGCACGCGTTATTATAATTGATAACAATAATCCAGAACAATAAAATATCATAAAATATTTTCCCAACCACCTCATGCAGTATTATTTATGTTCTACTTTGAGTTTATACATCCACATCCGCAGTATGGAGGTTTGACTCATGTAGGCTACCGAGCCTACTCAGAATAAAGCTGAAGTAACTTAAAACTTTCTAAATTGTAGAGACCTTGTGTAAATGTGTAAAAGTGCCATCTCTTCCATCTTCACCCTGCAGTTGTCCAGAAACCAGCGCTTCTCTGCCTCCTTCCATCACACCGTGGAGACGCTGGTCAACTTGATCATGCCACACATCACGCAGAAATACAAAGACAACCTGGATGCTGCCAGAAACGCCAACCACAGCCTGGCGGTCTTCATCAAGGTCAGGACCTGCTCTTGCTGCCTTTTTCACCTGTTTCCTGGGCGTATTTTCAAGGATCTGTTTTGTCCTCTTGTAGCGATGTTTCAACCTGATGGACAGAGGGTTCGTGTTCAAACAAATCAACAACTACATGAACTGTTTCATGCCTGGAGACCCAAAGGTAGACCAGCAGTGACACGGAAGCTGTTCTGAATTAGGACCCCTGCTGGTGTCTCACTGTGTTCTGCTATTTTTTTTTTTTTTTTTTTTTTTTTAAATCCAGACATTGTTTGAGTTCAAATTTGAGTTCCTGCGTGTTGTCTGCAACCATGAGCACTATGTCCCTCTGAACCTGCCCATGCCGTTTGGAAAGGGGCGGATCCTGAGATTTCAAGGTGAGAGGATAAGTTCAGACCTGATGGAGGCTGTTCACACTGTTGAAAATGCAAATAAAACCAAATGGATACCCTGTCAGAGACTACAACTATTTATTGCAATTCATGCTTGTAAATCATTAAATATCAAAAAACCAACACTTTTTTCCCAGAATGTACCTTTTTTTTCCTTAAATAGCTTTTTTGTCTCCAAATGACACCGCAGAGTCATGTGATACTCCAGTAGGTAGGTGCAGGAGTGTAAGTTCTGAAGAGTAGGTCTTGATCCGATCAATGAATAATGATTAGCTGCATCCTGGCTGATAAAGAATGTCTACCTCCCACTTTTAGACATACAGAATAGTGATTACTATAGCGAGAATCCTGATGGTTTGGGGTTTTGGGTTGTCTCTTGGAATCTTTGTTTGGTTTGGTTTTCATTTCTGATTGATATCTTGAATGATTGTGCTTTTCTAAAATAATCAGGGTCAAACTTCCTGTTTCTGACATAAAAAAAAAAGATCTAGTTTTTCCAGCAAATCTGGTTTTGCCTATTTGTTGGTAAAGCTCAGCACGGTTGATGTTTCTGTGTCTGTCAGCAGATGTTTCAAGGATTCTGGGTTGATTATATCAGATTGATGGTTATTACAAAGGTTTTTTTTGCTTTCACATCATTGTCTCTATGTCCTGTCTTCATCCTCCTCTTCCTCCCCTCAGACCTCCAGCTGGATTACTCACTGACGGACGACTTCTGCAAGAACCACTTCCTGGTGGGACTCCTGCTCAGGGAGGTCAGCGTGGCTCTGCAGGAGTTCAGGGAGATTCGTCAGATATCCATCCACGTGCTGAAGAGTCTGATGATAAAACATACATTTGATGACCGCTACACCACCAAAGTCAGTCTTATTTTGTCAGGAAAACCACTGTGTGAGAGAGTATTTGTGTGTGTGTGTGTGTGTGTGTGTGAGAGAGAGTGAGTGTAATCTGGAGTTCGGCTGACATTGGTTTGCTTTTTCAGAGCCAGCAGGCCAGGTTGGCCACGCTGTACCTGCCCTTGTTTGGTCTGCTTCAGGAGAACGTCAACAGGCTGAATGTGAAAGAAGTTTCCCCGTTTACCATCAACCATTCCATCCAGGTGAGCACGCCACCCAGTGGTGTTTCTATCAACCTACAACCCATTTTACATTGTTTTAAATTTAGGTAACCTTAGATAACCTGAGATTGTAAATTCTTAATTCCAGGTACATTTTGCCAAATCAAATAATATCTGCACCAATATTCAGAATATTTTGAATTGGACAATTTTAAAATACCTACTTAATTTAATCCAGTTAACGTTCTCTCTGTTTTTTTTCTCTTCAGAACGGAAGAGAAGATCCTCTTCTCACTAACACTTTGATGACCCCTCCCAGGTCCAGCACCTTCCTGGACACCAGCTTGCACAAAGATGTTTTTGGGGCCATATCTGGCACGTGTGAGTGGAAAGATGCATTAGAAAGATGAATTAGAAACCTACCAAATCGAGCAGTCAGTTCCTAATAATCTCTGTCTTGTGTTGTTGCAGCTTCTCCTCACACTTCATCAAATCCCAACATTAACTCTGTACGTCACGCAGACTCTCGCGGCTCGCTCATCAGCATTGATTCTGCCAACAGTCTGTCTGAGAAGAACCACGACAAGAGCAACTCGCTGGACAAGGTACAGCTTAGAGAATGCTCATTTCTCATTTCATCCCAAGAGTCGTCATTACTCACTTGTCTCAGCCGTATCAGCGGTTCTCTCCTGAATTAGTGTAGTGTAATATGCAATTTTTCAGCATTTTTTTTTTTCAAAAAAATTATTTACACCTTACCTAATTGCAGATTTATTGTAAATACTGTAAATTATGAAAAATAAATTGAGCATCTTCTTTGCTTTCATCAGTACGTTTTCTTACTGTGGTGCGTTTCATCTTCTGCTGACGTTGGTTTTACTCGTGATTTGTGCCGTTAACATCTGGAAAAACGAGCAGTGACGAAGCTTAAAAATAGCTTTACCGCAGTTTTACAGTTTCAGCCTTTACAGGAAGTTAAATTTAGCCGTGACGTTGTCCTTTCTCACCACAACACTTGTTACAAGGTTCATTTTTAATGATTTCCATTATGTCACACGTAGCCCATTCCAAGGTTTAAGTGAGCTTCAGACAAAAGGGCGTGTTTAGAGTGTCAACATCTGTCTGCTGCAGTGCAGCTGTTGTTCCACTCCTTTAGTTTTCTTTCTACTTTTAGTGAGGGAGATACTGTTTGTTTTCCATCTGCAGAACTTTTCTTCCCTCCGTCATCCGAATAATTTAATCCCAGGTCTCTCGTTGGTCAGGCCATAAACACTTTAAGTGCTTTTATATAGTTTTTATTAACTTGCCACAGTGTCCAGCACAGAGACTAGGCCTGTCTAGACTGTGTACTATATTTAATTTACCACATTAAACACCCACATTCATATGAATCAAAGAGCCTTGACAGGATTATGTCCTGGTTTCTGCATGCCTGAATGTGATCTTTGTTCTCCAGAACCATCCTGCTGCAGCCCTGGGGAGTAGCCTCCTGAGATGTGACAAACTAGAGCAGGCAGAAATCAAGAGCCTCCTCATGTGCTTCTTACACGTGCTCAAAAGCATGTCTGAGGGTAACATCTGAACTTCCACTTTCACTAATTATCTGCACTGATCTTAATTTCATGTCTGATCTTCTGCGCTCTCACCGTGTCCCCCAGATGCACTGTTCACATACTGGAGCAAAGCTTCATCTGCTGACTTGATGGACTTCTTCACTCTAATTGAGTAAGTTCTCTAGTAGATGTACAGTAAAGTTAAAAAAAAAAAAAATCAAAAACTCACTTTTTGTTCCTTTTCACTTAGAGTGTGCCTCCATCAGTTCAGATACATGGGGAAGCGTTACATTGCCAGGTAATGTTGTCCACATTTGTTTTGCTGGAAATCTGCTGATGTTGAACTTTATATCACTGACTGAATTCTCGATGAAGGGTTTTCCTTTACAGCCCTATGATAAAGAATACTCTTACAATTGTCCATATTTTAAACATAATTAATTCTGCAAACACGAGAAGAAAACTGTGGTATTCACAGTAAATTACCATATTTTCAAATTATTTTTATCTAATTGTTCTCGTTAAGGTTATTTGTTCAAGTTTGAAATTGGACCAATCAAATTAATTTACAGTAAATGAGTCATAATCAGATACTAAGCATTTGCTGTCAACTTTAGCTTCTCTGTGTTTTTTCCTGTTTACCAATAAAAAACAGGATCATAGTCCTGCAGTTCATAACTTCCTTTAACTATCACACGTACAGTCTTTTGTAACTGCTGACTTTATCTGAGAATTTGACCATGTCAAACATGTTTGAGAATGTGGAACATATATGATATTTGCGCTGGCTTTGACTTAGCTTTAGGTGTCTATTTTCTCTAACTTCCTCTTACTCTTTCTATCTTTATTCACTTCAATGCTGGCAAGTTTAACCTAATGCAATAAAAGCTGGCTCCTGCCCCCTCTCGCCTGGGTAAGACTTTAGGTGGAACTGACATTTCCAGACTGCATGACACCGCCTCACTCTACAAACGTTGCTTTGCTGTGAACTAACGCTGGCTCTTCAATTCTGTTTCATTCCCATGTGCATGGCGTCTGCTGATGCATTTATCCTGATTCTGCTTTATTTCTAAACACAGTGCATGAAAATACAGCCCTCTGCATTAAATGATCAAAAATGGTTGAACGGGTTAAAACTGTGTTTCCCAGCATCCTGCAAGCCAAGTATTTGCATAGATAGTACAGCCCTGATTATAGAAAATGTAAATACAAACAGAATACAATAACCATGCTGCATTTACAGACCGTTTTGTCCATGTTCCACATGTTTGGATGGGATTTGAAGCTTCGCACTGTCTTTTCTTTTCAATCAGGGTTGTACAATAATATTTTTTCCCTCTCAGGATATTTTGGTGCTGTTTGCACCATGTGATATTCATGATAACCGACATCACTAACTTTGGCTCTGCTACTAACAAACCCTTTATCTAACAATGTCCTGTTTCCTAATCAGGAACCAAGATGGGGCAGGACCCGTAGTTCATGAGCGGAAGTCTCAGACTCTGCCTGTGTCCCGTAACAGGGCAGGAATGATGCATGCCCGCTTACAGCAGCTCAGCAGCCTGGATAACTCTTACACATTTAACCACAGTAAGTCCTTCATACTGCACTTCCTCTCACACTCCTACGACCAGAGGAGCATCTGCCCACAGCTCGTGCGTTCCATCGGCTCCCTCAGCTTCTGTTTACAATCAGGCTGCTGTTACGCTTAGAAATAGTCGCATCGTCACTAAACCGGGGCCGTGTGAAGATTTATTTAAGTCAAAGTCTATGGAATGACCTCATTTAATACAGTTTCTTTGTGTTTTCAGTGTAAGAAAGATTTCAAGTATTCTTGGAATATCTGTAGACCATGGTAAGAATGTATCGGGTTGGCAGGCAGTTTGCAGTCTGATTCTGTGCCTGTTTCATGCCTGTTGTAATCGAACACCACAGTCCTCTTTTCTTAGTTTAATTCTCTGAGACAGCAAAAACTGTAAAATACGAGAGTTTTTACTTCCATGAAGGTACCTGCTGTGTTTTTAACGGAGTTGACAACAGGAAATTCATTCAGAAAACAAACTATTAGCATGTTTTTGGTGAAGTTGAGGATGGAATTTCAAATTCAAATACCGCCATTGATCGCATTTAACCCTAACATCTAAATTTAAAGTGAGATTTGGTATCCTGTATGATAAACATGCTTAAATGAAATATCGCTGGTTTGGTGTGGATCAACCCCAACCTTCTTAAATTTCTCTTCAGCTTACAATCACTCGGATGCAGACGTGTTGAACCAGTCACTGCTGGAGGCTAACATCGCCACTGAAGTGTGCCTGACTGTCCTGGATACACTCAGTATCTTCATCATGGGATTCAAGGTACAGTTTACTTAAAACTTACTTTGATTTTTAATAAAAAGTATTGAAATGACGTGCCCTCCTGCTGTCGTGGAGCAGTGTGGTCAGTTTCCCATGTCCTTCCTGTCTGCAGACCCAGCTGTGCTCTGATCACGGTCACAGTCCACTGATGAAGAAGGTGTTTGAAGTCCACCTGTGCTTTTTGCGGATCAACCAATCAGAGACGGCGCTCAAGCAGGTCTTCACTTCGCTGCGCACCTTCATTTACAAGGTGTGTAGAAGCATGCGGAACGGTGCTCTGCGGCGCTCTCCCGCCATGCACGGGCCGGTGACCTGTCTTTTTCCCTCTCTCCGCAGTTTCCCTGCACGTTTTTCGAAGGCCGCGCTGACATGTGTGCCGCCTTCTGCTACGAGATCCTCAAGTGCTGCAACTCCAAGCTGAGCTCCATCCGCAGTGATGCCGCCCATCTTCTCTACTTCCTCATGAAGAGCAACTTCGAATACACAGCCCGCAAATCGTTTGTCCGCACTCACTTACAGGTGCCAACAAAAGTCAATAAATATCTTCCAAACAAACGTATACGTGCAGTCATGATCGTACCAGCGATCAATTCAAATTATTTTAGAGTGACATGAATATATATGAATATCAACAAACCCCAGGGTGTTTGTTTAGACTTTGAAATGATAAATATGAATATTCTTTGTTTCCTTTTTCCGTTAAGGTGGTGATTGCTGTCAGTCAGCTGATCGCTGATGTGATCGGTATTGGAAGTACGCGCTTCCAGCAGTCACTGTCTATTATCAACAACTGTGCCAACAGTGACAAAGCCATTAAGGTTAGAAAAGTGTTCACTTTATCCGTCCATCCTCAAGATTGAAACATTTGTTCCATATCGTGTGTAACCGCTGCGTATCCTCAACAGAACACGGCCTTCCCATCGGATGTGAAAGACCTGACGAAGCGCATCAGAACAGTCCTGATGGCCACGGCCCAGATGAAGGAACACGAGAGAGACCCAGAGATGCTGGTGGACCTGCAGTACAGCCTCGCCAAGTCGTACGCCAGCACGCCTGAACTACGCAAAACCTGGCTGGATAGCATGGCCCGCATCCATGTGAAGAACGGAGACCTGTCAGAGGTCTCAGATCATTTATCTCACTGCGTAGGGCTGTTGATTCTTCTAACATGTTTCGTCACCGCACGATTAACTTCCTGTTCCCGCTTGCAGGCGGCCATGTGCTATGTGCACGTTGCAGCACTTGTGGCAGAATACTTGCGGAGAAAAGGTGCCACAGCAGTCTCTCACACCTCACACAGCAGCTAGCAACCATGTCGCTAACTTAAGAGCTCGTTAATTTTAAGCGTTGCCTTTAGATTTGTCGCGTTCATGCGTGCTGTGTGCAGGGATGATCAAACAGGGCTGCACGGCGTTCCGAGTCATCACTCCAAACATTGATGAAGAGGCGGCAATGATGGAGGACGTGGGCATGCAGGACGTCCATTTCAACGAGGTGCGAATGTGTTCTGCTACACTGATTTGTTTTAATGTGCTGAAAACTTTTTCTTTGTTGTTTTGATAGTCTTTTATTCTACTAAAGTAAACTACAGGAAAAAACGAGTCTTAAATCCACCCGTAGCTCCGTTTGAAATGCAGAAGCAACTGCATCTCTTCCTCACGCTTCCTCAGGATGTTCTAATGGAGCTTTTGGAGGAGTGTGCAGACGGGCTGTGGAAAGCTGAGCGCTATGAGCTCATCTCGGACATCTACAAGCTCATAATCCCCATTTATGAGCAGCGCAGAGGCTTTGAGGTGCGAATGTCCTTTGTCTTTTTGTAATTCGCCCTCTGGATGCGGTGCCGCCATTCACAGATTCTAATGAGGATTTTGTTGTGATTCCGTCAGAAACTGGCCCACCTGTACGACACGCTGCATCGCGCCTACAGTAAAGTGACAGAGGTCATGCACACGGGCAAGAGGCTGCTCGGCACCTACTTCAGAGTGGCTTTCTTTGGTCAGGTGAGTTTACAGCTGGGTTCAGTCTCGAGCAGGTTGCAGCCTAAGGTTTTGCTGATTTCTCTGCTGATTGTTTGGAAAATTCTTTTCAGAAATGTGCCCAAATGATCATTTGAGGCTGCTGACTATTATTTTTTGATTATAATCTTTTTTTTTTTTTGTTAAAACGCATGACCACATGCTGTGGTATTTCGTGACCTCTCTAATCCGACTCTCTGCTCCGTTTCTTCCTCTGTGAAGGCAGCGGTAAGTGGTGCAGCAGCCGTTCTGAGCAGCCCGTCAGCCTCTGTGTGTGGTTGTGCTGTCTCTGTGGTTCACTGACACTTTTCAACCGCAGTTTGCTGCTTCAGAGTCCAGTAACCATCAGCTGCAACAGCTGCTCTATGTTTCAGGATTGTGCTGCATGGCGCTCTCTGACATCACTCATCAAAGTGTTTCTGCTTGAGTTACAAACGTGTGTTTGTATGATTTTACTGATTAGCACTGACCCTTGATGTCATCTTAACCTGTCATGACCTCTGTCTCTCTTCCATATGCTCGTCAGTGGTTTGAATTAGTGTCTCGCAGCGTTTAGTAGTTAGAGCTGATGGAATAACCATGATTTGATGCTCTGCTGTCGCACCCCCTGCAGCAGTACCAGTTTACTGAATCAGAGGCTGAGGTAAATCAATCCAAACGCTAACATTGCAGTTCTAACGCTGTGATGTGTTAGATGGTGTTGTCCTCCTTTGCTAACACAGCCAGTGTTATGTCACGTGTGATGCTTAGCTGCCCTTTGACCCCTACGCTACACCAGCCTCAGTGTTGTTCTTGCACTTACACAGTAGATGTTTGCAGAGGTAAAAAAGGATTTATCCCACACTAAAACCCAGTCCCAGTGTTACGGGTGACAGCGTGAAGTCTTTCTTTCCTGTTTTACAGCACTGCCTGACTCTAGTTGATGTATTGTAGTGCATTTCTGTTCTGCCAGGAGTTTTAAGGGTCGGCCATTAATGGAGTCTGCCAAACGGGACTCATTTTGACACACTCCATTCACAGCCCGTCTCTGTCTCCATGTGTTTTCTTCTTTGTGTCTAATTAAATGATAACATTTGAAAAATGTTTTATTTTTTGTGTTTCAATTCATTTTGAGCCTGTTTTATCTTTTCAGGGCTTTTTTGAAGATGAAGATGGGAAGGAGTACATCTACAAGGAGCCCAAATTCACCCCTCTGTCCGAGATATCCCAGAGGCTCCTCAAGCTTTACTCAGAGAAGTTTGGACAGGAGAATGTGAAGATGATCCAGGACTCTGGAAGGGTAAGACCCTGCTGATGCCTCACGCCTGATTCACTCAGTGAGTTTTATCGATCCATCACGATGTCTCCCTGCAGATCAACCCCAAAGACCTGGACTCAAAGTATGCGTATATACAAGTAACACATGTGACTCCATATCTGGAGGAGAAGGAGCTCGTGGACAGGAAGACAGATTTTGAGAAGTGCCACAACATCCGCCGGTTTGTCTTTGAAATGCCTTTCACCATATCAGGCAAGAAGCAAGGCGGGGTGGAGGAGCAGTGCAAACGCAGGACCATACTGACCAGTGAGTGACCCTTCATGACATAAACGCTACTTTTGAAAAGGGAAACGCTGGAAGACAGTTATGCAGTTCTCTTTTACGCCACTAGATACTGCCAAATGCAGTGCTGTACATCATAGGTAGCAAAACTGAACTGATATCAAAACTGATATTTCTAAGATAAAAAGTCTTTCACAATTCCGAAATTTGGGCCTAATATTAACATTGGACATTACAGAATGTCAGAAAAGAAAAACAAGGTGTTGGTGTGTTATTTAGCAAACCCCCCTCATGTTGTTCTTCTTGCTGAATACTCAGCAGAGAGATTCTGCGCATGAATGAATGATTCTGCGTAAGTCAGCAGTTTTGATGAAGGACCTTTCCTCTTCCTAATCAGAGTCCTGCTGTTTTATGGCACTTGTTCAGATCTACATTCTTATCTTTGTTGTATAAGAGCTTGGAAAGATGAATAGTGCACGAGTCCCCAGCTGTAAAATACACAAACACAGGAGTCATAAAATGAAAACCCACAATGATTCACTGCGAGACGAGCTGTCTCCTTAATGCCCCGTGCCTCCTTAATGTGTTTCCGTCCCACAGCCACTCATTGTTTCCCCTACGTGAAGAAGCGCATCGCAGTGATGTATCAGCACCACACCGACCTGAGCCCCATCGAAGTGGCCATCGATGAGATGAGCAAGAAGGTGGCCGAGATCAAGCAGCTTTGCTCCTCCAGTGAGGTGGACATGATCCGTCTGCAGCTCAAACTGCAGGGCAGCATCAGCGTCCAGGTGTCTGTTCCATCCTCCGTTCACACGGAAACAAGCTCACACTCCTATAGCCGAAGAAATTACATGGCCCCTATGTCGTTCCTCAGGTGAATGCTGGGCCGCTGGCATATGCCCGAGCCTTTCTGGATGATGCTAGCACCAAGAAGTATCCCGACAACAAAGTGAAGCAGCTGAAGGAGGTCTTCAGGTTCGATGTGACGTCGGCACACGCCATTTTAACATGTCTCTTCTTCGCGGCACCTCAACCTCTTTGTTTGTTGGAGCAGGCATTTTGTGGAGGCATGCGGTCACGGCTTAGGCATCAATGAGCGGCTCATCAAAGAGGACCAGCAGGAGTATCACGACGAGATGAAAGCTAACTACAGAGACCTAGCTAGAGAGCTGTCCATCATCATGCACGAGCAGGTATGTAACTGAGTTAGCAGCATTTGATTGATAGATAGATAGATAGATAGATAGATAGATAGATATATTATAGTACTGAATACACTATACTACAGTACTAAATATACTGAATACACTCTACAGTTGTCAGTCACACTACATGGGGATATGAGCTGTTTGGCGGAAGTCTGCGCTCTCTGAGTGCTTTTCTAATAATCTGATAGAATTGTGATAAGATGGATAATAACTGTGTGACAACCAAACTGATAACCCTCCCTGATTACATTTTCTGTTTCTCTCCTGTGCTGACATGAGCAGATTGGATGGTAATGCAGCAAACATCAGTGTGCAACAAAGACACAGCTGTTGGTCCAGACATGTGCACCTAAAACAGCTGACAAAGATGGTTCATGGTTGACCTTAGATATCATTGAAAATACTAAATTAGAATAAAGAACATACCTTCAGTCTGTATGAGATAAATTGTAAAAATATAAACATTTCTTACATTTGTTATGACATGTCTCCTTGTCTAAATTGGTCTTAAATCAAATGTTCAAAATGCGACACAGCAGCTACTGGCTGGACCAACAATCACTGATATCCTTTCTATTTACTATTTATGTGTTTTCCATCTTCATGTTTGTAGTCTGTGCTTGGTGTATTTGACTACATACTTTGTGTAATTTCCTGTGTGTGAGCAATATATGTGCATTAACCAGCATACATGCATGTCTTTAGAGTCATTCCGTATACAAATACACTGCTAAAAAAAAAAATAGATTCCAGGATTTCAACTGATCCAGGTGGGAGGCAAGCAGCAGGACTGACTCTTTGTGCAGAAAATGCTGCAAAACGACATAATGCAGACACTGTCATGTTCACATTTCTTTCCAACATGTCAGAAACGGACTCCACATGGGTGACCTGGTTCAATGCCCGATTTGGGTTGTGCTTTTTTAAAATATTTTTTTTAAATAATTTTTTAATATACTTTTTTTTTTTTTTTAAGCAGCATCTATGGACTTAATTTAGATTTTTTATTTTTAGTCACATAGTTTGCCTTTTAAGTTTTTTTTTTTTCTTCTTTTTTTTTAACCTTAGACTTGTGATAAATGTGGGCACCATTGTTTCAGCATATTTCATGATTATTTCACTCTTTCCAATTTCAGATCAATCCCGTGGAAGACGGAATGAAGAGCGTTCTGCCTGACTCTCTGCACATCTTCAATGCCATTAGTGGCACACCAACAAGCACCATCATCCAGGGCATCCCCAGCTCTTCCTCAGTGGTGTAATGCTTGACGGACTTGACCAGAGCACAGAGACCTCGAAACACCAGCTCTAGTTGTTTTTATCCAGAGACAGACATCTTTGCCCCACCTGCATAATCCCCAAAGCACAAGACCTTCTTTATGTTTGATTTGGCCATTCACAGGAGAAAAATCTGAACACAAGCAAATGAGAAAGAACAGACTTCCTGCATTATGATGTCAACAAAACAGACATTCCTGTTGGGATCTTTAACCCTAGATTGTGGGATTCTTACATGGAAACAAAAGTCCATTATCTTAATTACCTGCTTCTGAGATCACATCGTGCTGATTAAGCTGATAAGCACCAGATGAATGTTACTGTAGCAGGGTTTTAAAGCTTGCATCCTTCGTAACAGGCCTATCAAAGCTTATCAGTAGGAAAGAGATCTATCATAAACTGGTGTCTACAACCAAGAACAGCATGCAGAAAGGGGATTGTAATTAAACTCGTTGCCACAAGATGGAGACAAAGCACAGATTTGATCAGCATGCCACCGTCCTCCCCAAAAATTTTTATTTTATTTCTTATTTTATATTAATGATGTTTCACCTTGTATTTTATATGTAAAGTATTCCACTTTTATAAACCACTTTCTTTGTGTACAGATATGCTGCATACAATATTATTCTCCTGTACATGAAGCTATGTTTCTAAGACAAATTTTTAAAAAGCCTTCTGACATGTCAGCGTTTGATTGCAACACTTCAAAGTCTTAGAATGGGAGCATTTTTAAATATATTTAAAGCCATTACATACAAAAGTATATTCTGAGATGTGTGTGACTGTATATAAAAAGGAGTGTGTGCAATATTTGCAAAGTGAGGCTTATACACTGTAAAAGGTTTTGTTCACCTTTTTGCCAAAGCGATGAGGTGTGAAAGCAGACATTACGCCTACTGTAGAAGTCAACTGCAGCTTTTACCATTTTAGTATTCACTAAAATGTTCAATAAATTGTTTTATATTTGGAAAGCAATGAATTTTTTAATTTTTTTTATTTAACACAAAGCCACTGTTCTGCTGTAAGATGTTCTTTTCTCGTTCTCTTTTAAATAAAATACTCATTTGTCTGCACATTTCCTGAAAATCTCTATTTATGTGGTGTGGCATGCATGGGAGACTTACTTACTTTTTTTGCTGACAAAACGCAGCTAATTCCTATCTCTTGTATCTTGTGTTCTTCCCCACCATAAAAAAAATAACACGCAGTCAGCAGGAAGCCACGTTAACAGAGACCTCCCACATGTGAAGGTTAAGGATCAATTATTACCTGCAAGCATCTCAGGTTGTTATCAAAGAGCGGCGGAAAGCAGGCAGGGAATTTGAGCAGAGATCATGATGGGTGAGTTTCCCGTGTATTCATCTTTAAGTAAATATTAAAGAACACACCTGTAGTTCCATAGACCTCTTGAATGGAATACAGCTGATGTTTCAAGTGGTTTCTTCTCTTCTGTGCAGATGAGGATCTCAAAAAAGACAAGAAAAGGGGGAAGGTAATGTACTTTAATTTAAATTTGTGCTTTAAAAAAATTCACACAAAAGTATCACACCATAAACTTTGGTAAAAGTAAAATGCACGCATTTCCCCATTTATTTCATAGCATTTGAAGTAAAAATAATAAATATACAAATGTTGATAATAATAGCTGTATTGAATGAATATTGTGGTATTGTGTCTACGTCATATATTGTGTATAGAGTGTTCTGCGTCTCCACCCTCAGTGAACATTGTCGCTCTGTCTTAAATCTTTAGGATAAGCTGATCTGCGGTTACCCGCTCAGCATCTTCTTCATTGTTGTCAATGAGTTCTGTGAGCGCTTCTCCTACTATGGCATGCGAGGTTAGGAGAATATGAATATTTCATTTACAGCATGTGTAAGTGTTGCCGAGCTGACTGATGATTTCCCACAGCGGTGCTGGTGCTGTACTTCAAGTACTTCCTGCTCTGGGAGGAGGACTTCGCCACATCCATCTATCACATTTTTGTGGCTCTGTGCTACCTCACCCCCATCCTCGGAGCCATCGTAGCTGACTCCTGGCTGGGAAAGTATAAGTATGTTCCCCATATGTCCAGTTTTCTAATTAAAGATCTGCATTTTTAAGAGTATATTTTTAAACTTTCATTACTGAAGTTTTATGAAGTTTTTCTTCAGTCAGGTCAAAATGCAGGCAGCTACAGTTGTAATATTTTTTTGATTCAAATAAGGCTTTTATGTAATGCATGTATGTTATGTAACATAATCATCTTTTATGACTTGAGTAAACTAATAAAACACAGAAGGCTAACAAACTAATAAAAGCCACATTATAATAAGTGTCAGTTTCTGAGAAATGTTTTCACTCAAATAGCAATTATTTTCATTTTTTTTTTATTTATGGTTTGCAGGAACTATTACTAGTTTTCTTCCAGTACTTCTTTCAGCACTGTCTCCATCTTCTTCAGGACTATCATCTACCTGTCCATTGTCTACGCCATCGGTCAGGTGGCGATGGCTGTTAGCGCAATCCATGACATCACCGACACAAACCATGATGGCAAACCAGACAACATGACCTTTCACATGTGGGTTTCTAAACTATTATATACTGTATCTATCAACTGAAAGCTGAACCCAAGCTAATTTACACGCTCCTCGTCACATTCAGAGTGTTGTCCATGGTGGGGCTCTTCCTCATCGCCCTGGGCACCGGAGGCATCAAACCATGCGTGGCTGCCTTTGGTGGAGACCAGTTTGGCGATCAGCAGGTTGGCACTTGACTTAACTTCTGTCCTGGCAGCTGCGCCGACTGCTTAAATTCCTGTTCATTCTTTCTGTCGATGCAGGAAAGACAAAGAAGTACCTTCTTCTCTGTGTTCTACCTGTGCATCAATGGGGGGAGTCTCCTGTCAACCATTATTACTCCAATCCTCCGAGGTACACATGAGTAGAACACAAACTCTAAAGACAGCTCTGCCCTGATGAGTGAACGCTAACCGGTGTTTTCTGTTTGTGTCCATCTGCAGCTCAGGAATGCGGCATCCACACGAAGCAGGAGTGTTATCCTCTGGCCTTTGGCGTTCCAGCAGCGCTGATGGTGCTCGCTCTGGGTATGCCTGACCAGTTTCAAGGTTCTGAATGAACAACAGAATCAGATCTGGTCCTGATACTGTTGGTGTGATTTTTCCATCAGTGGTGTTTATTGTGGGAAGTCCAATGTACTACAAAGCTAAACCACAGGGAAACATCATGCTGAAAGTCTGTAAATGCATTTGGGTGAGTATGATTGACACTATTAATACATCCATTCAATAATGTTTGCAAACAGTTGCCAAACAGCATATATGTTTCAATCAGTTTGCCATCAGGAATCGCTACAGGCACAGGAGTAGCAAATACCCAAAGAGGCAGCACTGGATGGACTGGGCAGAGGAGAGATATGAGGTTATTTTATTCTTTAATGTTTCTTACAAAGTGCTTCTTCAGAATAATAACAGATCCATTGTGTTTGTCTGTCCTGCAGAAACTCCTCATTGCTCAGATAAAAATGGTGCTGAGGGTTCTGTTTTTATACATGCCACTTCCTGTGTTCTGGACCCTCTTTGACCAAAAGGTAATTAAAGGTTACTCTTCCAAGGCCTCATGCTGTGAACTGTTCTAAACTCACCGTCTCCGTTAAAGGGCTCCAAGTGGACTCTGCAGGCCACCAACATGAATGGCAACTTTGTAAGTCCTGGTGATTAAATCAACACTGAATATGTGGAGTCTGTTTCTGTGTTTTTAATCGGTTCTTCCCATAATATCTGCAGGGTCTCCTCGTGATCCAGCCTGATCAGATGCAGGTCAGTTACAAGAGCTCTGTCCTCTTTTTGTCTTCATTAATTTGAGTTGCTCTTTATTTGAGGGGCGGGGGGAAGCACAGTAATATCTGTTTATCATCACTATTTATTACTACTTTTTGAAAGACTTTCAACCCCATTCTGATATTGACGCTGGTGCCCATCATGGACAGTTTGGTCTATCCTCTGATCAAGAAATGTGGCCTGAACTTCACGTAAGTGCAGTTGGACAGAGGACACTTCGCAACCGACCTCAAAATTTTCAGCATTTTTTTTTTTTTCTTTACCATTTTCTTCATGTTGCATGACCAGACCTCTGAAAAGGATGACAGTCGGCATGGTCCTTGCAGCGATAGCATTTATTTGTGCTGCTCTGGTGCAACTGGAAATTGATGTGAGTAGAAAGGTTATCTATTACATTCAGTGCCCCTACAGCTCAGCTGAGAAGATATCATGTTAAATGTATGTTGTTGTTCTGTTTTTTTAGAAAACTTTGCCAACCTTCCCGTCATCCTCAGAGACTCAGTTGAGATTAATGAACATGAACCTGAAGTCAGTGAGTGTTTCACTGCCTGGAAGTGAAACTCCAGTTCTGATTCCTGCAAATCAGGTATGCTCTCACACGTGCACAATCAAGAAACGGGGGCAGGTTTTGGACTCTTTACGCAGTTGTGATTCTGTCTCTATTCAACAGGCCAGTGATGAATTCACTTTCACAGATGAAAACGTCACCATTTCTGTAGGCACATCAGCAATAAGCCAAAAAATCCAGCTGACCAAAGGACTGAGACAAACTCTTCTCATTCCTTCAAACCTCAATGAAAAATGGTTGCTGGTGAGTTAAAGGCATCAATCAATCAGTTAATAAAATCAATCAATAAATTGATCAATCCCTTATATCAATCCCTTACCTCAGAGCAACGATTCAACCTCCAAACCAGAAAAAGGCCAAAATTCAATCAGGTATGCTTATTTTTTTTTTTATTATTATTATTATTATTATTTTTGGGTATGACAGAAGTTTAAATATGTAATTTGGAATTTCATGGCTGTGTTATTTCTTTAAATGTCAGATTCATAAATGGGATGAATCAAATAGTGAACATATCAACTCCTGAGGCAGACTTTGGACAGATCAAACCCTTTTTGTATTCCAATTACACCTTACTAAAAAGTGGAACGTAAGGATTTAGTTCTATTTTATGCAAAATTAACTATATCTCAGTGAAGTTATTGCTTTTTTTTTTTGAAGTATTATTTCTACTTTTTTTTTTTTAGGCAGAACTTCACCATAAAATCTGTGACCCAATCATGCCACTTGATGAGAGACTTTGGATTTGGAAGCTCATATATCTTCTTTATTCATAACAATTTCACCTTTGGACCAGATGTAAGTTGAGTACATATAGAAATCCTGAATTTTATCTGTATGATTGTGTGAAAAACAAAGGATGCATTGACAAAACTCGGTGTTATACTTTAAAAATTAACTTAAAAAAAATTATTTTGAGTTACACCAAGCTTTGTAATTTCTGCTTCTTTCTATCAGTGTCACAAGTCCATTACTGAGATAGAATACATACAGCCCAACACAGCCCCAATGGCTCTGCAGATCCCACAGTACTTCTTCATCACTGCTGGTGAAGTGATGTTTTCTGTTACTGGTCTAGAGTTTTCCTACTCACAGGTAAAAGAAACTACATCCCCCTAAATAATTCACAGCAGTTTTCTCTGTTTTTGGCTTTATTTTATTTTCGTTCCCTTTTTTATGTGTCTTCAAGGCCCCCAATAACATGAAAGCAGTGCTGCAGGCAGGCTGGCTACTGACCGTTGCTGTCGGCAACTTCATTGTGCTGATTGTGGCTGAAATTGCAAAGCTTCCCAAACAGGTGAGTTTCAACATGTCCCTGTCATATTAGTCTCACAGCACATTGCCAGTGGTCACAACAGGCATAAACGTATTCAATAACACGTTTGTGTCTCCTCTCTTCTCATCTTTCAAAGTGGACTGAGTTCATCCTGTTTGCCTGTCTATTGCTGGCAGTGTGTGTCATCTTCTCCATTATGGCATATTTCTACACGTACATTGACCCTGCAGAAATTGAGGCTCAGTTCAAGAACCCCGACGATGATGACGAAGAGGATTACAAATTTCAGGTGGCAAAACTTGAAATGGTCAAAAATGACCACCAAGTCAAAGGTGCTTTTGATCAGACCAAATTATAAAAGGGAGCAAGAATTCAGTTAATTATGACTGTCTCAGTAATCTATTTTATGTAGCAACATGATGTGAGCAATTTTATTGTATTCAATGCAAAACATTATGTAACTATTACAGTATTTAATATTAAATCATAACATGTGCATTTTATTAAAAAAAGTGAATACTGTTAGTTACAAATAAATGTTATTTTTATTGTGTAATGTTACCCTGTAATGTAAGAAGTAATAACAAAAGTTATTTAAAAAAAAAAAAAAAAAAAACTCCAGTGTGTGTTTTTAATTAACAATTATCTTGAGATTTGGCTGAGAAATTATTAGTTTTAAAAAAGCGAACTACATGATTTGTGATATATAAAATGTATTGTAGCCACACAGGCCATAAAAGGATTAAACAACACATGATACAAAGGAAAACAATAGTGTTTATAAGAAAGCAAAAGGTAATTATGCGTTTTAAAAATTAGCTTGATTACAATATTTGTTCAAATTCAAATTGGTAGGTGCAATTTAAAGAAATCTGACTGGCATTCTCAAACATTATTCCATTGGGTGGGAAATTATTCATTTTTAATTTTTTAAAGAATTAGTGTATACTTTTTATTTTTATTATATGTCTATGTTGAACTCACACAGGTTCAGGCATTTTTTAACCCAGTGGTTGCTGAAACATGAATCTAAATTATAGCAATTTCTCCTATGATCCGGTTCCACTCCATGCCAAACCTAATCAGGGTGTTCAGTATAAGTTTATATATGTGTTAAAATATTAGACATGTAATAAAAACATCAAAAATATTACTTCATGTAAAAAAAGATGTATTGGAAAACCGTGTTATTTTCTATTACGACATTCACTTTTCTTGTTTTTACAAAATGTTTTCCGTTTTAACGTCATACCATTTTATGCCTTAAAATTATTATTTCTGGGCAGAAATAAACACACTTCTGTTGTCCACAATGTAACTTGTTCAATAATGTACAAACTTCTGGTCTCTGTGACGCTCCTCAAATGACGCGTAACGCACGAGCTGGTCATCTGTGTCCTGATTGGTTCCCTGGAAAACGAAAACGACAATAATCCAAGATGGTGGTGGACGACGGGAGAAAGGCAATGAGTGGAGACAACGTCCAGATATAAAACGAATTAACGTTATGCATTCATTTACTAAGTGCGACTATTTCGGGTTTCACTTCTAAGTTAACATTAAGAAATTGTCAAGCATCCACTGAGAGACCACGGTGGCCTACAGAAGCTGAATTATTCAGCACTTTGTCAATCAGCTTTGCCAAAGTAGCTATAGCTAACCTTGCTAAATTGCGGAAGGCGAATAAAGAGAAGGCAGGTAGGCAGCTCGAA
Source organism: Pao palembangensis (assembly GCA_015343265.1). Taxonomy (NCBI): domain Eukaryota; kingdom Metazoa; phylum Chordata; class Actinopteri; order Tetraodontiformes; family Tetraodontidae; genus Pao; species Pao palembangensis. The sequence goes on from CM027084.1 coordinate 17,885,116, forward strand.
GTTCAATTCGAGAAATCAAGCGGATTTTTTCCCCCTCAAATCAAGCGACCGCTGCTTGGGGATAATAACTCTCAAGATAGTTTCTCACCTAGCACCTAACCCAGGGGAAACAAACATTACGCCTTTGATAAGGCACCAGAAAGCACTTGAGGCGTCATCCTGACAACCGCTAGACACCATGGCTCATTCCCCAATTCAGAGTGGATTACCGGCGATCCAGGTAAATAAAACGAGTTTGTTTTATGCACACTTAATATTTGAAACACCTTCCACGTGTTTAATCTTCCATTTCATCTTCCATTACGATCTGCTTGGATGTTTGATTAATTTGTTGTTGACTCCATCTGCACAGGCTAACTAAACGGGTCCAGTCACAGATATTATCTTATTTTTTAGTGTTACTTGGTGATTGATCAATGAATCTTTGAACATATGAGGTCAAAAGTTTAATAAATTGTTAAGTACATAGGTGTGTATTGCTTCATTTAACATTCTTTAGATCCACAAATGAAACTGCTGCTTTAGAAGTAAAGGCATCAAATGTGCAGAAGGTATTGGTCATTTTTAGATTTGTATGAGTGCAATGAGGAATCTGATTTAATATTTATTTGAGTGTTCTTAATTTAGTGTTATGAGGGACATAACAGGTACATGATTGCATTCTGAATTCCTTATGACTTATCTTTACAAACCAATACAAGTTTAGAAAGTTAGAACTGCTCTTAACTTTCAGGGGATTACGTTAGACAATTTGATATACAGTGGGCGCTCGTCCCTCAGGGTGTGGCGCTTGGATGAGGCAGGACTACACATTTCAGTGATGGGAGAGCATCAAACACATGCCTTTAAAACAAGGTTTGGGCAGCTTTAGTTGTGGCAGTAAACCTGCTATGGTAAGTACATTCCCATCGTGTGTAGTCTGCAGTTGCTGCACCACTGTTGTTTTTGCCTTTGTTGTTACAAAAGTTGGCCTCAACATTAAAATGTTCACCTGGATGACTGACCACACCATTGTTATGACAGCGTTTTGGTTGTGTTGTTTCTACTCTGCTTTATTCTGCACCACTCGGTCTCTTTGTTGTAAACTCCCATTGCCATCTAACTCGGCAGCCACCTCTCTGCCAGTTTTTCAAGAGTGTAGCCGCTCACTCCCCTTTAGTTTACTTTCACCATCATGCATTAGCACTTTTACAGGAAACTATTCTCATGGGGGACTGAAGCAATTTTCTGTCTAAGACAAACATCATTGTGTTTTGCTGGGATTAAAGGCCGTCTCTGAAGATTGTATCGTGCATTGACTGATATGATTGTTGCATTTTTGAAATGTCCAGTTGTGCACAACAGTTTTGCAGTAGTGGTACTAACTATGGAGTTACATTTTCCAAGAATAATCATTTGATTACCTAAACATGGCATCTTTACTGGATTATCTCTTAAATGAAGGGTTGGCCATGATTTTATCATTAAAGTTTCTCCATGAATAAATGCTTTTCACTTCTCAGACAGCTCTGGCAAAGGTTTGTTTTGCACAAGGAAATTGCAATAGGAAATGTAAAGATCATTATTGCCTGATGCTCCATGGAGATAACATCCATTTAGTCTGGTCAATAATCAGAGCATTGCTCTTCAGCTTCTGTTTAACCCTTGTGTTTGAGGTCATGTAGCTTCAGGTAAATGCGGTCTCACAGTCACATATTCAAACTGTTGGGCTACATGTGAGTTTTCAGCTTGGAAGTTATTGTGCTACACCATGTGTCTGTTTTCATGGATTCTCTGGTCTGCCTATTCTTAAAGTGTTGGTCATTGGGAATATGTTAAATGAATTCACGTATTAATTGCAAAAATGAATAATCTTGCATTCATTTTGACATTCCTAATTAAGAGATAATAAACCCTGACAGAGAGTCATCATCTTTGTATATATTATTATATTGTACTGTATATTAGCAGAATGTGACAGTGTAATTTTGGCTGCTCTGACAGTTTTTGGAATTGTACACGCTCTGTTTTTCCTCTAAAAATCCTTCTGTCTGTCACCCAGAATTTCAAAGCAGACCCAGAGGAGCTTTTCACCAAGCTGGAGAGGATAGGAAAAGGCTCTTTTGGCGAGGTCTATAAGGGAATTGACAATCGGACTCAGAAAGTTGTTGCCATTAAAGTTATTGATCTGGAGGAAGCGGAGGACGACATAGAGGACATTCAGCAGGAAATCACAGTTTTGAGCCAGTGCGACAGTCCCTTTATCACCAAGTATTATGGATCCTATTTGAAGGTAAGCTTTAACCTGAGGATGTTCTATTAAGACAAAAAAAATAATATTTAAAAAAGTGAATACTTTATGTAAATGTTGGCATTATCAAACATTTCACTCAGAGATTCTGAAGTGAAACAGCAGCCTGAAATCAGCACCTCTGGTGTTTCCATCAGCTGTCACTGCTGCATCGGCAGCTTCACTTCACACTGAAAAATTTGATTTATATAGTTTGACTACCGTTGAGTAGATTTATAAACACATGACATGTGCAGGAGCTCCTCTCAGCTTTTACTCCAGCACTTAGGGAGAGCGGCTGTTCTCCATCAGCTTCAGTTCAGCTGTTGGGTGAGAAGAGAGTAATAAGGTCAAAGAGGAGCAATGCTAACTGTCCTTGTGACCGCTCCGCGCCTTGCTGCAGCTCTTTCATAGTCCTCCGTTCAACATTCACGTTTTATTTTCTGCTGGTTGATGCGGTTGTTGCTCTGTTTTTCAGGGTACAAAATTGTGGATTATCATGGAATATTTGGGTGGAGGGTCAGCTCTGGACTTGGTAAGAAAATAATCTAAAGGACCAGTTTCATTTACAGGCAATCCAAATATGTAAAATCACCTGTTTCTTTCCTTTTTAAACAATATTTAAGACCAACTTCCCACAGAATCACCACATTTATCTGCCCTTTTCAGATGGAACCAGGTGCCCTCGATGAAACACAGATCGCCACAGTTCTGAGGGAGATCCTGAAAGGTCTCGAGTATTTACACTCTGAAAATAAGATCCACAGAGATATAAAAGGTGAGACTTTTAGTGTTGGATAACCCTGCGGTCACAGGGAAGGGCCACCGTGGATGGATCGGTTGTACACGATGAAGAGAAGCACTTTATCAGCACTTACCTGTGAGCAGAAGCTTAAGAATGTTCATGGCAGGTTTCAGCTGACTGGTCTGTCATCTGGGTGTGGTTTTCCTTTCTGATCTGTTTTCTCTAATATAATGTGCTGGCTTTGGGTTATTAATCTAAAGTATGCATCGAACAATACCCTTCAAGATAACTAATATTGAATTTACAAACGGCAGGAAGTGTGTGGCTAGTTAGTCAAGCATGCGTCTGCTTTGGTGGAGGCCAAGCCTGTTTTGTGTGTAGTTGTGTCCTGTTACTAATGTATTCAATGACATGGTACAGTGCGGCTATTCTGTGCCTAAATATGACATTTTTGCTCACTTTTTGGTCCATATTATGTGTTTAATGCATCTGGTACGTGCGCCTCTGTGGTTTCAGCTGCCAACGTGTTGCTGTCAGAACAAGGTGACGTGAAGCTGGCGGACTTTGGAGTGGCGGGCCAGCTGACAGACACCCAGATCAAACGCAACACGTTTGTCGGTACACCTTTTTGGATGGCACCTGAAGTCATAAAGCAGTCTGCCTATGACTCAAAGGTCAGAATTTTCCCTCTTTTATTTAGTGCCACGGTTACGTTTCCTGTCTTGTTGAATGTGGTGGGGGCGGTGGGGGGCTGGGCTGCTGACAATAGGAGTTGACAGAATATTAAAAAGTGCTCAGAGATGATCTCGTCTATGGCTTTGTTTTTGATTTTTGTTTTTTTACAGGCAGACATCTGGTCGTTAGGAATAACAGCGATAGAACTGGCCAAAGGAGAACCACCCCACTCTGAACTTCATCCAATGAAGGTTTTATTCCTCATCCCAAAGAACAATCCACCAACCCTGGAGGGAAGCTACAGTAAACCACTGAAAGAGTTCGTAGAGGCCTGTTTAAACAAGGAGCCTAACTTTGTAAGTTGAAGGGTGATTCTTGCTCGATAAAAGCTGTTGGTTAGATATACTGTATAATTGCTAATCCTGTTTTCCTTAGAGGCCATCTGCCAAAGAGCTGTTAAAACACAAGTACATTGTGAGGCACGCCAAAAAGACTTCCTATCTGACCGAACTAATAGACAGATACAAGAGGTGGAAATCGGAGCAGTCTCGGGATGAATCCAGCTCTGACGAATCTGATGGGTAAGTTGAGAAAAATGGCTGGGTTTTGTCAGGTGGGGACCTCCACTAGTAAAGAGGATTAGCTGTGAACAACTGCCATGCTAGTTCTACGTGAGAAAACAAATCCGCTTTACAGTTGTTCCTCTGTGCTGCCCTCCTGTGGTGCAACACGAGTGGCTTCCAGTTTCAGTTTGCTGAGGGTAATTCCTCCGTCCTGTGCGTAGGGAGCAGGACGGCCAGGCCTCTGGTGGAGGCGACTCTGACGGCGATAAATGGATCTTTAACACAATCCGGGAGAAGGACCCAAAAAAGTGTCAGAACGGGTCGGCTCAGCCCGAAGAGATGGAGACAAACCAGGTGAGGCGTCTGTTAAAGAGGATAAGAATTATTCGCCTTTGATCGTCACATTAAAAATCATCCATTTTTACAGGTTCAGGAGAATCCAAAGAGGCCTTTGTCACAAAGCTTATCCACAATTTTTTCTCCAACATTTACCGAGGTAAGAACCACCCTGAACTCAGTCTAGTGGTCTGCTAGGAGGCTGTTATGCCAGATCAGTGTCAGAGGTGGACTGTACTCCTTCTGTTATCATTGCAGTTGAAGGAAAAGGCTGGGAGGAGTAATCACAAGCCAGAAACTGCAGAGGAGCTGCAGGAGGCCATTTTCCTGGCAGAGGAAACATACCCGGGGATCTGCGACTCCCTGGTAGCAGAACTAGTGCAGAGACTTCAGAGGTAAGGTTGGATTGAAACGTTATAGAATAAATAATCTCTAAAATGTCTTTTTCAGGCGTTGTAGCACCAGTTATAACAGCAAAGTCGCGCTTTCATAAAATCTTGTAATTGTCTTTCCCCGTCGTTCAGATGAGGGGTCATGTGAGCTCCAGGCAGCATCTTTCCTGTTTGCTGTGCTGATGTCACATTTTTAACGTTTAGGCATGACATATATAAATGACTGGACTTGTTTGCTGAGCTGAGTCAGATATTTAAATCTATACCGTATATAGAATATATCATTAACAGATATTGCACTGGAGTGTCAGCAGCAAATGAGTAGTTCTACAGTTTTCTGTGGTCACATCCTGTTTTGGAGGTAAACGCCCACTGTATTGTGGTGTTTTCCCCAGGTTTTCCACGCCTCACGCAGCTGCCGCTCAGTGAGAGCAGAGACGTGAGCCGTGCTCTGGATTTCCACCCTGGTGGCAGCGGTCAGGTTTTTACTCCCTCTGATGCCCACAACCCAGATGAAATCTCCCAGGAAGCGCTCCCATCATTCATTCAGTGCGTTTAAGGATCTTCTACACGCTGCATCCTTTCACAGAAAGCACCTTGCCTAATTAACTGTGTGCACGTGTGTGTGTGTGTGTGTGTGAGAGAGAGAGAGAGATACCCTGCTGTGAAACATGAGTGTGTGTATACTGAAGCACTCTATTGAAAACTCAGGTATTCTGCTTTAAGTTGATGGGGTCTTCTGGGAGATGGGAACACGCTATCAGGTGGCTGTGCACACGTTTATGGGAAATCCTTGTTTGTGATGAGACCACTGTGCACGCATGGCCAAAGACCCTGTAGACCGTGGCGAGGTAAACATCGTGAGAGACCAAGATGGCCGTCAATGAGATTGCCTTGCCTTTCTATGTGTTCCTTTGTATATCAGTCTTTGAGTTATCCAGTTGTAAAATGTTTTAGTACTCATCTAATCAGTGACTCTAGCTGCCCTCACTTGTGGTTTTCTATTAAGTTATCATCTTGTACATATTTGTCATTTTTAATTTCTCTCCTATGCTGTGGTTATGATCCTGGAGAATGTAAAGCAGGCTGGATTGCTGATGCCCTTGCCAGTTTTAAACACTGGATGTTGTTTTGCCAGCCGCCATCCTCAGTCTTCTCATCCCTTCATTTAGTGAGTTTGGAGGAAGTCCATTCATTCCACTGACAGGGCAGTGCCATCTTTTAGCCTCAGTCTTCCTGTAGGAGCCGCCAGGGTACCGACCCTTTCCTCTGGACCTGCAGCTCCAATTGCACTTCCAAGTTGAAATGCCTTTGACTCTGAACAAAGTAGCCATACGGCAGTAGCACCCGAGCAGGTATGCTACCTGGGACTAAGACTCATGCAGTGTAATCTTCTCCTGGCTGCATTGGTTTTTTTTCTTGTACGGGAGGTTTTCAGACGTAGAGTAGACAAACGCGGTAGACGTCACTGCTCTCAGATTTACATATTAACATAAAGCCAAGATGCGTCCAATGACTCGCGGCACCGTTGCAACTGCTGACTCAAGTATTAAGCAAATGTGGATGACAAACATTGTCGGCCGACCTGGGCAGTGTGCGTTTTAGCACACCGCTGCAGGAGTGATGGAACGTTGAGTCCTAATCAAGTTCAGCCTTAGATTGTTTGTGAAGATTAGTAAGCTTTAAAGCTTTAATAGATCCGTTTCTGTGTGTGCGTGGGTGGGTGGGTGGGTGTGTGCGCGCATGCGTGCGTGCGTGCAACTGATAAAATTATCAAAAATCTGTTTTCTGAGTGTTTGACATTACTCAGCAGCAAGATTCAGGAAATGTAACCTTCAAATAACAACCGAATAATCAAACCACAGGAGGTACGAAATGCAGCATTTTTGTTTTTATTGTTTTCATTTGCACCTTTTATATGTTGCACTTTGCAGATTTTTTTTTTTCTTTTTTGTAATAGTACTTAAAAATACTCTTATTTTGCAATCAAAAGTGTGTTTCTCTTCTTCCCCCTTTTTGGCTATAAATCCCCAGGAGTCATTTCTTAGCACAAGTAGGCAAATATTAAAGTATTTTTCTAACAGAGAGCAGTATTATTATGTAGTAAAGTTTGCTTCTGTGATGTTTTAAAGTTTCAGTCAACACTGGATTTGCAATCATGTTAATTTTTTCATTTCATTTTGTGTGACTTTGCTGACAGTTGAGGGTCCAACGTACATTTTTGCTAATACGGGACATTGCTGTTGGATTTACAGAAGATTGGGAGCTAAATAAATAAAATTCCATTTCAAATGTGATGACCAGTTTTTGTTTTTTGGTTTTTTTTGGCAGAAAATTTGACATTTGTGTTTGTTCCAGGCTCATCCACGTGGTTAAAATGGTAAGAAAAGGCTGTTTTAAAGTACTTATTTTAAAACCCGAAAACTGGGTTTACTCACCATTAACCAGCACAAGGGGTTCTTGTCCATCACCAAGTTGATTTGTCAACACAATAGTGGTGAAACGTATGACACTATATCTAACAGGTAAATGAGGGGTTAATTTCATGTTATGGCCCCGAGCATCCCACCATGTAAAACTGACACTTGTGCATCGTGAAATTGACAAAATTGGGGTAGATGTACTCTGAATGCACCTAAATTTAATCCAATCACCACAGCTTGGCGCTCTGAATGCACAGACAAGGACCAGGTGTCTCACGTCCCAAATGTGCCTCAATGTAATTCAGTTATGCACTGAATGCGCCTTGGTTGGGTTTGAACAAGACGTAAATGGTTTTAATGGGATTTTGTCTGTACATTACCTGAGTGGACCTTGATTTCATCTGCATGGTCCCCAAACCTTGATTTATCCTGAATGTAACTTGATTCAATATAGCAAGTCCTTAATTCATCTTGATTGCGTCTGGATGCTCCATGAACGCACCTTAATCTGAATAATCCCTGAATACACTTTAATCTGGACAGTCTGACTGTGCCTTGAGCTAGTCTGCACACTCCATGAACACACCTTTTATATTGATTCATCACACACACATTTTCAATAGTAACTGTATTTCAGAATTAAAGCAGTCTAAATGTCAGTATAAAATAAGAACTGTATTAGACCGTGATCCAGAACAGAAAAGGACAATACCTCACAGCAAGTTTTATTTATACATCCAAAAACAAAAGATCCAATTTCTCACACTATATACAGATATTACATACAGTGTTTGTACACATATTACATAATTTGTACACAAGAAAAATATACATAAAAATGTAAACCTTTGTATACAAAAAATACCTTAGACAAATTAAACAAGGACCAATAACAAAAGGTGAATAGATTAGCTCCTCCTATCTTTAAAAACAGTAATACAGTACATTCAATGAGTATAGGAATTTTGTCAGCCATTTCTGAATCAAGCAGTTAAATGTGCCGATGAGCCCTGTTGGTTTTGTTCTACGGTGTTGCAGACCGGTGCGGTGGCTAATCTCATGCTAGCGGGGGATACAGTAGTGACAGATTGCAAACACCTAAATCAGTTTTGTAAATGCTGCACGCTTTCCGCAGCGTCGGAAAGCGTGCACCTTTTACGACTGCGTGTGTGCAGGTCGACGCTGCGGTGACAGGGAGGGTCGGCTGTCTCTGGTGGAGCTACAGGTTTGCACTTTTTAATGGTTTCTCTTTGGAAGGCAGAGACAGAACTGGGTCTTCTCACAGCTAGAAATGGGGAAGGAGGGTGTGTCTGGTCGGGCTCAGAGTTCACAATGATGGCAGCTGTTTGTTTCATGAACGTCCCACACACACACACACACACACACACACACACACTCACAGCATGACAGACAAAAGACCATGTCAAACACCACCAGCCTCATCCACTCCTGTGCAAATCCATATTGAAACAAACATATTCAATCTGTTTTTAATCTACAAAAAAAAAAAAAAAAAAAAACTCATGGCAATGCATATATTTCTATTTTTCATACTGCCAACAATCTATCTAATCAATTATCTAATATCGATATATTACTCTCGCATAAGAAATTGCCACCCTGTGCAATCTCAGACCTTCCTGGAGTTTAATAGCTATCAAAAGTATTCATTATGTGGGCATAATTTAAGAACATTAATGACAGCGTACAAACATTGATCCCTCCTACTTGGAAGAGAGCTCACAACAGTTTTGATAGCCATTAAAAAACAAGACTCGTTCTACAAGACAGGTTCCACTGAGCACAATGCAAACAACAAGTTCAATCCATTGCTACTCAATAATTCACCATTAAACCCCAAAGATAGAGACGGCTACCCTATATACCTAATACTCAACAATATGTGACAGTCCGTAGAATGTTTAATATAAGAGCCATCAAAAGCCATGGTTCCACCGCTGCGTGAGTCCTTAACTGACAAAAAAGACCTTTCTACATTTATTTCTGCATTTTCATTATTTAGTTAAAAAAAAAAAATCACTATAATTGTTGAAATAAAACTGTTCAACACACCATTTCATCCCCTTTAAATCGCTACGTACACCTTCTCTGTAGGATTTCTGGCTTTGACATAATCTGAGATCCTAGTGAAATTTTAGGAGACGTGAATGTTGTTGATGATCATATGCGGACCAGAGAGCACCCCTGACAGCAGACACTCAAAGTACCTGGATTACCTTCTTCATTATTAACACTGAAACTAGCCTTTAAAATGCACTGTTCTCTGTTGGATTCACTGGTGAGCGAATTAAAAAAACCTCGCGGATATCATCGAGTGCGGAACGTGTTCCTGATTCGGAGCTACATTTAATGAGACCGATAAAATACTTTACAATACTAGCATGTTAATGTTTATTGCTTTAAGAAGTACGCTGACCTTCAAGCATCTACTAGGCCACTCAAAGCTCCACAACCGAGGGCAGGATGCAATGTTTTACCTTCTGAGCACAAAGGAAGATTACGCGCTATAAAATCGGCATTAAAAGCATTTTTGGACAGTTCCGATTACTGGAATCTGGGAGATTCTATGTGGTGACAACGGCTAAACAGCTTAAACGGGTCCTCTTCAGAAGCAGAGTGCAAGTAGGGGGGAAAAAATGCAAAAGATGGGGAGGCTGCTGGAAAAATGAGTTCTGAGCATAATCGATGCTAACGCCCTGGTTTTCACCCATTTGTTACACCCTGGACACCTGTGACCCCCTCCCCCACTGATGAAAACACAAAGCATCAAACTAAATGGACTGGTACCGACTCAAAATCGACGAGTTTGTCTTACTGTGCGATAGGGAAATTTAAGGTTGGGTTTTTCGCTTTTAAATAGTGCACATTAACCGTACTGCGCACGTTACAGATGGAGGTTTTCAATTAGAATCGATCATCTAAATTTAAGCAAGTACCAGTCCAAAGACCATCTGCGTTCATTTACTTTTGTGTGAAGGGGGGTGTGGAGCTGTTGGCACTTGCAGCAGCGGCACTTACGATGGAAAAGCCAGCAGGGGGCGCTGTAGAGCTGTGACTGGGCTGCACATCTTTTGGGATGCCACTGTGGGAGGCCAGTTGATGGCCGAAGGCCGCGCTGAACTGGGGGAGCTGCTGCTTGGGCTGCGTGGAGGTCAGGAGGTCGTGTGAAGAGGATGATGAGGCAGGGGGAGTCGTTAAACCAGTCAAGCCGCTCTGGGGCATCGCCGAGAGCGCTGCCATGGGCTGCAGCGTCACAGAGTGAGTGGTGGCTGGTGGAGTGGACAGAGAGGTGGAGATGAGATGAGTCTCTGATGCTATTAGATTGCCAAACTGGGAGGGGTCGGTGAGGGGAAGAGAGAGACTGTTCCACGTGGAGCGTGGAGGTTCTGGAACTCCGCTGAGAGAGACCTCTAACAGCAGAGGAGTGTCCGTCTGGTAGGAGCTGGTGTGGGGGGAAGATATGTTGTCACTGTACGGTGATGGCACATGCTCACTACTGTAGTGGCTGCCCTGGGGGGACGATGTGGGTACGTCGGACTTGGCCAGCACGTGAGGCGGGTGTGTTCGGGAAAACGTCCGCTCGGTTACGGAGGTCTGAGTGAGAAGGGAGGCGGTGGGTGGAGCTACTGCAGGAGACGATGAAGTCAAGCTGGAGCCTGACGTTGGGGGCTGAGATGACGGTGGTGTGTTAAAATGACTCTCTGTGGACCGCAAAAGATTGTCCTCCAGTTCAAGGCTGGTGAAGCTCTCTGTGGGGATGCGACTGTTGAGCAGGTCAGCCATGCCCCCTGGCTGGACCGGACCAGGAAACACAGCCATGGTTCGCTGGTCCACTCCTTCAGAAGAAGCGAGGTCTCCTATTGAGGTCAGGCACACCAACGAGTCTGGATAGGAACCCATAGCCTGCAGCGCACGTACCAGCTCCTCAGCCTCCTCTGTGGTGGGTAATAACTCGCCATTCTTACCTAAGCACACCACACACAAGACATTAATTAACCAATTAACCTTAATACATCAATAATGAGGACAAAAAGCTATATGACAACCTTCAAATAAGTCAAAGTCCTGCAGGTCATCAGGTAATCTGGATAACACGTCAGAGAAATCCTCCTGGTTTAGCTCAAGGTCATTTGGAATGTCTGCTATTTCATTGGTGATGTCATCGGGAAGCTCATCTGCACTCAGGTCTGGAGTTGATGGGCTAGGGTTGAAGACAGAGACATTTAGAAGAAGTTTAACATGCTGAAATGTGACATGAATATGATCTTCATGTCAGCAGATGTGCTCTGAATTAAACTGATAAGAGCACAGACCTGATGCTGGACTGTGAAGGCATTGCAATGCTTATAGAAGGCATTCCCAGGTTCCCCTGCGGCAATGCTGGTGGGATGGGCTTCTGAGGCCTTCGTGGGCCCCTCCTCCTCTTCTTCTTGTGTTTTTTGGTAAGTGCCGGCGGTTTGGTCTTTTTACGTGGCTTTCGCTGCTGCTGCTGGTGCTGCACTCGTCGGTTGCTGTCCCCTCGCAGAAAGTTATCCTTTACATGAAACGTAGAAAAACACTGGATTTAACACCCGAAGCAGAAACCAACCGTTAGCCACTGCATGGAAATATTAAAACCTTGGGAAATATTCCTGTTTTCACTCCTGCAGAGTTTTAGTTGGAAGAACTACTAACTCACGTTAGGACACATCTAAACAGATTTTGTACAAATTCTGCAGGACTTTATCCAAACAAAGCGTTATCACTAAAATTACCAATGACTGCATTTCTTTCAACATATAAAATCTGTAAGCAGTGTCAAACATCATTTTAATCTTTACCATTTTTTTGGCATGCTCTTCACAGAGTGGTGTCTGGTGCGTGATGTCAAACACAGGAATGGAGCACTGCTGCCCATCTGCAAATTTGGCTGTGCAACTAGCAAAGAGCTGCTGTGAACGATTCAAAAGGATGTCTACAGAGAACAATAAAGGAAATAACACAGATCCAAAGAGCACATGCAACTCCACCACAAGGTACACTGCACCGCATGCTGGTTCAAACCGTACTAAAATGAAATTTTCTCCATGTTTGTGGTCACCAGCTGTGCAATCAGAGGTGCTGTAAAAGGATACGCTGAAAGCAGTGCTGAGAGAAGGGGAGAGCCCTGTTGTTGCACGCCTGGCCCTTTGAACTGCCCGTGCACACCACTGTGTCTGTACTCCGCTGCCTTGCCGTAGCCACACTGCCGAGACAAAATTTAGACTGACCAAACTAAAACGCTAACATTTGTGTTTGACATGCTTTAAATTAGAAGATAAAAACTGCACCATTAGATGAGCAGTAACCAAATCTCAAAAGAACTCAATCTGCTGGCTGCAGTTGACAATGGATGAAAATAATTCAATCAAGTAAACTGAATTACTAATTTCATAATCTTAGTGATGGGACATTTGTGAAAATACCTTGACCACCTTCTGGAGGCACCACGTAATTCCTGGATGAGCTGCCCGGCACTGTCTGGGTTGTTACTGGCTGCGCGCAACAAGGCTTTGCGGAAGGCGTAGCGATACTTCTTTTGGCGTATGCTGGCTCTCTCCTGCCTGCACATGTGCTTATATTTGTGCTGGAGGTAAGAGCAAAGTCTCAAGAGCCGTGTTTTCCGTGAGGAGCTGTCGTCATCTTCCAACCTGTTCAAACAAAAGTCCACGGAAATCACAATAAGAAGCTTCGGGCAGGCTGATAATATGGGGATGCACGTTACGATACTGACCCATTTCGTGGTCGCCAAGAGCTCTGGAAAGGAATGAATGCCCCTGCCTCATCTTCATCATCTACATCATCCGCACTGTCTTCTGACCAGTCTAATCCTGGAACAGAAAGTTACGGAGAACGTCAAAAACTCCAAATGCAACACAATATATGTTCATCATATTCTTCAAAGCCATCCATCAGTGTATAAGAAAGGAAAGTTGTGATGTGTTTAAATCAAGCACCTAGATGAGGAAAGAGGTCCCCATGCTCCCGTTGTCTGTTCGAACAGAGCTGCACCAAATGTTGCAACCTGGCCAGGCAGCTGGCAGAGGGTGAGAAGGCAGTGGGCCGCATGACGACCACATGCCGCTGATTGTTGCCGTCACTCTCCTTGCAGGCGACTGGCAAGTGAGTAGCAGCAAAAGGCATTTTCCTGCTTGGTGATGGCCCAGAAGATTGCACCGGACTGGGTGCTGCATTACTGGGCATTCCTGGAGGCAGAAAGTTGACCGTCTGAGGTGGTGGTGGATTGCATAATAAACCCTGCTGCTGCTGTCCGGAAAGGATGAAAGATGCCGCGCTCGAGTGCTGAGGAAGACCTGGCTGCTGCTGCCGTGGGAGATGACTCCGGAGAGGTGAGGAGGGATGAATGTGTGAAACAGGGGAGGAACTAAAGTGCTCAGGAGGCGAGTGGAAGAGGTCCGTGTCATGGCAAAATTTCTGACTGAGCACAAGACGACTCTGTAGTTTCTTCTTAATGGCACCGCCCTTATGAGAAGCGCCCCCTTCTTCCCCATCCGTTTCATCCTCGTAAAAGGCAAAAGGGTCCAGAAGTTCCCCATCGGGGAGTGGTAACAGACGTGTACAGGGGGGAGAAGGCGGAAGGTCATCCACACCATTGGAAGATTTCAGAGCTAGAGAGGGCACGGTTATGTTAAGAGCTACTGACTCCAGGTGTGCTCGAGAACGCATTTCCTCCAAAGCATCGTGCTTCTTTTTCCGCTCCTTCTTAGGAATAAATCCCAAAACCTGCAGGTGACTATTACAGTATCTGGAAAAACAAACAAAAAAATTATCTCACTGGGTATACCAGATATTTTTGTAACACACACACACTCTCACTCACTTGTCACACAGACTCACCTCCGGTCCTCAGACTTCGGGATGGGGTTGGTACATCGTTGGCTGTTGTACTTGGCCACGTATTCACATTGCTTGAAAGGCGCAGTCTTATCCTCCAAGACGTGACGGATACAGAAAGCATAGCCATTTAGTCTGCGCTGCTTGCAGAGCTTTGGGCTGTACGAGCACAATGGCTTATTGTCCACCTCTGAGAAGTGTATGTGTTTGCCTTCATACATCACGTGACTCGTGTCCCTGACAACATCAGCTGATGGAAAAGAAAATTAAAAGAAAAATCAGGAAAAAAACAAAAAAATATATCTCACACACTTTATATTGGTAGTGATTCCATTAGAACCAGGTCAACATTTACCTCTTTTCATGTGGCTGACCCTGCCCTTAGCTTATTTTAAATTTATTATTTTAACTTGATGCAAGTAACAACACCACTTTACAAACTGGGTACAATATTGCAGGATACAATATATATTGACCACTTGCATCAATAATAGCCTTCTGTATTGTAATTACTGTATTTAGGAATTTTTCTTGTCTAAACAAATACGTATTCAAGATATTGATAGGTTTCTGTTATCCGATCCAATTTTCCATCTCTGGAAAATTATCTCACCGAGACACCAATAGTGCAAAAATGTTAAACTATTTTCAACATCAGTTAAACCTTTTGCGACCTATAACACAAAAAAGGTATTAAAGCAGCAGTCAGCAATAAATAATGTTGGATGACAGCTGTCTACGCAAAGTTGGGGGGCTAAACATTACACTTTTCTTATTTTTTTTACCGTTAGTAAGAGACTAATTTAGGATTTAAAAGTTGCATCACTTCGTCATCATAAATGCCTGCTATGCTGCAAGGGTTTAAAATAAACGCTCGTACAAAAAATGATGCTACAGGCATTTTCATATACTTATGGAAACATATGTGGCAATTAAAACCACCTCCATGAGGACCTCAGCGCTAACTTCTGGTGTTTCATTTAACTTTGGTGTCGTCGAGTTGTTTTGCATACGCCATGAGTCTCATGACCAAAATATGTTTGACAGATAAGGGCAGACCGGCTGACCGTAAAGTACGTTAGAATCGGCCGATGTTAACTCGAGATAAATACGGAAATTGGTCAGGCAGCATTAGAGTAGCAATACGGGAACTAGCCTAGCCTGCAAACATTAGTTGAACAAATGTAAAAGTTAATTTAGGGTTTAGGTGTATCCATGTTTAACATAAACAACTGCCTTGAAACACATCTCAAAATATTACTAATTTATAGACACAAACGCTTCATATAACCATTAACCAGATACGAAAAGTCTACAAGCTAACAAGATATCAAAGCTAAAAACATGGCTCAGTAGGCGGTAGCTAACCAGGAAACGGAAACAAATGGTAAAGCTGTAAAGCTATACTTCAAATTACCTTCAACATATGTTTTTGCAACACTGAATAGTATTTTTCCATCGACCCAAACAAAAAATTTATAGCTATAACATATGGTACGTTTAGTTACAAATATATTTAAACAAAGGGTCCACATAAGACGCTTCAGGCCTTCCTTGCGTTTAAGGCCTGTTATAGTCGAGGGAAATGATACTTTCATTATATAACTTCGAAATTATCTAAACACAAGAGTCAAAACTATATACACTGCATCGCTCATTAAATACGTTTCAAGCACAGGATCGTTTAAAATAAATGAACATTTGCAGGCCTCATAGCTTTGAAAGGACACCGGTCTCTAGTTGAGCGCCTAGCCGACTATGAAGTGGTGCGATCGGAACGCTTAGTAATCGAGGCCGAGGTTGTGTGCGATTGAGCTTACCTTAAATTGGTATGTGCCGTTTACGATATTCGCTCCAGATAGACGGCCGAAATAGTCTATTACGATCAGCTAGGCTATTCGTGCATCGATATTCGAGATAGTATAGTAACAGTGATCTTCATAGAGGTCAGTATATCTAGAAATAAAGATGCTTGTAAATATAAGCTACCCAGAGCAAATTACAAGCAGAAGGTAGACTGCTGAGGATTTTTGTTGGATCCACAGCAGACTCCTCACAGCACCACTACAGGCACTGCGGGGACATGACAACAACCCGCTCTACAACAACAACCTCTCCTACCATATTGGAAATTCAACTTTGTTAAAAAATACCCACATTATTTCAGTAACATGCACATGTATCGATCAGAGAATACGCAGTTTGCCTGGGCTAAGGCGCACTTTGTCTTTTTTACATTTGAAAGCGTTTATGAATGTTGTCGGAAAGGGTCCAGCAAAGTGTTCATGTGTGAAATCCACCTGGACCACTGCTCTCGTCTTCCATATGAATGAGTTGCAAACCCTGCTGCCTGCTACACTATTGCGGGCTGTTCACTGAGGATGGACCATGTTCCAGGCTGATAGAGGAGCTGGAGTCTGAAAAAGTTTCACAGCATTGTCATCAGGTGTAAAAATATAATCACGCATAACACCAGCTGGTTCTAAGGCTTTTTTTTTTTTTTTTTTTTTAAAATAAGAGTACCGTTACAATTAGATGGTTGATTTATTATGCTTGCTATATAAAACTTTAATAACAGAAATAGCATACTCCACATGGCTTTAGGAAAATATAGTTTAAATACTTTAACTTTTTGAAATGTTTACACAGACATGTAACTATATTTACTTTGGGAAGACTCATTATAAAGCTTTGGTCACAGTAATTAAGTTGTGAAGGTAATAGCATAAACACACACTTCTGCAGGTGTACATTAATGTTACTATGCATCAGGATGATGAGGCATCTACCCTCAGCAACTACTGTAATAAAATGCAAGTGCAATTCAGTTTCTAAAAATGTTCAAATAGATTTGTGCGTATGTCGTGAGGCTCCGTGATCAGTTAGTAGCTTTAACATATGGCTGGCTCATCCACCGCTTGAGCTCCTTCTGTGACAGCTTTCACACACTTTGCCATCGTCTGGGAGGCTCTACTTATTGGATCTGTGGATAGAGGTTAGAGAGAAATCCCATTTAAATATTAAGCAACACTGAAGATAAAAAAAAAAAAAAATCATTTATAACTACCAATTGCATTGCCTTTGTTTTTATTATTTTTATTACTTTTTAGAGTGCAAATGAAAAGCAAACATTTAAGATCATATAATTATAATTATTTTAACATAATGACCATGTAAACAAATCACTAAATCTACATTATTCTCTAGAAATATGAAACAAATAGTACCATGTACCAATTTTAAAAATAAAGATTAAATTAAGGTTAAATTATATATATCAAAAAATATTTTAAAGAGATTTTAGTTCTACATTTAGTTCTGCAGAGTTTAAACAACACCGCTGGGTCTCCAGGAAGATTCGGAAGTTAGAATTTGTCTGAGTAGACTGTGACAGTGGCCCACCGGTCATATAGAAGTCCTTCACTGTGAGCTGTGGGGGGACTAGAGGACTAGTCAGGACAGCCTGGTTCACTCCCTGAAAAAGAGCAATTCACTGTGAAAAACTCTGTAACACAGATGAAATCAAGAATAACTTTCCAATCTAAACATGCTAAAAGATGTTAACGGCGGACCTTAGACAGTTCATTAGCCTGCTTGAAATAGTTGGCTTCTTCAACATCATTGTACCGCACCAGATTAGGAGAAACCTCTGCCAGTCTGTCATGCACTTCATTAACGGTATCATATGGCAGAGGCACTCCAGCAAGCTATGAAGACAGGAAAAGAACAGAAACAAACACTGTGTTTAGACCTATTAGCATAAAACAGAAACAGATAATCACGTAGCCCACCTCAGATATGGCTCTGATTATCTTCCAGTCCTCCCTCGCCATGCCTGGAGGAGTCACAGCAACTTTGGTCTGCTGGGCACGACCTTCAGTGTTCACATAGGTGCTACATTTTTCAGTGTATGCAGCTCCAGGAAGTATGACATCAGCCATGGGTGCTCCAACATCTCCATGGTGACCTGCAAGATAATGGCACACAGCCCTAAACCTGGCAAAAATTTCTAAGCAAAACATGATGTGTACAATGTGGTCATTGAGAAAAACACTAGACAAAGGTCTGAGTAGCATTTTTATGGAGATACAGGATTTTGAACTAATGAATCATGAGTCAGATGTGTCCAGTTCATCAGATTATTCAGTAACCTCACACACCAATAGGGTGTCTTTCGTCATTAGCACAGTTTCTCCTTCATTGACCATCTGGTCATGCGTAAATCTTTGATTCAGGAGTTGTGCTGCTTCTATTATTTGTCATGCATAAATTAATGAAACAGCTTCTGCTGCTGTGCTGTGAATTTGCTGACCTTGATAAATTATGAAGCTATCCTTAGGGAGGTCTTGGCGAGTAATGCAGTCCGCATCAGCTCCGAGTAGGAATAGAAGTTTGGGTGGGTTCTGTCTTATAGCTTCCACTCCGGGCTTGTACCCAAGATCAAGAGCAGCCACTTGACTTGCTACCCTGAAAAAGCAGAATTACAGCACGTACAGTATAAAGTGAAGACCCCTCTTTAACAATATCCTGTAACCAAAAGCTTCACAACTGACAAACATTAACCTGTGGAGAACATTGAGAACCTTCCAGCTTTCCTCCACGCCACTGCTGACATGTGCATTTTGGGCAATGGTCGACACGGCAGCCATTATGGCAGCTCCATCTTCCCTCTGGAGGCAACTGCTCCCAACAACAACCACTGGATGTTTTGCAGTAGCTAAGACCTACATGATGACAATTCAATTCAAGACTTAATGTAAGTGAGAACCTCATTACCTCACCATAACCATGTATTATTGACAAGGTTTAGTGCCTTACTTGAGCAAATGGGTGATCTCCTGATGCAATTTCCTGAAGAATGTTAGCAGAGTCTCCTAAATGATCATACGTATAACTAAGGTCCACTTTCTGCCCTAAAAGAGCAACTTGCAACTCGTTGTGAAGCCAACTGGAAAAGTAGTACCCAGACAATAATTAAAAAAACATGAAGATCATCAGTCAGATTTAAATTGAACCTGTTTACAAAAACATGCTTAATTTACAGTATTACCTTTTTCTGATTCGTGCATTAAACAAAGGAGCTTCATAGCGAGGATTCATCCCTACCAATAGCAGAAGGTCAGCTTCTTCAATGCCGGCAATCCTGGTGTTTAGAAGATAGTTTGAACGCAGGTCTGATCTGAAGAAGCCAGCAAAGTCAGGGTCCTATTAAAACAAGCACAGCTGGCTTCCTCCAGCATTCTGTTTTACTACCTCCCTGCTCTTACCCAGCTCCAGCCATGGGGAATACCTCCTCAGTGCACAGGTTTTCACTGTTTAAATGATTCAGCAAGTCTTTAAGGGAAATCAGGGCCTCTGCATCCACCAGGCCTCCAACAATAGCAGCCATATCCCTTCCTTCAACTCCTTGCATCTATCAAACAGATGCTATAGTCAAGGCTGAGGACAGTCTATGGTAGGCTGCTAGTAACAATGCATAACTAGGAGGAATAACATCATCATAAAGGACATACTGCTCCAGCGACACGTGTCAGTGCATCTTCCCAGGTGGCTGGAACCAGCTGCCCTGCCTGGTTTTTCACCATGGGCTGAGTAAGCCTCTGCCTCTTGAGTCCATCATAAGCAAACCTGAGGGTCGTAAACAACATGCACTATCACAGTCATGTACACAAAAGACACAAACATATCACTTTTTACATCTGCTGATCAATGTAGCAAGCTTCACGATAAAAAAACAGTACCTTGTCTTGTCTGAAATCCATTCCTCATTGATGTCCTCATTAAGACGAGGTAGGATTCTCATCACCTCGCCCCCGCGAGTGCTCACTATGATGTTACTGCCGACAGCATCCAGGACATCAATGGTTTCAGTCTTCCTGGAGAACACCAAAGAGAATATCTGCATATAAAAGCTGGCGAGCCTTTTTCCCCTGTGAATGGTCATCCAAATGTGCAGCATAATTCTCAAACCTGGTCTCCCATGGACGGGCGGTGAACGCATATGGTTTAGAGGTCAGAGCCCCAACTGGGCATATATCAATAACATTACCAGACAGCTCTGACATGAACATCTTCTCCACATAGGTGCCAATCTGCAGGTCATTGCCTCTTCCAGTCGTACCCAGGTCCTCCACACCTGCAATCTCACTGGCAAACCTGTGTAAAAAATGTCATTATTATTCCAAAGTCTGTAAACTATATAGACTAAACCTACTATGGTCACTGATGTCAAACCCACCGCACACAGCGAGTGCACTGAATACAGCGAGTCATTATAGTTTTGATGAGAGGACCTATATTTTTGTCCTCCACAGCTCTTTTGCCCTCTGTAAAGCGGCTCCTGTCGCTGCCAAACTGCATTGACTGGTCCTTTAAACAAGAATACACACTTGTAAAATTCATGCTGGACACATACTATAATATACAAAGATAATATATGAACAAGTAGTGAATGTTTTTACCTGTAGGTCGCATTCTCCACCCTGATCACAAATTGGACAATCCAATGGGTGGTTAGCCAATAAAAATTCCATTACACCCTCCCTGTCAGAGAAGAATATTTAGCTCTGAATACATCACTCTATGCACCCTCATCAGATATCTTCAGGCCTATTAGAGACCTACCTGGCTTTCCTTGTTTTGTCAGAGTTGGTTAAAATGTTCCAGCCCTTCATGACTGGCATAGCACAAGCTGCAACCGGCTACAGAAAGAAGAAAAATGTATCACTGACTGTTTAATAGATGGTAATTTACAATAAATTTCAAATAAGTTGCCTCAAACCGAAACAGAAACAACATAAACAACTGTGTCTGGTCTTACACATACCTTTGGAACTTTCTCAATCTCTACCAGACACATGCGGCAGTTTCCTGCAACTGAGAGGCGTTCATGGTAGCAAAAACGAGGAATCTGTATTCCTACCTTCTCGCATGCCTGTAACAACACAGTTAAATTTGATATTTTCACTCAAGTTGTACATGATTACTACATGCATGAATGCACCGTCACCTGCAACACAGTGGTGCCTGGCTCCACCATGACAGACATGCCATCCACAAAGACCTCCAGGGGGTTACTGGCAGCTGCTGTTGCTGTAGCTGTGGTGCGAACTTTAGGAGCAGAAAAGAAAAATCACAAAAGGCTAATCACTTTTGATACATAAAACATATTTAGAGACCGTATCACAAATTAACAACCATTTCTTGCTATTCCTAAAGTATTTCCGCTGACAACTGTTTCTAAATTGAGCCAGATGCAGCCTGGCACCAAATGTAATCCTGCCTAATAAGTAATCCATCAGAGGGAGTGAAAGTCTTTCTGCCTCCTGCACACATTCCTCAGTGGAAATAGAGGCACACATTGCACATAACCAAAACAGGTTCAATTAACCAGGTTCTGAGGTACATTGTTACCATTGTTAGCAGCAGCAGCGCCTCCTCTGCCAAGAGCTGCTGGAAAGAGGCTCCGGCTCACAACAGGAATACGTAACATGCTGGAGGAGAGGCAACATCACGTGTTTAGGTTTTAATTGTTGGTTGACACACATACACAACTGACGAAGTATTTGGATTGTAAATTAGAACCATCTAAAGCCTCATTGTAGCATATATGACGAAAAATAAATATGGCTTAATAATATTAATTTACCTGCAGGTTTCACATTTTAAAGTAGGCTGCATCGAAATTAAAACCATATAAACTGCCAGTATTGTGCTTTATAAAAACACATAAAGAGTATATTCGTGAACATAAGACATAAATTGAGAAAACCAACTACTGCTGAACATTATACAGTACTATGTTCGCCATTATGTTAAATCGGTCAGTGGTGTGCTGGCATTAGCAAAAACATCAAGATGGTCCAAAGTTGTTTTTATTCATTAATTTGTACATATGATGACGCTGTCAGTAATTTGACAGTCAGACCTCAATGTCGATATGGGACATTAAATCTAGCACAGTTAGCTTTCCTGCTACAAACAAGCTAACACAAGCCCGGAAGCCCCAAACAAACACTTTTATCGGATTATTCAGTACAAAAGAAGCCGACGTTTCCACACCAGCTGTGTCGTGGTTACATTAGTCAGATTACCCCAGAAATACTGTGTTTATTCACATACCTTTACAGCATCCGTCCTCATGCAAGTCTCAGAGACGCAGATGTCGCATTGGCTGTCTGTTATTATTGTGCTGCGTCACGGATTAAGTAACCTCGGAGTGTTGCCATTAATCCAAACAGAACGGATCATTTTCTTAAATACTGACTGATCTAAAGGCACAGGCACCATCTTATTTTTCACCGCATCCTTTTATAGGGGCTGCTAGGTTTGTGATCGTCGATATAAATATATCTAAATATGCACAGTATTCAAGGCAAAGCGCTCTGATTGAGTCATAATTTATATACTTGTTGTTCCCTCAACATGTTTCCTAACCATTCCCGGTATTCCAACAATCTTTCTGAGGACAGGCACTGATGTAACTCTTCCTTGAAGAGCTGCTCATAACAGGAAATGGGTGGATTTGTAAACAAGACACAGGAAAATTGATTTATGTTAACATTTGGTTTTACATAATGACTGCTGATAAAGAGCCTGTGTATGTATAAACTTATTTCTGGATGCGCAACTGCTTAAACAATGCAGAGTCAAAGTCACTGAATGAACAGTAAAGCATGTGAGGCGTTTAGAAGAAGGATTAATATTTAATGTGAAATATATTAAAACCACAGTTCTCAACTACTTTGAAAAGTTACAAGATATTTAAAGGTAATTTCAAGCTTCTATGAAAATGTGTAAAATTTAAGTAAAAGTGTGAGATGCATTTGAGGTAAATATATATGGCTTTCATCATCAATAAAATAATCATAAAAATATATCAGCAATGTATTCTGCTAAATTACAGCATGAATTACAAAATTTGAAACATGACATTTCCACATGTTGAACCAGTGCTAAGAGAAAGACATGCATTATTATATAAGAGTTGTAGTTCTTGTCTAAATCATCTTCTGCATTTTTACCATTAACAGGAAAAAAAGGTCATCATAAAAGTCTACAGATGTAAGAATTCAGATCAAATATCAGTCCTCAACTCTTTTCATTGTCAGTGGTGTCCTGGGTAACACATTTTTCTGTTCCTGCATCCACACCAGAGACCAACTATTAGGACCCATTTCCAGTCCAGATGTTGTTGTTGATTTCAGGCAAATCTTACTGGACCTTTAACACTTCTGCTAGCAATGATAAAAATACCTGTCTTGTTTTTATAAATAACTGATAATCATTACGCCGAAGACTCCAAATTCTCCTCTGGTAGACTGTCCTGGTAAACCTCCAGCACAGACTCCACATCAGTGGCAGAGACGGACTGGCTGAGCTCCCTCAGTGAGCTCTTTGTCAGATCCAGGCATGCACGTTTCAGGATATGACGCACCTTTTTACCCAGAAGCACATACAGCAGTGGGTTGATGCAGCTATTGAAAAAGCCCAAGCTGGTGGCGAGAGGAAAGCCAGCCTTCAGGAGGTTGTGCATGTACAATGATGAGTGTATGGATAACTCCATCAGGCTAAAAGCATGGAAAGGTGTCCAGCATAGGAAGAAGGCCACAATAACAGCAGAGACCATTTTGGAGAAGCTAGACATGCGGACTAAACCCCCAGATTGTTTCACTTTGATCGTCAGCAGTATGCCAGTCACACATATAGCGGTGAATGGCAAAAGGAAACCCATGATGGTGCGAAGGGCCACAATAATAATGTGTCTCATGGCAGCTGTGTGTCCGTCCTGTGAGTGAAAGTTGTTGAAGCAGATCACCCTGTCATGCAAGCGCATGGTGTCACGAAAAATAAGGGCCGGGCAGCTCATAGCCACTGCTACCAACCATACGCAACCGCACACTCCCCAGGCTCTCTCCCTGGTGCGGTACCTCTGAGACCAGCCCATGTGAACTAAAGAGACATACCTGTCTATGCTGAGGACCGTCAGAAAGAGCACACTGGCGTACATATTCATCACAGACACAAAGGAGTTAATCTTACACATGGCCACACCAAAATCCCAGTGGAAGTCACGCAGGATGTAATCGATGTACAAAGGTAGAAAGAGCAAAAACACAAAGTCTGCCATGGCTAGATTGAGCAGCCAGACGCTGTTGATGGTCTTCTTGCTTTTAAACGCCGTCACCCAGATCACAGTCCCATTTCCGACCAGTCCGAGCACAAAGGAAACAATGTAGATGACCACTGAGATGATGTGCATGGTTTCCCTCTGCCTGTGCTCCACTCTGAGATCTTCCAGGTCTCCATACTCCAGGTCGTACTCATAGGAGTAGTTTCCATAGTCCTCTCCGGAGTCAGCCATGGCTGCACAGCTGGAACAAATGATCAGGTGGGAAACACATAACAACAAGTGTGTCATTCAACTGGCACTTGAAGAAGCCCTAAATGTCATAATCAACCTGAGCCACACGGGTCCTCACCTCACGCTCTGTGGGTATGTTGCTCTGTCTCCCAGAAGGATCTCTCTGATCCTTTTGTGCTCATTCAATTCCTGTGCTGAAAGCTGGGTGTGTCCTGACTAAGCCTGGAACACAGGGTCCACACTGGATCAACACGTGGAGAGCGACATGGCTTACAGATGAGGCAGAGAGAGTCACTAAAGTATGTTTCATATTGTTTGTTCTGAAGCGCCAGAGGTGGCAGATAGCGGTATCCGCCATTACACAAAATCCATCTTTACCAAAGCCTCCACCCCAGCAAACAGCTGGGCTGCTTTTAGATCAGTGGAATTCAGGACCACAAAAGTCATTAAAAACAATTTTGCTGTGATCCTGACTTTGGAGGTGGGAGTTTTAGAAAGAAACAAGGCTATCCATTTTTCTAATCAAACAAGCATGTGTAATAGCTTCATTTCAAACAATTAATAACAGAACGTAAAATGTTGGACTAGGTTAAATTTTTTTTTTTTTATTTAAAAAGTGTTTATTTAACAAAAATGTTAGCGCATATGTTAAAACCGATACCGATAAAGAAAAACAAAATTCATTTATAATACTAATAAAAAAAAACAAAGCACTTCTTTATAGCCAACTGTGTCTACGTATCAATGAAGCAATGCAGACTTTCTAACGTGAAAACGTTCACACTATACATTTGTTAATCTGTAGTTCTGGTGCTGTTTCTCTCACCCAGAGCTGCGCGGAGGAAAACTTGGCGCCCCGTCCGTGACTTTCTTCCACTCGGCTGCAGAACTCTCTTTCCGCGAGTCCATCCAAACTAAACTCGTTTGCTTGGCGTGGAGTGGCTGGCTGGGGTGTGCACTGGGTACACCCGACCGACGCGTCTCACTCGGACCGCAGAAAGAAGGAAAGTTATTGGTCGCCGTGAAGAATGCCCTCATTCAGGGGCCCGGGCTGCTTCTCGTCACCACAGAAGAGTTGCTGCGACTCCCCGTGTCAGCAAAAGAAAGCCTGGTGCATATTTCTGCGAAATGCAGTTAATTCAGATTAAATTGCTTAAGTTGGGCAAGGACGATAGGAAAGTGATTGTCATCCTGTTTTAACTTCTGCATTTGCCTGTGCTCGTAAATCCGGAGAATTACAAAAGCTTAAAGCTTTTTCCTTTTTTTTTTTTTGCAATGTCGCTAATGCTTTACATCAATAAAATGTGTAAAAACATTTAAGATGAGAGGAACAAGAACAGTGTTACAGCAGCACATATATATATATATATATAAAAGAAACAGATGCAGAGCAATAAGTGTAAAAACGCAGCAAGTATAACATTTCTTCAGGAACTAAGAATATATACAAATATTGTATATATTGTGTCTTTATATCCATGTTTAAAGAGAGAACTTTTAGTGATTAAGTCCAAAAAATGTTTTAAGTTCTTTCATTCTTTTTCTGTCATGACATTCATCTTTTTTGCCTATTTACAGCGATGTTTCCAGTTTGTTACCTGGAAATCAGAACAATGTCTCTTTTGGGGTTTTGCAACAGACAGCAATCTTCATGTATAAAGCCGCCATTTGGCCTTGAAAACTATTCTTACAGACGCTGCAGTTTAGTCCCTGTTTTGTAATATCTGACAGACAGCTTTGTCTTTGCGGCTGTAATCGTCTGCACACACAAAATGACCATTTCTGTGAATGCTTCTGCCCGGAAGGGAGAATTATCTCATCCTGTAATAGCAGTGTGTTTATCTGTGCAGACTTACTACCCAACCCTGCAAGTCCAGCCTTGCAGTGATTACAGTCCCAACTTCATGTCACACACATTCTGTAATCTCAGAGGGACTCAGAAAGCTCACCAAGGGCACGTGAGGGAGCTCGGTCAGGTAATGGACATGCTTCAAAGAAACGTTTATGTAGTCTTTCTGTGAAATGGGACCATAGGCTTGATGGAGTTTCTGTTCAATGCCTTCACCAATAACAGAAAAAAAAGCAATGAAATTCTTAAAACTGACAGTTTAATAACAACACTACACTTAAATCATCAAATTTGTTCTATTCACATTGGTTACCATCATAAAAAGAATATTTCTTAAAAAAAGTTATTATTTCAATGAACAATTTAAATAATTAACTGATAGTCCTATGAGGCCATTACCTAGTTAGTTGAGCATTTTCTTAAATTTAGCCTGATAACGAGAGTTAACCTGATCATCTAAGACTTAAATTACAAAATCGTGTTTTAAACCGTAACAAAAGGGAATGTAGGCGTGTTTAGGCTAAAGTGTGACCACTCGATGATAGACGGTGGTTTCCTGTTTTTCCTGTCTGATTGATGCTGTATTGACGTGGTTAAGGTCACCTGTGCAGCTTTCCTGCGGTCTTGCCGGGAAGGAAAGACATCGACGCTGTCGCTCAACGGGGAGGAGTTGATTTCCAGAAGCCGTCAGGACACCGCCTTCTCCCTGCGCCCCCCTCCCCTTCTCTTCTTCGCCCTCTTCCTCCTCCCTCTCGTCCTCCTCCTCCTCCTCCTCCTCCTCCTCCTCCGCTGCTGCAGCAGCAGCATCATCCCGGTGCCTTCCGGCTGCTTTCATGAAGAAAGTACCCCCCCAGCACGGCGACACCTTCCCGCCACGATGGGCCGCAAGCTATTTTTTGCGTCGATGTGTCGATATTGAGATATTTCAGTGATCAAATATGAATCATGCATCTGATATTTCTGGCCACTTTGCTCGTCAGCACCCTCTCGCCTTGGCTCCATCCTTTACTAGCGTCATCCGGTACGTATGCTGCACTAGCCTGCCGCCTCTTTCATCACTTTCATGTGCATAAATTCGCATTTTACTTAACGTTTGTCTGAAATATCATCTAAGACGCGCCTTGCATTTTCCTAAGAGACTGCTTATTGCCCAAATTGCTTTATATCCGTAATTATGGTACGCAGGGAAGGCTACAGCACCCCAGCCTCTTTTGTTCTTATAAAAATAGTGCTCTTTATTATGTATGACCTCCACATTTAAATATAAAGTCGAAATTGTATTAAATAATACATTGTCCAGGAGGATCTGTGTTACCATAACTATATAATGTACACGGCATTTATATATTTGCAGAGTTTAACAGTTTGGGGAGAAAAGGAAAAAAAATCAAAAGTAGCTCTGAAGGAAATCAGCTGTTTATATTGTGTTATCAGCCTGGTGTTATGTGTGTTTGTCAGAAAGCCAGATCTTACAACAAGTCTTATTTAATTAAATCATGAAGAACTGCACTGAAGCCGTGGCCACTTGGCTCAGAGTTCCCAGTTCCTTTAATGAATAAAGGATGACCACTGCCTTCGGGTGCCTTCGTGGACCGGTCAGGGACTTCACGTCTGTTCCACTGGGTGTTCTTTTGCAGTTTCTCAAGTAGTAGAGGACAAGGATGAGAGGGATGCGGTGCAGAAGCAACAGGCAACTGCAGCAGCCGCCACCGACAACAGCACACACCATGCGGTAGAGCATGTGATCGCCTATCCCTCGCGGTTGATCTACTACCTGAACAAGGACTCGGAGAGTGCCCACTATGACCTGGATACCCAGGCCAAGAACCAAGCCAAAGAAGGCCAGGTGAGACATCACTTAGGGAGGGATAGGTGAAACATAGTGATACCAGGATGCAGGGAGAAGTAAATCAATAGCAGAAGTGTTAGGAGGCTTAATAGCATGCCATGTTGCCAGGCTTTGAAGCTCAAAGTGCATATTATAGTGTGGGTTAAATGGCCACACTTTTTGAAATGTAATTTTGCTGCACAGCATTAAACAGAGCAAACGTTGCTGTTGCAGCAAAGTTATCCGATCTTCATGCGTTCAGGAGCTGGAATGTGCTGAAGGAAGCCCTTCTTCCAGTGCGCCCACTGGACATTACCATCTGCCAGCATCCGGCGCATCTGTTATCTGTTTGTGCTCTGAAGCCGCAGCTCTTTTCTCATTTACAGGCAGTCCACCTTGCCCAAGCCAGTTTCCAGGTGGAGGCGTTCGGCTCCACATTTGTTCTGGACCTTGCACTGAACAAGTAAGCCCGCAACCCCCCACTCCTGGCACCACACATGGATGTTCCATTGGAAGTCTAGTAGTGATTTATGTTTTTTTGCCATCAAGGTCATGTGGACAGTAATGTGATGGTTACAGGCTCTGGTTACAAAGAATACCTGCAAATGGTGACCAAATATTGCTGATGTACATGAAGCACTTAAAGGAAAGCTTAAATCAAATGTGCACACTCAAAGCTGATTTTGCAGCTGAAGTCAGATAAGAATCGAACCGTGAAAACAACCAAACTTCAATGACTGCTGAAGGAAAATGAACTGGCCACAAACATCCTTTGTGATATCGGAAAGTAACTTGAAATCTTTCCATCAGAGTAAAGGTTCAAAAGTTCAGCAGCCAGACGTTGTGATTCGGTTTCTGATGGTCCGTTTTTGTCCTGATGATGTTAAATTCTCTTGCGTCCGGCTGAAAAGCGAGACACTTATTCTGCTCCGTTTAGAGTCGAGGCTCTCGGACACTCAATGATATTGATTTAATCCCTTCACAAAGTAGCTGGACTACATATGTGAAGGCTTAATGTGAACAAGGACCTTAAAA
Source organism: Pao palembangensis (assembly GCA_015343265.1). Taxonomy (NCBI): domain Eukaryota; kingdom Metazoa; phylum Chordata; class Actinopteri; order Tetraodontiformes; family Tetraodontidae; genus Pao; species Pao palembangensis. The sequence goes on from CM027084.1 coordinate 17,914,488, forward strand.
TACTAATTGGATTTAAAGTCTCTGTGATGGAATTTAAAGCTGGATTCTGTGGAAAAACCGTTGCAGTTTCATGTTGCCGGCCTGCAGTCAGAGATTTATCCCTGTTGATTTGAGTAACTGAGCGGTTTTCAGTGTCCTGGTTTCAGTGGAAATTAGACTGCCACCAACAACATTGTCCTTTTAGCCAGATCTCCATCAGCTTTCGCTGAATCTTATTTAATGCTTGTTTGTTAACTGATAACAGGTTTTCTGTGCACCTCCTCTTTGTTTCTGCTTTAGTGTCTGATCATGCAAGGGCAGATTTCTAATCCTAACATCTGAATGTGCAAATAAAGAAGGTCACAGGAGAATGGTAGGCATTAGAAGCTCTATTTGGTGGTGTCGCTTTTTACTCAAGTGTGTTTAGAAGACCAAAGGCAAGGCCAACATATCTTACACTATTTCATCTGTATTCTGCAGGATTTCTAGAATTGTTTTGTAGAAAAATTGAGCAGGAAAAGTACTGATATGGACTCATCCCTAGTTCTTATTTCTTTAATCTCAGAGCAGATTAAGTCCTCGCCATGTTCTTCGTCAGATATGAAATGACGGGGAATCTCTGCAGCAGCAGAGAGGCTTGAAAGTGTGACCTTGCTCGGCAGCTGTTTGCTAGGAGAACAGTGACTGGATTAGAATTCTGTTTTAGCCGCAACAGCACTCATCTAAATATAGAATTCTAAATGAACAGTTGTAGAAAGAATGATAATCAAGGTGGGCTCTCGATGTTGCTGCTGCTTCCTCAGGATAGAGGTTTGTTTCGGCTGGCAGCAGCGGATTATTTCCATGTGTCCTGAGGAATGAAGAGCAATCAAAAGGCCACGTGCCACTGCAGGAGTCCGAGCTGTTTATGATTCGGTGCCAAATATGAGAACTTCCTGCTGCTTTTGGTCCTTCCTCTGTCTCTGCTGCTGCATAGTAGCACCGTGAGACACAGGCATTACTCACTGCTTACAGCCCTAATAGTCGTTTAAACTCACAAACGCCTGTGGTGCTGCGCTCATATTCCAGTGCTTCCGAGCTGCCCGAGTGTCCACACATACAGTATGCAAGGAAAAAAGAAAACTCCAGTGCACTTCAGCGTGAACCATTCTCATTTGTCAGCATATAAATAGCCACTCCTGGCTCCGCTGTCCCTCCATGATGCACCTCCTGCACGCTGCTGAGCATCATTCAAACTCGTATCACGTTTGCCACTACATGTGCAAAGAGAGGAAGGTGTGATATTTGTTGTTATACAGCAAAAACAAAAGCGCCATTCTTGCAGAAATCTCACTTTCTTAAAGGCAGTTAACAGATGGGGTGTGTGGAACGATAGTGGGGTGCTGACTCAGACAACAGGAACTGCCAGCAGAGCTGTGGTGTTCAAGGTGAAGCACAAAATCTGCAGCTTTAAGGCTCCACCTCACCTCCGTCGCTATACGTCTGCTGTTTTCCAGCAGTTTCAGCTTTCAAAGGTGCCTTTGTTTAACAGCAATTAACATGTTTATATCTTTTATTTAGGTGTTGATGTTTTTTTTGTTTTTTTTTTCTGAAAGGATTGTACTTTGTGCCGCCTTTGATAATTCTTCTCCTCAGAAGTAAACGCAGCATTGTTCCTCCTGATGGCAGACAAATATTTACCAACACCGCTGCACTTTGGGATGTCATGGGAGTGTAGGCTAATCCAGGCACTCTGATGATGAGTGTTCTTGTGTAAATGTCAGCCTAAAAGGAGCATGCACAACTAGCTGAAAACCACGGTGCTTGAGTCGGAAGAAAAAGCAGACAAACTCTATGCTACAAAAAATTGCACCCTAACCACTCTAAATCTGCTTTCACAGTGACCTACTGTCCTCAGACTATGTTGAGATCCACTATGAGGAGGGGAAACCCATACTGTCAAAGGTAATGTCCTCTCCAGTCCTGATTGAATGCATCTTTCTCATTTTTGCTGCAGATGGTTCTGCGGTAGGCAGAATGAGTCATGCACATTTGCTATTTTTACAGTTAAACACACACTGATGCATAGATTGACTTCGTCTCTTCATCGTGACATTTGTGTTTCCACCAGCGGGGAGGGATGGTTGCTCTTGTAACTTATTTTGAACATTGCTGTGGTTGTCAGGCCCTATGGCCGAGCAGATAGACCACCAGATAGATGTGTAAAAAAGGTGTAATGAGAGATGGCTTTTGCTGCCGCTGCTGCTGCTGCTGATTCAGGCTGGGCTGGGCTGAGCAGGCTCCGGCTGATTCAGCAGGCTTTTGCTGCCCTGCATCCCGCCTGCTGGAGCTGCGGTCACGTGATCGGGGGGAGGGGGGGGGGCAGAGAAATCCCTCTGCAGTATCATTGCAGCGTGGGATGGGTGAAGTGAGAAGGACATAGAAGGAGAGAGAGCAGGGGGTGTCCTCTGCTCACCCTGGCTCTGACAGCTGAGTCATAGATAGCGCCGGGCCACACTCGGCTACACATGTGATACTCTCTAAATGAACAACCGGACGCAGAGCTGCACAACAATCAGAAATGTGATACATTGAATGATCTTAATTTGGGATGGCAGCGATGAGACAGTAGAACTGTGTTTCCCTCCTGCAGGGTGGCGAGCACTGCTACTACCACGGCCAGGTGAGAGGGAACGAGGACTCCCACGTGTCCTTATCCACCTGCAACGGCTTGCAGTAAGTCAACGGTCGCCTCTCATATTTGCTGTGTGGACAATATCTGCAGAGACGTTCATCCCTGCTCCTACTGACTCGGTATCAACTGCCTTCTCTCCCCTTTGCACCTCTCTCTCACCCGGCAGTGGGATGTTTGATGACGGAGTTCATATGTATCTAATTGAACCCTTGCGACAGACTCATTCAGCTGTAAGTTACAGTACAAAAACATCGAAAACTGACTAATACTGTATGTACTTAGCTGGCTAATATATGTTTTTCTATCACTTGCCAACGCAGTTTTTCTGTTAATCAGTTGGAATATTTTTCCAGGAAACAGCTGCAAGGCCTCATAGAGTAAGAAGGACAGCCTCCTTTAACTGGAACAGGGATGCAGAGGAAGAATGTAAGGACTTCCACAACTGAACTTACATATCAACCTTTACAGAAAATCCCCCGTTTCTGACCCTCAGTACACCTCTCGGTGCTGACAGTAGCTTCCTTCTTCCATGAAGCACACATGCAGAAAATCCTGTACTTTCATTCTCAGCATGTGAAAACAACTGAGATGTCCTTTGGAATTAAGTCAAGTCAAGTCATCTTTATTGTCAGCTATGACCCACGACCCACGGTGCCGCAAGAAATAATAAATCAAGCTACCCTAACCAAATTGAAATACTCAAACTAACCTAAACTAAATAGGGAAATACTGAAATTTACAGTTAACGTGCACAGTTGTAAGCTTTTGTAAACAGTTGTGGGGTATATGGACAGTAAGAAAATCGACAGTTATACAGTATGAACAGTATATACAGTATAAAGTATAAATAGTAGTGCAAATCAGCATGGTAAAGTGAGTTGTGCAGTCCTGAGATGAGTGTATGTGTGGACAGAATCTTGATGCCCAGAGTTGAGCATCCTGACTGCCTGGTGGAAGAAGCTGTCTTTGAGCCTGCTGGTTTTGGCCTGGATTAATTATACCTGACACATCATCTTGTTCTTGTGAAATTTGTAATTTCTGGGAAAGAATTTGTGCTGTTAGGTTCTAAATATGTGTATTTATAGACATGTTTGTGTTCACAGTTGCGGAGCAGCAGCTCTCCTCTGAGCTCGATGAATTCTCTTGGCTGAAGCGCAGGAAAAAGCGGGCAGTAAGTCTTTGACCTCGTGTCTCTTTGGAGAGATGCAACAGATTTTAATAACAGCCTACCTGTCCCAGTTGTGGTAGTAGAAAACAACCTGTGAGCTGTTAATGACTGATGGCTTTTATTTCGCAGACGCCCCGCAGCATATTTAACGAGACAAAGTATCTGGAGATTGTAATTGTCATTGACCACAGTATGGTATGTATAATAGCTTTTTACCTTATGGTTCCATCCAAACAAACAGAAATAAACTGCTTCAGACAGTTTTTGCATGCTTCTCTGTCTCTTTTCTTCACGCTTGCAGTATAAACGACACAAGAGCAAGCAGCACACAAGGAACTTTGCCAAGTCAGTGGTGAATCTTGTGGATGCTGTAAGTAAACTCTGTTTAACCTTTGAGAAATGAGTACTGTGAACGCTTTCTAAGTTTCAGAATTCACATTTAGTCCTTTGTCAATCCACTGATGTGGCTGAAAGTTCATACAGATGTTTTTATTTACTCCAGAGACAATAAATGTAGTACCATGCTAACACTTTAAACTAACTTTATGTTCTGGTACCAATAATGGAATTGGAATAATGAAGTCATTTTATGCCGCTTTCAATTTTTGCCACAACTCTTTTTTTTTTTTTTGCTTCGTCCATTTAAACCAGCAACTTAATTCAGTTATATAAGATATTTCCATATCACATGTGGGCTGACTGAAGACATCTGGATGACCTGCGGTGATTCCTTCCCGTTGCCGCGGCCATCTATCAGTTCTGCGGCAGCTGTTGACCAAGTCCAGCTGTGCAGTTGGGCAGCCACATGGTTTAGCTCATTCATCGTCTTCAAGGAACACATTTCATAGTCAAAACATTCACTTGCCACTTTCTGTAGAGCAAGAGAGTTTTTAAATACTAACAGTTGTATCTGTTCTATATTTAATTTAGTATTTGCAAACAGGTCCAGGTGCTTCCTGACAGCAAAATACTGCAAATAATGGCTCGGAGCTTGTGGCTCCAGAATTTTTTGTCATTTGTACCACTTCATTTTACCCATGCAGACAATGGTAGCTAAATGTATATTACTAGTGTGCAGTGGGTTAGCTCTGTGTTATCAGTGTGTTAAGTAACCCTTGCCTGTTGTAGCTATGCTGCACCTTTCTGTCTCCACTATTAGGAATTCTCTCTGTTTCAATGGCAGGTCTTCAAAGAGCAGTTGCACACGCGTGTGATGCTCGTTGCTCTGGAGATCTGGACAGACAAGGATCACATCCCCATCAGCGTGAGGCCGCTGGAGATGCTGCGGGATTTCTCCAAATATCGGCAACAGAGCATCAAACATCACGCTGACGCTGTGCACCTCATCTCGTAGGACCATTTTTAAAATAATCCTGCAGTAAATAGTTTTGTAATAGTTGTGTGTGTTGGAAATTTGCTTTCATTGACCATTTTTTAAAAAACTGAAAGTCAACCAGGCAACAGCAAAAGACGAAAGTGTTTCGATTGGGTTTACTTTGTAAAAAGGAAATTATCCACACATTTTTTTCTCTGCAGTGTCCTTTTCCGACGTTGTACACATAATTGCATTTAATTCAGAATGTGTCATCCTTAATGAATCTTAACAGATGTTTGTCACTCTGACTCATCTGCTGCACTTCTCGTGTTTGTCATCTCCTGCTCACGTCTTCCTTCATTCTTACAGAAACGTCACCTTTCACTACCGGAGAAGCAGTGCGGCGTACTTTGGAGGCATGTGCTCTCTCAGCCGTGGAGTCGGAGTCAATGAGGTGATCATCACAATGTAACAAACCTGCCCGGGTGCATCTGCAGGAAGATAACCTCTGTTCTTTTGCGTTTCCTGTTTTCTCAGTATGGCAACAGTTTGGCTATGGCTGCGTCTCTGTCCCAGAGTCTGGCACAGAACCTGGGCATCCAGTGGGACCCAGCATCCAAGAGAAGTACGCAATCACACACTCAGAACACAGAAGTTCATTTAACCTTCTTTGCATGGCGGAGGTCCAGCAGATGTTTGCAGGATATAAACAGGATATTCTGATTTTTTTCCTGTAATCAGCCTTTAAAATTTAAATGTTGTCAGAAAACTACTATTATAGAACATTAGTAACCCTAATAAATGCAAGTACAGCGTGAGTACAGTTTTTTAAAATTATATTTGAATATGTCTTGGCATCTCAGTGGTGTTTCAGCGTCTTTGATGGAGGATGTGAAATGATGCATTTAGGCTGGAACAAACTGTGTCATGTCAAGTGTGCTGTTTGCCAGCACTGACAGATGGAGAGCTGCACTGATTTTCAAGAGAAAAACATCTAAGGGTGGACTCAACTGAGCCAGTCTGTGGAAATATTTATCCCATTACTTTTAAGATTATATTTTTTTTACAGGGCTTAGTCAGGCAAAATCAGAAACAGCTGTGAGTTGTGTTTGTCCCTTGAAATGGGCATGTTGGATATGCTCCTGTCAGAACATTAGAGAATCGTGAAGTGAAAATAAGAATTTTTAATTGTCTTCTCTTATAGTCTCTCTGTTTTCCTCCATTTTCTTTTTTTCTGTTCTTCCTTTCAGAGGAATGTGGTTGTGTTGAGACGTGGACAGGCTGCATAATGGAAGATACAGGGTAATATCCAACAGACTTGATGCACTAAATACTAATGGAATGATGGAACATTTGATTTGTTTGTTTTATTAAAATCATTAATTTATCATTTAGAATAGATTTTAACCATAGCATTGTTTTTGTGCACTCATTTTGATTTAGTTCTTCTTTTTATGATGGGTATATGGAGTGAAGCTTATTCACAGTGTTGTAAATCGTAAATGCGAATTTGCCATATTTTTATCCAAAATATATATATTTTAACGCTGTAGACTGGACGCATATGCCATGAATTTGTTTGCGTCAGAGCTGTCAGCTCGCAGTAACATCATTTATCAGTAGATGGCGCTGCCGGAGGTGTTTTAAGTTCTCCATCTCATTCTTATAAGCGTGATGCCTCACAAATACCCTGAAGGACATTTTAAAACCGACTCAAACTTCACTTGAACTGAGGATGAGCCGGTAGGTCAATGGTCAAGCTTGCAATGACCTTTAATTTAATCAGCATTTGTTGTGGGGCTTCATATCTGAGAGATGTTAAGGGTGAATATTTTCAGAAATGTCCACTTTCCTCTTCTTTGACCTAGAGGGTTATGGTTGCAATACGTTTCTTGTCCTTTTATATGCGTAAAAAATACAAACTGGCACAGCACTGTCACTGGTCTGCACGTTTTCACCCATGTTTTCTCCATCCAGCGTCCAGCACCCTCGGAGATTCTCCAAATGTAGTATCTCAGACTTCAAAGAGTTTCTTCTGAAAGGCGGAGGCTCGTGCCTGTTCAACAGGCCTACCAAGGTGAGAAGTTCACCCCTCTTCATCATGCCTTGTCACAATCATGCTGTTCATTCTGCTGACTTCCCCTGCAGCTGTTTGAGAAAACAGAATGTGGAAATGGATTTGTGGAAATGGGAGAGGAATGTGACTGTGGAGCAAGAGCAGTGAGTCACCGCTTTTTGATCATCGGGAGGTCTGTTTGTCGTCCGTTAATTCAGCTGACTGAAGCTCATCCTGTTTGTGTACAGGAGTGCTATAAGGAATGCTGTAAGAAGTGCTCTCTCGCCAATAGTGCACAGTGCAGCAGTGGCCCCTGCTGCAACACCACGTGTCTAGTATGTGTTTTGGCTTCTTCACTCTACAAACTGCTGACTCGCAATCCTAATTTGGACTTTTATTGCTGTTCTTGCCAGTTTTTCCCTCGCGGTTACAGCTGCCGCTACGCTGTGAACGACTGTGATATCACAGAGACCTGCTCCGGCGACTCTGGACAGGTGCTCCTGTGTGACTTTTCACTTTTAACACGTTGAGCATATCTGGTGCGGTTAAAACGACACACCTGTGTTTGCTTTCCAGTGCCCTCCGAACCTTCACAAACAGGACGGTTACCTCTGTCAGGTTAACCAGGTATGCAACTGATCATACATTTTTAGAAAAAAAAAAAAAAAATTGAACCAAATAAGATTTGAGTCATCAGAATTAGAAAATGCCTTAATTCTTATGGAAGGGCCGCTGCTATGCTGGAGAGTGTAAGACAAGAGAGAACCAGTGTAAATACATCTGGGGGCCAAGTAAGACCGACGTTCACAGCAGTTTCGGTATGACACAGCCTGGACGTACTTTGCTGTTTACCCGTTTCCTCTTTCACTCAGAATCCGGAGAATCTGAGAAATTTTGCTATGAAAAGCTGAACACAGAGGGGACGGAGAAGGGAAACTGTGGAAAAGATGGAGACAAATGGATCCAGTGTAGCAAGCAGTAAGTTTCAATTCAATTTCAAGGCTCTGGTCCTGCATTATTATGTTTTAAAACCAATAAAGGACACATATCACCATTACTGCATCACATTCAAAAATCAACAAGCTAAGCCTTGGGAACCCTTCAGCATCACCTGATAATAATAATGAAAATTTTTTTAGGGTGTCTTTCACTCATCAGCGCACACAGAAGCATAATATAGGTCATGTGGTACATACACTGACTTTATAATGATGGCAGGGTACAAGAGCCTGATGCTAACAGATTTTTATTTTGGTACAAATATGATCATTCAGTATTAAAGTCAGATTCAGTTAATAAAATACAAAAATACTGGGAACCACGGCAGCGTGACGGTAGCTATATCGGCTCCATCTCCTCTGCCCGTTAGAGATTATTTCAGTTCCTCTTCAGGAGGGATAAATGTGTCACTAGAAGCTGATGATGTTAATGTTGGCTGGTGTTCAAAATGACTGATGGCTCAACAGTCCACTCTGGCAACCATATTCACGCACGTGTTGGGCCATCCACACTGTGGACGGTGCACCTGAGAACAAGAACACAGACAGTTGGGTGGTCATGTTCGAGGGCCGAGGTGGAGTAGGGGCTCGACTGAGGACCTTGTTGGAAGATGTGAGTGGAAGGGGTTGCGGAGGACATCCAGGGGTAGGGGGGAAAGAGCTTTCCTTGGGGAAGAGGCGTAAAACTGTGTGTGGAAGTGGTTTAGGAAGATGTTGAGGAGGAGGATTAGTTGGAGGAGGAAAGACTTTCTTTACGACATCGATTTTATCTGGAACTGGAACTGATCGAGGAGGAAGAGGAGGAGGAAGAAGAGGGTCTTTCTTCAGTATGTGCATTCTGACTGGAGTTGGAAGGCGTGGTGGCAGAGGAGGAGGAGGAGGAGGAATGAGGTCTTCATGCAAAACCCAGATTTTTCTCTCCTGCTTCTTCAGCTCTGAGTTCACGCTCACATTGCAGTGAAGAGGAACCTCTGTGCCTTCACTGAGCACCTGAGAGAATGGAGGAGTAGGGGGAGCAGGTGGACTGGAGTTGCAGCCACTTCCACTGACTGTCTGTGGGACCAGAGGAGGAGGAGGAAGACTTCCTTGGTGGACTTTGACTTGATCGGGAAGGCTGTCATAAGACTGCTGTGCAAATTCTGCAGAGAAGAAGAGAAAAAAAAGACCTTAATAAAACAACTTGACATCATCAACAACTACAGATACTAAAGTTCCTCAAACTGACTGGATCTGATTACTGACCTAAATCATTTCAAAGAGATTTTTTTAGATGTATTGAAAGTTCACAGTCCTGATTTCACCAACAGATGCAAATACTTTAACTTGTCCATATTATTACATTCATAAATAAAATCATAACAAACTGACTAAAGTTGAGTCCGTGATAGTGGAATAATATTTTTACAAAATAGAGCAAAACAAAATCAAGACTTACTGTTTTTTCTCTGTTTTTGTTTGAACAGATTTTTGAAGAAGGCTTCTGTTCGGTGCTTTAGCGAGGACATTGTCTGGAAATAAATGATTGAAAACAATAGATAAAATTCCAGACATTTAAAGGTCACAATGGAATAAACTTGACACCAACTAGCTTTTTAATATGTGCTCTATACAGTACATATCTGTGTGTGTGTGTGTACAGTAATTACTATGGCATTTTGAAAAGAGACATTGTTAAAGCAGCAACTCACATCTAAGGTAGCCCTCAGAACGGCTGAATAGTTAAAATGATGTGTCACTAACCTCTTCTGTCTCCTATAGCCAACCCTGAAAACGTGTCTTTCATCTTCGTGAGGTCACAGTTGTGTCTTTGATCAATCTATGTGACGTAGAGTCAACAGGCGATGCCGTTGGTTGAAACTTTAACAGCTAGCTTAGCAGGCCAGCTAATTTAACCAATCGAGAACCGTGCGCTTCCCCACATTATCACCTTTGACATGTTGAGTTAGCTCTAGTTATACAGGTGTTGTTCAATCATTGAACAGTCTTTTTAAAAAAATATTTGGAAAAATATAGGAATATTTTCTAAAGCTACAACAATTTATGTTTACCATAAAAAAGAAAATCAAATGTTTTTTTTCCAGGACGGTCACCACTGAGAGATCTTTCCTTGGCGTCTGTACAAATGTGTCCCTGTGCTTTGCAGTGATGTGTTCTGCGGCTACCTTTTGTGTAGCAACATTGGCCGTAACCCACGCATAGGAGTGGTAAAAGGAGAAGTTACCCCAGCCTCCTTCAACCATCAAGGCAGGCTGGTGGACTGCAGGTAAAGAAGTTTATAAATCTGTTAACCTGCAGAGGAATCTGTCCTGGCGTGATCAGTCTCTCTCCATCCCGCCTTCTCAGTGGTGGCCACGTTCTTTTGGACGATGAGACTGATTTAGGATATGTGGAGGATGGGACTCCCTGTGGGCCGTCGATGATGTGCCTTGACCGTAAGTGTCTACCCATCCAGTCACTCAACTTGAGCACTTGCCCTACTGGACCTGATGGACAGGTGTGCTCTGCCCACGGGGTGAGTCCTTGTCTAACCTTTTTTTTTTTAAAAATCCGTATAAAAGTGCTGTTGACTGTTTAATTTCATTTGGACAGCTCAGCCTTTAAGTTGGTGTCACTGGTTCAGTCAAATTTGTCAGTCAATTTTCAGTTTAGACATTAGCAGATGACCCTTCTGTTGAGTAGTTAATAGTGGGGTCCCTCAGGGCTCACTTTTTCCATTCTTATTTTAAATATTTTTAGATCCTCTATATGTCATGTGACATAAGCTTGCTGTAGTCACAATTTTATGTTAACAAAAATAAGTGGGAGATGTGAAAATTGGGATTTTCTGTCTGATCTGTACAGGTGTGCAACAACGAAGCCACGTGTACTTGTCATGCCACCTGGGCAGGGACGGACTGTAGTATGTCTGACCCACCTAAAAAGCCTGAGTCCACGAAGGAACAAGGACCTAAAGGTTGGTCTTCACCGCTTACAACCGCTGCTCCACTCATTTGTGGTAGAGACGCTTCACACCAAATTATATGTGCTATGGGGCTGAAGGAGAGAATAAAAAAAACATCATTTGATTTGTTTAGCATGACTCAGATGATGAAATGAGCACGGTTGTGTTGTACATCTGATGCAGGGGACTGGGGGAGGTGCTTTAAAGGGGAAGTCATTTCATCCATAACTCTGAAGCAGAAGCCTGCTGTTTGTTTTTGACAGGGTGGTAATAATGCTCCTTTTCCCTCTGCACAGTGAGCGTGGCCACTAACAGGCTGATAGGGGCAGTAGCAGGGACCATTCTGGCCCTGGGGGTGATTTTTGGAGGCACAGGGTGGGGAATAGAGTAAGCATCTTTAACCCTTTCACAGCTCTTCCTCTCATAGTGGTGCCTCAATGTGCGGGCGGTCTCGTGAGCCGGCCTGAGCCCGTGTGTGCGTCCCGGTGGCTTTGTGTTTTCTTGTGTGTCGGTGATAACCATATAAGTGTCATGTGATTGGATGTTTTCAGTGTCGTGTGATTGATTTGACTGGTCCCCCTTCCTCCTCTCCTGCCACTTCCTGTCATGCCTCATTTCTACAACCCCTTTTCTCCATCCCCCTCCCTCCTCTCTCCTGTCTATTATTAGTTGTTATGTGGTTGCTCCTGTGATCCTCTCCTTTCTGGGGCATGTGGGGCATTTACACTGAGAAGTGTCCAGTTAGTGACATGGCTTGTCAGTCAGTGGGAGGCTGTGGGGTGACTGGGACCCCTAAAACATTCTCCACTGCTCATACCGCAGGTCACACTTAACAAATAAAAACCGGACACCCAGGGTCGAGTCTTGAGCACCACCTCAAATCACTACCTTAGCTGACATGAGACACATTTAAATTCTGCCTACCTCATTATCTTCATGCTACACAAAAAGGGGTCTGAAAAGCATGCAAAATGCATTCTCAGAATCATTTTACTGTAATAGTAATCTTATGGTGATGTTTTCTGTTCCATGTGAAATCATCCGTGTTTAGTTCCATGTTATTTATACGATAAGTGAGTAAAGAAACTCATGTCTCTTTCCCCATAACCACTTTACAGGTCCTAGTGCCACCAATCTAATAATAGGCTCCATCGCTGGAGCCATCCTTGTGGCTGCCATAGTGCTGGGGGGGACTGGATGGGGCTTTAAGTAAGCAATACGCCGCATGCCTCTCCTGCTTTAACTGAAGCATCCCTGCTGCTTCGAGACACCGGGGTTTGAGCTCCTGCTACAGAACGTGGACCCTGGGCGAAAAACATACCTTTGTGGTCCCGGTTGTTTGAAGAGGCAACTGACGTGGCTGATGTAGAACAATGTGAAGGGGGGCTCGGAAAGATCCTGTTCTCCGTGTGGTGTGGGATCTTCTGTGGATCTGTAGCAGAACCTCAAACTGATTGGACTGGCAGAGCTCAGTGCATGTATGTTCATTGAGGGCCATGAAAACAGAGAGGAAACAATACTTTAACAATTAGGTGGTTATTCTATAAACTTTATTAACAGATTATTTCTCCACTTAAGTAACAGTCTTCAACAGGACTTTAGGTGTACAGCAGAAACGGCCTGTTTTCTACAGACGTGACTAAATTAAGGTCATAATTTGACCACTGATTGGCCTGCTGTCTTGAGCAACAGGGGTGTTACATATTCTAAATTCTAAATAGACCTTAACCGAAAAACGCAATCTTGCAGCCACCAAAGCATGCCGTCTATCAAAGCATCGTGGTTGTCACTAAATGAACTGACAGTAACAGAATATGGAACAAAAGGTTTCTGCATGATGATTTGACAATGGAGGAGGTCAGTTCATTGCACAAAGGCTGAGCCAAACCAGCGTCAGTCCGGTCCAGGGTTGCGCTCTCACCTCTTCCGTCGGGTTTCTCTTGAGCTTGACCTTTTTTTTTTTTTTGTGAGGGCCAGACCCTAAAGGGAGTACAGAAAGACAGACAGAAGTTAGGACCTTTTTGTTGGTTGCAGTCTTTGTGCCATGGCTGGCCACACCCACCTCGATGGCCAGTCTCCGCCCTAGAGCAGAGCAGGATTCTCGGACCCACCCACACCAGCTGCCATTGCTGCCTGCCACACAGACCTGGTACAGACACGGCGCACTGCACTGCATGAACCGAGCACAGCAATAGTGCCACGTTCAACTGGCCTACTATTGAAACAAGTGCATGAAAGATGGACATAAGCCCCACAACAAGCCACAGTACGGGGAGGTTATGCATCACGCCTGTTCTTGTATTCATTGTTGTCCCACTGTTGTTGCTGCTGCTGCTGCTGCTGCCGCCGCCGCCGCTGCTGTCATTGCTGTTTATGTTCTCGTCTCCTCTTTCCCTCCTCTGTAGAGTATATACAGTATTTTATGTTAGCCTTTTCCTCACTTATGTTTTGGGTGGAACTAATGTTTTTCCCATCAAAACTGGTAATGACACCTGTCTCCTACACTTCTTCATCTAGTACCCTTTTGTTGCACGCACAAGAGGCAACAGAGGCTATTTATATTCACGCTCTTCCTGCAGAATTTACAACTGTTACCGAAATAATTACTTTAGAGGATATTCCTTTTGTTGCGTGAGAGTCTTATTATCACAAAGTCAAGATATAAAATGATGCCTATTTTCTGCATGTTTATGGTTTGTGAATATAAATAACTGACTGCTTCCAATGTGGACCAGCCCTGCCTTACTTTAATGTCCCCCCGGTTATTCATCCTGAAGTTTAAAAGCCAAATACTGAAGAGAAAAATGTTGGTCCAGGTTGCTCTAGCTGTGTCGCAGTCTTGATAACAGCATGCGCTGACTCTTGTTTTCTTGTGACTCTGAAAGAAATGTGAAGAAACGGCGGTATGACCCCAATGCCTCGGCCATCTAACCTCCGGAGAGATGGCGATCGCAGACGGACTCCTCCAAGGCTTCCTCGGCAAACCGACAGCTGGACTGCACTTATTGCTGCTGATCTTTGTCTTTCAGTTTACTTGAAAATGATTGAATGGACGTTTTAATAAATTCCATCATAGTGACATTAAAAACGCAGCCTTCTAATCTGCACCTCGCCCATATGAGAAACCCCACGCCTTCATCCTGATCTGCAGGGCCTCCGTGCTCCTCCTCCATCCTTTTGTGCCAGTGCACAGGCATTCAGGCGAAAATCACACCACCCTCTCACCCTGGCATGAGTATCTGCACAAAGTCTGCTGCTTGCTGCCCCTCACGCCCATTTACCCCCTACCCACCCCGGCATGAAGAGCCTTCTCTCTGGGGCTCTGCATGGCTAAAAGAGCTATGAATATACTCAAAAATGCGCAAGAGAGTGAACCAGGCTGTTATTTTTTTGCAGGAGATAACCTGGTTAAAATCAAACACAGTGGAACGCTCCTATGTTTTAAATTTAGGTGCTATAAATAAATATAAAGGAGGCTGCATGTAAGGAGCCATTAGGACACCACATTTCACATAGTTAAGGTACAACCACACAGTTGTTCATACACAATGAGGTCGGGTTTGCTATGATCATGTTTTACAGTTACAGTACAATTGCACACTTAAATTGCTTTGTCATTTCATTTGATTATTGTGTATAGCTGATGTTTTTGACAGTAAGAAAACAAAATCTGCAGCTGTGATTTGGGCCAAAATTGTAATTGCATGATGCGCAGCCTCCTGTGTTAGGTATCATTCACAGCTACTGACTGAGCAGCTACGGCGCAGGGGAGAAGGATGTCAGTTCCAGCAGGGTTCATCAGGTCAGATTTAGAAAATCAAAGTCCCGCGGTATTGTCAACAGCAACTCAAAAGCCAAAGAACCAATCAGCCGATTCCTGAACACATGGATGTTGTTGCACACAGAGCACTTTTCTGCCCCCTCTGTCTGCAGCCAGCAGTGCCTCTCCTGCTGCGGAGGGCAACAAATCTGCCCACTCAGATGCTAACCTGTTGAGACCAGTCTCCCAGTAAAGGCCTTCATCCACCCCAGATTTACTGGCTTTAACCTCTGCTGTCGTAAACTCTATAAATTCAAGTTCCACTCCGTTGAAAATGCTGCATGAAATCACTTAGTGAGCTTCTGACTTTGTATGCGAGCCCCCAAAATTTGCAAAAAAAAAAAAAAAAAAAATGCTACAAAGATAGTTGCATGTCAACAGTTAACTTTTATTTACTATGCAAAGAAATATTGCACAAAAATATGGGTAATAATGACGTCAGTGTAGACATGGGAACATTTTTGCTCTTCATCGGATCTTTTTATATTCGGCGTCTCTTTTCCCTCAGCATCAGCGTTCAAAACTGTGTCCGGACAAAGACGGTAATAAGAAAGAGAAGCAAACGTTTCCAGTGGGAAGGGAGAGCGCACTCTTATGTTTGTGAAACTGAAAACTATTTTGCGTCTTTTTCATCTGATAGTACGTTTTTAATCACCCATATGCATCAACACGCACACACACACACACACACACACACACATACTTACGTTGTGATGGTGCCGGTGCATAATGAGGCCTGAACCTGTGCGGGGCTACTCTTTCCACTCCAGCTGATTGTTGGTGTGTTCCAGGCGCTGCCATAGCACTGGCATCGTTGTAATCATCCTTGTTCCTCACTGTCTGCTGTCCCTCTCTCACTGCATCCTATACTGTCGGACTTATGAATAAACTACTGACAAATTTTATCTGTCTGCTTAATTAATGAACTTTTGCGTGAATGATAATGTGAGATATCTTGAGCATAAACATTTATATACATATCTATAATGATGATTTATATCACTATGGCACATGCGGGTGATCTGATGGGGGAATCAGAAAGTCAGAATTTACAGTTTCCCTGCCGCTTACAGACACCTGAAAATATCTTTGCTATTGGAGTTGTTGGAGGTATTTCTGTTCTAAAGAAATAATACAGAAGTAACTTAAAAAAAAACAAACAGTCAAATAGTTCTGCATTTTAAAGTTGTGTGTGGAGGACGCTGAAGGTCAAAGGTGCACGTTTCCAACCAGAGAAAATGTGTAAAAAACTATTTATTCAGGTACAAAATACACTTTATAGATTGTTCTCAAAATGTTCTACCTTTGAAGTACATGCTCCTAAATAGTTATTCTCATATAATGATAATAATTTGTACCATCCTGCCTCCGTTCCTGCATAGATGCTTGCTGAAATTGCATTTTATGATTCAGGTATCAGTTATAATTAAGACCTTCCAGTGGAAATTGTTGTGAAAGCTGTTTCTTTGCATCAACAGGAGAATGAAGGACTGACTAAAAATCCCATTTAGTGTTAGTCCCTGACTGTGAATGTAATTATGTTTGAGTTTAGGGATGCATGTGACATTTCAGTAAAAGCACGGAAACGTACCGCGGAGCACTTTCCGACGCTCCATTCATGACTGAGCTTGTTTCCACAGAAGTCACAGAGACTCTGATTTCAGGTTTGTTGACGTAGCTATTCTCATACACTTTTAACAAACAATTCATCAATTTATTGGCAAATAAATGACTATGCATTTGGTAAAAATGCAATCACTTAAACACTTAACATTTGTTGCTTGGAAATATATTTAAAATGCAACTGAAAATTGGATTCTAATCTTTTTACAGAGATTAATTTAGCTCCCAGCATTAGCCTATAATTATAAAAATACTCAATAGTATGGGAGGCCTCCTTGAAGAAATACAATGCAATTAAAACAGAGAAATCTGTAATGATACTGAAAATGGCAGTAAAATACAATAAAAGAATAACAGTGGATGATCGCCGCTTATGAACGAGGGGAGGAAGACAGTGACGTCAGTAAGACCCAACTGATATTTAACTGCAGCCATCAGCATGGTCCTTTTACTCAGCCAAGCTTTAGTGGTGAGTACGGTGTTTTAGTCCAACAATCTCTAATGTCTTTGAATTTAAAACCGGAGGGATGTTCTTTTTAAGTTTTAAACTGTTTTTTTTTTGATTGTTTAATTCTTGCAATTGCAGATTAGATTCCAATAATGTTGTTGGACAGTTTATTAGCCTAAAGTTGTTTGCTTCTGTGATTTTTTTTTATAAGAAGACATATTTGGGTTAAATGTCAGAAATAAGGTGTAAACTGAAATATGGTTTTGATAAAGATGGCCCCGTTGCTCCAGTGCATACCCACAGCCGTGGTACTTGTGCTCAGCTGCACATGTGTCATCCCGCTGTGGGGCCACAAACAGGCTCGCGTGGATCCTCTGACGGTCCCCCAGGCCAACCCCCAGTGCTGGGACTCCTCCTCGGCCCTGCTGCTAGAGATGCGCTCCCCTAAGATTGCGGACACGGTGCACGCCTTCTGGGATCTGATGGTGTCCCTCAGGTCATCGGACAACGGCAAACACACAGCGCTGTTCTGGGACCTGGCCCAGGTTTTCTGGGACCTTTATCTGGACTGTGTGCTGTCCAGAAGTCATGGGCTGGGCCGGAGACACGTCATGGCTGTGCACTCCCTGTTTACTGACAGTAAGTCTTCCAAGCTTCATCTCTTCTGTTGCAGTGACAAACATTTAGATTATTTTTATATTAAAAAAAAAGATTAATTTAAGTTTTTATCTGATTAAACAATTATAATTCTTCAATGCATCAGATAATCATCAGACTATCACTATTATGTTTTAGTCTGAGACATTTGACTTTTATTTTTTCTAAATGAAAATAAAAAAAATTCAGAATTCATTTTTTTTTTCTTTGTAAAACTGTAAACTGCTCTAGTACTGAATTTGCATGAGTATTAACTACATTTTTAATCTTTAATTGTAATAAGCACATAACATCTTAATGGTTAATATACGTTACAACTCTGGTCACAGCTGCTCTGAAAACATCTGCAGAAAGGTAGTTTTGTGTGTGTGTGTGTGTGTGTGTGTGTGTGTGTGTGTGTGTGTGTGTCTTCTATAGAGTCCATCAAGTTCAACAGCTTGGGATCCGGGACGTGGCTCAGTGTCAGAGTGAGACGCAAAGGTCACATCAAGAGCCAGAAGAGCAAAGCACAGCCCAGAACTCTCTACCACAAATAATCCAGTCAACAATCCACCGAAACACTCATCAGCTGCTACTTGAAGGAGTAGCAGGTAATATAGGTCAAGAATTCAGAACTTTGCTGTGTTCGTGCAGACCAGACTGGGACTGGCCATGATGACAGAGGAGATTCACAACAGGGAGCAGCTCCGGAGCGGAGAAAAGAGCTCAACACTCAAGTGTAGAATAATTTTAAATGATTCTTTCTGAAGATGTTGTTGTATTGTTTGTTTATTTGAATAGAGTTATTATTGAATGATGGATAAAGTTTGACTTCATCTTGCCAGTCAGATCATTTATGAGAAATAAAGATCCTCCTTTTTGAAAAGTCATGAACAAATAAACAAACATATTTGTACAGCTGTTGTATTAAGAAAATATAAATGTAATTATTCAGTTTGCGTCGTATCTTCTCCAGCACTTACAATTTGCATATTGTGTACGCGTTAAGATGTTTTGCACAAGAGTTAAAACAGAGAAATTTACAGAAATACAATAGAAAAAATGAAATGTTAATATGCATGTATTCATATGGATTGACAATACGTATTTTTACAGCGTGATATGAACATGCGCAAATAAATAAAATACAAGCCTCCACAGATATTTTTAATTGGTAAATAATATTTATTGGAGGGAAAATAGAAGGAAAAAAAAAAACACAACATCTGGGTTAATAGAGACCTCGTGATTCCCGAGTTAAATAAAGATTCGGACCATCGACCGGGCGATCCAAGGACCGCCTGGCAGCTGTTCCGCCCGCCTCTGTATGGGTCTCCTGCAGTTTTTACATGTTATAGGAACAGACTTACAACATGTCACTGTTGACTTTACGTAGATTTTGCGCGGCTCAGAGTAACTAGTCAGTAACTAGTCTTTTACTGCAAATGTGTCCACGTCATGCGTGATTCACCTTCTTTATGCTTTCGCTTTTGTACTTCCTTGTCACCATGAACTCAGATGGTCATTTCAAGCTCTCCTAAATCTGGGTGGTGAACTCAAACTATTGGTTAGACACTTTTAGACTTTGTTAAAGTAGATTCAGAGAACTTCGCTCACTCTGAAAACTTTCCAAGCAGGTAATTCAGCGAAGACGCAGCGTAAAACTGATGGATTATTTTTTTTGATTATAGTGAGGTTAGCAGATAAAGAGTCGTGGCACGAAAACTGTGACATTAAAATTGGCGTAATTGTGGCTTAATGTATATCAATTTCTCATGCCACACAAATCCAAACTTGAAAGCTGTGACAATCTAAAGTGTGCGCCTGCGTTATAGAGAATCGTTGACGAACTGAGTGAATGAAAAATGAACTGCTGCTCTTCAGGAACAGGCCTGGGCGAAAATGGAGTTCCAGAGGCTTCTCTTGGAGGCAGCTAAGGCCCTGCGGCAGGACGAGGTGAGAGCTTTAGTCTTTCTCTGTACCGATCTCCTGGGCCGCAGCGCTGCGGTGGAGTCGGTCGGCGAGCTCTTCTCCCGTCTGTGTGATCAAGACCATCTCTCCGAGGAGCGACCACAGCTGCTGTCTGAGCTGCTCTGCATCATCCAACGCACCCGTCTGCTCCGGGAGCTGGCTCTCAGCTGTTCCGTACCGAGCAACCTCGTCTCCGCTTACAGGTGCCCTATTTGAACCAGGCCTGGAACAAAGTCACAAAGTCGTTTTAAAGACGCAGGAAGGTCTCACATAGGCCTGGAAGTGTTTTCATTGATAAATAACGTTTTCTGTAAAATCCAGGAAGCTGCTGTACCGCCTGTCTGAGGAGCTGACTGAAGACGACTTGAAGAATATCAAGTTCCTGTTAAACAATAAACTTCCGCGGAAAAAACTGGAGGACAATATTGTGAGTGTTGCTTAAACCAGACTTAAACCAATCAAAATGCATTAATTTAATTTCGAAACAACGGTAAATGTGCATCACAGACGACGCTGGAGGTCTTCATGGAGATGGAACACATGGACCTCATCGGGGAGACCAACCTCGACTTCCTGGAGAGCATCATTCAACCAGTCTGCCCAGTATTAGTAGAAAAGATCCGCCGGTTCAAAGCGCAGAACTGTAAGTTACAGAAAATCAAACTGCATCTTTAAAAAAATAAATAACTAAATAAATACAGTTACATTTATTTGCACATTTCGGAACCATATATTCAACAGAAATCCGCTGTATTAAAGAAACCTGCAGTGTTAGAATTGTTGGTAAAAAGTAATATCACAGGAAAACAGTATATTGAAGTTTTACCATCAGAATTCACTTTTTCTTTGGTGTCTTTGAGCAGCAGCGAGTGGTAGACCTATAGCTCAGGAAACAGGCCAACTGTTTGAACCTACCCCCCTGCAGCCAACTCAGGTACAATCTTTTATAAATACGTTTTTATTCTGCATTTATCTCAGCCATAAAAGGTCCAACACACCTGTTCTCTGATGCATTTTAACCAGTTTGAGCTGCTTGTTTCTGCTGAAGAAGCAGGTAAGCACATTTCATCTGTGTTTTTGTATTTAAAGGCTGAGAACGTGTTTTTATCAGACTGAATAATCGCTTCTTCAACTAAAATATTGCTGAATAAAGTGTGAAGACAGAAATGGGTGTTAGATATTGGACATAATTATGTAGTAACTCAATATATTTCTCTGTGGAACGTCATAATAGTAATGTACGCGTGTTTTTGTTTTTTTTTGCTGTAAAGAAATAACTGACCCCCTGCAAGAGGTGAGAATCTCTTATATAAGCTGTATATACAAGCTTCAAGATGTAAGAAATCATTGTGTTCTAATTCTGTAATGCTTCTATTTCCTCACAGTTAGAGTTGGGTTCTTTCAGCAGCTCACTAAGTGAGTCCTGGATTCGTTGTTTTAGTCAGACGTTTCTGTTTTACGTGAGCCTGTCGTGATTAGTCCTTCATCGCTCTCTTAGACCCGACAAGTGTGTTTAATGAAGAAGATGAAGCTGGGCCACCAGAGCTGACTGGCTTACGCACTGAAACAAGGACCTGTGAGTCCACCAAAGGTAATCTCAGTGTCTGATGTTGATTCACTTCATATTTTTAACTGTCGCCAAGGGGGAAGTGATGCGTTTTGCAGCCTTCCAGAGGAAAACCAAAGCTCCTCCAGAATGGAGACGTCTGTGACGAGCAACGCAAATGCAGTACGTATACAAACCTGAACCTGAATGTTCAGGCTGATCCCGCTGGCAGTGGGTTCTTAATTTTCCTGTGCAGGGTTTGGAAATATATCCCATGACCACACTACCGAGAGGCTGCTGCTTTATCATCAATAACTACGACTTCAGAGAATCCGGTCACGGGAAGAGGGAGGGCACCATGGTGGATGAAGGTAAGGCCCACAGCCCTGGCTGAAGGAGGACAGATATGGTCAGTTAAGCATGTAAACAAATCCCATTTTTATTTGCTCTCCTTGAGATATTCTTGATTATAACAGATACTATATAAATAAAGTTAATTTGAATTGGCTGTAGTTGGACAAGGAATCTCAAAATGTATTGATTTTTTTTTCTTTTTTTCTGATGCTTTTATGAATGCAAAAGAATTCTCTGATGCTGGCATTTATTTTTCAGTCTTTAGATTTAAATAGTTAGATAATTCTTTAATATGGGGACTACAGCGAGCCAGGTTTATGAGCCTTCGGGCTGCTCTGTTACACAGTCAACAGTGCCAGCCCGTAAACTTCTGTTTTTTTTTTTTTTTGTTTTTTTTTCTAAATTATTGTAATGTATGTGTATGTAATACCAGCAGAGTCTTGATAAAATATACTTTGCATATTTTACTTCTTTAAAGTTGCCTTATATTTTGCTGCATGCATTTGCAGTTTATATTTCCCATGTATCTGCCCTTCAGAGTGTCTGCATAAAGTCTTCAGCTGGCTTGGCTTTGACGTGGAGATTCATCAGGACTGTACGAGCAGAGAGATGCTGTCCCTGATGCAGGAACTGGCCAGCAGAAGCCAGCGAGAATGGGACTGCGTGGTGTGTTGTGTTCTCAGCCATGGCCTGGAGGGGTGTGTGTATGGCGTGGACGGCAACACTGTCAACATCAGGATGCTGATGGAACCTTTTATTGGAACAAAATGCCCCTCTATGGCTGGAAAACCCAAACTGTTTTTCATCCAGGCCTGCCAGGGCAACAATCGTCAGGGCGTTGTCTACCTGGACGGTGACAGGCCTGAACACAGTGGTGTAGACACCGACGCTATCCAAACAAAAGACTGCATTCCGTCTCATGCAGATTTCCTACTGGGAATGGCCACAGTTCCCAATTTTGTATCTTTCAGAGAGAAGGAAAATGGAACATGGTATATTCAGTCACTGTGCCAAAACCTTGTTGATATGGTGCCGAGGTTAGTAACATATTGGTTCCTCCTCCAGAAGACAAGCTACATCTATAAAGTTGCCAGTGATCTGAAAGTGAGGAAGAATTTCACACTCTTGATTTTTCCTGCAGGGGTCTTGACCTCATGTCCATCCTGACAAAAGTGAATGCGGACGTCAGCAAGAAGAGCGATTACACTGGTTCCAAAAAGCAGATGCCTCAGCCGGCCTTCACCGTCACAAAGAAGATAGTCTTCCCTGTCCCCAGTGGCCCTTTACCTGCTCTGCCAAATTTCACCACTTGTTGAGAACGAGTACAGCCTGTGACACAAAATCCGCTGCTTTCTGGACACTCCATCTTATGAGCCATTTATTTGAATGTTTTTAGGTAGAGTTTTATTACAGCAAAATTTTCTATTTTGATGACTATTTCACTAATAACGAGAGGTTATAGGTTGGTGATAAAGCTGATGTTTCAGGCCTCTCTTGAAGATGACGATGAAGATGTTGGGCCGATACAGATGTCCACAGGTAGAGAGTTGCATGAAAAAGTTCTTCCTCCTCCTCTGCAAACTCACAATGGAATCCAGGATACAGGTGCACCACTGAAAGTATCCTGTCTGACAGCTTTAGGCCCTGGTATGGCAGCTGCTCTGTCCAGAGCGGGAAATCTATCCAAAGAGTGGTAAAAACTGCCCAGCACATCACCAGAATTCCATCCATGGAGGAGCTCTATATCCAATGTTGCCTGTCTATGGTACCACAGCGTCAGTGCTTGTACCACCACACTCAACCAGTTATTTGAACTGGACAAAAACACACAATTAACTGTCATATTTTCACATCAGACTTGCACAGTCCTACTGTAGTGGTCTCTCCGAGAGTGTACCAACTCTGCTTCATCACCGAGCTAAACAGCATCCAAGAAAAACATTAGCCGTAGTGGTATTGACCGTTTAGTCAGGTCTTAACAGGAACAGGTGATAACTGCAAATAAACAAATAGCATCAGAAAAATGTTTTAAGCATGTAAATAAGGTACATCACGTGCCTGTTTTTAATGGAAGAGTATTAGGGCCACCTATGAGAGACAAAATGAGAGGAGGTAGAATTTTTTCATCACAAAAAGTTGAAATGTTGAGAAAAAAAGTCAAATTTTGAGAAAAAAGTCAAAATACATTGTTGAAAAAAAAGTTGAAATACAATGTAAAAAAAAAATCAAAATACAATGTTGTGTATGTTTGTTTAGTAACAAAGAAATACTTTCTCTTTTAGCTCACAAACATACTAAAGCCGAGTTAACAGTATAGTTTCACCAGGGCCCGTTTCAGAAAGCAGGTTTAGCGAAAACTTTGAGTTACTTCTAAGGGAAACTCGGGGTTTTTGGTTTCAGAAAGCCGGTACAGCGTAACTGAATCAGTTACTCCGGTAATATACTCCGTGAAACTCTAACCCGGAGTTTCGCCTACTCTTGAAGCCTGCAGACTGCATGCTTCAGAGAAAGATCCGCCCTGATTAGACGTTTGTTTAAGCCCCAGTGGGAACTTCTTTGAGCGTTACGATTTATTTGCACCCTGGACAGTTTATTTAACGTCATTCTCAGCGCTCACGTCGCTCATATTGCGGAATGGCTCTCAGTTTGGAGCAAATTCTTTGTATTGTGATTCGATTTTTATTTTTTTTTATCTTTTTTTGCCAACTTTTTTTTGTTTATTTTTTTAATATAACATCGGTGAACATGTGTCCAAGGTAACCGTCAGGCTGTCATAAACGCTACTCTTTCACTCAAACAATTTCGAAACACATTTGTAGCGTTAAAAAGTCACAGAAACCCCAGACATCTCTTGGAAGTGTTCCACAGAATTGCAGTTTAAGCAATAAATGGATTGAAATCTGAAAGCAACAGCAGCCAATTACAGAGAACTCCAGCTACAAGAAAAATCAATGTGTCAGGTTGTCTGTGATTAACGGATGGCATTTAGTGAATCAACACTAGGTGGCGCTCTATCGCCTCAGCCTGTTTTCTGTTGATAAAATGGAGATAAAATTTAAACATACTGTATTCAGAAAACACAAGTTTGGAGACATGCATGTATAACAGGCATTTAAGTGTTAGGCTTTCATATAGACAATATTAAATACTGACAGTGATGGATGGCTAAAGATTTGGCTTTTTAATTAAATATAGTTTTCACAGGTTAAATGAAGCGACTGAACGCTATAAGGATAGGCAACACAATAGCTTGTATTTAAATGCTATCTGACATGTTTGAAATATATTTTTATATTTCATCTTAAATTTCTGCCAAGTCTTATTTGGTGCGTGTTGGATTGCACCTGTGGCTCAAACACACATATAGAATAGAAATGTTGAATGAGATGAACATTCAAGACCAAACATTTTTTTTTTTTTTTTAATTCCTCTCCAGTTAATAATTACGCATGAACTCGGTCAGCAATTTTCAGCCACAGTCTTTTGCCGATGCTGCAGTATTACTTTTTTTCTTGAAAATATGTGCATTTTCGGTGTACGCCATCATGAAATATCCATCTCCAACGGGAAGTAGTGTGACTTTTTTTTTTTTTTTTTTACTTGTTGCCATTGTGAATCACGTTGCGTTTTATTGACAAGGCTTTTTAGATCCCCGTGCACGAGCGTAACTCTGACTCAGAGTTCATTAAACCGACTCTTATCACTTGTTCTGAAATCAAAAACATTGAGTTCGCTAAACTCGGACATTTTAGAGATTAACAACTCTGAGTTTAAGGTCGAACTCCGAGTTTTGAGAACCCTCTTTCTGAAACGGACCCCAGTTCATCTAACTTTTTGTAGAAGCAGCTACATGCACTGGTTATTATAGTCTCAAATGGTCGACTACTCAACTTTTTAAATCAAATGTCACCCTCTACGAACACATTGTATTTATATACTTAGGGCGTCGCCTACACAATATATAAGAGTGGATGGCTCTCGATGTTTTAACAACGTATTTCCATTTTCAATTCCAGCTAGAGAGCGACCATAAACAGGAAATGACAACACACGTGCGCCCGAACAGGAAGTGACTTCATCAATAATCCGACTGTCAAAAAAATAAAATCTTCTTAATCCCTATTAGACATTTTTAATCTCTGGTTTTATCTATTATTTTTTTTAATGTAACACAGAAACAATCACTTTAACTGCACTTTAGCTGACTGCACTTAAGATTTTGCATTTAAATGATTGTTTATGTTTCTATGTGGCGACACATAATTTATGTTTCTAAAAATTAACACAGACATAGATTACGATAAAAAAAAAACACGATTCAACATTTTAGGAAATTTTCATTCCATAATCCATCATGTTTAATAAGAAAACATGTTTGCGTGCAGTTCGAACAAATCACAAGCAGATGGCGACACATAATTTATGTGCAGGTGGTTTATTTGTCAAACTTGTGACCCGGATATTGATAAAATTATTAAATTTGCTCATTTCTGCCTTCTGCTTCAATGTAAAATATAACGCGGTGCATTTGGAGAACTTTACGTTAATATTGTTGATGGTGACATAAATCCAAGTCGGGTAACAACAACTTTAATAAACCCGTAAAATAAAGACAGTAAAAGACATGTCGGACGAGAGATATGAATCCCCAGCACTGAAAAACATCACTAACGTCAGGTTAGTTTATTACAAGTTTAACGAAATATTTAGATATTTTGCTGCGATGGCACCGTAAATACGGATATATATATATATGTTAAACGTCTTTCTTTCAGCGATAAATAAGTCGAAATGCCTTCAGATAAAGCTTTTGTCAATGGTAAACTAATAGTTTCAGTTTTCTTTCATAAAACGATAAGTGAGTCACTGATTTGATGCTACAAAATTATGCCGCATTAGGGGAAAATGTTGAGTTTAATTTGAATGTCATGACTGATTGAATGCCTTATATAGTTGGTGTGTTTACTTTTAGCAACTGTATAATAGTATTTTCCCCTGAAAGTCCGATCACTTACATTGTGGTGGAGGCAATCCGTTAGACCTGACGTCCGACCATAATAATTTTTCCTTTATTGACATTAAGCCCTGACAAATTAGGATATATGTAAGATTCCCAAGAGACGGTATACCTGTTTAATATGCACAGGTTAAATCCAGAAGCATCGCCCAATCCAAGGAAAACACCGATTCAGATCCTGCATGAGTATGGCATCAAAAGTGGCATTCTTCCTGTGTATGTGTTGGAGAAGGCCGAGGGAGAGGCTCACCAGCCAAGCTTCATCTTCAGCGTAAAAATCCAAGAGATTACCTGCACAGGTAATCAGCCAGACCTATTGCTGCTTTGCAAGTTGGTTGTGTGTTGATGCGGTGTACATGGTCTCATGTTAATAATACCATTAGAAATCCTGAAAGCTGGCACTTGTCAATTAGTTGTTAGATATGTTTTGTTACGTACTTGTTAGATGCGTTTGTCATGTAATGATCTGTGTTGTTGTTATTGTGTTTTCTTCCAGGTCAGGGTTCCAGCAAAAAGGCAGCCAAACATCTGGCTGCAGCAGCTGCTCTAAATGTTCTTCAGATTAATGCTGAGAAATTGTGAGTCAAAGTAAAGTTATTTTTTTATGGCCCTTTTTAACCAGTATGTAGTTTGTATGTTGTAGTGAATAATCTGAATTGTAGCTGACACACCTGATGGAACACCTTAACTTTTAATCAGTCTCAGCTTAGGTAGGTTCATCTGAATTCCCAACAGGAATGTGCCCGTGAAGTCTGACAGTAGCGGAGAGGAACCAAACAACCACTCCAACTCGGTGGGAATCCTGCAGGTGTGGAAATCTCCAAATCTGCCGACACCCTAATGCATCAGTCTCGGCGTAACATCTCTTATTGCACCCGCATTTCAGGAGTTGGCATTGCACAGAGGATGGCCTCTTCCTGAATACACTGTTTTAATGGAGGCTGGGCCGCCGCACAAGAGAGAGTTCACTGTTAGCTGTCGACTGGAGTCCCTATCAGAGACCGGTACAAGAGATTCAGGTGCGTTTGGGGAAATTTTGGAGTTCACATCGCATGTGTTTTTCCCCCCAACAGCTATAGGACATTCAAAAAAGGCGGCCAAGAAGTCAGCTGCAGAGAAAATGGTTGCCAGGCTTAAAAGTCTGTCAGGCGGCTCTGAAATCACATGGGTACGCCAAATATTTCTCCACATTCCCAGGTGACCGCAGGAGGACACAACAAGCGGTTCCGTGTTCAATGTGATTTTCAGACTCCTAAACCGAGTGTCCTGGTCGAGAACTTGAGGAACTGCTCGGGGGAGAAGGTGTCTTTGCTGAGAAGGAACCCGCTGAGCGCTCTCCACACAGATTACATCCAGATGATGTTGGAGCTGTCGAAGGAGCAGGGATTCGAGGTCACATACTTCAACATTGGTATGACACTCTTTATGCTCGTCTTCATTTAGCTCATGCAGCGAGTGCAAGCGGGCGTGTCACTACAGAGTTTATGGGTCGCAAGCAATCTGTCATACAGGCAGAACAGCTTTTCAAATCACTGCTCCACCTGGAGGTTTGATGAGACATTGCAGCAAATTTGGTACAAGCAGCTGTGTTTTGGGGTCTTATGCTACAACCTCTCCTGTTTCTCTACTGTACCTGTATATGACCTTGAATCCTTTGATTTGATCTTTGTGGTCGTGTAAATTATTTTGTTCTGTTTTCTTTCTTTGACTCTTGTTACATCCGATGTATTTTCCAGATGAGCTGACCGTTAACGGCATGTACCAGTGTCTGGCAGAGTTGTCCACCTCGCCGGTGGTTGTGTGTCACGGCGTGGGCATTTCCTGCACTAACGCTCACAACGCTGCAGCACACAGTGCGCTCCAGTACATTAAGATCATGGCCTCCAAGTGAACTCATCAACATGACTGTCAACCGACGCGCTTTGCCCCCGCTGTCACGTTTATCAGCTCGTAGCCTATCAAGAGGCCAACGGTCCTCACTGGTGAAGGTCACAGTAAAAATCAGGCTATATTTTATAATCTGGCACATTTTCAAGATGAAAACAGCAGAGAAACTCCCACTTGATTAGAAATCAAGTCTGTACTGCTCACATCATTATAAGACATAGATCAGGCAGAACATTACGCTTCTTATATTGCTCCAGTGTTCCCAGTCTGCAGTGGTCAGTGTCTATCAACAGGGGTAAAGCGCTGACAGGGTCACAGGCAGCCAAGACTCACTGATGCAGGTGGGGATCTGAGGCTGGCCCTGGTGGTCCAGACAGATGAACTAGCTCAAATCACTAAAGAAGTCCACTTTCATATGTCAGCACACCTTCTAGATGAGGGGTGTCAAACTGATTCCACAAAGGGCCGTGTGGCTGCAGGTTTTTGTTCCAACCAAGCAACAGCACACCAGACTGAAGTCGTTTAATCAACTGATCTGAGTCTTCAGACAGCCGATTGGTCAAACTCTGTGTTTGGTTGGAACAAAAACCTGCAGCCACACGGCCCTTTGTGGAATCAGTTTGACACCCCTGATCGTATATATTTTATTCTGATACTTTTGCCAGTGATATATTTGCTGTATTTGGCCCACATGAATGTAAACCTTGGTGGACATCATGAAAACCTGTATGACTCCATAGAATAAACTTTAGATTTCAACAAATGTTCTCTGTCTTGTTCGGTTCAGGGTCCAGACAACAGCACTACTCCCCGAGCCGCTGTTGTGTGTGGTAAAGATGTAAAACCTCTTGGGGGAATCGACACCTCTGCTGCCATCAGCTCATGAGGCTGCCTGTCCTGCTGTGTTGGCACGGAGGCAATTAAAGCAGGGCCTGACTGTGCACACTGGACCGCCCAGAAAACTGCAACAAAAGCATCTTTACAGCTGTAAATTCTGTGCTGATGGATTTAGTTATAGATGGCATTGTTGGTGTTTTTAAATTAATTTTCAAGGTAAATGGCTTATTTTCTTTAGTGGTCGTTACTGTTAATGCAAATTCATTTAGGATCATTTTCCATTAGTCATGTCACTTTTGTTAAGGTTTAAATCTTTCAGCGCAGGCCAAAAACATCTCATTCCTTTGGTTACCTACAAAGATCCCAGATGAAGATATTTATCCAGTGGCTTGTCATTTAAAAGTTTTTGTTCAGTCAAGTGGTACAGAGCATAAATGTGAAGGTGATCACCAGCTTATGCATCCACCTCGAGAAAACAGGCAGCGTGTCCCTGCAAGCTGCTTATGTTTGTTTCACACGCAAACCACACTCCTTGGTTCCTTTTCCAGTTTTATTAAAACAAGCACTATGTAGCAGCAGTGTACAGTGTTCATGGAAAGATATGTAGTTTGTTAAAATTGCACTTTAGAAGGTACTTATTTGGAAATGACTTTAAAGGAATGTGAACTGACGCGAGTCCAAACACAGATGAAATCAAATTGAGCAAACCAATCATCAATCTGTATGTTTTTTTTTTTTCCTTTTCTGTTATAAGACATCTTCAACATTCATTGGCAGGCTAAGTTTTCTCAACATGCAGATAGAAGAATGGATGACAGAGGCATGAGGAGGGTTCTCAGCCTCTGTGCAGAGTTGAGTTCCTTTCGGCCAGACGCTGCAGTGACACATCTTCATGTGTCATATTTACAGTGATCAAAAGCGAGGGCGTACGTTGGGGTGGCCAAGCGGTGCAGAACATCTGCAAGCAGTTTACAGTCACTTCTCTATTTAATGTCAGACAGCTAAATCCTAAACACTTGGTAAAGTTTGGAGAGTGGGTGTTATTGTCCTGAACAATGTCATCAGTAGAGGCGTTAACAAATGCATTAAGGCACAGCGAGTGAAATAATCTGTTTCTAATCTGTGACTAAAATTTAAAGCACATTATTTGAAGAGGGGCTGTGGATGAAAAGCAGTACTACTTGTTTTGGTTTGTCATCTACGGTACTATATTGAAATACTACGCATCATACTTTTTGGTGGTTCTACTCCAGTCCTGCATGAGGTCACATGACTGACTACCTATCATCACATAAAATGGAAAGCAGGAGCTCTGCACACAAGATCTGCTTTGATTTAAGAAAAAGACTGAAGAGTTGAAGCTGCAGTTTCAAAGAACAAACAGTAGGCGGCGCTAGTATTTCATGGTAAACAGTTTTTATCACAATTACTAGTTATGGTGATTTGATTGGGTGACCATTGTACTGTTGTTCATATTTAAAGTTGAACATTTCTCTTTGGGGGACTGTGGTTGTGGTACCATCCTCATAGAAAAAGAAAAAAATCTGTGTTCAAATGTAACAGCATAGTGTAGACCAATGTCAGAGCGTAAAGATGACACTTTGTTCATATTATTCACTGTCCTTATCACCATCTGAAAGTAGGTCTACCAGAGTTTCATGTGTGTGTGATTCCATAGAGTATATTTATTAAAGAATGTTTAAATTAGACAGAGGAGATGGCTGGTGAGGTCACAGATGTCCAAATATTACCATAATATTTACAAAAAAGAAAAAAAAAAAGATCCTTTGATTGCTTTTTTTTTTTTTTTAAAAAGAACACCTGTGAACGTTGTATAACGTCAAAAACAGCAGAGCAGAATTTACACTGGAGCCTCTTCATCACACAGATCTGAAAACACTTATTAAATATTCCATCTACAGTCACCACACTTCCTCTGCTGCTGCAGGGATTCATCTGAAATCAGCTTCCTGCCAGTGTGACCTCCATCTGACAGATTCTAGATCATACTCTAGTATGAAAAGGTAAAAATAAATAAAATCTGCTAATTCACTTAATGCTATTTTCACTAAAGTCTAAATCTAGGATATTTTATAAAAATACTTTTTTTTCTACAGTAATTGATGGTATAATAAATACGGCTTTATGCCAGTTAAAGTTGCTCTCTAAACATGCATGTTAGAGAGGGTAATCAAATCATCTACTTTATCAATCTAATTCAGAATGCTGTTAGAAATTAAATGGTTTCCATGAAAACGCCCTAAATGGTGTTATACTTAATGGGTTTGTCTTGATTTTAAGGCAAGAATGTACTCAGGAGTTTAAGAAGCTGAAGATCTACATAAAAATGTACCCATTGCCACTCTAGCAACGAGCACAACGATGATTCTATGGGATGTTCTGGTGGATGGACCACCTCACAGCGATGGCACCCTCAGCAGTCCAAATTCAGCCATGTTTTCTCATGAACATGTTTCTCTTTAACACCTTATTGTGCATAGCTTACAGCTCTTCCGATGACAGCGATGGGCTGACGGATCCACCGGCTACCACAGGCTCACGGCAGATTCCATGTTGATGAAGCCAGGGTTCTTGCGGAGCTCCCAGTACGTGTTGTTGGAAACCCACCTCTCCCTGTGGTTGGTGTCCACCATTTTCCTTAAAGAAAAAGGACATATTTCAGTTTTCTGTCCTGCCTATTTTTACTCACATGGACTAACAGTGTCCAGAGTGCTGTGATGCTTTGGTGTATTGTAGGTGAATTTAAATAATAAAGGTGTCCCAAGGAGGCTGTGTTAGTGCAGTTTGTCTAAGAACATGTCCATGTTTGTGCTGTCTGTGTTTACTTGAAGAAGCACGGCTCAAGTTTGACGTTGCTCTCCTCTCTCCACCTCCTCCTGCTTCTCTGCAGATCTTCTATACGCTGCTTCTCTGAAGACGCCATTTCCAGGTTTCCTTCTTCCAGGTATCTGCATGAGCCAGGTGTCACTTTTCAGTGAACTCATTCAGCAAATCAGCGGTTGTGAACCAAAGTGCAAAGGGCAACCCGAGTTGTACCTTTGATCGGGTCTGAACCGAGTGTCTGTGCGGGGCAGCACATCTTTCAGCTCGGGGCAAAGTTCGTTCAGCTCAATGGCAAACCTGGTGAAGCCATAGTAGAGCTCATAGTCTGTGGGCATGGAGCCTGGAAACAACAGAAAACGGCCACAGAGTCAGGGAACTCCTTACGTCTGTGAGTTTAAGCGTAATTATGGATGCCCACCTGGCCTCCACACGCATTTGGCAGAAGGTGGGACACCGCAGTAAAGACCCTCGTGCCATTTCCCAAACAGCCGGTGGATCACTTTACCTTCTTGATCCATCACAAACCCTTGGACCTCATTCACATTTGAACTCCAGTAGTTTCCCTGGAAGAAAAAAAAGTACACAAAGACTGATGAGCAGAACATTTAATCCACAGGTGAAGACCGTTCTCACTGGTTTCTCACCTTGATGAAGGTTAGTTTACACAGGCATGCACTGCTCTTTGTGTTTCTGATGGTAACCTCCCCGTAGTGTTCAATCCACCGTTGTCCACTCAGGATGTTGTGTACACACGTGGTGACCTTGTTCCATTCATAGTGATCTCCAAACCTACAGATTCAAAAAGCCTGAATTAGCAGCTTCTTCAGTGACCAGAATATTGTCCTTCTGTCATACAAAAATGCATGAAAGTGTAGCCCACAACCTCCCATGAATATTTACGGGCAGACTGTAGTTGATCCATCTGGGCAGTATGGTTGTGCAGCACATTTCCATTTACCGCAAATGAGCAGGAAAAACTGGAGTGTTTAAACTGGCTATTATTTAAATGTAATGTATAGAGTTCAATTAAATCCGCAGACAATAGTAATCTGTCCTGTGTTCGTTATTCATTAAAGATTGCACTGTTGTTTGTTTGCCAAGTCCGAGATAGTCATATAGTTGTATGAGAGCTTGTTTGGTGTAATTCAGCTCTTACCTGGGAATTGTGAGATTTACGGTCCCAATCGGTAAAATCTCCATTGATTTTCCCCAGAACTTGTTCTTCCACCTCACATCTGAAAAGCAAGCAGAATCTGTTCTTTAATTAAGATACAGAGAGCGATACCTGAAGATTAAATTTTGATCTAGAGGCATTTCAGAGGACAAAAGTCTGCTGTCTGTCCCCATGATGAAAACTGGTTTTAACCTACCTTGCCAGAAGGTGAAGTTCTTGGACTCACAGTAGCAGGCAGAAATGGGGGGGTGGTGACTCACCTTTGAGGGTTAGATAAAAGTGTCTGACAGCGTTCCAACACTGGAGAGTAGCATAAAACAGCTGTATTAGCAGACTCACCTGCTCTGAGAAGAAACAGAAGCCCTTGTCTTCTCGAATACATTCGTAAGTCTCTCCGAGTAGTGGGTTGAATGGCTTACTTCCTGCTCTGTAGTACGTGGATGAGTAGCCTGAGACAGCAAACGCAGCAACCAGAACCTGTCAGAGGCAACAAATCCAGCATAAACAACAAAGGATTAGCAACTTCATGTTAGCAGGCTTTGTCACAGGAGGAGGGAGGTGCTGAGGCCAGGGGGCTTGCTGTCAGCCTCACCATGCGTTCAAAGGGGTCTTCTGTGTCGGCAGCCTTATCCAGCAGCTCGCTGTACTCCAGCTCCTCACACATGCGCTGCAGAGTGTTGAGGGGCTCGTTCAGCTCCACCGGCATGGACACCTTAGACAAGTCTTTGCCGATGTTGTTCCTCAAGATGTTCCACAGGTTGATGTTGCTAGTGTCGGGACACGGCGCTGGGAGGCAGGTCCGCCGCCCGTTCCTGAAGGCGCTGCCAGCAAAGTCTCCATTGGCCACTGGGAAGAGTAGATCAGCTCCTCAATGACTCGACATATACCATGCAGTAATATCTACGGCAGGCATGGAAACAATCTCCTGTTGACAAAATGTTTTTCTCGTAAAAACTCATTTAAATACGCAGGTTACTTACAGGTAAAGATGTTGAAAATCATGAAATTATCAAAATGCTTTTTTATTTGCCAGTGCTAACAATCATTAGCTGCACTGATAAAGACCAGTAGGTTTGTGGGTGTGTGTAACAGGACTATACAGTAAATGGACGTATGGATATGCGGTGCAGCCTCACGCCGAGACTGGACCTACTTTGCCTGGAGATGTTATCCGTGACACTGGCGTTGTCCTCTGAAATGTTATCGCTCACATCGCTGACATATGACTCATCATCTGAGCCCTGTGACAGGAACAGGTGAGTCATTGCAACAGTGAAACACACAAATGCTCATACAGACGTGCACACCCCGCAGGTTGGCTAAGAAAATGTAGCAACTGTGTTTCCGTCTCACTGCAGTAATGAATAAGAAAAGCCGCTGCCATTTTATTCTCCAGCAAACACAAAGAGGCATTAAATCAGTGGCACTGAAAGAGGAACATATTGTATCGCTTCTGTTTGTTTACTGTAGTAGCCGCAATTACTATCAGGTTTGCCTTATAGCATGACACAGGTCTGAATGGGCCTGCTGACAGAGATCCAGATTGGAGGCTGATGAATTTCCTGGCTGAATAATCCTTCAGTGGCTTAACACTTGCCTGGGGACCAACAGTGCAAAATGGCTCTTTGGAGACCAAGCTGTGCTGGATTTATTTTTTTTTTTATCAATGACAATTTGAGAGAAAAGATACATTATGATTTTCTAACAAAAATGAATTATATTTTAGGCAGATTAAAAAGAATCTATCATGCCTCAGTCTTTACTTGTTCTTTTCTCCTGTGCCTGTTCTGTTTTATTTAAATTCTGTCATTATTTGCCAAATTGCTCCGCATCTACAACCTTTTACTGAGATTTTGTGCATAACCCCCTTCCTCCTGTGCACGTCTTAAGTAGTTTTTCCGAAGCCGCTTGCCTACACTGTTATACCTCATTCTCAGACGAGCTGGCTGATAGAAGCACTTCTTGGGCATCAAAGAACTCAGAGACAGACTCCGACATGGAGAGTCGGCTCTCATTAGAGGCCTGCTGAGTCAGAGGGATCCCCATCTGTTCTTCTGCCTGTAGGCAAACACATGCAAACACAGAAGATGACTCCGTTTATGAAAGCGCGATAATCCAGAATTGACCTGACCCAAAAACATCATGAAGCAACAGTGGGTTTGATTTTGCAGCACACGTAACCTTTCCTGAAGGCAAGCTCCTGTCTGTTTCTAATTAGTTCTTTTTTTCCCATTGACTCTTCTCTGCATAGAACATTGATCTGTTGAGCTTACCTGCCACAACATACCGGAAAAACCATCAATACTTAAGGACCAGAATCGATAAGGCGATTGACAATCCCATGAGGCTCACGCTACCAGTACTACGCCAGCTTTATTGTTCTATCAATTTTAAGAGTCAACAATGAGCTCTGTCAGTGACAGACTGACCACAGTGGCGCACCTCGTCAGGCGTGGAGATGATGTTCACACTGACAACTTGTTCAGTCAGGATGGATTCTGAGTGGATACGGTTGAGCCGAGTCCGGAGTTCTGTGTTTTGGGACAGGGCCTAAACGATGAAAAATGTGAATTTTAACTGATGAACTCTGGAGAGAGGTGGGGATAGTGTGATTACATCTAAACTGCAACCTGGACCTGAACTATGAAGAACTGACAAGTGTGTTTGAATAAATGTGGATTAGTTGTCTCTTCAAATACTTTCACATTAGCTGCTTCAAAAATAGGCAGCAGCCAATGGAATTCTGAGCCAGCGCTTTCTTGGATGACCCGATGATTTCATGTATTACTACCCCACTGCCTCAGAGAGGTAAGCTCTGCGATCACAACCATTCTGCCGCAAAAACCTTGAACAAAGTTTCACGCAAACACACCTAATTAGGAACAAAAAGCAGAGACAAAGCAGCAGAAGCATTTTATGTTAGCAGAGGAACAGTCCAATTAAATCAAAGAAGAGACAAGGCAGCCTGCAGGAGCTGAATTAATGAACAGCACAATTTGTCCACGTTACCAACTGATGCGGGAAAAAATGACGCATTTCACAAGTGTCCTGACATTCAGACACAACTATTATTTTTAACAGTATGAAAACTTGGAAGAGGCAGTAGCTCCTGTACTTCATCTGTCAGCCTGTCAGAGCAGATTCTGCCTAACTTGACAAGTATAAAACAGGCTTGAGATCAATTTACTGACATACTTAGAACACACTGGTAAAATTACAGCAGTAATGTCAGCATTATGCACAGCAATACAAACACAATTTACAAAAATAAGAAATTGCAGACAGAAAAATCCACCATGGGCTTTGTTTCAGAGAGCTCTTTACCTGTGACAGGGACTTCCTGAGAGAGTTGATCTGGGCTGACTGGTCTGATTGTTCCTGGTCAGACAGGATCTGTTTGATCTTTTCTTTCTCTATGGCCACTGTGTTGAAGGCTGATTTCAGCAGAGAGTGGACTGCAACACAAAAGGAGATCAGTGCTAACTCTGGACAGTTAAGTGCTTCTTGATTAAAATGTTTTTACGACAAAGTCAGTACTTGCATTGGTCATAAATGATGTGGAGCAAATTTTAAATATTTAAACATATGAATATCTAAATATCTTCAATGAGTTAGTGTTCTTTTGGTATTAACTAGGTGAATAACACAGGATATGTGCTTAGACCTTTTTAATTTATGCAACATGCCACCTGGTATCATCTTATGTCAGGAAATGCTGAAACTATAAGTTCCAGATGCTAAGGAGATCAAGAGGAAAGAAAATGCAAAAAGCGAGATCAATGAAATTAGTTCATTAGTATCACAATGATACTAATGAACTCATGACTCCAAACAAGCCTCAGTTTTTCCTATAAATAAATACCCATTATCCCAAAATCCAATCTTTATAAAACAGTCTCTCTACAAAATGGAACAAATAAAGAGGCCAGATGTTGAAGAGATCGACTTGGTAGAAGAACTAGGTTATGTTTTTGTTTACTCCTTTACTATAATTCTCAGATTTCTTGTTCCTTTCTCCACCTTTCTGGGCAATGGTGCAAAATTCCTCCTGAAGTTTAATGTAATCGCTGGAGCACTCCACACCGTCTGTCAGCCGGGAGACAGGGGGCTGGAAGTCCGCCAGCTCAGCACAGAGGTTGGGGTTAGATGAGTGGAGGCGGATGGGGGACATGCTTGCAGACAGAGGGACCTGGAGAAAGGTGAGCATCACTGTCAATTCAGGTAAGAGGAACAATGATGTGTTAAAAAGAAAAAGACATTCAGTGTACCAGTGACCTATTACCTCACAGAACACTCTGGAAACATTATAATCAGTAAGTGTAGCTGTCTTTCAATATTTAAAAAGTCCTTTTAGAACCCTGGATGAAAGCAATCCATTTATAAAGCACACATTAACAAAAATGGAAACATGATTATCAGACTGTGCCACAAGTCACAGTGCAGAGTAAAGGGAGAGAAAAACTGAAACAATGTAAAAGAAAGCAGCAGAATTTAGTTATTACCCTCAACGAGGGAGGAGGTTATGTGAGAGTCAGAGTTTGTCTCTTTTAGCAACATAACTAAAAATTATGAATCGATTTTAATAAAATTTTGAGGAAATGTTAAATGGGTCAAGGAAAAGCTCATTAAATTTTGGTGATGTTCCAGATTCCAGAGGGACTTTGACCAAAGACCCTTAGACTTTGATGGTGATCAAGGGCCAATGGGCTCACACTATACTCCGGGTACTGGTTACTTGTACAATTATTTATTTTTTAAATTTAAGTTCAACCTTGTGTGCACTAATCTTACAGCTCAAAGGAAAAAAATAATACCTGAAGCTGGAATTTTGCATCTTTGCCGACACTTTTTGTTCTCCATCTTCTGTTCAAGCGCTTTTCTTTCTTAGATATTTCAACACAATTGGCCTTTGTGGCACAAAATGCAAAATATAGTTATTAGGACAAGCAGATCACAAATAAAGCAAATGGTAACAACTGTGTGAGTGCAGTGAAATGGCAGCAGGAGACACTCTCAAAAACAAAACAAGCAAACTATTAAAAAAGGCAGTTCAGCCAAAACAGGAGCAAAACAAAAACAAAATTGAATAGATATTGATCAGAGTTATTTGGAGCAGAGCTCAGCCCTGTCTGTCTCACTGAAGTGACCCGTCTGGTTTTAAGAGTCTTCCTGAATGAAAACAGAGTAGCTGCCTGCCCTGCTCGCCATCCATCCTTTATCACCTGCATTTCTGTGAAGTTGGGTGCTGACTGTGTCCTCTGCAGAATCTCCAGACTCTGCAATAACCGGCTCAGCTCCGTCAGATTGGACTGGCACCGTGCAAGCTCTGAAACATTACATCCACAAACATCAGCATTAGGGACCGTGCGCCCTCCTTCTGGAGGCTTCCCGGAAGGCTGAAGGTGTGTGATTTAATCTGCTGGTGAAATCAGCTTCATTCTATGCTTAAGGAAGGAAAGCGGCACTCACCCTCTGCACACTTGTCCATTTCCTCTGACTCCTGCAGCCACGCCACCACCTTGCTCTGACCATTGCTGTAGGATGCCGGCAGGCTGCTGTTGCTGCTGGGGGCTGCCTGCTGCCATGGCAAACTGCTTGGCTTTGCCTGCTGCTGGGTGAGATTTGGATGTGTTTTTTTTTTTTTTTTTTTTTAACTCTAGTGTAAAGTTACAGTATCAGCTTGTGTTCACTGAGAAGTGATTTTCCTCTATGATATACAGTGGGTACAGAAAGTATTCAGACCCCCTTAAATTTTTCACTCATACTGCAACCATTTGCTAAAATCATTTAAGTTCATTTTTTTCCCTCAATATACACACAGCACCCCATACTGACAGAAACACAGAATTTGACATTTTTGCAGATTTATTAAAAAAAAACTGAAATATCACATGGTCATAAGTATTCAGACCCTTTGCTCAGTATTTAGTAGAAGCACCCTTTTGAGGTAATACAGCGATGAGTCTTTTTGGGAATGATGCAACAAGTTTTTCACACCTGGATTTGGGGATCCTCTGCCATTCCTCTTTGCAGATCCTCTCCAGTTCACTCAGGTTGGATGGTAAACGGTGGTGGACAGCTATTTTCAGGTCTCTCCATAGATGCTCAATTGGGTTTAAGTCAGGACTCTGGCTGGCCCATTCAAGTACAGTCACGGAGGTGTTGTGAAGCCACTCCGTTATTTTAGCTGTGTGGGGTCATTGTCTTGTTGGAAGGTGAACCTTCGGCCCAGTCTATGGTCCTGAGCACTCTGGAGAAGGTTTTCGTCCAGGATATCCCTGTACTTGGCCGCATTCATCTTTCCCTCGATTGCAACCAGTTGTCCTGTCCCTGCAGCTGAAAAACACCCCCACAGCATGATGCTGCCACCACCATGCTTAACTGTTGGGACTGTATTGGACAGGTGATGAGCAGTGACCGGTTTTCTCCACACATACCGCTTAGAATTAAGGTTATATCTTGGTCTCATCAGACCACAGAATGTCATTTCTCACCATCTTGGAGTCCTTCAGGTCTTTTTTAGCAAACTCCATGCAGGCTTTCATGTGTCTTGCACTGAGGAGAGGCTGCCGTTGGGCCACTCTGCCATAAAGCCCCGACTGGTGGAGGGCTGCCGTGATGGTTGACTTTCTACAACTTCCTCCCATCTCCCAACTGCATCTCTGGAGCTCAGCCAGTGATCTTTGGGTTCTTCTTTACCTCTCTCACCAAGGTTCTTCTCCCCCAATAGCTCAGTTTGGCCGGACGGCCAGCTCTAGGAAGGGTTCTGGTCATCCCAAACGTCTTCCATTTAAGGATTATGGAGGCCACTGTGTGCTTAGGACCCTTAAGTGCAGCAGAATTTTTTTTTTTCTTTCGTACCCATGGCCAGACCTGTGCCTTGCCACAATTCTGTCTCTGAGCTTTTCAGGCAGTTCCTTTGACCTTATGATTCTCATTTGCTCTGACATGCCCTGTGAGCTGTAAGGTCTTATATAGACAGGTGTGTGGCTTTCCTAATCAAGTACAATCAGTATAATCAAACACAGCTGGACTCAAATGAAGGTGTAGGACCATCTCAAGGATGATCAGAAGAAATGGACAGCACCTGAGTTAAATATGAGTGTCACAGCAAAGGGTCTGAATACTTATGAACATGTGATATTTCAGTTTTTCTTTTTTAATAAATCTGCAAAAATGTCAACAATTCTGCGTTTTTCTGTTAATATAGGGTGCTGTGTACATTAATGAGGAAAAAAAAATCTACTTAAATGATTTGAGCAAATGGCTGCAATGTAACAAAGAGTGAAAAATTTAAGGGGGTCTGAATACCTTCCGTACCCACTGTACATACTTTCAGTCACTTGGGGCGCATGTTTAAGCTGCTGTGAAACGGAACCGTACAGCATGTACGCAACAATGTACACAAGATTAAAAGATCTTTTCATGTAGCAGCTGATTCTTCCCCGAGCATTGGCGTTTGTCACTTATAAGCCGTTCAAGCGGGAAAGCTCATCAGGCTGCGGCCAGCTGCTCTCACTCCAGTTTCTTCTCATGATCAACTTTGCTGCATGACGGCACAGAACACTATCAGGAGACGCCGCAACAGCTGCATCTGCTCATTTCCAAACTTCTCAGACAACAAGGAGCAGAACTGAAAGGAAAACTGACTTTTTCATTGGCGAGCCATTTCCGCTATAATACAGATCCACATGTAGCATTACTGCAGTGCAGATATTTGTCTGTACATTCAAACCATTAGTCTCACTTTGCTGCACATAATAGTGGAGACAGCTCAGCACCAGAGACAATGCTGCAATAAGCACACTGACAAATCCAGCGTAGTATCCCTAACGTCACCCTGAAGGCTATGTGTGTTTCACTGCACAGCACACTGCTATTGCCTGCATGAAAGGCGCCAGAAGCATTTACGAAGCAAAGCTGTTGCTTTTAGCTTTCAAACATGTTGATTTCATAAACAATTGTAAATCAATACCATATTGATAATTAGAGTAAGTACACATATAAGCAGAAGAATCGGGTGGTGGAACTGACCTTGGCTTCCCGTACCACACTCGAGGTGGGCTGTGGTGACTCAACGGCAGCTGGGGGAGGAAACGTTCTTACTGTAGCCTCTCTAGGAGATCGCACGATCTCGTTCTGACGGTACAGCCTGTGATGACGCAACTTAGACACCCAGGCATCAAAAATATCTTGAGATTTGATCTGAGGGGAGACAAGACAGGCAGCTCGTGAGTCACCCAACGACCTGCTCACCATTGTTAAATAGACAACGTTCCAATCGTTGGGACCTTCAAGTGGTAAATATGCTCCTCGGTATCCAGGTCGATGCGACGGGCCCGTTTCTTTATGGACATTACAGAGAGGCCCACATCAATGCTGCCATGAAGTTTCCCTTTTTGGATCTGAGGCAGGCAGGATAACAAGGATGTTCTGTTAAAGTTAGCCAAATAGATTTCCTATTTTAACCTACTATCACATCCCCAAGCCACAAAAAACAAATGTGCTGTTTAGTATTAACTCTGCCAAAGAAGTAATGTGACAGTTTATCTGTCTATTGTTTGTTCATGAAGAAAATAATTTGAAAAGCCATGAAAGGATTCTAATGAAATTTTCAGAAAATGTTGATAATGGGCCAATGAAGAGAATATTAAATATTGGTGATGTTCTGGATTCCAGAGGGACTTTGACCTTTGGCCAAGTGCCTTTGATAATAAAGCAATCTACTATTGTGAGGTAATCTTGTTTTACTGCTGCTTATATATAATACTATACTACAGGCGTCAGTCACAGTATGTTAGGAAATGAGCTGCTTGTCGGAGGTCTGCGCTCTCTGAGTGCTTTTCTAGTTATTAATATGAGGAAGGCTCTATTTAACCATGGTGAAGGTCAAAGTGAAGAGTTTTGGATGATGAGAAATTACTGCAGGACCAGCTATTTTCAGGGTTTCTATTTTTATGGATCTTTCTGGGTTAATCAAGGTCTGATGACTGAGGTCAGTAGAATTAATTCACATTTGTAAAATTCTAACTCCCGTGCAAAGCAGCATATCCTGCTGATACGCGCTGGACATCAGATGTTTCTGCTGACTCACTGCAGAGCAAAGCTTCGGCCAGGCTGCCCCTGAGTTACAGTCAGGGCTACTTACGTCAATGGGGGACTTGGAGTACTTCAGGATACCATTGTCCAGAACAAAAAAACGCTGCAGAAAACATAAACACAAGCAAAATATTTCAGTCACATAACAGGGACAAGCATTTGATATATATCAGAGGGAAAAGGGCAATGCATGAAAATGGGAGCTTGTGCCAAGATGTAACACGCCATGACACAGTAACCTGTTTAATATTAAAAGGGCAGCTGTAATGGGTTTAAAGGAGAAGAAGCTTCTCTTTAAAAGCTCATTTTATCGCTGAATCTTACCTTGTGCCAGCCTTTCAGGGGCCATTTCCTCTTTTTCAACATAAAGCCCTCGTGTTTGTCAGGTCTCTGGACATTGCTCTGACCAATTTTCAGTCCCTCGATGATTTCCCAACTGTCTGGCTCCTAGAAATGATAAAAACACAATAGTGCTCATGTAAAAATAAAGAAATAAATAACAGGAACACACATTCATTACGTTGTCTAGGAATGCCATCAAACATCCTCAATGGCTGCTGTAGCTGGGATATAGCTGCAGAGGCAGAAGCAATATAACAAACAGTAGCCTGCAAAAAATCCTTCACACATACGTAAACAGACTTTCAACTCAATCTAAAGCGATAGATCTACATTACACCAAAACTGCAATTCACTGCACTTTCCTGGGCATCATTTCAAAAGCAAGAGTTGCTCATTCATGCTCAGCCTCCATTTAATCAGTTATCTTATCCATTAACCTGAAGGAAGCTGCTGCTCGTTTTGTATTTGTGTGTGTATGTGTGTGTGATTCTGGATCAGTCTGACCTGAGTTTCTTGCCTTTTCAATGAACAGTTTAGAGGAGCAAATAACAGTCTTAATATGGAGTACTTGATATGATCAGGTGACCTGTTGGCAGTATCTCAACAGTTGTGCTTTTGATGATGCAGGCAAACAAACTTAGAAATGTTGTTTCCTGTGCAGTCTCTGTGTGGTTCTATAAATATCAGCGCAACACTCCACTCCTCAAGAGAAGTTTATCTTAACCAGCTGCTTCCTTGCAGACACTAATTCTGGCATTTACTTTCACTGGAACATTTATGTACCAATGAAAAAGGGAAGCATTAAGCTAGTTAAATACACTCCTTGATATCTAGGGTACCCGACTGAGAGCTACACATGACTTTAAACTTAATTGTTTTATTAGATTTCACTATCTGATGATGACCGGTATTACAGTAATAATTTCAATAATTCAGGATATCACAGCTGGATTCAGATTTTTCTGTTGTAATACTAGATCACCTGGAAAATCAAAAATATAAAGATTTTTTTTTTAACATTAAACTGATCAAATTGTTGTCTCTATTTTTAATAGAATAGAATAGAATAGAATAGAAATACTTTATTGAGCCCAGACATGGGAAATTGACTTGTCCCAGCAGCCTCGTCAGTATTAATTATCTTAATAATAATCTTAATTAATTAAGATGTGCAGTTCCATTAGTTAATCTTTCCAACTTCCAACAACATTGATGTCATTTACAGCCTCTATTACATCCAAAACATTTTAGATAGATTGTTCCATGGTATGTATATGAAACTATTTCTGGCTGTGGTGTGATTATATCTTCATTCCCGCAGACATTCCCGCCTTGTCTTCAACGAACAATGATAATCAGCAGCTAATAACCACAGAACACACACTGTTAATAAGAGCTTTCCTGCCTCAAAGCTCAGCACGAAGAGAGTGGGTGGTCACAAATAATGAGAAAGCATCTGACAACATGTTCACACTCTGTGTAAGTTGATTAAGTAACCGACTAACAATCCACAGTTGTTACCCTTTAACTTTGGCTATATTTGATTTGCTTGTAGTATAGGTGTGTTGTATTTTTTAAAAGTAGCTCAATGTGCAACATGTGCATTCAGTCTCTCTACATGCATCAACTAACAATAATTCATGCTGTTCCAGGAATACACTCAAAATAATAAAAAATGGAAAAACACAATGAGAATGGAGAAAAACACAGATTGATGCAGAACATGCAGAGCATACATCCTCCATTGTATTTAATCAATAGTAATATAAGGACAGTCTAACTACACTTCTGTCGTTTCCACCTGGATATTTCTTTTCTGACTGTAAGGTTGTGAACAGCAGGAGAAAACGAAGGGGAGATCCTGAATCATTGCTTCAGAGTGTGTCTGTGCT
This sequence comes from Pao palembangensis, assembly GCA_015343265.1. Taxonomy (NCBI): domain Eukaryota; kingdom Metazoa; phylum Chordata; class Actinopteri; order Tetraodontiformes; family Tetraodontidae; genus Pao; species Pao palembangensis. Next base: position 17,959,109 of record CM027084.1, read on the forward strand.
CACTGCAGGTAGAGCCTCTAATTGTCCTCATGAGGGTCTCTAGAGTGAACCTCACTGTCAGCAGAGGGGGAAGTGGTGCGCATTGACTTCAAAAAGAGGGATTGATTGAATTAAGGTATCCCCCAATAAAATGCCCAACTCTTATTTTCTTTCCTCAAAAATCTGGCTACGGAAAGGCCATTTCTATCAGGATTTTAATCTCTGTGTCCTTGGGTGATGCACTGTGCAGCATACTCTCAATATAATCGCTGAAAACTACCCTCCTGGGGGGTGGAAACAGACAACAGACTGGAAAAACAGCAGAGGGGCAAAATAGCTCATTGCCAAAGGTTGTATGGTTCAAATATTTAATGTTTTGCTTTATACACTCTAAAACATATGAAGAAGAAAATTATAACCTTGCTGCTAGGTTAATTTGCCTTTGAGATAATTAAACTGAAATGCTGCCAACGGCAGCATTCAAGAAAAGAACACTGAACAGAAGGATTGGAGGGTTGACAGTTTACTGCCCTCACCAGACGTCAGCTGAGCGTTTCAAACAGAGCCCCATTTCTCAGACCAGCTCCCTTCCCTCTTCAGAGAGCCATCCCCCGCAGGCACATGCTGGATGGCCTCCTGCACGACATACCGGTGCGTGCAACATGTTCACCAAGCCTCCGCCTGTCCCTCATTAAATATGCATCGTCCAGTGCAAGATGGAAAAGCTGTGATGTCAGAGATACCAGTTTGGGTGTCCTGTTTCTGCATGGTGACAGGAGCTCAGTGAAGTAAACAGGGCTGGGGGCTTCAGAACACTTACTGCAGAAGTGAACTACCAGGCTAACACGCTGTAACTTTTAGCATTTAACCAGAGAATTATGGCTGCTGTCTGTTACCGATTAGCCTAATCAGTTGATAAGAGTTGAAATTAATTGGAGTAAGTCCTATCAAGGTTAAGCTGGAGCAAATAAAATCATAACCTTAACCAAAAATAAAATACTTCAGTCGAGCATCAAGGAATACACACTCACCAGTGGCTCCATTTAACACACCTGAACGGTGACGTGTGACACATCAGCACAGCTAAATTAAGATTTCATGAACTTATATTTTCCCCTCTGATCAGAAACGTACCTGCCGGCTGTCACGCTGGGAGGAGGACGAAGAGGAGGCGCTCTTGTGAACTGGTGTGGAGGTCTTGTTGATGGGCGTGGAATTCCTCTCCTCGGAGCTCAGTGTGCGGCTGGTGGGGCCTCGCTGGTAGTGTTGGTGATGAGACATGGTGGGCACCGTGGTCCTCCCTCAACACTGAGCCCTGCAGACCTGGTGCATCCTCAATCACTTTCAATCTCTCTGTTGTCTGTACATCTGAAAAAACAAAAAAAGTTACAGCTTTCTCATGTCACAAAAATCCGTTATCAAAAATCGGGGCTCCAGCCTAAAGTCTTTCTTATGTTTATTCATCTTGTTTGTTAGGAGATAATCATGTGTTTTTCCTTACCTTAATATATAAACTGTATGGTTGGTTATTTTATATGTTTTAATGATTTACTATAATTACCATTGCTGTGTGCACATTTATGGCAAAACCTGGGCAGATTTACTCAGCCATTTCTGCTGTTGTATTCTCTGCAGAGCGCCGAGCTGCTTCTGTGATCCACCTGTAAAGTGCTGCTGCTGAATCATTATGCACAAGCATTTTTTTAAATAATGGCCATGATCACCTCTGGCTGCAGCATAGTGTGATGCAACACAAATCTGCTGGGGGGAAAAATGTGTATTTTATTACATTTTGGTTATATGGACAGATAGTTAACCTATACTTACAATGGTTAACCGCACTGTTTTCCAATAATTTACATTCCAGGAAATGTTGTCAAAATCAAAACAATCATCATAATAAACATTAGACATAAACTGTTTACATATTTTAGACATCCAATAATCTCTTAATTCCATTGTGTTATTTGTAATAACTCATAAATATCATCCCCCATTCCCCAGTTAAACTTCAAACTACGCAGACCTGAGGAAGAACACAACCTGACAACATGTGCAGAGAAGCTGAAAACATCAACAACAGCGACAGTAATTCCTGTCTTCCTTGTAGTCGGATAACGCTGTAACTATAACTTCCGCTACAATAATGAAGGAAACTAGCTGAGGATGCAGAATCAACATCAGGAAGCTTCTGCAGTGTGACACTGTGGTAATAAACTTGCTTCTATGATTCAAAAAGCTGAGTGATTTGTGCTGACAGAGCCATATTGTGATTTTCGCTAACCTCCTGGTCAGACAGGAAAAGGAAGTGATCATTTTCATGAGTGATGATGGAACTGTGCTGCTCTAACACTGACACCCACAGTTTATTTAAACAGTGCTGAGAAACACATCCAACATCCTCAATTATAGCAAAGAGTCATAATCCCCACTAATTTATGACTTATTTAAAGCTTTATAGAGCAGAAATTTCATTTTTTTTAACTGTTAACTTTGAGCAAACTAAATTTCCTTTCAAAAAATACGTTTTGTACATAGATAATACTTAACTATAATAAATACTACACCATGGAGTCTGCATGAGGACAAAAAAAGTAGTTTACTTTTCCACAAGCAACACTGTGACACAGACAGATTACCAACAGCAGGCAGCGATACATCCATCCCATCACACACCATTTGTCTTCATGATAACAGTGGAGTTCAGCGCTGCTGTAGCCTGTGGTTGGAGCCACGGGAGGTGCTCTCAAGTGAGGAACTCCCTGAGTCTGCTCAATAGCCGTACACACCCTGATGCAGTGCACTCACACACCATTATCTATAATTCAGATCCTATAACAGCATCATCATCCTGCCCTTAGTAAGCCTCATATCTAAGCTGTGAGACAAGACAGTATATCCGTTCAGAGAAGTGTAGTCCACTACACTTAGCCAAGAAACAATACTCATTTTGGCATAAATAAACATTTTACTAGATTTTTTTTTAGTCTATAATATAAGAACTAGAACTTTTTTGAGTGTGAGTGGGATGTGTGTGTCCTGTGATGGATTGGTGACCTGTCCAGAGTGAATTCATATCTCACACAGTGACTGCTGGGATGGACCCCTGCGAACCTGAGTGGAAATAAGCAGCAGTTAAGAGAAGATGGATGAAACAATAAACCTGTTGATTGTTTGTGGATAAATCAATCTTACTCTTGCTGTCAGTTAAAAACATTCTAGAGATGAGGAAATGTTTTCATGTGTGGATGTCAGCGTTAGAGCTCTGCATAAAGCCATGCAACGTCTGATCAGGACCTAATTACACATGAGCCTAATCCTCAAAATCCTTAAAGCTGGAGGACAAGAGAAGCCAAGGTGGATACTGCAACATCACAGCCTATCCTATCTGTGCAGTAGCTCTGTGGTTTCATCATATTTTAATGAGAGAAACACAGTACGTGTTGCTCCACTTAGCCGAAAGCTGAATCTGGCTCTCCGGTTTTACAAGCTGACCATAAACTTGGAGTTTAGAGAGTTAAAGAATTTCACTTAAAGCGAAGGAGTGTGCAGTAACATCCTGGAAGCTTGACCATCCCAGTTTGAGAAACCAGTGGAAGAAAGTTTTAGAGAGTCAGGCGTAACAAAGAGGAGCTTCCAGTGACACAAAACCATCGAGAGGAGAGGCCTTTAGTGGACATTCTCTTCATGTCTCACACTGGAGCAAAATGCCACAAATCTTTGGAAACACAATTGCTGCCAGAATGAGGTTTCACTGGTTTTTGTCAAACTCTATCTAGGAATTTGGGGACAAAAGAGATGACACTGAGAGAACATCGAGTGCATATTTCTAGAACACAATGACTTTGACATTAGAGCTGTGATACCAGAAGGTTCAATATTAAATCATTAGAATATGAAACTTTCCAAAAAGTGTTACGTCTCTTTGTCTCACACACACACACATATACACACACACACGCTACGATAACGTCTACAGGACATAAAAATACAAAGCAGAAACCCAACTGACTTTATGTTGTCAGAAGGCTCAGTCTCTCCATGAAAATAGGTGGCACTAACCAAAGACACCAGAGGCCACTGAGAAATTAACTGCTAACAAATCAAAGGGTGGCTGTGACTGTTCTTTTTTTAAACCAAATTTCCCCACTTTACTGACAGCATTGCAAAAGAATCAGCAAAGCCTCAGGCACTGATTCTCACTAACACTCTTTCAATCAGTTGGTTCTAACACGAGTCAGTTTACTCCTGTTTACAGGGAAGCAAGAAAAAGTCTCTTTGTGCACTGCTGTGTCAAATGTGAGAGAGAAAGAATTAAAAAACCGTTGAGACATCCAACATTTCTATAGGACCCAAGGCAAAACCCAAACTTTTACATAATTGCAAAAAAGGAAGTGGACCTGAAGAGGAAAAAATTAATGTTACGGTTAAAACCCTGAGTTGTCAAAGCAGCAACAGACCATATCCTGATTTTCCTTCTAAAGGCAAAGTGAATCTTGCACAAAAGAAAAAAAGCCAATTAGGCACTTTTCCATTTTATAACTGATGACACACCACATTATGCAATTTTTCTCCAAATTTGATCATTTCCACCACCTTTTCTGAGTTATAATTTAAAAATCTCATGAAAGAACAGGATAATGGAAGCCCAGCTAGTGCCTCTTTGGAGGTTTGCTACTCCATAAGTATGAAGCACAGTGATGAAGAGGTTTTTCTGTTTGTGTTGTCATCCAAATCACACAATATCACATTATCAACCAGCATGCAATAGTAAACCCAGTTTGCTGATCTTCTCTCTCTCTCTCTCTTACATAATTAAAGCTGGGCCAGCAAAAACAGAGCTTATAATTCAGGTCCTTAAAGGTAACCTGCAGTCTGACAAGTCCTGAAAGGAAACCCAAAAATAGAAATCTGAATGGGGGTCTATTGTGTCACATGAAAGCAGTGAGGCACATCTTTTTGAGCAGGCTTGTTTTTCTTTTCCATGAAAAACACTAACTGGACACAGCCAGTTCATCCTGCACAGTGCCGATTACATCACCTAGGTAAAGCTGGGTCTCCCACTGCAATACTTTTAGAGGAGCGGAACTGGTGTCAGTGTTGAAAAATCATCAGGCTGGCAAAAAATAGTCTTTTGGTGTAAAAAAAAAAAAAAAAAAAAATGGAATAAAAACATTAATTCCAAGAATCAGCAGGACTCTAAAAATATTATTGTGGCATCAACTGAATGAATTAGCATTGACACTTAAAATGAGGCTGGCATCTGCTTGATCGTTGTTACTTTTATGAGGAAAACACATCATCTGGGAGTATTCTACCCAGACCAGACAGGGACACCTTCCACAGGAGAGCTGCTTGACGATCAGAAGACGTATCTAAAAATAAGTCACCTTATTCCACAATGTCAGCCAAGACACCATGCAAATGTGTAATTGTTTCAAGTCAATGCTGCTTTAAACTGATGTATTATTTCAAACCACTGCAAAGTCACTGGCTGACCTTCAGTTGAGAGAGATGCTGAGATGTGGCTGGGCAATCCTGTAAGTGAAAGAAGTTGGCTAACTTTCAGTGAGCTGGTATTGTCTGATCTGACAGCATAATGAGGGCGAGGACAGAGGAGTGTGAGCCAGAATCACCTTCATCATCAGCACTGTCACGCATTAAAAGTATGTTATCTAAATCCGGATGGACGCAGATACAGTAAAGAGTAGTTAAAAAGGTGAAAACATCAGTGACGCATTACGTTTACACCAGTGAACTCCATAAAGTAGAGGGATGCCTTATTCAATCCTGAACTACTCCACCGCAGAAACCATGTTATAGGGTTCGTGGTGATGTTTTAATTTTTGGAATATGCGTGTTCCTCAGACATCATCCTTGAATCAGACTAGCAGCGGAGGCTACATGGTAACGTCTGCCTGGTCCAACTGCTTAGGATGCGGATACAAAAAGATGAGATGCTGAGGTCTCAGCGTCTCAGAAGCCAATATAGCGTTGTTATGACACTGCAGTTTTTTTTGTTTTGTTTTGTTTTTAACTGGGGACAAATCTATCACAAGGACAGAAGTAGAAGGGGGAAAATCTGCCTTACCACAGATGCGAGGTAATGACCATGTCTTTAGTTCTTGGCGCAGGAAAACAATTCAGGGGTCTCCCTGGTCTGGGTAGAGGTTCCCCGCTTCTTAAAGGCAAACGGCTTCAGGAAAGGTTTGCGTCGAATCTCTACACATTTCTTCGTTTCAATGCCGTGGCCCCTGTAGTTACTGGAGTATTAGAGAAAGTCAAAATAAATTCCCGTGTCTGCCTGGTTCCTCAATGCGGGCTGAGATGCTCAGAGCAACCGCACTCCGCTCGCGCTCCTCCCTGCAGCAAGAACGGCTCTTCGAGCGGGAAAGAAAGACAGGACTGGATCAGAGACTGGAGGACACTGAGTCATCACAAAACACGGAAGTGGATTTAGCAAGATGTTGGATCGGGAACAGTTAATTTAAATATAAGCGGACAAACTCAAAAATACCAGTTAGGGATACTTCAACTTTAACACACTTATCTCGCGAACTTGATGAAATATGATGTCATTAATATTACTAATATTCCGCTAGTTAATGTGATATTTTTTGGTTATTCTTTCTTCCTGTATGGGGGGTAGAAAGTTGCCATATAGACAGATTGACAACTAATGTATAGCTGTACTTAACCTGTATTTGAACAGCTCTCACTAAAATGTTAAAGTGAACATCTCATGCCAGATTGCATGTTCAATACAAGATAAATGGGTTTTTATAGGCCCACAGTATAGCAGCCACAGAAGGGAAACAGGAACTCTTGAACCTAGGTAACAAAACAATTGAGACAAGGTGACTTAGACGAGCACCAAAGCTGCTGTGCAACAGGATTGGGTTAATTATTGAATGTGTGACGGTCATAAACTCTTATGCCATTTTCTTTGTAATTTCCTCCCTCACAAACATGACTAGATATTAGATTACATGACTAAATTACCCAACATTAATATTTGCCCTGGCATGACCTGCTGATGTCCTCATTAAAGACGTTTATTTAAAGGCTTTCTTAATCAGTCTTCATATGACTTTTATGACTTTTTAAATATGGATTAAATAAAAAAAAAAATCTGTATAAACTCACTTTTGATTAGCTGTCTGACTCTGATGAAAAATAAGCAATACAGTTTTTTTTTTAACGTTAAGAATCTATAATAAGTGATTTTCGGTGTAATGTGCCGTCAACTCTCTGTCGTAACGAGGATGACGACACAGGTCATCTGACCGGTGACGTTTTTAATCGGAAGGACGTGAGACAAGGTTGGAGCACATTTCAGAGGCAGCCGGAGGCAATTGAGCCGGGTAAACTGTACAGTCGAAACTATTTGCTGTCTAAGAGTAGATTAAAGACATTTAGGTAAAAGGTAAGGATTCGTTCTTCGAAGTTTCCGGGGTCTTTCCGGTCTGTGTATTTTGTGTCTAAGCGATTTTAAAAAATGTACTTTTCTGTTTTGTGCAACGTGGACTTGAGCCGGCGGTCTGCCGTTTCTCGCACAAAAGAGTGTGAGTTTTATCTCAATGAATTAATATACTGCTTGACCGTAGAAATATCTATGAAATTAGACTCTTTGGTGAGGTTTTGCTCGATGATAAAGTAGTTATTTCCGTAAAGGCTACCGCCCGTATAGTAACTTACCTTAAGGAACTTAATGAAAGAGTGATCAGTTTTTCTATCACAATGTTGCTGATACAGGTTTATCAATGTGTAGTTAAAACTTCAGTTTTGCCGTAGAAACGTTCTTTGAGAGTATTTGAGTAATCGCCGTCCATTTTATAGTCTTCGCAGGGAGTAGTTGTGTAATTTAAAGGTGAACGCCCTCTTGTGGTAGTGCCCGTTGACGTCAAAGCAGTCATGGAAGATTGGACTTTTTTTTTTAATTATTGGATGTAATTTTTCCTTCAGAAATGCCAGGAGACATTGATAAGGGCAAGAAAACGTTTGTCCAAAAATGTGCTCAATGCCATACTGTAGAGCAAGGTGGGAAGCACAAGACAGGGCCCAACCTGTGGGGTCTGTTTGGACGCAAAACGGGCCAGGCAGAAGGCTTCTCCTATACTGATGCTAACCAAACCAAAGGTAAGTTTGTAGCATTTGGGCAGACCAGGCTGCGCTGTTGAAAGGTTTGGGTTGACAACTTCTCCTCCCTTTGATATCAGGTATTATCTGGAGTGAGGAGACCCTGATGGTCTACTTGGAGAATCCCAAGAAGTACATTCCAGGAACAAAGATGATCTTTGCAGGCATCAAAAAGAAAACCGAGCGAGCTGACCTTATAGCATACCTGAAGTCCTCAACTTCATCTTGAACTATAACCTCCATCACTGCTCAATGCTTTTATACTGGCAAACAGCTCAAGAGAACAGGACTGATTATCTAAAAACCAGGCAGTATGGAACCTGTCTGAGGGCTGTTTTGTCACAGTTATAACTGATATGGTCCCTTTTTTTTTTTTTTTTTTTTTGTGTGGAAATATTCCCTGGTTTTTAGCAGATTACTTTTTCTTACATAAATTATTGTACTAAATACTGTGTATCTGAATAGCAGGGACGAGATGCCTTAAAACATGAACACAATTCCATTCTTTTCTGTTTCTTTGTTGAAATACCAATGTCTTAAATTCATGAATGTGCCTTCTGACACTGTAATTTGAAAGTGAATAAATTTACACAAAATGCCACTGCTTTCTTTGTTACAATTAAAATGACTTTGCCTTTATGTAATCTTAGTAGAAAATACAAATGGTGAAAAGTTACTTTAGGAAAGTAAGTTGGGCACCAGTGAAAGCAGAGTAGATATAAAATTGGCACGACCATGAGCCTTTTCTCTACACCATTAATGGTTATGGTAATAGATTTCCTCTGGTCATGTTAATTAAAAAATACACTGCGTTCAGCAAGATCCAGTGATTTATGTACCTAATTGCTGCAGGGCCACTCAACTGAGGCATCAACTTTACAATCATGACAGGAGTTTTAAGTTTTAAAAAAGCTTTTAGAAAAACTTACAAAAAATGCACGTATGCTAAAGCAGTCTCAAATGTTACATGTATTATTAGTATCATAAATGCATCAAACTGTAGACTTTTTTCTCAGTCTGAGGGATTTCCTATAAATTTAGTCTAAGTATTACTTTTTAGTGTTTTTTTTTTTTTTTTTTTTTTGATAGGATGTAATTTAACCCTAACCCAAGCAGCATAGATGATATTTATGATATATCAAAAAGCCACTGACCAAATGTCTTGATGTGTACGTGCTCAGCATTACTGTCATGTGACGTGTATTCCCAGAAGTGTGCCTTTTCCCTTTAGATGACCTAGATGGAATCGGTAGGCTATTTAAAAAATGATGCGAGTTTATAGATTTAAACCTAGTTATCTGTCATTTACTCATAAAGTGTTTTGAGTCTTTGTTCATCGATCTGTCAATCTGTCAATAAATTTATTTTAAAGAGAATAGTGTTAATGTTATATCCAATTTGCGGAGTACAGCCCCCTCTAGCGTTGAAATGTCGTACTTCCACAAGTAATCAATAATGATTTCAAGATTTCGATTTTCTCAAATCCTTCAGTTCATAATTGTCTTTGTTTTGTTATAAACACGTTGATCATCCGTTGTGTTTTACTTAAAAGTAAAAAACTTATTAATATCGACGTACACATTTTTATTTTGCGCGTTAGGTCAAGAATGTATAATCACAGGGACAAAGAGCTATTTTTAGGCATTACTCTGGACTTCAGTACGGTGTACAATTTGCGTTAAGCACGCTGAGACGATAAATGGACATAATTGTCCCCATTACCATCCGCAAGCAGTGAAAATGGTTTAAACTGAATCGATCGCTCGGGGTGGGGGGCGCTCTAATATGTGTGACGACGCGGTCGTCAGCAGGACGGAGCCAACCACAGCCAGCTTCATTTGCACACAAGAATACCCACACGAAGGCGATGCTGCTTAGTTGTGGCTCTCGGTGAGATTTCTGATGCCTGAGATGTGGCTTTGTTTTGACGCGCTGGAGATGCGGTGGAGGAATATTTCTGCGCGCAAAGGGAACCTCCATCCTCCTGCCGCCAGAGAGGGAGCTGACATGTAGCCGGAGCTCCAGGCGTGTTTCCAACTTCAAAGTTGTGGTGCTCAGGTGATTCTTTACTTTTGCTCTTGGTGAAGCCTCATAGATGGTATTTCCCCGCGTCACGTCACTGCTTTGGTTCACTGAGAACCGCGTGTACCACAGATATGGCAGTGCCAAAGATGGTGTTCTCTGACGTGGAAAGTTTTTTGGACTCGCACCCCGAATTATTTGAGGACTACCTAAACCGAAAGGGCAATTCTAGCATGGTGGAGAAATGGCTGAAAAATCACCAGGCGGGCAAAAGTGAGGCGAGCGCAGTTCCCGCAGAGCCCAAAGAGGAGAAGAGCAACGCGTGCAAGGACAGCTGGGCGAGCAAATGCGATGGTCTGCAGAGGAGAGCCTCGCAGAAGGAGCTGCGCAAAACTTTCGCCAGGTCAAAAGCCATCAACGTCAACAGGACATACGACGAGCACGTTAATTCCAGGGCGCAGGAGCCCCTGACCAGCATGAGGAGGAGAGCGCTGCTGAGGAAAGCCAGCTCTCTACCCCCGACCACCGCGCACATACTGAGCGCGCTGCTGGAGTCCAGAGTCAACATCCCCCAGTACCCGTCCACAGCGGTGGATTTCAAATATTACCTCAAAGAGCACAACGAGAGGGAGTTTTTCCTCGAGCTTGTCAAAGACATCTCGAACGACCTGGATCTAACGAGCCTCAGTTACAAAATCCTCGTCTTTGTTTGCATCATGGTCGATGCAGACCGGTGCTCCCTGTTTTTGGTGGAAGGCACGGGCAACAAGAAGACACTCGTGTCCAAATTCTTTGACGTGCATGCGGGTACCACCGTTTTACCCTCCATGAACTCGGATGAAGTTCAGGTGCCGTGGGGGAAGGGGATCATCGGGTATGTGGCCGAGCACGGGGAGACGGTGAACATCCCTGACGCCTATCAGGTGCATCCTCCTCATCTTTGTGCGTGCGTGTGTGCATCTGTATGAGTCACAGGGGAAAAGGAGATACCAACACATAGAGGCCGATGCTTTACTTTCACTCTGTTATTCTGCTGGTCATTAGTCAAGCTGGGAGGGTGGAAGGCCACAGTCCACTCAGGTCACAGATTCACACAGATAACAGATCAGCAAAGCAGCAGTGGCATCAGTGAAGCTGAAGTGATGTGTGTTACCATGTGAGCGCAGATGAGATTCTAGCCCTGGCTGGGCTCTAACCCTGTGTGTCGCTGCGGGTTGCAGGATCGTCGCTTCAGCGATGAAATTGACAAGCTGACAGGGTACAAAACCAAGTCCCTCCTGTGCATGCCCATCCGCAACAGCGATGGAGAGATCATCGGAGTCGCTCAGGCCATCAACAAGTCCTCCAATGGTGAGCTCTTCACCGAAGACGACGAAAAGGTACTCACACTTGCGTTGTTTACGGCCATTTTATTTTCGTGGGAACGTGGTAGAGCTTGAGTTTATGCTTAATTTGGCTTCATCTTCCACATTTGTCACGTGGGCTGGTTGGAGGAAACCAGTTTTGTCCCTGTTTTTGGCCTCCTTCCTGCAAAGTTTTCAGATTCTTCTCATCTCTCCCCTGAGACCTGCTACTCAGAGTTCAGGAGAGTGTGATAGATGCTTTTTGTATTAATAATAACGTTAGTGCTCTCTTGATGAGGACTGTTTGGATGTTTAATAATCTCAGACAGTAGCAGATTTTTGTGGTTTCAGCCCAACACACGAGCTCCTGGAGCCATAAACGTGGATCAAACTAACTGATCTATTTGAAATAAGGCATTAGTACATCACACATGCTTTATTGTGGTGACAAAGGCAACGTTCTTGTTTAATGCGCTTCTAAGTCACCTCAGGCGTGTGTGCTGGTATGATGGAGTTCCTTGAATTATTAAAAAACAAACAACTATCAAACATTTGCACTCAGTGTTTATCTGTTATGTTGTTTTAGTGCCACACAAGCATACACGTGGTTCAGTCAGGAGTTTGTAAAGGGAGATATGGTTTATAAAAGTATAACATTTTGTAGTTACTTTATAGTTACAGTTATTTTGACTTATTTGAACCAGTGAATGAATCGATATTCTGTTTACTGTTATTATCAGCCGAATAAGGATAATCAACACTTTAGGTGGTTATGAAATAACCAGTTGTTGCAGTTCGCCGTGTTCTTTCCCACCCTTGTTTTGCTACAGATGCGTTGTATATGAAGTCTGTACTAACTGCCTAGCAAACAGCAAGCAGCATTTGCTGTTTTTATTTAGTTTCTGAACCCAAACTGCTCAATAATATTTAGCGTTTAAAAAAAAAAAAAAAAAATCCATCTGACTTGTTGCCAAGTTTTCTAGAGGTGTTTTTACATTCTTCGAAAGTCAAGTGTTGCATCTCCAGTGAATCTGCCGAGAAGTGCAAGCAGGACGACCAGGCTGTCAGTCTGTTTCACCGTTCATCACAATGGGAGCGCCTGCAGGAGGCCATATCTATGAAAATAATAATTTTGGACCTGGCCAGAGTCGGCAGGTTTCCAGGTTGAATATATTTATCTCCAGAATTTGGACGTTCTGATTGTAATGACATGATTGAAAGCCCCTAAGTGTCAGCGCGGTTGTGATGGCCACTCCAATAACCACAAAGATTTTTTTTTATGAATGAACACAATCAGGGATTGTTATGGATGAGCGATGGTTGTATTAGAGGGTTTTTTTTCCCATCCTTCGGCAGTGAGACGCAGAGAAAACGTGTCCAGTCTGTAAGCACATTTAATGCGATGTAAAAGGAAGGTGATGACAAGTGTTACTCTGTCTCCCTCTCTCACTGCAGCCACAAACCCCTCGGGGGAATAAAAATATTAAACGAGGCATGAGAGCGAGTTTTACGGCGGGAGATGGGTTATGTTGCTGCATACAACAGGACTCTTGGATTCCAGCCATTGTTCTTAAGACCTGAGATTAAAAATAAATGTTTTTGCCCATTTCCCCTGTTTTGAGAACACTTCAGCTTGCATTAGCGTCATGCTAATGCAGCTACGGCTGAATTAGTAATGAAATGCAATTCCAGCGTCAGACAACACGGTGAGCTCCCTGCACGGCACAGCTGCAGCTCTCCATTCATGGGAGGCCTTGATATATGAAAAGGTATCCCCCGCTCAAAGCGTGAAATGATACCGCAATATCAGATACTATTATGGACTTTATTGTTCCTTTATTGAAACAAATACCGGTCTGCATACACGGAAACTTATAAAATATTTAGGCACAATATGTACCTGCTTTTAAATCCAACGCTGCTTTAATTATCTTGTGTTGATAAGCTGCGGATTGAAGCCCGTTAGAGAGCGCGGATAATGGTTCGGTCCATGTATAATTGTATTGTCTCATTATACACTGCAGTCGTAGACAGCAGCTACTGACTCCAGTGTGTGAGAAGACTTTATCACCTTATCACTAAATCTTCTATAACCACACGCCACGATCAAACAGCATTTTCCCCTCACTGTTGCCCCCCTCCCACCCCCACCGCGGGTGCCCGACTCACTGATTGCCTTGAAGCAATACTGTGATAACCACTTTTACACAGTTTAGCCATGTAAGCCTAAGAGAAAAGGATATTACTGCTCAGAGCCAGATGTTTTTTTTTTTTTTTTTTTTTATGATATGAGAGATCAGATTTGTGCAGTACATCACACTAAGCACCAGCAGAATGCGCCAGGAGGGTGGCAGCAGCAGCTGGGTTTTTTGGGGTCCAAAAGCCAACATCAGCATGCAGACAAATGACGGAGTGTATCCATGAATAACCCACTCCGGGGTGGCTTGTCCGCTGCACGGTGTGTGACTGTGATAGTGACAGCAGATTGGCATACGCAGGAAGCTCTGAGGAGGAGCGGAAGACCAGGGTCTGGTCTGCTGGAGGAGAGGCAAAGATGAGCGGGGGGGAGGCCTGACATTTCTGCTCTGCCGATCATCATGCCTTCCCCTTTAAAGTTCAGTGGATAGTCTGCTCGTTTCTATTACAGAGGAGATGATACTGAGCCCACCGGTGTCAGAGTGAGGACCTGCTGGACTTGATTCTCCGCAGCTCATCTGAAGTTTGCAAACAAGATCTTCTTCTACCGCTCAGAGAGTCTCTAAAGTGATCTTTTATTCCCCGGAATGCTGGCTGGTGAGCAGCAGGTTTTACTTTACCATGCTTGCACAAGAAAACAGTTTTTAAAATAAACTTGTTATTCACACGATGCGTGGGGGAAATAAAACAAACGTGTGCTGGATGTAATTTTCCTCAGTTCGCCTCATTTGAAATTCACTTGTAGAAAAACAAGTGGAAGAGGTTAAAGGGGCCGACCGTTTGAAAAGGGCCAGGCCGGTTTATTGCGTTACTAAGCCAGTCTTTATTGGTCGCTCCACAGGTCTCTAAGCAAAACGTCTTGTTTGTAATGTAACCTTGTATAATGACCTGCCTGACAGAATGTAATTAGAGAGAGCGGCACTTTTCTTGCATTTGCCCGTTTCTACGGCAGATCCATAGTCGCATCCCAAAAGTCCTGCTCGCTAATGAATCGGCTCCTGCTGGGCATATTGATGGCCAGTCAGATGTCTGTCTGGAAGATCATTATTGGAGGATGCCAAAAGACTACAGGAAAAGCAGAGTGTGTATTTTTACAGAGTAAACACACATGCAAACACACACACGCACACACGCACACACGTGTTCATGATATCTTTAAAAAGCCCAGTTTTCTACATCCTCCATCATCAGAGGTGTGATGGCTGAGCTGTAGCTACTGAATCAGTGTGTCAGTGTTGCTATCCCTGCTAGCGCACGTCCACACTGAGCTGCAGAGCGCCGCTCTGTGACTGTAAAGGGAAACCGCAGCCGTTGGAACACAATTTCACAACCTTTTCAATCAGTGAGGCCCTCTTTAAATCTGTAGTTGCCAAGAGACTGTAATTAAATTGCTAAAGCTCTCCTATGAGTTCACAACTATGAGCACCTCAGATGATATCTATATATTTTTTTTCTCTGCTGCCTGCTGAAAACAGCAAACGTTTACACTTCTGATTACGGGTTAGGGTTAGGGTTAGGATTAGGGTTAGGGTTAGGGCTTTCCTGGTACGTTTTCTGGTACAGATTTAGGGTTCTTCACAGTTGAGTAGTGGTTAATGAGTAGCTGACATTATATGTCATCTAGAAGATGAAAGAGACATCCCTGTATCAGTGGCTGCAGCTGAGTAACTTCCCATTCACTCATTGTTGTGGCTCTCTTCCCCTCGGGTCATGCTGAAGGCTGGTAAATATTAGTGGATTTGTTGTGCTGTTGCTTTGTTTACTCAGCAGCCAGATGCTGAAGGTACTATAGATAACCAAAGTGGCTGCGTGTGGAATCGCACAAAATAACTTCTATTGATCCTACATAATGGGGGCTGAGGGTGGGCCAGATAAGGCTGCGCCACAGTTTTTCATATGGAATCCAACATGCGCAAATGCCCTGCCGCCTGTTCAGCAGCCACCTCTCTGCGCGCCTGCATATTGATGTTCTTTACGAATCAACAACAGCATGGAGAGGGAAAGAAATGCAGTTCGATTCCTCGCTACCGGGAGTTCAATTTCGGGATGCACATTAACCAAAGATTACATTATTCATATGAAGAAAATATGCAGGAACTAAGGTCTTTATATTATCAGCCCGGGGCGCAGTAAAGTCAGACTTCTCAGTCAAATGGTAAGATGTCAGTTGAATTGATTTATTTGTCCCAGCGAGTAGCGTTGCTGCCAATGAAAAGCCATTTCTTATTTGTTCCACTTCAAAAGCCGAATTTTCCATGAGTGAAAATAGCACTCGTTCATTTCTTCGTCTTCTTCTTCTTCTTTTTTTAATGCGTTTTACAAAACCCATCCTGAAATTGGCCACCACATAACGGAGCCCTGCAGGGATTTTTAGTGACACCAAACATGCTGTTTACATTCATGTCTACATTTTTCTGGGTGCAGTTCTGTCCTCATGTGAGACTCACAGAGCTGCTATTTTGATCCTCTTTTATTTACTAGCAAGTTTCTACAACACCAGCGTTGGCTCGTTGCTCCGATCGTTTGCATGTTCGAGGGTGGGTGAGTGTAATCCTTATATATAGAAGCTGGACGGAGCCCAGGTGACGTCAGTCACAGGTTCCCATTTGAAAATTGCTGGATTTCCACCTGCAGCCTGTGGTGAAAGGGTGGTTCAGACCAGCTTTGTGTGTCCACAGGTGCTGCAGATGTACCTGCCTTTCTGTGGTATCGCCATCTCCAACGCCCAACTCTTCGCCGCTTCGAGGAAAGAGTACGACAGGAGCCGGGTAAGGGTCGTCCAGCAGAACGCTGCCCCCCACACCCACCCACCGACGCCGGTGCTGACACCGTGACTGGGTATCCACCAGCATTTACTGCTGCCAGGGATCACAGAGCAGGGCTGCGTGGACACCTCGTCCGGACCGGCGACACGGCGCCCGGTTCATGGTCCAAGTCTCTGAGGAACCGTTAAGAAACACATGTCAAACACTGACCCGTGATGGAAGAGAACGTATGGAGACCACAGCTCGCTAACAGAGGGAAATGAGGAGAGCTCACTTTGCGCCATCTGAGTGTTCCGCTTGTATATTAGATTAGATTGGCTCACCTTCAAACGAGGAGTCCTTTACCTTTATTGCTAAAAACAATGTTGTTACACCATCCTCAGAAAATTGATCAGTAATAATTACAGACATGTTATGTGTGGAGAGTTTATGGATTTCTCAGTAAGCGGCTGTGACCTTCTCTCCCGCTGGTGTTCAGGCACTCTTGGAGGTCGTTAATGACCTGTTTGAGGAGCAGACTGACCTGGAGAAGATTGTCAGGAAGATCATGCACCGGGCCCAAACATTGCTCAAGTGTGAGCGCTGCTCTGTTCAGCTGCTGGAGGACATCGAGTCACCGGTATGTTTTTAGTGTGCTTGTCAGTATGCAGGATCAATATTAAAAAAAAGAAACGTGCTGCAAACACGAAAGATTTCCAACAAAGTGATGAAAAATTCAGTGATTTTACTGAGTGATCGTTCAGAAAGACTTCATGTTTTAGACCAGTTCTATAAAATATGCCAAATATTAAAGCACCTTTGGCTTGTTGAATTAAATTTGACCAAAAAAAACGTCTAAAAGCAGACATTTTAGAAGAGTAAAAAATATGTTTCTTTTCCTCTTTTCTTTGCTGTCTCATATCTGAAAGGCCGACAGACTTGGGAGCTAACAGCAGAACATGATGTTGGGAATATTAACACTATAATTATTTGCCGTTCAAGAATACTACTGCTGAATGAGTATTTTTCTTGTACTGCAGTGAAAAAGACTGTTGATTGGATTTTCTTCACTGTTATGATGGAGAATTCTGCTATTTGCTTGACAGAGTTCAGTGTCTTAAGATTTCTGGCTTTAAACTAAAACACTTCAAGTTCTCAGCAAATGCGGACTTGCTATTTGGCATTATTAACAAAATATATAAGCCATATATAACCCGGCAGTTGCACGGTTAACAAAGACCCACTAACAGCTGTACTTCCAGATTTAATTACATTTTTATTTCATTAGAGGCTGCTGAAGACTGCTGCACAATTGATGCGGCTCACTCCCACACGTGTGTTCCTGAGTAATACCAGTAAAACATTCAAAGCAGACGTGATTTCACAGCACTGCTTTAAAGTTTTCTTTGAGTTGGTTCACAAAGGGTGCTGTTCTTGTGCACGTCCACCAGTATTTTTTTTCTGCCCTTCCCGTGAATGACTCCCAGAGTGTTGGTGACGTCTTCTTTGCTTTCAGGTGGTGAAGTTCACCAAATCTTTTGAGCTGCTGTCCCCAAAGTGCAGCGCAGATGCTGACAGCAGGTATGTGCGTTTCCTTCATCATCGCCATCACACCAGCAGTGGCCATGAATCCACCTCTGACTGGCTGCGGCGCCTTTAGCACAGAGCCTTGTGTGAACCAGCAAAGCCTCCACTATCTTTAGTTGTTTTTCTCCAGCCCAGAGAAAGACTGCGAGGTGAAAGAGAAGCTTAATACTGTGTGGGATGTTTACTGTGAGGCTGTAAAAGTTACACCTTTCAAATCAGGCTGAAGTGACAAGCGTCTCGCTGGTCTTCCCAAAGGTGAACATTTGAATCACGTGTTGCGTAATTAAGAAAAAAAAGTCAGTGACAAAAGACTAGTGGGCTGTGGGGATTCTAACGTGCCTCTGGTCCACAAACGCCCCCACAGGGAGGTTAATATTGTGTGTCAGTCCATCAGATGGTCACACAGGCTTCCGGATCAGCGTATCTCCGTTTTAAAGGACAACGTAAGCCGGTCTTTGCACACTTTTAAAAAAGTGTGCAGTAAAGTGTGAAACCTGGCATCTGTGCAGGGTTGCAGGTGCTCCAGTGTGGGGGTGTTTGCCAATAATGGAGGCAATTAACATTTTCATCACTTCATAAGCTGCATTAGGTGTTTAATGATATCTGCTGAACAGGATGTTCATTAAATTCAAGTCAATGCAAGACAAAGAACCCACGGGGAGAATTAAACATGTAGCTCAGTGCAATTAAAGGCGTTTCTGTGTTTGAGGTTCGGCTCGATAATTAACTCCACATTTATGTTTCATCTCCATCTTTTGATTGTTTTTTGACAGTTTCAAGGACAGTATGGAAAAGTCATCTTATTCTGACTGGCTTATTAACAACAGCATAGCAGAGCTGGTTGCGTCCACGGGACTCCCCGTGAACGTCAGCGACGCGTATCAAGATCCTCGGTTTGACGCTGAGGTAAACCTTTACCGACCTTTAATCCTGCTGGAAGAAATAACACTTTAAACAAGGAAGTCATCAAAGTTGGAACACAAACCCCTATTTTAAGCACCGTACTGATGTTCTGATGCAGATAGCTCATAAATCTCACTGTTTGCTGCTCTTCACAGGCGGACCAGTTCTCAGACTTCCACATCCGGTCTGTTCTCTGTGTTCCCATATGGAACAGCAACCACCAGATCATCGGTAGGTTTGTGGTGTGAACTTCCCTTAGCTTAAAGTGAGCAAAATGTTTCACACTTACCCATTTAAATAATAGTCATGGCTGTATGGTGGAACTGGCAAATATTATGTGTGTTTTTTTTTTAAATAATAGATAAAATATTAGTGTTGAAACTCAAAAAATAAGCAAATAAATAAACAAAGTAAGTAAAAGTATAAAATAAATGTATCAGGACAAAATGGCGATGAAATATTTAAAGTATTTAAAGTAACAGCAAATCAAAGTAGCTGAAAAAATACTCCAGTGTTGCACTCGGTTACGTTGTGTTACTGAGGACTTTACGTCATGATCAGGCAGCAGTAAAACCAGCCTGGAAACAACAGAGATGCTTCCACAGTCGGCTCATCTTCGATGTATCGTGTATCGCTGTCATGCCCTCAGAATGTTCTCAGATTCAACATTTCTTCTTCACAGAAGGAAATAAAGGCGAGGTGGGCTGGAGGCAGTGTGTGTGTGATTAGATCCACGCTGCAGCATGGCTTCACATGAGGAGGCGGAGTTCTCTCCTCCCGACCATGTGCCTTGTGTTTGTGAATCAGCCGCCGGCGCACTGACACTCTGATAAATCATTGATCTCTCCTTTGGTTTGGCTCTGGATATTGCAGGGAGCAGCAACAATGGCGGCTCCTCCGAGATCAGATGTGGGAAAAGAACTTTGATTTAAGTGCAAAGTCATCAACGTGTCTGTCTTAAGATCTCCGGTTGGTGGGTGTGATGTCCGTACGCACGCTCTCGCGTTTTGCTCTGCGTAGGTTGTAAGTGCATTTGTCCGGGAGGGGCGAGGGAGGAGGAAGAGCAGAAAGAGTGAGGGGAGAAAGATTTGTGGCGTGTGTGTGGGTGGTACCTGAGGTTCTTTCACAGTAGAAAGAAAGCCATTGTACAAACAAAGCAGCAGGAGATGAAATTTGCAAAGATGTCCTTGTGTCATCTGCAGTGTTTTCTCCTGACTGAAAGGTGCTATTGTCTCCAAAAATAATGTTTAATAATGGCGAAAGAGTCAATACATCAAGAACACACCACTGAATATACGCTTCAAATTTAGCCTTTATAATTAAGCAATGTTTATTTTTCAAACAGGCCAGCTTCAGCATCCATCCATCACTTGCTGTCTGTTCAGAGTGCGAGGTCAGCAGATTACGCACCTGCTGACCCGTTATTTTAAAATAGCTCGCCAGACCTTTGCCGGGACCTCATGGATGGAGGATGGCGCTGTAATTTGTTAATGTGACAGACTACAGCAGCCTGTCCTGGATGACCTGGAGTTCAGATGGTGCAAGGTTTAAAGTTAAAGTCTTGGAACAAAACTGGATGCTGTGTGTTGGAGACCCTGTAAAACATCACTCCATCAAGCTGGAAATGGTCCACAGTACATGAAATGTGGATGAAAACTCGAATTGAAACATTTTAATGGAGCTTTTCACGAATGCCATATGTATTGTTGCTCCCGAACTACACTCTCATTGCGCGACCAAATTAATCAGCGCTGTGTTTTAATTCAACAGTTGCAGGTTGAAAAATGGCCATTACGTCACTAATCCAGCGTGACCTCATCACCGTCTGTACGCTGAAATTAAATTGTCGCTTTAACAGCATTTGTTTAAACCCCCATAGAGAAATAAATGCATTGAAGCGCTGATTAATTGCTTTTTAGCGAAGCCTGGAAGTGACAGCTCAAGTCTCTATCGACGTTTTGACTTTGTTTATAATTAGCGCACGCTAGTTGATGCCATCCAAACAGGAAGCATTGCACGATAGAGAGGGCTGCCGGGCACCGCTGCAATTTATGGATCATGTGTCAAAGTTTCCATTAAATGAAATGTAGTCTCAACATTTTGGAGAGCTAAAGTCTGGGCCCGAGTGCTGATGTTGTTGTTGTTTTCAGCGAGAAGTTAAAGTGTCTCTGCTGAATTTTCATTCATAATGCATCACATGAAAGTGTGGGTTTAATCCTCTTTTAATTGGAGTCGGGGGTGAATGCGCATCTGCCTCTCTGCTGCCAAACGATATCATACTTTTATTATGTTCTGACTTTATTACCAGGTGTTGCCCAAGTGCTGAACCGACTGGATGGGAAACCGTTTGATGACGCAGACCAGCGCCTTTTTGAGGTATTCTTTTTGACTGATTATTTCAGGCTGCGGCTGCGTGCGTTAACGGTTATTAACGGTTATTAACCCTGTCTGCCTGCCGGTCTCTTCTCAGGCATTTGTCATCTTTTGCGGGCTGGGCATCAATAACACCATCATGTACGACCAGGTGAAGAAGTCCTGGGCCAAACAGTCTGTGGCTTTGGATGTAAGGGCACGAAACCCCTTCAGTGACTTTTTATCTGCTTGCATTTCCACAAACGCTGCTGTGCAGGCTCTGATACTGCTCCAGGGTGTTGGTTTAAGTTGATTCTGCTCTGCTCCTTGTTTTTTTTCTAGTGTTTTTCATACCTCTGTGCTCATTGTGTTAGCTTCCTGCACTCTTTCAGATGATATTCTATTACCTTTAGCTATAATATCTGTATTTTAAGACATAAACTCCATTCTGGAACACTTAGAGATCAGTGAAAATGGCTGCTGCAGCTTCTATAACCGCCCCCCCTCTCTGGAGTATTGTGTTTGGCTTCTGCTTTAGACTCATATTTCCACAAGAATGTGTGCATTAGAAAACGGTAATCTCTCTTTGTCGAGAAAAGTCGCACAATGGTTTTATTGAAAATTAATGAGAGGGGGTATAAAGCAATGCCTCATCTTCTCTGCAACGTTTGGAGCCATTCAGAACTGCTCAGCCTGTACTGTGTGTGCATGGATCACAGCAGTGGGGTATTCAGGTGTGTTATTGCAGTTAGCGCCGTTTCAGAGCGGAAGAAGGAGAGAAGAGGAGAGAAGGATTAAAACGAATGACGCCGTTTCTGCACTGAATAAACATGAGTGTATATATGATCTAATAATAATGGTGGAATCTGCGCTGACGTGGCGGCGCTCGTCGACAGCGCAGATGTCTTCATTTAGAAAATCTGCTGCGCTGCAACTCTTGCGCGCGCATTGCGGCCGTGCGTTTCTCTCACCGCACGCTACTTTCAGCCACCTGAAAAGCTGTGTTGCTGTTTTGCAGGTTTTGTCTTACCACGCCACTTGCTCCAAGACTGAAGTTGATAAATTCAAGGTAACGCTGCGTATTTTTAACCATTACGTTGATCTCTGGAAACACATTTCTTCCTCACAGGGATTCAACTTTTCTATAAGTCAACAAGGATATTAAAATCGTAACTCAGTGGAGGCTCGGCCTGTTCTTTAGGCTCTGCTCTGCAGCGGTTTCTTAAAGGATAAGGCTGTAATATTCTTCATAAAAGCCGGATAAATGGGTCTACCTGACGGCTCCAGATCGCGGGCGCTGCGGCGTCAAGCGTGCCATTTAGCATTTGTGCCGCGGGCAACGCGGATGAACCCGAGAATTCTGTGCATCGAACAACAAACACCTGCAAGGCTGGTGTATTTAAACAAGAACCACGACATCGATCACAGATTTTGCTGCTGAGCCAAGTTTTGGGAGCTTCAACAGGTCCTCACACCTCACTGGTTAACTAGGTCAGCTGTTCCCTTCCGTCAGCAGCCCCCTTTAAAGGTTTAAGGAAAACAACAACAACAACAACAACAACACGGCCCGATTTTGGCACATTTGCACAAACTCGATGCAGATTTCAGTTTGTGATTGTTAGATTTGCTCTGCTGGTTCAGATAATGACCGTAATAGCGTTTTATTGTTTCCCTGCGTGCGCATTCCTTAAGCTCTGCATTTTATATTGAGTTCAATGAAGATGCATAGAAGATAGAGACGAGAAAAGAAAAACGATTAAAGGCGCATTATGATTGCATTACACCCAACTATTTAACGATGGTTTCACCTCAGTTGTGCAGAAATTGACTTGTAAAATCACATCTGCACATTAGCAAAATGTCTTATTTAGTGAACTAAATGATCACTGATTACAGTCAAACAAAATATAAATAATCCCTTATCTTGGACAGATTATTGCGATCAATAAGCAATTGTAAACACTGCAGTATTTATAAAGAAGGGGAAAAAATGTAGGTTTAGAATTTGCATTGACAGTTTTGAAATATAGATATGACCTATTTATTTGTACTTTCATGTGCAGGATTTTTTCCCCCGTGGCTGCGACGTATGAACCCCTCTTTCCAGTGTGCTGTGTGATCTTTCAGCCCATCCCACCCACACACAAGCAGACACGCGCGGCCGCACGCACGCATGCACGCACGCTCATGCAGATCCGGGCACCCAGCCTGCCTCTCCCTCGCCTGCTTTTATAACTGCTCCACATAGCAAGCCAGGCAGAGAACGCCAGCTTCCACCAGAGTGCAAATGGCAGCAGCAAACAAAGCTGGCTGATATTTTCTGACCTGTGACTGAGGAGAACAGCTGACCCCCCGTGGCGACCCAGAGAGGCTCGGATTTGATGGAATGATGACAAAGACACAGATTATTGAAAAAAATTAGAGCAGAGACCGTTGATAATCTGCTGCACTGTCATGTTTGTCAATACTCTGAAAGGAAGCAGCCTGTTTGCAGGCAGCCTCATTAATCTTCAGCCAATTAAAATAACTCCTCAGAGTCTTAATTACCATATCTTTGTATTCCAGTGTATCATCTGATCATGGCACATGATCCCCTGACCTCTCAAACTCTCTCCTCACCTTTATGTCCCCTCCAACAATGATCTAACAGGCCGCCAACATTCCCCTGGTGTGTGAGTTGGGCATCGACAAGCTCTCCTTCGACGATTTCTCCCTGGACGTTGACGCCATGATCACGGCCGCTCTGAGGATGTTCATCGAGCTGGGAATGGTCCAGAAATTTAAGATCGACTATGAGGTAAGAGCCCCCGATCCTGTCACTTTTCCTGTGTAGCATGTTTGTGGCGATGATACCTGGACTTCTCTCTCCCCTAGATGCTGTGCAGGTGGCTGCTGACTGTCAGAAAAAACTACAGAATGGTCCTTTACCACAACTGGAGACATGCCTTCAACGTCTGCCAGTGCATGTTTGCGATGCTAACGGTACTGATCCTCAGTCGGTGTTACATGGCTCACTTTCTCTTCAAATCGCTCATGGAGGCTCTTTAATTGGCTATAAATGGAGATTTCCATTGGTAAATCAGAGACGCACCATTAGAGGAGCTCTGTTTTGTAGTATCTGATGATTGTCAGGTCTCCTGTGTGAATATGAGGGAACGTGACGAGTCAGCTGGCTGCCGTCCAGCTGATGAGGCAGGCGCTGGTCGTTAGCATGAATGAAGCAGATGACCGCAACTGCGTTATCGTTAAAGGTGCAGGCGAAGCAGCTGCTTGAGCTCGCTGCAAACAGCCAGACAGAGGTGGTTATTTGAGCAGGGAACTCAGGAGCATTACTTCATGCTGTCCTAGCATGCCTTTGGCAAGACACACACTCACACAAACACACACACACAAACACACACGCCTTTTCTGTCGCAGCAACATGGCTGGGTTGTTCATTTAATCAGGCACAGTTTTAATGGATGTTGTCCCATCTGAGTTAATCACTGGCAGATGGAAATTAAATAGCAGAGTGTGTACTATAATGTGTTTTGGGCACATCGATTCTGCTGCCGCATGTTTTAATGAGGGCTGCAGCATCTTTCCCACTGCCGTGTCTCACTTATTCCTCTTAGCCAAACAGCCTCAAATGTGACAAATGTTCATTCATTTATTTTTTTTTTGTGTTTCTCATCTGGCCCGACTCAGACGGCAGGCTTCCAGGAGACTCTGACAGATGTGGAGATCCTCGCGCTAATTGTAGGATGTGTGTGCCACGACTTGGACCACAGGGGCACTAACAATGCTTTCCAGGCAAAGTAAGTGCTTGCGATTTATCCGGTAATCTTTGACAGACACAGGCACACGCGCGCCGCCGCCCACGCGTGCTTGTGTTTTAGCACCTGCAGCAGTCTGCGGCGCTGCAGCGAGAGTCAAATGGCAAATGGTACGAGGCTCATATACGGGTCTGCTTAACGAAGAGTCTGTAAACACTGCTGACTCCAGACCAGCTCTTCTCCTGCAGCTGGTGAATGATTTGCATTATTGGCATGTGTAATAAACGAGCCAACAGGTGCTTGTGTGCACATTTTTACGACCTTAAATGTGTGTGTATTCGTATGTGCTTTCTTATCTGTTTAGATGGAACCGTTTGGTCTCAGCTTTAGGCTTCTGAGGCATATTTCAGGGAGTCGATTGCCAAATAAAGACATTACAACAGCCTCAGCGGTAGACTGTGTGTCTCAGTGTGCGCTGACAGTGTCGATCTCTGTCTCTGTGTTTGTATGTGTCAGGACGGGCTCAGCGCTCTCTCTGCTTTATGGGACTTCTGCTACTCTGGAGCACCATCACTTCAACCACGCTGTTATGATCCTGCAGAGTGAGGTGAATGATGTTCCAATATCCGCTGTGACGCAGTCACCGTGGCCGTTCTCACAGTACGCAAACGGGTTTTTGTGTTGATGTAGTTTTCCAAAAATTCCTACAGCATCTAATGTTTGATTTGACCCAATCCATGACTTACCCTTCACCGCCTGTGCCTTTGTGTTGGGCTTCGTCTAGGTCAAAGAAAACACCAACCTGCGGAATGTACATGAAAACCATTCAAATTGCACCAAATCCCCAGAACATCTGGCCTTAAATTTTGCCAAATATACTGGAAATGTGTTAAATTAAATATTTATAATATTACAATGCACTCAGCAGCTTAGCTTCACATAATGAACAAAAATAGACGAAAAAGCAAATTTCACAAATCTCACTGACGACTCCCCAGAAGCTCCGTACTGAAATATGTTCTGGTTTTATCTGGGAAAAGCAAATACCCATGCACAGCCATTAATCCGCATTTATGCTTACAGTGGTGGCTTTTAAAACTGCTCCTCTTCTTTTATCGGTAAGCCCATTTAAAAGGCAGCGATTTGCCAGTGTGCTGGAAACCATGTGAATCGCTGCTGTGTGTGACTGAGTAAACAAGCTGCCCCTGCCCTCAGATCAATGTCATTACACAGGCGATGGATTTAACGTTAAATGGCTGAGAGAGACATTTTACCAGGCGATTGGTCCGGCATGAAATTGTAATTAAAGACTTTAGATGACAGCTCTTTGCCTGGAATAACAACGGTTCATGCTGCTGCTGCTGCTGCTGCTCTAACAGGAGGCTCATGATAAGATCCGCAGCCTGCACCAACCATCCATCCATCCATCCATCCATTTTCTTCCGCTTATCCGGGGTCGGGTCGCGGGGGCAGCAGCCTAAGCAGGGAAGCCCAGACTTCCCTCTCCCCAGCTACTTCGTCCAGCTCTTCCGGGGGGATCCCGAGGCGTTCCCAGGCCAGCCGAGAGACATAGTCCCTCCAGCGTGTCCTGGGTCTTCCCGGGGGCCTCCTACCGGTGGGACGTGCCCTGAACACCTCACCAGGGAGGCGTCCGGGAGGCATCCTTACTAGGTGCCCGAGCCACCTCATCTGACTCCTCTCAATGCGGAGGAGCAGCGGCTCTACTCCGAGCTCCTCCCGGATGGCAGAGCTTCTCACCCTCTCTAAGGGAGAGCCCAGCCACCCTGCGGAGGAAACTCATTTCGGCCGCTTGTACCCGCGATCTCGTTCTTTCGGTCACTACCCAGAGCTCATGACCATAGGTGAGGGTAGGAACAAAGATCGACCGGTAAATCGAGAGCTTCGCCTTTCGGCTCAGCTCTCTCTTCACCACAACGGACCGGTGCAGAGTCCGCATTACTGCGGACGCCGCACCGATCCGCCTGTCGATCTCCCGCTCCATTCTTCCCCCACTCGTGAACAAGACCCCGAGGTACTTGAACTCCTCCACTTGGGGGAGGATCTCCTCCCCGACCCGGAGAAGGCACTCCACCTTTTTCCGGCTGAGAACCATGGCCTCAGACTTGGAGGAGCTGATTTTCATCCCGGCCGCTTCGCACTCGGTTGCGAACCGGTCCAGCGAGAGCTGGAGGTCACGGACTGATGAAGCCAACAGGACCACATCATCTGCAAAAAGCAGAGACCCGATCCTGAGGCCACCAAACCGGACCCCCTCAACACCACGGCTGCACCTAGAAATTCTGTCCATAAAAGTTATGAACAGAATCGTGGATGGGGCACCAACCATCCATTTCAAACTTTTAAACGCCCCGTCGTTGCCTTTCTATGTCTCCACTCTCCTCCCGCCGCTCTGACTGCCTCGCCTGCCGTCTTCATCGGCTCCAGTTGTGACAGAATGAGAGACGTGCTTTGTGTTTTTTGCTGCCGCGTACTTCGATATTTCATGGCGACTCACGAGCCAGGGAAGGGAATCCGAGCCGCCCCGTGACGGCCCTTTGACGTAGATTCTCGCAGCGTCTCAAAGGAAAAACCGCATCCGCTTTTGACGACCTCAGCTTTTTCTAATTACGCCAGCCCTCCTCTGTTGTCACTTCTGTGTTTTGCATTCCCTCCGCAGACGGGCCTCAGCATCCACTCCGAGCATCCTCTGGAGGAGGCCGCCTAAGTGCCGGTTGAATGTATAATGAATGATGGGGAGAGGCCTGTTTTAATGATGTTCCTCACCTATTACCATTACTGGCTTCCTTTCTTCCCTGCACAGATCAGTCCAGCTTTATTAAGTGCTTTTGGTTGTTTTCTGGAACTATTACGGTTCACTTGTGCGTGTGCAGTAGTTTTCTCATTAGGAAAGTAGGAAGTTGGAAAAATGATCTGTGGATTCTGATGGATAAGGTGTTTTTGATGTGGAGTTGTCCTGGTAAACCAGACCTGCAGATTGACTCACTTCCATATGTGTTTGAGACAGAATCTAGATCCAGCTGCTAATTAAGGTCAAACATTGGTAGCATGCATGACTGCAGGTAAGAAAGCTTGTGAAATTAAATCCACTTCTGTTCACAGTATTAACCTGTGGATCAGTGTTTAATCTGACTAAACTATATTGGCTACTTTTGAATCGTTGAATGATAGGGGATGATAGGGAGCAAACAGGGGAAATGATCTATGACGAAGGCAAAGTGAGCTCAGTTGTCATTCAGACAAGAGCCCAGCACGTCAACTTTGTATCAGCGTTTATGCCTCCTGTGCTTTCCATCGACGCTGATAAAGAGTTTAAAAATCTGATTAAATCCAGTTGTTTTTGTTCAGCCACCCCTTGCTGTCTGGGATAATAAGCTCCTGTTACAAAAAGTAATGTTGGCCCTCTGTTATATAAATGTTAGCCATGCTAAACAATAAATAATTCATACAGGGTCCTTTTTTGTAAGCGCTCTGTGTGCAGCTGTGCTGTATATTTAGTGATTCTCTTTTTCCGGGTATGTGTCTCCACAGGGTCATAACATCTTCTGCAACCTGTCGTCCACAGAGTACAGCGACCTCATGCAGCTGCTGAAACAGTCCATCCTGGCCACGGACCTCACCCTCTACTTCGAGTACGCTCAGTCTGACTCCACGCTGTTTATTAAGCTGCTAGATCTCCGCAGAGGCTGGCTTTCTCAACAGTGTGATCACCAATTCGCCCTCAAACACGCCGAGGCTTCTTTGGGGTAACACTGCCCCCCTGTGGATTATCTGTCACTTACACTTGTGTCTCCATGGTCAGGAACAGAAATCGCTTCTTTGAGCTCGTCAGCAATGGAGAATACAACTGGAATGTAAAGACTCACAGAGACATGTGCAGGTAGTGCAGAGAGATAATTACTTATGGGGTAAAAATCAAAAATAACACAAGAATAAATCTGTCCGCTTCTTCTCAGGTCCATGATGATGACGGCGTGTGATCTTGGCGCTGTCACCAAACCTTGGGACATATCACGCAAGGTGAAAAGCAATCTGTTGCTGGAGGTGCAACAGATTGATTCCTACACACACTGGTGTTCTCTCTTGTAACTTCAGGTGGCAGAGTTGGTGACCAGCGAGTTCTTCGAGCAGGGCGACAGGGAGCGATCGGAGCTGAAGCTAACGCCCTCTGTGAGTGCCTCCCTAAGATGCATCTGTCCTGTTTCTGCAGATAACATTCATCCTGTCCTCAGGCGAGCGGCTCTGTGTGATTGAGGAGCTTTAAAGGCTTTACTCTGCTGCAACGTTCTCAAAGTGGACTCGAACTAACAGCTTTCCCTTCTGGAAATTAATGGCTGTTGACTAATCAAGCCCGGCCACATTGGCTGTCTCTGATTTAAGTAATGCGACGGCCTCGTGTCCGCCGCCCATGTCAGACTCCCGCCTCTGCACGCGTGGGTGTTGGAAATGAAATATTAACTTCTAAGTGGTAGCCCGGTAACTATCTCTGAGGCGCAGCCTCCGAGGAGCCTGTGGACTCCAGGCCGCAGGCTCCAGCTGCTGGAGAGGAAAAGAATCACGAGAACACTTTCTCTTGGAATCAGCCGCCGTTTCTTTGCAGGCATTAACATGCTCCATCCTTTGCTTCCGCAGGCCATCTTTGATCGGAACAGAAAGGACGAGCTGCCGGGGCTCCAGCTGGAGTGGATCGATGGAATTTGCGCGCCGCTGTATGAGGTAACGCAGCCGTTTGGCCTTCGCTCCTCCTTGCTCAGCCGTCAGCGATGCCAGCAGTCAGTCTGTCACATCAGGAAGTGCTTTTTTATGTAGTCAAGGTTACATCCTGTCCTTTTAAGGCACGAGTGCGTCAGACAGAGACGCGGGGTTTTTGTCCTGGATGGAGCTGCAGCTTATCTCTCTACAAATGAATGGAAATCTATAGTGCGTCCTCTCCAGGATAGGAATCTGTGTGTGTGTGTGTGTGTGTGTGTGTGTCTGGATGACGTCAAGACCTGCCCCTACCCTCGGCGGCAGCAGAGCCTGTGTGGGAGGGGGCTGCAGGCCCACTGATCCAGGAGATCCTGTCTGTACAGAGCTGAGGCCGGATTCACTAGTTGTCAAAGGAGCAGCTGCAAGGCTGCTGTGAGGCTGCTGAAGCTCGCAGCAGCTCACGTCTCTGCTTCTAGACGCTCTATTTTGTTGTGACGAGGACGAATAAAGAAATCTCATCTACTGGAGCATCCAGACAACAGTTAGAGCTCATCTTCCTCATCGCTGCCTGTGTGGTGTAGATAACAAGGCTCAGAGCTCCACCGCGCGTGTGTGTGTGTGTGTGTGTGTGTGTGTGCATGAGGGGCCTGTCCTTGTGTAAAATCCCATGCTTGGAGAATGCAGATACGGGTTTACCATCGCGCTGCCGCCAGTTAAATTTACGCAAGGGAGACAGAGAGACAGAGAAAGGGGGGAAGTTCAGAGGCTTTCAGGATTTCTGTCCGTGGGTGGAAGAGATCTCCGTCTTGATCTCACTGATCTCCTCTTCCCGACGGAGGCTCCCCTGCTCTGTGGAATATTAATCCCCTATTATATAACCTTCCATCTTTCCATCCTGCCAAACGACAGCCCCCCCACCAGAGGGATGGTGGTGCTGCACACCTCTGATCAGGTGTTCACGCACAAACTAGATGAGACGGAATCTACAAACATGCAACATGTCTCACTCGTGGACTCATATTCAGAAACGCACATTCTGCACATTATTGCTATTGTTGTTGTGTCACTCACAGCTTTAAAAAAAAAAAAAATGCCCCTAATGCACAAAAAAAGCAAGCAGATTGCTTTTTTAAATAAAGAAAATGGTCTTGGATGGTTGGACTGGGCCACATTACAGAGCGGAGTCATGGCCGACCACCCACACGACTCAATTATTCATATAATATTAGAGAACGCAGCCTCTGAATATGAACGCAGCTCAAATTGTTTGTCTGCATTTGAAGTTGGGTTAATTGGCAGCTGATGAGTCCGCTTTCCTCTGACAACACTGTTGATTTCCACGGCCTTACGGCATCAGAGGGAAGACGTGTTTAACAGAATGGTGGATGAAAAGTAATCTTTTAAAAGCAGCCTTCCACCATCAGGCTGCCGTGTGTTCCTGTCTGGAACAAAAAGAGTTTCCCTGGTTTAGCAGTCATAAGACGCTTTCTCGAAAGAAAAAAAAAAAACGGCCAATTTTCTGGCCACTGGCCTCAGCCTCTCTCACCAGGGTGTTCTAGGAGTCCAAACGAGCAGATTTACAGAAAAATACATCATTATCTTTTTAAACGCAGTTTTAATAAAAATGCTTGATGTCTTTTGTAATAATCAGGATTAGAAATAATTTTACTTAAGATTTAGTTTTAGCCTATTTGTGAATTTAGAGGTTGAAAAATATTTTTTTCTTTTGCCTCAGAAGGCATCAAATGTCTGTTTAGAATAATAAAGTGTGCGTGCAGCAGCTTAGCCTGCTAACGCAGCTGGCTGTGGTACGTGTCATTAGTGTGTGAGGAGGCAATAATGTAGACAGTAAATCTGAAGCCCCAGTACTCCGAAGGTGGGCGCTGACAGAGCCTGGTCTCTGCTGTCCCTGCCTGAACCCGCTGCGTGTTATCTCTTACTGTGATGGTGACAGGAAGGTCACGCTCAAAGGACTGTTAGCTCACTATAATCAGACAAGATTAACGTAAATAAATATTATTACAGAATAATGGCAGAAAAGTTTGTGCTAGAATAATATAATCTACTGGTTTCTTAAGAGTCCAAAAAGAGTTGCAGCAAAAAAAAAAAAAAAAAACCTTTAAAATATCGTTACTTGCTATAATGAATCTTGAATTATTTACTGGGACACCTGGGGTTTGTGCATCTGTAAAAGTAAACTGTTTTTGCCGATTAATTGCATCCAACAAAGATATGGAACATGCTAAGTATGACATTAGCTTGTTTGCAATGTGAATATTCTAGCATTTCAATGTTTACCTCAATGAACTGCTCACATTTCTCTGAATATAATAACACGGTGATGCAAATATTCTCTCCCCAGACACTGGTCAAGTTGAATCCCAAACTTCAGCCCATGGTTGACATGATTAAAGCCAACAGGGTCAAATGGAAGGAACTGGATAAGAAGAGACAACATGACCACAGTGCGTCAGCGCCGGTGAGCCCTTGCAACGCTGCTGATGGCTCAGAAACAGGCGGCTGCACCGTGAGCAAAACAGGCAGCGCACCCTGCTGCAGCAGCAGCAGCGGTACACCACCTACACACGTTAGTTAGCTTTTGAAGAAGCTCCGTGCGGCTCTTTTTCGGCTTTCCCCTCCCTCGTAGATGAGGCCTGCGACGGAGGCAGTGCATGCAGAGCTTCCCGAGCTGTTCTGCTGCTCCAGCTGGGTTGGATGACTTGAGCGCGGTGACACAAGACAGGTTTTCCTGCTCATTTTCAGCCTCCTCGCTCACACTGCAGGCTGACAGAACTGCGTTTGGCATGCTTGTCAACAGTTACACATCAGCTGATGCCGTCAGACGGCAAACTCAAAGCCCTGTGTCAACATGTCAACCAGTAAGCTAACATTAACTATTCTGGGTATTGCACAGATTGATTTTTCAGCACAAGGCATGGAGAAGAAAGAAGAAGAATGTATTTACAATGATTTCTTTCGCTCTGTCTGGCTTTTTTTTTTTGTTGTCTGGGGCAATAGAGATAGTTTTTGTAAATTTGTACATATGCTCCCGGATGAGTCTGAAGTGCTGTTTTTAACCTAAACACTGGATTGTTAGTGTGCTTTGAGAAGATTACAACAGCAGCAGGATGATGCTTGAGATGCAAAGTGAGTGCTCCCCCCCCTTCCTGTGCCTTGTTTTGAGATCCTTGTTTTGAAAAAAAATGCATGGCCTCCTTATCTAGATTTTTAGACAATACTGATCCTCGTGATATATATTTGCCATCATTTATAAATCAAACGTCTGCAGACACGTCTCAACCTAACTTAAGCCACAAAGCATTGACATTATGTCCGACACGTACACACAAATGTGCCTTGATGCAGGTTTGCCAGATTAACGTGTGCAGAACCCTCCATTCAACGTCAACAGCTGAAGCCTAAAACAGAACTACATCCGAACACGTTGATGGAAAGATCCTCACCGAAACTCAACACAGTTATATCAATGATACCAGCCTGTACATTCAGAGTTTTGTTTTTATTTGATTTCATTTTATAAACCAACCCAAACTGAATAGACATTGTCATGTTTCTGATATAACATCTAAAAATTGAGATACTCAATTCTGTAGTCAAGTGCAGGTGGAGTCACAAGCTATTATTTTGACCTGTTGGTGTTATTTGGGTTGGATATGCCTCATGAGTTGTGTTGTAGCTTCGTTTATTGGAGTTTAAAATGTGACTGTGCACATTGTGTGGCATGGATCTGTGTGCCCTGTGTCTTAGGTGAAGAGCTGGCTTTGAAGGAAAGGAAAATATAAATATATTATTGCATGTTTAATGCAGTAAGAACTCAGCCACTTTGCTAAGGATGTAGCCAATGTGAGCCAAGAAATACCTCCTATTTTGAATATCATGACCTGGTCAATGCATGGTTTTAACTTCTATTGCATCATGTTGCGTGAATTAATACTATCGCTGTTTTATTTTTCTAATGAGGACCCCCCCCCAAAAAAAAAAAAAAAAAAAAAAAAAGTGCTTCTTGTTGGTTATTCTTTTTCACTCCGTTTGGAGGCTGGATGTATTCACAACAGGCTGAAATGAAAGGCATGAAAAGGCAAATGTGCAATGTTTATGTTCAAAGTTTGAATAAAACTAAATTTTGCTGCTACAGATACTCTGTCTTCATGTAATACAAGAATTTTCAAGCTCGTCATGACCACTAGCTCACAGACTTACGCAGAGCAGTACTGACCTCGTGTGGAAGAATCTGGCACTACACCCGAAATGTCTCAATGAAAGCCAGAAGGCGCACACGCTTCATTCAGACATTCTCAATGCAAAAAAATTCACTCATTCACCAAATACACGAAATTTATCAGAAAACAGGAAATACCTGCAGCTATAGTCTTTATTCTTTTTTCACTATTTAACAGGATGAAGCAAAAATCCTGTTTAATCATTCATTCACGCAATCCTTTGCAATAACCCGCGGTGTGTGTGTATGTTTGAGCTGCAGTGTGTTACGCCAGCCCAGGTTGAGCTCTGTGCTGTTGATAATTGCCATTGACGTCGGCAGTGTGTGGGTGGCTGTGTGGGTGAAGACGACTATACCAAATGAGCCTGTGTGGAAAAGAAAAAAAAGAAAAAAAAAAAACCTTCCTGCCAGAAAAGCTGTTTTACTCTTCTGGATTACACTGAGCTCAGTGTGACGTGAGTAGAGAATGTGCAAACAGTGTGTTGACCCTGACAACACTGACTGAAAATATATATTTAAAAAAAGGGATAAAATATCTGTATAAGATGCTATTTTTGAATGACGAAGAAACATATGTGTTGTTTCAGTTCCGTTTATTGCACAAAAAGCATGTCGGATGTTACAGTGTTAAGTGGAAAATACCAAAAAGGAACACCCACAATGGCAAAACGCTTCTGCACAGTTGGAAATAATGTAAAATATCAGGTAATAGGTCCTAATTCTGGTGAAGTATTACTTTAAAACAATGCAAGAGCTGGACAGTGTGAAGCCCGTTGGACAAATATGAAGCTTCAAGGTTTAACATAATTAATAGTTTCGTATCAAAAACTACAGTTGCTGCATCAAAAACCTTCAGACAGCACAGATGCACAAATGGGTTAAACTTTCAGGAGAATTGGCTCTCAAAAGGCTCACCTTTGCATAAAAATACACTCCAGCTGCGCGGGAGGTTCAGACAGTTACGCAGTTAAACGCATCATCGCCGCACATCTGTGTGTACCGATGCCTTCTTTGGTACGGCAGCACCCAGATCCAGACAGCTTCATTCGCAACTCTCAGTAACAAACCACGCGAGGTAAACACTTTCAGTACAAAAACAGTGACAGTCAAACTGTACTGGTCTGGAATGGGCTTAGGCGGAACCATTGAGCAAAAGACAAGGTGGAGATGGAGACACTGACTGTATGGGGTCAAAGGTGACTGTACAGCAGCGGAGGAGGCAGATGGAAGCTTTAGAAAGGCACAGAGCTTCAGACAGGGCATTCATCCAAACAATGTGCGTACACACACACACACACACATATATAGGGAAGAAAAACGGTTGACTCTGAGGGCAAACATCGATTAAACACAATGGTTTGTGGCAAAGGTGGTGTGTAGTTACTAACCGCAAAAGCCGAGTTTCCTGTAACAGGACAGAAACAGGCCCTCAAGTGCAATTTAGTGTAAAAGAAAATGTTTGGGCAAAAATGTAAATGGCACCAAATGGCAACACACACACACACACACACACACACACACACACACACACACACACACACACACACACACACACACACAGAGTATTTAAAATGGCGTTTAGTATCTACTGATCCATTATGCACATGATGCTTTTAAGGAGCAGGAACTCAGAGCAGGTTCCTGTTTCCGAAGATGTTATCAGGGTCTACGTAGTCCTTGACGGATTTGAGCATCCCCATGCCAACGTCAGAGACGGCGTCCCTCATCCACTGTTTCCGAAGTTTCCCCACTGAATGACAGAAGAGAAACAAATAAATATATAAACAGAGGGGAAGAAGGGTGGGGGGGGGGGAATCGGCATGGCTGATTGCTCGGCAGGCTGCTGGGAGCCAATCAATCTTGTGAGAGTGAGTGAATAAACAGAGGGTGATAAATGCTTTTATTCAGAAAGGAGAAATGTTTTGCATGGCATGATTTATGGAGCTCAGCAGACTATCAAACTCATTAGGCTCTGTGTGTTCCCAGAGGAGGGGCCCGGCTGGCGGCTGTAGTGGTCCGTCCCTCACTCGCTCCCTCACTCTTTGAGCCATCACTCCCCTCCATTCCCCTCTCACCGGAGCCACTGGAGCATTTTTTCCCCTGTGCACGAGCTCCCTCCTGCAGCTGACCCTGCAGGGCTGTTGTGCTTGCTTGTCCTGAACGCCGCTCCGGGCGGCCCTCTGATGTGGGCCGCCAAGACGGCCTCGGAGCCAAGCCCTCCTCTCTCAGTGGGATGTTTGGCTTGCAGCCACTTTTCACACCACCACCCCCTACAAAAGCCCCAACTTGAGGGGGTGCTGTGGCGTAAAGTCCTAGCAAGACTGGCCACTGCTTCTCCAGCTGTCCAGTTCGACATCCGTCACAGCACTCAGGTCTGACAGGCCCAGGGCACTACAAGAGGCTTTGGTCTCTAACATGGCAACCATCCTGTTCAGACAGACGCCGTCAAAATGGGCAAGATGCAAAAGCGCATTTACTGCCGGTGTACACAGTCAGATTTCTGTCCTAGATCTCGGGTTGTGGTTCCACAATGGTGACCCTACCTCGCAAAACGTGACACTTTCAGACTGCAGAGGTCACAGTCTCGTGACAAAAGAGTCACAGTCGGAAATTCAATATAATTATCTCATCATCAGACCTCCGCTATGACCGACGCTTACAAACCAACCAATAGAAATGCAACGAGGAATGACGTGCTGATCACTGCAACACACGTAAAACAGGGATAAACCTTTAGCATCAAGGTGACGGAGGTAAAATGGGCGAGAAGACAAGCAAATGTCTAAATTAATCCAGTTCATAGGATAAAAAACGCCAATGCTGAGGCTTAATTCTTCATTATATTCTAAATAATGTGTGATTATGTTATTGTTGTAAACTCTCACACTGTTTTGCAATAAACTTATGAAATTGCTAAAATTGTGTGTACCATAAAATAGAACATCACACACAACTCATTACATGCTTATTTATGAATTTGTTAAATCATCTTATTTTATAAGGCACATAAAGGGCACAAAGACACCTGTTTACTGGACAATTAATCAATGAAAAAAATCTAAAATAGTCATCCATATATATATATATATATATATATATATATATATATATATATATATATATATATATAAATATATATATATATATATATATATATATATATATATATATATATATACACACACACACACACACACACACCTTAACCATCTGAACTAATCAGATCAGAACTGGTAAAATATTAACATTTGGAGGTCAGTTTCAAAGAAGAGTGTATCAATAATTCAAAAAGATAACTTTGAGAAAAGAGCACATTACAACAGGTGCTGCCTGCTGAAAAGAGTGTAACCACTTCAGATTAGATAGGAGAAACTGGATCTATGAAGGTGTGTGATGGGAGTTTTCACACGCCTCCTTTTTTATCCATCATCACAGGACAGCCCTTGTGTTAATCGAGCATGTTGAGGTGGTTCTATCAGTGCAGCCCAGGAGACCCAGATGGGGATCAGCCATAGCTCATCTCCTGATAGAATGGGGCAGACAGTGGGGTCACCGGGAACTCTGACACCACACGCACCTCCAGATGGTGACAGGGGCAGAGACCAATCAGCTGCTACCCAGTAACTAAGAAAAGTACCCTGCTCTCTCCCACCTCCTCCAGTTTGGCCCTGCCTCTGCGGTTCCACCCCCGTTCCTCCCCTCCTCTCAGGAAAAGAACAGAAAACAGAAGGTGCTGGGACTGCATCATTGCCTCCATCACTGTGATAATTTACACATCTATCTTGCCATTCTCGCTCTTTTCTCCTCGCTATTGCAATCAATCTTACCGGACGAGCCCGTGTAGCTGTGACACGCAAACAAGTGCAGGTAGTTTTGCAAATGACAGATTCTTCCTGCACAGTAAATCCTGAGGAAGTGCAGGCGAAAGGCTGCAAACTTCCCTAAATCAGGTCACTTTAGTTTCCTGTAAGGGCAGTGATTTGTGTGTGTGTGTGTCCGGGGGTGGGGGGCTCCACAGTTAGCAAAGCCACAAGGTGAAGTTGATGGGAGCTCCAGGGTGGCCCCTCATACAGAGGACTCTCTTTCCCTCCCTGGGCTTCTCTGACTAATGAGGGTCAGGATATAAAAGACGGGCTAAGTTAGTGGCCCCTGTGCTCCTGTGATAAGGCTGCGTGGCAGTATTGGCTGAGCCGCCACGGTGCAGAGCTGATAGATGAACGAGTCTTCCGTGATAGATGATCAACAGCTCTGAACCAGCACAGCACGGCTGACCCATTTAAAGAGGACACTTCTACTGCTGACTTTATAATATCAAACTCATCAGTGATGGAACATAAATAAGTGCACTTCCTTAACTACAGTGTTTAGCTGTTATTGATGGGTTAGGTCCCATTAAATATTCAACAAAGCGTTATAACTACATCTGAAAATTCTGAAATTTTACCAATATGAATCCTCAGCCTTTTTTTCCTGATTATTTTGAACTCTGACCTTAAATTAAAGTGATTTATCTGCTGTGGTCCATTACAGCTTTTAGTCTTCACATAGCTGCATCATCAAATCCTCTGGTGACAACACCCTTCCATAACTTGAAGATTAATCGATCATCAGAGCTACGAAGAAGCTTTAGTCCAACTTTAAGTAAATAATTGAGTGATGAATATGATTCCATCATTTTTGGGCCGTCTGCATATTTGTTATGGGTGACAGTCGACGCATGGTTGTATTTAATGAGGTTATTATATCCTGCAGTGCACTACACGCCCGGATTCCTTTACCTACGCCCACACAACACAACACTGGCCTGCTGTAAGTACAGAGACACAAAAATATATATTTCCTGCAGTACCCTTCCGCCTCCCCATCCTTAACTACATCTGTTTTGTTTGATACACAAAACCTAGTGAAACTAGCTCCATTTGTCAAGTGTTGATTGTGGGTAGACAAACTGGCCTGTCTGCGCCCAGATAGCAAGCTCACTATTATTAATCACAATTACAGAGTGGGCCTTGCACATGGGAGCTGCATCAATATCCCCCTCTCCCCCCCAAACACACCCAGCCACCCCGCCCTATCACCTCCCCGTGCTGTTCGAGGTGGCTTGGCCACCGTTTGGAGGTCAGTATATGGCCTGTGATAACAGCAGCATCATTTACCCCAGCCTGCTGCCTCCTTTTTATTAGCAATCTTTTAATTTTGAACCTGTCCCCACCTTCAGGAAAAATTGTGATTTAATATCGCAGCTGATTCACTGCATACTGTTTTTGACAGGTGTGATGAATAGCCTGAAGTGATGTATGAAAACAGCAAGCCGGATGGCAATATAGATAAGGCAGCCATTTCGGTTAGCCCCGATGGGGCCCGGAGAGGCGCTGTGCTGCCCCGCTCACGTTTCATTTGGTCACTACTGAAATGAACAAATAGAGTCAGAGCAATTCATCTGAGCTGTGGGAACACATCTTGAACACATGGGGGGAGCGATGAAAGCTCTTAGGCCAAATGCACATTTACAGCATGAGTTGCCTCGCGCTCGAAAACACTGAAAATCAAACTATCCATATTTACCAATAATACCTACAAATATGATGCCTTTCAAATCAGTGCTCTTAAATGTTAAAGTTGCGATACCTCCATGATGGTGTGACAAGCTTCCTCCATTGGCAAGGATCTCTTCTCTAGCTGCATGCTGTGCAAAAAAAGACAAAATGTTGAAACAAATCATGAAATCAAATGGAGTTGTAACATACAAAGAAAAAAAAGCAACCAAAAATTATCATTTTATACCTCCACTTGTTCATAGACGTGTACTGGATCACTAAGTCCCCTGTAGTTGAAGGCGAAGTAAAAGTAGACACAAGCGCCAGCGTCGTATGTCTGAGTCACCCTGAGAAAAACAACAGCAGTCAAATTCTCTGAATCTGATAACACAACATGTAAATGCTGTAATTCATTTAGGCAACAATTGTGCTGCTGACATTAATGATGAACAAAGAATGGATCAGCAGCATTTTATGGGACGTTGACTTGGTTTGGCCAAGCATCCCAAAAAGAACAAGGAGTATAAGACAATGTGTTGGCAAAATGCTCCATCTCTCTCTACAAAAGCAGGGTGCAGAGACCTTGTTCATTTGACATGCGCCATCACCTGGCACACTGCCTCTTCTAAGGGTTAAATGGACAAATCAATCATGTAACAGACTGTGGTCAGGAAATGAATTGCTGTAGCATAATCAGGCTGAGGCCTAATCTGTCCACCATCAGCCAGCAGAAGCCTGGTGCTCCTCAGCTGCCTCACCGTCTGTTCAAACTGTTTGTCTGCGTCATCGCACTTTACACTTCTTGAGGTGAGGAGAAAGTTATTTTGCATCCTCACGGCAAATTTTATTTGTAGCTAATAATCTCAGGTGTACAGAAGTAGGAGGTGCTTTCGTTAGGGTAAACACAGATCTGTTGGAACCTTTTTCCGCCTTTATGCAATAAATGCTAAAGGTTTACTTTTATTGTCCAATATTCCCTGCTCTAACGTAGATTTTGCCCTGATTGTGATGGTTTAAGTCTTCAATAAAACAAATGGTTTTGAGATAACCAGACCTGATCAGGGGATTTTTTTTTTCAGTCAACATTACCTGCATGTAGATAATGGTGAAAACTGCACTCCTTTGTCCTTACACTCCCGAACAATGCGTGCCTTTACGTTTCGGCAAATGTCCAACACCCTTAGAAGAGAAAATAATGAAAAAATTAACCACTGAGTAAAAAAAACCCACACTGATCAGTAACAAGACTAATAGCCTTCTCATTTCCACCTAAATCAATCTGAATGTGAAAGTATTACATTGAGAAAAAGAGTAGAGTGCAGAAGGGGTGATAAATGGTGAGAAGTGAGAAATGGCTGCCAGTCGCCTGTGCAGCCAAGTGTGGAGTGTGGAGGATGGGGAGAGGAATGGATAATGAGCCAGACACATGTGCTCGCCTCAGTGCCCGATCTCTTGGTCTCTCTCCCAACAGGCATGTTCCACAACATGGAGCTATGTGTGCTCCACAGTGTTGTACATGCATGTGTTTGGAAAATAATGATGAAACACTGTAGAGAATGCAGCTTCAGTCGACAGAGCTGGATAATGCCTACAAAAACCGGGACATGACAGAAAAAGAGTTTGACAGCAGATTTTTACCTATCCCAAGGCACTGACGTCTCAAAAGACTCTCCAATCACATAATAGTCCATCCCCAAGTCCTGGTCAGGAAACAAAAGGAGCATCAGTACATCACACTGTAGAATTATGAGCACACAAAACATGTGATATAACTGTAAAGATAGACTATCAGGAATCTTTCATAATCAAATTTGGATTATAATTTAATTTTTTGCCCAAATGCTGGTTTTTATTCAGATGTAGGAAGACTTTTAAATAGATCCAGAACAAAAACCCCCACTATAATTCAAGAACTAATGATATCTTAATAAAGATCATCTGACAGGATGGGTCAAAGACTCTTGACACGCTTGCTGCAAGGCAAGGGCTTTTAAGTTGTGAAAATCAGTGCTGGACCCCCTGACAACAACTGTGACCACATCGAATCAACCCTCCTGAGGTTACTTTCTCTGTTCCGCACTATCCTATCTCCTGTCACACTGTGTCCTCCCTGCCTGCCACACCTACTCGTCAGCTCTGCAGAGAGGGAGGAAAAGAGAGAAAGAGAGAGAGATGGGGGGGAGCCAAAATGAGTGACTCACCCGGAGGTAAGCGATGACGAAGGTCAACATGTAGCCTCTCTGTCCATTGTCCTCTCCAGCTGCCAGCCCCCTGAATGCAGATAAGAGGGTTAATATTTAACAGCTCTTTTCTTTTAGCTCTGTTGGTCAGAACATTCCGCTCACAACAGCTGCCTGGGAGCCCGTCAATCCGACAATGCAGGGATCAATGAAGCCATGCTCTGTGCATCGCCACAGGTCAGCCACACATCCATCACCTGCAGAGGCTAATCAAATTTTCATCTTCCACCCAAACTAATCAGGCCAAGCTCATTACAGAATCACTATATCGATTTTTAACCTTCTTCCTGTCCCCCAGCACCACAAGAAAATATTTGTCACAGAGCCACAGTAATCCATCACTGGCACTTGATCTGATGGGTGAAGGCGATTTATTTGACATGATACAATAAAACTCAGGATGCCACATGTATCTGACAAGTTTTTTTTTATGATTTAATTCATGGATCCTACACAGGGGAAGATCAGCTACCTGCAAATATGGGCAGTGGACCAAAACGCCAGCGGTGAGCAATAAAAAAAAGATCCCTCAGGTACTCTAAGGGTCTTTTACAAAGCGCTGGTGCCACAGTATTAAAGTTAGAAATAAATACTAATTAATTATTAATAATGTACTTATTAAAATACATATTGTATTTCTTGACACTT
This sequence comes from Pao palembangensis, assembly GCA_015343265.1. Lineage (NCBI taxonomy): Eukaryota > Metazoa > Chordata > Actinopteri > Tetraodontiformes > Tetraodontidae > Pao > Pao palembangensis. The sequence continues at coordinate 18,001,501 of CM027084.1, forward strand.
TTTTTCTTCAAAGCCTTAATCAACAGTATGCACACTTCTGTTTAGAACTGATTAGTATATTTTATGTTTCAGGTAGTGTTAAGTTAATCAGAAAACATGTCAATATCTGGGAAAAGGAATAAGACGATGGTGACTTTTTGAAATTCTAAATTCACAACTAAAAATGACTATAAATGAGCTCTGAGTGTGAATGAGGCAAACAGGTCTCTGCTCCAGGACTGCAGGAACTCAAGAGCAGAATACACACAATCCTCCCCAGGCATTTCATGATCAATCACACTGGCTCTGTCCTCTCCCGCTGTGCTGTCCTGAGGGGCGAAGAACCAAACCTCCTTTAATACAAAAGTGGGCCTGACTTGAGGATCTCTGTCAGTAATCCATCAATCTACAACGAGACAAGTCGGTAACTGTGCTCTTCTTTACTGCTACTACACACTTGCTGCTCAAAGAAAGTGACATCACGGTGACATGTTGAAATAATACCGATTTGTCGTACACATCAGGGATCTCTTAATGATGCCAATGATGTGCATTTTTCCTATACTGCCAAAAAGAAAAAGAAGAAGCACGTACCCAAACTTTGCTGCAATGTCGTAAACTTGCTTCTCGTGCTGCAGGACCTTCTCACGGTTTCCCTCAAACAGCAGGGTGGCCACACACAAGCGGTTGGGGTCAAAGCCTTTGAACTGGTAATTGAAGCAGTTGATTTGTGACTAATTTAAACCACTCGAGGCAGGTACTGGCAGCGACGTTTCATTTGAACATATTTGATTTACCTTAGTGATATAAAACTTCTTCAAACCATCCAAGAAAGATGTGAAAATGGAAGACACTTGAGGCTTCAGAGCATGACCTGTGACATGAAACAGGAGTCAGAGGAGCCTGAGAAACAGGTTTTCTTAAGCACATTTGTCACTGCGTCTGTCTGCATCCTTTAGTGCTCTGCAAAAAGGAAAGGAGCTGTATTTATTTTGGAGACTTCAAACAAAAGGAGGAAATATAAATGGTAATTTTGTGACTTTTACAACTGCCCAGTGGCTGCACGTGACGGTGAATATAAATCAGAGGGTTTCCAAAGGGAAGTGGGGCTGACGCGACAATATCCGTCTTCCTCACCCGCACTTTTTGATTTATTCCTGATCGGACGCACAAAAGCGCCTGTGGACAAGTGAAAATGAGGGGCTAGGGCCAATGGGACGGTTATCAATCACAGCAAGGAAGTCATGGGTGATGTCGAGGAGACTTAACAGTTCATTTATTTCCCCCCTTTCTCGAGTCTCTTCATCACTTAGTGCCCTAATTGTTTCCATTCCAAAATTTGACTGATGTTCTTGAATGTTCTTCACAGCCGTCAGGCAGGTTAATTAAATGCAACAATGAAACAGCTTATACTGTAGATAATTTACTTTAACCCTCCCTGCAATGGTTTGTTTGTTTGTCCTATCAACACACATTGCCCCCTCCCACAACCTTCTCATTCCTCATCATGGTCACAGGCAGGCGCAGTGTTTCCAGTCAGTCTCAGTCTGAATAAGAGCTGTGAATGCATCACTTTTCTCTACTCACCCAACACCATGATTAAAAGTGAGGAAGAGACACTAATAAGCCCAAGAAGGTATCAAGAGCCATGAGTTTCAGTTATTAAGCGCAAAACCTGGTCACTTCATCTTCCGTGCTTAATGCTAAAGAAGTGCCTACGCTATGAAAAGTGGACATGCAGGGGAGATAATGAGATCCCTGGAGAGCTGGCAACTTGGAAACATCCAGCAAAGCCAGATACATTCAGCTGGATCATAGGAAACAACATTATAAAATCTACAGGCAACTACTTAATTTTCAGCAGTGCCATTTTTAATTTGGCTTTATTATATTTAATCTGTGGGTGCAGATATTCTGCTGCAGAAATGATTCAACTGAACAAACAAGTTCAAACTGAACTGAACACAAATATATATATATATATATATATATATATACAGTATATATACACAAAAAAGAAAATATGATTTAAAATAATATTTTAATCCAAATAAATCATTATCTTGCTGCACTGACAGAGCTCAAATGGGAATCATACAAAAACACTACATCAAGGTGTGTTAAAAGTGACTTACCGAATTTAAATTGTTCATTATCCATGAGTCGTATCGAGGCTGGAGCACACCTCTGGAAAATAAGATGTTAAAATAACTGCTCTGTTGTTTGATTTGTTTAACTATTCTCTTAAATGAATACAGTAATTAAATACATTACACAAACTCATACTCAATATTGTAATTAACATTATTTTCTGTTTTTTACCTTGGGTGTGCTTGGGGCAAGATGTTTCAGTGGGGATTGTTTTTTTCCCTTTAGCTTTGTTTTTTTTTAAATTAACTTTATGTTGGTACAAAAGATTAACCAACACAATGACATTAGCTAAGATGTTTAAAGCATTAACAGGAGGGTAGAAGTTGGTTTAAATGATATTTAGACTCTTTCACCATCCATCTGAAAAATCCTGCAGATAGGAGAGATAGGAGAGAGATGTTACCTGTTTGGCAACCTCTCGAAGACAGGCCACGCCCTGTTCGAAGTTGGGGAATACTACTGAACCGTACTTCTGATACTCTGGCATGGGACGAATCTTCATGGTTACCTCGGTAACCACACCCAGGGTTCCTACCGGGGAAAAAAAAGAATCACCACAAATTATTAAATAAACCCCCTCTTATAGCACTAACTTAATCCTGCGGATTCCTGACCATATTTCCAGACTATATCTGATTTTCTACTGCACATCAGGGGGCACTGGGAGTTATTACAGAAATAAAACAAAGCTATATCAAACACGGTGAGGCAAACAGAGGTAAAACATAAAAAACTACACCAAAGACTCTGAGTGACCTAAAGATCCCAAAAACTGTCATTCAATATCTGCTGTGACACATTCCATATGGGGGTAAAAAAATAGTAATTATAGGTCTAACTGGTCTAAAATTAATACATTACCTAGGTGTTTTTAGTTAAAATATGAGTGGATGTTTCGTAAAATGTAAACTGATTATTTGTTTGCAGACCTGATATAAAATGTGTAAATTTCAGAGGAGTAAAAAGGTCAGTGGATGCTACAGAACTATGACCTTTGTGGGGACATCTCCTACATGAATGGAGAGGTTTCCATTAGCTGTAATATCTGTTAATGGACATGCCATAATGACCCTGGAGGAATCATGTGACTCCTTTAGAACAGTAAAGACTCCTCCTTCCTCCACTAAGGGAGTGAGGGAGGAGTTAGAGAGAGCAAGAGAGAGAGAGAGAGGGAGAGAGAGAGAGAGAGCAAGAGAGACAGCGAATGAGAGTGCTTGGGTGGGAGAGGAGGCGGAGCTAAGCTTGAGGAGGCATTGATGCTGGACTACTATGGAATAAAACAAGGTAATAAAGACCAGCAAGTTTATTAAAAAAAAAAAAAAAAACACTTGAAAGAAATGCAAAACTGGCTTGCAGCCATCTGCAATATAACCTCTACTAAAACAAGCTCATCATCTGACTGATGGTTTTCTAAAGAACAGTACATGTGGTCCTTTTATTTTCACTATTAAGAAGCAACTGAGTTCAAATCAAATAGTCTGTGCATATTTAATTAGTACTGGTGGACTGCATGACCTTATTTTACATCCTTAATGGTTGAAAGGAGTTTAAAATAGATTATCATCGACTGCTCTGTAGCTACACAACTGAGAAAACAAGCAGCATTAAAGATATTTGATCCTGTTTGATCCATGTTTCAGAGTCATTTTAGATACAAAGGATGTTTTCAGGCTAAAGAGCAGTTACTGTGCTGAGAACGTGATGTGATCAATAGTGGTGAACAAAAGAAATTAAAGATGTGACATTTTCTCTTGTGTTTTCGTTCAAACCAGCTAAAATGTAACCAAATTGCATTCATTTTATAAGGTAGGTCATTAGAAAGGCTCTGTTCCATTTAAAGGAATGGAAGCTCAGTTTATAGCTCTACAATAACCATGAACTTTACATCATTGTTTATTCTACAATATGTCCTGATGTACTGTAATAAGTTGCAATTATTTTTACTGAAATGTTCTGTAAACTTCAATGTGTGTTTCAGTGCTATGGCAAAATATTTTGTTTCTGTTAAACCAAGAGGACTCACACCACAAACATTTGCTATCATACTTAAAGTTTTAATTATTTTAAGTGTATTCCTTTTATACATCAATTAATTGAGGATTTCCAAAAATCATCTGACTTTTATATAGCATATCAGTGGTCATTTTGCTATTGAGATCCCTGCTAATGAGTACAAATGTGATCCTAGCTCAGCCAAAGAGCAGATTGCAGAACATTGTAGGGCAAATATAAAGTTTGCATGCACAGCTGTTTAACACAGGAATGCCAAGAGTCTCTCACCCCCTCATTATGTAGGGAGAACCTGGCATATGGCAGTATTCTCTATGGGCACAAGGACAGGGTACTACAGATGGCGTGGGGAGAACTGTTACTGGATCATAACCAATACACCGACTGCTCAATTTTCTACCACAGCCAGTCAATGTTTAAAAAAAACCCAGTGTGTGAGAACCAGCCTGATGTTACTATTTGATCCTTTAAAAAGCAAACATATGACCACATGCTCTGGTGCACTAAAAATCACATGAGAAAAGCAGTAAACCTTCTGAGCCCATGATGAAGTGGTGAACGTCCGGTCCCGTAGACATGCGTGGGCCTTGACAGCTCTTTTCAATCACCCCTCGTGGGGTCACCATCTTCACATTGACAACCTGTTGAGAAAAAAAAAGGTAGAGTAATATATGTTCTGTCAGAGATTTACCACTTTAAAAATTTACGAAATCAGCTAATAGTTTCATGGATGCATGGATGCTAGTGTCATGACTCCCCCTAGTGTTCGTATCAAGCCTGAGAACAAAGGAAAGCTCACCAGGTCCTCGATGTTTCCGTAGATATTCTTCTTCATGCCTGATGCCCTGGTTGCAACCCAGCCTCCAAGAGAGCTGAACTCCATGGAATCAGGCTCATGTCCTGTACAGTACCCACTCTCATTAAGCTGTTAAAAAACATAAAATGTCACACATTTGTTGTTCAATCTGAAAATAATCCAAATGGGTGGAAACTAATATTTACCATTTTTTTCCACATCTTCTGACACTAGTAAAAAAAATAAGCCCCAACAGAAGCACCCAATGTGAGTTAAGCCAGGCCTCGTTTTATCACAGTGCTTCTCAGGAAGGCAGTTTTATAATTCAGAACCATCTGCTCCATCAAAATGGCCCAAATGTATAGATAGACTCAGCTTAAGATGCGGCTCACGCACTCCTTCACATCAAATACTTGCTAGTACCAAATACTTCTGAATTAGCTCAATGTGCCATCTGCTTGTGATGGCTGCCTCACTCTCTAATCTCTCCCCTACAGCACTCTGTTTTGGCCTCCTACTCCCTGCTAAACACCATCAGATCTACCTAGGTACCATCAAAAAACTCCTGTATGTATGCGATTGCACAGCCCTTTAGTTAGCTCCTCATTTTTACAATGATGCGAGGGAGGAAAATGGATGAGGAGCACTTACCATTCTTTCCAAATCCTGACCAACAATGCCGGCCTCCACGCGGGCAGTTAAATTTTTCTCATCGATCCACAGAATTCGGTTCTGTGAAAGAAAAATTTTATTTCAATGGTTCTGTTAGACTGTTATTTCTATTTACTTTTATCTCAAAGACATAATGGTCTGAATTACACAGCAATAATATCTGACATTTGACTACAGTTCCTTGAGTTAAAGTTCCCTCCTGAGTTGTTTACAGTACAAACCATCTGTGAGGTATCCAGGGAGACAATGGAACGCAGCTCCTCTGGGGGGCACTCCAGGGCACTGGAGACACTGGTGCCTCCTGAAACATAAAAAGCGAATTACATGTAATTAAACTATACATGATCACTACCTATAGGAACAAATGGTGTAGTCGCAGACATCAGTATTTAGAGCCTGAAACGTGCCCATAGCATACAAAAGTAACAGAATCCTTTATCAGGTATGACTGTCATTCATTTTAAACAACTGTTTTAGTCACCTGAGTACTCAGAATCATAACAATACTTTGAGAGATCAGATTATAATACTTTTTAAAAAAAATCTGCTTGCTCGGTTCTGTAGAAGTTTATACAAAATTCTTTATTTTAAGTGTATTCTAAACAGTATTTATTTGCTCACCTATAAATTATGTAAGCTCATTAATTATAAAATCTCATAGCCTAAGGTAATAGCATGAAATCTTAATAACCAACAGCCCATAGTGTACAGTATGAGAGAGTTTATTCTGTTGACTGGTCCAGTGTGCTCACAACTCACCTCCGTATGGAATTAAACACACATTATGTTTGCACGCCAGCTCTACAATTTTCACAACATCGTCATGGCAGCCTACAAAGACAAAAAATCTTGTTTTTATAAAGAAGCGGCCATCAAGCAAATAAAAATAATCATAAACAATACTATTGATATATGAAAAATAAATATATATGACCATGAAAGCTATGGTAGCTGCTTTCAGCCAGGGTTGTTTTTGATTTTCTGGAAGTACCTGGTTTGCTCAAGGCGGACCTTGGGCAGAATCACACCGCATAAAGCGAAGCTCTCTGGGGTGGGCTGTGTTGGATCAATAAAAGCTACCTTGGGCCAATCACAAAGCCAAACCACATCCATTCAGGCTGGACTGGTGAGTGAGTGGAGGGATTGACAATGCCTTCCTACACAGATGCCCATTACTCCACTTGAGTGCTCTTGAGGTAATGAAAAAATCCTGCATTTTGGTTTGTTTTACCATAAAATGAAACACTTCGGCTTACAGATTATGGCTCAACAATAAAGCTACAATTTAGTGGGAAGAACAAATCCAAAATCCATGGCAATGGATCTCCCATTAAATAAAACCCTGCATAAGGTCGTGTAGTGATTTGCTGCCCTGTCATGAGGCTGCTAAGCAAGTTTCAACCATTCTCCAACACTCATTCACATGATAAAATAGTGCCAGCTACAGCAACAGAAAACCAATCTTGGAATCATAATTCGTTGTTGTGCTGTGAAGGAGCAGACTGTGGAGTTCTGGGAGTCAACAGATCGCCCCATGACATCTCTTATTACATCTCCACTCATACATATTAATATCCCTACCTCTGCAGAGATTAACCCTTTAAATCACCTGAGTCAAAGGGGGAGATCTGTAATGTTATGGGAAAAAAAAAACAGCCCAATAAAAAAAACAGCGAGATGACGCAGTTTATGGACTCACTTGGCCATACCACCACGTCTGGAACACGACCAACTTTCCCTTCTCGCAGAGCAAAGATCTCATGTAAGCAGTGGCCTGGCAAAAAATACAGGGAAGAGAAGAAAGACTGAAAAATCTATCTAAATATACTCCGAAAAAGTGGGGGTGTTTTTGTGTCGAGGGTGCCTGTCTGTCTTACCATGACCACGGAACACCCGGTCCTCGGCCTCAAATGAGATGGGGATGCCGGTGGATTTTAGTTCCTCAACAAAGGCATCATTAAGGGTTGGAGGCAGTACAGCACTGCTGTTCAAAATGGCCTGAACAAAAACCAGTGTGTAATTCGTAACTGTGTCTCTGCCGTTCAATGAAGATATGCAGATAAAATATTAAGTTACACTCACTGTTGCTGGTGTTTTGTGCTGCAGATTGGCTCCAAATGTGCTTTCAAACCAATCTTTCAGACCAGGGATGATCAAACCACTTAGCCTGTACCTGTATTTGTAAAGATAGAAAAAAAGAGAACATCCAATTAAAACTGTTGAACCAAGTCTCATTTAAATGGGATTTTCTGTAGAAACTGTCCAAGTCCCAATTTGAAAACATCGAAATTCTTGGCTGAATTTAACCCTTGGAAAACAAGGCCTGGGACTAAAAACAGAGTCGGTGGTTATTAAATAGGCAAAGCAGGTGTGCCAATGTCTACTATGTGATCCCCCTCACCATGCCCCACAAGATTGAGCTGCTTGTCCACCAAGGAACTGTGCTTTAGTTCAAAAGACCATGAAACAGTCTTCAAAATGAATCATAAAGAAATTTAAATAAACTCTAAACCATCTGCTTGTTTCCTGTGAGCAGGGCCATCTCTATTAACACCATGTTAATGCAACACAGTGCTCATTTTCTTAGACAGTGACAATAAACTTACTGAAGCAGTTACTATTTCTAGTATTAAAATAATTTTTAAAAATTATGTTCTTGTCTGGGAACTGATATTTCGATCTAAAACAATCTTCCTGAAACTTTCAGAGAACAAATGTGCTTTCCATAACTCCCTAGAGACACACCAAGAATTACCAACCCAACCTGTTCCATTTTTGTACAGACTGGAACATGTGAGCAGCATATTTTTGGGAAGGCTGAAAAAGCACAACCTTAGTAGTCACTCGGCAGTTCAGCTCACAGCCAGTAGGTGGCAGTAGCACTGCATTGCTGTGAGCGTAGGCAGGCGACAATTGCATTCATAGTGAAAGATGTGTAGGTTCTTAGTGTTTTTCATTTCATACACTGTATGTAGCTCTAAATTACAACGTATAAGCAGAAACATCACATCTAAGAGCTTTACAGTAAAGTTATACGATACCTTTTTCCGGTAAATTCTGCTTGACCTTTTTTATTAAAGAAGAACCTTGAATCGCTGTAGCCCCAGCCATTCCATTTCATGATCTCCTGCCTGTTATAAAAACAAATAATGGCAAAAATGAATTCATATATCTGTCAATGAGGTTGATTTGATATTAAACCAAATGGGGAGTAAAGGTGATTTCCATAAGCAGTGATCTTGTATATTCTTCATTTAGTCAACAATACTCCTCTGGGCTGACATTTGGTTTGACATGGGCAATTTCAAGATGACAAGAAGAATAAGAAAAGTCAGAGAGGAATACTTCATGCTGACACATTCATGTGCCCTGAAGGGAAGTCTTCTTGTTTAATTTGGTCATTAACAACCCTTAAATTCATATACGGCTGGCAGTGCTTGGCAAAGCTACAACACACACACGCACACATTTAATATACCAGTGGATGAACACCACCTTAGTGTTCTCCACATTACTGTTGAAACTATAATGCAAAAACAAAACATCAGCCCAAACATTTACTGAAAGAGCACGTGTGGCAGCCACGAGTTATGTTAACATTCTGAGTCATCACTCATACCAACAATTTTACACTAAATCTATGTTGGCCTGCCACTAAAAATACAAAGACTGATCATTTATAATCCCAATCCTTGTATCATTGTATGTTGCGAGATACATTATTATACAGCATAATGATGACTAATTATAATGGACAAAGCAGCTGGCAGCAGGGATCCATAAATATGGTTTGCCTAAATTAAGAGATAAGGTCATGGATTGCAGAAGAGTCTAAAACATGAAGCAGATGTTCCTTTGGTGTTTTCAACTTTTTATGGTACTTCTAAAGATTTAGAACATCAAAAACAAACAATAAAAAGAATAACACTTCTCCTTACATAACACATAAGTCAACTAAGATAAGTTGCTCTTATGGCAGTAAAACAGTGGTTCATAGTTATGTGGAACCTCGTCACCACGGCTGCCAACTGTGGGCACAACACCTTTGAACAAAAACAGCACTTGGTGAACTGTCAGGTTGACTTGTTTTGGGATACATATATCTTTACACCAAAGCTGATAAGGAAATTGTACATTTGGCCGAGACCACAAACAACCTGAAAGGCAAAACTTTAAACCTGCCGTACAAGTTGTTCAGCTGCACTGCAATTCCAATATCTCTTGGAATTTAGTAACTGCAAAGTAGGAAAGAAGTTTACCATCATATCATAAAAGACTAAAATATTTCATAAAATCAAATTCACGAGTGTAGATTCATTGCATGCAGCTTCAGATTGTGTAACAAACTGACACTAGATATCACCACAGTGGCGCTGTCAGGACTGGGAACCGGGCTGAAAGTCAGACCACTACTTATTCTGGCCAATCAGATCTTCGGGAAAGACAGGAGTGAAAGACCATGCAATCAAAACGTTTCAATTACTTTAAACGTCAGATATTATACGATAGATTTTAAAAAATATATATATATTAAAAAAATATGTTGTTTGTCAACTTTGGCAAAGTCGACAGTTCATTCTGGCGAAACTAGCCGCGCCCTCACTAGCCAATGAATGTCAATTACTCTGCAGCTAAGTAAGGCTAGCTAGCAAGCTCATTAAAACCCGTAAGAAGTGTCTCCTCTCTTATTAGCGCCTGGGAACGATAGGGGGCCTGTTTGTCAGTGCAGGTTATTGTGCCGCTTCCTAAGGCATCAGTCTCCTTAAATTTGGCTTAATGAGTAGCTAAAACCAAAGAGGTTTGACTCTAAAGCCCATCAGTGTTCAGAACCTCGTACCTCCTCCTCGGCACCGTATTCCCATCACTAGAAACATCCGTCTTGCTCCTCTGGGCTTTACATTCCGCTGCAGAGATGGTCGATTCGCTGTTTTCGAATCTTTGTAAATGTCCGGCAATAATTTTAAGTCTTTGCTGTGCAATCCTTTCCCTATCAGAGCTACCGCTGCTGTTGGCCGCCATGCTGCTTCCGTGTTTGTGTAGGGAGGGAGCGGAACCATGAACGGCCTGTCAGAAGTCAGGGAAGAGAAAGTGCGGTGCGTTCAGCACGGTAGGAATCTAGCTGTAAATATGGAATAACCAAGATTTTGTGTAAATAATTGGCATTTATATATATATATATATATATATATATATATATATATATATATATATATATATATATATATATAAATCCTAGACATGGTTATCTTTTGACTTGTTTTAAGAATCTGAAAGACTGATATATAGAGCGCTTGTGGAAACAACTAACAACCAAATGTTGTCTTATTAATTACTTGATTAAACAGGAAAGAAAAACTTAAACTTATAACCTTAAAGTTATATTAAATCCAGATCATTAGCTCACTTTCGATGGAATCTTTGGAGGGGCACGTGAATGCACCGCTTAATGTAATTCCCATCATGCAACTGTAATATATAACCGGTTTTATACGTCACACCCTGGGACTAGAATTAACAGGCAATTTGTAAAACAGCTGGGAAATACTTGTAGAGGAAAAAATAAAACCAGTCCTTCTAGAATCGTTATTCAAAATATTCAAAAAAGTCAGAAGTTATGTCAATATGCTAGGAGACCTGAAGGTAATTAGGTAAAACAACCGAATCTTGCGACTTACTTTAGGAATAAGTTCTTAGCTACAGTGGAAGCAGCTAATTAATACTAAATAAAGTATTAATCCAGAATTAAATATAGATTATTCCTCTTAGTGTGGCTGTGATACAAGTTTTAAAGTAAATATTAATTTGGATTATTACATTAATCCCCTATCATTAATCAGATAACTGAAGTAGCAGTGTCATCTTGCTAATATTCCCCTCGTGTAACATGTGATTAAAAAGTACTGAACAATTTTCTCTCTGCTTCACATCCCCTCAGTCATATGACCACCAGTGACTTGTTTTTCCATATGGTACACAGCACAACTCTTTAAGTAATGATTGAACAAATGGTTGTGTGATAAGAAACCCTGCTGCCTTACTTACATCAGACTAGAGACAGCCTTCCTCAAAATAACAGAGAATGTAAAAAATACTTTGAAACAGGTCAACTTTATTCAACAAAACAGTACATATGTTATTGCACAGTAGCGTGAAAAGGAATGTCCAGATGTCTCCAACAGGTTAAAGTTTTAACTCCCAAAACAAAGTTCTGTAATGCACTGACTGCGAGGAATTAGAGTCTAAGTGTATCACAGAACTTTATTTGGAAAGCCAAAGTGCCACCTCATAGGTTTGTCCTTGTGCAGGAACTTATCCTCCTCATGAATGACTGCTCCTCTACCCTGCAACAAGGCACACAAAGTGAGGCAAATAGAACATCCACTTTAAATACATTGAGGTTGCATTGAGGTCATTCCATTTAATTTTGCTGAAAAAGAGAAATATTGGTGTGACATATGTAGGATGAGAGTTCTGGAAGTTCTCAGGGCTTACAGTGACGTTTGCTATGTGGCGAGTCTTCAGATTTACGCAGGTAAAGCAAGCCACATGGAGTATTTTACACATTACTAACCCTCTACTGAAACTATTACATCACTAAACATAATTTGTAACAATAACTGTGATAGTCGATCCTATGGGAAAACCAGCAAAAATATCCCAAGATACCTTTTACTTACTTTTTTTTTTTTTTCAACTTACATTTGTGTCACCATCTGGTTGCATCTCATCTCCACACTGTTACTTGGGTAATTATGACTTTCATTGGCATTATTTACTCATGTGACTGCTGTCGACTTTAGACAACTTTATGTTGATGGAGAGGACCTTGAAGACTGAGATACTGACTCACTTCAGCAAGAAGATTGCAATAAAGGAGCAGAAAAATCGCAGAATTGTGTCATTTTGTCAGGGCACTTGGCCGCACGTAGTGACAGAACTTTAGAAGCGCAGAAAGCAGCAGAACGCACGATGTGTATTATGTATATAAGAAGAATCAGTTAAACAAAGATGATGATGATGAAACTAAGTTGTTCAACACATACTGTACCTTATATAGGTAGATACTGGGGACCAGCTGCAATCCAACACGAGGAGCAAGTAGTCTTGATGAGAAAAAAACAAAATGCAGAAAGCGATGTGAGGCCACTGCAGGTCATGGCTACAATCACCGCGTAAATGCCGGACTTCACTGCTACTGACGTCCGTCTGCGGACCTGTAGCGATCGGTGGAGCCTGCTCCTTTTACCCTTTCTTCTCCCAGTTCTGTCCTGTGCAGTTCACTATATGCCGCTGGAAGAATGTCGACGTGGAGCTGCCAAACGTGAACGCGTGTTCATGAGCGCGCATGAGGTCGAAAAATGGGCTTTTTAAAAGCGCAATTTTCACGCAGCTGCACAGTTAGCTGCACTTTAGTGTGAGGCTCTTTACAGATAGGTGGGAAAGGCAGGACTAGGCTGCTATAGTTATAACGGCATATTTCAGAAACCATTTAATTACAGACAGATTCAACTTCTTTGCGCGAGAAAGAGCCTAACAGAACCAGCCATGTGGGGTTAAAAGGGCCTAAAATTGGTGGAAAATAAAATTAAAAATTAAAGTGAATTAGTATTTTCACATCAACACGACATATCTTGGAGTTGTTGTTTCATGTATTTACCTTATTAAAGTTAGCATACTTAAGTATGATTGCTGTGTCATAGAGATAATTAGAATTTAAAGTAACAATAACTAATCTTTTTATGTTCACATAAAATTTGGTCCCTCTGCTAAATAAACATACAAACAATACTGTCTAAACCTTTATTTTTCTTGAGGCTTTGTGGTTATGACAGTGCTTGAAACGTGTAGCCAACCTAAAAAGTGGCTGTAAATGAATTTTCACACATGCATTTGTGTTTCTTTCGCGGTTTCTCTCCAACATGGATCATGGATGTCTGGGTTTCCACGGTGCTTAAGGGCCCCAGGGGCTCCTGCTCTACATTGGTGGCTATAGCCAGCAGGGGGCGCTGCGCATCAATGCAAATTTGTGATGACGAGGATCAAATAAAATAACGCATATATATATATATATATATATATATATATATATATAATTTTAAACGGTATCAAAGCAGTCAAAGTATAATTGTTAGACTTACTGAGAGTGTTTCGTGGCTTTAACTTATTGATATGTTTTATCGCTTCGCTGGACATTAGAACATGCGCCCCGCTTTAAATGGCTATGACAGCTTTTTCTTTTTTTCCCTTATTGGTAAGTCGTTGGTAAGTAGCAAGTTTTACCGTTCGGAGAGAATATTTCCTCGTCCGCTGCTCTTATCGTCTCATAGGCTGGAGCGAGGGGGACGATCCCGGCGCAGCAGGCAGGGCCAGAATTTCCGTAACGTCCATCACAGTACGAGGAAGTAATTTCCCGCAGCTACGGACTCTGTCGGCACCGGATTGATCGCCATTTTTTAATCCGCCGTCTGAAGGAATAACACATTTTATCCATTCAGGTGTTTTTGCCCGGAAACGGAGCTCCATGACGATGGAAATGGACGTGATGCATTCTATTCAACAGGTAAATGAAACTCATCTGGCCATTCATCTGGTCACTTAACTGACGAGCAGACGACTCAGACATCGATGGGCATCAACTGGATGCTTGTTTGTGGTATCGCCACAGACATTTGAAGCGAACTTTTAAAAGAAACTAAAGCCAGCTATACCTTTATTACGCGCTGGTAGCGCAGTTGTGGCGCAGATAAGACGCAGGAGGAGCGGCTCGGACTTCGGAAACCACCCAAACAAGTTTAATTTTTGGCTGAATTCAAGTTGACCTCTGAACCAGTTTCGGTTCTGCAAGTCATTCACTTGTGACGTTTTCTATGGAAATGTTAAATTCCCGTAAAATCCAGGCTGTTATTCTACTGTTATTATTATGTTTACTGTTATTATATAAAAAATAATGAGACTGAGTGTGATAAACAACAAAAAAGGGTTTTTATCTACTCCCCTTCTGAGCGCTTAACATACCCACATATCTGATACAGAAAAAGCTTTTATAACTTTAAATAAAAGCTGTCATTTTCCGTATTAGATGCTGATGTAACCAAACCCATATACATTGGGTGAGATGTCCGGACATGTTGGCCGGCCTCTTACTGTAATGTTGAGTTTATTCTGTCATGGTGCAGGGTCAGTGGAAGTACGCGCTTGACGGATGGGGCCTAAATGGCTGTTTTGGAACATGTGCGGCCGTGTTTCATCATCCACGGTCAGGGCTGTCTGTCCACTGGAGGGTGATGAAAGAAGGTGTAATGAAACGCCTGGCCTGGGTTGTCTGCTCCAGCTAAACACGTGTTAAGGTTGAGGGCCCTGCATGGACTTTATTTAAAATGATTAGTGAATGGTGCAGATTGTGTGGTGGCGTTAATGAGCCAGCTTCCTTGTTTCCAAGCCTGTGCAGATCTTGTGACAGTCCAAGTCAGTGATGTCACCTTAGCCTCTAACCTCACACAAGCACACCCACTGTGGCAGATGGTTATTTAGTAGATATCCCTGTTTATCCTGCTTTCAGGGTTGGTTTGAATTTTCTTCCATTCCATATCTTCAGCCAAAATCAATTTTTCAATAAAGTTCCAGAGTAATGCCTGACTTTGTGAACAGAACAATTAAAGGCATGATCAAACCCCTGAAAGCCTCGTTTTAGACTTTTATGTGACTGGTAAAAACTGGCTCGATAAGTTCAATTTGACACATTAACAACAGCATTTCTTTCCTTTTGTCACTGAGGCCTTAATAGCTGGTTGTGTTGGTAGTAATGCCTTTGATGCAACACTGAGGTAAAGAGGGTTAGCTGGTTGTTTTGCATCTACCCTTTTACATTTTTCTCAGAAATGCTCATCTGCTGTATCATTTACAAAGCGTTCAGGGCTTCTTTTGAGGAAAAGAAGAAAGCCATACACAGCACTATAACATTTTCACATCCTTTTTTTGTGGAGGATGGTTCTGTTGTTGCTTCCTCTTTCCTGTGTCTGTTCTGGCCATATGACTGACTGCAAGCATACGTAACTGGGCCTAGTTGTTGTGTTTGTGCCCATATCAGAGGTACAGACGAGTCACATGTGCAGACAGCATCTTGAGCTTATGCAACATCCCTTGGGTTTGAGAAACGGTTTCCTTCTGTAAACAGGTTTCGTTGAAAGGCCTAAGAAAGGAAGAACAAAGCTCATTTTCAACTCGTTTCAAGAGAAAATTGCAAGCCTAACCTGAAAAGCCTTGAAGGGGTCAGAATATGTCACGGTCTTACTGTGGTGGTGTCAACCATGTTGTCAGCATCAGTTAAATGTTGGACATGGTTAAAATGTCAGACAGGGTCATTCACGCGGTCTTATGACTGAACAGGCTCAAGTCCAGAGTTGGAGCAGCTTAGTTATTTACTTAGACTTTGTTAGAAGCAAAACAACACAACTTTGTTCTTTCTTCCCGTTTTCAGCTTCACTAGTCCCGATTAAAAAAAAAAAATCACCTGTTAAAGAAGTTGTTTGATTAACAGGTAATTTTTTATTTTTTTAGGGATTACTTGCTCTAGTCAACAGCTGATTAATCATTTGTGTATCAAAAGAATTATCTACCAATAAATAATTAGAAATGTTTATATTCTAAACTGTCTTAGTGTCGGATTGTCTGGTGAATAAAAGATGCGGCGTATCATGTGCCTGTACACGAAACCTGAAGCCACCTTTGCAACAAGGGTTTTGTTGTCTTATTTGATCACGATCACCTCCGTTGGATGTTGTCCATCATTATTATGCCTTTTCAGCTTTTACCATTTCAGTGAAAGAGAGACGTGCATCTATTATTCATGTGGCTGCTCCCTGTTGACTTTTGTGCCAGTGTGATTATCAGGGAGCAGATACGGAGAGAGAGAGAGAGGGAGGGTGTGGTGGGTGCAGCCTGCAGCTGCACTTTACAGTAGGGATGATGGTTCCAACGCTGCTGACAGCCTCCATAACTAAAACCCGCCGCTGTGCCTTTCAGGACATGAACCTCATCGACATACTGTGGAAACAGGACATCGACCTGGGAGCCAGCCGCGAGGTGTTCGACTACAACCACCGGCAGAAAGAGCACGAGCTGCAGCGGCAGCTGGAGCTGCAGGAAGAGAAGAGGCTGCATTTGCTCCAGGAGCAAGAGAAGGCCCTGCTGGCACAGCTGCAGCTCGATGAAGAAACAGGGGAGTACGTGCCCCGCCCGGCGCCTGTCCCTGCTCTGCAGTTGGCCATCACACCTCTCGAGGTTTCACAGGTAGGTACACAAACGTAGGCGTCCTTATTAGACCACTCCTCCTCCTTTCAATAGGCTGCAGCTATGTTGTAGCTAGGTTACCATCTCCACATGTAATTACAAAAACACAACTGCTGGATGTTTTTTGCCTGCATCTTCTGCTGAACGGTTGTTCTGGTTTGTATTCGTAATGTCTTGTAGAATGTCGGTTTCCCAGCAGACAGTGGCGACGCCATGTCTTTTGATGAATGTCTGCAACTCCTGGCAGAGACATTTCCCGTAGAGGAAACGGAGGTAAGGACACAAGAATTCTGTGCCATGCTCACCAGACCTTTATACACCAACAAAAACAAATAACCATATTTTCACATGACAGAACACCTCTGTTAGCCTGAATACAACTGAGGTCGCACCCATGATGTCACCGGAGCTGCCAGCCGTACCGTCGACCAGCCAGTCCCCTGATTCGCTGTCAGGGTCCCCGACACAGGTGATGTGTCCGGAATTAGAGGAAGCTTGGATGGAGCTTTTGTCCCTCCCTGAGTTGCAGGTATGAGGTCGATTTAACGGCATGGCACAGAATACACAAGAATTATGCTAAGAATGCACCGATGACAGGACACGGCCACTCGGGACAATTGCACGTTTGTTCGTGTCGTGAGAACGGGAGGCAGGTGCAGCTGGCTAGTTCCTCTGTGATTACTTTCCACTGTTTGGGAATTATGCAGAGATTTTGTAGGTTCTGTGAAAAGAAACCTCTCAGACACTGAATGCATTTTTAGGCTCAGCAGCTTATTAGTCGCTGCCTTAGCCGTTTGGCAGGAAGGCGGCTCTGTTTGCATTAGCTGCTGGGTGGAGTCATGTCATGAGCGCCTCTAACCACCCACTGTGTCAGAGTGCAGTGAACTATAATGCCAAACACAGCTCACCATCAAGTTATATTACATTATTGACTCTAAACGCTGATAAGCGTGGAAAGGTATTTGGTTACTAGCCCACAGCGTGTATTACAAAGATGTTTGCCAACCTTTACACAGACTGAGCAAAGAACTAGTTATTATTCTAGTTATACAAGATCCAGTTGTGCCAGGTTGTAATCACAGCATGGCAAAGCTCAGCAGTTACAACTTGGCTGTAGTTGTTGAATACTTGTTTTTATTTTACAGCCCTGCTTGAACATAAAAATGGAGGATGCAGTGGAGACCAGAGCCTATCTGCTACCCACCAGTCCCAATGTGCAGCACCTAAACCGCCCGTTTTATCCAACAAACTCCTCAGAGGTGGAAACAAACAACATAAACGTTTGTCCAGCGGAGTTCATGAATACAGTTGAGGGTTCAGTTCCCAGTATGGTCCAACCAGATCACCTGAACCAGGCGGATAATCCTCAGTTCGGCACCGACTTTACCGCAGAAAATTTCGATGAAATGTTTTACCCCAACCCCATCCTGGAGGAAGACACCGGTCAACACGGTCTGGATGGCAGCAACAGTGATGTGATGTCTGACATGGCGAGCCAGCCCTTCACACCATTGGATCTTTACAGCCTGTCCCCTGGAGATGCGTTCGACAAACACGAGCTGATGGCCGAACTGCCAGACTCCGATTCTGGCATCTCTTCACACACGAGCCCAAATGCCAGCTCACCTGGGAAGTCCGTGTATGGAGACGGTTCTTTTCTTCACAGTGATTCAGACATGGATGAAATGGACCAGAACCCTGGGAGTGCAGAGACAGACTTCTCAGAGATGCTCACCATCAATTTCCAACCAGACGATCTGCAGCGAACCCTCTCTGTGTCTGCGCTTGAGCGCTCGGAACAGATGGAGGGAAAACTGGAACCGCACAAGATGGATTCTGTAGAGGAGGGCGGCCGAAGCCGCTCCCCCTTCACAAAAGATAAGAAGAGGCGTGCAGATGCACGTCTCTCTAGAGACGAGCAGAGAGCCAAGGCCCTCAAAATCCCTTTAAGTGTCAGTATGATTATTAATCTGCCCGTTGACGATTTCAAAGAGCTGCTGTCAAAACACCACCTGAACGACGCCCAGATGGCCCTGGTTCAGGACATACGGCGCCGCGGCAAGAACAAGGTGGCTGCCCAGAACTGCCGCAAGAGAAAGATGGAGAACATAGTGGGTCTGGAGGGCGAGCTGGACTCACTCAAGGAGGAGAAGGAGCGTCTGCTGAGCGAGAAGGTCCAGAAAGCTGCACAGCTGAAGGAAATGAAGCAGCAGCTCAGCAGCTTGTACCTGGAGGTGTTCAGCAAGCTGAGAGATGACAAGGGGAACTCTTACTCCCCCTCCGAGTACTCCCTCCAGCAGTCGACCAATGGCAGCATCTTCCTCGTCCCTCGCGTTAAAAAGACTTTTGTCAAGAGCGACGTCCAGCTCATGTCTTCCGCATAATTTATGCCCAATTATAGTGAGAATACTATGCAATACAACTTTTTAGCCACCCAGCTTTAAAGCATTAGTACTTAAGCAGGACTATTGTATAGTTTTTGCTCACTTCCTGAATGTAGTAATATTTTTGATATTTTACTTTTGTACTGATTCTTTGCCCTACACTGTAAATACACTCAGATTAATAAAGTTACTGTATGTACATATTTTGTAAATACATCTACGTTAATCACAGTCCATTTTATAAGTATCATTTATGATTTGCTGTCTCACTTTTATAAAATCTTCAAACTCCGTGCTCTTCAATAAATTCTTCCTGTAGCCACTCGGCCTCCTGCTATGTTTATTGTGCTGGTTCCAGCTGCTGCAGACAAATGGACACCAGATCCAAAGGAGCGATTATGTAATGCCCAGGCCAGGACCTGCATTTTACAAAAGGAGCAAAGAGCATTGCTGCTATTGAGTCACCGGCTTAAACTATTTCTACAATCTGCTTTCCTTTTATTGGTATAAGCTTGTTTTTCGTCTAAAAAGCTTAATGCTGTGAGACTCTTACAGCAAAGGGACTCACTCCCTCCATTTATGTTACACAACAAAGAGCACAATTGCTGAGCTAAAGCAAAGTGTGCTCAGTGTGAACCCTGTGTGACGACTTGACAATGAGCCAGGCATATTCAAAAGGTAAAGCCCTACGCAATCACTGTGCTCCATACGCACTTTCACACACCCACTACCTTTGATCGTCACACCCGTTTGTGGAGTGTGTTTGAACCTGCGTATGGGACAACAGGTTCTCCTTCCTTCTGTAACCTTTTGACAGACAAATGCTGGGATGAAAAAAAAAAAAAATAGCGAAGCACTCAAGTCATTGAAAACAGTTTATTGAAGAAGGGACAAGTCTCAGCTTGTTTAAAAAAGCCAGTGCGCTTTTGATCTACTCTCAGATGCTCACTGTGCATTTCTCTGCTGGAACACAACCCTTCAAATTTTTCACTGTGCAGGCCTGATCTTTGAGGAACGCACACACCATTAACAACTATTAGAAATGGATAAAAAAGAAAAAAAAATGTATAATACAAATATAAATCTGAAATTATTTTGTTATTTAAGACAAGGCGCGTAAGACTTTTACGGGACATCTTAAGAATACTGTTGAACGTGCTTTTACATACATTTATGGTACACGCTCAAAGAAATCTGAATAAACTGTCGCTTTCAGAGTCATTCTAAAATAAATGTAAAATAACGCTAGAAATTCATAAGTCTGCTTCTTATTGTACAGGTCCTAAGTCTTTTCAGGTCCTAAGGTTTAAGGTTTTTTTCCCTGGAAATCCATGACATTAACTGTAAAATAGCTTTATAACCTCATAATCCCATAACTCACCCTTTAATTACTACTGTTGATAATTGGACTATCAACAGTGCCGAGTTGCCTCATTTACAGGAGATCATCACTCTTAGGGAATATTAGCATGTCTGATAACGTTCTGGTTGGGTAACATTTTTATGTTATCACTGCAGTCTTTATTTTAACAGCCCGGCTAATAGCGAAAGCAGAATGTGGTAGCAAAGTTCACACGCTAAAAAGCATCGCTCCTGCTCACTTTACCTTCAGGATCTTGCACCTTCTTGAAGGAACCACATGCTCTGTTAAATTACAACATTAGCAGCCTTGGGAGAATATTGTGGGGAGGGGGAATTAATGTCTTACCCATCCAGAACCTTCCATGTTTTGAGGTCTTTACAGATTTTCAGCAAGAAGAGAATTCCCATTTTCCACATCTGCAAATCAAGCAAAGTGGTTACTCTTACCTGCTCCATCTTCCCAAGTCAGCCTTTGTGAAATACTCACTCCCTTTTCTTGTTATTGCCTGAAATCTAGAATCTGTGGGTAAAACCTGCGGTATCTGACTCAACGGGATCTCCAATGTGTCCAGGAACTAGTCTTTCTTCGCTAGCACCAGCTGATGGAAGGTTTAGCTAGCCTTGAAAGAGAAATAGATGCTCACTAAAGTGAAAGAGACCGTACGCTTCCTCCACAGGCGTTGCGCTTGATGCTGCCTTCCCCCTTCTCTCTCAAACTGCTGCCTGGTCCACTGTGCTGGGGCTGAAGATGTCCTGTCTGACAGTCATTTGCAATCCTCCACATCTAGTGATGCTGAGGGCCCACATGCAGGTACTCGTGGCTCTTACTCCCTCACGCAACACTGGTATAGATGGTGCACGGGCCCTTTAACACTAGACCTACCCAAAACCAAACTCCCTCACACACACACACAAACATCTGGAAAAAAAGGCTTGTTTCACTTCTGTTAAGACATCAAATTAACTTTTTTTTCTGAATAAGGCACTGAACTTCATATTAATTTACTACACAACTTTATTGTCTGATTCTATCAATCAAAGTATTCAAATTCAGTTTAGTGGGGACAGATAGAGTGTGGGATTCTCTTAATTCCAATCCATGCTGCTAATGTTTGGTGTGACAGTGGTTTTAAAGGGTTTACACACTGTGCTTTACATATAAAAATAAAAATACACTCAAACAATCATTGTAAGACTGGGAAAAAAAAAGGTCTAGATCTAGCTTGGAAGACCTAATGTGACTATGCTATATGAATCCAAGATAACAGACCGTAATTAATTGTCCAGCAGAAAACATACCCATATAAAAAAATCTTAAGAACTAATTTCAGATTAATAAAACAATTAACGTTTTACTTCAGATATCATAGGCACAAAACACACTTTGGGCTCATAATAATGGAAAACAAATGCGTGTTCAGGAAACATCTATCACAAATAGGGAAGGGTACATCTGCACTTATTTTTTGTGTACACAGTCCTTCTTCCATAAACTTCTCCCATTTAGCTGCAGTAATGTCTGACTTGTGTGCTCCTCTAATGCTTTCAGTTGACTGCCTCAAAGTAACCTGCAGCTTTCCTGACCTCCTCGCCTCTCCTGCTAAGAACTGAAGCCTGTTGAATGGATACAGGATAGAAGAAAGAGTTATACTGCACTTTCATGGGCTCACTCTGTACTGTGCCGTGAGGGTGGTGTGATGCCGAACGCAACTTACCTCAACGTTAAGCGATTAGTAACGCCGTGAGCCGTAGCCACCTCCGCTGCCTCCGGAGCTATAGCCACCTACAGTTTAGGATTTGAGGGAAGGGAGAGAAAAAAAAAAAAAAAAAAAAGTGTTGACCATTTAAAAAGTTCGATTTTTATTGACCAAATCTGAGCCTGAAGGGTCACACTCACCACCATAGGGTCCACCTGAGTTTCTGCCACCAAAGCTGTTTCCTTTCATGGGCCCGTAGCTTGACTGTTGTCCGCCATAATTTCCAAAGTCATTGTAATTTCCACCCCCTCCATATCCTGAAGGCATAAGTCATAAGGCATAAGTCATAAGGCATAAAATCTTGATATGAGATATCAAGGGAAGCAATTTGCTGAACAACTAATCTTTGTATGACAATAATAAATCTGAATAAATAAAACGCTTACAGCTGATTTTTTTTTTTTACCTCCATCATTGCCACCATAACCTCCGCCGCAGCCTCCACCAAATCCACCTCCCTGACTACCATAACCTGGGCCATCGCCTCCGTAACCCCCCCGGCCTCCGCCATAACCTGGTCCTCCTCCATAATTCCCTCCTGGGCAACACAGCAATAATTAAAACAGTGATGCAGACTGATACACAAGACAGCAAATCACACTAGTAAAACGACTGTCTTTTTAGCCCCGTCACGACTCACCGTTGTCAAAATCATCACCATACCCACGTCCTCCACCGTATCCACCTTTAAATCAGAACAACATATGTAATAAAATAACAGTATAGATACATGAATGACATATTTTAGTCAGATATACACATTTACCTCGGCCAAAATTGCCACTACCACCACCGGAACCACCTCCATAATTACCACCTCTTCCCATAAAGTTTCCAGAGCCTCCACTCCTGCCTATGTTAAAATGAATATATTTAAACACACTACTGATCCTAAAAACATATCACATATAGTTTCATACAAGTCTGCTATTACCATACTTACCCCTGTTACTGGATATTGCATTCATTTCCTGTTTTGAAAGTGCTTTTCTAACCTCACAATTGTGGGAGTTGATTGTGTGGTATTTCTGGGCTAAAGAGGAAACAAGAAACACAGATTAATTCTATTCCATTAATCAAACTTTGCCTTTAATTACAAGTCTGTACACACAAACACTACATACCAACGATTTTGTCAACCGTGTCATGGTCATCAAAGGTCACAAAGCAAAATCCTCTCTTCTTTCCAGTACTGCGTTCCTCCATGATGTCAATGCATTCAATCTTTCCGTACTTTTCAAAATAATCACGAATTTGATCCTCCTCAGTGTCTTCCTTGATTCCACCAACAAAGATCTTCTTTACTGACAGATGGGCACCTGGTTTGTTGGAGTCCTGTGGCAGAACGTGAGCCAATGAGCACATCCTGAACAAGTTGACTACTGTAGAATTAGCAACCCAACACGAAATTTCTTTACCTCTCGGGACACGGCCCTTTTGGGTTCAACAACCCGGCCATCTACTTTGTGAGGCCTTGCTTTCATGGCCTCATCAACTTCCCTTAGACAGGAATACGTCACAAAGCCAAACCCTCTTGATCGCTTACAGGAGGGTTCCCTCATCACCTGGAAACAACAAAATGATAACACACCTTTAGAGAACCAATTCTCATTTCTGTCATATTTGCCAGTATGGACACGTACTAGTTTCAGAAATTATAGAAATACACACCACACAGTCTGTAAGACTCCCCCATTTTTCAAAATGGGCCCGCAGACTCTCTTCCGTCGTCTCAAAGCTAAGACCTCCAATAAAGAGCTTTCTAAGCTGTTCAGGTTCTCTCAGTTCCCGGTCCTACAAAAAAATGCCAACCTCATTTAGAAAATAACTGCACAACAGAAGTACAAGGATTAAAAGATGTGGCTGAAGCTTTTTGTAAGGTATTCTTACACAAAGCATTTAATACAACATTACCAAATACAACAAACAAGTCAGTAAACAATTTAAGCAAATCGTACTTGATTATTGTTAGCAGATTGTATAGGTTTCGATGAAGTCCGTCAACGTAAATAAAGTCCTGCTGCAGGCCTAAAAGCCTGCTAACTTGGCTACCTAGCGCTAGCGCCCCTTTACAATGCCAAGCCCCGTTTAAAACTGTTTTCTCAGCACAAACCTATGTTAGAACATCTATAAACCCAGCTCGATAAATTAGATTTTCACTGTTCATTCGTTATTTAACCAGTGATTCGACACTGAGGTTTCGATGCTGCACCAGAGAACACGTTACGATTTTGTCCGCCATTAGCTTAAAGGCACCACCTGCTAATCTTAGCACGAAATACAGACCGCTAAGCAAAATGAACGGTCGAAAACCACAATGCAATTGAAAACCATGCATTTCTCCGCACACAACGACACACTTGTTAACACATAACAATTATTATACCGTGTTTTTCATTTACAAATGACCGTATGTCATTTCCAGTGTTTCACCTTACCTCCATTTTGACGTTGGACATTCCAAGCGACCTGAACGAATCACGTGACCGATTTATCGCCGGTCTTGTTGTTTCCTGTGTAATATCTAAATCGTTATACTAACAACAATAACTACAACAACAAACCTTTAGTTTTTGAATCGTTTCATGTGAATGAATATTAACTGTATACAACAGAATGCCTGTTTCCTGTTGGACTCTAAATGTAGATTAGTGTCTGCCTTTAATTTAGCTTTAGGAAAATTTGCACCATCTGCTGGTAATTTTAGATAAGCTCTTTTTTTGTAAAATTGTCAGTTCCAGAAACTGATCTCAGCATGGATTTAAGCTGAATTCCTGTTAGTGAAAAGTATGCTTTTAAAATTATTTGTTTGTATACAGCTTGTAAAAGCACATCTCTCTCCAGTGCCTGATTGATGGACATCTGTGCTCTCCAAATGCTTTTCTAGTTACTATCTAGTTCTGACTGGTTAGGAGTTATGAGTTAATCTAAGTCAACAAATGGTCTGGCCAACCTGCAATAAAATTAAGGATGCACCATGGTTAATATTGTACTTGCTGGTGTAAAAATTCACTCAAGCGGTTGGGTTGACTTGGATGTGATAAGGCCCATGTAGGCCATGGGGTGTGACAATGACTTAAATTGAGCCTCAATGTTTCTTTTAATTTATCTTTTTGTGTTACTTGTGCAGGTAAATCCCTTTTCATATAACAACATGAACTATTCAAGAAGTTATTATCATCAGTGTTTTTAAAGAATCACAAAAGTTCCCGATTACTAAGGAAATATTAAGAAATAATGAAATCAACTGTAACAAAGAACCATTTACATAAATCAACAGATTACGCTGCAGATGTAACAAAATTTATATTTCAGATAGATTCAGCTGTCATACTAAAAACGCGTTTTTAGTTTAAGATTTTTTTTTTGTCTGACAACACTTGATCACAAGCTTGATCAATGCTTCAGATGCTACCAAGCCTTGTTGAAGCTGACCAACATGTCCAAATATATGACGGTTTTATCGTTTAGACAATGTCGTCATTAACTTTATTGTGGTATGAGTAAAATACAGCCCCAGTAAAAGACTAATGTGTTTCTGACACTATTAATGGTGAGTATTTATGATCAGTTCATAGTTCAAATGTAAGACATGGTCTGTCAGAGCTTTGTCCTCCTGCAGGTATTTGCTGGTCTGTTATCTTCTGATTATAAAACATGTAACAGCTAAATACATAGTTTAATTTAATGAATCTTTTAAAAAAATAAAACTTTATTTAAACTGCCATTTTTTTCACTAGTTTAACTGAAACATTGTTTATATTTGAGATGTTTAACCATAACTATTGTTTAGATTTCGCTGATTAGCAGACAGTATAAATACATTTAATTACACAGGTGGAAAACTGAATTGGTTCATAATGATGTCTAATGTTTTAACTTACTTTAAATGTGAATAGTCCGTATTTTTTATGCATAGGGTTACACACTCATAAACCAAAAGAAATGTGTTGCTCAGAAATATATATCATGAAATATTACCAAATCTGTAATGCTGCTAAGCTGAGAGAAACACATGACCATATATGTAATGGCATAGACGTAGTTATGCAACACACTGCATATGTTGGCAGGTCATCAAGTCCCCACAGGCCTCAACAGAGATTAAAGTATAAATAATGTCATTAATGAATAAATTGTTGATATCAGAGATTGCGTGGGGAGCAGTACAGTATCAGCCCTTCACAGATGCAGTTTGATGGATGTTCCGTTTATACTTCCTCACCCCAACCGCAGGACAACATGCTTGTTTGGTTGTTGATCACACCCCTTACACTTTGTACTTAACTGCCCCCTGACACAAAGATATATCACCACCATGTATGAACAATACAAAATAGTTTGGCCCACTTGCTGAGTTTAGTTTGTCTTTTTTTTTTTTTTTAACAGGTCAAGTTCAGTCAAACAGAAATTATTGTTTTTATTTTTTTGTTTACCGTGAAAAAAAATTCTTGGTTAGGTCTGAGCTGGAATGCAAGTATATAATTTTGGATAATAAGTAATTTTTCCTTACAAATGACTGAGAATAATGATGAATCTCCATGCTAAAAAGCAATTATTAGAACGTTGTTAAATAATTAATACAGGTTTTATTAGATATACCGCCAAGCAATTATGGTTGGTCGTATATCTGAGAACGCTGCTGCACAGGAGAATATCACCTTGTCATCAAAAATTTCAAATAGACAAGTAATGGGGCTGCAAATAGAGATGAAACTGGAATATACCCCACCCCGTCGCACACACACACACACACACACACACACACACACACACAAGCAACCTTTTTTGATTATAATTATAATGCCCTCTCAGTGAGTGCTGCTAACAGTAGGTGGCAGCATATCATATTTTATGATGTGCCATGGACCACACAAAAGAATCTATGACGCTTCGTTATTTTCTTAAAATAATTTTGTTCCGCTTTGAAATTTTGTACGCATAGAGTTCCTACAAGGACAACAATAATCCTTGCATCCTTGCACAGCCCAGATCAAAAAACCGTTACAGCACTGTGTCCTTGCCCAAACCTGCTGTTGTTGTAACAGAATCCTGTAGATGGCGCCATGGTCCATGAAAAGATTGGCCTTTGAATTTCCACTCATATCACCATATAAATGTCAACCATTATTCTACACTAAATTATTATTTACCCCCCATGATGACACATGGTTCTCTGCAAACGTCACAATGCAGTGTTCATTTTTTTAAAAATTTGTTTTCATGATTAATGCATTTAAAAGAAACACTTGTTTATCTAGGATAATTTCTTTTATCATTTATATGTTTGCAAGACATATTACAAATTTTTAGTAAGACGAGTTAAGTAACAAATATTTTCATAAACTTAATGTCTCTGTTGATAACCTTCAATGTCCTGAGCTGTAAAGGTCGACCTTGTCCTGAGAAAACGGTATAGTGTTGACTCCACACCTCCATTAGGGAAGCCCAGCTGCCATAACCTGAGCTTCTGCAGGCGGACGTACGCAAGTGGAAACTCTGAGGAAATGGACATTCAGAGCAGGGAAACCAGGGAGTCAATTTAGTCACTGTCAACTGCCTCTTTGCATGCAAGTACAAAGCCAGTCTCACACGGTGTTGACTAGAACCTCTCTCTGAGGAATTTAGGGAAAGAACAATTCCTAGCATCTGTTTCCTGCTCACTTGCATACAGGAAAATGGGTGTAAATCCTACTAAATATAAATAGAATCAGCATTCAGTTTACAGGAGCTATAGATGGTTACAGTGGCCTTGGATTGAGGTTCGACTCCAACCCTTAAAAACATCTGCAAAACTATGCAAAAAGCATCTGCATTTATGCCATTTTCCTCTTTTTTTTAATTCTCCAGCGCCACAACACTGTGGCAGAAATCTGTTAAAATTTATGACCTCATGACACTCCCTGCGTCCTGCCTTTTTGCTTCTAATGACAAAATACCATGGTGGAGGTGGGGTGCTTGAAAATAGTCCAACTCATTGATGTACAGAGAAGAGACACAGATAGTGAGGTGTAATAAAAATCTTTATTTACAGCTCCTCAGCAGAAAGTAACAGAAGACTGCTCTGTTCACCTCTGGTACTAATTGACTGCCTGCAGCATGTGAAACAGACTCACACCCTTCTCTGCATGCTTGCGTGGCTCTCACATGCAATATCAACCCCCACTCCTTCCAGTGCCCCCCCAGTGCCACCCCCACTCCCCCCACCCGGCACCCCCACTCTCCCTAACGCTGCTCCCACCGCGCCCCCTGCAGTTCTAATATTCATTTTGATAACACCAGTGCTGTTTCGTAAAATGTGGTCTGCCTGTTATGATCAGTGCAGCTCACAGCCATTTGTGTGCGGTCCACTTAGTACACGTCCTGTCTTCCTGGGTGAGGATAAAGGGACGGAGGCAGGTGTGGGAGGAAAGGGAAAACCATTGCTCCCTTTCCCTAATTTTTGTGTACAGACAACAAATGACTGAAAAAGTGCTGCTTGCACTGTTTTCTGGGGCCTGATGTTGAGCTTCAGGCAGAGCGAGACAAAGGAACGGTGGGATGATGAAGTCACGGGCGGTGCAGGGCAGGTGTTTCCATTGTCTCCTGGGAGCCGCAGAGCGCACCTGCTCGCTGCTAACCCACCGTGATGGATCGATGAGGCACCAACTGACTCAGCACATGAAGAGCTTTACCTGGGATTAGAGCACAAGAGGACCTGATTGAAACACACTGTCATCCTGCAAACAATAACACGCATCCATCTCTTGAAGGGCTGGCTCCCCTTCCCTCCCCTGTGCTTTACTATCACTGAGAATGATTGCACTGCTGATGATGAGAGCAGCAATCTTCTGGATCAGAGGCAGCGGCTGAATTTCTGCAGACATGATGTCTAATGGCACCACTTGGATACAGTAAACACTATCTGTATCATAGAGGGCAGATGAATAATGACCCCCAGACATGGTTGGTTTCCACATACATGCAAACAATTAAAATATTTATACAGTTTCTGCATCACATTCAAGTGCACAGGTAGCCTGATATAGTTTCATTCCTTCAGCCAATGCTCTGACCAGTGATCAGTTCTGCATGGTCCCAGGACTAAATGACTTATGGAATAGCCAGTGATGGCATGGGTCAGTTTGCAAGTCAACTCAGGAGAACCTTTAATAATTTTTTTTTTGTCTGATTAGAGAAATTAATGCTATGTAATTTCTGGCAGTATGGAGTTCAGTTATTTCCTCATACACAGGTCACAAGTAGCCACATTTTGGATGAATACAGATATACTTGTTGGTACAGAAACCTGTTAATAAGAATGATGTGAATTAAAAGTAAAGGAAAAAACACTAAACTTTATTGGGTTTCAACACGGATCTACTAGAAAATAGTGTATGTAACATTAGTTTAAGCCCACATCTAGAATGCACAGTTGACAGGTTTGACACATGTAGAATCTGAGAGCATGCGCCAAAACAAATCACATGCAATGCTCAGACACAACTTTGGAGGGAGCTTTAAGCAAGAGGTTGGGCCCCATCTGGAAGGCTGTTTGTTTTCCTGACTTCTTCCAATAGCTACAACATGAAACAAAAAAAAAACAGAGAAAAAAATATGTCATGTCAATGCTTTGTTTCTTCAAGTATCACAAGTGCAAGTCATTCTCTGCATCATTAATTCCCATGTTTAATGCTTCAGAGAGATACTGGATGTCTCCTCATCTGGTGGTGGCATCAGAATGTCTGCCTCCACTTTGCTGTAGCTGACCACGCTTCCTTATCTTGTCCTGTTCTGCTTATCTGGCCTGTGCGCAGAGAGTTGAGGCTGTAATGAGCATCGCATCTACACCTCTCCCCATGTGGACAGACCGAGCGCCGTCCCACATATCCGCCCGCACGTATGTTGAGCGATTCTTTCAATGCCACACACATGCAAACACACATGCACCATATGAAGCCACAATGTGCACGCTTGAGGCTGCAACCCCACGGTCCAGGTGGCAATGACAGATTTAAAGAATGTTGTGTGGATGGAGGTGGACAGAGGCCGGCCTAGGGAGGATATTTGTGACATGTTACATACAGCGGTGGCGTGGAGTGATGACATCCTCTTTTTAATGAGTGGAGTCAACACAGCCCATGTTAAAGGGAGCCGCCCGCCACAGAGAGCTGTAAATCTGCCCACTCACACTGCTGCCCCACTAATACAGGAAGTATTATCTAATAAGTGCAATGAGGGGGACTAATTTTATTAGAGTTGATACCCCCCACGAGCAAAAATTTTACAACAGATGGCCCAGCAGAGTTCAGTAAAGGCAGATACTCATTATCTGAGGTTGGTAAAATCAGTATTGTCATTGCTAAATGACAATAAAAACAACAAATCTCAACTGACTAGGTGCATTGCCCCAGCTGTATTTGCTCTACTGCATTCCTAGGCCAACACTGAAGGACCCCTGTGTCAGTGTCCTGTTCTGGCCTGCAATTCAGCCCTGATTTGTAGAGTGCTGGTGTCAAAGGGGACCGCTTTGTAGATACCGTGTTCTGCTTACCTGTTTCCCTACAGCCGAGGCAGTAAATGTCAGTCTATGACACTCTCTGGACTGTCTCACCACAGCTATTACACTCTGCTGGAACTGATACACCAGAACACTAAGAAAAGCAAAAGTCAAATAAGACAAAACATCCACTGATTTGTTATGTAAAAAACAAAAAACAAACAAACAAACAAAAAAACCTACTAGCTGTGACTATAAAATGCAGAGCTGTCTGTTTTCTTTGTGGATATTATTTTCAGACATTTGTCTACAGCTGTAACACAGTGGTGTTTCCAAGTTTTCCACTGCTCAGTGGGGGGTAATTGCTGACTTGTCTTTTAACCTTATTAAATCATCCAGAGACAGTGTTGGAGCGAAGACAGAGTTGATGATACTGCACCTCTTGCACTTCTACAAAAAAGCAAAGATGCTGACTACACTTCATCCTGGGGATTACACACTGAATTCAAGCAAATCTGCTCCAGCTAATTAGATGGAAAGGGAGGCATTGTAACAGTTACCAGGGGAAGAACCTCAGGCAGAGCTGGCAGAGTTGTTTGTACTGCATTTTTTTTTCTGTTAAATTGCCAGAGTCACTAGTGTTGCTATTCCTAGTTCACAAGTTGTATTTCATTAAAAGTTACATTTCTCCTTATTAATGGTGACCTTCATAGTTCTTTACTGCACTTTACTGCACTCCAGTATCAACCAATATTCTACGACCTATGTGTGTTAAAAACACACGTCCACAATAAAGTAAAGCTGCAAAGAGGTTGGGTCAGAGTTTAATTAGATCCAGTGGAGCTAAATCAAATCAGCGTACAAACCCTGCCCATACAAACCGGGTCTACTTTATCTGAACAGGGCTCCACGTAAGGAAGCGGGTGCTTCAGAACAACACTGCCTTACAAGCTATCCTTGGTCTTGATTGCCCTCCACATGTATTTCTCAGCAGTCGAGGGAAGAGGAAGTCCGAAAGGTGATGAATTTTCACCTCGTATCCTCCTCCCCTCGCTCGCACTTGTTAACCTTGACAAGTCAATATGATGCAGATGCAATTTACTTATCTCCTCCTGACATTACCACTGTTCACCCTGCTGCAGGGGCACGGGGGCCCCACACCATTAGCATAGCTTACAAACACATCACTCTCTCCCTGAGGAGCCACCCTCATCTACGGCTCACCTTTGCGCTCATGTGGTGCACAGGCTATTGCCACAACAAAACATCATTTAAAGTGAGAAAGGTGTGCTAGTTTCAAAACACTATATGTGTAGAAAAGTTAACGAAGACCATTTTTGGGCAAAATATGATGGTGCAGCTGCCCTAAATCTGGTATGCAATTATAAGTGATGGAATATAGTTTAGTACTGTTCTTTATAATTATGATATACTCTGGGATTTCTGGCACAGTCAGCTGAGATTTAATTAAGATTCCCGCATGGCTGACAAACGTCTGCATGTGTTGTCATTGTGGTTTAAGGATAATATTGTTGTCATCTGAAAAATTCTCCACACATACCACCACTTAATTGATGGTCCACTTTTTGAGCCATATTTGGGTGAATGACAAATATATTGAACTCAGCCTTACTAACTTAGAACTGCAACATGCTAAATGGTAAAGCATCTAAAGTATCATTGGACGCCACTTATAAATTTGCTACATCCGGTGAATGCCTTCCTTTGGACACACAACACTCTAACTAAACACAGTAGTCACAAGAGACTAATGGAGCTGTGACTGTGCATGGGACAGTCTAACCGGGTTGGTTTTAGTGATATTATATTACAGTCTCCGTTTTCCGTCAGACAAAATGTCATCCACTCTACCCCATGTACTATTTACCATGCAAAATAACACATGTAGAGCCAAGGTAGTGCATTTTATATAAATGAAAAAACATAAAAACGCGTACATTTAACTGCACTACCTCTCAATTCTTATTTTTATCAAGGGTATATATTATAGAATATTGTTTCTTCTTCAGTGGTATTCATATGGTGAGTTTTTTTTTTTTTCTTTAATCATAGTTTTTTGACTTTTATTCAAGTGTGAGTTAAAAGTACTCTTTCCATGCTGGCAGATACTGTATGTGCTGGCGTGTGGGGGGCTGGTGAACTGAGCCTCCCAGCATCTGCCTGGTGCTCCCTGGTTAGATAAACAGTCAGCTCCCCTGTCTCCAGTTGCAGGGTGGCACCAACCCAGGTTCATTAGTCACCGGACCCCGGACACCTCCAGCTCATCCCAACACATAAGGTAGCGTAATTGATACCCATCAGCCGGGGCTATAATCTCCTTCGTGGGAATGCGTGTGGGTGTGGAATGTGCACCTTGTGTTTGGGTAAGAAGTTGCACGGTTTGGTCCAAGACTCCAGGCCTGTCTCTTTGCCATCACTCCACTTGAAGGTGAGATGATTTAGGGGTCTGGGAGAAAGTTAATTTCTCTTGATCATTGTGTGCAACCTGGAGCCTTAATGGCGGACGTAATTAATTCTGCTGATGTTAATCACCAGGGCTGGTCCCCACAATTATCAGCCCTGTGCAGATGGGGCGCGGTGCAGACATGAAAAATTAGGAAAATGAATCTGTAATGGGGTGGCAGATCTAATCTGCGTCAGAGAAAACAAAGTTAGGAAGAGCAAAGAGCCCCAGGATTCCAGGTGAAAGCCCCCAATACTGACAAACCCGTGCCGCAGAGCTGAAAAATGTCGTCATGTCCAAAGTGTTTAGTAATTACTGAGTCACTGAATTGTTCTATTGTTAATTCATCAAGGTAGCAGAGGTTAAGTTCAACACATCCTTCTGATGCTTTGGACTGTGCAGGAAGGTGAAGTAGCGCTGGTCACGTGACTCTGAAGTCACCGTAAGGTTAATCAGGTTGCTCTTGCAGTTGTGT
The DNA here is from genome assembly GCA_015343265.1 of Pao palembangensis. Classification (NCBI taxonomy): domain Eukaryota; kingdom Metazoa; phylum Chordata; class Actinopteri; order Tetraodontiformes; family Tetraodontidae; genus Pao; species Pao palembangensis. Next base: position 18,035,319 of record CM027084.1, read on the forward strand.
GGGCTTGACATCAACCTACATACTAGTCTTTAGAAGAGACAAAATAAACAAGACGCAACAAATAAAAGAATAAATATATATGTACAAAATATCTATATTCTGTATATTCACTGTACATAAACTAAAAATAGAGCGTGCAAGGAGTCTTAGCAGTAGGCAAGCACAAACATACAAAAGAATCCGAATGATACACAGATTCAAAAGACTCATGTCTCATGGACTTGATTGCTTTAATCAGGACTCCTACTGCTGGAAGAATTACTAAAGCATTAGTGGTCAAAGGACAGATACTCCCAGAGGACGTTTCCTCTGCTAACGTCAAACAAAGTTAAGCAAAATACAACTGATTAATTGAAATAGCAGAAGAGCCATTTTTCAAGGCCTTACTTGGCTCTGGCAGCTGAGCATGGCGTCACTTCTATTTGGGTTGCTTAATTAGTTTTTACCTATTTACCTATTTTGTCCTTAATAAGCTGCACCATAGGTTCTTAGAAAATCACAGAGGCTAGAGTGAATAATTATTCACTGTCAGTGTTGTTAGAATAGTGAAAACTGAAATGTTTGAGACACAATTTAGTTACGCCAGTCTGGTATTAATGAATTGAGTAACTGTCCCTGTTCCTTTGTTGTTGCTCATACAGCCAGTGTTCTTCTTCAGTATCAAACCAATTTACATATCTCACTCAATGATAAGCTAATGCACTTCTGTGTGATTAGAGTGAGATATATTTTCTGTGTTGTACTCTATCACGCTGTTGCCGTCATCTTCTAAGCAGTAAAGCCACACAGAAAAGGACTGTGGGGGTATTTAGTAGTAATTACAGTTGTGATCAATACACACATATTGACAATATTTCGCTTAAAGTTTTTTCTTTTTTTCCCCCAGAACACATCAAAGGTCAAAGGCCCATTTTCATGTAATTACTTATTGGGCAGTGATGTTGGTGGGGGAGGATGGCAAATGGAGAGGCGGCCCTCGATAAATAATAATGGATGGACCAGCTGGCAGTTCATTGTTCTGTGGTCAGATGTTCCGCAACGGCGGTGAGAAAGAGGGAACCAGCATTTAAAGAAGTCCCGCAAAGGTCTCACCTGAGCAAAGATCTGGTATTTTAAGACTCAAACCTTTTCAGTTAGCCTGAGCAGAAGACTGTGTCACAATTTCATCAAAGTGTAAATTACTGATAACAAATACAAATTATTGATAACAAAACTGTCCATCCTAGAAGAGCTCAGAAGGTTCCTCTACATGGTCGCACAGAACTCTTCTTGGAGGAAACGGTGATGAACATTAGCATAGGCATAATTCCAGGGGATTATATGCTAATGCACTCTCGCCTGTTTGTGTGAGGAAATTGCATTGTGGTTATTAGTGTGACACCAGAGCTTGGAGATGCCACACACAAACGTCCTCGACAGCTCTTAGATGCCCTCCAAGGATTTACATTTTTATTACAATGCAAGAGAGAAAGCGGCACAGTATAATAACCGCTCACAGTGAATGCCCTGAACCTGAAAGATTTAATTGAATGTATTCAAATGTGATTCATTGAACAATTACACTCTCATTCTGTGAGCCTCCAGTGCAATCGTTTTGCCTATGCTGGGGTCTTCTCCCCTTCCCCTGTCCTCTTCCTAACACTCCCACTCCCTTTAAATTAGAAATTGGACTGGCCTTTGTAGGAGACACTAAGGGGGAATCAATAGATGCATTAATTACAGCAATTCATTACCCAAATAAACATGGGACTCAACCTTTGCTGGATACAAATTCAGGGTATGTTAAGTGTTTGGCTAGAGACAAAGCACTAGACGCTGGGATTAATCCCTGCTGCATTAATCCGAGGGCTCAAACTCCTCTGAGTGCCAGGGCTTCTCCGGGGAGTGTCCGGGCTGGGATCAATCCCCATGCACAGGCAATGACTTATGTTTACAGAATACAAACACGGTCATGTGACAGGAGGCCAACACCACTCTGTTGAGGTGGGATTCTCTCTTTCTTTCTCCCACTTTCTCATGTTGGCCCAAGGTACAGCAAGCTAACAGGGCCGGCTGAGGCTCCCTAACTACCCTGCACCTTCAGGGTCTCCTACATGGACGGTCGCAGAGACTCCTGAAGGCTCCTGGCAGAGGACGAACGTAAAGGACATTCCTCTCCCTCACTGTCATCTCTACGGCGTGTGCCTATTTGTGAATTATATCTCCAACGGTGGCCATAATAAAACATGATAATGATGGATCACACCAATAAATTACTGTTGAGTGGATTGTTAGGTTGTGTGTGTGTGTGTGTGTGTGTGTGTGAGAGAGAGACAGATGAACATGTGAAGCACATACCGTATGGGTAAAATTCAGACAAATAAAGTGTTTGCAAGCATGCAAAAAAGTTTTCTGTAAATGTATATACCTCTATCCATGCATTTATGAATCTGTCATATCCCAAAACCAAGGTATAATAACACAATTATCATTAAACAAATATTAATATAGTAATACAAATAATAACATAAATGTTTAATAAAACAAATAAGAAAACCTTAATACATTTTTCATCATGGTTTGCACATTTAGTCTAAAATTTTTGAAACACTTTCTGGTAAATACTGTTCCCATTCAGGGGTGGGTACATTTTGCCAATAAACTTGTCCCGCATGAACCCACTTTTGGTCTCTGACCTGCTTGTTTAATGTGAACTGACATTTCACTGGCCCAAACTGTTCAGTAAGACACTAACTGACCATGACCCACTTTTATTCTGCTCCAAATCAAATCCTCTCAGGGCAGAACTTTAAGAGGTCATGTTTTAATGAAGGACATTTATTTTTTTAAATTTTTACCTAGAATTCACAACACACCAAATTTCCAGCTATTTGTTTTTACTCATTACTCAAACATTATATGTTTACAACTGTAAACCATTAACTTAACCATTAACCATTAACACCTTTTAATACTTAGAATAAAAGGAGAGTAGCAAAATTGAGTAATTGTTTCTTAAAAGTCCGTGTGAGATGGCCACTATCCAAAAGTGTCACTAATTAAAAATCAATCAGTGGGCCATTAGCGCTAAGGTATGTTCCAGGGTTGTGTGTATCAGAGGATCGTTTGTAATGAGCCTATAGCTGTGGATCTGGTGGAGGCAGAGGTGCAGGCGGAGGGAGGAAGAGGAGATCTGAGATAATCTGGGGACCTGCTGTTGCTCAGTTTAACAATTGATACTATGTGTAAAGATGCTGAACCTGTAGTCTTCACTAATTGATCCACTTACCCTCATTGGGAGAAAGAGGAAAAATAAATGTGGGTGTTCATTGCTTACGAGAGACTCCATAGATAACTATTAAAGGTGGATTTGTTGGCCTGATTCTGATGGCTATGGAAGGGGTTGCAGAGAAGGAAGGCATTTGTCTGCTTTAGCAGGAGCACTGTTACATGCTTATGTGATAAATGTAAGCTAACTCAGACCAGCATCTTGGGAGCTGCAACCTGAAGCCCAGGACTGGAACTTATTAAAGCTGCATGGGTGTATTTCACAGCACTTCTGTGAAATCTGCCCAATTACACATTATGATATAAAATGAGACTGGGACCAATTGAGATTGGTCGAGTTATTCAACCAACAGTCACAGCTGGTTGTCATGACATCTTTACAGTACTTTTATTTTGAAGGGGCACGTGTATTTTTGTGGCCATATTTTTCATAGTGCTGTCAGGGAAATGAGAGATAGAGAAAACGACTACAAGGAGAGTTAGAAGAGTGGGTAGGTTGTACGTTCCAGACAGAAAGAGAGGGAGTGGTGCTGCGTGTGTTTGATAATACATGAGTCTTGAGAGCGATCCGCGGCTGTGGTGACAGGGGAAGCTCAAGGAGAGCTCAATAACAAAGCTGTCAATGTATTCCCTATTTGGGTGTATTTTTAGTGCAGGCATCATGGGCCTCATACATATTTCAATAGATCTTTTGTATATTAGGTGCACAGGCACACACAACCTGGCTTGAGGAATAGCACAACATGAGTCCAAGAAATATGGGCTTGATTCTTCGATTTGACAGAACAGCTCAAAATGGCCCCAGATATGTTGGCTTTGACTTTCAGTGGATGAGGTAGGAAGACCTTCATTGATTGCATTTCAAGACAACAAAGAGATGACATTGAACCTATTATAAAGAATGAAGCAAAAAAAAAAAAAAAAAAAAATGATTGTCAGCATATTAAACTTGCATTGCCCGTCATTGTGTAATAATGGTGCATAAAACATCAGACAATTATATCCAGGCAGACAGGCTCACATGAACACACACATACACAAGCAGGTGGGTATGTTATGACGGTGTTTCAAGCTGCTTCTTAGATTAAATTCTCTAGTATTGCACACCAAGGAATGAATTCTAATCAGTGCCGACACGCATCAAGTTTGAAATTCATCATCATAGATTTGTAGATTATGTCATATAACGGTTCAGTTTCTCCTGTCTGATTAAATCCAACTTTATGAAGCTGTCATTTCGCTGATGATCATATCGTAACTTTAGAGTGATATGTGTATGTGGTGGCATTAACCTGACTGCCTCCCAACAAAATCGGTAATGTCGTGTCTGAGCATCCAGAAACATCCCGTGTCTGCAGCCTGCTCACAGCCTGACAACAGCAGCAAGCAGACATTCACATGAGCGCTTTCACAGAATCAGACGGTTTTTCCATTACATCGACGTCCAGGAATTTACTCGCGATGATAGCTGGATTCTATTATACAGGGAGAATCTGCCACATTTAGGACCTCTCTTTAATAAGCATATATCACACATGGGGTAAATTTATTCTACAATTCCTGTGATGAGACAAGTGGTTGACAACACTTGTCTGTGTAATGTAAAACAGACAGTCCGATCCTTTATTGCAAAGACTTTGAATGCAGAGCAAATTCAGCTCGAGTAAGCCCTGCAGGGTTAAACGCCTGCAGATGTCAAAAGGCGTTACCTTGCACTGAGGGCTGCACTACAGATCAATGCCAGGAGAGGGAGTTTTTTTCATGTCAGCATTGTGTCCACTTGAATCTGACTGCAGACCAGAGCATTACCGCTAAATGACTTCATTTATAAGCATCTGAAGGCAGCACAGACCTCAGTACTCAAAGCACAACAGCTGGTCTCAGCATCAGTCCAGCTATGAGAAACAATTTGTTAGAACAAAGTCAGGCGTGGGAGAGTGTGCGTGAGAGATGTAAGTTGCGGGTGAGTGATTTTTGATGTTACAAATATCTCCCCGGTGGATAGTGTGTGAGATGTGTGACATCCTGTACACAAGTTCTAGTTTTGCACATCATCTGTTGAATAGGAAGGCTCCTTCTGAGGTCAGTGCATCACTTGTTAAAACCCAGCCGCATGTCTTGTTCTATAACTGGAAACAGCCTCTTGCATGAACAGAGGAGATCTTAAAGGAAATGTCAGTAAAGCCAGTTTGAACTACTAAAAAAACAATTTAAACCATTTTAAACCACCATGAGGGTAATTCTTCTAAAGCTCATAGAAGGTGATTAATTATGATGCTCCTGTGTTAAAAATATACTCACTGAAAATGAACACTCACACGTAAGTGAAAAAAAATCCAAAACCTGCCACTGCAAGCTGGAACATGCAACATGTCAAATCTGTGCAAACATACAAGATAACCATCGACATAAAGCAATTTTCTTCCTTTGTATACAGTCTATAGGTGTTTATGCAGTAGGTCAGTACTAAAAAAGAAAGTTTTCTTTTTCAAATGAGCTGTTTCTTTTTTTGCATTTGGCCTACAAATGCACTTTTTGCAGCTATTCAAATCAACTCAAATAATGTAATGTGTATGCCTGTACCTTTAGGTGACAGACTAATAGATTATTATTCCATTATTCCTCCATTATTCCACTGATATGAGTTTTGGAAAGAGATTTGGTGCTGAGGATGTTTTAAATGTTTCTTTTTTTGAGAATTTGAGCAGCACAAATCACTGATATGTCCTTAACTTAGCAGGTCTGTACACAAATAGAGCTACATTAAAAAGCGGAGATTTAGATAATGAGTTGGAATCGCTCTTTAAAGCTGCTACCTCATTTAGAGGTGTGATTACACAAAGTCAAATATCCCTCCTGGATTGGAAATCCATGTCGTCTATGGATTGGCCTAGAACTTTCAAGGTGCTCTAACGAGAAGGAGAGGAGCGGTCACATTGATGGCAGAGGGGGCATCAGATTTCCATTATTGACTGCTGCAGATATTGCACTGTAGCGGTGTGTAAATTGGTTCCTGAGGGGTTTTCAGCTCTCTGAGCCGAAGGAACCATGCAGGCTTACCCCACCCCCCCATCTGTAAATTGTAGCAAGCGGATCGCTTCCAGTCCAGCACTGGCGCCAGGCCCCCTACTCTGATCAATACCTAATTCCAGCCTGTGCAATCAGCTGCTGTTGCCTGGGCAACGCTGATGTCACACAAGTTGAGTGCTCACTGTTGCAACAAATCATTTCCTTTAAGCAAACGTAATTGAGTATTTGTACAGTAGGCTGTCAACTGAGACTATTTACATCAAGCCTGAACCTGCAGCACATTAGTTATGCCTGTTCTCTGAGGGAAGAGCTCAGCAGAGCAGGTGACCTTACAAAGTAGCCAGAAGGAAAATAACGATGGCAAAACACAAGCTGCTTCCGAGCAGTGCAACTCCAGAGAGAATCGGGGGTCACAGCTGGGCAGGAGACGGGATGAAGCCCACTTTCTTTTCGGGCGGGGTGAGTTCCAACACATGTAAGGAAAATGAGTCCCTTGTCCTTGTTCCCAAGCAAATGACACAGGTACAGAAATTAGACGGATGTACAGCAACCATCAGCTGTAATATCACAAATGAGAGAACTTCTTAAATCAGCATGCTTTATTATTCCTGCTCGCTCCACGACAGTTTAATTTAACAAATTAGCATGCTAGGGAACAGTTTAATTACTAATCATATTTTCAGTGAGATGCATTATTGCACAGCATGTCCGGTTGGGCAATAAAGTAGAAATCCTGCCACTAATTGAAGTGGTTGAATTTGTAACGTTTCTCTGTCATTATTAAACCATATCGCAACATGGCAGAATAGGAAAACAATGCTCTTTAATTCAAACAAATACGGTAGTTTTGTAGTTTCTTTTTTTTTTAAGGTTACACATTCAATCGATAACTATAAATTTACCTTGTTTCCTGTAATTCACTGCTTTTGATGACTTTTTGTGTGTGCTTAGTCAGGAAGAAGTCAAACAAGTGACCGCAAAGTCCTGAAACATTGTTAAAGCAGATACAGTTACCGTGTGCGTGTGTGTGTGTGTGTGTGTGCGTGTGTGTGTGTGTTTTCCTGGTTTGGATGAACTCTCCCCAGAGGCTCTGCAGTCCTTGATTCAATCAGTGTGTCTCCACATCCACTGTTTCCTGGCACTGATGTATTGCGGGGTGCAAATGGCAGTGTGTGCCGTCACTGCGTGGATCAAGTTATGTCACAGGCATTTGACAGCAGCAGCAGCATTTTATTCATTGGCTGTTTGGAGACAATGAAGGGTGAGGACGTTAGTTTGATCTGGGTATGATCCCTTTATCTAAACAGTCCAGGTGAAGGTCGAATGGATTTCTTAATATGCAGAACCATGAAAATAGAAAAAAACAGGGGGAAGACAAAATATTAATATTGACATCATCAACTACATATCATCTGATAGATAATATCACAAAGAGGTGGTATCTTCATTATTAGTAAGAAAAGAAAAGAAAACAAACAAACCAAACAACAATAAATAATTGCTGTTGTTCTGTGTTAGTTTTCAGCTACACACTTAATTCACAAGGGATCAAATGCGTGTTTGCGAATTAAATCACCATTTCTGAATGAACAGATTGTGACACTAATTCATACTGGACTTTCACTTGAGGATTCTGCTGTTGCGAGGTCAAAGAAACAATTCCAAATGTCATCACAAATATTCCACATTATTTACTCTGATCATGCAAATGCGTACATGCCAAAAGGTGAACTTGAAGTGTGTGGACACTGAGTGTTGGTCCAGGCCAATGAGAGTGTTCACTATTTGATTGAATATAAAGATATTCAAATGTTAATCTGATTCAGACTGAGTGTAAATTTCCATATTATTACCCAAATGTATTCCTCTGGCTGAGGCTTTATTCAAGGTGACTTTTGTTCTATACGTTATTGTACCACAATATGCTGCATGTGATTATACAGCACTTCTTCAACTTGTCATTTTACACAATGGTTTAAAAAAATACACACTGAATTAAACGTGACAATTCATTCCAAAGGAAAACAAAAGCAGAGATGCTGCTTTGCATGTTCGCTGACACCTCTCCGCTAACGGATGAGATGTGATTTAAATAGGAGCTTCTCCACCTTCAAACCTCCTGTAAATATTATTTATGGCTGAGGACACATCTTTTAATTCCAGATATTTATTTTTTGGTGATAGCCAAGCGTCAGTACCCTGACTCAAGTTACTGGCTCGTGCACAGGCCATAATGAATATTCAAAAGATGTGCTTCAGAAAAGGGTGAGGGAAAAAAAAAAGGGTGAGTTAACATTAATTAATATTCGTTGCGGTAAAAATGAAAGCTTGGCCTGCGCTAATTTCAATAGACAATTAATCATGAGTCTCAGTAATTACACCAGGGAGTTTACAAATGATTTTTTTTAAGGGGCCAGAGTAAGAAAAAAGATAATCCCCCTACCCATCAACATCACTGGCTCCCCACCAATACCTGCAGAAAGAACAATTAGAGCAAACAGCAGCAGAGCAATAATTGTGTACCAGGAGAAGATGAAGGCAGAATCTTAATTGCAGGGAATGAAGATCACTTGTTCTCACCCCTGATTATGCACAGGGAAAAGAATTTGCAGGTTGGAGCAACTTTGTAATACCTTCAGGTGCTGGAATAAAAATAACCTTGTGGGAAGCTATTTTAGGAATGAACGGAACGCACGTGTCTTGGAATCCACAACAACTCGCCTGTATGTAGTACTCTTCTTATCACGACAGACCAAAGGATGCCTGTTAACATTATAGCACATTTACAGGCTATTTTCTTAATCATAAAGTTCAGTCACTTAAAATGGTTTTGAGCGATTAATCAGCTCATTGCTTCCAAGAAGCAAAGAGCAAAAATGGGTAAGAGTTCAACCGATAAACTACTGTAATTTAACACGCTGCAAACCTACAACTTTTGATGAGTCCGGTGAGATATTTAATTTTGCCTGAGCTTAGAGTAAGAATTCAAAGAAACTGGCAAAATACAGGATATGGGCTTCTCAGTATGTGCTGGAAGAATTGTCAGTGTAGCAGGTTTGACTCCTTTTGACATAATTATTAGCAAAAAGCTGTGAGAGTGCTAAATTAGCATGCTAGCAGTTAGTGTTGTTTATTTATTTTTTTTAAATAAACAAACAAAAGAAGTAATTTTTGAATTTTTGTGTTGCTACAATAGCAAATAGCAAATTCAAATTCATCCTACCTCGTTTTATCATTCCTTGATCATATCAGGTTGAATTAGATTAAACTTTAATAACTTTAATAAATCATTTTTTTTACAGAAAGGTGTACTTTAAATTTTAAAATCTGTCTTATTGCCACACATTGATATTCACATGAACCAGAATGGATGTAAAACACAGACTTCACTGCGGCCGGCCACTTGAGGAGAGCCTGAAAATCATTACGAAATGAATTAGATCTCCGGTGAATGATGTGGTCTCAGCGTATTTTGTAAGAAGAGACAGGGGCAGGCATGGTGCTCTAACCCCTGCTTCCTGTGCAACAGTGTAACGTTTCTGTTTAAGTTTATAATCAGGGATTTATTAATGTAATGCTTTTCTTCCGCCTAATAATGAAACAACACAAATAAAGTAAATTGTGATCAATGGTGGCGAGCAGAGACGGATGAGGAGTCTGTCACACTGGGGATGATACCAATTTATCTCTTTAATGCATCTCCATGGGGTTCTCTCACTAAAGGATACAGATTACTGAATCCCTTGTCTCTGAGGGGAATGCGTGAGAAGAATCTATATAACATACAGAGATGGAGAGCCTCCCTTCATCTTTTATCACTCATGCTTCTTGGTCAAACCCCCCCACCACCACCACCACCACTACCCCCCAAAATGCAAATGTAAGGAAGAGCAAACATGTGTACACAGTTTCTTGAATTTATCATATTGGAACAAATGTCTTCTGTGCAGATTGTTTATTCACACCATCAGGGGCTGTTTGTGGAGCAGACAAATGTAAAACATCTGGAACTACACGATAAGCTTTTGGGGATTTTCCCACTTCCAAAAGGGGGACGAGCCATAAACAACTGACGCCATAAACTGAATCTTTGAGACAGAAACATGTGCTGGCGAATGAAGACAAGGCAAGATACACCCCTGTAGTAAATAAGAAATCCTCTCTGGATTTGCTCTGGAACCAGCGGGCAAAACCTGATTTAGCTGGGTCAGCAGCCGAAATAGAACCAGTACCGAGGCGGGAAAGGATCTGTTCAGACAGTAAAAAACGAAAATGAACATGAAATTCAAAAATAACCTGTGAGGTCAAAAGAACCTACACAGATTTTGTTTTGTCCCAGTTCACATTTTTCCCACACATGCCAATAACTGTTTTATGTCCCCACATGTCTAGATCTTTTCATTTTCTGAGGGCAATGGCCTTTCAGAAGGCCCAAGGTCAAAATTAGACCGGGTCATAAATTGTTTTGTTTGATGGGCTATATTTGCCTCAATAGCAGGGCAAGGCCAAGCCCATAAAAGCCTAAAAGATGAGCCAGTCGACTGTGGGCTTAGCTGCCAGAGTTGTTGTCCTGGGGACCACAGGGTGCTCCCAGCGGAGGTTTCATGATGAATAAAGAGCCATCATTGGCATGCAGAGGGCTGATCGTCGCTGGAATTAGATCGTGAGGGAGTCACAGACTCAAAACTGATGCCATTTTTCTGACATTTTTTGATTGATTCACCTGAATTTTGGAAGTAATAACATACTTTTGGGTCAGCGATTGTTCCCAACTTCATATTAACTATTCCTGCAATTAAGCTGATGCCCAGGTCAACTGCCACAGAGTCTTTCAAGTTGAGGCTAGGAAAATGGACATTTATCATTTAAAGCAATCTTTATTTACACACTTTCAGGTTTCCATGGCCCATCCCGCAGCCAGACCACCTTCAGGCCATCTTTATCTACTTTCAGCACATAAATGCAACACTTGGCTTCATTATCACAAAGTGTTAAATAATTAAAGAAAATAATTCAGCTCATTCTGAAGAGCAGTTTACAGCAGTGGGACAACATCTGGGAATGGTTTCAGATAAATCACTGCATCACCTACTTTAATGAAGCTCACTGATTTATTTACATTCTTCCTGGAAGCTCTCAGGCAGAGCACGGTGCTACTCTGAGCCGTGCCAAACCGTCTGATAAATGACGGGTTGACGATTTCAAATCTGACAATAAGGAAAATTCTGCAGATCTAATTCTGTCTGTAAATATTGACCAAATCCAAAGGTATGAAAATGAAACAGGGATGTTTTTATGTCTAAATTTTTCATTACTGCAGTGGAAATCCTGTAACCCTCCAACACACCCAGTGCTCAGGGGGGCTCAGTAAATCACTGCGGTAGGCAGTTTTCACTGTTTGCTAATAGTGCTTGCTGAGTACACATTAACACGCAAGGAGCAAGTGGACTGGCTGTACTGGGGGGTCTGTGAATCCCAGGACAGGACCTCCGTGTAGGCTTGCTTGGAACCTGCCACACCTTGCTCCTCCAGCCACTCCCCTCCCGCCCCAGTTCCTTTTCTCCGGTTACATCTGTTCCTCATTAACACCATTCTAATGAGCCTCTGCACCTGAGGTAAAAAGACAAAAAAACATTATAGTCTGCACCCTCACCCTCATACCCAACACTGGCATTCCTGTTGTCAAAGAGTCTTGGTGGACCCTGACACCTCCAGGACCTGCAGGATGTGTGTGTGTGTTTGTGTGTCTGAGGGGACATTAAACATGGTCAGCGGAGGAGCTACTGGCAACACATAAAACCCCCACAGGTTCTCCATTCACATCCATGGCCACAAAGCGGATAATGAGTTCCATAAAGCTGTCAGGAGGGAAGACTGAGTGCGCATCAGATACACTGGCCATGATTCCGACTTGGCTCTGAGTAGCTGAAACAATGATAAGAAACGTTTCAATGTGTTAAAGCTCTGCTAACAGGCAGCGGGACAGCTGCCCCCAGAGCCTGGGTGGAGGTCCGGACTTAAATTTGGGTCTCATTAAGGAGAAGAGGTTACCTGGTTCAGGTGTTACACGTTACATGATCTTTGTTATTAAATATATGTGCGTGTGTTTCATTTTGGTGATGCTTACTCTGAAAAAAAATCCCTCAATTCGCTCAATTTCTCTCATTTTTGATTCACAATAATGTCATTATAAATATAACATCCAAATAACCCCTATCCCTGCAAATATAATTTAGTTGGACATGAAACAGTCGGCAACTTTGAAGAATGCTGTTTTGACAAATGAACGTGACATGCCGGGGGAAATAATTTGACAGGTGACAAATGTTGAGCGGCGATAGCATCTGAAAAGCAGGCCACCTGAAATATGACTTACTCTATTAAAATCACTCATGGAGGATATTGAAGAGTTCTTTAAAGACTCCAAATATCCGATAGAATTCATTTTCATTTGATAAAATGTTTTTATGATGAAAACAAAAGCATAGATTTATGATGATTGCAGCTGTGTTTGGGCATAGTGTTTATTGGCAAACATAAATCTCTTGCTTTGCCACAAAAATATCATTCACAGTCTCTACAGAGTTATTCTCCTATAAAACAATTTACACAATGTGTGTATTACTAAGGCTTTAATGAGAGCTCTATGCTTTTAGGATTAAAATAAAAACTGCTCTATGACTCTTATCACTTTGCTTTTCTTTACATTTGTTTGTTCTGTTTAAAAGGCCTGGAAAATGTAATTTATTAGTATATATATTATACATAGTCAGATAATATACATATTGTTTTAGGTAGGCTATCCCACAATTGCAAAATTAGTATTCAATTTGTTATTTTTGTCCACCACCCAATTACAGTCTAATCTTTGATGCATTACTTTGGTTCTTCTTTGCCGTCTTCGTATTTTCAGAAGTCCTGTGATTTAGTATTCATGAATTAATGCAGCATGGGGATGCAGCCATGGAAGCCATAACTCATCGGACAAAATCTTTATTTACACTATGCAAGCCTGATATCTTATTTTGTTCTCTTTTTTCAGCTTTGTGCATATATCTTCATGGAAATTCACAGTCATACCTCGCAAGCTCCCTGGCTTCAGCCAGTATTGTTCACATTGATATTTAAGGAATAAATTCGATGGTTCCTGTTTCCTAACATCAAGTTCGTAAAATTACCCACCTGTGCGTAAAATTTTGTAGTTAAAGTTTTTATGACTGTTTTCTTTTAGCAACGTTGACAATGTGGGAGTAACGGTGGAGACTTTTCAGAGGTTAATGGATAAGCTTCAGGTCTCTCTACCCAAATGTTGTTTTTATGGCCGACTTTGGCAGGGAGCCTTTTCTTGATCATCTTTTATGAATTGATGGGAACAGGAGGTTGTGGGGTGGGAGAGATGTTCTCTGGATGGTGTTCCTCTTGATCAGCCACGGGGCAGAGCTAATAGAATCTGCTTATTCTCATAATGCTCCAAATTACTTTGAGAGCGGCACAGCTCAAATTCTATGGAAAAGTCTATGCACAGATATCGCCAGAAGTAACACATTAAATATTTTATATTCAGAATATTTGATGGCTATCCATAAAGCTCATAACGGCTTTCACCAGACTATAACAGTATCTTTTGTTTTGTTTGCAGTTTCATCTGCAATGTGTTCTCAGTTTCCAGCATCCATGAAAAAGAAATATGTATTTTATATCGATTGGGCGGGTCTATTTAATTCAATTGTTGCAAATCCTGACTTGGGGGGGGGGGTGGCATGAAAATCGTTTGGGAATCAATGGGCGGAAGCAAGCAAGACAAAAATAATTGACTGCTTTCAAACTCCTGCAGGCAGCAGAATAACTAACCAAAACAGCTCCCAGGGTAGTCTGAAATTGGTTTTGCAAATCCTTCAGTCACATATCCAAACAGAGAAAATGGAAATACAGGAATCCATTTCCAACTCTACAGTGCCTGTGAAGCTTATTTTGAGTCTAAGTTTAAAGGATTCTTTTTTTTTTTTTTTTGCATGTCCAGTGAATGCGAATGTCAAAGGTGTGTCTCGACCACAGGCCTGAAATTGTTTGCGGGTGGAGGAGCGGGTTGCACAAACCAGATGTGGTAAGGTGAGCCCTCGCCCCCACAGAGCTGCCTTGTCGAGTGTCTAGAGGTCCACTTCCAATCTATTTGCTGTAATTGCCATCAGAGTGTACACCTTGGAGTCCTCTAATTCCCTCTTTTATTTCAGCCACCATGAGGGAGACCATCTGTCCTGCCTGCACTTCCCCCAGCCTTTGGTGTCAGGTCTCCCCCTGTCCCTCTGTCTCTCTGTCTCTCTCTCTCTCTCTCTATCACACACACACACACACACACACACACACACACACACACACACACCATGGCAAGGCTTTGATACATCACACCTTTGTCCTGCTAGCCTCAACTGACAGCAGCTGAGGACATGGCCGTGCTTTTACGAGGTGCTGGTGAGGGCGGTCACTTCAGATTTTCCAGAAATCCTTCCAGTCTATCTCCCACGTACGCTGCACATAGGCTGGCCTTTTGTACCTCTTATATTATATTTTATTGCTACCTGCTTATAGGTTCCTGAGAGTTAGACCCAGGAGAACAGAGTCAGAGCAGCTGAGTTTTCTCCTGCGGTGGTCAGTTTTGTTTAGAGGCTGCAGCTTTGTTTCAGACCACTGCCGACAGGTGGGGCTTGACCATGTGAAGCTCCACAGCAGGACAGGTGTGATGCAGGTGCACACCTTTACATCAGCTTTACATTTACAGCATCTGCTGGTGCTTAATGCAGACTCAAAAATCTCTGTAAAACAAAGTTATCTCTGCGTGTGGTTTAAATATTTAAAAATTCCTCCAAGGTCCACCTAAAATGTAGCAAAACAACAAACAGTGATATTAAAAAGAAACACTCATAGTATAGCTTCCCGAATCAGAATAATAGGTGACATTTTCTGCATCTTATTTCATCCGTGCTCCCTTATTGTGTCTTTGTTTGTGGCTTCCCAGACTGCAGCCACAGCGTCTGGGATGCTGCTGATTTAAATACCATCCCTTCTCATTAACATGCACAGATAGAGCTGCGAGGGCCAATTACATTCATCTTGTCATGTGGCTGGGCTTCCAAGTCGTTAATATTTTATGGCAACACGCTCCCCCAGCCACAGCAGCAACACGCCAGTGCTCTTATATTATTCTGCTCAGAAGTCGAGATCAGAAACATCCCTGAGAACACACACTCCTCCAGGTCATGACAATATAAGCATGTGGAAACCCAAATGTAGATATGTCGCTTTTATTAAAACCGAATATTATCAGCCTAAACCTTAAGAAGAAACCGCAATAATTAAAATGTTTCTTTCTATATTTTTAAGTCTCAATAAAAGATTTGACATTTAAGCAAGCTTGGTTTGTACCAGCTTTAAACAACTTCAACGTCTGTTTTCATTTCAGCCTTCTTTAGAGAAGGACACGTATTTCATTACCTTTAGTTTCCATAGTATGACGTAACTGTCTGACGGTCGGTAGATTTTCAAAATAAACTAATTTCCAAGATTCTACACCAGTGTGTGAGCCATTCTGCTGTGGATGATTGAGTGACGCACTACAGAAAGCTTCAGAACAGGCACTCAGTGGACCTTGCTGAAGTTATTTGATGATTCCTTTTGAATCCATATGTGTGTAACCCCTTCCCTTTATTTCCTGGCCCTCTCTCCCCTGCAGTCTGCTCACAGATGAGACTGAAAAATGTCCTGAAAATGCAAGAAGCTGCAGGTTGTGGTATGGAGTGCCTTTCTTTTGGGGTATAATTATACTATTATACTTGGGTCTGTAGTAATTTTGGTGGGGGGGGGGAATAGAGGTATATGGCCCAGGTGCTTATAATAATAACAACAATATAATGAGCGAATCAAAAGCTAAAATAAGAACCTTTTTTGTTTTTATTCCTGTTTTTTTTTTTTTGCTTGAAGAGTCCAGGAAATTCCATGTATTTTAATCTGGGCGTAATCTCCAGCTGTTCTCGTCTAATTCCTTTAATGATTTTTCTAATGAAAGTGACCAGCCTTCAGAACACTGGCTGTAGGGTTCTGCTTTATGGAACAAAGCGATGATGGCCCGAGGAGACAAGCTCAACACATTTCTGAACAGCAGTCAACACGGACTCGCCCCCTGGCTCGGTGGCGACGTGCACTAAGATTGATGTGCGCTCCTGACAAACAGCCCAGACCGCCATTTATGTGGCGAGATGCTGCCTGGCAATGTGAGGGGTACAGACACTTAGCAGAACAATTTCCCCTCACAGCATGGGTCTCTTGCTTCATCTCACCAGAGGAAATTATTTCATAGAGATTGCCTTATTTCAAACTGTACACATTTGATATGTTATTGCATCATGGCTGTATGTGTCACTTTGAGTGAAAACATTGTAAAACTACACTTAAGGAAAAAAAAAAAAAAAAAAAAAAAAAAAAAAATATATATATATATATATATATATATCTGCTTAAATGTACCCAGATCTCAGCAGCCTCCCAGTGCAGCAGCCAGCACTCTTTCATTATAATATTAAACAAGCTATACATAAAATTGGAAAGTAATAGCTTTTGAAATCTGGAAATAATCAGTCCTGTGAAATTCATCTCATCCTCTGCATGAACGCTTCGGATTAATTTAATTTCCCTGCTATCATGTGACACACAGAATATGTTGACATTTGGGCTGCAGTTATATTGCGTGACACACAGCAAAAAGTATGAGTGGTGCAGATCTGTGATAAATCATTGTTCATTAAAATTATATCTGAATGCTGTGAATGAATTCACGCCCCAGTAAGCAGCACAGTAAACATTATCTACAACAGCTGAGCAACACTCTTTTGTCATTTCTTTTACATTTTTCTTTAATTTTATTACACTCCTATGACACATTTACAAGACAGTAAACCCTATATTACATTAAAATGGTAATTTTAATTTAAATGTTAAATGCACATTTGTGTAAAAGGATTGTCATCGGATGATTGTTGAAGCTCAAAAACAACAGGTAAACTGAAAAATAACTTTCTTTGTGCAATGTTTTCTCTTCACTGACATTTGTCTTCGCACATAATCACTCAGGTAAAAATAAAAAATATATAATAAAGGTTAATAACGCCAAAATCTTCTGAGCATTACTCATGTCTCTTATCTGTTGTATCCCAGCAGGCATTCCTCATATCTCATTTCGCAAACAGCCAGAAGAACTCAAGCGTGAGGTGCACAGCGCTCCACATTTTGCATATCAACAATCTTTTTGCTGACAAATGTTAGATTTAATAAAAACCGCGGCGCCCAGACAAGACCGAGAGGGAAGCCCACCAGGACAGGACCAGAGCTGAGACAATTTACCAGGAAATGAAAAAAGCACAATTGTCTGCAGGAAATATCAAAATCATCATAATCATTTGTCACACCGCGATCTCTATCTTTGCTCCTCGCCTTCAATGTCTGCAGCAACTTTCACAACTTTTTAGACTGAGCTTGTTCCGTCCACGTGGTTCCAGACGCACTCTCCTGTGTGGATCAACTGCTGCAGCTTATACCTTATTCCTGCATCTGAGCATTGTGCATTGTTATTACCACATTTGGAGAAAGTGGTGTTTGAATCAGGACACCATTGATAGTTTTTACACATTAATCAGGAAACGCAGCACTGGCTGATATGAAGTCAGGATTATTTCTCTGTAACATCATAAACTACCTGTTTGTGAGTCACATTAATAATTCTATAGGAGAATATTAATATTTTATTGTCAGTACTAGAATTCTGAGGTTCCCTGGCCCAGGAGGTCAAGACATGAGGGTTCCTATCCAGGTAAAGGTCAAAGACAATAAATGAAGTGAGACTGTGCCAATAAATGCCCACAAATGTGGCAGGATGAGGAGAACACATCCACAGCTTGACTTCAGGAAAACAAAGAAAAAGAAATCAAAGAAGAACTGCAAAAATGGGAAAACAAATCATACACTTACAAAAGAAAGATAATTTTAATTAAAAGATTCATACTATCAAAACTACTATTTTTGGCCACTGTCTACCCTCCCAAAAAACAGACCCTGATAAAAATTAATAAAATGACAATTAATTTTATCTGGGGAATAACTCAGGAAGTAACAAAAAGGGAGCTGTTATATAAAAGTCCAAAGGAAGGAGGCCTGGGAGCCGTGGACCTGGGATTAAAACTAAAGATCACTCTCTGTAAAAACATTTCTAATGGGCTCAATGGGAATGCCATCTGGATCGGAGAGATCCTGAGTTGGACCAGGAAGAGAGGACGGGCAAGACAGTCAATTCCATATTTTAAATTACTGGACAGTGATTTCATAAATTCTGTTAAGAACTTAGACATAAACTGGAGTGAAATGTCAAACAAAGATATATATAAAAGAATAAGTGCAAGCATGTATGGTGGCACCTTTCTGCACAAACATCTAGATACCTCTGAACAGCAACAATGTATTAAAAATATTCTTAACAAAAATATCCCAGAGAGTGAAAGAGACACAGTGTGGCTGGTGTCAGTGGGTCGGTTGGCGGTTCGGGCAGAACTGACAACTGCCAGGAGGAAGAAACGCTAGATCATCTTTTACTGGAGTGTCAGAGGTCCAGAGAGGTGTGGGGGAGGATGACGCAGATGAGGTTGGACATAAACATTAACTACAAATCTGTGAAATATGGTATTTTTAAAGAAAAACTGTCGGCACAAGTACAGGAACTCTACTGGCGGATTAGTTGCACTGTTGTTACGAAACTGTGGAAAACAAGGTGTGTGGTGGTGATGAAACAGAAATCCATCCCGAGTGAAATTGTTTTTAGACAGATGAGGGCTGACCTGAGGAAGCAGAGGACGATGGACATAAGGGCAAAAAACCCCACACCTTGGCATCTCTTGAGCCTGTAAAATCTTAATGTGTAAGTTTTATCGGTTAATGTTTGTAAATCATTAAATTGACATCTCTGCTGTATAATAAACAGCACTAAAAGAATCTAGATGGCTTATATATATATGTATAATTTTTTTTTTTTTTTGTTATTTGCCAGAGAGGAATCACAGTTGAGCAGTTTCCATCAGTCATCCTTCAGTGTGTACAGTATTCCAGTACATAAGGCAGAGGTTAAGTTGACACAAATGCATTTGTAAAATACTTTCTCTAGCCTGTTCCCAGGTTTATTTCTGTTAAAAGGTGCAAAATCGTCATGCTTTTCATAAGCTGTAGCGTTGTTGCAAAGGTCGCCAAGTTCTCCCCTCATGTTTTCCATCTTTCGTCTAAGGTTAATTAGGAAAAAATGTGTATCACGGTAAAATATATGAAGTGCTGAAGTCACAAATGAGGCGTTTTAGGAGTTTGGCTGCTTATCAAATACACTGCAGTCCCAACACTGGAGAGTTTGAGGCACTAGTTCAGATACAATTTGGGCTCCTTGACTTGGGGTTGCTGACCAAATGGATATTGGCCACACTGTTGAGCCAGGCAACTGCTGCCCTCGATTTCTGCACAGCATGTTTTCCTTTAATCATTACTGATTGCCTATTAGCTGAATCATCTCTGCTGCAGCCACACATCAAAGGTACAAAACACGCAAAAATAACTGAGGTTCTGCTGAATCCTCAGCTAGCAATTACGTCTAGTCAAAGCAGAATATTATTTAATTGTCTTGAAGTGTCTACTTGTATTAGTAAAACAAAAGCAACATACATTTTTACATACTTTAGAAGGTCTTACAGTCCGCTTAAAAATGTACATTTGGTTTTGGCATTAATTATAACCAGACACTCATCTAGGTCGACCCAGAGTCCTGACAACTTCACCGTTCAGAGCAGGGAGAAGACCCCATGATGGGAGAGAACAGCTCTGTGCTGTTTTTGCAGCCCTCCCACTGAGCTAAGGTGGCAGCCTATTAGAAAGCAATGTGGCAGCAGAGACTGAAGTTCAAAACAAACTCTGACACTCGTGCCAGCAACTTCTGCAACACGACTGCCACCACAAGAGTCTGGCTTTTGTTGGCATCTGTGAATGTGCAGTTAAAAAGTGTTTCATAACTTGTTTTTGGCCTTTAAACACAATCATGTGAATTAACATTAATGATGTTTAGAGCTACTACATAAATGCAGGTTCACAGCAATAAAAAAGAAACCAGGAACAAAATAGCTTTACTGGCTGTTTTGGCTGCTGCCTTATCATATTTCTGTCCTCTGGAGGCCAGTTATGTTGTTTTGTGTAAACCTGAGTCCTTTTTCATTTTCTAAATGGGATGCATTGTTCTTAGTTATTCTCCCAATATGTTTGACAATAGCTGTGGCTTGCATTTAATTGGTCCATCTGTACGGTTTCCTTTCAGGACACTGTCGTCTCGGGTACTTTCCCACGTTAAAGCTTGGCAGAAAGTTTTTGTGCACAAATCCAGAGCGGAGCAACGACCGCAGCATCGCACTTCATTAAAGCAGAGAGAGCTCTGCAGAGGAACTCTCAGCCGGGAGGTAACGTCTGCGTCATCAGATGTCCCGAGCAGATGAAGGATGGAGCGACACGCTGGAGCCAAGCGCTGTATTTACATAAAGGATAAGTTCATCACGGGTTTATCATCTGGAATCTGGTCCCTGCCAATTTTGTTTCATTTCAAAACAATTAGCACTTGATGGTCTGCGTGAGGAAGGTTTCCACCTCAGTGAAAGCTAATTAAAGCTCTTTAACTTTGAGTTTAAGATACGTTTAGTTTGTAAATAGAGCATTAATTATCTTCAGAGGTAGAAAGGCTTTATATGAACATCACTCGTTGATCTTGTTTAAGTTACTGTTCATGATGATGATGAGAAAATAAATCTAGGAAAAACAGAAATTAAGGACATCCATAACCATGTTTTCATGGGTCAAAGTATGGAATCCCTCACTAAAAAACAAAATGGACAGGTTTAAACAGAAACACTTCTGTGGTTCTCAGAAAAGCTCACGACAACATCAAGAATCATTCATGCATATCAACAGTTAAACCAATGTTTCCATACAAGGTTAAATGGCTGGAGATTGAGATCCTACATAAACATAATAGTTTGCAGCTAGATGGTTTGTTCATTTGAATGAATTTAGTGACCATAAGAAAAGAAATAAATGTCAGCACAATTACCTCAGAGATGTCTCACTGTATCATCTTTTTTTAACAGGACGAAAGCTGATTTAGCTCAGACGTTGATATCTGCAGCGGTAACGACTTGATTATCGCCTCGTTTTGACAGGATGAATGTATTATCAAAGCCAGTTAAGGTGTCAGTTGCGTGTTGAGATGGATGACGCTTTGATGGTGGCGATGAAAAGCAATATATTGACCCAGAATGAACTGTCATACCAATTATGTGACGAATATTCACAGAACTGTTTGCATCACTTGTTTTATCATTGGAAACCTGACATCGTGGGTATTATGGGGAACATAACCGAGGCATGAGCTCTGTTGTATTGACGATTAGGTTACATTATGGTGAGCATAAGCCTGCTAAAGCAGAGAAGAGGTTGTTGTGAGGGCCCCAAAGGAGGAGTAAGAGACATTTTTAACGTTTGTCCTGATTGGCTGATGAATTACACACCCATTTCCTCAAAGCTTTCCCCCCTGTAAGTAAAGCACGTCTCCCACGACTTTATTTACAGTCAAAAAACTCTTAAGTGTGTGCATTAGTGCCAGAGATTTATTACTGCAGCCTGTTTCATGTGAGAGGAGCTGTAACTCTTCCTCTCTTTGCTCTGTAATGCGAGTGCAGAAAAGGCAACAGTCAGAGGAGTTACTGTGAAACCCACTGATGGCTGATGGGGAAAGGAAATGCAGATTAATGGTGTAAGTAATTGGGAAAATAGGTCACATGGGATACGAGGTGTTTGCAGGTGAGGTTAGTATGGGGAGGGAGGGGCTGCTTTAGCTAAGGGCTAATATAAATCATTGATAAAGTGTTCTTAAAATGGACGGGCTTCCTGTCCCTCCAGTCCGGGTAAGCAGAAGAGACTGATGAGTTTACACAAGTGATAGATTAGAGTCCTGCCTCGTGCCACTCTAACGTAAATTTGCCTCCAATCTAAATCTTTTACGTGAAACAAGATGAATTCATTTTGCCTGGTTTGCTTCCTGTAAAGACAATATTTTTGGTAAAATGACCAAGCCTTTATAACAGGCCCTCTGTGCATGTTGTGGTCAATTGTAATTTCCACAGGAAATCCCGTATCCAACCAGTGCCCCCTTCTAAAACACAGTGACTTTGAAACACACACACACACACACACAGACACACACACACACACACACACACACTCACATGCACAAAGGAGACACACGGTATTGAATGCAGCTGCATCTCCCAGAGGGGAAAGGGTAATTTGTCCAGCTCAGAAATAAGGGTCTCTCCATTTCTCTCAGCAGGATGATGAAAAACATGAAACCTTGCTGCTAATGAAAAGAACACTCAGGATGTGTATTATTATTCCATCAGTCTCACCTAGTGAGCCCTGGCCCGCATCCACGCCAAAGGAAGGGCCACAGCTTTGCCAGCTCTCAGAGCGTTCTCGTGGTAGGGCTGCCACTCGTAGATTTCCTCTTCATTCATTCCACAGGAATTTGGCTGCCATTTCCTGAGCAGAGAAGAAGGTTTGACTGGGCTTCGTGCAGGGCCGAGCTGGTATTTATTTAACCACACACTGGGCTTGATTCATGTGAAACAAGCATGCCCTGTAAACAGTCTCATTACTGAACTCCAACACTTCATTACTCAGCGAGCCAAGTCGCTGGCTGGAGAGAGAGCCCGAGACGGTGTAAGACGTGGTTTGAACACATTTGCCTCAATATGTCCACAAGGAATCTGATGGATTTATCTCTGAGGTAATATGATCTCAGCGTACGTCTGATGTGGTCGACTCTGGCCCAGTATTCTCCTGGAGAATGAAGTTAAAAGCGGCTGGTGCGTGGCTCAGCCGGCACGATGACAACAGGGTCTGACTGTACAACAGCTCTGTTAAAGACTACACTGACAGAAAATTGAAGGTTTAATCCTCACCTCTGGGTCCAGGATGTCTAATGAAGACCTGAAGACCTGAAACACTTACACCAATGCACTGGAACCTCCAACAAATCCACCCCACGACCATGTTACCTTGTATCCTCACTTGCCTACTGGTGGCACCATTGACAATTTCCAATACAGAAAATCAAGCTAATGCAATATACTATTTAATTTGGTTTATTTGTGACTAAAACAGGCATATTCATTGACCCTAAATGTATTATGTATATCACAGTGGGACTCACAGACAATTTCCTAATATCCTCTGTCATTTAATCTCCTGAATTTGCACAACAGGAATCCGGGAGGGAATCATTGCCCCTCTAAATCTATTTGTCCCACCTTTCAAACTCGCAGCACTCCTCACTGTGGGTCACCTGTAATTTGTAATGTTAAATAAAGGGCAATTCATTTCCTGCGGGGCTGAGCTGTAACCCAGACTAATACTGAGTCAGCCTGGGATTTTAAATTCATTATGCTCAAGGTTGGCCAGGATGTTTCTGCTCCAGACGGCAGAGGAGTTGGATGAAAACTCCTGAAATGGGAATGAGCAGGGTAAGTTTCATTTGCAACTGATTATAGCTTTTATTGAGATAACTGTCCCCCTGAAATGTAGAGGTGTTTTCTCACCATAAATTTTAGTAGATTACTGAGGTAGAAAAGAAATTGCAATGTTTTTTCTTTTAAAAACACATTGGCATAGTCTCCATATCATGTTCAACTAAACATAATGATAAGCACTCTAATAGATCTAGAATTCCAGCTGTCTTTTTACATACAGTCAAGACTTTTTCTGGCGTCCTTGAGGAATGAGTGTCCAGTCGGTTCTGGCCACAGTGCAAGCCCTGCCTCAGAGCAGCCGCCGTGTGGCTGTCTGGCCGTATTCACCTGAGCCAAACAAATGGTGGTGTCAAGCTATCGCTGTTCATATACCCCTCCAGTCCAGAAAGCTTCATTTTTCAGTTGGAGGCGGCTGGCAAACGACTATGGAGGGAGGTGTGTGACCCTGATGACTCTGGTGGCACCACAGCCAACAGTGGGACAGAAATTGATTTTGAAAATACAAACGAAGAGTCTGAAAAGGGCTAGATCCAGGACATCTGTGATCAGATCTGCAGTATGACACACACACACACACATTCCAACACGTAACAAACAATGGTTAAATTTAAAGTTATTGTAATGTAGAAATCTTTCAGATTAGACAGATATTGACCTTTTATTTAGGGGAAGCAGAGGCTGGGTGGTACAAATGCTTGAGGCCTGTGCAGACCTGGGTGTGCCAATATAAACTACAGTGTTACTTCTGTTAATGTAGCATAAAAATGATTATGACAGGCTTCAACGGTCCCTCTAATCTCACAGAAAGGTTACACTTATAGTTAGAAGCCTGGGTTTTCAACTCTGCTTTGCAGCTGGGAGCACAGAACTATTTTCCCCCTCCCTCCTAGTGTTTTTGTATTCTGCAGAAGATACACAGGTTACAGGTCACTTGAACTTTATGAAACAATAGATGGAAGATTGTTACTGATATTTTTTCTAAAAACAAAAAAAGAAGTCTCAATTCACGTTTTCTTTACATTAATTTACTTCAGAATGTAAACCTGTAGGTAATAACACTTTAACATTCTGCATTAGGAAGACATGAACACATTTAGATAATGAGTTCCAGCTGCGGCGCTTTCTGTTATTTCTGTGCCCCGCCAGCAGGTGGAGCACTTTTCTGCAAAACCTCAGCTTCATTGTCATGTCCAGCCTTGTGTCTGGGCTTTGCTTCTCTGCCTGCTTGACAGCTGTAAATCACATAAACAGCCTGAAAAGGAGGCGTCTGCATTCCACAAAAGATGTCCTCCCCTGCTCCACTGATATAAAATAGACAGGTCAGGCAGAACAAAATTCAGAGTTAAATGGGCAGATTTAAACTGGTTAATAAAATGGTGGGTAAAAGAGTTGATGACATTTCTGTCGTTGCTTGTAAATCCATTTGATGTGATCACATTTGGGATAATATTTATTGGTATTAAAAGACTAAAATCTGTGATCTGTACTTTTTAATTAATTTTTATATCTTTAATTAAAAGATGACAAAAAATGAATAAAACGCACAGTACCATACAATACAACCACAAGGTGGTGCTATAGGAGGAGCGTTTGATGGATGAACCTACAGTTGAAAGACTGGAGGACTGCCTATATCATGCTTTAATTTTACTCTGATGCATTCAGCACGCAACCTGATCTGTATCTGATTGGACCCACATGATGCCTGCATGGAGCCTAATATCTCTGATTTATATGCTTTTACAGTACAGCCTCCTTCCTGCCTCTATTGGTCTTTGTAGGAACAAAGCACATGAGCAGCATGGTTGGGATTCATGTGTGTCTGATGAGGTTTATTGCACTGAAAGGACAGGATGTGGAGAAAACAGAGAAACTAGGCAGCAGCGGCGGCAGTGAACAATGCAGGAGGGCAGCTGCCAGGTTTTATGGTCGGGGATCCTGCTCCCATCCCCCCGCCACCATCACCACCAGGTTCCTCTTCCTTCCTGCCGTGGACTGTAGTTTGCACTTGAACCACCATGTACCACATTTGCTGAAAGAGACAAGGAAGAACAATGAAACAATAGGCTGCAGACTGTAAAGAGGGGTGCCAGCGTGAGGCGGTTGCATGTAGCATCTTCCTGTATTCATCTCTCCAGCCTTCAGTATCAACATTTGAACCCCAAGCCCTCTGGGTGAGCTATTTATATTTTAGTCTGGACAAAAAAACAGAACTAAAAAACTAAAATAAAGAAAGAAAAATCATGAGAAACAACGACGACCGCCGCTTTGTGTCCGTGCACATAAACATTTACGGTTATGACAGGGTACGGAGGAACGTGTTTGTGACAGTGCGTTAACAGCTGGAGCTGTGGTCATCCATCAGCACTGGGTTTGATATTTGGTCCAGCTCCCTGGCTCATTGACACACATGACTGACCTATCTGAAGGAGTTACAGAGCTGCCAGTCCCTGCACTACGTACTGTCATTCATCCAATCACATGCCAGAGGCTTAACGGCAGACTCTACTTCCACTTATGTTACAAAATATTTGCTGCAACTGACACTGGCATTTGATTTTAAAGTAAAACAGCAAGGACTTAGGGACCTTTGTCATTGCTGTCTGCCCCCAACAGAAGAAGATGCACAGCCATGCAGCCATTTACAGCTCCAGACTATATGACTGCAATAAAAAAGGAGTGGCAAATGAGGTATTCTGGGAGCTTCAAGCCAGATGTGGAGGGAACGGTGTGCGTAATAAGGCATAATGAAGGGCTGGACTCACCAACATGTCCAGGGAATAAACACAACATAAACAAGTCCTAAAAATTTTAACTTGCCAACCTGAAATATGCTGCCTAAAAAAGGATTCAGACTAGTTTGCACGTGACCCTTGTGATATCTTTCCTCAGTGTGAAAAATCAAGTTCAAAGACAAGCAGGCGAGCATGTTGTTGCCTGCGCTGTGGGGGTTCTCATGAGAATCATCGCGTTTCAAGGTGACTTTATGCACAATGAAAAGAGGCTTCCTGGACCGGGAGCCCCTCCGGTTTACAACTTCCTTCTTGTGGTGGTGACAATCTTCCCAAAATATGTGTTAAATTGTTGACCAAAAGCGATGACGTCCCACGCAAGCGGACAAGGGTCACTCCTCGGAGAAAGCCGCTTATATTTTACAGCACAGAGAAGGCAGTGCTGTCAGCGGGTGTGTATATAGCTGTAGTAAATGAGAGTTTCATTGTTATACTTGGCACTCAATGGATCTTATGCTGGACAATGCTGTTTGCAACCTCTTATAAGCCGGAGGGGGGGTCGCTGCCTCCTTCTCACTGAGATAACACTTCCTTATCAGATCTCTGGTGAGATGAAGTTTGTGTGCCTCAGAATGGTGGTAGCAGTGAATCAAACCCACACTAACCTATTCTTCACCAGCCCTTCACTGGAAGGCCCCAGCGATGGCAGCCTGACAGGAAGCAACACACAGGCCGGAGATTTGTGTTGCAATGCAGCGATTCTATGCATCCACGCACCACATGTGAGAGGAAACAGCTGCAGAGAGTGGCAGCAAATTCTGACTTCAGCATCGACTCACCGATTATTTGATTCCCCCCTGAATGACAGCGTGCTTCCTCTCTTTTGCTCGCATGTTAGTGGCAGGACAGAGGTGTTCCTCATAACAACCCAAGACAAATTAGGGAAAGGTTAAGACACTCTGGCTGTGGTAAAGAGTGTAACATTTATTCTGTGTGACGGGTGTAGGTTTACCGTGTCAGCATCCAGGACTCGACATTCTTAACTGGATTTCTGCTGCACAATTACTGCATTTCACCATATTTGTCTCACATATTTTTTAATTTATTTATTTATTTTGTAGTGCCTTCAATTTAAGCTGTAATGATGGCAAAATAAAAAAAAAGATACTTTTTTCCCACAAAATAAATATTAGAGATATGCATATATAGCATATACATTTTTCATGTCACTTTTCTCTTCAGTAGTAAACCTATTTTTCACATTTTTCTTAATAATATTTGCATCACTGCAAACAACATCAACAACTGGAAAAATTACCAAATACAAACACAACACACAGTCAGTATGTGGCATATTAAATAATCTTTGAATTTCTAGAATATACTCATTATTTCAGCTTTTGAAGCTTTGGAACCTATGCCTTTGACAGTAGTATTGAAAGCTTAGATGATATTTATGATCAAATTTAGATCAATTATATTTGTCCATTGCAGGACTTATTAAAATAGAACATAACAAACCAAATTAAAGTCATGATAGACTAAGAGAACATTTTCTTATTTCGGTCCAATGCACTGTCAAACAATTAAGGTATCTAGTTATTATCATTAAGGAAAAGGCAAATTAATGAGCTATTTTTTATGTGCTAGGCAGAAATACAAAAATAACTGATATTTGCTCTTTTGACAACATTATGTGGGTGTCACTGAGGTCCATGTTCCGCTCTGATGTCCAGTGTTGCACACCGACCTGCTGCTGTCAGTGATCCCATGCAAATGTCGCTCATCAAGCGGCCGGGTGTGAACTGACCAATGCTGTGTTAGAGAGATAAGCCAGGGCTGGAAAACAGGCCAGTCCAGTTGGCCAGGTCAAGACATCTAAGTCAGAGACAACAAATGGTGCACTGTCTGTCTCCTGTTACCACTGTCAGTGACTGAGCCGAGGAACTTTTCACCAACACCAACACCAATTTCTCTGTGCTGCACACACACACACACACACACACACACACACATAGAAAGAGAGAGAGAGAAAGACAGAGAAAGAGAGAGAGAGAGAAAGAAAGAGAAAGAGTTCCACAAAGTTGAAGATAAATGCGCAAATAAATAAATTGTCACCACTGATGCAATCATCACTATGTGTCTGTATTTACAGCAAACCATAACAATGATAAATCAGAGGTCTGGGCAGACAGCTGCCGCTAGCTGCTTCTTTCCCCCAGAATAAACCACAGTGTGCCACTGGTGTGCAGGTCAGACCATGACTGCTTGCCAGGGCTCTTTAGTAGCCTTGTAAATATTAAAGTATCCTTGTAAAGTTTCATAAAGTGCTGAAATTTCGACAGCTACTTTCTTTTACTGTCACTTCTTATAATAAAAATCACAAAGCTGCCGCTGCCACTGATGTGAAATCCTCTGCAGATCGACAGGTCATCCTATTACACGTTCAAAGGGTTTCACTGGAGGCTTTGTGGCTGATGTGTCAGAGGATGTGTGTCGCGTCCGACCCGCTGAATCACCACTAGAGGGCAAAGCAGCTCCAGAAATCTCAACTGACCGCAACAGCCTGGGCCCAGCAGATGTGAAAAGATGACGTTTGGCACGTCATTCATTCACGTTAGAGTGAATAATTAATTAAAACATGTAATTATGTGTATATAACATAAATCTTGAGTAAAAATCAATGCTTGTTATAAGAACAAGGTAATCCCTCTGCCTGAGAGCAATCATAGCATTGAACTAGCCTGATGGTTCTGGTTTGTTTGGTAAAATATGCTTTTAATACATCCTGCAGTCGTGCAGTCCAGTGCACATTTTTCCTATTGCTGCCTTAGCTACAACAGATGTGAGGACTGCTGACCTCAAAGCAGCAAAACATGTGCAGTTTTCTGTAGAAACACAGAAAGCGTTGGGATCTATTAAGTGCTTCCTCTCACCGAGGGATGCAACATGGTTGTGTCGGAGCCTCTCTGGACTGCAGCTGCTCTCGCTGGCTGTGCTCAGCTCCACAGAGAGGCTTGTTCTGCTGCTCCGAGTCTGGGCCTTGAGCCCCACAGCCACCTACACCACAGGGAAAAAGGAATGCACTGGTTTAATGACACGCCGTAAATCAGACAAGCCACACAGTCATCCCAGTGCTTCCATTGGACAGCACTGGGCCTCTGAAAGTCCAGCCCATTCCCAACCTCCGGCCTTTGACAAAGCTTGTGGAAACATAGTATCTGCATTCACTCATGTTCCATTTGCATGGAAACATGTACTGCACTGCTACAGTCTCCGTTGTTCCACTTCTTCAGTCACCTCTGCAGAGGTCGCAGAGGTCTCAGCGAGGCAAGACACTGAGCAGGACGGTTGAAACTGAGTGCAAGGAGATCTAACCCCCTCAAGGCTGATGGGAAACTAGTTGGGGGCACCGAGGGGCTGAGCACTGAGGCAGACTGCCATAAGTGATTGCAGCTGCTGCTGAGGCCTTGAAGTTGGCTACAATAACATCCAGCCAAGTCAGCCAGATGACAAGGTGTGAGAGAGCTAGTTTGTTTTAATATCGCTCCACAGAGAGACAATGGAAGATAAATACAACAAAGATGCCATCCAGACTGTAGTTTGTTAAAGTTAGCAATTTCAGATTTTCATATTTTACCATACTGTATATAAAAGATCAATAATAGACTTCATCCATCTTGAATTTTTCACAATGCTGTTTGAGAGAACATAATTGCAATCTGCTGCAACAGTCATGAAACAAAGCTGTGGATGTCTCTGCACTTCACTTTACGTTGAGAGTTTGTCACAAGACATGTTGATGATGTATCTCACCGGGGCTTATTTTAATTCGCAGCGCAGACCTCCTGTCTGTTCTCCTCAGGCAGCCGAGTCCAACTGCAGTAGCTGCAGAAGCGGAGAGGTGGGTGGTGAAAGATGCTTCATTTTTCTCCCCAGGATTCAAACTTCTCTGTGCAGTGTGGGACAGAACTAATGACAGTCGTGTTAATGATGTTGACACTCCCACCAGCACCAGCCAGCGTACAGTAATGAGGGGAAGTAAATAGCAGGTAGCTGACAACATGGCTGCTTCTGCTGCCACACAACTAATGATCCCTTTCACACCTCCTGAACATAGTTTGTAAAGAAGACAGGACGCAGTTCTGAATGGAGGATCCCACCTTCTTACATATCTTCACTATCAGCAGACAACAGCAGTCATTTGGGATTAGCTCTGTTAGAAGTCACTGCATCACACTAATGTTACAGACTTAGACACTATGTTTCCTTTGTACCCAGAAGAATACAAATAAAGGATGTGGATTTTGTCAATCTGGACCAAACTGTCCTGATGAGAAGAGTTAAAAAAGTAAAGTATTACTGCAGAGAAGGGAGAAAAAAAGGGAAGTGGAGGGAGGCTTCCTCTACCTGCTGTGCTTCTGACTGCTTTTGACCTGGCTTTGAACTCCAGATAGAAAAACTTATTCACCTCTGAGCATCCGTGCAGCATGTGATGATTGATGTCTGTGGCAGAATGCATGAGTAATGTGTCAACAGTTGTCTCGGCAGCCGCAGCCATTATAATCATCTCCGGCATGAAATGACACGGCCTAATCTGATCCCCAATCAGCCCATCACAGCAAACACAGAACTTCCACAAAACCATTTACATGGTAAAATCACCAGGATTTTGGGATCCTCCATTATTAATATCTTCCCTAAACCAAAATGATCTTACAGTGGCATGTCTCACATTCAGGACATGGTAGACGTTCTGTGTAGCAGCATGTGTCAACCACATTTGCTAGAGGTGGTGCCTGAAACCTCAAACCAGAGGAAAAAGCAGGAATCCACACAAGCTCTGAATGCAAAGTCCTGGCTCCTGCTTTAAAGAGAAATGATTGATCCCGGCAAGAAAGAAGAGTCATTTTTAAAAACGGTTGATCAGTTTAGATTTCACTCACATGCCAAAATGCAAGATTAATCACAATGGCTTCTTTGTAGCTGCTGACCCAATATTCAGCTCCCAAGCATCATCCATCATGAAATATTTGGTGAACTTGCATCCACACAGCCTGGCCACGATTTGGTTATTTGCTTTGCGTGTGTCTGTTTGTGTCTTACCCCGAAGGTGGATGAGATGGGTTTTGGAGCCTCCATCAACACTGTGTCTGAGGAGGCACACGGACTCTCTGACCCTCCTGTGAACTTACACGGGGGCTGCAGAGGCCATGGCAGAGGTCAGAGGTCAGCGTTCATGCACATCACAAACAATGTGCTGCTTTGGCCCATAGCAAAGGCGGAGAGTACAGGCAGCTCACATGAAACAGCCTGAATTATGAAAAACAAGTTTTTATCTTTCAAGTAGTAACAGATTTCACAGACAGAAAGTTGTTTATTCCGTAGGAAGAAAAGGAGTAAATGCAGAATGGGTATTTACAGTGTATCTAATCTAAACACTTGATACACAGAGCCTTATGTTATGTTCTGTAAACACAACAGATTTCCTGTTTATTATCAGTAACAAGCAGGTTTAGCAAAACGGCAACTGCATAGAGCAATAAACACATTCTAACATTTGTTACATGTTTACCTTTATTCATTTTTTTCAGCGTTCATCTGTATTATATTCACTGATTTATGTTTCAGATTTACTTCTGCAATCTGCATATATATCAAATATGTCACAAATGGACCTTCTTAGATACGTTCATGTAAATGTTTGCCAAATAGAAAAAAGAAAAATAAAGAAAGCACCTTAGTATCTATTTCTTTATCATTATGCACTGCATCCTTGTACAA
The DNA here is from genome assembly GCA_015343265.1 of Pao palembangensis. NCBI lineage: Eukaryota > Metazoa > Chordata > Actinopteri > Tetraodontiformes > Tetraodontidae > Pao > Pao palembangensis. Next base: position 18,067,774 of record CM027084.1, read on the forward strand.
CAAACTCACATGTTACAGCAGCGATAAATCACATCATGGTCATGTAAATGTTACAGATCTAAACATAGGGCGTGCTGGTGGGTGGTAAATTGTTGTTATGTCAGCAGAGAGGTTTGCTGAGAATGAATTGCAGAAATGTCCATTTTTCCCTTGTGGCCTCATGTTCACCTGCTCTGTGATGTGAAGGATCAGAACCTGAGTTTTACTAGGGAGAGGAGAGAACATCTGCTGAGAAGTGTTTGACAACAAGGGGACAGAAGGATACCCAAATGATACGTCTGCTGTGGAGAGATAGGAGAGAATAGCTCAACTTTGTATGCATGGCCCAGGCCACTCCTTCTGTGTCCCCCCGAGGCTCTACGCAGTACTGAGCAGCAGGAAACCGTCACACCAGGAGAGTCAGGCCCGCCGGTGCACCGACGCTACAGCAACACAACCCACTCCTGTCATACGCTCACAAACAGCTGCACATAAACATAAATAAATAAATAAACTCTTTCTGTCTTGTTTGCCCCCAGAAGTCATAATACTGAGCAGAAAATGTACCAGAATCTCAAAAAGAACAAAACTGACTGAGATGCCTTCAGGAATTTGTGGGTGTTTTCACTCGACTGCAGCGATTAAATACATCCTCCAAATGGGCATTTTAAGCACCTAAGGCATGTGTTTCTCTCTGAAACCACTAGGGGGTAAAGCTCCCCTCAGTAGATGACTGCTGATGTATGCAGCAAGTCTAACTGCAGCTAACCCCGAACCCTCAGACCAGACCTCCCTTTGCTCTGTTATCCACTGGTCTAAATGAACAAGTCCACCTCCGCCAGATTATCATGATGTAACACTCGGCTAATTGGATTCTCCACAGAGTACGGACTTGTTACTGTAATGCGTTATCTATTTTCTAAATTTCTCCCGCAGCATCTCAGAGATGTTGTCATTCCAATGATAAACACCATTTTCACTTGAGCCTTTATTACCAGACACAGTGTGCAAGAAATGGAGATAAATGAGTGCAAATCCCAGAGCTCTGATATGCTACTATGAGCCTTCACCTTCTGTACACCCCAGCACTCTGCCAGTGGCCTCGCCTTCACATGGGGGATGCAGGAGCTAACAAATGGGCAGCAGGATTACGCACTTTGAGCAAGGAGGAAATTGTTTTGTAACCACACAGTGAGAACACACTCCTTGTGAAAAAAATGTATTTGCTGTTTGACTACTGGCCTCCCCAATGCTTATCTAAACCATGGATGGATTTCTCAATGAAAATACCATTTCTTAAGTCATAATATGGTTGTGCACACTCTTTTGGCTCCATGACATGCTCATGAAAGAGGATATTCATCTTGAAGTCCAGTAATATGATGAACTGATGCTCCCCAAGCTTTTTAGGAGGTATGTTTTGAGCAGACATTGATGCAGCACCAGAGATATGAGGAAAAATAAAGAGACCCTGTGCGACCTTCAGTGTGAGTGATTGTATTTGAATAAGGTTCACATCTGTTTTTGCAAGCTGGAGTGTCAGAATAACATTCACAAACGTCCTGGTGTGACTCCTGACCCACTGCCCTCCTGACTCACAATTCTTCGGTAGATATTTGACAGCAGCATCCTGCAGGACGTCACCTGACTGCATGCAAAATGACCGTCCGTTGCCATCGTGAAAGAAAAAAAAAAATCTTTTTACATCGCAAGGCATATCAGAATCTAATAAGACCAGCAATTTTTGGCCCACCTTAACCTGGTAGTGAACTCTGTAGTTAATACACAGTGCTTATTATTTTACCATCAATCAACGAGGGGGCAGGCAGGCTGGTCTCTCACCTCGCAGCGCTGCCTTTGCAATCTAATTGTGTCTGAGCTTCATCAGTTTCCAGAACAATCAATTCCTCCTGTAGCTGGAAGCAGCCAGCACTGATCTGAACCACTGTGCAGCTCCGTCTCCAAGACCTCCTAACCAGAGAGCAAGGAGGCATCTTACTGGCCTGATGGGGGCCCTGGCTGAAGACCTGTGTTCCATCTTTTTTTTTTTTTTTTTTTTTGTAGTATCTCATCTGACAGGTCGAGACTTTTCGTGTTGCTTTGAAAATCAAGATCTGGTGAGAACATGATGAGACCCTTGAGGAAATGGGTGAACTTTTGAACCGGTGTGCAGGGATGGTCGAGGTTCCACAGACAGCATTAAGTGGCCTACTGCCTCGGAGCTGTCACTAATGGGGGTAAACATTGACATATGAGAGTAGTCTCCAACAGCCATTCATCTGAGCAACTTTGCAAACCATGAGAGGAAGCAGCACCCTTCTGTCTGTGACAATTCAAAACAAATAGACAATAGATTATTTTTATAAACACATTAAACAGAGGAATCGCACTTGACAAAGATTCATGGCCTTCCAAACCACACTGTGAGTGTCTCTCACAGAGCTTCAGAGTAGAAGTTATAAGTGCGTTATATGATTATATTTATCATACTATAATAATTGCGCACCTGTCCAATACAGCGCTCATTTCAATTACAAACTTTTCTCTTCTTTTTTTAATGGATGTGCTTGTCAAGAAATGGCTTTATATTCATTTATTTTGCTAATTCATGCGAGAATCTCACAATAATGACAAGAGATGTAATGAAGTAACCCTCTGATGTGTATCAGAACCCTAAAATATCCCCTTTGGATTTTCAGCTCACACAGGCTCAACTTATTTGTTATACATGTGTCATTGGTGAAGATGAAGACATATGGTGCTTTTAAAACCACTAACAATACCAATCAATAATCATGAATGTCTCAGTATTGTCATATTTCATAAATCAGCTCCATTGTTTCGAGATGACAGTGATCATTCTCCACATAGACGCAGCTTGAACACATCTAAATAATCCTCTTCTTGATCACGGTTTTGTGAACTGACCATTCTGATTCCTTCCTAAATAATGGAGACTAATAGAGGTGTAAATCTGAGTGTGTGTGTATGTGTGTGTGTGTATGTGTGAATTAACTGAACAGTATTTAACAGTACATTTATGCTTAAGAGCACAGCAGGATAACCTGTCTGGCCTAACTGCGCTGGTTCCCAGCCAAAACTATCTCTAACACACTTTGGACCAGAGAACAGTGCCAAGCAGGAAAACAAGCCAGCTATATTGTCACAAGCGTGTTCTTTTTTTCCTAGTAAATGAAGGAAATGCTCCCATCGACACAAACTTCCACCCTCATGGCATGAAAGTCAGTGCTTCCTCTAAAACACAGTAGGTGATGATGGCTGAAAAGCAAAATGAATAGGCCTTTCATAAATTCAAAAACACCTCACAGACATTCGCTGACCAAAAATAACAGAGACTTCTTACTCGTGCTGTTACACAAAGCACAATGAAGGGCGATGTGTGTTGCAGTCAGGCAAAGGTTGAAGTACATGGGAATAAGGGCAAGCACTCATAACAGCAGGAGGACTATAAGTCACTGGAATATTTGCAGCTCTGTGACAGAGGAGCTAAGGAAGACAATCTAATATCAGGGATGACATTTTGTTTAAAAAACGTGACGATAGAATGATCCCGTCTCTGTAACTGTAGCTGCTGCTTGGCCGGGAGTCAGCCATTATTCTCTGCATAGCCACTGTCTGTCTTGGTGGTCACTCTGAGTGCTGCTTCTAATGGGCTATGATGAGTTTGAGTGACTTATGATAGGATCTCGCGTGTCAGCACATGTCATGCAAATATTTATGTGGAGCGGCAGCACTTGAGCGTGCGAGCCCATTCTGTGATAGATGTGAATTCCCTGCTCCCACTGGAATGATAGAATGTTTCAGGGGCTGTGGCCTGCTTCCTCTTCAGCTCTCCACAGGCCTGTCCAGCAGTGCTGAGCCAGGACACTGCCCTCCTCTTCCTCTGAGAGATCCTGCGATTGAGAATGCTTAGTTTAGTTTGGCTTCAGCTCACGGACAGAAAGCACCGATTTCAACATTTCATTTGTCACCAAGCAACAATCACTGTCTCCTTTGTGTTTATTTATGCCCCAGTGATGCTGCTACACCCAAAAATGACACTCATCCAACATAATATGATGTAATGTGGCATCAGACCCCGTGTTATTTGTAGGACTATATGAGTAAGCTATTTGTTGATTTGAAGTATGGCAGCTGATAAATACTACGCGTGTTCCCTCATTGTGAGGGAGCAGTCTATGTGCTGAACTCTCTCTTTCATCCTCTTCCATTGCCTGTGGCTTTCTCAAGCGTCAACATTCTTCCACTTATCTTTACAGCCATTAGTGCTGTCAGCCTCCCCGCGTCTCTGCTCAGGCTCACCGAGAAGTTGTGACGAAATTCCATAAATATCAGTTGACTAGCAGAGATGCCTTAAAAAATGAGGCACAAACAAATTGAGCTATTTGTGTTTTCTCAAGAGCGAAACGATGGCCAACGCGTGGGGCAGCCTTCAGTTACACCTCTGGCCTAGATGCAAAAAAAAACCAAAACACCTGAGAACGTGTATTTGCAGGAATTGCAGGGATGCATGTTCTGCACAATTAAACATTACTACATTATATATTCATAGGCTTTTAAATGCACTGTTTCTTTAAATACTTTAATTAAAAAAGCATAACCCTTAAAATGAATCAATGATTTCCAGTTATATTTTGACATAAATTAACTGTGAAATCAATCTCCAATAGGGTCCCTGGATCAAGCCAGCATCCCATTGTTGTGATTTGATTTATTTTGTGTTGCTGTGGCAAAAACAACACTTTTACTGTTTTACTGCTTTTCCTCGTAACATGGTAAGAGTCATACGCAGAATTTATGAGAACTTATGAAATGCTGAAATACTCATTCAGTCCTATAGGGGGAGTCTGGCATCACCTCAGCACGTGTGGTGGACACACGCACACACACACACACACACACACACACACACACACAGACAGCCTCACACACTGTTTATTTCTGACATCAGCCTGTAATAAGAGAAAATCCAGACTTCAGAGGAAAAAAAGAGGAGGAAAATATTATATATTAAAATATATTCACATCATTCACATACTGTTGCTGTTTAAGATTTTTGGAGAAAGAGGAAAACTTTTATTTTACACCCTACTATCAAGCTTACAAGTGAATTAACCAAGAACGTAGAAAAAGGAGGCACACTCCACAAACATCAGCCTGTTAACCCAGCTGTCTTTAGCTCCGGTTGATAGTCTAATCCCTGGGTGTTGCGGAATGCGTTACTGACAATAACATGAGGATTTGGCTAATCCCCTATTAAGGACCTCGGTAATCCTCTTGAAAATCCTTTGTATACACTTCAGGTTAAATACTGTAAGAACAAAAAGGTCAAAGGGATTACCCTCAGAAAATGATTTAATAGCTTTCAAAAAAGAAAAAAGAACAGTATATGGATTTCATAACGTTCAGATATTATCAACGCACACATTTATTAATGTATTATTATGGGATGCTTTCCTCCCAGTTTTGCAATCACTGACTAATTACATCATTGAAAACATTAATATTTTTAAAATACTGGTAATATAACTCCCTGTGCGATGGTTAAATTCCCTGCGAATTCCTCTGTGGAGGGAAAATGTATAGGCTCCATATGTTCTCTGGCTACTGATGTCAAGACAGAGTGATTAGGTGGAAGTCGAGTTTATGTAAGCAGTGGTGAGCACAAATCAACCCCAATTCTCCCCACTAGGGGCTCACACTCGCTGGGCTTGTAGCACTCTCCATTGAGATATGTGATAAGTAGGCGGCCATAAAACCTCGTCTGGGCCTGCGTGGCCACCTGTACGAAAGAGCAACAGTCAAACGCATATTCAACTTTTCAATAAAAGCCTGTTGAAAGTGTAATGATGTTAAAGCGCTGTCACAGGAGTCCCAGCGTGATGTTTTATTGGCTGTTTATGTTACTGGAGTAGAAGCCATGAATCTTGGTTGCCATCAGTGATGTTGCTGGAGCAAGTCCCTCAGTCTGCATGAGAGATTTTATTAGCTAAACATTTGTTTCTATATACTCCAAGCTTAAAGGACTGGACTGTTGTTTCAGTTCAGTGGTGAGAATAACAACCAGATGTTTGTTCAGACTTGGGCCTCTTCTGCACATCAGTTTGTAATCATGGAATTATGTTGTATAATGTTAATATGTATAAGCTAATACACTGCAGTAAATCCCAAACAGTGAGTCTCTGTTTTGACTGTAAAGCTGTTTAAAAGGAAATTAGCAAAATAGAAGGTGAGCAAAACAATGCAGGTTATCTTTTAATGCTGGGCTTTATTAATTTCATTTGGAAGACTGGAGGCCAACAGAAGCTAGTTTATATCACAAATAACAGGAATTTTTGCACACGTGGGAAGTTGGGTGATTTACCAGCTGGGGATGAAGCAATCACTTTTGCCATAATGCGGAAAGCTTAGTTTCATAAAAGTGGATGGGCAATTTTTGTTTCATTTTCTCAGCTCACTAACTGTTGGCTACACTGCAGTATGCGATAACTATGGCAGTAATATTTGGTCTATAGTCTAAATCCATTACAATAATCATTTGCATAATGCTACGGTGTCGTTGAACAAATGAGGAATATGTAATGATCCAATCTGTGTGGGACAGAGCGAACACTGCAAGCAAACATGTAATGATTTCCACACGGCTGCACAGCTGATGAGGAACAAACGCCCACGCTTGCGGGTCGTGACGGACCCTGATCATACAGTCGGTCTGGTCAGCAATAAATGCACAAATGACCCCTCTGCTGCTATTGGCAACGACGTGCTGTGAATCAGGGTTCAGGTGTACATCTTAAAGAATTGTTGCCGTACGCGTAATCCCCGCAATAAATACTGATCTGCCATTTCTGTAAACTGACACATCCATGACTGATGCGGTTGCAGGAGAGCGGGCTGAATGGATGGCACGGATCAGCCCGATGAGGTCAGACAGCAAAGCTCTGGTTGCATTTGGCCCAGTCCATCTCCAGTTAAACGGGGCACTGACATAACACAATACAGCAGACCATGTGAGCCACCTCTGGATCACCAGCCAAGACATGTCACACACACCCTCTCAGCTTTCACCACAAGTCAAGAGGGGGAGGATAGACATGCAGACAGACACACACAAGAAATCACTGCACCTAATTTTGTCTTTACATACAGACAAAGCCAGTGGGAGCAGAGAGGATTTTTGTCCAAGGAGCTCTGAAATCAGGTTTATGATCTAGTTTCGATGCAAGCCTGGGAGACTGTGGCCGGGGAAGGAGCAGCGAATCAAAGGTGTTCCTGGCTATCAGATTTCTGGCTTCAACATTGGATCCCACCAGTCAATATATCTATGATTATTATCTATCGATTAACGCATCTGTCTCCAGTGTACGGGTCCGCTGCCCTGCCAGCAGCCTGACCAGGCAGTGAACTCTTGCATTCCTCAAAAACACGGTCATCCAGGCTCTGTAATTTGTCATGTTGGAAGCTGACAGTAAAAGGTCATCCACTCCCACCGCTGAAGGCAAGAAAAAGCACCAGGATGAAAGTGCACGTTCAGACATTGCTTGGCTTTCCTTATTTGTATAAGACTGGGAAGACATTGTCACATGCACGCGCATACGCAAACACATGCACACACACACAAACACACACACACGCACACACCCACCCACACACACACACACACACACACACACACACACACACACACACACACACACACACACACACATCTTTTTCTAATCTAGACCACCTATCTGTCTTATATGTCCCATATCTCTCGGTCTGAAAAGATGGCTGGGTCCATTAAAAGACAACTCTCGTGCCTGACAGAGAAGCAGTAGAAACAAAACTTGTAAAGAAGCAATGTTTTTGCGAGTGTTTTTATATTCTGCAATGGGAAAAAAATCTCCATGCTAATAATATTTGCTTTTGCCTTCAAATTCAAATTTAATCTCTGCAGACATTTTCCAAAACACGAAATGTAATATATCCCATTGCAATGGGAAGGTGATTTCAGGATGATTTCAAGCCTCATTTTCATATTTGTTGCAGACATCATGACACATCAGCCGTCTAACAACACTTTCCAGCTGCAGTATATTTTATGCTTCACTATAGCTCCACATTTAGTTTTGAAACCGACAAGCTATCCATTAAATTGGGCCACCTCTGACTCGGCTCCAAAGAGAGGGCAGGTCTGCCAGCAGCTCATCCATCATGCACAATATCAATTGATTTCCAAACATAAACAGAGCATCTTTGATATAAGGGCGAGCTGGACCAGAGGGGCATGGCAGAGGAAATGCACTTATAGCCATTACAGTCCAGCTCCAGTCTGCTGCCCTCTTTCCCCCCTCCAGACTGGCATGATTTAGCCGGGTCACTCACTTCCTGCAATTATTTTACTTCCGAAGCACAACACTAGCAGAGCCCAAGGCCCCATGACTGTGTGAGGTTCTCTCTGATGACTCCTCTTTTTGTTTTAACTTGTAACCCATTATCTTCACTAGCACAGTGGAAGAACCTGATTCTTACTGTCAGACTTGATGCTTTTTATGATGGACCAACATTAATATTCAGATTTTTAGTTGAGAAAAATGCACATGTTTTATTCAGGATTAATTGATAATGGTCTTTAATACCATATAGAGGAATCCTGTTAGGCTTCATTGAAATATTATCAATTATCATTTTTTAATTTTTACCCGAGCGGTCCACTCACATTACTCTTGTCTGCTCTTCCATGCAGCATTAGAGGGGCTTCATTAGTGAGGACTGGTGAGAAAGCTCCTCACACTAGTGCAAATGGAAGTCATAAAGCAGCAGTACTCATCGTGATCCTCCCAGTCCCTCAGCCTCAGCGACTGGCTAACATATGCACCAATAACACGGTAAACCACAGGCTTTTCTAACTTAATTTATCCCATCATTAATTATTTCTCTAAATGCTGTATTCTGTGTTCCTGATATTATAGAAATTCATGGAAGTATATAGTTATGGGGACAGTATGTTGTGACATATTTTTTTAATGCAAGCAACCTGATTAAAATTAGACATCTGAAGGACTGAAAAATCTTTGAAAGGAAAGACAGCAGGACTGGAGTTTTTAATGATTGAAACTACATATAACTTTCATTAAAAATTCACTTACACACTATATCAGGAACTAGTATACCTCCATGTCCATCCATATTTCAATATCCTGGACAAAAATGAATTACCCGCAGTGGTAAATTGAATTTGTTGAAGCACTGCCTCAAATCTTCAGAATGTTTGGTGCCATAAGTGGATTAAACTCTCTTCATGATGTAAAAATATTCAATACAACCAGTGGGTTGCTCAGTTTCAGGAAAATAGCCCTGCTGATGGAGTTCCAGCTTCACAGAGGTGAGAAGGGTTCATATTTTCTGCCTGAGGCTCTGTTCTTCATTTGAACCGTTGGCCTTTGGTTTAGGGTTCACAGCTTGAAACCCTGGCCCATCTCTGATGTCACATTGTTACAGATTAACCAGCAAGTGTCGCCCATACTCAGAGATTAATTTGTTTTCTTGAGAACGTGCATATCACGGGGAATTGTGTGTTTGGAAAGAGCTGCTCTGATTGAGGAAAATGTGTGTGAGCTAAACCTTTGGGTTTTGTTTTTTAAATTTCATTTATGTATGTATGTAAATGTATGTAATTTATGTATTATGTATGTAAAGTAACTATGGACTCAGAAGCCATTATCTCAGATTACTGAAAACTCTGGATGTGACTTTGTCTGTAATTAATCCAAAGTGATAATCCAATGGATGTCAACAAAAGGTTTGTCCAGCAGCTTCAGCAGCGCAGCACATCCTGTTATATTCTATTTCATATTTTAATAAATGCATTGACACACACAAAAAATTAAGCCACTACATTTCTGCTGGTAGTGATCTGTTGCCATACCAAAGAACTGAAAATCACAAAAGAAACCACAATATTTGGAAATAACCTAATGTAATACACAGTGACTCTCTGTGAAACATGATTCCCACCCACATGGAATATGATATTCACTCAGATAACTGCACCATGTTGAGAAAATTCGTTTTCTTAAATATCCTCCAGTGTAATTGCAACTGAAACTTCCAGTGGTGTTTTGTTATACTGGGTTGGCGGAAGACGTAGTGGGCAGCGATCATTTTGGGATTTGATTAATCCAGTTTCTGCACATCCTTTTTGATACACATTAAAGTATTTCAAATCTTTTGTTTGTTTTAAGTTATAAAATGTGATCAGTAGAGAGAGTCTGGCAATCCCATGATTCCACAATTTGCTTCGTCAGGCACATGACACAAAAACACGTTTTATTATCCAGCCGTGGCATCTTGTACTTGTGTCGAAACTTTATTATAATAGCATTACTGTTTGTGGGATTATGCCGGGCACAAATGTAAAAAAAATAAGATGGCGACTATTTGTTTCCATAGTGATCAAGGGGATCCAGTTCTTCAGTGCTGGAGTGGGGTGTGTGACATTCACTGCTGGTAGAGGACATCATTTCACAGGAGACCTCCCAGAGCAGCTCGGCGCAGAGCAATGTGACCAAATGGAACTGGGCTGAATTACCAGCATTTCCCTGCTGACCAGCCTGTGTGGGCAAATTTTTACATTCAGGATGAAACAGACACACCAGCATGCTTTCCAAAAAAAACCAAAAAATGACAAAAAAGACACACGCACACTCACACACACACACACACACACACACACACACAAATGCAGAGAGCATGCTGAGTATGTTGTCTGTAAGGAAGAGGACAAAGGTGAGGACTGGCCGTAATAAAGCTGTTCGCCGGCTGTTCAGATATGAAATGTAAAGCCATCACTGTGATCCATCTTCATTAAACAATTTCCCATCTTGCTTGCTGGTGAGGATATCAAGGGGTCAGGTACTATTTCTCCTCCTCTTGGGTGTCGGCATGTGTTTAAATATACTGTAGAATGCCGCACCAGCGTGGTGAGTCAGAGGAATGGGAAACCATTGGTCCCGTGCCGATTGGCTGCCATTCAAGAATCCTCTTGGAGGGTTTCCCATCACCCCCTCCCCAAAGTGACACATTGCAAGCTGACAACTGCAAACTGTGACATTTAGCAAAGCACTGGGAGGATTACTGCGTTTCGGCTGTTAATTTGGGCGCCTCTCTGCAAGACTGGATTGTTAGATGAGCAGCTTTACAAGTTTGCTGGCTATTACACAGTAGGATCTTTTCATAATTTGTGCTCCACACACTTTCCTTTTGTTGCCAGCTTACTGTTCTTACATAGTTATAGCAGTGTTGTGCCAGAGATTACAGAATAAAGATTAAAAGCATTGCAGATTCTGAGTCTGATGTATGTGGTTGTTTACATTTTAAATTTGACAGTTAATTCTGTAACACCAATCCTATAAGAAGCAGAGGATTTGATCGTTACTTAAAATGCATGTACGTTACCCACTATTCTTCTTTCCTATTTCTTACAATCCTACCACATTCTTTGTTAGGGACCACAGCGTTTTACACAGCAGTGCAATGAGTATATACTCTACACAATATCATGTCAAAGGTGAAATCATGACTCAAACAAGGAAGAAGGAGGCCTGCACTCAGAAACAAAATGGAGGCTGTCTGATGCACAAAAAACCCACAAAAACTTTATTTACATAGTGCTAAGTGCACAAAAAGAAAAGTGAAAAAAACAGAGAATATAAAGTTAACGTTTTGGTCACCAGACCATCATCAACACCCTTCTTCCTTGTTTGAGTCTACCTTTCCTGAGGGCCCTGCACCTAAGCAGACATCCGCTGCCATCCAGAGTGCAAGACATAGACATTTTTCTGCTTCTGGCAAAGGTGAAATCATGACATCAACAGCAAAAATGTATTCTTACCTTAACCTGCCACTAATAAGGAAAACATGACAAACATTCTGTAAATACTAAAGGTAAAGATTTAATTTTATATGCTGTGTTGTTAGCAGTTAATAATTTGTAACGTTTTTTTGTTTGATAAATGTGTGTGTTCATGGATTTTCACAATAATTGTAATCGTAATAATAGTAATAATAGACAATATAATGAAGTCCTCGTGCTACAAATTACTTTTTGGTTCACAAGTACATGCTTGTGATGCATACCGTCCCGCTAGCCAGAATTGCTTTTCATAGAATACTGCCTCGCCAGAGATTGGCTTTCTGTTCTTTAATGTTCCATTTAATGCAGTTTCTCCTAATCCAGTTGATAGTTAGAGGTGAATGGAAATGCTGTGTGTTTTATGCAAATTGCAAGATTAGGTGATTAATTTATAATGGGTTTCAGTGCAATTGAAGGCAGTGGGAACTGATCAAGGACAAGGACATTATAGAATGGTACAGGCTGCATAAGGGTGGCTCTGTCTGTTCTGCACTGTACCACAGCATGACAGTATCTCATTACATCTAGACAAAACACCTCTCCCATTGATAATGAGCATTTTTCATGTGCAGAGACTCCTCTCACCACTTGCTGTTTTTTTCCAGAACTGAGCTGAGCATCATTCTTCATCTGGCTAAATCATGTATTGATCCAACACTATACCTCATATCCATGCACCATAATGTGTTGTGTATTGTGCATGCACTGTTCCCGAGTGTCTCTGAAATCAAGCCACTTGGACACGTTCTTGTTTATCGCGGATGTGACAAATGAATCACAATGAATCTCAATGTATCACCAGCCACAGTTTAATAAGGGTAGTCTTTAAATGGGCTAACTAAAATATATTTCATACAGACAGTTTCAAACTCGGAAAATAAGTCAAAACCTCAGATTCATTTGCCCCCTGCCCAGTCTTTTTTAAATGAATGCAAGTGCTCCTCTTGTTTTATATAATCTCCGAAAATAAAAGAAATCTTTCTTTCCCCTGATTGTGATGCTCAGTCTCACTTCACAACTATTTGATTAGTGTTTTACAACTTTTCTGTTTCAATTATCACCAGTGGTGATGACTTTAATTACACTTATCTTTTAGGAAAAGTGTCCAGCATAGCATGAATGTGTGTATATGGTGCCAAATAAAGACAAAAACAATCATCTAAACTTTCACTTAATTATGTCTGAAATTATGGTTGAACTATTTTTAGCCGCTTAGTGTTATGGTAGGATCTGCTTATAATTCAAGCTGCGTTAGCTTTCTGTCCTGCAGCCTCTCATGTGATCATGCTTTTAAATATTAATAGTGGGCTGATGGTACTCCATAAGTATTCTTTAAACTGGTCAAACTTGTACTATTGCTATTAGAATTGCTGTTTTATTCTCATGTGTTTTTGCATGTGAAAATGCTAATGTAGATGCTTTATACGTGATGGTTGACAGTTAACCTTCCTTGCCAGTTGGAGGACAGGTGTAGGCCAATTGTATAGCACCAGGCAAACAGGAGCTGAACAGCCCTGGAGCTTTAGCAGATAGACACAAAACAGCAGTGGCACCGTTCATACCTTCAGGTGACAGAGTGCTGATGATTATAGCAAGGACAATGCCCTGCATGTGTCAAACAATTGGCAAATAATTTATGTCATCTTTTCCACTGTTATTTCCATGGAGGGCACTAACTGTATTGCCGATATCAAACCTCCTACAGAGCAAAAGCAGGGAAAAAAAGAATGTGCTCCAAAAGACTGATGGAGGGAGAGAAGAAGAGGCAGCGAGTGCAGTGGATTGGGGGAGGGGAATAAGTGCCAACCTCAGCTTTTTTTCCTGACTGAAGATGCACAGCCATCTGTGAGGAGACAAACACGCGTATGGCCATCATTTGTCCAACATCTTACGTGATGTGAAGGCTTTTCACTCGCCATGCCAACCTGCGTGGCAGATGATGTATGTGTTTCTTCAGTCCCGTGATTACTAGCATGGAGCTGCAGAGCAATGCTCTTCACCTCATCAGTTCCACAGGCTGCGCTCCAAGGTGGGTGAGGAATTCGCTGCAAGATGGCTTCTGACACGCAGCACAACCAAGGCGTACCAGCATGAATATTATACAGTGCATTTCACCACAGCCACCCACTGTGAACAGATCAATCGAGGTGGATGAGGTGAATTAGAATTTTAATAGAGTGCCTAGGTGCAGTAATTAAAAAGAATGATTATATTTTCTCTAAATGTATGAAAAAGTGCACGGTCCATTGGGGTTTGTGTGCAACGTTGGTCTCATATATCCCGTATAGATGGAGCACACTGCCTATATGTTTCTAATTCTTTAAAGTAGCATTAATATGACATTAGATATGTTTTATGTTAGTTTTCTTCTATATGTTGGTGTTTCATAGTTATTTTTTAAAGATTCCTTTGTAAAACCGAGATTTTGAATATTTCTCCCTTAGTTCCCTTACAGTCAATTATCATAAATGGCCCATTGCTGATGCAAAGCAGGTTTAAACAAACACTCATAAAAAGATCAATATGAGACACCAACAATACAAGACAGCCGAGAGACAAACTGTGACGATCGCTGCGAGAGCCGTAGGAGAAATAGATCCTTTGGCATAAAAGAAACAAAGCAGCAAAACAATAGAAAATGATCCCAGTGAAGTCTCTGCTGCAGCAGGATTCTCTATACGAACTTATTAGCCTCGCCTCACAAGTTTTACTGAGTTCCAAGAGAAACAATTCTAATTAAAGATTGGAAAGTACTCTTTTCTTTAATTTAAAAAAAAAAATGTATAAAGTAGAATGTTGCCAAGACAAAAAAAAAAAAAGACATTTATAGCCCTTTACATTCACATAATACATGACGCTACCCACTGAAAAAGTCCACAAGGAGCCACAATGGACCCTTTGTTTTTTTCTCTCACAGCTCATCTGTTTTCTCTACAGAAATTATCAGAATTATCTATATCTTGTCTTCTTTTGTCAGTAGGGCAAAATAATTTCTCAAGATAGCAATGCAGACTTTTTGAAGGAGAACCCCAGACATTTTTTGTTATATGTAGTTATTATTTAACAATATGCTGTATTCCATTTTTATACTTTCTCAACTGTTTCACATTTATTTTGTCCCAAAACCACTACTTTGACGCAATGGCTACAAACGCTGAGCGAAAAGTAGATGACGCATGCCTGCAGTGTCATACGAGGGTTTAATGCTAGTCAGTAGGATGGCGTCCTTCTAAGGGCTATGGTTTCCTGTTGTTTCCATACATTGTGCTCAATTTTGCCCATTCACTCAGTACAATGGTGTACCTGACAAATACTCCAGCAGAACATCACTTGTTAAGCTAAAAAGTTAAACAGGATCTATTGCTTTAAGGTTCAATAGAAGATTTACTGCAACAAGACTGACCTCTTCTTCAATTGGAGCCCTGCGGACTCTCTGTCACCCCAGAATATGGCCATTGTTCTTTCAGAGAGGCAGACATGTTTTTGTAGGATGACCTGGGTTACTTTGCTGTGTCACCTGGTGTCTGGTTACAAGTGTATGATACCAACATGCCTGCGGGCTGTAAAGTCCAAGCGAGGCCCCTTGTGTCCCAAACAACGCAGCCAAAGATAAGGTTTCCTGACATGTATTTCTGGATGAAATGGCCAGAGGAGGTGACAGCACTGCTGTGACCTGACAGGGAACTGGACAGTCAGCTCCTGGTGGGTCAGCAGAACACCACTAACCTAGAGCGGGTGTATGGAGATGGCTGCAGATCTAAAATGTGGTTCTGTAAGTGAAACTTGAGATTTGAAAGTCACTTGACGAACAAGTGAACAACCCAGAATCTTACATTGAATTTCAAAGCCTGAGTCTTGAGTTTGAGTCTCTAAACCATTCCTTATTATTTCTATTTGTTTGCTTTTGTTTTTCTATGAGGGCGTTAATTAATTTCCCATGAACATTGCAAGTTTGCCTTTTGGACACAAACCAGGCCATCCACTTCAGTGGTTCTCAAAATGGGATGCAAGAAAAACTCATTAGGTTTCTCCTCACCTCCCTCGGCTGTGGTTGAGCTACAGCAGGTTAAGTGTCGCTCAGAAATTAGCGTTCTCCTGGTACAGCAGTGGACGCCACATCAGCTGCTACCATTTTTGTAACTACATTAAACAAACCCTCTGAAGGCCTCAATGATGCATGCAATCTTAATTTTTATTACAGCAATTTATTATACACTCCCTGAGCTTATGACAGCCCCGACTGTCATTAACAGATTAATTATAATTTCCCCCTGCGTTCAGATTTAAAGGGAAACGTGAACACATTCGGGTGCCGCTAAAAACAACAAGAGTTGGATAACTGTTTTATCATTCCAGCAGCTTTACCCTTCCTGAAGCAAATGAGACCAGTCTGACACAAATACATCATAGAGATGGTTGTTCACTGCATGTCCACTCAGAGGGAACTGTTAATAAGTACAAAGTAGTTTCCACAGACTGCAGGAAGGATTTCACTGAAGCACGATAAGCAAAAATTGCAGTTTTAATGGTAACATGCGCTAGTTGGGTGAGATTCTGGTGTAAGGCCTGTTTGACCTGCTGCCGCCTGGCAGGCAGTACAGGTCTATAAGGACCAGAACAAACAGACTCAGGAACAGCTTCTTTCCTCAAGCCATCACCATTCTGAACACACACATACACTAATCACACCCCACTTCTAACCGGACATACATCCACCTCAACATACTGCACTATGCAGCTGAACTCCACTTCTCTAAGAGCAATAACTGTCTCCATGTACAATAACAACAATCAATATTTATATTAGCTCTGTCTCTCTTGCACTATTTTTTTCTACTGCAGCACCTTTGTATTCTATTCTATTCTATTCTATTCTATTCTATTCTATTCTATTCTATTCTATAAGTATTATTCTATTTCCATTTTTATTTCTATTTTATTTAGAGTATTTGTACATACTTTTTTATTTATTTAGATTTGGAGTAACACCACTTCTAGGCTGCTATAAATTCGTTGTATTCTTGTACAATGACAATAAAGGCTTCTGATTCTGATTCTGAGTCTATGTGAATATGTCCATCTTGTAATGTTGATCTGCCCATTCCCACAACAATAAAAAGAGGAAATGTAAATTTATCAGGTATGTTTTTGAAATGTGATTAATCATTAATCCAGAGCTACAATGTGATTTGTTTTAAAAATTTGGCAGCTCGACAGACAGACAGACAGACAGACAGACAGATCTCACTTACACTGTGATTTTAAACTCTTGACTGTCCATTAGCGGCTAACAGAAATGGCATTTCATTAAAGGTCTGTCCTTTAACATGGAGAGATTGCCAGGTCAGGCTACATTTAGCAGATTTGTGTTAAAAGCTGTGAGGCAAAAGCATTAAAAAGCTAGTTGGGGGAAGTAATAGACCAATATTGTATAAAAGGTGGAGATTAAAGTCATTAGATCACCCTAAATCACCTCTAATGACTCTCACCTTTAATTTGAACCTCATAAAAGTTCTCCCATCTCAGAATTCATCATCTCAGGATTATGCCAGTGAATTTCAAAAGCGAGTGTGAGAAGACAATGTCTAAAAAAATTATACCATATAAGAAAGGTTTTAACATAGCTTTGGGGGTTATGTACTGTGTATGATATGGTAACAGATTAAAATTTCTGTTAATGTTCTATATCAAGACAAACCATCAACCAAACAAGGTCATTCATGTACATGGGTATATGGAACAAATGGTTATAAATTTACTTTCATTTTTAGAAAATGTATAATTAATTGCACCAACAGTCTGTATTTGACCTGATAAACTTGATCAAATGTCTCTTCTTAATGTGCTTGGATTACCATAAATAAAGAATGCATGATGCACTTTGGGACTAATTCCACAAAACATACATGTTTCATTTATGAGCTGAATAGTACCAAGAACCACATATCATAAAACTTTAATTAAGACAAACGATCTGACAGCGAACACCATCTCTTAGGTGGCTCACACACATCACATCAAAAGCGGCTGGACATGGCAAAACACAGAGAGGACATGTTACAGGAAGGAGGGAAAATAGTGAAAAACAAATGAATTCATTTAAAAATATTTTTTTTAAGTTTAGAATTTAAGTTTAAATTTGTATAACTCTGTGTTAAATGCCTAACCCAGATATCTGGATCTTTAGCAAAATAAAGTGTCCACTATATTCAACAGTGCTGGTGCTGAAGGAGACAGGCGATGAAAACAGCTATGACTGAAAACAATATTAGCTAAAGGACATTTAAACGAGCTCAGAGCTCTCACAATAATGTTATAATTTTCTGTGGGTTCATCACAAAGTGATAACCCTTTAGCAGTGAACACAACCATTTGGCCTGCTGGTAATACACAAATATTCAGGCTATGGAGATGCTAATGAAGTTGTGTACAATATTATTTGCTGATGGCACAAATGTATAAGATGCAACAAATCGACTTGGTTGGCCTGTGTGCAGTCCTGCGTCTAGCCAGGAAAATGTTATTCAGCTTTGTTCTGTGTGCAAATTTACCACAAATGAATGGAATGAAGGAAAATTACATACCTGGAACTCTTGACTGAAGAAGTCTGATGTCAGCGCGTGTCACGAAGAGAACCGACTCATTTATTTCCCCATCAGTCAGGAAGAACCCGAGTGCTGTCAGTTACCATAACAGCCAAGAGCACAGTCCTCTGGTACAACTGTCAGGAGTCGAAACATTCGCTGCTCTCAGGTTTGTCAGCAGCACATTTCTCATGAGGAACCTAAACTAGCTGGATTTTGGTTGTAATCCAAACCGCACTGTCTTAGAGTTTGGAAAGGAATATGATGCTGTATTACAGAATGCTAATGTGGTCTGTCCATTAATTCCCCACAGTTTTAGGTCAATCCTCAGCCCTGGTGATGTCCTGTTATGCAGTGTGGTGTAATAAGAGGGCAAGGGTAACCTTCTATTATGCTCAAATACATGAGGGGAAGGTGGAGGTGGATCACTGTCATATGTGAGAAATATTGGCATGAATTAGTGCACATTTCATCCAATGGTAAAGCCTTAATGATTAGACAGTTTGTAGATTATGTATTAGTTACCCGTTATAAACATCATCTGAGGTCACGACATTAGTATAATTAATTCAACCTGCACAGATTTATCTCACTACGTTCTTCATCTGGTTTCACCTGACTGTTTCTTTCTGAATAATTTAAAGGCCCAGATGCTTTATCTGACTGATGCTGGCAGCACTGACACCTTAGTTAGTTCATTTGCATTTGGCGGAATAATTTTCTTATGTTAATTCATGTAACTGCCATCGATCCGTCTGTCCATCTGTCCATCCATCCGTCCATCCGTCCGTCCATCCATCCATCCAGGGTGTTTTGATATCCTGGTGGTCAGCAGGTGAGAAGCAAGCAGACAGGTCCAAAGCATAAGAAACAAATTTTCATGAAATAATCTATAATTTCAGTAAGATATTTCCAGGGAATCTAGGGCTCTGAATAACAGAGGGAGAACGAGGGACTTGTGCAGCCTGTGCTGCCTGTGCAGCCTGTAGTCTGGGCAGTCTGCTCGTCCTGCTCAAACTGCTTGCGTACTCTCCCTCTGGGCTTGCGAGACTATTGGTCGAAGTTCAGATATAACTTCATTTTCTATGTGGATGAAATACACCTTAAGGGCAGAGGTCTGAGGTGGCGGAGGGAAGGGGGTCTTGCAGAACCTCTGTTTCCAGCTCGCACAGATGCTCGGTGAGCGTCTGAGGCTACAGCATAAAAGGAATGCATTGTGGCTGTGGAGTCCAGTCGCTGTCAGAAATTAAATTGTGCCCACAGACTTTTCATATAACAAACCAAGGTCTGTGTCAATGGAGCCTTAAGTTTCAGTTCTCTTATTGTGCAAGCAAAAAACCTTCTTGTTTCTACTCCAAATGCCAACCTTTAGGTTTGCTTTGTCTCTATGTCACACTTCTGATCAAGCAGAAAGAAAAAAATAAAACCCTGTAAAACAGAGTTAATACAGACTTTTATTTTCCTGCAACAAATATGATAACACATCCATGAAAAAGTAGCGAATGTTTTTTCTCAAAACAGGTCTGTGTAATTAAACTAAAGACAAAAATCTAAATACTGGTAATTGTCTTCTTTTATCATCTTGACTGGAAAAAAATGCCTCTCCTTTCTTTACATTTTTGAAAAATGTTGCTTTATTTATATGCCTGCACAGTAATCTGCCATAATCACCTGTGTCATCAGACCAGCCAGGTGACATATAGAGGCTCCTTCTCTTAGACATAATCAATTATTTCAGTGAGTTCATCCAAAAATTCCATTTCTCCCCACAAATGTATCCACATGATCATTGTTTCTTCATCCATTTTGCAGAATGACAAAACAGCAAGAAGCGTCTCCAAACCCACATTTCATTCTCAGTCTCTGTTTGATGAAATCTTTAGCAATAGACACAGCACACAAACAAGTATCAGGCGGATCGACTGATACACGAGGATGCTGTTGGTGTTGATCATAGCAATCTTTAAGAAACACAGAGCAGAGCAGCCAGGAGAAATTGTTTGTATTTTTGATGCATGGATCCCGCTGTTGGGCCTAGTTCATGGAGAGTTCAGTTGAGCAGCAGGCTCCGCTGTGATCCTTTTGAATGGATTCACTCTCCACTATCTCTGTGGCAGGCAGAGGGTAATGGATGAGGTGCAAGGCTCCAGCAAAAGAGGGGGGGAAACATCTGCATGCACACGATAAAGCGTTTCACAAAGGAAAGGCATGCTTCTTTGAACAAGGACCCTGTTCTGCACACATGGTCCTCATAAACAGTTCAGGACCAGCTTTGGGTACATTTGCTGAACTTCTGGTTTTAAACAAAGATTTTATGATACCAAACTTGCTCTCTTACCAACTGTGTTGGTTGTTTGTTGTTAATTGTGGGGGGGGGGGGGGGGGGGGGGGGGGGTTGTGTTTACATCTGTCTGCTAAAATGTTACTGATCTACTGTCGGAATAAATTATTGGTACAGCTATGGGGACATCTTACACAGCCTTTGTGCAAAACTATGAGGCCTAAAAAGGTTTAAAGACACAAACTGAAAAACATTTAGAGGTAAAATAAACATCACGCAAGTGGCAAACCAAGAAAACAATAGAGGAATTCTCGGTCACAATGGTCAATTTCCAGTATAAGTTGGGGTGAAAATGTTGTTTCATTGTCAAGATGTTCTAGTGATGCTCTGTTTTGAGAGATGGCACAGGGCAGATGGTGTGTAATGTTCTTTTTTACAGTGCTTACAATCCCAGTTAGAGGAACACCATTCATATTCATAAACCCTCATATTTTCTTCCATCACTGGTAACAACAAGCCAACAAATCTTGGCAGCCAATGGCTGATTGTGCTTCAGAGCCTGATTCTTTCTTCAGAATGTTCGTTAACTGTCGAGTGTCTATTGCCAGGATCCTTGAAACTCCACCAGGGATCGAGCATTTATCATGAAATTGACGCTCACGGGTGTAGATGGGGATTATCTGTGTTGGGTTTTTTTTTTTAAATGCTTGCAGAAAGCCACTCTGCACGCACTGATTTGCCTGGTGGTACCACTAGTTTAAATTTGCCTCTGCGCTTTTAAATGTTCTATATGTCTTTGCTAGGCATCAGGGTCAAAGCTGTTTCAAATATGTGGCCATACTGTAGGCACAAACTGTTCTGAGATGTGTTTCCTCTTTGTCTTTGGTCTATTATTGAGCAAATGACATTGTTCTGGGTAGGCAGTGTTGTGTAATTGACTGTTTGGCCCTGAGGCAGCTGGAGATGTTAGGCATCTCCGTGGTCACACCTCAGTGCCTCACAGTTGGCAAGGCTGGGCTTGCAACAAATCACACTTCACTGACAGCCCTGTTCGCCTTTTGCTGCTCACATCCTGGAGAACTGCAGCAACCGCAGTAAAAGCAGCGTGGAAGAGATGCAGAGGAGAGTGCCTTTAAATGGCTCTGCATCAGAAATGCAGCCTAATCTACAAATGAGGATCATTTACATCCAATTACAGAGCTGTGAAAATGCAGCAGTATTTAACCTGTGCAAGAATGACTTTTAAATCCAGTGAATAGCAGGGTCTGGTGGTGAAAATGGATTGTCTGTGCACTTCGGAGAGAGAGACAGCAGCTGTTCCTGTGGTTGCATATTTACAGAACATAGAGGTGGACACAGTGTAGCCAGACAACAGGCATTTCATTTGAAATGTATTACTGACTTTACATGGAAACAAAAGATGACCACTCCTTCAATCAGGGGTAATAGGCAGAAAAAAAAAAACATGGCCAGAATCGATGACGAGGAACACAAACGTATTGAGATTATTTCTGATAGTCAGAGTGCATCCTGAAAATATTCCAGTTTGATTTTAGCCCATCTATCATTATTCCCCTTGGCAAACACAATGCCATTTGTTCCCAAAAGAATTATACGACAGCGCTGCAGAAGACAAACAATTTACTGGCACTTTGCCTCACTGAACAGCAATGTCAGTCTGCCAGGAACCATCCATTTTAAACAATATGTGTGCTGCACATTTCTGGGAAGTGATACCTCCCAGCATCCAGAGAACCACTCCAATTAAGCCAGGTGCTTAAATAATAGAAGCTAGTCACACAAAAACTGGTATTATATACCTAACGACGTTTAATAACCAAGTTTGTGTCTATAACATGAAAATAAGGGCAAGGTGGAAATATGGTGTCACCTTTAACTGATATATTGTGCTTCAAGAGGGAGAGCGGATCAGATTGCTCCTGTCAGCCTTCTCTGATTCTCCTTCTGGATTGTAAATTAAGAGGGGAGCTGGTGCATTGTGCCGGAGCAAGAATGCGAGCCTGAGGCGGAGTGAAGCAGAGCAGCGGGATGCTCCAGGGAAGCTGGGGGCCAAATTATGCTGCAGCAGGGCCAGAGAACTCTGTGTCTGACAGCTCTGCGCCCTCGGTGGACACTCTAGGACCAGTGCCACCATATTCTCAGGACATTTACATTATTCAAAGATAAATGCATTGTCAATTTTGTGTCTCCCAACACTAGATATGCGTACTGCTCCACTCCTCCTGCAGCCAAAGGTGGCCTCACCTCCACCCGCTGCAAGACATTCTACAAATGAAATCAAATGTCTTTCTCAATGGCACAGAATTACTTAAACCTGCAGAGCACTGCTGTGCTCCTGGACTTTAGATTGAAATGCAGAGGCTTGTGGGTAAGGAGAACAATAGCTGTATGAAGTATGTCCTTGTAGTTCAGTCATTTCTGCATGCAGAGTTCATGTTAAAATAAGGCACCGGGGTATAGTTTAGGACACAGAAAAGGCTCTACCTGCTCTGTCCACTTCTTTTTTGGAGGTTCAAGAGTTGCATTAATATTGAATGTTGGCATGCAAATATTTGTGGACAATTATTTTGTTAAAGGTGTGACTTGTTACCGCCTTGAAAGTTCGGATCTCTTCTGCACGGAGATGGGAGTGTTTGCTTTTATTTACCACATGCATCATTCTGTCAATCCACAGAAACCAACTTGCAGAGACTCCGATACAGATCTACTTTAGGGCCCAAACAGAATCTGTCATTCCTGTGCTGATGTCATCTGCAGCCAAAGTTGGGACAGATAGTGACGTGCAAACTTCCTTCTGTGGCTGACTGGTTTAACTTTAATATTGAACCTCATGAATATATTTATTCACTCAACAATCCATCTCTCATATCTAAAAGTCTCAGATTATTTTACTGAAATAATGTGTCTGGGATTACAAATGAAAACCACACAGGATCATTTTTATTCAGCAGACAGTTTAAATTCCAAACCCTGTTACTGTAATAGGCACACTTGTAGCTTTCCATGAATTAGAGCTCTAATTATATTAGGTACTATTTTAAACAAAATAACACATTTCTTATGATCCATAGGTGTAATTTATAGCAAAGCCAGGTTCATTTTCTGAGGTAATCAATTTCGTGGTGTAGCAGAAGACTAATATAATTATGTAAAGCGCTGAGAGCTGAGTATCACAGTCAGCACAGAAGGGTTTTTTTTTTAAGATAAATGAAGATACAATTTATTCACACATAATTTCCTACAGAAAATGCTATGAAGGAAATTCATATGGGCATTACAAAAAGGCAAAGGCACTAATGCTTCTTTTTTGATAAAGACTGCCAGAGCATTGAAGTTTAGGTTTGGGTTATGTATGAGTTATTTCAGTTTTCCTCACATTGGTGATGAGGAGAAGTGCCCTTTTGGCCAAGCCCTTTAAATCATACCTGCAGGAGTGGGTCATTCGTTATACTTATAATTATATCAATATCTCTAACACATAAGAGCTGCCATAAATCCACTCACATCACTTTTCTGCAACATGTGTGAGAAAATACAGTGAGGTTTCTCAGGTCCAGTTCTGGTTCCCACATTTAGTTTCATGAATAAGCAAGGCTACACCAGTGAAAAACAGGCATGAACGTACATTAAAGTATTTATTCTTTCAGTTATTCATAAGTCGTGAATATTTTCATTGTCTTCACCTCATTATCCTGCTGTTCTGACAAACTTAAGAAACAAACAGCCACATGTAGTTGCACGGAGGGCGGGCAGCTGCATGAGCATAGGAGATTACTTGATCAAGGCGTGCACAACTGGCCATTTTAGTTCTGCATTCCAGCAGTTTCCTCAACTGTTTATTTGACCATTTTATATCTTTCATAATGGTCAAATCAAGACCTATATAACAAACAATGGATCTGTTGTCACCGTAGATTTACAAGCATTTTCAACCTAAAATAAATGTGAAATTGGTGAATGCAAATATTTCCATGTTGGCTCCTCCCATAATTCACCTGCAAAGAGCAGAGTCCAGAAAACCTGAAGGAAGTGATCATATATGTTATCTGTCCACACTGGTCTTTCTTGTATGTGTTAGAAATACAAACTACAGAATCAAAATGTCTGTGTTCCACAGATGGGAATTACTGACTTTTTAAATTCATGGAACAAAGTTATGTTTGTGCAGTGTGTCTTGTCTTGTTTTTTTTATTTTTTTGTTTTGTTTGTTATTTAGATGCAAGAACTGTAAGTAAATCATTATTGCATAATGATATTCTTTATTTGGGGGAAATAGTTATACATTTTGTGTCAAAATAAAATCAAAAGAATGTAATTACATCTAACTGAGAATGTTTCTTTTCTTTACATAGTTTAATGAAACAAGAGCATGTAATCTATTGAGATTTTCTCTTAAAATGTTTGACTTCATCTCATTTTACTTAGTTCTTAATTGTAATAAATTCAGACAAGAATAGCATTTATATATATTTTTCTAATTGTGCCATATCATGTCACTATTACTTGCTGGATTAAAGTAAAACAAGTAGCTCACATGTGAATACATATGATGTAGAAAAATATAAGAAACTAGGCAAGAATAATTGTTAATACCTCAAGTTTCCTGAATTCCTGAATCAAACATCACATACAAATATACAAATACACATACAAATATACTGATAGTTCAGAGATGTTGTGATGAAGCCAAAACATCCTGTTTTTTTTTCTCCTTGTTGAAACTTCACATCCTCTTTTCTCTGGTGTCCATGGAATGTTGAAAATCCTTTGTCCTCATTCCGTTTCTGCTGTGAAAACCAAAGTATCGATCCGACATAAATCCGTGCTCACTGTCGTTAAAGCAGGCCTAGGGGATCAAAACATTTGAGTTTCTTCTGCAGCCCTTTTCTCTGCTCCCAGGCTCCCTCCTGACTCTGCAGCTAAAACTCTTGGGACGGAGATGAGCCGCTCTCAAAGGAATTATCGCGATATGTTCTGTTGATGCCGAGATGCACACGCCTTCTTCAGGATCCTGCTCTTGTCATATTCATTTATTTTCTATACATGCAAAGACTGACTTTCTTCTTATTTATGGTAAACGAAAGGTTGGTTAGAAAAATGTTTAAATTCCCCGGGTTGGCTGTTGCTGTAATCTTTTATGTTTTTATTAATAGTATGACTACAGTGGAGCAGATTTATTGTATGAAACCAGTACCTTTCGCTGAGTGGGCGTGGTCATTGAAGCTTTTATCCAATGAGGAACGAGAATAAGCTTTGTAGCTGCAACTGTACCTTATCGCTAACAAACCCTATGTTGCTGTTTCCCTGCGAGATTTACTTAATATTAAGTTTTTTCATGTACATTGTAATATAATGTGATTATATGAATACAGATTTGAATTTGTTTTTATCCATTCTGTTTGCACTAAGTTTAATTCAGGGTGGGGAGGAGGACAAATGTGAAACCCCATTTAGAGAAACAAAAGATACCATTTTTAAAATAGATGAAAGCATATTTGTAACGCTTAAACTTTGACTTTCGAACTATATACAGTAGGTCTATTTTAGCCTCTGAGATGATAAATAAAGAGTTTGTGTTGGATTAATTTAGCCATTTATGGTTAAGAAATGCAGACTCTAATATGGTTTAAACGGTTAGGATTTATGCCCAGTCCCAGCGGTGCATGTTTTGAGAGCTGTGCAAGGGAAGATGAAAACAGGGGGCACACCAAGGGTTAAAATGGCCGCCGTCCGCTGAGTCTGTAGAGGTGATTTATAGTAGATTGGCAAGAGCTAACATGGGCAAAACTCCATTGAAGGAGGAGAGAAAAAACCCACAAATGTAATTTTTGAGTATAAGCCGAATTTATTTATTTATTTTTTTGTCTTTAAATTTGAAGAGAGATTTCTATAATCCAAAGCGTTGCTGCCTCCTCAGAGATGTTCATTCGTTCTGCGCGCTCATAAAACAGAAGCTGTATGATCCAAGAAAATGTGAACGCAGTGGTGTATATTTTTTTCCCATGCAACTCTCCTTCTCCCCCTCACACCATTAAAGATTGGGTTGCACGGTTTGAAATGTGTTACTTGTATTTGGAATGCAAATGCTTTGTTCATGAGGAGGAGGGATCAGCGAGGAGCCTGAAAGCGACGAGTTTTTGATTAATGAGCTTTGAAATGGCTCTCCAGGAGCAATAAAGGATGAACCCCCCCCCTCCCTCCCCACACACACACACACACACACACACACACACACACACGAAGATATATAACATATATTAATTTTCAATGTGAGCCTTCATGTGTACCAATCAGGACAGCAGTAATTAGGCTTATTCTCATGTTCCAGTAGACAGGGAAGGACTCGTGTGGCCGTGTGGTTAAAAAATAGTGATATATGTGACATGCGGAAGATGCCAGGGGCCTTTATATTCACTTCCCTCAAACCAATAAAATATCAATAAAGCCGAGAGCCGTTTCTACAGGCGAAATGCACTTTGCATTCAGCGCATAGAGTCGCCTGATGAGTTTTAGATATTCCGGTGTCTAATTATTGATCGACTCTCCCTGTTCGGACAGTAGCTGTGAGGTCAATAAACCTCCTCTGCACTGTTAGCTGACATTTCCTCGATAAAGAATCCAAATATCCAGAGAGAATGGATAAAAAAATAAAACAACAACAACAAAATGCAACAGAAATTACAAGTTTGATCACTTTATTTACAAAATGTTAAACACAATAAAATATAACATTTCAATATCATTAGGGTTTCATAAATTTATGGCAACCGAATGCGATAACAATGGAAGACGAAAAAAAAAATAGCAATGGACTACACAAAATGACATGCTGGTGTGTTTAATATATCACTTCGATAGTCTACGTTTTGCTTAAGGGTTGATACAAGATAACCATGGACATATAGTGATGTTCGTACACTATAAAATGCCCCATTTGTCCCAGATTTACAACGAGCAATCCTCGGTTTCAGCAACACACTGCGAGTGATTTTCCAAACCCTGTTTTACCAACACTTCCAAGTGCACAGATCTGTCCAATCTTACAACAACACATAAATATTTGCATACAAACGATAAATAATGTGCAATATAGATGTTATTAAATAATAAATATACACTAATAAGGATTATGCGACGAGGAGTAGAAATAAATAAATAGGTTGGCTGCGAGAGGGATGAGACAAACGGACAAAAATTCATCTAAAAGCTTCTATATTTTGTGATCTACAAGACTTACCTTCAAGTAACGGTGTGATATAGTCCAAAACTGCGCATTGCACTTAAACAAAACGTGAAATTAGAGCCGAAAAAACAGGCCAGTCCGCCTGTGCATCCTCAAATACTCGAGAGAAATGGACAAAGCTGTATTATTTAGAAAATAATTACACAATAGCATCAATAGTAATATCAATAATACTGTAATAATACACGTGACTCGCTTGGAGTGTAATTAGACTAGTGAGGTAATAAAAAGAGCGCAACGTAATTTTGGCACACACGCACGCACGCACACCGACGCACACACAAACCACATATTACAAATGCGTGAGTTTAGGCGCTTCCTGAATCCTTCCCTGAGACGCTTGGTGAGAGGTGAGGTCTGTGTATGTGGGATGGGGATCACAGGGTCCATGGTGGTGGTTTCCTGGGATCTGAGCGGCACAGCTGTAGTCCACACTGGTGGATGAGGGGTGGGGGAGATGACCGAGGTTGAACATGGGGCCCGAGGCTGGCATGGAATCAACAAAATTCCCACCCACGTAAACGGGGCTGTCTTGCAGAGCGGCGCTGGCAAAACTGCCGTTGCTCTGCATGGCGTGGTGTTCGTACTCGGAGCCCAGGTACCTCTTCTGCTGCGGGATACAGCCACCCAGCGGTGCCGTGTATGCGGCCAAACCGTACATGTTTTGCTGAGGTTTAGCGAAAGACGGTGGCGAGGGCGCGTCATAGCTGAGACCGTTTTGGAGCTGGCCAGAGTATCCAATGTGATTCGGGCCGCTCAGCGGCGGGCTCCTGTCCGGGGAGTGTCCCAGAGGAGAGTGCGCAAGCCCTTTAGACTTTTGGTCCTTCTTGTATTTCATTCTCCTGTTTTGAAACCAAATCTTTATTTGACGCTCGGTCAGATTCAACAGATTTGCCATCTCCACTCTCCTGGGGCGACAGAGATAACGGTTAAAGTGAAACTCCTTCTCCAGCTCCACAAGTTGCGCGCTGGTGTAAGCAGTTCTGACACGCTTGGAGGAAGGACCAGGAGGGCTCTTCTCATCACTCACCTCTCCACCTGTGAAAGAATCACATCATCATAGCCGTTACATATAATGCATTTAATTAACAGAAGAATGCCCAGGTTGCCCTCCCCACTGACCCTCACCATCGTCTCTACCTGCAGCGGCACAGTTGTTTCCCTTCTGTTTTGCATTCTGTCGGGTTTCCTTCATCCAGGGGAATATCTGCTTAGTGATGGCTGGTGTAGCATTGTTGCTAGCACTACTGGATGGAGACTTCTTCTTTTGGGTTGAAGAACTGTTGGGACTGGGAGAGGATGCAGACAGCAGAGGCCCCGGCTGCTCTCCAGTACTGGTGTCCTGGTTGCTGTTGCTCTGATTACTACTTTGGCGCATGCAGTCTCCGTTCAAATCAGCGTCTTTGAGGGCTGGTGGCCGGACGGCAGGGGTCTGAATGGGACACACCGAACCTTGGTAGTCGCTCTCAAGGGTTGCTGTAGTGTAGGACTGGGGGCCATAGTTATAGGAGTCTGGCTTGGGGTAGGTGTAGCCTCCAAACAGCCCGGAGTTATCGTAATATGTTGCTTTCTGCATGATGGGAATTCAAAGCCAATAAACTAGTAAAACCTGATCCAATGGCATGGATGTTTATTCAAGTGATTGGTATTCCCCAATGTTGCTCCAGTCTGTGACCTATAATGGAAAAAACTGTCACTTATTTGGCGATACATAAGGTCCAGCTGATACAACATGATCATGTCCCGCTGGAGAGCAGCTTTAAACAAACCACAGTAACTCTTTTTCAATCAAGAACCTTTTGATGCTATGTGTCATAGCAGCTATTAAACCAGTTACCATCTGTCTCATGAGGCTGTAACAGTGACACACATCCCAGCCCCACATTCAAGTCGTCTCACTCATGTCTTGCACAAAACAGTTAAAGTTTAACTTGTGCTTAAAGGACCCTCTGGGAGGCTTGAGTGCCCCCCAGAAATACGCTGAATCAGCATTTGACACACATTCTCCCAATACCCTTTTCACAAATCACAAGGCCCGACAAAGCTTGTCATGCATTGTTCCTCTGCAAGAAATATAGCCCACCATGACGGCGCGCATGCGTTCGGCTCCACGTGATACACACACAAGAAACTCAATATTAAAGCCCTCCGTAGTTTGTTATGCTCCTGACTATTCGAAATGTGTGTAGCAGCCATGTATGTTTTGGCAAAGGAGACGGTGGGAGGGGAGTTGGATATTTAAATTATAGCTCATTACTTTTGCACATGCATCAAAATTAGATTTTTGCGCTTTTTGGTGATTGCACAGCACTAATACATTAATGCAAATATATATATGTATATTTTTCTATTTTATTAAAATAGATGAAAGACAATGTTAAAGAAAATTCTCGATTTTTCAATGTTATTTTAACAGTTAAATTTGGTATATAAATATGAGACAAACGTGCGCGTCAGCTGTGTGCTTAAAACAGAAACATCAAATAGACCAGTACTGTATGTTGGTAGTTTGAGGAGGTGCAGCCTGTGCTGTGCATAACAATTGCACCTGTCAGTGTGGACCGCAGCAAAATTTATGACTGCGAATGTTATGGTTGTAAACGGCCTCAGAGAGGAATGAAAAGCAAAACACCCCTGAAGACTCGCACCTCCTCAAAAGTGTAAAAGCAAGCGTAGGTGGAAGGCAAGGGAAAGAATTTCTGAGCCGTGGACTATATAGAGGCACGGTTTATAAATGATTTCTCCACACACACCAGCCGGGGGTCTGCAGCAGAACACGGAGATGGAGGAGAGGAGAGGTTTTTTTCTAGTTAGAGCGATGGCAAATCTTGTGTGTAAAATGGATTTGGTTGGATTTTTTTTTTAAACAAAAATTTAAGAAGGATTCAACCATTATGACCTATTGTTGCGTTGCGTTTAGTTGCTGGTCTGGTGGATAGATAGACTGTTTTTTTTCTAAAGTTCTATTACTGCACGCTGCTGTAAACCGGACACTTTGGAAAGGACCTGTAAAATAATTACAAGCAGGGGTTAAGTTAAGTCATCCCTCATGTCTCTTTTGGCGATTTAAACCTTATGTGAAACACTGTGAGCGTTAATATGTCGCCTAATAATAAATCACCCTTTAAACTTGTTAGCTGTTAGCTGCTGCTGTTCATTCCTTTCATTAAAGAAATGTTACTCACCGAAATGTGCGTAAATCTGTTTTATATCTCTCACGCATTCATCTCTGCTCCTTCCTCGACCTAGAAGAAAAAGAGAGAGAAAAAGAATGTTTCGTTGCATTATGTAATATTCCTCTTAAATATGGGATTGTACTGCACGACACAATATTTCAAATAAAAAACTAAAAGAAACAAGAGAACAAAATAAAATTGCTTTCCAATCAAATCAAAGAAATTTAAATCAACAATTTATTTTTTATTTCTACAATATGAATTTTATTATTCTTTCTTTTCTGTTCAATGTAGATTACATCAAAGGCAGATTTGCCTCGTATGACGCTTTTTGTAGACGTCGTGTTCCAAAAGCTCCGGAACAAAAAGGTCTTACATGTGCACTTTTGCACAAAGAGCCACTGCAAATATTTAGCAGTCATAAGCTTTTTTAGTGACCCCCAGGTCATTTTGCATTAAGCCAAAGTTTAATGAACAACGAGCAGTTTGACATCAAGTAGAAAAACCCTCAACTAAATTCGTGTCATTTTCAGTGGAGACTGAACCTCAGGAGCTGCTGGACCGACGGGGAGGAAAAGAATTATTCCTCAGAGAATACAATAACCGGATCTATTTGTTTCAGTGTTTTGATCCAGAGCCGTCCACTTGCTGGTATTTGAGGATTCTGACTTAAAAACAAATGAATCCCAGCGATTCGAGATTCCTTCATTGCGGATTATTTGTGAAAACTGATCGATATTGTGGCCTGAAGTGGTTTTTGAGCACACTGGGTTACTAGTAGCAGACATGGTCCCCTTTTCAAACAGCAGTGTTATTCGCCTACGCGCTGTTACGGTAAGTTTGGTTCACACAATGGACTAGACTCGAGTGGCGAGGGTTATTATCTCCACTGGTCCTTTCTCATGTTTGGCCCATCGAATGATGCTCTTATTCCAAGTTAAGGTCAATGCTGCAAAATCTTCCTTCCTCTTGATAAAATCATAAAAAGAAGCGCCGGTGTAAAATGTAAGTGTTTTCTTTTTCCTCCAAAATTGAAAATGCATCAGAAAAAGACAAAAAATGCGTCATATCTGTCAGATAAAGCACACAAATAAATCCAGTTTAGGCTCTTTAATCCGAATGAATTAGCAAAAAAATAAAATAAAATAAAATAAACTGTACCCATGTTAAAGAAAATAAATCATATTCACACAAACTTCAAATAATAAAATTGAAAATTAAAATCGCATAAAAATACTTAATAATTTGGCACAACAACGAATATGAATGGATGTATAATAATATACGGTTGCAGGTTAACAAAGCCGTAAAGCTGAAACCACATAAATCACCGCAAACGCCAGTGTGGCGATAAGACAACAAATTAATGTGATTTACGATCCAAGAGTCAAAAAGTTCCTCTCGTACTTCTTCCTCCGAGCTGGTTTTCATCCAAACGTTGAATCAAGTGAAAGGCGCAGCTCTCAATCTGTCGATAATATTTGAACGCAATTCCTCCCCAAAATAAATGCATCTGCGTTCGAGGAGGCTGCCGTGGACTCCATCCCGCCTCGCGTGAACAACATTAATGAGCATCGCCTCCTTGAGTGGAATAAATCATATATATTTCCTCGCTTTGCATTAACCTGTGCTTAAAGGTTGCTTTCTACTGTGCAATTTCTTACCTGTGCATCAATTTGTCATTAAAGCACCTTTCCCTCTTCAGCCTCAGCTTCTTTAAACGCAGAGTCGAGGATAAATCCTTCACCCTTTGTCTGCAGACAGTGCTGTCTTAAACCTGATCTTGCTGTTTTTCAGACATTTCCATATACCAACGGAGACAGTATTCCCGAAAGAATGGAAGGACTCACATTCAGCTACCAATAAAAAGCGAACAAGGTATCCTTATTCCAGGAAAAAAAAATCCCTGGCAATCAATCACCCAGTGAAATATACAGGATTACAGATCAGGCCAGTGCAGATTTGCAGCTATAATATTAGAGGAATATTTGGAGTATCGGAAGCTTTGTGATGACAAATAAAGGCGCAGCCTTATAAGATATTTGTTCACGTGATTGCTCTCTTCTGCAGGCAAGCCTTACCTCACCGATCCATTTTGATAAAGGGTGGCGTTTATTTCCTCATCTGAGCTGTGCGTTTGCCCGTGTCTTTTCATTTCATTGTGAATTTGCGGTCCGCCGAAAGGCGCCTGAACTTCAGCATTTAAACACAGAGTCTAGCCCTCAGATGGTCAACATTCACAAATTCCAGTATGCTGAGATTTTATTCTAAGCAATGTCTAAAGATTCTCACTCATTTAAAGCGATTCTCGATTATTTTCAAATAAGAACTGGTTCTCAATTACTGAATAAAACGCGTAAAATACGTATTTTTAAGACATTCTGCTCTTGCTTTATTTTCTTTACCCAACCGGTGTGCAATGATCTGCATTTTTAGAGTGAATTATTAAACAAATGACGTGTTCTTTACTCCCTGCAGCTGGGACTTGATTGTATTCAAATAAACCATATTATCCTCCACTCTTTGTCTGTCTTCGCGCACTGCGCTGAAACACAATGAGAGGGACTGATAATGTTTCTGATGCCTTGTTTTCCAACATCAGTATGAATAATAATAAAAAAAAAAAAACCCGGTGGCACCCGATAAAAAAATAAAGCAGAAAAGAACAGACTGGATTGCATGAGGACACTTTTGAAGTCGGAAAAAGCGCCGGCTGCTTCATAGCTGGGTTTTTTCCAGCTATGGAGAAGAGGTGGAAGGAGCCGGGATGCTGGGCTGGTATAGCGCCGCAGCATATGTTCAGAGGGCAATAAAAGTGAAAGATTTACAGTTTTCGCCCGGCCCCCAACAGCCTCGCACCCTTTTAGGCATTACTGAGAATGATTTACAAGGAGGCTGAACTGTCAGGCTGCCCAAACTTCAGTGACTTCTTGGAAATCCGAATCACATCATCCCCCACAAAGACTGAAAGCAGCAGAGATCCTCGGTGATCTCCTCCAAAAGCAAAGATAAATAGACTGTTAACCTGTCATGAAATACTTCATCACAATATCAACCAAGATAGTTTCTAGTTGTCAAAGGAAACACAAGAATATATAAATGTCAGATCGTGTCCGCTCAAAAACAATGCTTTTGAAAACAAAACAAAACATAAAAAAATCCAAATATAGAGTGAATGGGCCCAGTAGCGAGGACACACTCAGCTGTATGTATCTGAAAGACCATTTATATAGAGCGAGCGTCCATAAATAAATGTCACTGCCCTTTATTTTTTTACCATTTATCCTATCAATCCCTTCCATGATAAATGGTAAACCAACAAGACAGAAATCTCTAATACACTTCAAAAAATTCAGGATACACACATTCTTCTCGGAGCGCGCGCAACAAAGCGAGCAATGTATCAAATATCACGATTTTTGATACCATTTACCAGCTCGGGCAACGTTGAAGCATGCTGAAGTATTTACCTACCCAAGCATCCATCGGTTCGGATGTGTTGCCAAACTGCGGGGTTACGCCTGCGCCTGGTATCGGATATTATTTTCTTGGGGGATCTCTTCAGTTTTCAAGTCTGATAGAGTCCTTGCGATTAATGACGACGCGGTGTTTCTAGGGGGACGTGCTGCATTAATTATTTAGACAATCACGTGGTCCAGAATAGCGAGCGGAGTGGTATAGTCTCTGTATTATATCTCTGAATGCAGACAGCGCACTTTCATATATCTTTGGGGGGCTGTCTGGCGCGGAGAGGCTTCTGCGAAAACAGCTGGAAATCAAATATGGCCGGATGGAGAGCGACGACGTCGTATTCCTGCACCGGGTGCAGTGTCATTGAAAATGGCAGTGCCTTTGCTTCCCATTTATTGCTGTTCAGACATGTAGGTCAGTATTGCTACACACTGCGCGGTGTGGCAGACTGATCTCACCTGACAACCGCTGCAGGAGACAGCGCTCTGATAACGCGCTCATATTCAAAGTCTCGCACATGTGAACAGATAATGAAAGTTTAAAACCACAATGTCAATAACGCGCACGAGCGCACGCACGCACGCACACATACACACACGCACACACACATCCCCCCTCCCCTCAGCATATGTGCAGATCATGGCAGCATATAGCATCACTTTGTCTCAGCTTCTGATTTTTTTTTTTTTTTTTATCAAACATTAGATTTACTTAGATGATATTTTGACGTGAAAACATCTAAGTTAATGGACCCCAACATGTGCTCATATCGTGGTCACAGGGAAATCATTGCTGATTGGTTGAAAAATATCTTCTTATTAGAGTTTTTGCTTGCACCCCAGCTGCAATCTGGATCATACTCAATAAATAAATGCATTTTAAAAATTAGGTTTATTTTGTTTTAAAATTACTGGCATGTGCACTATGCATTTTATGCAGAACAGCCACGAAAAAAGTTAAATACCATGTTTTTAATCATGCAGTGCCCAATCAATACAATTTATACTATTTATGTAATTGTTTTATCTTTCACACTTCAACCAACAATAAATAATAGTCGTAATTAGTTTTATACTGTAGCCAAAAAGTTTTGTCAAATAAAATCCTATTTTATTTTAGAGCTTTGGGGTGTTGCTTTAAAGGCGAACTTTGTCATTTAGATAAGAGTTTCTGGATCAGTTCTGTTCTTAGATAATTTAACTGGAGAAAATGATGTGTTTACGCTTGGACTGGCGCAGCCTGGCCCATGCAGCGCACATTTGGCGCATTTGTGGATGTTTTGGTCCATATGGTCCCAAAAGTGAGCCTTTAGTGAATACTGCATGTGTGAAATGTGTTTTTTCTTATATATATATGTATATATATATATACATATATATATATATAATATCCTTGTATTTTTAGGATGAGTTAAATATTTAGGCAGATTTTTTGTTCTTGGATAAATGAAGTAAATAAAGGAATAGAAAAAAATCGTTACAAGGTTCCATTTGCAATCGTTCATAAGCACAACCAGTAGAAATCTTTATTTCCAATATATATTTTGCATCTTGATGCATACTACAAGATAAAAGTCAAGTACAAAAATAATATTAATAATAATAAAAAAGATTGTACATTGACATGAGGATACAAACGCACAAAACAAAACATTTGGGGAGCTGGGCTAATATAAATAACGAAACTAACGCTGTAACGAGGTTTCCCGTGCAGGTTTTTGTTTCGAATGCTTTGGCTTTTTTTTTTTTCTTGGTCGAAAAAGGATCCAAACTGAAAGACAAAAGCGCCTGCGAGAGAAAATGCTGCTCTTCCAGTGGGTCATGAGTGCTGGGGTCAGTCCTTGCGGCTGAAACGTGTCCCCTGGATGAACCTGCCTCCGCTGTTTTGTCGACCTTCGGCTGAAATACCTTTTCAAGCTTCGTATGGTGAAGACTTCAGAAAGAAGACCTCCTTGGACTGGGAGAGCTTCTGTGCTTTTTTGTTTCAAGACAATGACGGTATAAAACAAGAAATATCTGTCTTTAAAGGTGACGAGAACCCCCCACCCCCACCCCCCACTCGTATCGCCCCGGTAAATAAAAAACCTTTGTGTTTCCCACTTTAACTATGAAATCATGCCAATAATGAACAAGAGATTTTTTAGAATAATAAAAGTTGAACGAATGCTTTTTTAATTCGTACGCGAGCTCTAGGAAAATTTACATATTTAAAACAAATAAATAAGGAAGTACTAATCATATAAAAAATACACAATTATATCCTAAATAAACTGGCTTTGATTATTTCTGACCAAGAATAACCAACAATAATTTGATGCCATGCAGGAAGAAATGATCTTTCATATTATTTTCAAATGGCACGAAAGACCCTCTGAAAATGTACACTGTTTAGACAGATGTCAGCAGAGATTTATTAGGGCACTCAGGATAGTTTGAACACAGGAATGTCTTGCTGTTGGGAATAATATTTAGGCTAAGAATATTTCAAAGCTTTATTGTACAAAATAAGTTAAAACATCCGAGTCACATAGATCTAAAGTATTCACTGGGCTTTTTTTGCATTTTAAATGTATTTAGGTGTGATTTCTATAGAAATAACTTCTTTCAAGTATAAACTATTTTGTGCACTTAACGTGAAGTTTCAATAGGAGAAGAAATTAAATAACATTGTGCGCATGTGTTTCAGTGTGAGTGTGTGTCTACGTGTCTGTGTGTGTGGGCCATTTGAAAGAAAGACTTCCCTGTCGTGATGACAATCCACGTGAGGAGGGCAAAAACGCTTTTTACACCCACGATATCATTAAATGTCCTCAGTGGGGAAAATATATCTATATAAAAAAATCAAAAATAACAAAAATCGAAAAGAAAAAGAAAAAACCTTTCGATGTTTTTGGCTTTTGAGCCTATTTTTCTGGCAATTTCAACCAGAAAGAAGCCAAACGTACATCTCAAACCAAAGACTCGATATCTGAAGTCAACACTGTTGGGGCCACTGTTTAAATTAAAAAAGATGCTAAAAACGACATTAGTCCATGCAAAAAGGCAGATGCAACTTCGGTCTTTTTATGTACAGTTCATTCATGAAGGTGTGACGCTTTTCCACTCTTATAATGACGTGATATCAGTCTGGTCCTTGTGGATACTTTGCAGATGGCTGGAGGCTGGTACAGATCGGCCCTTCGTGTTGGGCAGTTTGTGGTCTTTCTTCCATTTCATCCGTCTGTTCTGAAACCAAATTTTGATCTGCCTTTCGGAGAGACAGAGCGAGTGGGCGATCTCGATCCGCCGCCGCCTGGTCAGATACCTGTTAAAATGAAACTCCTTCTCAAGCTCCAGAACCTGCTGCCGAGTGTATGCTGTCCTGGACCGTTTGGGCTCGGATCCGGTGTAATCCGGGTTCACTAGGAGAAAAAAAAAATACAGCCAAGAAATGAGCATATGTGCCTAAAGAAGCATGAGCAAATGCGCGCACGGTCTTTGTACCCCGGGCGCTCAAACTTTCAGCTCACACATGGACGCGAGACTGGGAAATAACGAGAGAATTTAAGCACTTTTGCTTCACTTTTAGCACCAGAACACGCCAGCGGTTTGCGTTTTCAGCTGCTTTAATGCGGCCTATTTCCCGAGTTATAAGACGTATGACTTGTGTAATTGGAGAGGCCTTTCACAGACTCTCATAAATATGACTGAATGAAATCTAAAGTGTCATTTCATCCACAAGAGAAGCAGGAGATGCCTTACCCGTAGTTACGTGGACTTTCTTCATCCAGGGGTAAACTACTGCAGGCTGTTTAGCTTGAGTCCCGTTTTGGCTCTTTGTGTTTTGCTCCTGTCCACAAGTCCGGGGTCCGGCTACTTGGAGCGGCCCTGCTGGCTCAGTCTGTGCGTTAAATGGGCTCGGGTGTCCGGACTTGTCGTGCACATGACCCCGTGGCTGCACCGTGGAGTCCTGCACGGCGTTGCAGCTGAAGGGCTGCTCCGTGTAGTTTGACCGTGGGTAGATCCCTGGATGCTGAAAGTCTGTGTCCTGCGATGGGCTGTAGTAGTCGGAGCCCTGTTCAGGTATATAGTTGTTTTGTGAATATTCCTCGCAGGGAGGAAATTTTGGATCCACATATTTAGAGTTCACCATATACGAACTCATGGCCATTAATTTCTGAAGGTAGAAAATACTAATTTTTCTCGAGTTGTCTTTTTTTCCTCCCTCCATAAAGCCCTCCTACTTGGTGTCAACTGAATAAAGTTAGCGAACCATGTGACCAGATCGGCCAATGGAGGTGATGCGTGCTCATAAACGGGTAAACATACAACTAAAGGCAATTTCCAGCTAGATTAAGATCAATCCCATTTAGACTCCGCTGGAGAAATGAAAATAATATTGCTTTCAAATATTTATGTGCAGAAGTAGATAGTAAAAATTGATAATTGAAAAGATGAGAAAATTAAATGCTATTGAATTCAAATACTTCTATACGTAAATAAACGAGCTTTTGTGCGGCGTAACGACTGTTCAGGCAGTGTTTTAACCGACTAGATTTAAAAGTAAATCTGTTTTAAAGTTAACCTGAAGGTATGCTGTTCAGCAGAGAAACCAACAAAAGCCCCCATGACATAAAAGCAGCGAAGAATGACTGAGGACAATTGATGAAGACTGTCTTTGTCAAGGAGGGGTCATCCACAAGTTACACGAATCTCATCACTTCATCTGCTGCCCTCCCTTTGGAAAAAAAAAAAAAAAAAAACTGTCTCAGGAGCCTATTGGCCAGCGGCAGCCGCCTCTGGGAATCAATAATGCAGAGACACAAACGTCTCACAGGAGGGCGAAGCTGCAGCTGCAAAAGACTGTGGGTTTGTTTCACAGACCGAATCTGGAAAAAGTTCATTTCAACATTTTGCGGAGTTTCAGCATATTCCTGGAGGTCCTCCTGACATATCTGCTGCTGTCAGATTTATAGTAGCTCTCACAGAGCGGCTGTGGTACATCTGACAGCAGATAAGACGGCAATAAATCAATAAATCGACGTTTTTTCATCGCCCATATACTCCCCTAGAATCGAATCTGTGACTGTGACTTTATCACACAAATTCGGTTCTACAGGGTATATATAGACGACGGCAAGCGACAAACTCTGCGATCTGAACCTCATGAACATTGTCATGAATACAGCAGATAAGAGGAAGACACAAATCATAACAACACTGCATGACTGAAGGACATGAGCCTTCGTCTCCTTTTCTCGCTCGTTTTTTTTTTTTTTTTTTACATCTGTTTGATCTGAGCATCTCTAGAACAGAGGTTTATGTAACTCATGTGACTCGTTGTTTTTCCCATCAGAACGCTGTAAAACATGGGCGATCCTGGCCCTTTCAGCAGCAACTGACCGGACGACAAACAGGGATCAGATGAGGATGTTCTGTAGCGTAATGATCTTTCTCATCTTCACCTCCTATCAGAGCAGGTTTGCAAGTTGCAACCTGACAGTCAAAGTTACACATTCGTTAAAGGAGCTGTTCGAAACAGGGCCACCGAGGTCAAAATGCATCATTTACAAACTAATCACAAAGTTCAATTATTTGGAGCCCTGCTGACAATTCAAAGAGACAAAAACGTTTCTTTGTGTGCCATCAACTCTGGCAGCTGGTTCAGTATAAATTACTTTATTTTCCCGAAGGTCAGGGTCTTTTTTCATTTTCTCTCTTGCTTGTTTGTTTGTTGAAGTATAAGCATGTGATTTTGCCCGTAAATCTCTGAAGACAATTTATATGAACATGACGTTTAGAGTCATGCTCATAGAGATGTCAGAGAAGGGAGAATAAATAACTTCATTTTAACATTTCCCTAGTTGTTGTTGTTGAAAAAACAAAGCAAGGACTGAAATAAATGAATTAAAGTGTTCCAATAATATAGTATTATTAGAGTATTATTTGATGTATCAAGTCGTTTTTTGAAAACAGGCCTTGAAACGTGGCCTCCATTTATATTCTCAAGTTAAAATTTAAGAAAAGAAAAGGAACAAACATTAAATTGTGAAGCATTTTATCTGCCTAAAATATACAAAAAGCAAAAGATGGAATTTCTATTTTAACCAGGGTTTCGTTTTTAAATGAATGCGCCTTTGCTTGCTCTTGCAGGACGCTTTTCCATATTTGCTAGACAGCCTGACCTGTCTTTCACCTTCTGTTGCTTGTCCTTCAGACAGGTCAAAGCCCAGATTCTCAACAAAAGAATGATAAAGTCAGCGTTTCCTGACAGCTTGCGTGAAACCAAAGGCAACACA
Source organism: Pao palembangensis (assembly GCA_015343265.1). Classification (NCBI taxonomy): domain Eukaryota; kingdom Metazoa; phylum Chordata; class Actinopteri; order Tetraodontiformes; family Tetraodontidae; genus Pao; species Pao palembangensis. Next base: position 18,108,723 of record CM027084.1, read on the forward strand.
CTTCAGCAAGGCGATTGTTATAAATCGCAAATACGCGTTTGTGCGTGGGGCAGACAGAAGTACACGCATTTAGATCAATTAAACACACAAAGGCCAATTTTATTAAATTTTATCAGGACCAAATTTAAGATTCGGTGCCGAAACAAAGTGGTCTGTCTAATTTACTGCCATCTTAACAAAATTAGGACTGTGTTTATAACACAGGGAATTGTAAATGAACGCAGATTTAATGCCTGTTAGTCAGACAGTCAGGGAAGCGCACAACACAAGTAAAAAACATTAAAATTCTTTCAATCTTTCAATAAATCCAAAATTGATTTAAGCATAAGTTCCTATTGTTGCATCAGCTACACGATAAATGGTGACTTTCAAACGCACACAACCTCCATGTGCAATTTGAAACTGACGTTTCATTAAAATGAGCTGCTGTCATGGATCCTCTTTCGCACAGCAGATACGCCATCACCCAAAAGCCGCCACTAGCAACAACTCGAAAGAAAGAAACGCACAAAAATAAATCAAACTCAACCCAAATATCGAGCAGCAAAATGAAACATCGCCTGCGCGCAGCGGCGCATCATGCAACCATCTCTGTTTGTCCTGAATACTGTGGCGGCGTTTTGAGGCAGGAAACAGTATAGACGGTGCATTATGTGTGTGACATCACACGCCCATACCGCGAACATAATGATAAACACGGCTTACCGCAGGAACCGTAGCACATGGCGCACGGTGGAGCAAACATGTCCACGGTGGTGCAGCTCTCTGCCAATTCCAGCTCCTTTCCAACCCATCTGGACTCTCTAACTAATACACAATGAGAATTATATTTTTGGCTGGTCAACTCCCGGGTCATAAAACAAACTTTAATGGTGTCACGTGTTTCCTCACAGCCACTCACAACACCGCGGAAGCCCATAAATAATCCGCAAAGTTGCACTTACTCAATAAAGGCGATCACACTGATGTTCACGTGAGGAGAGGGACAAAAACTGTGAGTCAGAAGGTACATATGCTCTGATTAAAAACGATATAGTCTGGAGCTCTCTGATTGATTGCTACACTGTTAATTTCCTCTCTGCATTATCTTTATGTGAAAGTTATCAACAACTAATAAAGAAATAATTAATAATCACAATTTTTTTCTCTGAAGATATTAACCTAAAATGTTCACAGGAAAGTCAAACATGATTAATATAACTTATGCTTCTGTATGTGTGTGTGTGTGTGTGTGTGTGTGTGTGTGTGTGTATTTTAAGAGTTTTCCCCTCCCCTGTGGACCAAAGTAAGACTGATGTCATTCATTCATCCTGGCCAATCCTAGAGCTGACCACACTTTAGCCCCGCCCCTTGTCTCTATTGTGGCTGCAGAAAGCTGATGTTGTGTTTTTTGCCTCGTTAGGACAGGTATGAGAAAAGTTCAGAAGCTTGTCCCATTCAAAATAAAGTAACTCCTAAAAGTGCTTCCCCTGAGGACCATCCTTAAAATATAATCATTTAACCTTCAGATGCGTCAGGGCATAAACGTAACATCATTATCATCACCTGAAGTTAAAACCAGTTGACCAGTTAATTCATTAATGGGAGGAAAAAAACATAAGCAACTAAATAAACAAAACAATTGAATTTTTACACTTTTAAGATTAATTCAAAAGCAGCCCAAACCACGTGACTACAGGTCTCGGCCAATCAAGGCGCTGTGAAATCTTGCCGTCACAGAAAACCGGATGAAGCACAGATGCTGAGTGTTGGGCAACAGCGCCGTCTGCTGGTCATATCAATGCTTTTGTAATTCTTTACCAAGAAAAACGATAATAATATAAATGGAAAAAAAGCCCACATCATCTTAACCAAATCATCCTTAATCAGAATTCACACCCAGATGTGCAATATGACTCTTATCAAAAAGATTATATGACCGCAGCAGTGTATAGCATCTCAAATGAAATATTTGAAATGCTGTTTAATAAAGAAAAGTGCGTTTGTTTTTGAAAATGTGTGTAAGGTCGAAGATGATGCTGTGTTTTGTATTTCATGTAGCCTAAAAATCTAAAAATCATTTTAAAATCACACTATGTCAGACCTTTCCAGTTTTCCCAGGCCTCTGCCTCGGCCTCTGTCATTCAGGGTCCATTTTGCCGCATTGCAGTAAGGCTGTAAATACTTTCGCAGCTGCCTGTCAGGCCACAGTGAAATACTGTCTTTGTTCAGTTGGCTCCATCTCAGGCAGATGAAAGCAGCTATAAAACTTCTCCTCTCCTGAGCTTCTCCTCCACAAAATTTGCAATGTAGTTGTATAGGTTTGTTATGTGTTGCCTAGAGTTTAAATTGTAATTTGGTGTAAATACTGTCGTCTCTTCGTCAGCAGAGTAAATCCTGATTTTTACTACTTCAACAAATGCTAAATAATCCCACATAAGGACTAGAATGATATATTTAATCAGCAGAACGAAATATATATGATTATTTTAATACACCCTCTCTTTGTTTTACCAACAAGTGAAATTGCTGTAAACTGTGACCATGCAATTCTAGCGGATTTGCTTTAGAAAAGGGAGTAAGAGTATTCCCGCAAAACATTGCACACTTTAATAATTATGTGGGTTCTTTCAGAATTTCTTATTTAATGCAGCGCAAAAATATTTATGGCTAATTTTCATCAATAGGCTTCTGTTTACTACGTGCAGACAAATGTATCTAAAACTATAGTTTTCTGTTAGAAAACATTCGGCAACACGTGAAGTTATCCGACAGTCACCAGCCTGCTGCTAATTAACGTGACTAATGAAGGAGCTGTCAGACTTCACCGGAAGACGCACAATGATGAATAAACTGTCCAAACGCACGAAAGCTTACCTTCAAAGGTGAGGTAATCCATGATTCTCCTCGCAGGTTTACCTCTGCAGAACAGCATTTTAACACATCTGAACAGGGCCGACGTGTATAAACCTGACATCCCGGCAAATTCAAGGCAAAATATGCGCTGGTGACGAAATGAAGACAAATTTAAGAACGCTGACGGTGGCGCAACGATTTGAACGCCATAGACTGAGAGTGCAGCGGGAGAAAAGTCGCCTGGGAAATCAGGAAAAGAGCCATGAAGACGTTTCCCTCTCACACATGACCAGTGGCATCCAATGACAGGCGATGGAGGCACATAAAAAAGGTTTATTACTAAGTTGTAAATTGCACCCCCACAGAAAAAGGAATTTCGACTGCAGCAATTCCCTGCGCATGATAACAAAAACCCCTCCATGTCATATGGAGAAAAAACAAAAGGCTAGTTCCTCCCCCGGTTTTCTCTATCAAGAAATGTTGAAGAGTTTGTACTTTAACCTTGCTGTTTTCACCCTTTTCTTCAAAAATTGAAGCCAGTATAAACAATTAACTGCTTTGAATTTGGCGTCGAAAAAAGTAGGAACCTATTTTGCGATGATTACTTTATTGTTTTTGAGACTAGAATTGATAAGTACTTTAGAGAGATACGTTTATAAAATGAGCCTTTGTGCAATTTCTATTTTATGAGGATGAATCCTATTTTTCTTTGTATTCAATAAAATATCATTGTGTTCAGTGCTGAAACATACTGACAAAATCGGGGAAAAGAGAATGTAGGAGTGCACGTTTTCTCATTCCCCTTGAGATTGAATCCAAAGGCCTGCACCTGGTTCTGCATCGAGATGGAACTCAACCCTGGTGCTTCTGGTTTCATGCCAAAGTCAGTACACTACAATTTATAGTCTGTGTGTGTGTGTGTGTGTGTGTGTGTGTGTGTGTGTGTGTGTGTGTACACTATGTCATTTATTGTAGTCCAAAATAACTGAAATTTACATTATTTCTTTTAGTGGGAAAACTAACATGGCCGCCGTAAACAAAGATCAACCGTGTCTCATTCATAGTTACCTAACTCTTTGCTTGTATAAACCACTGAGTTGTGGACCATGACTCACATATGTGATCCTATGTGGTATTCATTTTGGATCAAGGTGCTCTCTCCGTACAGAAACCAAGTATGGCTGAGAGGACCACTAATGCAGCAACAAGCTGTGCCTGTGCTGGGTGTTCTTGCAGAACGTATGAGTCCAGAATACATCCACAGGAAGTAAAGGCTTGGAAATCAGCGCTGTTTTACAGGCTGCTGAATATGTAGTTTCCCGTTTGTTTATTATCCTTGTTTTGTTGGGTCAGAATTATTGAAAAGTATTATCATCATCAGGTATTGAAAATTACTCTCAGGCTAATGACCTTATTTCCGCCTTCAGACACGAGGCTGGGTCCAGCATTAAACTGCTTTCATTTTCTATTAGTCTTTTTAAATATGAAATTATAATCCCCCCAGTCAAAGTAAGATCATGAATAGAATCTAGAAAGAAACTAAATACCTGGAAAGGAAGAGTATGATTGTTGCCTTCATGTGCTCATCATTTTATTACTGACTCAATGATTTTAGAGTGTTCTCATATAATTACGTGTAATAAATAATATAAAACATATTAGCTTTTCAAACAGCCAAACAGACAAATTGGCGCATTGGAGCTCCATGTCACCACTTCAGACACACAAAGCCTCAGGTCTTCCAGATGAAACATCACAGTTGACGTCGTCTCGGTTCACAAATTGAATCATAGACGGTGACGTATGGTGACCTTTTCCAAAGCTGGAAATGTAGACAAGCGTAACAGTTTTACACTGAATGATCGGAGGGCTGGATTAGGCTTGACGAAAGGCAAAATTGAAATATGGTATCTCTCTCTCACACACACAGACTCAGAGACACACACACACACACACTCACTCACACACACACGGACTAACTGATATTTTGCAGCTAAGATCCGTTTAACAGTTGATACACATGACTCTGGACTGAATTACTGATACACTGACATCAATTTCTTTAGGTAAATACTGGGTAATATCTGTCTTATTCAAAGGAAACTTTCTGTGCACTAACCGTGTGCGTAATCATTCAGATGCAGTGGTGTATTTTTTAATCACCAAAGGTTTGCCATAAACTCAGTTTTTCATTCTATAAAAATCAAAGGTTTCCCCTGTCGGTGTGAATGAAAGCGAACATGATCGATTTCGATTTAAAAAAAAAATACTTTCAGTGTGATTCTATAATATTAAACTCTTTAGATTTCTGTAGATCGGAACGCTGTGATACGTTAAACGACAAACACGCCAGGATTCTACATACACTTCAAGTATTCTAAATTATCCTAAACTAAGAAGTAACAACACGTGAGCCTATTGGAATAGTAAAATTCACGTTATTACGAGACACAGAAAACGTAATTTTTCGTCGCAATTTCTTCCTGACTTTTACGTTCTTACCAGTTTTTGTACAATAAACCATTAACAGTTCGAAATGTATTTAACACTGTTTGACATAAAGGCTGAATGTGATAATCTGTATTCGTGATTTGACAATAATAGATTGACAATAATAGAGAAATCATATTACTTTCAGATATAATATTTTGATAGCCTACTTTTTAACAGATTTTGTTTTTTCTGTTGATCTGCATAGTTTAGCTGTTTTTTATATACAGTATATAAAAAGAGCAAACATGAACTAATTATCTTCAACTGTGATGGCACCGTGAAATTCTAGTTCATTTAAAAACATTGCTTTGATTAATTACGGAAAATTGCATTAGGCCCTTATCTAGAACTGTATGAAAATAAACTCCATAAAGGTCCTGAGACTTAACTGTAACCTGATGATATAAAGGAAATGTACATACAGCGTTGTATTGGATGAAGCCCGATCTAAAAATCAATTAGTCTACAAGTGAACGCAAGTGAAGCCATAAGCCGAGTTGTTTGCTTTGACCGCTGCACTAAAACTGGAAAACCTGGGACTTGAAGGACAATATCGCCCCCTAGCGCACACACAATACTAATTTCTTTGCTTTTCTCAAGAAAATGATTTAGATTTGGAAAACCAGAGATTTTCTTAAGGCTTCTCTCGTAAAACTCTTGAATTACCAATATGTGAGAGACCATCTACTTATTTAAAAGTATTATTTTTGTTAATATTAATAGGACACACATTCATGCGCCAAAATAAAAATACATTCAGAACAGTATGGGTCAAAGATAAGATTTTTTTCCCCAGCCGTAGGAAGCGTAAATTAACGTGACCATCCAGACGTGGGTGATTTCCTCTAAAACAATCCATCCAGCAGACACCCTGCGGAAAAGTGTCCACATTCTGTTTGTCGGCAAACGCCCAAGAAAAGGGTGGCTTTCAAAGAGCAGCATAATGACTGACCAGCACCATAAAGTCATTTAAACCAGACGTCTAGCCATTTCTATTGCTTTATTGGAGCGCGTTTCTTCCTGTTTTAAAGTAATTATGCGTACATGTTAGACAATAAATTGGAAATCCGCTGCAACACCTCTCCCAATTGGGCCCCTTTATAGGGCCTACGCGTTCTTCTATTTACTAGTTTTGATGCTCGAAAAAGTGAAAATAAACTAAAATAATGTGGATTAAAGAGCAAAGAATTTTCTAAATATCAGACACTAAACCGAGTTTGTATTTCCTATTATTTTTGTGCTTGTGTCTCATCTAAAAAGTGCCTCAATCCTTTTTATACTAATATACTAGACATAAAATGGTGCAGCACTGACAGACAGCAAACTGAAAATTCAGAAAAGTGCCTTTTGAATAACTCCAAATACTTAGTAAAAGCATTTCACGTATTTCCTCTTGTGTGGGATGTGGAACACTCCTGATAAACGGCCATGACGCCCCCGTATGTGTTGGCAAAAAAAAAAAAAAAAAAAAAGAACTGATGATGTGAAATGGGGTTTTGCATATATTCTAGGAAAAACTGAGAGAAATGCAAAGTTAAAGGCTTGAAAAATAGAAAAGGCTGCAAAATCTTCAAGAAAATTAAACAGATGGTGTCCTTTGGTAGAAACGTGTGCGTTTAGTTCAGATGTGCTCGTTGCCGCTCCTCTCTCGGTTTTGTTTCTTCATTTTCATCCTCCTGTTCTGGAACCAGATCTTCACTTGTCTCTCGGTCAAACTGAGTATGCGGGCGACCTCGTAACGCCGATCTCTGGTCAGATACATGTTGTAGAGGAACTCCTTCTCCAGCTCTAGAGTCTGATATTTAGTATAAGGGCACCTCTTCTTTCTGGTCGAGCGCGCGTGAATCCAGTTTGCTGCGGGGTTATCTAAAAAAAAACAACAAAAAAAACCCAAAATAAATAAAAGTGGGATTTATTTCACATGTATACTGGTGCGCGCGTGTGTGTGGGGGGGGGAGGGGGAATCAAATTCAATTACTTTCATATGACAGAAACAATGTACGTAAACTCTCAAATCTCATCAATAAGCACCAGTCTCCATGTATATTTGGTGTCCTGCGACATTAAAACCTCTAGGCTCCTCTGCGGTAGCCTCTGTGAGGCTGGTATCCCCCTTCCTGAGCTGCGGTGTTGCAGCAGACACTTTTATAGGTTAGTAAAAGCTGCAGTTTTACACTCCCTGCTCATACAGTTGTAAGGTTGTAAATCAGAACTGGCTTTACTCACTTGGGTCAAGTTGTTGTTGTTTCTCCTCTTTGTGCTCGTCGTGACTCGGAAGCTCACTTACACTGTGCTCCTTCCTCGCCCTGTCTGGACACGATGCCGCTCCGCACACGAAGTCACCGGACAGCGGCCGAGTCTCTACCTCCAGCGTGTTGCACTCGGCGCCTTTCAGCGGCACCACCTCCGGCTTTGTCCCGTACGAGCGACCGTTGGGGTGCAATCCGGTAAAGGAAACGTGGTTGGAGATGGGCTCCATCCAGGAGCGGACGCCGACATATCTGCCGTCCGAGGAGGGGAGATGGGACTGGTGGTGGTGATGGTGGTGCACGTACGGATGATAAATTCCCTGTGGGTGAACGGAGGACCAAGACGAGGAGAAAACGGCGGATTTGGTTGCAAAATTACAAGAGGCGAAGTCTGCGTTTTCCCCAGCACCTGGCGGCCTCGGGGTCACCATGTGTGGAGCCTGAATGTAGCGAGCACCGTACACGTCCTCCGAGTCCTGGCCCATTATTGCGTCCATGTAACAGTTACTGAGAGTGCCACTGGTAGACATTTTTGATCTCTTCCTACTCATATAATAAGGGTCGCGCTGTTACGAAGCTTCCCTCTATGAACAATCATAGTATTTTTTTTTTTTTTTTTTTTTTTTTTTTTGGTGGCCTGCATCTACAGGGATTGGTTGCATAGATCACGTGGTCATATTTACCAATATAGGGAGTAAATCAAACCAGTCCTCCGGCTCTCTCTCTTCTCTCTTTTCGTCAGGTTTAATTTAGCTTTTCATCTCACAAATACTAAAAAGCCACCATCAGGGGGAAGAAAACTTTTTATCCTCTCTTAGTAGCCTGCATGACGTCGCAACAATGTGAGGGAGTAGAAATTGATAAACTATTTTCCTCCTCGCGATATCGCGATCTTTCACAAAACTCAAACACTGATACATTTAATTCCACAAAGTGCTTTATAGACTTGCAGAGCCCTCGTAAAATAGTTGTAATGATATGGTGTAAAATAACAGTCACCATTTCCTTACATAATACCTATTGTTAACATACGACTAAACATATTTTCTTCGTGGGATAAACTTTTTAATGTTTAAACTAGTTTAAACTAGAAACACCTGTTGTGAAATTATTGTATTGTTGGAAGTAGGGCAATAATGTCTTTATGTATCAATAAATGTTTTATGAGGTGCGTGTGATTATACATGCCGTCAATAAAATGAAGGAAAAAAGAAAAGGCTGGGAAGCGACGTCCGTCTGCGGACTGCCCACGAAAGTGCTGTTTACATTTGTTTAAAAGCGCGCTGAAGAAGGGCTTTGCAGACCTCCCGGAGACATTAAAAAGAAAAGGATTTAAGGACAGTAAACCGAAATTTGACTGTCAGTTTCGACATTATCAAATGGCTCTAAAATATGAGGTTTTTCCATGTGCAGCGCGACTCTGGAGTTGCGGCCTTTGGGACAAAGTAAAGTCCCATTTATTTTTGCATGTGGAAATTTGTGCTTGGACCCCTTTGGACATTCCTATTAGCACAAAAAAAAAAAATAATAATAACCCACCAAAACCAAACAAAAAAAAAAAAACACTAAAATTATGGGTTTTTTTTCACTAACACACAAATGAAGACTTTCTTTCAGTGGAACAAAAATTGTTCGCCTCGTATTTGTGATTTTAATTTGTCCTCAGGGAGACGGAATGCCTACGCCTACGTCTCATCCAGATCAATCCACTGAACAATATTTTTATTTTGGAGTATTTAACTAATGTTTGGATGAGAACACCGTTTTGTCTTGCATTAAATTCTCTTTTTTACACCTCTTTGTTCTTCCTGACAACAAAAACAAAAAAAAAAACATTTTAAACAATTTATTGAGAGGTACATGCAACAAACATGCGACAAATGTACATAAGAACACTGCTTTTATTTTAATTCTATTAACTCTTTTAGCAAACGATCGAGAAACAGACTGCGCTATTACGACAACATACATGTGCTTTGATGAGCTAAACAGAGCAACACACACACACACACACACACACACACAAACACACACACACCTCCCCCGGAACATTACACTGCTGGAAGAAGAACTTGTTTATTTCTCCAATAATTTAAATTGCTACAATGTCGTAAAATAAAAACAGACAACGACGATTCACAAGGAAACGGGGTGTAGACACAGCTAAGTTGAAATTGAGAATAAAAGTTCAATGAAACAAAAACACACGAGAGAGTGGGTGAGGGCGACAGTGGGCTACAGCTGCACAGATACATGCGAGCTCAGGAGAAGGTGAGGTTTGAGCTGAGTTCACGGATGCGGTTTTCCCGGCTCAGTTTCTTCAGTTTCATCCTGCGGTTCTGAAACCAGATCTTGACCTGCCTGTCGGTGAGGTTGACGCTCCTGCTGATCTCTAGGCGGCGCTCTCGGGTCAGATACATATTGAAGAGGAATTCCTTCTCCAACTCCAGGGTCTGGTGCTTTGTATAGGGGCACCTTTTCTTTCTGCCACTTTTTGCGGTTAACCAGTTGTTTGCTGGCTGGTCGCTCTTCGAGTCTGAAAGGATTCAGAGAAACAGTCAGTGTTCTGACCCAGTCTGATTGGATTAGATTCAATTACACAGACTAATTTCCCTTGTGAACACACACACACACACACACACACACACACACACACACACACACACACACACGTGTGTGTTTTATAAAAACTGTGGATGTTATTGCTCACACAATATAATTAAAAGGCAATAAAACGAGCCTCATCTGATCCGAGCGCACAACCGCAATTTTTCTCACAGAAGATTAAAGTTGCAGCAATGATTCAAACAAAAATTATGATAGCCATGCAATGATGCAATGCAGACCCCAGTTCTAAGTTTGTTTTTTCTTAATGTTTACCGTTTTTACATTTAAATACTTAAATACGCAGCTGCCTATAGGAACACTCACTGTCGCCAGTTATTGCTACCTGAGCCTCTCATTAAACATTACGACTTAAGGGCTGTTTGTGTTTTATTCTTGGTTTTATGATGCTGAGGTCTTCCACTGCAGCACCAGCAGATAAAAGCGTTCTCTGCAGCCGACCCACCTTTCCCCTCGTTCTGCAGCAGCTCGGGGCTGGACGCAGACTCTTCCGGGGAGCACATTTTCTCCACCGTGCCAGACTTCGGGCTTGCATCTGGGATCGGTGTCCTCGGGGTGTCCGGTTCCGGCGGGACCTTGTTCTGTTCCTTTTCTCCGTCCACAGGTTTAGCAGAAGCCGAGGCCGGCTGCGGTTTGGGTGTCAGCTGGATCAGCGTGGGGCTTTGATCCGGTGGGTCATGGCAGTAGGGCTCTTGATGTTTCCCAGTCGCGTACGTTTGGCTCAGTCTGAAATATCCCGGAACCGGAATTTCAGGTCCATCAACAGGACAAGATTCAGGAACAGCGTTAGAATATGCGGGGACCTCTGAAGAGCTGGCTTTCTGCACTCTTTTATCGGAGTACATGCAGCAGTTACTCTCTTCCTTTATGTTCTGTGAGAATATGTAGTTTGACGTCTGATTGGAGGACTCTATTCTGCAGGGTCTGCTTGAATCAGTCCAATTATCTATCTGAGGAATGTAGGAGTGAACATTCATGCCCATATTTTGGTGGTTGACCTCTCCTCTTTTGCTGAAAGCAGGCAGGAGTCCACAGGTTTGCATTCCGTAAGTCCCCATTTCTGAGCCAGACGACATGTACATGCTGCTGCCGGAGTAAAAGCTGTCCGTCCTGCACGCACTGATTAAGGAGTCCACTAAAAATGTGTTTGCCGCAGGAGAGCTGCTGGGAAAGGACATTTTTTTGATGGGGGATTACGTTGGTTAAAGGAGAGAGATGTCCTTTGTACGCTGACATATCTAGGAAAAAAACAATCTACGAGTAAGTCAGGATGCCTCCCGACCACATGACGAGCCCACCAATGAGATTTGAAAATGGCCTTGAGACGCAGCCTCCTCTCTCCCCCTCCTGCCTGCACTCGCACTGCGGATACAGACGTGGTCAACAGCGACACCTACGACGCGGACTTGAAATTGGCTCAAGGGCCGGTGATTTTAGCAAAGGCAAATCCGGAATCAGTGCCACAAAAATATAAAAATCCCACGCGAAAAATGGAAATGAGTCTGTGGGGGGGTAACGCTTCTGTGGTGAGACGGACTATAGTTGTTGTGCGTGTGCGTAAAGCACCTAAATGGCGCAGAGGCGACAACCTCAGACTATTTGAGAGGATGTAACCACCTCTGCCCGATCCCTTTTTGTTTTATTAACATGAATCGTGACTCCAAGGTCTCCAGCACAGAGGCCATGCTGCTTCCCCCGTAGTATTAGACTGTATTTCATAATATGAAAATAATTCACCTTTAAGTGAGTAAAACAAAATAGTTTTTATTTGGTGCTTCGTTACCCCAATATTCTTCATTTGTGTATTTCTATAAGGTAATATGTAATGGATGTGGGTAAGTAAGAAATATAGAACAAAGTCAGAGGTGTGTTTCTGACGTTTCTAAATGTTGGAACTTTTTGGTCAAAATAAAACTACTGAAGATTGAATGAAAATTGTGTTTATTACTTGCACAGTCTTTTTCTTTTTTACACACAGGTGTTTACAGAATATTTATTTGAAAAAGTAAAATTAAAAATAGTCTGCTGACGAGTTTGTCTTCTATTATGCAAAGGAGATGAGCGAAAAATAAATCCATGTTACCGAACTGAAAGTCGAAGAGCAAAAACAATGCAACGCGGTTGTTGTAATTCAAGGTAGAGAAACGGCTAAATTACCTCCAAAATGTAATTACCTAAATCTTTGGTATTTAAACAGCAAATATTGTTCCTATAAACAATATATTTTGAAGATTAATTCAAATTTTCAAGTTGGGACGGTTTCAGAAAAGAAAATAAGAAATTATTCAAAATCCGAGGAATAAGATTGTTCTTGCATTCTTTGGGCAACAAATTTTTTTTAAATAAAAAAAACCCCCAAAACTTTACTAGAGAAATGTAACAAAAAGGAGTTCTATTGTAATCATGTTTTTATCTTCTTAACTGAAATGGATTGAAGAAAAAATATTTAATACCACAATAGGTCGTGCGTACACAATAGTTATAAATGGCACAAAAAAAAAAAATAAAAAATAAAAAAAAAAATATATATATATATATATATATATATATATATATATATATATATATATCAATTCTATTTCTTTGCACGAGGGTCCAACATTTTAGTGTAACTATGAGTATCTGTAACAGTTTAAAATTTTAGAAATTTTCTTTCTTTCAGTTCAAGGAAAATAACCGTGAATTTAACCGTGTTCTTTGTTTCCCCGGTAAACTATGTTTTTGCACGGACACATTTAAAAGGGGAATTTGGGGCCTGTTAAACTTATTTAAAACACATGTTTATTTAGTTTCATTATATTCATTCCAATTGAACCTGAAATCCAGAGAGGGCCTTTACAGAAATAACTATTTCTATTAGATTTTCATGCTGGGTCGATTTGACATTTTAGTTGAGGGTGATTTTGCAAAATCCAAAAGTGTGCCCCCGTGTGGCTGCAGTGGGAACTGAAGCCCCTGCACAGCTGGTAAGATAATTTCACTGCAGGACATGATGACAAGACAATTATACGCAAAATGAAACTTCAATTTTTAATTGCCTTTTTGGGAAATAAACGATATGATGCATCACATGTTAAATTAACTCTAAATAACTTTTTAAAAGAACAATTGTTGCAGCAGATGCAATTACGCCTTAGCCACAGGTATCAAATGGATTTAATAAAGTAATCACATTATTTGTTTCTGTCGTCCCTTTGATGATACCAGTCCATAAACAATCACCGGGGGTGAAGAATGAGACATGATTTTGGCAGCAGACAAACAAAGCACAGTAACTTGAATTTTACCTATCGCGGTCCTCACAAACATTCTCCCAATTGTCTCCATTTTAGCAGCTGACTGGCAAATTCAGGTCCAAGATGTAAAAAGAAAATGCAGAGTAAAGTCCACTAACGTGTAGCTCGGAGTGAAACCGAGGCAGCAAAGAGATTCTCTTAAGGCTTTTTTTTTTTTTTTTTGGGGTTGGGGCAACAAAGTCCAATAGCCCCTATTTAGACATTTACAGCTGCTTTATTGTACTGTCTAGACGGTTCAAGGTTTACTAAACAGCCCGTTCTTGAAAGCAAAGGAAATAAAAACGTTTATACACGTCCCCAAGTGCCAAAGTTTTCCTTTCCATTGGTGAATGTCTTTACCCCTTTAAGTTTTTTTTTTTTTTTGGGCGGGGGGGTATTTTTCGAAGGACTTGGTTAAGTTCATGTGATAAGTGATCTTTTTGTTTGTTATTTTTTGTAATATTCTTATGTATTTTTCCTCACACATATTTACACTCATGCGTCTTACACATGGACAACAGAGACTAAAAAAGCCAACATATTTTTTATATAAATATTTGGTAAGCATGGCTCGAGCTAGGTTACCGTAAAGCGAAAATATACGTAGAAAAATAAATAACTAAGAAAAAAAATGGAAAAATGTTTTCTTAAATGTTGCATTATGAAATACAGTCTACACTGTTTTCATGTTTTCTTAAATGTTTTTTTTTTTTCTAGAAAATGAATTTTGGCGTGTGATCATTGAAAGTCTTTATGTACCGTGTGTGTGTGTGTGTGTGAGTGTGTGTGTGGCATCAGAATAAAGGATTTCCAGTGAAATACTGTAGGCGGTCGCGGTTGAGCTTTTTCTCTTTCATTCTTCTGTTCTGAAACCAGATCTTCACCTGTCGGTCGGAGAGATTTAACATCCTGGACAGCTGCAGACGCTTTTCTTTATTAATGTACACGTTGAAGAAAAACTCTCGTTCAAGTTCTCGGATCTGGTATTTGGAATACGGACACCTTTTCTTCCTGGACCTGGCCGGTGGATCTGTGCGAAAAAGACAAACATTGTGTTTCTGCAAACGGATATATAACACATGTGTGTGTGTGTGTGTGTGTGTGTGTGTGTGTGTGTGTGTGTGTGTGTGTGTTCGCGCGCGCGTGTTTTTGCTCTGGCCCTGTATTTGTCATTACCCACATACACACGCGCGCACAAAAAAAAAAAAAAAAAAAAAAAAAATCAGCATTAAAATCAGTTTGGGCTGATATTTCCTTAGCCATTTATATTTTAAAAAATATTATAATTACCCTAGTCCCAACACGTCGATATAACGTTATATTGTCGCTGATCAGCAGGAATACACTGAGTCCAACCTTTCAATCCCTGTCAATAGGAAACTCTTCCATCCGTGCAGTTTTATTGTTGGACACAGGGCTACTTTTAAAGTATGGTTACTTAACCATTTCCCATTGTAAATACCTTTACTGCCATAAAATAAATCTTAATGGGATATAAAGGCGTTTGCATGCTTATAAAGAAGCACATAACCCTTAACAAGCAGGGAAGTGGACGGAGCGCCGTCCAGACAGGCTATTGTCTAAAGTGGACACCTTCTAGCGAGGACAACGGACTTACTCTGCTGGTTGTTGTTGTCTCCGCAGATGGAGGATGAGTCCTCCTCGACGCCACCGCTCACCTCAGCCTTGTGCTCGTCTTCTCTGGTCAGAGCCTGGCTGTTGCTCCCATCTCCGGCCACGGCGCAATCTGTCTTTTGTTTCAGCGGCTCTGCGGTGGGCTTGTCCGAGGTCGGCGCGTCAAGGAACTGATCAAAGCCCTGGGGAAGAACCCCGTTCCGACCGATGCCCGTGAAGAAATTGCACGGCGAGCTGGTGCCCCCGCGGTGGTTGTACAAGGACTCGTTCTTGAAAATGACATCCGCCCTGCTGCTGGAGGACTGGAGTAGGTCCCGGTGCATGAGCTCGTCCGCTGAGTAGTAAGACGCGTAATTTCCCCTGTAGTGCCATTTGCTGGGATGGTCAAGTCCATAATCCCTGAAGGCGACTTCTCGAACAGGTTGGACTTGTGCGATGTTGGGAGTGTAGGGGAAATTAATCTGACACGAACTATTTTGTGGCAAAAAGGAAGATGTAAAATCCGGCGTCGATACGTAGTAAGTGCAGTTGGGTAAATACATATTTGACGCGCAGCTGCGATCATCGTACTCCGTCATACTCTCTTCTTTCCTTTTCCTCTTTTATGCAACAGAGGAAAATATTTTGGCTGCTCTGCTCTGCTAAAGTTGGTCCATCTATAGCCGCGCAAGCGTGTGGAAAGGCTCAGTCAGGGAGGGGAGAAAAAAAAAATCGGAAACGTAGGCAGACCTGCAGTACAACTTGATCGATTCTTGAGGTAATCGCGTCATGTGATCCGGCCAAGAAATTACCATACATCAATATCGGTCATTAAAAACTGTCCAGAGAAACTCATGTGAGCGCATGCAAGGGACTCCATTGGCTGCCTGCAGAGGAAACTCCTCTCCAGCCGTCTGCTCCCTGTAGTTGACTGGAGAGGAAAAAACAGGTTTGTCAAGCACCGCTGGAATATTTAATTAAAGGCTTTGCAGCCGCATCAACTTCATCGTGTCCTACAAGCAATTACACCCGTCTAAACTTAGTTCTGAATGTGTTTGGAGGGAATGTGGCGCATTAGTTGCCATTGCGCGTGTGCAGCAACAGTTTAGCTGCAAACACACAAGTTGGGCTGAATTGGAGCAAATGCTGCAGATCTGATGCAGAAATCTCAGCAGGCGGCTTCAGGAGGAATTCGGGCAGAAGGAGACAGATATTTACCCATTTCTAATGTCCTCAGGCATGATCGTTTTCGTCTGCTGTAGTTTATAAAGTATTTCAAGAATCTCAGTGTGCCTCAAATAACAAAACCAAAATACACACACTTGGATTTATGCCAGCCTAACATTTGCAATAATCCATCGTTTTGGACCAGTAATAAGTGTTTTCTCTGCTGCAGCGTCAGTGATAAACAGACATGTGGACAATGGCCAAATAAAACATCTCACAGTCTCTTGGTGCAAATGCAGGAACTTTTGTTTGGATGCCAAGAAATCCCAAAGTGGATCTACCACAAAGCATGAATCAGACATTCAGCACGACCGAGTCCAGAACAGTTGGCCTCTGTGGCGAGGTCCACACGCACGCAGCAGCGAGCCATTTGCACCCTGGTCTCTTGCGGCTGCCGTCCGTGCACGGTTCAGACCGTCTCATCGGTGCTGGAAACACGCTGGTGGATGGATACAGCGCCTTCTGGAGTCATCGGTGCTGTCGTTTCCATCCTGTGAGTATCATTTCTATGGTTTGTGGGTCATTAGAGGAACAGGAGAGACATTTTCGGTATTTTAGCTCTGATTCCAGAGATTAAAAACAAGATGATCATGTTAAAATGCAGCTCTGGTTTGAAGGTCAGCGTTTGCAGCCAAAAGACAAATAGAGCCTCCGCCGCTGTGGACATGAAGGTCACACGCAATCTGGAAGTGGCTCAGAGACGCCTGACTTTATTGTTATTGGGGGCTTGAAAGGAGCTTTGTGGTTCAATTTTTTAGCACGCTGCTCCTTGAAACTGCAAGGACAGGCAATGCGTGGGGAAAGCACCTCTATCAACAAAAGTTAAAAATAAACTTTAACGTTTTTTTCGCACAACATCAATTTCCCCAAACAACAATAGTCCAAGATTAAACTACGCTGTTATTAGAAAAATACCTGATGGATACAACTTGTTGCTGCCTGCTTCCTGAGGGTTTTGTTTCGCACTAAAGGATTTTCTCAATATCTATTTTTTAATTATTGGTTTTCTACTGTTGCCCAAAAAGCTGGAATAAGGATCTTTATTTTTATTATATATATATATATATATATATATTTAAATACAATTTATTCCCATTTATACACATCACTAATCGCCTTTGAGCAGATCGACCAACGTTGTGAGAAGGTAAACACGTTCATCAACAATAAATCACATCGTCACAATTCTTTCATCACATGAATTTGGAAAACTATCTTAATTGCACCTTTTTGATTAATACTTAAACTACTGATGGTATACTGATGTTAGAAGTAGCTTCACCTTAAACCCCACTTTAAAACATCATTTTTCAGTTTTACTTCTAGTTTAGTCTCATTAATTTGCGTTTGAAGGCCGTTGGTGAAGGTTTTAGGTAACTGAAATGATTGTGTAATCAATAGATGGGCCGTACAAAATGTTCTGGTCATGAAACCTCCAGAAATCTCATGTTTAGACATTTTTCTTTCATGAATTTCACAGTTGCTGAGATTATTTTTGTTCAAAGCGATTGTATTTTAACAATTATATTGGTCTAATTTATGATTTTATAGATCTTGGTCTTGAAGAACAGATTGCTCACACTACCTTGACCTTAACTTTGCTTTGGCGCCCCCACGATTTTAAAGTAGCCCAGCTGCGTGACGCAGTCTGCTATCTGGCAATAAAGCAATAAAGCAATAAAAAAAATGAAAGAAAGCCTTGAGTCGATTTCGCAGAAACCTCGCTGAAGCTTTTCAAAATAAACCCAAAATAGTCACCGCAAGAAAAATATTGGAAGATGACGTCAGGTTGGAATACAACAGCAAATGAAAACGTTCTTTTTTGGAGCGTGTGCAGGCCTGAACATCACAGTAAAACCTGCTTAGATTGTGCCAGGAACTGATGCAGGCCTGCTCCCAAAATCTCTGCAATAAAACCAGAATGGGGAAAACAAAGCGCCCGATAGAACATCTCCATAGCCCTGCTGACTAATGACGAGGTCTGAAGTGATAGTTCGAGCTTTAATGTGGGCGCAGAGCAGCTGAGCGGACAGTGAGGATGATGATGTGACCAGGATGGTCTGACAGTGTCCGCAGAGATCCACTTTCCGATCTTTGATGCGTCTGATGAGACTTGAACCTCAGACGGCGAGATTCAGCCGGAAGTCAGTCAAACACTGCTGTTTATTTAAAGCGTGGCGGCAGAGACACCCATCCATTTGGCCTTCTGGGAGGTTTGTGAGTGTGGGCTGCTGCCGTGTGAAATCTACATCGTTTAAGGTGCAGTTTCGGTAAGGAAAGTGCTCTGGCCAGGCTTGTTTCGGCGCAGGGCTGCCCCAAAAATCAACAGGTCGTTGATTACAAAATCAAGACTTAGCTCAGATCTGGCCTAATATATACAATAAAGAAACAAAACAAAACACAAACAAACAAACTTATAAAACAATTTTTATGAAATGGTATTGTTTAATTGTGTGTTTTTGTCAAGCCCTAAATGATTACCTGCATAAAAAATATCGCTAAAACGTGTTCATGAACATTTTGAATAGTCGTCGTTAAAATTTAAAATAACTTTTTTAGTTATTGAAGAAGAAATTCTGCTCTTTCTGTAAATAAATGATGCAGCACATTCCATTCTGCTGCTTCAGTAACAAAGAAATATATATAAATGTTTCATTCAATACTATACTATACCTAAGTGGTATAAAGTGAGATAATTTTTCAACTTTTTTCAATCCAATTTCAATAAACGGAAATGCGAATGGTTAAAATTTACGATATGAATGAATTCATCACAGATTGAAAATATATTTTACATTTTAAACGCTTAAACGCTAGAAAATAATAATGACACTAAAACATGAAACATCTGGAAGGATTATTTAAAATCATCTTTATTTAGAAACGTATCAGTGAGGAGGTTTCAGTTATTTCTGTCTTACCAGCGTGCGTAAAATATGATAATCTAATGCTGTAGCTGCCTAAAGACAAGCTTTAAAAAAAATGTACAAAGGAGCAAACCGTGGAGTAACCTTAAACGATTCCAGTAAATTCAATGAGTGTATTTACACATCCAGCGTGATTGCGTGTGCAAACAAGTCTTTTTTTTTTTTTACAGTATAGTCGTCTTATTTAATAGAAATAATGCAACTCAAAAGGAGCTAATTTTTTTTCTGTGGCACATTCACTGGTTTCACTGACATTTTGAAATAAAAACGCCTTTTTTCCTTGACAAACCATGGCACAGCAATTATCACACTTACTATAAACTTTATTCAGACATTAATGTTTTTAAAAAGAACTAGACATGCAATCCTATAGAGATTTTTTTTTAATTGCAGACTTTACTTGTTTATCCGCTTGCAAACATGAACTTGACTCCTCGCATCTGTATCAGACGCGCACCAAAGGAGCATCACGATGACATGAAACAGGAAAATACGCGATTCCCTCAGAATCTCTCTAATAATGCGAGCTGGATTTGGGTTTAGGGTTAGGACAGACCGCTCTAAACAGGAGAGTATCTGGATGATCGTGTGTTTTCTATTTCAGTCACTGCAGTGGTTAATATGACCTGATCAAAATGAATCTGTCGTGTAACATGAATATAATCAATTTACACTTTTATACAAATGTGCTGCAATATTCAAAACCAAAATCTCTTCGCGCCACGCGGTCAGGATCAAGTGCAGGAGCCGCTAGTACGCGGAGAAAGCTTGTTCGCGCATCATCAGCCGCTTCTTCTTCATCCGCCGGTTCTGAAACCAGATTTTGACTTGTTGGTCGCTCAAGTCCAGCCTGTCGGAGAGCTCCTTCCGTTTCTGCCTGTTGATGAACTCATTCATCAGAAACTCGTTCTCAAGTTCAGCCAGCTGCGGTTTCGAGTAGGGCTTTCTCTTCTTTCTGGTCTTCACCTGTGAGGAGCACCAAGGAGCACCTGGAGACAGCGCAGACGCAACACGGAGAAATTGGATAAAAGGTCTCAGAGTTGAGATGCAGTATAAAGCTATGAATATACAAAACTAGAATACAATTGTAGAAGCAATAGACAGAAAAAATATGTAAAGTCCTATATCGGCTCCGATTAATGATTAATTATTCTTGCACGTGAAAAATTAACTGAATCAAAAATATTATACATTCAAATTGCAGGTATCAAATATGAAATTGTTCAATTAAAAGCCATTAGACCTTCTTCAAGAATGGTACTGTTGCACGTTTGGCTGGACGATCCGTGTAGGAGATTGTGATCCAGCTTTGTGCCGTTCACATGCAGCGGAGCCGCCGAAACCGGATCCAGCTGGGCCGCAGAGCTGTGAGACCGGTCCACATCTGAGTAACCGCGGTCACCGGGGCCGCCTTGCTCCCCGGCGTACACTTCATCCTGCCTGCCGTCCTCCTCCGTCTTGTGGTTGGTGCCCTGGAAGCATCGAACAGAATCCTCCAGATGCGTCTTGACGTGGGCGCCGGAGGGGCTGGAGTTCAGGAGACCCGAGTTGGAGAAGAAAGGTGGACAGTATGCTCCAAAGGCGCGGTTCTGTGGTGGTGCTGGCGGTCCGGGCGTGCACGAATTTGAGGTTGAAGTCCACGGAAGCGTGCACACGTCCCTCCTGTTATAGGGGAGCTGATGAAGCCCGGGTATGTGGGATCCATTTCCCCGCAGGTTGGAGAAATAGAGCGACTCAGGGGGCGCAAAATTTAACAGAGAACTAACATAACCGGGATTTAAAGGATTCCGCTCACACATTTCCATTTAGCTTTCCACAAACGATTCTTGGAAGCCTTTTAGCAACTCTTGAAGAATCGAGGGTTGGTAATTGTTGATTTGTTAATACAGCGTCACGTGATATGCAAAGTATGTTGTTCCGCCCCACCCTTGCTGTCGATGCTGCAAAGCAATATATTCCACTAGGAAATATTCTAGTAATAGGTGGGAGGGAGTGTTCATTTCTTACAGTCTGCTTTAAAATTATTAGATTGTGTTCAAAGCCTTTTAAACACGCCTTTTTCTTCGTAATTCTGCACCTCAAAAAGAATAAACCAATGGTGCAAATGACCCAATAGAGACAGGAACACCTTGTTGAAAAAGAAATTGGAATTTATTTTTCTTTGGCTGCTCTTCGTTTGTGTCTCTACTGGACATTTATCAACTTGAATTTCTCTTGAGCTTGAAATGAGCGGGCGAGTGCGTGCGTGCGTGTGTGCGCGTGTATGTGTGTGTGTGCGTGTGTGTGTGGGTGTGTGTGTGTGTGTGAGTTTACATTAGGGCAGTGTTTAGGTTTATGTTTTGACTGTTATTGTGTGAATTCATCAATCAATAGACTTATGTACTTTTCCTTAGCCTCCAGTTGGTGGCAGTAAAACACAAAGTATGACCTTTACGGTAATTATTTCTTCACACACTTCGTAGATTTGAATAATTTTAAGTTTATTGACGTCAACAGTACGAAGATATTTAGTGATACATCTGAAAAAAATTAACAAAAAGATCAAATCAAATCTGATTCCCGTAAAGTTAAATATTTGTTCATCTCAAAGCAGTATTCCAAATATAGCAAGCAAATACCAAAATCACGTGAAACTTTTTGGCAAAGTGGTATTCCACAGTAATGAATGAGACTAGAGTATGTCACTTTTAATGTTTTACTTTTTAATTACTGTATCGTTTGTAATGTGTAATAATAAGATGAATTTTACAGAACGAAATCCTGGGGATGCCAAATGGGAATTTGTCAGAAGATTAATTGAATGTGAACATTCAGTCACTAATTAATGTATTTAATTTCTATACAGTTTGAATCTACTCTTAATTGTATAAGATATTTTTTATAAAAATTGATTTTTAAGTGGATTTGGAAAAAAAACAGCAAAAACGCGAGCTACTTCGAAGAAACCCGAGTTCAGCGTGAATATACAGCGTGAACAGTGTCACATTTTAAAAAGAAAATAAATGTTGGAGTATTTTGTTGTTGTTTTTTTTATTTCATTAAAATATATTCATTTCATATTGCGGATTTTTCAGAAGCAGATGGCTTCACACTTACATGTGAGTGTTTAGTGTTGACTTTTGTGTCTTTACTGCTCTTGGTCTTCCTATAAAGAAGCTCTTCACCTATTGTTCTTGGTAATAAACTCACTCGTCCAAGTTCTCTGGAGAAACGCTCAACGGAGTTCTCCAAGTGTTCCAAACTGTTCCAGACAAGGAGGCTTCGCTCCACTTTGGCTCCTTTTCAATCAGTCGTGATTTCCAATGATGTTATTTTCAGGTTGGCAACTTTTGAGTGCAACGTATGGTTTTGAAGCTTTATTTATTTAAAACAGACCTGAACAAACAAGAAGCTGCACGTAAGTTTTTTTTTCCCTTTATTTAGAATGGTGAACTTTTTAGTAGACACGATGATCTTTATAAGTAGTTTGAAGTGACCGACTTTTAAAGGTGGTTTAAAAAAAACAAAAAACAAACATGCATGTTACATACAAATTTATAACAATTTAAAAAATTGTAAAAGCTACAAAAGAGCTCTATACGGTACATCTTAGAATCATAAAATAGATTAATAAGAAAATAAAATGACTAAAGGTGTTTGGTTAAATGAAACTTATAAAGCATCAAGAAGTTCGCTGACCTTATGAACAAGCAAGGATACAGCTGAGGACCTGTAAAGCAAATACACCGGCCTTCCTGCTAGTTTCTACATCTGAGCATTATTTTTCCCGTGAAACCTAAATTAAGACAACATCACTGTCTTCAGTTCATAAATAGACTGCGATGTTAAGACTCTCTGGCAGAAACGTTATAATTCTCTTTCGTCTGCCGCTGAATGTGGGGGTGGGGGCGGGGGGGGGGCATGTGCAACCATTCTATTGTGAAGACAAGCAGAGATAGAGAAAAATACATTATTTCAAAAAAAAAAAAACTGAAGTCTGAGACATATATCAGTTCCCTTCCGTGTGGTTACAGTGATGTTGACTCACCCAAAATATTTACAATATTGGCCAGTGACAAGGGATCTGCATTTACACATTTTGGCCATTAGATGGCAGTCTGACATCAGATAAGAACACGAGCGCGTCTGTGTAATGGAAACAAACTAAAACTGCTTTTTAGCTGCTGACAAGCGGAGTTTTCATTTGATGGTTTGATGAACATTAAAACTGTTTTAATAAATCTGCAAATACAAAAGGGGAATGTAGGAATTTTACATTTTTGTTATATTGTTTAATCGCAATTCTGTTATTATCATTTTAGCTGATTAATAACTTAGAATTGTTCCCAGACTCAAATAATAACTAGGAACTAAATTACATATGTTAATCAATTTCTTTTAAGCTAATTATATTTTTTGCTGAATGGTGCATCATGGATGTGTCATTCCGGGGTATAAATTCCAGTCCAACACAAGCAACATTAATTCATAGAACTGCATGAAAACACCATATAAACTTGTACCAGTTCTATTTTCAGGCACATTGCTCTTTTTATTCATATTCATACACCTCAATAATCACCATGGACCACATTGATCAAACGCCTTTTAAGGGGATAAACACTTTTATCAAGAATAAATCACAACATCATAATCATTTCATCATTTGAGAGGAGGGAAAATATCTTTCAGCTGTTCAGATATTCTTTAGAGTGTGTGGAGGTTAGGAAAAAGTGATGAAATTCTGTTTCTATAGTAACTATTTGGTGTTTGGTAAATAAATGAGTTTAGATTTTAGTTAATACACATTTCATTGCTGATATAACCTCATATTATTTATGTAAAACTATGACATTATAAAACACTAGATTTGAACATTTAGGACGTCAGCAAGCAGGTCAGATTATCTCTGACTGACTGGTTGACAGAGAGCTAGATATCAATCATCCCGTATGTTCTTTCCACAACAGTCACCCAGACTTCAGAGCTTTCACTTCACTGACCTCTCACTGAGCGTGTCAGCGAGATGAATCAGAGGCTGGAGGGAGACCTTCTCAGAGTTGTTATCCTTTATATGAAAAAAAAACAAACAAACAAACAAAAAACAATAAAACAAAACAAAACAGCCCTTCTAATCACTGTAAGAGGCTGGCCCTGAGGAGAACCACTGCTTTTAACAGTAATGCCAACTAAAAGCAAACACGGCCCAGGTCTGCTGTTGTTTAAGTGCCTCTGACACCTGGAACAGAATACAGAACCTTATTAAGACCTAAACAATCTGAAACAATAGAGGCCATTTTTTAACGTTTAGTTTTAAGATTGTTTATATTACATTGTTTTATTGTGATTTTTTTCATCATCTCTGTGGAACTGACTGCTTGAATTTAATTATGAAGATTTCTCTTTGTTATTTTTGTTTTCTGCTCTGTTTTGCAGAAATCATGTAGATGCATGTTATAGTTATGACTCTGTGATCAAAATACTAAAGTAACACAAGACAGACAACACCAGTCATACACTCACACTGAGAATTTAGGGATTAGTGTACAGTACAGATGCATGTTGAAGTTTGGTATTGAAACATGTAGAATCTTAAAAAAAAAAAAAACAGAAAGGTGGAAGACTTCATTCGCCAGCAGAGCCGGTGACCAGGACACTCAGCTGCAGTGTTCAAGTTCATACTGGGTTCATTCTGCCACTTAACCGACACAATTTAGACCAGAACCTATCACCTTTCAACTAGTTTATTGTGTCAAATGACAACCGAAGATTTAATTAATACAAAAACAAACACTAAAAAAAACTTTTTTTTTTTTCTTTTCAGTAGACCCCGAATGCTATCAGAAAGGACTGGGGAGGAGGGGTTAACTGTCTTACCGCAGTCAGCCACCAGACGGAGCTCAGGAGGCTTTTTCTTCTCCACTGAGGTGCTCTAATCAGCCATGTCTGTACACTGTTTTTTAACTGCTGATAGCTATTCTGTAAAATTAAATTATTAGTTATTTCAGTGTGGCCTGAGGAAACAAATGTACAGGTAATGATGTAGTTACAGTAATCAGGTAATTTTTTCACATATTGTGACTTACACTGGTAGTATAGTATACTATATAGGCAACAAAGTTCTTGATCCATGCATATATTTTTGAGTTATCTTGTTAACAAATTAAACAGGCAGACCAGATAACCTCCCCATTTGGCAGAAGTAATAATGCCCATAACATGCTGCTGATGAGACAAGTTGTATTTGACACATTTTTACGTACATTTTTACCATTGCCAAGGAGGTTATGTGACAGCTGGCTTTCAGGCCATGGTTGCAGACCAATATTGGAAAGGTGTGCTGGTGGCTGGAGAGGTGCCAGGACACCTTCAGAGCACTGCCGAGGTACCATTTAGCAAGGAACCAAACCCCCAAGAGCTCAGGGCACCTGTGTGGGGCAGGGTAACTCTGCCATCTCTCCCTTAATGCATGTGAATTTGCTTCATATGTTTGTTCAACGCTTCAACTGTTTGTAATAATAGAGTGTGTAACTTAATTTCCCCGTTCTGGGATTAATAAAGTATATATTTTCCTTATTCTTTTTCTTCTGCCTCTGTTGATGTTCTATGAGAGCAATTTATACCTAAAACCTGTAGAGGGCGCCACAGCACGTACAGAAGCCGCGTTAATAACAACATATCCTTAACTGAGAATACAATCATTTCCTCAGACGCTGAAGCATCGTCAGAGCTATATCATGCATTTATTTTCTTGTAAATAACATGCATTTTAAATCCAGGTTTCACGGACAAAAGTGAGAAAATGAGAGAAAACACTTTTAACGACCCTCACTTTGAAAATACATTAAATAACAACATGAGTACTGAACAGAACAAACGAGTCATTTACCCCCAAATACACCATTTTAAATAGAAATAATTACGTTCCAACGAAATTCTACTTTTTAGTCATTAAAAAATATTTTGGTTTATTTAAGTTTTAAGGATATAAGTAACCTAAGACCAACAGAATATGTCTTAAATATGACGAGGAAACCCCAAAAACGAGTATAATTTACAAAGCAAATGTAATTCAGAGCAAACTGGATATAAAAAAACCCAGTCTTCATCTCCTACGCGCATTCTGACCGTAATTTAGCCCCAATGATTAAACCGCAAAAAGAGAAAGAAAACAAAGAAATAAGGACAATAAATAAAAGAGGAACGATTAGAGGGAGGGTGAGCAGAGAGGAGGGGAACAGAGGAGAATCAAAGCATAATAATATTCCTAAATGAAGAGGGAAATGTTGCGGCGCTCATTTTATAAATCAGACTGTCAATTTCACCCAAGAGGCCAAACCCAAGAGCAATCTGAAGCAGACGGAGAGATCAACCCAGGGACAAGCATCTCTCCTCACTCCTCTCTTCCTCTCCTCCTGGATATTATTCGTCTGACCGAAGGCCGCCTCCATCATCAAGTGACAGCCCTCTCCTATTTATTTGCTTATAAACCTGTTACAATAAATGATCATTGGAGCAACGTCAGCCGAGCATTTTAACAACGAATAGCAACCACTTTTGATGAATGACACTTCGCCGCCGTGCGTGGGGAGGATGCACGGCTCAGTTTGAGCAGTCGTTCGTCGGCTGCGTGCAGATTTCTTTCATTTCCAAGTCTTGCTTAAAAAGGTTTCCAAGACAGTTATTTAGAGACAGTTGCCCAGTTGCATGAGGATTTAGCTCCGACACAAGTCACTGGTGCTGCAGAGTTCGGGACAAGTGTTTCTTCCCGTCCCTTTTCGTCTTGCTTAATGATGGAGCGGATAAGAAAAGAGATGATATTGATGGAGAGAGGTCTGCACAGCCCCGTGGCGGGGAAAAGGCTCACAGACGCGCCGGGGAACTCGGTGCTAGAGGCCCTGGAAAATTCCCAGCACAGCGGACGGCTGAGCCCGAGAATAACTTCGGCTTCCCTCCATGGCAATCTCGGGGACATCCAGAGCAAAGGCAAATTTGAGATTGACAGTCTTTTCGGCACGCACCACAGCAGCGACAACGCGTCTTCGGTGGACTTTACTTCATCGGAAAACAGAAAGAAAATGAGTATTTATTCCGAAGTTTCACCAGATTCCGACATTAACAGCGATGTGGAAGTGGGATGCCCTGCGCACCGCTCCCCTAGCCAGCACAAGGAGAACAACAAAGGTAGTATAATAATAATAAGTTCATTATTATTATTATTATTATTATTATTATTATTAGAATTATTATTTTAGTGGGTGTTCCTTTTTTATATTAGTGTTTTTCTGCTAATATTTTAAATGTTACTGTGGGTTTTCAAAAATCGAAACAGAAATAAAACAAATATTGAGATTACTTCAGTACAATTATTTGACCCAGGAAAATAAAATATAAACGAGAAAATAAATAAAAAAATAGAATGGCAAAATATGTTGTGTCGATATTCCGTTTTAAAATTATTTCCTGTTTAGTAAATTTAACCAAAGGCCCTTGCGCACCTATAACAGAGAATATAACAATATGGATATTTTATTATTACATTATCATTGTTCTATTTTGTGATTTTAGGTTTCTCAGACAGCAATTCCGGCTCTTCCAGCTCAAACTCCGTGGCTAACATGAATGGAAATTCAACGGGAGGATCGAATAATTCCGACCAAGTGAGACGGTACCGGACTGCTTTCACCAGAGAACAGATCGCACGGCTGGAAAAGGAGTTTTACAGAGAAAATTACGTTTCCAGACCGAGAAGATGCGAATTAGCCGCAGCGCTAAATCTGCCAGAAACAACAATTAAGGTTAGTCTAAAACTGAATTTCATATAAATCCATTTGATTGTGTGATGTATAAAAATTGTAGACAAATATTAGGTCAGTTTTAGTATTTAGTCGTTTATTAAATTTTGATCTTCACTGTTTTAGTGTTAATGAAACGATCATCTGAAAAAACACATGCAGTAATTATATCTATTTAATATTGCATAATTTAAATATTTATGCGAAATGAATTTATTGTACTTTGCACTTTGACGCAAACAACATGGCAGCCTGAACAAGGGTCTGTTTGTGTTTTTGCGCAGGTGTGGTTCCAGAACAGGAGGATGAAGGATAAAAGGCAGCGCTTGGCGATGTCTTGGCCTCATCCTGCAGATCCCAGCTTTTACACCTACATGATGACGCACGCTGCAGCTACAGGAAGTCTACCTTACCCTTTCCACTCGCACATGCCGCTGCACTACTACCCACATGTCGGCGTCACGGCAGCAGCGGCGGCGGCCGCCGCCACCGGGGCCGCCTCGTCGCCTTTCGCCACCTCTATCCGCCCCCTCGATACCTTCCGTGCGCTCTCACACCCATACTCACGGCCGGAGCTCCTGTGCAGCTTTAGACACCCGGGACTGTACCAGTCAACGGCGGGACTGAACAGTTCTGCAGCGGCTTCGGCGGCGGCCGCAGCGGCAGCAGCGGCGGCGGCGGTGAGCGCTCCGTCAGCCAGCGGGCCCTGCTCCTGCCTCAGCTGTCACAGCAGCCAGGCGGCCAGCGCGCTGGGCTCCAGGAGCGCCAGTGCTGACTTCACCTGCACCGCGTCGGGCCAAAGGTCTGAGAGTGGATTTCTGCCCTATTCTGCAGCTGTTCTCAGCAAGACCTCAGTCCCCTCACCGGACCAGCGGGAGGAAACCTCCCTGACCAGATAACCTCCGTCACCCAGCCTGACCGCTTCCTGTTCTCTTCTCTTCTGGTCCCACTGTAAGGGCCAAGCCGATCCTAAAATCACACCTGGGTTACTAGCATAGTTTCTTAGGCTACACTGTACACGCGCGCGCAAGCGCAGACACACACACGCAGAAAAACATTTAAATGATTCACGTCCCAAAGTATCTGTATTATGTAAAATGAACAGGTCGACTATGTTTTTAGAGGTTTTTATGAACTACGA